>OU426980.1:145976780-147291780 GCA_911387785.2 Aelia acuminata
ATTATCTGTGTAAAACTATAATTAAAATATGTCTCATGTAATATGTGTCGTTGATGCTGCAGAGGTCTAAGCACCAATATAGCTGGAAGCGGCCCTCGGCGGTACCACCGGCGACCCAGGTATGTACATTGTATACAGAAATCTATGGTATGAACAGTATACAAAATAAACTCCCTTCTGGCCGGGTTACTGTTAGAAGGAAAATATAAAGATATTTTTATAAAGTTCAAATTATTTTTTTTGTCACATACATTTATTGAAATGAAATGAGTTTAAGCAGGCAGGAGAATAGAGTCGGTCAAGAAAATTTGTTTTGGAATATTCAGCGACGATATACATGTTTTTTCTGCGGTACAATTTTCCAATTTCAAAAGGAATGTATGAAGCATGTACGTTGTTAATTAGAATTACCTAAGGTCAAGGCAAAGAGGGCCTGAATTGATACTTATAGGGGGCATCTCTATGAGGTGGAAACTTCTTATGGGGGTGCCCTGAAAACGTTTTCCCTCCATCCCCTGAAAATACAGACCCAACAGAATTCCTAAATTCCCAGACAGAGACTACGTTAGTAGGATATTGTTAAGTAAAGATCGCTGATCAGTTTGTGCAGAGATAGTAACCATCAGTGTTTAATCAGTAAAAAATGGGTAATAAGATCATTAGTGTTAAATGTTGTGAGATATACTGTAAGTTACAAATGTTTATCTTCACTAAATCTTCAATCAAAATAATTTCAACGGAGCAACCTATATAATAGACATCCCAAGAAAAAGACCAGCAGCATCAACACAAGTTAAAATTGTACTTTTAACACTTCACTGCCTATATCATACTCACAGAACAACACTTAATACACATGCTACACCAACAAGCAGTACAACGATGGCAAGCACGTTATTAAATATTTCAGTTAAAATATTGGAATGTTTATTATTCAAAGCCGCAATCTAAATCTACACTTTTTTTTTGGTTGATGTATTATTGTTGCGAAGAATGTGTGCAATGGTCACTGGCACAGTATTAATTTACCTGTAAACCAATGTGTTTGAGTTATGGTCACTGGCGAGGTATTTGTTTACCCGTAAACCAATGTGTGTACGTGTATGGTCACTGGCCCTCTATTAGTTTACCCACCCATAAACCAAAGTTTCTTTAAAAAATATTAACAACAGTTTTATATCAAATGACCTTCCCGATGCACTCACACCTTGACGTGGTGGGAAGGCTTATTTCTAAAATATATTTAGAATAAAAACAAAGATGAGTGCAAAAAAAAAAAAAAAAAAAAATTCAGAGCCTGATTACTTTTTAAGTTTTTCCTTTAGTGATCCTATTCATGACAATAAAGCTGTTATTATTCAGCCAATTCAAGTTAATAACTTCTAGACTGAAATGTTAATGTTGACACATATAGTATAAATATAAATATATTTTTTATTCTTATTTCTTTGTTCCCGTATTTTTTCTATTAATTTCATATTTCTGTTATTTTATAAGTCTGTCTAAAAAAATCTTCGAAAAATTAGAACCTCTTCATATCAGCTTTAACAAAAATGAATGATAATTAGTTTCTTCTTCTTCCCGAACCTGGGGGTTCTATTCTTAAACCACCTATCGATTTTTTTTTCTATTTCTAACAAGTTCTGGTCTTGGCGAATACTGATACCTTTGTCCAGGAATTATTGACCACAAATATTATAAACAATGTGCTCATCATTCGATTAAAAATTTTAAAAATTGAATAATAATGACAGTTAAAATATAGGTTGTTAATGAAAGAATATCATAACTTCGGGTTTTAATTGCTTTAATTACCTGTTGTGAACTGATGATTGCTCTTTTAACGATGTTTTGATTTATGTTTTAATGCATGTTTTGATTTTTTGTGAGGAGTTATAATATAATGTATAATATTTTTTAAGTTGGTACTGATTGTATTCAATTCACTTAGTTTTATCTGATTATCTTTATAGCTTATGAAAGTAGCTTTTGATGATGAAGTATCTCCAGAAAGTATAGAAACTCTGAGGAAAACAATTTGTAAAGTTCGACACCCTCCTCATATTTTTCATCATTTTGCTTTCTCTGGTCATATTTCGGTGCCACAAACTCCAATGGAAAAGAATAAAGCTAAAAATGCTACATTGAAGTAAGATATTAAAATTTAATACCAATAATTGTGAATTATATTTTTTACATGACTTGATATCATTTTAGGGGTTTTGCCAAAAAAACATTGATAAAGACAGCTAGGAAAGCTGGGTTCAAACAGAAAACATCATCTAAGAGACAAAAATATGTTTTAAATATGTCTGCTACAGATAAATATTTAACCACTCCAGGTCATATGACGCTTCCTTTGAGCCACGATGATATGCCTAGTAAGAAATATTTTGTATATTCTCTTCCTTCCTATCCTTATACTTGATTTATCTTTTCTAGCCAGTCTTTATGCTACTTTTTTCTTAGAGATATAGGTTGTTACCAAAGTCCTTATGCATTACCACACACACCTTTAATTCCAATTCTGATGATTAATCCAATATGAATTCCTTTTTCCATAAAATTTATGTCAATTTTCAAGACATTACTACAAAAAAGGTTAAAGCGCAATGGCAGCTGCCGAATAAAATTTTGCCTCAGAAAGAAAATTAATTATCCAAAAATTATGGCACTTCGGTTCAAGCATTTCAAAAATGGGCGTATGAGCCTTGCAGAGGAATCCAGATACGGTCGCCCATTGGTTGTTGTTGATGATGTTCTTCTTATTGTGTGAACCAGGACCCCACATGCAATTATAGCCAGTTCCCTTACTTACGTCAGGTTAGGTTCCCAAAAATGTGACTTAAGTCAAAATCGACTTAAGTTAGGTACTAAATTATTATGAATGCGTGTATACATAAATATTAATTTTTCTCGTCATGATGACTTGAAAATTCTTATTACAGTTTTTAAATATTTATATAATATTTTGAACATTTGAACATAGAGGACAATAGTTTGATTTGAATTAGTTTGATTGGTCAAATGGAGGGGGCACTTTACTTAATAAATGTTGTCTCATTTTCACGTGTTTTTTTTTTTATTTACTCGAAAACGGCTTTAAAGAATTTGATCAAATTGGGTATTTGATATAGGTATATGCCCGCGATGCGACAGCCGAAATCTTATCAATATTGGTCAAACGGAGGGGGCACTTTACTTAATAAACGTCTCATTTTCACGAGTTTTTTCATATTTACTCAAAAACGGCAGTAGCGATTTTCATCAAACTGGGTATTTGATGTATTTATATGCCCGCGATGTGACAGCAAAAATTTCATTTACCGTATTGTGAAAATAAAACTTTTATTTAACAATAAAAAAATTTATTTTACTTTAGAGAGTAAATGCGTGATGCTCAAATTTTTTAAAGCATTGAAGGTGTGAAAATATATGGTATAGGATAATCT
Organism: Aelia acuminata; assembly: GCA_911387785.2. Lineage (NCBI taxonomy): Eukaryota > Metazoa > Arthropoda > Insecta > Hemiptera > Pentatomidae > Aelia > Aelia acuminata. The sequence goes on from OU426980.1 coordinate 145,980,233, forward strand.
TTAATTAATTATATTTTGGTTTAGAAACTTTAATTCCATAATAAATTTCTGAATGCAATATAAAGTAATTTTAGAGGAAAAATAATCGTTCTCGATTTCCAGAAAGGCATGAGACAAACTTTACAACAACATGTAAATACAGCTTTTATCGATTCACCTTCGCAATCTATTTACAAAAAGCAACTCGCAGTAAAAAACAAACAACCAGTAAAAAAAACTTGGCTGTTGTCGAAATTAGGTCCCTTAAAAAAGAAATAAGCAATAATAAATCGAAAAGTACTGAGGACTTCAAGTTTTGCAGTACAGATACTCCGTAACTTAAGGAGATATACAAATATAAGCATTTAAATGTGGAAAAATGTGTGAAGTTGAGGAATGTCATTTACATATTATCGAAATACGTCAGTTTCTAATAAAAGTAAGTTTGTAAGTGAAAGTTGTGTGTTGCGCGCATCGCACCAGATTTTTAAAGTATGTAGTCTGAGATAAAGCTGTTTTAATGCACAAGGACTTTAGTAACAACTAATTTTTAAATTGCATTTTTTAAATCAAATAAATACAGTAGTATTTATTTGGTTTAAATGACTAATATTGATAAAGCTGTTCTCCTTTTTTATAATATAAATAATTATATTATGATGAATGAGTAATTAAATTAAAACGAATATGTATTATTCATCTGATTTTCAGTACTTGTTGATGATGTCACTAAAGGAAGTATTGAGAGAGTTGCTGAAAGGAGTTATGTCAGAGATTGGGTTCGATTGGGACTTGTACATTCTTCACCTTCTTCTCCGACTTCTTTAACTCATAAAGAGCAATTTTGTATATCCACGGTCAATGCCAAATATATTCTTTCAAGAACGTAAGTTGAATTTTTTTAAATTTCCATCTGAATCTATAGTTAAATGTTGTTATAAAATATTACATTTTCTTCAATATCCAAATGTCAATGTATGATTATATCTAGAACTATATATGTTTTTTTAATTGTTCTAAAATGTTTATAGTTTTACCAAGTGATATTTCTGTCTGTTTAACATCATATTCAAAAATCTAATTCGATTGGATGCTATAAGTTCCTTAAATATCCATTTATTTTGTCGGCAGGAATTGTATGGAAATTTTCAAGTTTTAAGGGAAAATGCAGAATTTCACTCGAACATTTTAAAATTAAATTAAGACGTTCAATTTCTTTCAAAGAAAGATTGGTGCATGAAGTACAATTGTTGCCACGTTAAGACCTAATTTGGGCTTCAGAGAACCATTCTAACCTTTGGGATCCCCCTGCATCCTCTTTTTTATCTTAATCCCCGGCTTCTTACTTCTACATACTACATAAACATCGACGTATGTTTATTATTGATTTACATCAAAAGAAAAACATCAAGATGGTGGAAGATAGTTGACCGTAGATATTAATGAACAGGAAATGGTTGGTGGTGTGGCCAAAATAAGTAATACAAATATGTGAGATTTACATATTTTTTATAGTAGCCGACGTTTCGACCCAAACCTTCCTTAAAGAATCTTCATTAGTTCTTCTCGCCTGTCCTGTCCGATTGGTCTTGTTTTGCCTTCCTCAAGCTGGAGAGCCTTGACCATCTCACGACCAAACGTTAGAAAAAATGTGCTATTTTTGGTTCTGGTCTGTCGGAGTTGCTTTAGCACTCTCACCATTTTTTCATTTATGTCACCCTTTTCCCGTTCTATCGATCCCAACATTTACTTCAGCGTCTGTACGTAACATTCAGCTTTGCCATTACTTGAAGGGCGATATACCGCAGTAGTTTTGTATTGAATGCCACAGCTAGATAAAAAGCTCCTAAACTCAAGAGAAGTGAACTGTGTTCCATTATCAGATACGTGTTCAATCATCAGATACACGGCGTAATTGAATCAACGTGTCGCAGCCATGGTTGGTAAAGTTTTTTTAGAATGGAATATTTTCATTAAGGGTTTATGATCTGTAATTAATATGAATTTCCTCCCGTAATAGTACTGGTAAAATTGGTGTAGCCCCCAGAAAATTGCTGTTGCCTCCCTATCTATTTGGCTACATCTCATTTCTGTCTTCATTAACGACCTGGATGTAAATGCAATAGGTTTCTCAGATCCCCCCGGCATCCTGTGGGGAATCATAGCCCCGAGACCTACAGGTGATGCATCTGTGGCTAACATTAAAGGAAGGTTTGGATCAAAATATTTAAGGACTCTAGGACTAGAAATTTCTTCTTTGATATTATTGTATGCCTCTTCACATTACTTTAACCACTGGAAAGGCATACATTTTTGGAGTAACCGATTTAAAGACTTAACTTTGTTGCTAATTTTGGCAAATCTATTATAATAATTATGATGGTGGAAGATAGTTGACCGTATATATAATGAATATCCTGTCTCTGTTTACGAACCCCCCCCCCCCCTACGGTTCGCCCCGTCCATGCCTAAGTGGGCGCATGCATGGGTACCCCCTCTCCTTTAATGTGGACTTTAGCCGTCCCCACGATCACCAGGGGGACTCTGTCTGCAGCCAGCCACAGAGAAAGACGGCTTACTGGCAGTTCACGGAGGCGACTCAGTTTCAGCCCGAAAACTGAGTCGAAAAGGCTGCGATATTTTTGCATTTTCGTGTTGCCACGGCAGGGGAAAGAGACACTAAGAAAAAGCAAGGTTGACCTCTTACATAGCAGGGGTAGGGATCCGCACCCTTATCATAGCCCTTATCATCCAGGGTGTCGGATCTAGGATAAGGATAACCCACTTAGGGGACAGGAGTCTGTATCTTTACCACAGGGCATCAGATTTAGTACAAGGATAACCCACTTACCACAGTGGGAGATAAGGAATCCGCAACCTCACCACAGGATGTCGAATATAGGTGAAAAGTGAAGGGAAAGGAAAAGATAATATTAATAAAAGAAAATGCTTATTGCAAAGAGAGAAAGCGAAAAAAAGAGAGCTGCTTGCATATCTTTCTGCTTCTAGGTGGCTAGAAGTCACTTCCTTACATACTCTTGTCCCCACCAGTGGTGGAAAGGGCTGCTCTTGCACTGACTATCCCCACTCTCGCCCACTACATTATTCTACAGTAGCCCCTCACACTTCGTGGAGGCTCATAACATTCTTATTATATGGTCAAGTGAATACTGTTCAATATTATTACACATTTCATAATAATTTAATTAATAATCATTTAATGATTGTACAAAGTATTATTGTTAATGATAATTTGCTAAATAATAATTTATTGGTAATAATTAATATGTATAAAATAAAATAAAATAAGTATAAATATAAATTTTAATTTATTATATTTTATAAAAAAAATTAGAATTGAATAAACTTGATACAACAATAGACACAAAATCTTAGCATTTATCAGGCCTGACAGGTCATCACATTATCAAGAATAATTTTTGTTTTAGATAACATTAATATCTATATTTCAATTTTTTCAGATATCCTGCTTTGCTTGTGATGCCTACTTCAATAAATGATGATATTATAAGAAGGTTCTCACGGTGTTATAGACATGGACGTGTTCCTGCAATAACCTGGAGACATAGCCGCACTAAAGCATTATTACTTCGTGGGGCCTCATATCATGGCAAAAGTGTCATGAGCATGTTGAAAACTAATCATCCTCACCAACCAGGTTAATATCAGTTATTTATTCAAATTTGTGTTAAATGTCTGTATATAGTTGTTGATTTAGCTTCTAGAAGCTATTTCAAAAATATTTGTAATATTTATTTACATTATATAATTTTTGTTATTCTGAACTCTTAGGCAGTGGGCATTTAGAAGGAGGAGCTACTCCTGCAGACCATGAACGTTATTTGTCTGTTATTGTTGCCTGTACACCGGCATCTGTCACTCGTGTTGGTGCCTGGCGCTCAGACTCAAGTCTTTCTGTAAATTCTTTATTACTTGCTGCAGACGACATGGCTACACAGAATACACCTAGTATCAGGTTGGTTAATTAACCTATCGAGAATCACTAATAATACACTCAGCATGTCATTTATTCAAATTCTGGTTTAAGAATACATATGTAGTGGTTTCACTTAATAGAAAATCTGGTACAATGCGCACAACACACAACTTTCACTTAACAACCTACTTGGAATTGAAATGTGTTTTGATATTGTGTAAATGCCACTTAAAAAGTTCACAGAAATTGGCTTTATCCACTTTTTTTTTTTTAACTGATAAATTTTATTCACACCTGTCAATAATAACATCAACAATCTGTGAATTTGAAATAATACATCGGCATGAGAGGCATGAGGGGGAGTATTACCCAGCGGCATCTCCTATTATCCACATTTATTTCCTTATTTTGGTTTCTTAATCTCCATAAGATGTTATTATTATTATTATTATTATTTGTATTATATGACCTTGGCCTCTGATACAATCCTTGCCCACTCGTTCTTGTTAACCGCATGTCTTCTCCACCTAGGCACCCCTATCCGGCGCAGGTCCGCCTTCACGACCTCAAGCCACCTCAGCCATGGTCTCCCTCGCATTTGTCTTCCTTCCAGCAGTTTATATAGCAGACTTCTAGGTAGGCGATGTTCCGGCATCTTTCCACATGGCCAAGCCATCAGATTCTTGCCATTTTGATGAAAACCACTATATCTGGTTCACCATAAATATTCATAAGTTCTTAGATATTTCTGGACCGCCATTGTCCTGCTTCGTTAATTGGTCCAAATATCATTCTGAGGACCTTCCTTTCCCAACCTTGATAATTTTTTTGTGTTCTTAGGTCAGGACCCACACTTCACTGCCATATGTTACCAAGGGTCTGACGATTGTCCTATATATTGTCACTTAAGCTCTGCCCGAAAAATTTCGAAAGTGGAGTACCCTCTGAAGTGCATGCAGACACCAACTCCCAGCTGCCAGCCTTGCTTTTATTTCTTCCTTAATATTATTGTTTGTGGTTATAACTGACCCTAGGTATCTGAACTTATCAACGCTGTCAAAATTCTGACCGCTTACTGAGATGTAAGGGTTTCCCTGCCTGTCCCTTCTAGAGCATCGCGTGTATTTCGTCTTTTCAGGATTGACCTCAAGACCAAATTTACTCGCAGTCTCCTTGAATTCTTGGAAAGGACCAGATAATGATGAAAGAGTTCTTCCTGTGATGACAACATCATCTGCGTAGGCCATATGCTGCATCATTCTGTTCATAATCCATAAGATATAGATTGTTGTAATTATTGCAAAACTTGAAAGTCTTCAGTACTTTTCGATTCATTATTAATTCTTTCTTTAAGGGGTAAAAATCCAAGTGTCATCAATAGTCGAGGTTTTTTACCATTTTCGTGTGGCTGGGTATCGATAGAAGGGGTATTTACTTATTGTTGGTAGAAAATTTAAACTTTGTTTTCGAATGTTTGGTCTCTAATACCTTTCTAAAAACCAATAATGATTAATATCGATGTTATTTATTCATGGTCGTTGGTTATACAATTAAGATATAATTTTTAAACTATTTAATTAGAAGATAAAAGATTCGACCACGGCCGGGAATCGAACCCAGGTCCTCCGCATCTACGTTGCGGCGCTCTTACCACTGAGCTAACCGTGGGGCCGTCCTGATCTTCTAATTAAATCGTTATCTTCTAATTAAATAGTTTAAAAATTATATCTTAATTGTATAACCAACGACCATGAATAAATAACATCATTACATGATATATTTGATGTAAGTCAATCAGATCCCGTTTGTCTGGACAATTGTTCAGCCCCCCGGTACTTCGCTACAATGTGGCGAGACCTGGTGGGTGGGATCACAGAAGAGAAAGATTCGATCATGATCGGGACGGCCCCACGGTTAGCTCAGTGGTAAGAGCGCCGCAACGTAGATGCGGAGGACCTGGGTTCGATTCCCGGCCGTGGTCGAATCTTTTATCTTCTAATTAAATAGTTTAAAAATTATATATTAATATCGATGATTTTTCCAGCATAAACCACCTTATATTTCATTAGAAATCTGTTATGGAACTTAAATGTTACACTAAAAATTAATATTTGAGGACTGTATTGTACCGTTTGTTGGAAGGGAAAAAAAAAAAATAAATAAATAAAAGAGAGAGCTTTAAATATTTTGAGCGTTACATGCTTTTCTATGCATTCAGTCACAAAGGAACTAATAAAATAGTTTTTATTTTTAACTTTGACAATGTGACCATGCAACACATAATATATCATGTCATCTGATTTTATTTCTCTATTTAATAAAAGTACACACACTCTTAAACAGTCCATATATTCAAGAAATTTAATTTATCTACCTACATTAGAAACTTTCGGCCTCTTAAGTGCCATATTCATCTAAAAAATACTGTCACACCTCTTCTTAAATCTACTTATTCATTGTGACACAGGGATCTTTGGGCAAGGGTTGTGTGGTAATCAATCAAAGTAGGGACTATTTGCATCATTTATTATTTACAATAAATAATCTTACAGGTCCCAACTACCAAAGGGGGGGTCTCATAACTACATAAATACTTGGGGCCACTCATATACTCGATACTTGGGGCTACTATACTACTCGAATCCCACTCCTGGCCTGTCGGTGCCTGCCCCAGCATCAACCTGCCTGTCCCAGACTCCCTGACTGTCTCAGACTCAGACTCTCTCCATCTCAGACTTAGACTGCCCCAGACTCAGAATCCGTCTCAGACTGTATTACTGTGTCTGCCACTCCCGGATTGTCCGTCTACTCGCCTGGGCCAGCCTCTTCTAGGAGTTCCCTCTCTCTCTCAGGGTCTCCTAGGTTCAATGGCCTGCTTAGCTTTTCAGCTATGATTTTCCACATGACAATACAATCATAATTAAATAACTAATTAATGATCATAACAATTGTCAAGACAAAAATGAGAATTACTACCTGTAAGTATGATGAAATATTTGTCAATTTATATCCATAAGCATAGGCTTAATGGTTAGTTTAAGAAATTAGTTATATGTATATATATATATGGGTCATTTTCCCAGAAAGGGCGAATCTGAACTTGGAATTCTTGAAATTGAAAATGTCGAATTAACGCCTGGAAAATATTTAGGGGTGCTCTTTACATAGCACTGGTTGAACTCCAATGCAAGGTTATACAAGAGCAGGGTGCATTTATTATTTATTAAAAAAAAAAAAAAATCGGAAGACGGGAAAAGAAATGTGCTGAGGGTTCGTTTAAATATAATTTTTCTTGAGTTTTTTTTTTATTTTTAAATAATTTATCTTTTGAAGAGAAAAGATTTGGCTCCGCCGGGAGTCGAACCCGGGTCTCTCGGTTGACATGCGCGGATGATAACCACTGCACCACAGACGGACATGTCACGCAGGAGACCGGCTCGATTTAATAATGTCTAATTTTGAGCACCGTGCAGTGATTAAATATTTTGTAAAAAAGGGGATGGGGCCAAAGGAAATTTTTGAAGACATGTCTGCAACTTTGAGGGACTCTGCCCCATCGCATGCCACTGTCAAAAAGTGGGTCGCACTCTTCAAAGCTGCACGAGAAAACCTTGAAGATGATGACCGATCTGTGTGGCACTAATTATTTTTACCTTGCAGGCTATTGGACAGATGCTTCTAATCTGATTCCAGGACATTCTAAGAGGTATAATATTACCATAGAGATGTTTGCACTCCCTTCATTCAACATGACTCACCTCAATTTGGTTCTCTTTTGGTTCCAGTTTGAATTCAGAGTTTTTTTTTCCACCAGTAATCTATTCTGATATCTCTCTAAAGCTAATGAGAAAGATGTTAGCCCAGTTAAAAATATAATTTCAATAATTGGTTAGAATTTAATTGTTGTTTAGTCCTGTTATTGAAATTATTTTGATATCTTTAATCTGAGCTCAATTTAACTCTGAAAAATTATTATTTGAATGAGTTACAGAGTATGAAAACTATCTTCTAATTGTAAATTATATTGCTAAAATTTAATGTTGCCTGTATTTTTTAAACAATTATCTTTAATGGTTTTACACGACTTATTTTTGTGTATAATTAATATTGTAATTAATGAACCATATCAATTTCAGTGGGACAGTTAAAGGTGGCTTGTCCCGTGGAAGATGGGGTTCTGTTAAAGATAGTGGCCCTCGTCCCTCTGGTGATTCTGATTCTGGGAGCGATTGTGTTCATACTCTTCATACTGCTCCATTGTACATATTATCAGATAAAACTCATTATAAAGTAAGTAAATAAAAGTATTGGTAGGTATCCCTAAATATTGGATTGCATGAAACGGATTTCTTTTTTAAATATATTACGAATTATTTTATTTAAAATTTTAAAAAAAAATTCATAATAGTTTTTTATGTTTTTGTTCTAACATTTATAATAATAAAACCTGTTAACTTTTTCTGAATACAAAAAAATAATATTCAGGTTTACTTAAACATTAATTGCTGGTTTTAGAGTACGTTGATAATACAATTTTAAATCTTTGAGAATTATAAAGGGAGTTTCTTTTCAAAAAAATTAATAGTTTTATTTTTTAGGGATTTAAAGTTGATGGTATTAAAGCTGAATTTATACCAGTAGAATATGCTGATGTTCGTGCTACAAAAGCAGCATTCAAGAAATTAATGAAAGCATGTATTCCAAGCAGTGCTCCAACAGAAACTGAGCAATCCTTTTACAAGTATGTATCATTGTTTTTGTTTTTTTAGATGATATTATTTAGGTATTTTTTTGAAATCTCGGTAGACAGGTTTGCATTAAAGCAAGTACCTTATCCTTGAATTTCAACCAGAGGATTGTAGTACATATTCCAATCCAGTTAACCTCTTAATATCCACCACTCTCTCATAAGTAAGTTTGTACTTTTTATCTTTCAATTGTGTCTTTGAAATAAATATTTGCACCTCATTGGTCCATGTGGCGATCTATATAATTTTTCTAATTTTAATCTATATAATTTTTCAGTTTTTACTTTAATTTTTTTTTTTTTAATTTCATTTGTGAAACTAACCCATATCAATTATTTAATTATACATTAAATTATCTCCCTTTTAAACACACTTTGTACCAGTGTGTGAGTTCTATGTGACAATTCAAGTCATTTTTACTGAAAATTACAAACTAGTTGTTTACTAAAAAAAAAAAAAAAGAAAAAAAAATATTATCGCCAATACAAGATTACATTGTGATGTTTTTATCTAATTGTTTAATTCCTTCAATATTTCCTAGAATTTAGCTTATAAGCTTTGATAAAAGATAGCAAAGATAGTCTTTTCCTTTGTCCCCCCCACTCCTCTTGTTCACTCTTCTCCTACTCTGTCTATATCTTTCTAGGATTTCAGTGTCTCCTATTCGAGCGACATGACCGGCCCAACGAAATCGTACTAGTTTCATAACCCTCACTATATGGTCATCTTTGAAAGCATTTTAGAGCTCTCTGTTTTTTCTCTTCCTCCAGACTTCTCCCCCTTTTTCTGCTGCGAAGATTCTCCTTAGCACCTGCCTCTCAATATTAGAAGCCTGTTTTCATCCATCTTCATTGTTGCTCATGCTTTTGATTTATATGTGATGATATACATATGAGTATACTGTATAAGTAGGCATAAGAGTATACTGAGATGATATTAAGCCTTTAGCAGCTAAGGGTGCTGGATGAAAGTAGCACTGAGAAGCTAAGCGGGTCGGCAGGCTTTTACCCTCCCCAAGCTAAGGCATGTAGGCCACCCTCCCCCACTGACTGCCTCAACTTCTTTAACTCCTCATTACATTTTCCAATTATTTCTTAATGTTTTATTTACTTTTTATGATTCTATAATACCTTTATCATTATTTCAATAAAGTAAAATACTAGATTATCAATTGTAATGAAAGATTACGTGATCTATGAAGGTAATAATGAACAAGATTATAATAATTTTATTACTGCTCAGTGAATACATTTTGCGACGTGACGAAAGCAACACCAAAACTATTGAAATACTAACGAAATAAAACAGTGAATATTACCAAAAAAAAAAAAGAGGGATAAAAACAGAGACTATAGCTCAGAAGAGCATCTAGAACTCAAAATGAGTAATGTTTGAACAAATATTCCCCAACAGAGGCACCCCTGCTGCTTAGATGCCGCTTTATTAATATATTAAGTCTTGATGATCCGCTAGGATGTGTCTCAGTCACGACAAGTTATGTCACATGAAGCTGGAGACCTTAAATAAGTCAGAAACTGGTTACAAGATATACCAACATTACCACGAGTAATCTCATGTGGGGATCGTCTTTTTTTTTTTTTTTTCTGAGATATATTGTACAGAGCCATTAAAGGGTTAATATACAGGTATATGAGTATACTGAGATGATATTAACTAACTAATTTGCTGCTGTTTCACAAAGTAAAGGCCTCTTTCAGTGCTTCCTCAGGTCCTCTAACGATGTCAAAGTCATCGGTGTATCCAAAGCTTGTTTGAAGCTTTGATTTTCAGATCTGTCATCTCTAATGCTATAGTAGCTTTGTTCCCACCACAAATTTCTTACTGTTTTCTGGTGATTCGCTGATAGGTTAGTGCGTGTGTCTAGTAAAATAACTGTCAGAAATTTGAAGCTCACTTGGAACGCTTTTCTTATGACTTTCTGATAGATAGGTTCTCCTTCATTGGACAAGGTTATCCACCATTTTGATGAAATTCCTGGTACATACCATTTAATTTTATGACCTATAGCTTATACTTGGGTGTATTAATTTTTAATTAGTAATGTGCATTGCTTCTAGCAGTGGAAGCACTGCTAATCTTAGGTCTCCATTTTAATAATGGAAACTAGGAGCCTATTGAATGTTAAGGTTATCACTACTGGGGAAGAAGAGTGCCACAATTCTCATAACTGAAATTTTACAGAAGCACATGTTGTGATCATTATTACAATCTCACGACTCCATGGAAGACTGCTATCCAGCATTAAATATTGGATTAAAAATTCTAACTTTTTTTTCTAGATAATATTATTTTAAATCTCTTATGCAAAGACAAAAAATTTTGTACAGTGGTAGTCTTCATCCAAAGGAGTGATATATTTGTAATATGAGACCTTCAAAAATTCAATTATCTGTTCTGAATTTCATTGAGAAAAAGATAATGCATGAAGTATTGGCATTGACATGGATAAAATTTCAATAGGAACTTAAAAAAATGTCTTAAAAAAAACAATTAAATGTTTACATAACTGTTAACGAACATGAAAGAAAAATATGTATGACATCAGTTTGTTACATTAAATGGAAATTGGTCAAAATACTTCCTAGAGATGGCTCATGTTAATAACTTGGTAGTATTGCCATGTTACTTCTGGGCATAGATTGTATCACCCTTAAAGAGTTGCCCTGATCACAACTCAAAAGGACCCCTTTGTGGGTTTATTTATCATTGGAGAGCAAGTGGGAATTCTTCAATGATAAATAAACCCCCAAAAGGGTCATTTTAAATTGAGATCAAAAGCAAGTGGGAGTCGAAAGGGCCGGGATAGTCGAGCGTGTTTGAGTGCGACCCGCTTTAGCACACTCGAGCCGAACGGTGGCGGTTCAAATCCGCCCTGGGATGGTTGACTTTTATTTCGTGGAGGCCCCATGGAATAAATTTCCGTGGGGCCCTTCCCCCCGTATGTCACACATGGCCAGGTAGGGGTACCGAACAAAAAAAAAAAAAAAAAGTGAGTGTTGAAAGCTGGGATATAATAAAGGTGATCAAGACCAGTTTTAACTGAAAAGGGCATGATAGGAGTTAGCTTATATTATCTTAGCATAACCTTCCAAAATAGGACACATCCAAAAGTAAAATGGTTATAGCTTTAGCAATTAGTTTAATCATGATGATTAGATGGATGAGATATGAACATGACAATAATTCAAAATTGATTAATGTTAAGAATGTAACTTGATAAACTATAACAAAAAATACTGAAAATAAAATAAAAAAAATCCTGCTGTTTTTCTCTGTTAAAATCTGTCTGTTGAGCTTTCCACAGTGGAAAATATATATATGCAGTAGGGTTCCGATTAACTGAGTCGATGGGGACCAAGCTTACCTCGGTTAATTGGAACCATACCAATACCAACTGAAAATGTAGGTTATTTTAAAATAAAAACTACGTATATGCTTAAAAATCTAATAAATACTTAATAATAATAATGCATAATAACAATAATAATAACAGAAATTATGAAACTATTTTTTTAAAAAGAAATCTTTTATTGTAGTTTGTTTAAATGAATTCATACTTGGCACCTCGGTTAATCGGTACCTCGATTTACCGGACTCTGGAAATAAAAATATTTATCTTTCAATCAGCATTAACCCTTTGAGTGCGGAAGTAGCGGAGCATAAGGTGGTATGCCGTAGCGGGTTAGTAGGCACACCGAACGGTCCCGCTGTGCGGGTACTTTTATGGCAATCAAGCGCTCGCATCTTATATGTTTTGCGAGCTTAATTAATCCTACACAAAGTTCTTCATCCTCTCTTTTCGATCCGGACTGTGGACCGGCACTGGTGGAGTTAAAAACTTTTTAAAAATTAAAATGCTTCCTCATCACTAGCACCCCTTAAGAGCTCCAAAAGCTGTTCCTCACTATATATTTTTTTCGCCATCGCAACTATTTTAAAACAACAGTTTATGCCACAGTAGTTGCAAACAAACTAAAATTAGACAAAGGGTAAATAGGCAGGTATAAAAAGGCTTGATATGAGGCAAAATGTAATGTTATTTGCAGAAAGCTGAAAAGCTACCGTGTATCAAGGCAATATAGTAAGGAAAAGAACAATCAAATGCCCTCTAGCGGAATCAAAAGAAAGCGCTAGTTACTCAACCGCTCGAAAGTGATGTGGAAAAACAGGGTGGCTCATATACGAGCCATCAGCACCCGGGGACCAACCCCCGGCCAGCTCATATATGAGCCATCACCACACGGGGACCAGCGCGCGGCTGGCTCTTATATGAGCCATAAGCAGTTAAAGGGTTAAGGACACGCCTTTTATTTTCTCAGCAGGAAATGGCCTGGATTCCACAATATGTTGATTTCAAGATATCAGAGATCCTAAAATAAATAAATTTTAAAAATATTAAGAAATAAAATGACAACTATATTATATACCTTTGATGGAACAAATATATTTAGTGCAAACCATAAAATACTACCTGTTGAATCAAATAGTTTTCTTGTTCAAAATAAGAACAAGCAGAGAAATGAATATTACAATATCAGGAAAATATATTTGACAATATACAAATAGAAGATCATTAGAATAGACTCTTCATCAAGTACATATGCAAGGATATAACACAATAAAATAAGTTTCCAAACTTCAATAAGGGGATGATCATAATCAGATTATGCAAAAGTAAGAAACTGAAATTCTGAATAGGAATGATTCAAAATTCTGCATATTTCGAATTTCCCATCGTCATCTTTACTACTTGTGTTAGTTTCTTTGGGACTTAGAGTTCTTCCCGGGCCTCGTACAACTCCTCTCTTGCAATAATGTCAAATGCATTATTAAAGACAAAGAGATGATGAGTAGTGAGTTTAGATTCTATTCTCTTTTCGAGGATTATTCTCATAGTAAGGATCTGTTCAGCCTCTTCTGAATCCCAATTGATCATCAGCAAAGGGAACAAGTTTCTCAAAGAGGACATTCAACAGAACTTCATAGGCACACAAAAACAACAAAATTCCTCTCAGTATCAATTTTGGTCTCCCTTCTTGTGCAGAAAACATATGCCATGGCTCCAATCCTGCGGCATCCTTTCTTTGGTTCAGATATTAAGTATTAGCTCGTACAACACTTTTTCCAGTTCTTCCCCTCCATCTTTCAGAATTTTTGCCTGAAGGCCATCCATGCCAGGAGCTTTGTTATTTTGAAGTTTCCGAATAGCATCCTCTACCTCATCTGGGCCAGATGACTCAATATCTAACTTCTTTGATAAAGGAGCAAGGCTAGTAAGTTTGATGACTGAAGTGTCTCACCCATCTTTGCAGGACTTCATCCTTCTGAACAAGAAGTGTCCATCCTTGTCTCTTCAATAAGTGACCTTTGGTCTGAATGTGGCTCCTCCATCATTAACTCTTTGGAATAATAATCTTGATCTTTTAAGTTTTCGATCTCCTAGAACTTATGATTTTTCCAGGGTTTTTTTTTTCCCTTAGGACTCGCTTCTCTTCTCTTCTGCTCTCACGATGTACCTGAGCTGACTGCCTCGTGTGCCGCTGCAATATTCTCTTGTTAGCTTCTTTCTTCTTAGTTGCTACCTGCAGACACTATTCGTCGACTCAAAGTGATCGAGTGGGCCTCTCCTTAAAATCTAAGATTCTCTCAGCTGCAGTATTGATTCCTTCACTGCATTTTTCCATTTTTTTTTTTCAATGCTATTGGTAGATGTTTTCTGTATCCTGCGCAATGGAGACATCCATGAATCTTCAAAGGTCCTCGTATAACTGGTCCTTCCTCATTTTCATTTCCTCATCATCAGTTGGGGCATACGGTTAATTATGAAATAGTTGCAACTTTCTATTAATTGGCAGCTTACACAGTCTCGGTGTCACTGGATCTAAATCAATAACGAGTTGCCGAGTGCCTCCTCTACTGACAAATTCACTTCCAAAACTGTGGAGGGTATCATAGCAACTATAGTGCAATGTGTGAAATTTCTTTTTGAGTGTGCCTTTGCCTAACCAGCAGAGTCTATTCTATTCTTGTCAATTTGCATAAGGATTGCTCTAAGCACTCCGAGTCTGTGTTTGGATAAAATGTTCCAAAAGGCTAGTTGTAGGTCAGTATGGCAGTACCTTGGTCGTTTCATTAAATAATAGTATGAGGTACAAGTATTATATTGCTTGTTAACATGTTCACGCCAGCACTGTAATTCATGCTCCTCGCCCTTTGGTGACTGAACTTAATGCATTTCGCTCTATCGGATGGGAGCTATTCCATGCTGTATTGACAATCCAACTATAATAAAATAAACAATAAGTGATATAATCCTACTTAATTCCTGCCAGTCGTGGAAAGGTTTGGGTGATTGACTAAGGTGATCCTCGCTGAATCTTCTGAACAGGTAATGTTAATTTTATTGAATTGGAGTTATGTTTATACTACTGAATTATTATGTTTATGTTATTGAACAAAAGTTCTGTTTATAATAAGATATTAATATAATTATTATTAAAAATAAATGTTTATACATTATATAACATATAATATAATATACATTATCCTTGTTGGAGCAGGCTTTGACTCATCAGATAGGTCGTGATGCCAGATAAGAAGAAGAAGATACATTATATAAATAAATGAATATTAATATAAATAAACATAAAAATGAATGAATATTCGTTAAATTTTTATTATTTTAATTTTCAGCTATATGGAAATTATTTCTACTTACATAACACTTTGGTTGCCATGTCACCTGAAATCGAGTGACGGTTCTCTTGCCAGAGAATCAAATATTAAAATTGTGTCAAAACTAGAGCGTGACTCAGGTATACTTTTTTGGCAGTCAAAATGTTAAAGATCTAAATATTCGGTGTAACGCACCATCTAATAGCACAATCATAAATATCACTGGTGGTACATGCCGCTCGATGAGGCATTCTAGTGCGGGCCATCGGTGGTACGCTCCGTTGTGAACGTGTTAATGATATTAGAGAATAAGTTTAGTGAAATAAAGTTCAATGTTGACAAAAACCATGGTAACAGGCATGAGATTTTTATTCTGTAAAAACAGCTTATGTTTTTTTAGTTCACCAGATGCTGTTATAATCCAATAGGCCTCGCTAAGTACGGTTACAATTTTGAAGACTTTTTGTGGACTGTTTGCCTTCAATGCTGATGTTAACATACATGAGTAAAAATTGCTAACATTATTTAAAACGCCAAAAAAAAAAAAAATCAGGAAACTTGTAAATGCAAGTTGGTTCATTAATCTAAAATTATGAAGGATTTCAGAAAAAAAAATTAGCGTGATACAACGATATTTTGTCCTGGTCAAAATGTATGACTTGAAAATCCTATTTGACAAGCCTGGTAGAAATGATGCATATATTAGTGTCATCTTAAAAGTGTAGAAGTTCTGTAAATATTTATTTTAGTATACAAAACTTTTATAATATTGTTTTTTGTTTTCATTTTATTAGCTATGCCATAAAAATGTTAATTACTCATTTATTAATTTTTTTTTTTTTTTTTTTTTTTTATTATTTAGGTTAGTTGAAAGTTCAGAATGGTTGCAACACTTGAAAAACTTGTTGCAGCTGTCTGGGGCTGTTGTGGATCTGTTGGATGTTCAAGGTTCTTCAGTGATGTTATGTTTAGAAGATGGATGGGATATTACTTGCCAAGTTCGTATATATATGTATATATATCAATTTGTTTTCTTAATAAATCATCACCTTTTCACAGTATGGTGATGATAGATGTATTGTTGATAATAGATTTCATTATAATAAATAAATGACATAAACAGTATTGGTCAGAAGTTTCCAGACATTTAATTTATTCCTTGTTTCTAAAAAACTTATACACAATGAACACAATTTTTAATCATGAATGAAATTACAGTATAATTAAAACTCTGTAACACGTGCCTCTCAGACTGTCATTTCTGCCCGCTAGCGGCACTCTGTGCCGCATTGGTATTTTTCTTTGTGTTTCGACATTTACGTCTTCTTAAAGCTACTATTTAAATATTTTTACCTAAAATTTTATCAAAAGAGTAAGAACTGGGAATTATGAGATAGATAAAGTAACATAATAAACATTTAACAAAAAAAAAAAAAAAAATATTTATTTTTAAAAAATGAGTAATTTCGATTAAAAAGTAATCACCAAAATAGGAACAAAAACAGGAAACATAGTAGTACAGCTTGAGAACAATTAATTAAATCTTATGAACTAAATATAATAACTAAAAGGAAACCTGTAACATAGAACAAATCAATCACAGCATAGTAGCGTAATAAAAAAATCTGGTGCGTGCGCGCAACACACAACTTTCACTTACGATCTTACTTAACTTAGAAATTGATGTGCTTTGTTAATTGCCACTTCTCAAAGACACATTTTTCCACATTCATTTCTTAATTTTGTTTTTATTTGCCCTATAAAAAACACTATTTTTTTTTTTATTATTAAATAAAAGATTTTACTTTCGATAATTCGGCCATGTTAGCATAATACTCCAAGTCGTCTGATTTTATAATTCTCTTTGTAGTTTTTGAAAACTTCATTTAGTTACCATGGAAACAAATAATTTCGATTAAATGAACAGAACGGCTTTAATTATGAACAATAGTCTCTCATTAATGGCGTACTCCGCGCATGCGTGTGCTCTACGCATTTTATGAGTTGACGGAATATTTTTCTTTTTTTCTCCTGTATATGTTCACTTGATTTTTTCATATTTCATATTTAGCCATTTCTTATTTTTGGGCGTAATGAGAGACAGTTAGTTTTTCCATATAAAGAAAAACAAGGGTACTTTACAGGAATACAAAAAAGGCTCCTTCCCCATTTTTAAGCCCCCTCAGAATATTTTAATAACGATAAAGCTTACCTGATATTAAAGAACACCTTATTTTCATTAAACATGGCGAATTTGATCAAAATCATTAAATCCGTTTTTAAGATAATTTAAAAAAAGGTATAAATTGGAAAAAAAGTTATGAAATAAAGTGCCCCCTCCGTTTGACCAATTTTGATGAAATGTTGGCTGTCACATCTTTGGTGTATACATACATCAAATACTCAGTTTGATCACAATCGTGAAAACCGTTTTTGAGTAAATAAAAAAAGCGCGTGAAAATGATACAACATTTATTAAGTAAAGTGCCCCCTGCGGTTGATTTTATTTATTTATTTATTTATATATAATGTATATTTTCAGATATCATCAATGGCACAACTTTGCTTAGATCCTTATTATAGAACTATGGTTGGGTTTAGAGTTCTTATTGAGAAAGAATGGCTTGCATTTGGCCACAGATTCAGTCTTCGTAATGGAATATCACCGAATTCTCAAACATCTACATTTACTCCTATATTTCTTCAGTTTTTAGATCTGGTGCATCAGGTAATGTTTTGGTTAGTTCCTGTGTTTGTTTACAAAATTGTATACCCTATCAAACAATTAGTTTGGCATTGAATGAAAATAATTTAGGAAATAATTAGATATATATATATTTTTTTTTAGGTTCAGCAGCAATTTCCTCTGGCATTTGAATTTAATGATTACTACCTCCGTGTGCTTGCTTATCAATCAGTTTCATGTAGATTTCGAACTTTTTTGTTGGATTGTGAATTGGATAGAGTTGAATGTGGTATTACCGCTGTTGAAGACAAAAGAGGTTCTTTAACATCTCATCATAAAAATGTTGACACAGGCTCAGATGATGAATGTATTTATCCAGGTATTATCTTTAAAAAATTCTTCCATTCCAAATTTTAGTCCGAAGAAGAAAAAAAAATCTTTTATTAATTTGTTTATGCTTAATTAGGTGGATAATACAGTAAAAAAATTTGTGTCCAATCCTTAGTGGTCATTGGACAACAAGTTATTTTATAAGTAGGAAATGGCAAGATCAAAACTGTTAAGTTAACATTATGAAATCCAAAAGAACTTTTACTTTTTTTTTTTTTCTTTTTTGGAAAACTTTATGTATGGCTCATTCTAACTTTAATTATTTTTTTAACCAAGCAATTATTTTTGGGTTCAACCATTATCTCTCTTTTATCAAGCCTGTTTATTGAATATAAAGATTACATCTTATCCTTGTTTTACTAAGCAGTATTTTCTAACTGATACAAAACTGCTCATAAATTTAATGTCCTTGATTTGGATTGCTTTTTTATTTTATGTGACATCCATGGCATTTATTGAATTCTTTAGCTTTATCAATCAAACAAATGGAATTGTCTTCTGATATTTTAATCCTCATTACTTAACAAATAAGTAATTGTTGGATGATGCTGAAATTCAGGAACGGCTGTGGTAGATAACTATGGTGGAAGTTCCCTTAGACGAACATCATTGGGGAATGAAAAAATGTCCACGAATGAGAAGAGCATTTTAAATATGAACCTGACCAAAATCTATAAAAACATAACGTAAAATCAGTTTATTGTGATTTTATTTTTTATTGCTGTTCAAATGTACAATATATTTCTACATATATATTGATACTTAAATTCTTTACGGGTGTCAACTGGAAGCCATTTATTTTTGGTAGTTTAATGTAAATTTTTTCCCTCATTTTTTTGGATTAATATTTAGTAATTTTTTTTTTTTTTTTGCACTAATCTTTAAGAATTTTGGTTGTGTTTGAAAGTAGGTCACAGGTAAAACACTTTGATATTTGCCTTTGACTAAGATTGCTATATCATCTGCGTATCCATGTGAATAGAAGCCTGCGTTGTTTGTAAGTCCAGCACTAGGCACCATAGTAGGGGTAAGATAACACTTTCCTGTGGACATCCTCCTATTGGCTTTATCCACAGTTTGATGTGTCCAAATTCTGATAGTAGAATTCTTTCCTCCATCATCCTTTCTATCCATCTGGAGGAAATTTTATCTATGTTTCTTTTCTTTATGGTGTTCTTAATGACTTTGTATGGTGTTTTGTCAAAGGCCCCTTCGATATCTATAAAGGTGCCTATTGTGATTTCTTTTTGGTCAATAGGTTTTTCTATTCTTTAGACCAAATTATGTTGTGCTACTTTGCTGGAATTACTGCTTGATATGCATATTGTTTGCTGTGAATTGGGTTTGCTGCCCGAGTTTATTATAAAGATGATAGGTATATTGATTTAGGATCTTCATATGATCCTTTACCAGGTTTTGGTAAATATCGAACTTTGGATACTCTCCAGTCAATGGTGATGTATGCTAATGCTAGGTTACTCTTGGCAGTTTTAAGAGGTGAGGTCTTATAACATTCAGCCCTTTTTGTATCAGTGCATGCAAAATGCCATCTACACCAGCATTAGATTTGAATGGCTTCATGGAGTTTACAGCCCATTGGATTACTTCTGGAATGTCACTCACTTCTGAGCAAAAATTCCTTTAAGTCTCTCTTTTAGCTCTCCTGTCTGACATATTTATGATATTTAGTAAGAGCTTCTATGTAAAGGTCCCAACTGCCAGTGTTTTTAGCAACATTGAACAGTCTTCTTGTTTCTGTTCTTTGCTTGTTTAATTCATTTTATCACCATGGGACTTTCCTATTTTATTTAGTTTTTTGCTATAATGGAATGACTTGATCATGGCAATTGATGTGTTGAAATAGTCCAGTTGCCAAGAGTTCCTTGCTTCCTTGGGCACTGTCTTATCGTTTTTATAAGGTTTGTACAGTACATTTCCTAGTCTGTATTCCTATGGTTTCTGTACTTGGTCAACACACTGATTCCTGACTTGATGTCTCAGATTTTCATTTTTTGTATGCAGCAATATATCATAGACTAATGAAAAAATACCGAATTATTTAGTACAATTATTTTTGAAGTTATTAATTTTTAAAGATTTAAATTTTTATGAAATTTTTTCATGTTTTGGCATCTTTTGATGCCTATAGGTTGGTAAATAGTGATGATGTAAACCTGGGAAAGGTCTCATTTTAAAGCTGTTGAATGGGGCTTTAATGCCACAAGATAGAGGTAACATATTTAAAAAAATAAAATTTTAAATTAAATTTTAAAATGAAAAATTCTCAAAAATTGGCAAATTTCAAATAATTATTAAAAATAATTTGTAAATATCTTATTACAAATACCGAAATCCTATAGTGAGATCTCAATGGGATCAGGAGATAAAGGGCTTCAGAAATATATGTTTCATTAAAAATTAAATCATCAACCAGATTTATCATTATTTCAAAAATGTTTGAATAGTTCATTGAATGAAACAAGCAGCACATTACAATAAAACAAGCAGTTGCTATTACTTATACAGTTTTTTAAATGGAGAAAGGTCACACAGATATATTTTCGTCTGGATTACCAGTGTTGACGCAGAGTTACAAGGTGTGTCGCCGGTGTTGTTGCCTGTGGTTCGTCGCAAGTTACCAGCTTGACGTCCGGTCATCATGCATGATGGGATTTAAGGAAGAAGGAGAGTATCTCGAGGATAGCTTGGACGTCGTGGGCGAGAGCCTCCGCCGTAGCTAGACCTGTCACGAACAAGATGGGAAGTCCACGACCGCAGCTAGACTCATTACAGGTGATAGAGGAGTGTAAGAGGAGAGTGCCTCGGGGGTAACAGTGAAGTCACGGTCTCAAGACTCGTTCGCTGCTAGCACGTCATAGGCGGTAAAGGAGAGTTACCTCGGAGATTACTGGTGAAGTCATTGACAAGTGTCTCGGACGCCAGCAGGCTCGTCACGGGTAACAAGGAAAGGAAAGGAAAGGAAGTTTGACAAATAATAAGAAAACAACCTTAAAAAATATTTTATTTAACAAATACAATATAGAGTACAAGGCGGAGAAGGAGAGGTATGAGCAAGAGAGAAGGCGAGAGGTCAAGGAGAGGAAAAAGGTGTCTGAACTGAGGTCGGCAGCGGCTATATATACCCACTGGCCGCCCCCACTCTGCCCAGTGCAGGTGGCGCGCCAAGTGGCTCTATTAGGAACATCCTTCTCTCTTACTGCCGCTACACTACTCCCCCCCTAAATGGCGGAGCTATATATACAAAAAAATACAAAAGTATAAAATATAAACGTATTTACAAAAAATAGAAAAATTCAAATATATTTGAATTTTTCTATTTTTTGTAAATACGTATAAAAATTGTATATAAAAATTGGACTTATATATAA
This sequence comes from Aelia acuminata, assembly GCA_911387785.2. Taxonomy (NCBI): domain Eukaryota; kingdom Metazoa; phylum Arthropoda; class Insecta; order Hemiptera; family Pentatomidae; genus Aelia; species Aelia acuminata. The sequence continues at coordinate 146,002,079 of OU426980.1, forward strand.
GTCCAATTTTTAAGATCTTCCGATGGTGTTCGGCCTTACTGGATCCGTCTGCCATGTTTGTGTTCCTTTTTCATACGTTGTGTCCAGCGAGGTCGTCTGCGCCCACAGCGGCAGCTGCGTTGTCGCCACAAACATCTTCTCGGTTTGTGTCGATATTTTGTTGGCCAGCCTTATTTTTGCCGGGGTCATCATGTTTCTCAGGCGAAGCTCCTCCCTAGGTGTTGGGATGTACCTGATGTTTGTGTCTGGCCCTGGGATGTATAGCTCCGGTGTAGATATATCCCGCATTGGTGATAATAACCTTGGAGGTCTTTTGGTGGCCACCTGTAGTATGGTATCGAGATCAAGAGTTCTTGGTCTTGATGCAGGTACTTGCCACCCAGCTCTACTGATTCTGCCCATGGTGAAGGTCGACTGGATTAACATATTTTTTCCTAGCCCATATATACTGTTAACTAGGATTGTTTGTTTATGCCCTTAATCCCTTTTCATGGCATTATTTAAAGTTAACTCTTCTCGTAATCCGTCCGTATCTTGTTTTGTACAGTTTTATTTTTTGTGTAGGGATTACCACTGGACTTGGATCGTCCTTCTGATTTTGTCTAAGTGCCGGCTGCTGTACGAAGTCCTTGGTATTATCTTTGTTGAGTAGGTACGTAGGTTTCAACCTGTCCATAGATATTGTGATCCTCTTGTCACCTTTCTAGATCGTAAAATGCTTATCGCTTCTGTTTACGACCTCATATGGTCCAGAGTAAGGAGGGATTAAGGGTTTTCGAATTGCGTCCTCTCTTACGAAAACATGCGAAGCGGTATGCAGATCCTTGTGGACAAAGGTTTTCCTCTCTGCTGATCTCGGCTGAGCGGGCTTCAATTTAGCGAGGTCTGTTTTGATTCGTTGCAGTGAAGTGCTCTGTTCAAAGGTGGCCGATGATTCCTGAAAGAGTTCCCCTGGGAGGCGGAGTGGCTGTTCATATACTGCTTCCGCTACGCTCATTCCCACGTCCTAGCGGAGAGTATAGCATAGTCCTAATAAAACGGTAGGGAGAGTTCTGGTCCAATGCTCTGCGTCTAAGTGAGCCATCAGTGCAGTCTTTAAACTGCGATGCCACTGTTCTATACAGCCTTTTGCCTGAGTGTGGAAGGCTGTAGTCCTCTTCATGTCAATACCGAGCAGGGCTGTTAGGTGTCAGAAAATTTCTGCCTCGAATTGTCTCCCCTGGTCGGTTGTAAGTCCGACTGGTGTTCCATATCGAGCAATCCAATTGGAATAAAATGCTTCGGCGATCGTTTCTGCCGTCATCTCGGCGATAGGAACAGCTTCAGGCCAATGGATTGCGCGGTCTATCACGGTGAGGCAATATTGTTAACCATCGGATGGTGGAAGTGGTCCTACTATGTCTATGTGGATATGATGGAACCGTCCGGATGGTTTAAAGGTTCCTAGTGGAGTTTTAGTGTGCCTGATGACTTTAGATCGCTGGCAAGGGATACAAGCCTTAGCCCAATCTCCTATGTCCTTGTTCAGAGATGGCCAAAAATAACGCTGGGCTTTAAGTTTCCTGCTGGCGTGTATTCCGGGATGGCTGAGTCCATGCAGACGTTGGAAAATTTGTTTCCTTAAGTCCGGTGGTACATAAGGTCGTGCTGTCCTAGTTGAGGTTTCACATAATATGGGGTTTTCCAGTCCAGGCATGCTTTGAAGCTTGAGGTTTTGGCTGGGGTTGGACTTGAGTTCGTGGACTATAGGGTCCTGCTTCTGAACTAATACTAGCGCATTGAGATCATCGGGTACTTGAATCTCCTCCAACCGTGAGAGTGCATCAGCAACGATGTTTTCTTTCCCTGCATGGTACTTTATGTCCGTGGAGAATTGGCTGATGAAGTTGAGTTGCCGTATTCTGCGGGGTGATGCCGACTCTGGTTTCTGGAAAAAAGGCGTGCGTAAGCGGATTGTGGTCTGTCACTAGTGTGAACTGCAATCCTTCAACAAGAGGACGAAAATGACGCACAGCCTCGTAAATCGCTAAAAGCTCGCGATCGTAAGTAGAATAATTTTTCTGTGTGGAAGAGAGCCCACAAGAAAAGAAACCGAGTGGTCGCCAAACATCATTCTTCCTTTGCTGTAGAACACCTCCTATACCCTTATCGGAAGCGAGGAAAAGGGTGTCTGAACTGAGGTCGGCAGCGGCTATATATACCCGCTGGCCGCCCCCCACTCTGCCCAGTGCAGGCGGCGTGCCAAGTGGCTCTATTAGGAATATCCTTCTCTCTTACTGCCGCTACAGATACTTATCATTAAAAGTCTAATTTTATGAGTAATGTTAAGGGTTAACAAATCAGTTTATCAAGACTTCAATCCTTGGAAGATACCCACTCATTTTTTGCTTACACTGTAATTCACAGTTGGTGTGGGATATATAAATGAAGGTGATAGACTTGAAGAATGGAGAAATGTAACTTGCATTTTACTGGAATCTTCGACTTTATCCAGAACGCAACTCAACCACCAATTGTCACCATAGGTTGATGTTACATACCCACCAATATCTGAAAATAATATCTTCTGTATATCCTATACCAGAGGATGTGCTTGAAACAACTGCAGAAGAAAATAATTTCACATTTACGTTGGTTCCATGTTTGAGAGGTATGAAGGCATGAAATTTTTGGGAGCCTGATATAGTTATAGCTGTATTGTGTTGGTTGGCCTGTTGTTTTCCAGTTATAATGTATTCTTCTAGGGTCACAAATAAAAATTCTATGTTAGCTATGTTTTAATGTGACCATTGAAACAGTTGCGTAGCATCCATAATTTGGTCCTCGTACCTTCTTTCTAGGCTTGCTCTGGCTGCTAGTCTTATTACTGCGCCCCCCCCCCCCCAGCCCATCGCATGTTCCTTTTCCATGTGCTATTCCTGCACAAGAAAGCCTCAGCTTCAAAATCTTGCTTGTGATTACACACCTTTATCAAGTTCTTTTTATTTTTGTTTTGAGGTGTCCGAAAAAAAGAAGATATTTTTGGGAGGTCTTTGAAACTTGTATTTCAGATATTCCATCAATGCAGTATCCATCAATGTTATATCTGGAACATCATTGTAATGTGTTGCTTGTTAATTCAATGAACTATTCAAAAATTTAGGAAATGATAATAATTCTGATATTTTAATGAAACATATATTTCTGAAGCCCTTTATCTCCTGATCCCATTGAGATCCCACTATAGAATTTTGGTATTTGTAATAAGATATTTACAAATTATTTTTTGTAATTTTTTGAAATTTGCCAAATTTGAGAAATTTTTATTTTAAAATTTTAATTTTTTAAATATTTTGCCTCTATCTTGTGGCATTAAAGCCCCATTCAACAGCTTTAAAATGAGACCTTTCCCAGGTTTACATCATCACCCATTACCAACCTATAGGCATCAAAAGATGCCAAAACATGAAAATTTTTCATAAACATTTAAATCTTTAAAAATGAATAACTTCAAAAATAATTCGGTATTTTTTCATTAGTCTATGATATATTGCTGCATACAAAAAATGAAAATCTGAGACATCAAGTCTAAAAATCTCCCGAAATTGTGTTGATTTGACATGGAATGAACCTACTCCACTTCTGTATGTTCAGTAGTATAACTTAAAGTTATATTAAATTGCCCCGCTCAGAAGGAGAAGGCGGTAGGTCTTTATATTGTTCCTTAGGAACTGGAAAATGAAATCTTGACTTAACTTCTTAAAAAAATTATTTTAGCTAAAAAAATTAATTACAAATGGCTCCACATTATTATTATTATTATTATTTTTTTGGGAACAACGAAACCCTATGAGAGGAAATGAAGGGGTGATGACAATAAAAAAAAAAGAAAGAAAGAAAAAGTTAGATATGAACTCGATATGGGGCCTCTGCCTCCTATATCTAGTGACTTAAATGGCTCCACCTTTACAGGGTTTTTATCAACCAGGAAAAAAAAAAAAAAAAAAAAAAAACACAAGAGGAATGATATAAAACCTAAAGATGAAAGTTTATTTTTGAAGAGAAAAGATTTGGCTCCGCCGGGAATCGAACCCGGGTCTTCCGTGTGACATGCGCGGTATGCAAACCATTACACCACGGAGTCACTTCCAAACGGTGCAAAATCCTTCCTCTTCACTGACACCTCTCCCACGATCTCGCAAGTTTTGCGAGTATTTACGGGAGATGGACAATTTTTGTCCAATTTTGGGCATCTCTTGACGTTCGTCAATTTTTTAAATTAATATTAATTAACTAAAGATAAAAGTATTTTAATGAAAAAAAGAATAAAAAAAATGTAAAATACAGAACCATAAAATCTTCTACTGATGCTATCTAGAAATAATAATTTTGACCTCTTAAAAAAATAAACACAATCACACACACTCCTCCGATTGTTTTATCACCTCCACACTATTTATAGTTCTTTATTATTCCTCAGTTTTTCACCAAAAAAAAAACTACTACCTTCCCAACTATGAAAATTTGGAATGGGGTACTCACTGTCTTATCACCAACCCAAACCTCAGAGAGTCTCCACAGCCGTTAGCAAGGCATTTGCATGTCCACTCTGGCTCCTGTACCCGATCACCTTTGGGTGTTTCCAGGATTCTTCCTGGTATCCTGGAACTGCTAGAACACTCACCGGCTTCTCCAGGTCTCTGTCTCCTGGTGGGCACCTTACCACTCTCTCTCTCTTGGCTTACTCTCTCTCATTGAGTTACCCCTGTCCACTACCCCACTCCACACTTCCTAATCCATAGTAACTATAAATATAAACTAAACAACTATATACATTTCTGTACATCTGTTTACTGCATACTGCATTCCTCTATTTATTTATTATAATTGAGGTTTAATGTACACTATTTAATTTCACAATATATTTTATTTCCATAATAAAATAAAATTAACAACTGTTACAGTTACAGTAGGTCAAATCTTAAGTATTTGTGGTCTGAGCATGTCTCCTTGTTGGAAGCCAGTTCTTGTAAGTTGGAGGAGTACTTGTGATGCTAAGGTTATATCTATTATTTCTGATCTTAGTTTATTGTAAAATATGGGTTTATTGCCACTATTCAATATGTTTAATTATGACTTTAAATATGGAATCACCTCTTTGATTTTTATTGCAGCTTCCCCAGATTTCACGGTGTGCATTACTGTCTAGAGCAGCAAAAATGTTTGTCCCATTCTGTTTTCCATCATCTTCTCCAGTGTGGCTGTGGGATCTTTTCCTCAAATGGTTGCCCCCTTTTGGGGTACATTTCACTGCTGCAAATCTCTGGAACAAATTTGCTAAAGAGGCAGCAGTTTTAGTTTATTTTATACAAGATTCAGGCTCTCTGGCTGTCATTTATTGACTATACTCAATCGAGGTAGTTTTAGTCCCTTGAGCCTGCTTCTAAATAAATAGGGGTTTGTATAAAAATGATATCAATATTCTTACCTTTAATGTGATGCAGAACACTTGCACTGCTATGCAATGATGGAGATCTGCAGCAGCTTCATATTTTGACGTTATTTACCACCGGGTGCTTACCCAGAGGCGGCAGTGGCAGAGTTCCTCTTGCTGACTTGTTTTTCACCAGGTCTTTAGGTTTCGCTCTGCCTCCCTGAGAGTAGTGCTTCTGGTCTCTTCTTCTTTTGTTACCAGTGGTTTGAGTGGCTGGGTTTTCCCTTTAGATTCGGCCTTGGCCACCTCTTTAGGTTCATCCCCTCCTCTCTCTGTCATCACTGGACGTGCTTCAGCGGTGCCTTTCGTGAGTTCAGCTGTCTCATAGATTGCAGGTGGTGAGCACTATTGTTTGTTTTGTCTATGTTAGGGTTATTGAAACAGTTCAGACCTAAAGTGGCGTCTATGGTCCGTCCTAGTTCTTATAGGTGTTCCGAAGTGAGAAAACCAGCGAGTATAAAATGGGTCACAATGGTTTTTGCCGAAATTTCTCTTATTAGAAGTCAGCATTTAGTTTAGTAGATTAATGTTAGACTGTACCTCTTTCTATTTGAGAGAAGCTGTCCACTCAGAGAAGTGGACCTTTATCAGCAGAGGACATACTGAAATTGTCTGGATGTAAGTTCCACTTAAATCCTGAGTATAATAAGGTATCTTTGCAGGCTATGTATATATTGACCTGTTTCCCCACATCTGTTCTGTTTTCTGATTAGTCCAGGTATTAAATTTATCGTGCCAATGGACAAGTCTTATGCAGAAGATCAGCTGAGCGATATAAGCTATATAATTACAACAGGAAGAGTGCCAGTCAAAATATGATCGATGATGGTTTGAGGTGGTATATGTTTAGTGACTAGCTTATACAGACCTTCGTGTGTTCCCAAGGCCAATGCTATATGAACACAAGTTCATCACCATCATCCTCGAGGATTCATATGGTACCGTTCATCGTCACCAGTTTCCTTTTTATGCTGTCTAATGCTTGGATGCACATTGCATAATTTTTGCAGGACTATCTGGGTGAGGTTTTGGTGTTTGCTCCTTGAGTGCCAGCTTACAGCCCAGGCCTCAATCCTATCGATCATCTTTTCCTTTTTATTTCCCCCATTTTTTCAGGAGCCTTGATAAGTGAATGGGATCAGATTTCCCAAGATTAGGTGGCCAACTTCATACGCAGTATGCCTATAGGAGTACAGGTCGTTAATTAAGCAATGGGAGGGAGGCCTAGGTCGATTCTCGAAAGATCTTTACTCCAAGCTCAAAATTTTGTAAGGAATCTGCAGTTGATTTATAAAATTCAAGTTTGTATCACTGAGGGCCGGTATAGCTGAGTGTGTTGGATTACGACCTGCTTTGGCATGCTTGAGCCGAACGGCGGCAGTTCGAATCCATCCTGGAAGGGCTGACTTTTATTTCGTGTAGCCCCATGGAATTAATTTCGACCTACCCATCATGGTTAGAATAGGTTGGTTACACCTCTTTAGTACCCCCCTTCCTTTGCCACACATGACCAGGTAGATGTGTGATTTACTGGTTTAAATTAATTTTATTAAATTAAAATTGCTACAAACCTCTTTTTACTCTAAAGTCCTCCAATATTATTACATTACTTGAAAGGTAATTAAATGCAGTTTCCAGTAATATATGGTTGTGTGTGGTTATTTGGACACAGGATTCAGCTATATTTATTTGTATGCCCTACTTTTAAATTTAATTTTACTTTATTGTATTTAAATCTAAACAAAACTCTTTAACCCAAATCCCTCTCATATTAATTCATCATTAGATAGAGAATTTCATCCTCTTTCTACAGATATATGGTTGTTTTAGAATTTTCATAAAGTTTTTATTTGTTTTTCCTTGATAGAAAATTATCTCCCCATTACTTATGGTATCATCTAATTCTGTATGAAATATATAATAAATTTTGAAAGTTCCTGTTCAATACATACTCATTCTACAGTTCAAATGACAAAACAAATTGGATAAAATTAGGCATTTTTTCTCATTTCTGTATGTACTCAATATGTACATTTTTTTTATCAAAATCTGAGGTGGGAGAATGATGGCCCATGAATGATTTGGTGTGTGGAATGACACAAGACTAAAAGTCCTAGAATAAAATTATAATTTATCTCTTGGCTATAGAAATAAAGTCTAGGAATATTTAGAATTAATAGAAATAAAGAGTTAAATATTTATTTTCCTGAGAACAAACACAATGTTATTGAAGTCATTGTTTTAAGTTGAAACCGAGACTTTGATAAATTAGGTTTCACTTGTTGATTTTAATTTTTAACAACTTATTTTTCTTTTATTTGATTATTGGCTACTAACCAAATTGTGATGATCCCAAATTAATATGAATTGGAAAAAAAAAATTACTTACCTAAAAGTTAATTGTATTTTCCACTATTATGGATAACAGAAGATTTTTGTCTTCTTTCGTCCAACGTTTTTCCGATTCCTTTTGCATACTTTTCTTTTCCTTTCACTCAGATGAACAGAAAATACATAAAGAACTGAGCAAACCTCTCTGTGACCTTCTCTGTGTGTTTTCGAATTTAACACATTTATAGAATTTGCAATACAGCACTGGTTGAATGAATAACTCACTATAATTTTAATATTAAAATAAAATTATTGAAGGTAATAAATGTTTGAGTTTTGAGATATCTTCTTGTCCTTTATTATTGTAATACACTTTTAAAATCCATTAAAAAAAAAAAAGTCTTGTTAGTTACTGATGTATGAATGTCTTTTAGGAGGATTAAGAGCAGGTACTCATTCTGGTCCAAACTTGGGACAGTCAGTCTTTGATTATATTGAGAAGCATAATGCCAGAGCTCCTGTATTTTTTAATTTCATGTATACTCCAGATACAGATCAGCCTGTAAGTTATCATAATTTTATATATTTTTTCTACATGATATTTTTATTCTGTAAGAAATATACTTTTTACTTTCACTTACCTATGTATGATATATATAGTAAGGGAAAGTATTGCGATCATGAGAAATTTCGATTTCCGGTTTTATTTTCTATTTTTATTTTCTATTTTATTTTCTACAGAAATACACATTTTAGGGTCCCCTAAGTCCAAATAACCAAGTTCCGAATTTTTGTGCGTGCGTGCCTGTGTGCGTTCACGCAAAACAATGAGAATCAAGTATTGATGTGATAATGTAAATTTCATCAAAATTGGCCAAATGGAGGGGGCACTTTATGAAATAAATTTTGTCTCATTTTTACGTTGTTTTTTTTTTTTTTTTTTTTTCTCAAAAAGGGCTCTTACGATTTTGATCAAACTCGTCGTGTTTTATGAGAATCAAATATTGTTTAATATCAGGCAACTTTTATCATCATGAAAATTTTCTGAGGGGGCTTAAATGGGGAAGGGGACTTTTTTGTTTTCCTATAAAGTACCTTTGTTTTTGTTTATATAGAGAAATTAACTGTCTCCCGTTATGTCTAAAAATATTAAATATGAAAAAAATAGAGTAAACATATACAGGATTTTAACAAATACTCCGAGAAGTATAAAATAAGATGTGGTATAGGATTTGGAAACAAATCTTGGGACCAAAAGAAGAAAAAAAAAATAAAAAATAAGATGTGATGGAGTATTATGCTTGCATTGCCGAATTATCACAATTAAAAACCTTTATTTAACCATAAACAATTTTAGTTTCAAAATTGTAAATATCAAAACACATAAATTTCTAATATAAGGAGTTGGTAAGTGAAAGTTGTGTGTTGCACGCATCGCACCTGATTTTTTACTTATGAAGACATTTTTGATTTTCACTTATATAACATTCTGCTGTGCACTATGATTTCACTTGCAGTAAATTCAAATACAAATATGAGTGTCTGTTTCATATCCATGGTCATTACATGACCAAATACAAATCATTAACTAAATAAGGTCCAACATTTATGTGGAAAATCAAAATGACTATTTTAGAGAAAGAGTTTTTATTTTACATTTTTCATATGTTACATATATAAGCTTATGGTATGTAATATATAAGCTTATGTTCTGAGACTGTAATGTCCCCTGGAGCAATAAAAATTAATATAATATAGTCAGCCGAGATACATAGAGAAAAGTTCAAAATCTAAAATAAGATAACATAAAATATTTATTTATGATTAAAACTATTTATTGTTAACACAATGTTTTTCTTTACACTTAAACCATTAAACCATAAAATAAAATAAAACCATATATATTTCAATTCTCAAAATTTTAATTTATAGTTAAAATAAAGTAAAAAATCATTTATATTCAAGGCACAATAACAAAAGAACTGTAAAATATTGTAACTTCTTTGTAAATAAAAAATAAAAATAAATAAATAAATAAAATTAATTTATTCTTCCTAAAAAGAGCAATCTACCTTTGATCCATGTTTTGAAAAAACTGATTACCTATAGAAAGCCTAAATTACCTTTTTAATCAAATATTTAGTAATTTGTTATAGTATTTCTTTTTGAAAACCCCAAGAGATTTAGAAGATTTGATTTCACGAGATATTTTATCCCACAAGTGTATGCTGCTAATTAAAAAGGATTTTCTATAAAGAGTTGTGCGATGAAGAGGTATATTAAATTTGCTTCGATCTGCTCTAATTGGTCGATCTGAAGTGGAACTATGTTTTCTGAAAAGGTCATAGAGGTATCTATGGGTTTTGGTGTTAAAAAGCTGATAAAGAAAACTGCCAAGCAAGTATTGTCTTCTTTCAGAAAGTTTTAGCCAACCAGGAGTTTTAAAGAAGGGTGTAATGTGCTCATACATACGAGCAACAAATATGAAACGAATGCATGCATTAAGTGCTTTCTGACGAATGGCTAGATGTTTGCTTAGCATATCAGTAAACAATAAACTGCAATAGTCCAGATGTGGCAATATCAGTGCGGAAACGAGGTTTTTTTCGCACTGATACAGTTAAGTAGTGTCTGTTTCTACGTAGCTGTCCCAGACTTTTAAGGATATTATTTGATGTGTTTATGGTAGTATTTTGCCAATCGAGGAGACTGGAGAAAGTGGCTCCCAAGATTTTTAGTGATTGACAATACTCTATGCTTGTATTATTCAGAATTATTTCAGGAAGATTTCTATCGATCAATGAATTTACATGACGTCTACTGCCAAAAATGATTGCTTTCGTCTTAGAAGGGTTTAAAATGAGCTTCAGACTAGTGGACCAAGCTAAGATTTGTTTTACATCCTCATTTATCTGATCGATTGTTCCATTTAATTTGATCCATCCATTAATAAATCCATTAATAAATAGATAAATCTATTAATTCCATCAACTGAAGAGAATATATATATACATATATGTGGTATTTGCATGATTTTAGGACCAAAGAGATTTCAGATATGTACAGTAGGGAAAGAAGTGGCCCAAGACAGAGCCTTGAGGGACGCCTGAAACTATTGAAAGAAATTTCAATATGGACCCGTCTTTATCAATCACAGCTTGATTTTTTGCTTAAGATAGGGTTGAAACCATAATACTGCACTATGTGATAATTTAAATTTGTTCCTTAAAATTTGTAATAAAATGTTATGGTAAACTAAATCGAATGCTTTCTTGAAGTCAAAAGAGACTAGAATTGTTACTTGTTTACGATCAATAGCAAATCTAATACCTTCTGTCAGTTTTAAAAGTGCTGTCTGGGTACTATGCCTGAAACGGAAGCCCGACTGATATTCATCAAACAGTTGATTTGAGTCAAGATACGAGACTCGTATCTAAAGGTATGATTAGAACGCTTTTCTAAAGTGATGAAAAAATTGAATTCTGTAAAGAAAAATCAAAAATCTTCAAAAGAGAAGGAATTACATGTGGCAAGAATAATTTAACATATTTTAAAGGTAATTTATCAATTCCAGATGAATGCATGTTTGATTTGTAGAAGTTTTTAAGAAAGAGTTCTAAACTAATGTGAGAAAAGAAGAAGTCGTTAGGGTTAAATTTGTTTCCAATATATTGTAAGCCTGTAGAGAGATCGAATGGGTGTGATAACGGATTTACAAAAAAACTATCTAGTTCAGATTTGGAAACCGTCAGTTTTGGGGCTTCACGATTTTTAACTAGACTAAGACTGCGGATATTTTTCCATAGTGTCTGTGGATTACTACACAATGCGAGATTGTCAAGATAAATTTTTTGTTAAGGTTACTTTATTTCTGTATATGTAGTTAAGTTAAAATTGTTGAAGAGCATGTGGATTTTTTTTAATGCGATAACTTCTTCTGTAATGATTTCTGACCTTCATTAGGTTTTTTATTTCTGATGTAAGCCAGGGAGCAGTTTTTTATTTCTTTTTATATGTGATAGTTTTATAAGGAGCATATTTATCTAACAAAAAATTTTGAGTTAAGTAAATCAATTTTGGTATCAATGATGTTTACCTCATTAATATCTCTCCAGCTAATAATATTAACGTTATCGATAAGTTTAGCGTGATCAAGATTATTAAGATCTCGAGAGGTTATAGTCCTGGGTTTTTGAGTTTCAGAGAGACGATAGCTTACAAATATAATATCATGTTGACGACAAAAGGAAACCGATAATTGACCCGATGAAATAACTTTATCTAGATTTTTCTAAGCAACCGCAATGATATCTAGCCAGGTATCACTTGTTGGAGAATGACAGGTTGGATTAAATTTTATTAAAGAAAGATTAAAGCTACGAAAAAGATCATTTAGAATTTTTGAATTTAAGAGTCAGCTGCAAGATCAATGTTTAAATCACCGTTTAAAAGTACAGGGGAACAAATCTTTCTAATACATCACTATTAATATCTTTATAGAAACTGTTATGTGGTGGCCTATATATTGTTACAAGAAGCAGTTTTTGATGACCAAATTTAATCTCCAAAACTATGAATTCTAAAGTACTAGGCTGAAGGGATGACGATGAATGTAAAATTTTATAAGAAAACAATTTTTTAACATATATGCAAACGTCACCGCGGGTTTTATCTTTCTGATCAGATCTAAAACTGTTAAAGTCAGTTAAGCAAACGGAAAAATCACTAATCCTCTCATTCAACCATGATTCCCTGACATAAATTACAACATACTCATTTTGTGACATATATTTCTGAAAGTGAGACCCGTGACCAACAATAGATTCAATGTTTATATGACATATATTAAGACCAATTGTCATTATTGTTTGAGAGATATTATAATTATATTATCAGTGTACTAATATTTAATATAAATATACTGTGGTTTTTAAATTTTTTGTCACTATAATTATATTTAAATAATTCTATTACTGGATTGAATATTAAGAAGTAATTAATTAAATAAAATAAAATAAAGTACAAATTCAGATTTATCTTTAGACTTCCTGTAATTAATGGTATTTCCGTTAAATAAACAAATTTTGTTGGAATGGCTCTTGGTTACAAAAAGAAAGTAGAATGACTGGAGACAAATTATAAGAGAATACATCAAATAAATCAACTTATTTATGTTAGAGCAGCTTGGTATTAACAAGTATACAGTACAGTACAAGTATACATACAGTATAAGTTCAGATATTATCAATAAACTTATTGATAAGTATGAGTTGAGTTAGATGTACCAAGTGAATTAGCAACCAAATATATGTATATACAGCAAAAATAAACATTGTGCCTGATAGTGATTTAATCCTAAGAAAATTTTAATTTTTGATAATTTTCGCATAAGAAGTCGAGTAGCATTCAAATTTACCCATCTAGGGAAGCAAAATCACTACTGCTTTTAATAAAGATTGTGAATTTTCGTCTTTCTTCAAGCATAGATTTATTTTTTTATTAAACCAAACAAACTTATAATTCTTCATTTTCTTAACTTAATTATTTTTATTATTGTAACATTACTGTATTCAGTAGCTTCTAAAGTACTGGAATGCCTGCAAACAATATGTACTGGATTTTGCCTGCAGTTTGCTAGATTAAATTATATTTATGCTTACTGCTCTGTCTTATAGGCTGCAGCAGGCCCGAATATTTCCTATGCAAACAATGTAACTAACAGGAAAATAAATATTTGAAATCTAACTTGCAGTTCCTACTAGTAATCTGTTATCCTCACATCCATTCCGTCTTTTTACCCCATGTGCTTATTATAATTGAGGCTTAGTTGATCGATTTTTATGTTCATTTGAAGTTTCTGATTGTGTCATTTTACCATAATTGAATAAGCACTAAAAAGGAAAAAAAAAATCCATTTGATCTATTTAATACCTTCTTTTTTTTTCCAATGTCCACTTGTTCAATGTTTTCTTATTTTAATTTGCTGCTGGAAGATGGGAACAATCTTTTGAAATCCTTTTTTTCCTAGTCATATCCCAGATCTTTAAAAAAAAATTGATATACCCCTATGAATCAATTTCGAAAATATTATTTGTATCAGTTCCTTCTTGGTTATAAAATTTGAATTGTTATGTTCTGGCAAATTTTCTAATTGGTGTACCTGTTTTTGTTCTGTTTTTTAGAGATTATCTTGTGTCGATAGACCAATATTTTTTTTGCCTTGTCCACGTTAGAATCTTTTGAGTATTTAATTAAGTAATAAAAATCAATCATCATACTTGATATCCAAAGCTATCCCACTATATTTTATCATACCATAATCTAATTTTACCATACAATAATACCATATGCTAAACTTTAATGTTATAGTCAGATAAAATGAGAATAGCAATAAGTGTGTAGACCTCTCATGGGTTATTTACTTTTTTATAGTAATTTTTACTGCCATTCTACATTTCCTGGTTTACCCCAATAGTACCTGAGGTTGATAATTTGTTTGTCTGTATATGAACAACCTATGTTTTGATCAAATAGCTGTATGTTCGTAAAACATCATCATATATTTTTATTAATGTGTATTTAGTTTAGACATTTTAGTTAAGTGTGAAAAATTCTCTCTATGAGAAACGTATAACATATGTACATATATACGTATATTCTTCTGTAATACTTCGAAGAATAAAATTTGTTTTAAAAAATCTTTAGATGCTTTGTGAAAATTAAAAATGAAACACAAAAGAACTAGGCATCGCTAAGTTTTCATACTATGGATTTGTAAAGAAAGTGACTGATAAACAATAGCTGATTATGATTTATTTCCCTCCTCCCCATAATGCTCTCATAGGGACAAAAATGGATGACGTGATATAGTTAATCACAACTCAAACAAATGCTAAAAGTGTTAAGAGCTGATTGCTGGAGGGTTAGTCAAGATGAATATAACATTCCATTTTGATTTGTTTATTTTTTTGTCAAAAAGTCATATTAGCATTATAGGTCATGGGCATATTCAATTGGTGCAAGGTGGAGTATAATAAATTCTATATTCCCTTTTCTTACATGTAAATACATATAGAATAAATGGGCAAAAAATAAAAAAGGGAATATCTGTAAAAGTGAGTAATTTTTAAGATTAATAAGGTTGTGGTAGTTGGAAAGTCTTCAAAAGGTTTACCATATAAAAAAAGAAATCTTTTTGATAAAAAAAAAAAAAAAAATCTTCTGTTTAACAATACAAATAATTATAGGATCTTTGATAATAATGAAGAATAAAAAAGTCCTTCAAAAATAGGGGTTCCAAGACTGTTTTATACCACGTTCCCCCCTGTCGAAATGAAAGCCTCCCATGCCTTCCTTATACATTTAATTGTTTAGGCATATGATAAAAAAAATAAAAGAAAAAAACCAAGATTATATTGAATACATTGTTTTAATTTTCGAAACATGGTTGGTTGAAATAATCTATAACGTAAATTTAGTTTTAATAAATTACGTACTAAAATTTTAACTAACTGAGAACTTTTTCTATTTGCAACTGGTATCTCGCCCCAGTTTGGGAACCACTGTCCTAAAATAATTAATAACAAAATAAATGTATATAATAGTGGTCCATATAAAGCATAGGCTGATCTGGTTTCGCACAGAATCTTTCTACATAGCCATTAGATTGCAGGTGGTGAGCAGTATTGTGTTTTTATCTATATCAAGATTATTGCAAGGTGCTGAAACATTTCAGACCCAAGTGGCGTCTTTGGTCTGTCCTAGTTCTTTTAGGTGTTCCAAAGTGAGAAATCCAGCGAGTATGAAGTCTGAACTTAGGTTAGTAGATCAATGTTTCACTGTACCTCTTTCCATTTGAGAGAAACTGTGGAACTTTATCAGCACAGGACATACTGAAATTGCCTCGTTGTAAGTTCCACTTAAATCTAGAGTATGATAAGGTATCTTGGCACACTATGTATTTATTGACCTATTTCCCAATATCTGTATCTATATTCGGCCAGAAGAACCTTAACAACATTAGTTTCCTGGAAGCTCTTATAAGAGGATGATTTTGTTCATGCAGCTTATTAAAAATTTGTATTATGAACTCAGGTGGAACATAGGGTCTTATTTTGCAGTTTTCTTACTTTTATGTGCAACCCCGAGTATTCTGAATTTCAATTCTAACAAACAATATGACTGATAATCATCCATGATATGAATAATACCACAAAATTTAAACTCCATTTTTACTGAAAATACCATTTTTAATACATTATATATGTTTGCTTATGTGTTTGGCTCTGTTTTTATTTGTTATTTTCATTTTAGGTATTAAGACCTCAATCTAATTTAGCAGTTTTAGATGTTTGGGATTATTATATAAATGAAGATCTTAAGCATGGACCAACATATGATTTAGAGCTGTTACAATTAGAATCAACTCAGCAAGAAGAACAGGATACAATTGATGGAATGCATTCTACTTCTCGACAAGTAGTTATTACTGGGTAATATTCATTTTCTAATTAAAAATTTAGTTGATAAAAAATATTGTTTAAATTATACAGGATGAAAAAATAACTCATCTTGCTCTCTGCTATGATTATCAGAAATTGTTTTTCTTGAAAAATAAAACAAACAAATCTCATGAAATGTGAACAATTGTGTTAAAATATATCGTGCATGTGTTGGGTGGATCCATAAGTGTGTTCTATTTTTGAAAGGTGAAATAAAACAAGTTTGTTTTTATACAGATAATAAATTTTATTAAATAAATTATTTGACAGTCTTGTTCAATAAATCTTAGATCGTACATATCACTCTAATCCACCTCGGTGGACCGAATGCTGCGGGGTGCATCTTTAAGAATCGAATGCCCGTAACAAAACTTGGCAAATCATTTTCGAGCAGTATGTTCTGTTGAGGTGTAACCGCATACCTTCAGTGGGCCTCCAAAACTTTTTTTGAAATAAAAAATCAAAATATACTGAAAATGGAATATATAGCAGACTCGTAGTGTGTGGAGTGGGGAAGGTGTGAGTAATTCCCGGCGCAGTGGATCATTTTTGACATGACAGCTCTTGATGTTACGGTTTAATTTCGTCTAGGCAAAAAAACAAAGGAAATGTGCAAAGTACAGAATTTAAAAAAAAAAGATCATTTATTTTTTTTAGTCAGAGCAGCTGGGAACTAAATAAAATAATTATGTAGATTTAATATAAATAGTAGAAATACCTATGTTCATGTGACTTACTTGACTTATTTCCTGTTGCCACCACTGTGGGGGCATAGGGCCGAAGTAAATTTTCGCCATCCATCCCGATCCCGGCTGAGAGCCTTGACCTCCTGCCAAGATTTGACAGCCGCTCTGCATTCCTCTTCCACATTCCTCCGCCAGGTCAGCCTCGGTCGCCCTCGTTTCCTTGATCCTTGGGGATTCTAATCCAGCGCCGTCTTCTCTATGGCCCCATCTTCTTTTCGGAGCGTGTGGCTGATCCACCTCCATTTTCTTTTTCTTATTTCTTCCTCTATAGGCTGCTGTCTGGCAATGCTCCATAGTTCCTTGTTTCCAACCCTATCCTGCCATCTGACTCCAAGGATACGTCTTATGCATCGATTGATGAAAACTTGGAGCTGCTTCTTGATTTTCACAGTGTTTTTCCATGTTTCACAGCCATAGAGTAAGACAGCCTTTACATTTGATTTGAAGATTTTCATCTTTGTGGACCTAGTAATGTTTTTGCTTTTCCAAACGGCGTACAGTTGGACGAAGGCCGCATTTGCTTTCCTTAATCGAATTTTCACTTCTTCTTCCACGCCACCTTCTTTTCCAACAATGCTCCCAAGGTACGTGTACGATTTAACCTGTTCTACAATGAGACCACCCACTTGAAGGACCTCTTGGGACAGCGTATTAAGTCTCATTTCTTTGGTCTTCTCGGCGTTTATTTTGAGCCCTGCTTTCTTTCCTACTGCTTCCAGGTTCTCCGACTTGGCCTTCATGTCTGTGTAGCGGTGTGCAAGGAGACAGACGTCGTCGGCAAAATCGAGGTCTTCCAATCTTCTATTTAAACCCCACTGTATTCCCCTTTTTCTTCCTCCCAGAGTTGAGCGCATGATGCGATCCAATACTAGGATAAAAAGGGTGGGCGAAAGTACGCATCCATTGTCATTTACTGTCCCCAATCCGTGGCGACCCATAATGTGCTCAATTCCCTCGTTGTCGCTCCCAACTTTCGCGTTTAGGTCTCCCATAACTACTAAGAGATCACGCTTTTTCCCTGCCTCACACCCTTGTCCACTCTGAACTCCTTCGACACCCGACCATTATGTAGAACACTACAGTTGTATCCATTATACAGGCTCTTGATTATGGTTACTATTTTATTTGGCACTCCATACATTCTTAAAGTTTCCCAAATAAATTCCTGGTTTACCGAATCGAACGCCTTTTCGAAGTCAACAAATGTTATGTAGAGAGGACTCCTCCACTCCGTGCTTTGCTCAATTATAATTCGGAGGGTATTTATGAGGTTGACACTATCTCTGTTCCTTCTGAACCCGGCTTGTTCTTCGCGAAGCTTCTTCTCCACACTCTCTGTGATTCTGTCTAATATGACCCTACAGAATACCTTGCAAGGTTCTGACAGTAATTCCTCTCCAGTTATTGCACAGAGTTCTATATTCTTTCTTAGGCAACTTAACAATTAGTCCTCGTTTCCAATCTTTGGGGACATCTTCTGTATCCCACACCTTGGTGAACAGTCCGTACAGAAGTTCTGCCGAAGTCTGCACGTCTGCCTTCAGAAGTTCTGGTGCAATATTGTCAAGTCCTGGGGATTTCCCATTCTTGAGCCGAGAAATATCTGCGGAGATCTCACCTATGGTTGGTTTGCCGGTCAGCGGAACAAAATCTGGATCATCCCTGTAGGATGAGCAGGTCGATTGATTACTGATCATGATCCTGTTAGGACTTTCTACAGCTGCAGCTTGGTTTCCATTTTGAAATAGTTCTGAGAAGTATTCCTCCCATCTAGCCAGTTGCTCTTCCTGCATTGTCAGCATTCTTCCGTCCTTACTTCTCACTGGTTTGCTGGATACTCGGTTTTTCCTTGATAGAATTTTAGTTAAATGATATAACTCCTTCAGGTTACCTCTCTCTGCAGCCTCTTGGGCCTGATTTGCAAGATCTTCGGCCCATTTTCTTTTATCTCTGCGAGCACTCCGTTTGACCAGTTTATTAAGCCGAGAATATTCTTCATGTCTTTGGGCCATGTCCGTTTGGGAGCTTCATCCAGCATAGTGAGAGATTCAAAGCGATTTCTTAGAGCGACTTGAAATTCTTTTTGTTTCAATTCGCTTTTCAATGAGCCTATATCAAAGCGCTTATCCTGTTGATTAAACTTCCTTGTGGCTGCAACAATCTTCATTCGGATGTTCGCTACGACCAAGTGGTGATCACTTCCGATATCAGCACCGCGTTTGTTTCTTACATCACACAATGAACTGCGGAATTTTCTTGAAATGGCAATGTGATCAATTTGGTTTCGCGTTGCATGATCAGGTGAGACCCATGTTTCTTTATGACATGTCCGGTGTGGGAAAATCGTTCCTCCAATTATAAGGTCGTGTTGGACACAGAGGTCAATGAATCGCTCTCCATTGTCATTTACTGTCCCCAATCCGTGGCGACCCATAATGTGCTCAATTCCCTCGTTGTCGCTCCCAACTTTCGCGTTTAGGTCTCCCATAACTACTAAGAGATCACGCTTTTTAGCCTTCTGTAATTCTTCATTTAGGAGAGCATAAAATTCCTCTTTCACCTCTACAGCAGAAGGTTCAGTTGGTGCATAGCACAGAAATAATGTAACATTTCGTACGGAATCGAGCCATTATTAACCTTTCCGATATTGGCTTCCACTCCATCAGACTCCTTCTAGATGCCTGAGATATCAGCAATCCCACACCATCTCTTCTTTCAGGGACATCTTCATCAACTCCTGAGTACAGCATTGTAACATTGTCTCAATATGTTTCTCCAAAACCATTCCATCTTGTTTCGCTTATTCCTAAAATGTCCAATCTGTAGTTCTTCATTTCTTTGACGACCTGCTTTAGCTTTCCACTTTCACGTGGAGTCCTCACATTCCCAAAACCAATACGAGTTGTCCGTTTCGTGCCAAATGTCTTCACCGATAAATCAGTCCGGCTATCATTTCCTTCGGTTTCTTGAATAATTGGAGATTCGGGCAGACAAGTTATCAGCCTATCTGCCTATAGTCCGATGGAGGGGCTGCCTCCTCACAGGGCTCGGACTCCCTGGCCTAGTAACCCTTAGACAGGAGCACTTACAGGGTACTACCAGCTGGAGCCAGCTGGACCCAGCTAAACAATAGTTTTTAGCGAGGTGTTACTCCTCGATCCCTCCTCCTTGATCCTGGCTTGGGACAGGCCGTGGGTCGGGGCACTAGGTACCACTGCCTCACAGGCGGAGTTTATGTTCATGTAGTTTAGATAAATAATTATTGATAGGTATCATTTATTATTTATTTATTATATAATCTACGCAGAATCGATTGCTGCCATCTGGTTTCTTAACTAAGACAACTGGTGAAGCCCAGGCACTCTTTGATGGAACGACTATACCTTCTTCTAGCATTTTGTCCAATTCCTCATTCAAGATTTTTTGAATGTATGACCAGATCGGATAATAATGCTGTTTGATTGGTCTGTGCTCGTGTCCACGATGTGCTCCACCTTGCTTACTTACGTACTTTATTTACATTACAAAAATCAACTTGAACTGATAGCTATACCATAAACAATATTTATAAAAAAAAATAAAAATCTCTAGTCTATTACATTAACTTACCTGATTTCTCGTAGCTTCAGTTACACTCGTACAGCCAGCCAGCCACTCGGCTCCGGACTCTCTCATCACCAGAATCTTTTCCACGAACACTACGGCTCTTCAATCCTCTGGTTTTTACCGATACAGACCACAACCATTTTAAACACGAAAACAGTCTCATTTAATCATCACTCTTCAAACACTAGTGTCCATCTCCTGTTTTTTTTCCTTGTTTAAAAAAACAAAAAACAAAAACAGCTGTTTTAAATCAATTCCTTGGGGTCCAGTTTATTCTTTTAAAATAGAACATAATTATTTTTATGGCTATAAAAATAAATATGTCAACAATAAATTAAAACATGATATATATAGCCACCGATAACCTATCTCCGAAAAATGAATGTCCCTCAATGCAGAAAATAAGGATTTCTAATCAGAAATCTAGGGCCTAAACAATAGTTTCCGCTCCTTCCGTACCACAAAGTGTACTTACCTTCCCTTAACGAGCACTCCCTCGGCCAGCAGACCTCTTTCAGTGCACGATGTCTAAACTATAACCTCATCTTAACCTACCTTCTGTATTTAAACTCCTCACGTTCGACGTCCTTATACCTAAATCTATATTTTTCAATTTGTGCTATGAATCCCCTAAAGCAGTCCCTACCAGGAGACCCAAACGGGGGACTAGTTTACCTTCGGATGATGTGCCTTTTACCTTCGGGGGATTCATGACTATTTGTGCTGTTTAGGTGAACTAAAAAATATATGAGTAGGGTATTCAAACCTATGTCAAATCCTTCAGTAAGTCTGGGGGCCTGCTCATATTGTTGCTCAGCGAGTCCAACCAGGAGGACCTTCCTAGGAATTTCCACTGACCATCCCCACATCCGCCACCCGTGGGACATTCCCCATATGTGGTTATGATAACCGCACAAGGAGATATTTGGTAACAATTGCACACAAACCGAACACACTTACATATCCACCCAATACACTAGTTACACTACTTGAAATTGATGGTTTATTACTATTTATTTATGTTTTAGTTATGATAATGTAAGGCACTGCATTCCTGATGCATTTACACATCTTTTGGAAGAAATACATAACCTTGAAACAGAATTAGGACACTTGCCTCAAAAATGGAAAATTCTTTGGGATAAGTTGGAACTACCGACTACTGACTCCCTTACAGTAAGTTTTCTTCAATTTAATTATTTAGAAGAAAATCCTATAAAATATCTTAAATTGGTTTTATTATTAGAAGAATAAACGATTCCTTCGAGATTTACTTGTTGAAGTTAATATTTAATTTTATGCTTTGTAATTATATTCATTATGTAAATAAAGAAGCAAAAAATATTTTTATTATTTGCTAATAAGTATAGTATTTTGATTTTACAATAGCCTTAGTCGAGTTCAGGATCCCAGCAAGGCTTATAACTTTGGTTAAGCTAATATTTGGCCAAGATCAGGCTGAGATGATAGGAGGCAGATGGTCTAATTGAGCTTTTCCAGTGGAATTAGGAGTACAACGAGGAGATGGTCTCTCAGCGCTATTATTTATACTGCCTCTACATAAGGCAGCACAACAGTTTGGATCAAAAGGTTCTCTAATAAATCGAATAACACAAATTCAGGCTTTTGCTGACGCTGTAGCAAAGTTGGCTTAAAGTAGGTGGGCATTGAAAACACTGTTTTTTGAATTAGAGGAGGTTTTTTAAGAGATCAGACTCCAAATTATTGAAATAAAAAAAAAAAAATACTAAATATTTAAAGTCTTCACATCCCTAGCAAGAAGAGAGAAGATTGACCTGGCTGACGAATATTTCTTCGAGAGCTTACCTCTCTTGGGGCAGAAATCAACTGTGAAAACAAGATAGAGGATAAAATAAGAATTTGTATCATGGCAGGGAATTGAGCTTATTTTGGATTAAAGAAATTAATGAGATCAATTTTACTCTCCAAGGTCACAAAGATAAAGTTATATAAAAGTCTTATTAGACATTGTCACCTATGCATCAGAGACATGGAAATTGAAGACCTCTGATGAAAAAATTCTTTGAGTCTTCAAACTCAAAATATTCATAGTGAATTTCAGTATGAAGGGCTCCCAAATTTAAAAAATGGGCACTTTTTGGATTTCCTCCACATAAGGGTTTATTTTGTGTAAGCCTAGGCTTTTTTGATAAAATATTTTATTTTTATCTTTTTGGATATCATTGACCTGAGGATATATATATAATTATATTATCAAACTTGTTATCTATTTTAAATTTCAGAGGTGCACCCTAATATTGAAACAAGTAAACTTTTCAAATTTATTTTATTAGAGTTTATTATTGTGTGGTCAGTCGCAGTGTTTTTTTTTTGTTTTTTTTTTAAGTATGTTTCACTAAAATTAAAATTAAAAATTTTCTTAAACAATGCACCGTAATAACTCTGTGATAGGCCCTCCTATCATTACTACTAAGTTTCCACCATTACAAATATTCAAATTGAACAGTTTTTTTCCAAAACAGTGCCCATTATAATAGATATATCATATCTATAATATATCATAATAGATCCATATGTCAAATTAATCTGGTAAGGTTACTTTTTTAAAGGCGGAGTAAGGGGTAGTAAGGAAGGGAATTAAGAAGATGCCTGGAGCCAATTAAGATTGCCTTGGTTTTTTGTCCGTTCAGTCTTAACTCATTTTTTTCTGTCCAGCCATTGATGCTGTCTATATCTTCTTGTAATTTTTGGATTGCCTCCTGCATTTTGGAAGGATGGAAGGATAGGTAAATTTGGAGGTTGTCAGCGTTTAAGTGGTGTTGTGAATGGTTGATGTACTCAGGGACATCGTTAATATAAACAGAGAAGAGAGTTGGTGATTGTGAGGATATCTGTGGGACACCTTGTGTTAGTAAAAGAGATAAGGAAGGGGGTTTATCAGGAATGTGAACTGTTTGTGAATTCCTATAGGAAGGTTTTGAGTTTAGAAAGGAGGATTTCGTGATTGACGGTATTAAATGCTTTTGAGAAATCAAAGAGAATTAGGATGGTGATTTTATGGAGGATTGAAGATCCTGAGTGATCTTCAACACACCAGATTGTGTGGAATAGTGAGAAAAAAAGCCAGACTGAAGAGGGTTGAGGAGAGCATTCCGCTCAAGAAAGTCATTGAGCTGGGAGTGGAAAATTCTTTCGAGCGGTTTGGATAGGTTAGACAGAATGGAGATAAGTCTATAATCGGAGGCTAAGGTGGGAACTGGTATTTTGTTCAACAGACGGACTATCGCTTTTTTCCAGGCTTCTGGGAAAATGGAATTTTGTAATGAAAAGTTATAGATGTATAAAAGAGCAGGGAAGATAACAGGAAGACAGAGTTTAATAATCATTACAGGGATTTGATCGGGGCCGTAATCATTGGTTCTGGATTTACGGACAGAGTAGAGCAAGTCTTCAGGTAAAATATTTAGGAAGTAAAAGTTATCAGGGTTGAAGGTTTGTGTGAGGAATAGATGGAGAGTTGGCGAAATAGAAATTTAATTCATCTGTATAGATAGGATAAGGAGTACAGGATTTGGATTTGACAACTGGTACTTTTTTAAGGATTTTCCATTTGGACTTAGGATCGTGATAAGGAGTTATGGAAAAACTGTGCCTTAGCACGCCTTAAGGAGTGTATAGTGGATGTGGGTGAGATTGCGTAGGGAGTTGAAAAAGGAGTAATCTTCAGCGGAACGGGTGTGTGGGAAACGTCTTCTAGCGGCATCTCTTTTCCTCATTAACTCTCTAATTTCAAAACTTATCCAGGGCATGAGCGACAGGACCTCTAAGTGCAGGTTTTTGAACCCTGAAACTCAGGAAGTGAGGGTTTTGAGGGGAGCGTGTTGATTTAGGAAAGTGGAAAGATTGGATGAGAGGCATTCCACCATTTCATCAATGGAGGATGACGAATAGGATCTAGAGATTGGGAAAGTGAGTCACAAAAAAGGATTTAGTTTTTCAGAGGTTAATGAATCAAGGTTCCGCCAGGAAATTTTGTTAGGGCAAAGTTTAGGTGTTGGGATATTTTATAAGATTTTGATGAGGTCATGACTTGACAGAAATGGTACTGGATGCTGTGAGAAAGGCAATAGGTTATGAGAGGAATCTATTATAAAAAGGTCTTACCAGGTGCTGGTAAACTGGGTGTGATGGGTTAGTTGGTAGGGTACTATGAAAAGGTCGAGTGAATGGATGAGGTCTGTAAGGTAATATCTGTTAAGAGAATCAGAGAGCATGTTTATGTTAAATGACGATCATTGATGATTACGATATTATATAACGGGACAAAGTTAAAGAGGGAAGATTCAAAGAAAGGATCAAATTGGGCTTAACTATTAGGTACAGGAGGGAAAAGGCATCAGAGGAAATTTCAACGAGGAGATATTCCGGATGAGGACTTTCAGAGGAAAGGGATCTAGAAGGATCATGACGGATGAGAGAGTAGTTAGAGGTGTATATTGAGTGAGAGGGTTGTTTTCAGAAGACTCCTCAAGGGCCTGGAGAGGACGATGTTCCATACTTGGTAGTAGACAAACCCATTTATTATATAATATAGTAACTACGTCACTTTGATTTTATGTCAATATTTTATGACTTAATTTCATAAAAAAATGTAAAAATTCCTAAAGCAAAAAGTAATCAACTTGACATCAGCAAAAGCTGAAGAATAATGGAATAAAGGCTTCACCAACCTGAAGGCTTGATGCCAACACCACCAATCGCTCCCTACACACATCCATTTAATATTAATTTAGATGATAATGATTTTATCTTTTCTATTTTTTTTTTTTTTTTTTTTTTTTTTTAGAGACATGCATCATTGAGTACTGCTCTTGTGCGATCTCATGGACGTTTGCTTCATAAAAGATCCACTTTAGAAATATTAATGCGGGGAAAGTTGGTTGATACACAACCTTCAATACCTCCTATTTATTCTCATCCTCATAGATTCGAAAAACATAACTTCACAACTCCCACCTATTGTGATTTTTGTACTAATGTTTTATGGGGTCCTGTAAAGGTAAATTATTTATATACAATAAGTTAAGATATTTTGATTGCCATTGTTTGATTTAATGTATTTATAATTGTTAGACTGGTCTTCGTTGCATTGACTGTGGTTACAGCTGCCATGAAAAATGTTGTGATAATGTTCCTAAGACTTGCACTAAATACAAATCTGTCTCAGATGGAACTCATACCAACCAAACATTGAGTAGAAGTGGTGGAGACACTGCATCAGTGAACTCGAGTATGTAATTATTTAGTTTTATCTTATTGATTGTAAGTGTGTTGGAAGGAAGAGAAATTTCGACTGAGGGATAATTATTCACAAAATTAAAGCTATTTCTCTATTCTTGATATAGATCCGCGGAAATCACAAATGTTTACCTCCAACTTATCAAAAGTTACAATTTGAAATTATTTTGTAAATTTTGAGAATTTGAAAAAATACCCAATTTTCTTTAATAACGCAAGAGTTGGGCATATTTGTATTTATAAATAAAAATACAAATTCATTTATGTATTAATTTTTATGGGGAACAAATTATTTAGATCTTAGTCTCTATTACCTTGGTATTTTATTTTTTTATTTCATACATATGTTTCGACCTCTAGGGCCCTCTTAAAAATAATTCCTCCATGTTATAGGTAATTATTTTAATTAATAAAATACATCACAATGCTTGAGTAAGTAAAGTTAGTTCGTTCATAACATTATAGATAATCTTATTACTGATTAATATGATTATATTACCGATACTTTATATCAGTCTTGCTCCAGCCTTCTTATAGTGAGCACCTACTATCAATTCTTCAGTTCTTTCTACTATCAGTTCTTGCCCTATTTCTTATGATCATAATTAAATCTTCTTTGTTCGAAGCTGCTCCATACTTTTATCGATCGTTAGTGCATCCATTATTCTAAGTTCGAAGCAGTCTTTAGTCATAAAAGAAATCAAAGGTACGTAACTTTAAAATTAGGTTTATGTTATAGACAGTGCCGTGATAAGGACAGTAATCTTAGCCCCCACCACAGCTTCCGCTCCCTACCAGCACTACAGTCCCTAATGTCGGTAATCCAGTAACTTATCATCCTCTGCAATGACTCAGTGCCCGAGCTGCAGTGCTAACATCGCGAGAGACAAAAAGTTGGCTAGAGTTTGCACATCATGCAAATTAATTTACCATAAGATATGCTGCGACATCTCGGAAACGGATGCTAAAAAGAATTGGAATTTTCCTTCATGTTCAAAAGCACCCGGCAAGTCCAAGGCGGCATGTAATAAAATAAGCGAGGATTCGACATTGGCCATGGCAGAAATAAAAAAACTGGCTAAGGACCTATAAGAAATAAAAACCGAAATGTTGTGAAATAACATCAGAAAAAAAATTACCGATTAAAAAAAATTGATGAGCATGATATAAGACAGGAACAAATTATCGAAAAATTATTGAATGAAAACAGAAATTTAAAATTACAAATCAGCATGCTTGAATTGTGGCTCAATCAGATGGAACAGGCTCAGTTATTGAATTCTGTTAAAACCAGAGGAGTCACTATGAGGGCTAGTTTACGGAGGGTTTAATGTGCTCCATAGGAGTGGGCGGCTCTGGGCCTCAAGTTGGCTGCCGAGGACATTGATTCAGTGGAGAGAAAAAGGCCCAGATCTTAGGACCCTGAGCCACCCCCGATGCGACTCCGGTTTATTTGGGATGAGATTGTCCGTTTGGAATGTGAAAAGAAACTTTTCGACGAGGCATCTGGGTTGGGAGACCAGCAAGGGGGTGTAAGTGCGCGAGGCGATGAGCCCAGGAAATAGACATTTCTATTTGCTGGAGAGGCAAAGGAAGGCGACTGGAAAGCTAAAGTACGTCTGGTTCCCCAAGGGAAGAGTTTGGTGCAGGCAAGATGTCAGCTGCCCAGTCATCATAATTAATAAGAAGGAGGATGTCGAGGCCGTGGGCTGAGACAGGTGTAGTCATTACCTCAAATTTACATTTCCATCGTTTATGTTATTTTTTTTTTTCCGAAATTTTTCTGTTATCTTAAAATTTTGGGATTTATTTTCTTTTAAATTCTCATTTATTTCTTTTTATTATTTATGTTATTCAGAATTTTTCATTCAGAATAACTGCAGGTTTGAATCATGTATTTTTTATTTTATGGCATTCCATTAGTCTTTTTTTATAGTGCCACTAATATCAATCATTGTTCCTCTCCACTTCAACCCTTACACTCCTTCACCCTCCTCAGATCAATCCCATTAATTTGTCCATATGAGTAATATCCTTCTATCCCGCCATGTTAATTCCCAATCCCTCCCAGCACATTATGATGAGTTCCTAGACCACTTCCTCCATAATTTTTATCATATCATTGCCGTCTCGGAAATCTGGCTTAAACCAAATATCCCATTATCTTCTATATCCATCTCTAACTACTCTCTCATCCATCGTGATCGTGAGGACCGAACCGGAGGAGTTGTTGGTCTTTACATTCATGATAGCCTGAGTGTGAAAATCCTTCTAGAATAACCCTTCCTCCGAAAGTCCTCATCTGGAATATCTTCTCGTTGACATTTCCTCTTTTTATAAAATGTCTTTTCCCTCCTTTACATAATAGTTTACTGTCCTCTGCATGTCCAATTTGATCCTTCCTTTGAATCTTCATTCTTTACCTATGTTCCGTTATACAGTATAAGAATGTTAATACAAACATGCTTTCTGATTCTCCTGACAGATCATATCTTGCATACCTCATCCATTCACTCGACCTTTAGTACCCTACCAACCAACCAACCACACCTGGTTAGATCATTTTATGATAGATTCCTCTCATAACCTTTTGCCTTCCTCACAGCATCCAGTACCTTTTTTATCAAGTCATGACTGCATAAAAATCTCCTATAATATCCAAACACCTACCAGGTGTGGAAATATGAAACCGGCCAATGATAGAAGGTAGCAGTCAATATACCTTCTAACTAATCCGTCAGCAGTACTGTTTGGTTTTATACCATTGCCTTTACTTGGTCTAGTATGAACCATGTTGAATATTGGCTGGTGTGATTTAAAGTGGACTGTATATAAGTTAATGATGAATGAAATGAGTAAATAAAAAAAGAATATACTTCAATCAATAATGTTTTCCCTACTTTCTTCAGAAGGGAATGAAAGCTCTAGTAAGGATGCTACCGGAAGGGGTTCGGACGGATACAGTTTGGGTGACGCCATCTCTGCTAGGAAAGGTATCAACAACACGGGCCTACTGGCCAATAACCAGGGAAACAGTGTTTTTCAAGGAGGATAACTCTTGAACTTGTGGAGGTACTCTTTCCGCCATCTTTCCCATGCGTTGTTGATTTGTACTTGAAGGAGACGCAGATAAGGCAGAAGTGCATGTCAGTGTTTCAGGTGGCATAGCTGATGATGAACATCCGTGAGTAGATGTCCTGGTGTGAGAAAATTGAAGTCATGAGGATCTTCTTTGAGTGGACACAGAGGACGAGAATTTAGGAAAGACTCAATTTTGCACAAGCCAGTGGAGAGCTCTTCGAGCGTGTAGGGTTGTGTTGGGAGTTTGCAAGGAGTCCTTTGGCTGTCTCTACGCCGGCTTCCCACAATCCCCCAAAATCAGATGCTCGAGGTGGGATGAATTTCCATTCAACACCTAGAGTTGCCAAATGATGATTGTGTCACTCACTCGTACTCACATCAAGTTGCTCACAAATGAATTCTGGAATCTTTTAATTGGGAAATGAGGAGTTTATGTGGTGATCGACAACAAATGCATCAGTCTTAAATTCCAGTGGGTCTTGCAAAGGACAAATTGTGCATGAAGTAGTTCCTTTGATGATTGTTTTTGTGATTGGTGTCTCCCCAATAGTGGCTATACTATTATCAAAAGGGGTAATGTTTGCTCCATTCGCCTTTGCAAGTGAGCTGGTGATGTAAGTGAATTGCCTGCACGAGTCGAGTAGAGCACAAGCAGAATGAAAATCAGGCTTCGCACTTCCGATTAGGAGCCGAGCTGTTAGCAACATAACAAAATGGCGAGCCTTTGACAAAGGGGAAGTACCAAAGGTGACCACAGATAGTTGAGAAGAGGATTGATTTTCAGCTTCTGGCACCGTGCGAGTTTATCGTTATATCCAGCTGTCTGTCTTCCCTTCTTGATTTGTTGAAGTCTTGATGCAGCAACGTGTGATGCCTTCTCTTGCACATGTGACACTTGAATTGCAATTTGCAATCAAGAGACCTGGTTGAAGACAATTATAACATGTTTTCCATGAGCGCACTGGACGAATTCTTTAATCGACGGGCAATGTGTTGAATGAGGCACAGTGGAAGAGATAATGATCTCCCTTGCATTTTGAACAGACTTAAACAGATTGGAATCAGAAGAGGTTGGAGAGGAAAAGTAAGTAGAAACAGTTTTAGAAGAGGGAGAGCTATTAGATGATGAGAGAAAACGGGATTTAGATGCAATTTGTGAGCCATCAACCACACCAGAGGCCATATTGATAGCAGTTTTCCTCTTTCATACAAATTTAATGACATCTTCAGACGTAGGTAACTCCTTTGTTGAATGTAGACTTAATTCGAATTGCCTCCTAGTGTCGCTGTCAAGAACTCATAAGTGCCAAGGTCGCAAGCAATAGTTCACATGGGTCTGGAATCTTCAGGGCTCGAAACTGGTCAATGCTATCCGCAACACTAGTGAGAAATGCTTCGTACCTTTGAAATTCAGATTTATGAGATGCTACATTACAATCCACAATTCGGTCTATGAGGATGCTTGAGAGGACTCTCACATTGTCATATAAGTCTGAACGACCATTTCCCATGCTTGTTGATAAGAACTATTATCGACTGGGAAGTGGGAGAGTAAAGAGGCAGCTTCTCCTTTCGAAGCACTAATGAGATAATGCAGCTTTTCTACCCCGGAGAGTGTGGGTTCATTATGAATCATTGAGTAAAGGTGTCTCTAAAATGGGTCCATTTGGTTAGACCTCCTCGAAATTCTGGAATAGGGATTCGGGGTAAATGAGTTTTACTCATGAATGTGGTTGTGTTCATTGCAGATGACTCCCGAACATCGAAATCGTGACCTTTCACCTCATATCGTTTCTGCAAAATTAAGAGATGGCCCTTAGCAAGTACTCTTTCATTCCTGTACTCTTCTTATATCGATGTCCAAGATTCGCCGAGGAATTTTTCATCTTCGTCTGCTGTCTTTAACAGTTCGCTTACTTTGAACCGTTCGTCGAACACGGCTTGAAATTTGTCCCAGTCTTCTTGGGCGGCGCAGACTTTAGCCTCATAAAATAGTACATTGTCACTCTTGACTTTGTCTTTTTTGATAGTAGACACCCCTACCACACTGCGTTGAAGGAATATCAATTTGCGTTCGAGGCTGGATGCTCGAGATTGAAGTTCACTTTTGCACATGATGTAATAAAATAAACAATTCAGCCACCCAGGAGAAAAGGGAAAAAAGAGAGGTAAAGACAACACAAGAAAAACAAACAATGAGGTGATAAACAATGAGAGAGAGATGGATCTGAGAAGAAATAAGTTATGAAACTCTATACCAAACAAAGAAAGTAGCTCAAAGAATAATATATATCCATCTTGAATTCACCGTAGGGCTGATTTGAATGCGAAAAATGAGATGGGATGCTTTGAATATAGATGCAAGATAAATGACGTCGCTACTTAAAATAACTATGCCCTAGTTATTGGCATGGTGTACCTCTTTGCTGAAACAGCAAGCAGTGAAGCGCGGGGAAGGTTTCAATAACATTAGCCAACAGCTGATATCTCACTAAAGTAGGTGGAAAGAAAATTTAAAGAGAAATAAGTATAAAGAATGAAGTGCTACCTGGAATTAGTTAGTGATTAAAGTAAATAAATAACCAGAGGTTTAGAGTTACTCTCATATGTGGGGTTAACAAATATTTAAATCAATAAACAAAATGATAGGAATGCAGGTTAAGTAAAATTACATACAAGTGAAAATATTTTATAAATATGGAATAATTAAGGTATTTTTGATCTACATTTAGCTAAAAACTTAAGTTGAGTATGAAGCTTCCGTATATTTTGAGTGTTACAGTGATAAAAGAAATGAATAATTTTAGAAAAAATATGCCATGCATAAAGCTATGTATAATTATTGTTTAAGATGCATAAGTATCATTTGAATTGAATTAACTATTTCTGATGATTGAATTAACCTAATAATTGTGGCTATGGGCTATATTAACCAACCATATAGTAAAATTTAAAGTATTATGACCATATTTAAGCGTAATAATTGCTTATTACTATCTTTGTAATTCAATATAATTATCTAGGCCCGGGTGGACCAAAAATTGTGTTTGGTTTTATACCATATGGTTATTATATTATACCAATATGGTTTATACCTTGGTCTGTTATAATTGGCTGGTGTGATTTAAAGTGGACTGTACATAGGTTAAGGATAAATGGATGTTACCCACAACAGATGAAGCTTAGCCCCAAATATCAAGAAAAGACACACAAAGTGATGTTGCTCCATGACAATGTCCCATCACATTCCGCTAAACGGACCAAGGAAACGATCCAAGCGTTTGGTTGGGAAATGGTTAATGGAACCATTACCATTAACACCATTAACACACCCGTTCCGCTTAAGATTACTCCTTCTTCAAATCCCTACACAATTTCACCCAATCATCCTTACAGCGTGCAAGTTTTTCAATAACTCCATATCACAAGCTCACGACTCTAATTCCAAATGGAAAATCCTTAAAAAACTATCAGTTGTCAAATCTAATTCCTGTACTCATTATCCTACTAATTCAGATGAATTTGATTTCTATTTCACCGACTCTCCATTTATTCTGATAACTTTTACTTCCTGAATAATTCACTTGAAGTCTTGCTCTCCTCTGTTCTTAAATCCAGAACCAATGATGACGGCCCCGATCAAATCCCTGTAAAGATTATTAAACTGTGTCTTCCTGTCATTTTTCCCGCTCTCTTACACATCTATAATTTTTCCCTACAAAATTTCATTTTTCCAGAAGCCTGGAAAAAAGTTATAGGTCATCCGTTGAACAAATTACTTGTCCCCACCTTAGCCTCCGACTATAGACCCATCTCCATTCCCACTGACCTATCCAAGCCTCTTGAAATAATTGTCCACTCCCACCTCTATGATTTCCTTGAGCGGAATGCTCTCCTCAACCCTCTTCAGTCCGGCTTTTTTCTCAATATTCCCCACAATCTCCTCTGTTGAAGATACTCAGGACCTTCAATCCTCTATAGATGAACATAGAGTCACCATCCTAATTCTTTTTGATTTCTCAAAAACGTTCAACACCGTCAATCACAAAATCCTCCTTTCTAAACTTAAAACCTTTCTATGTCAAACAATGTCTTGAAGTGATTCCTCTCCTTCCTTTCTCTACGTTTACCAACAGTTCACATTCCTGATAAACCTCCTTCCTCATCTCTTTTACTAATATGAGGTGTCCCACAGGAATCCTCACTTTTACCAACCAGCCGAAGTTTCCAATAGATGATGGTGTAAATTGATTTATCTACACAACATTTCATTTATTTTTGATATTTAGTGTGGGTAAATATTGAATGGCTGACTACTTGCTTCATCTCTAAGTTGGCTTCAAGGTTGGCATCAATAAACAACTTAAATTGGCTCATTATTCCATACAGAAGATCGATGACATACTCATTAATCTTTTAAGTGTATTTACATATTAAGGCCTGCGACAAAAGCAAGGCAGTTCAAAGTATCTCAATACATCGAGGTAACTTACCTCATAAATTGCCTGTCCTTTGATCAAGAGTGTGCCAAGTGTATTTAACGGAATCCTCAATCTGATTTTGGCTGACTTAGATGGAGTCATGTCATATTATGACGAAATAATTGTCCATGGATATACATTAGAAGAGTGCAAGCAGACTGATAGTTTTATAGCCTTGAAAAGTTAAAAAAGAGCGATCTATCCCTGAGAAAATCAAAATGCTCATTATTCAAAACTCAAGTTCAATACTTAGGATACCGTGTCATATTCATTGAAATTTCAAAAGGCGCCAAGAAAGTTGAGGCTATTGCTAACATGGAAGAACCTAAAAATCCTGATGAGTTACATCGTTTCTTAGGAATGGTTACCTACCATGCAAAACGCTGCGAAGAAGCAAGTATTTCTCACTTTTAATGTTGGCTTGATTTTTTCTTAAGTTTTTTTTTTTTTCTTTCTTTTTTTTTATTTATCATAGCCCCTAGATATCTAACTTTCTCTGTGTTCTAACATACTCCACTCTACGACATCTCTATTTCTGAAACTAACCATATATTTAGTCTTATCCTTATTTATTTCTAGACCAAGTTCTTTACTGCCTGTCATCAACATTGTCGTATTTCATTTTATAGTTTCCGTGTTTTTACCCAGCAGCACTAAGTCATCGACATAACCTAGTACCTGTATATTCCCTCCTAAAAACAACCTTTTCCCGAATGTAATCTCTCGCTAATGACATATTCTAGCGCTACATTAAAGAATACATGCTAGAATACATGCAAGAATACATCCCCTTGTTTTTACGAACAAACCACAAACCTCTCAGAAAAATATTACCGATTCTAGCATTATTGAATGTTTCATTCATACACATTTTTATGAAGTTAACTAATTTTTTTTGTATTCCCTGCTCAACAAGACTATTATACAACAACTGGCGGTTAATTGAATCATAAAATTTGGTCATCCAGGACCCTCCTTTCTGGGGTGGCCCACAGGAATGTTGATATTTTTTACGTTTACCTTCTATCTAGTCTAAACTAGGTCAGACCCTCTAAGATTCTCTGCCGTCCAATGCACCCTACTATCCATTAATCTACTGACTGGCCTATATCCATGATTTCTTGTTGATGGAAAACAAAACTAAAGAATTGTGTTGTTTTGTTAATGATTTCATTACATTTTTTTATTATAAAATATATTAAATTTAAGAATTATCAAATTTCGTAGGTGAGTCAAATATAATCGGATTTTCATTTTAAATGCTAAAATATTGAGAGGAGCGGATGGGTAAAAGTGGTATAGGTGAGAAGGGAGAGGGGTGATGAAAGGGGGACCGGTTGCTTCTCCCGTCCAACCTTGGTTCTGTCTGTGCACCCATGTCTGAGGAAAAGGTCACACCTGCAGTTACACAATGTGTCATCAATAAGTTTTTGACGAATGAAGGCATTAAGCCCAGTGAAATTCTCACTTGACTTAGTGCTCAGTCAAGTGAGACTCACGCACTCAAGTCTTTTACTAGGCCAAGAAATTTAAAGATAGGGCGAGAAGAGAGCCACAATAGGCGTTCATGGACGAGTGTGACTGACAGACGAGAACTTTTGCGTCATTCATGATCTCATTAAAGGTGATCGGTGCCTGACGGCAGCCTATAGGAACAAAAGACGCAACCAGTCAATCAGAGACACCATTTAATTGCACGACAATGCCGGAGCTCACACTGCCGCACTGACTCAAGAAAAATTTAACCAACTGCACTGGGAAACAGCCCTCCCTACAGCCCAGACTTGTCCCGTGTAACTTCCATCTCTTTGGGCCTTTGAAAGAAGCACTTGGACATCATTTTGAAAGCAATCCCAGTGTAGAGGAGTTTCTGTGCAATTGGTTCAAGACATGTCCTCAAACTTTTTATCAAGAGGGGATCCAGAAGCTCCCCACCCGATGGGGAAAATGTGTAAACGTGGAAGGTATTTATATAGAAAAACTATAAAATATTTTTGAAATTAAAATTTAAATAAATAAATAATTCTGGAATAAGTCCGGTTTATATTTGACTCACCCTCGTATGTATTAACACGTTAGCTGCGAAACAAATAAACTGGGATTTTCGTTAACTGCGACGAGGGGTCAAATGACCCCTTGCTACCACACCGCTAAACTGCGTCAAGGGGCTGATTGACCCCTTGTCCCTTAGACATTAAAATTAACTCTCTGTAAACATTGATGAATGTTTTAAAGTGAAATCCATTTTTTTTACAAATACCTGACATACAAGAATTCGTAACAGAAGCAGGGTTGAATTCTGTTGCCTCTGAATATATTTTTTATTACTTATTTTTTCCACTACATCTTTGTTATACTAACAGTAATTTTTTTCTTTCCTTTTACGTTTAATCATAAAATGTTTGCTATATGGTTTTAATTTTCTTAATTTTCAGCATATATAATTCATGAAAGGAAGAATTCAGATATAAAAAATAAAACCAAAAGTATGTTTTTATTATAAATAAATGAACATAGGTGTACCTTTTATATATTTAAAAAAATAAACTTAAATATTACTAATTAAATTATTTAAATAGAAATAACATGTGAAAACTACATTTTATAATGTTTATCATTGAAGCATTGCAAACAAAGAGACGGTTTGTCGGCACAGTCGTCACAGTGGTCCGGACCTTCTTCGAAATTATTTACTGAATCGAGACGAGACAAATAAACCAGAGCTCAGGTGTCAACAATACTAAGTAGAATCAGTCAAAGAACAAGAAAAGAAGGGGAATCTGGGGAAGGGGATTCACCCTTAGATAAATGTGATTCACAATAAATTACTGCCGCTTTCACAGCTTTCAAACATTAGAAAAATATATTTTAGAATAGAAAAAATATTTTTTATTTACATATTCATTAATATTTTATATAATATGCCAAAACAATAGTAAGATGAAGTTTAATGAGCATTAAAAGAGCAAGTTAATGAGCATACTAATTATATATCGAAAAAAAATGTTAGGGGTCATTTGACCCCTTGCCGCATTAAGGAAAACATTTAAACTATAATGCGACAAGGGGTCAAGTGACCCCTAACATTTTTTTTCGATATATAATTAGTATTAATTAGTGCATTATAAAAAAAAAATAAAAAATCTGAAAAATATTAAAACAGCATGCGTGACAAGCTTCGCAGTTAACGACAAATACACGTTTAATGGCTCGCAGTAATGGAAGTCACCGCAAGGGGTCAAATGACCCCTCGTCGCAGTTAACGTGTTAATCTCTGTTATTTTATGAATGGATGGAAATTGTTAATGTCGCATAATTTTTTAGGTGTTACAGCAATTCAAACTACCAATCAACAGTATTATGATCAGTTTTCCTCAAATGTTGCTGAGAACAGGACGCATGAAGGATATTTATATAAGAGAGGAGCATTATTAAAAGGTTGGAAACAACGCTGGTTTGTTCTTGATTCAATCAAACATCAACTTCGTTATTATGATGCTGTGGAAGATTCTCATTGCAAAGGATTTATTGGTATGTTTTATATTTAAAACTAGTTTGAGACTTAGCCTTTTTAATATCATTTTATGAGTAGATCCTAGATTTATATGCAATAAATGCCCCTCAAATTTGCCATATAATATGCATGCGAAAACTAGAAATTTTGTTATAAAATATGCAATTGAAATTTCTTCCAAAGTGAAGTAATGTATAACTGATTTTAACAAAATAATACTAATGAATAATTTTTCTCTGGTCCTGGTATAGCTCTTGCTACGCAGAAGTTATTATAATACTCTATTCTCATTAGTTGGTAATGGTTTTTCTCTACTCCCTTTCTTCCCCTCCTCACCTTCTGTTTTAGAAGAATATCATATGATGTTTCAGTCATAATTATTATTATTTTCCTCTAAAGTACACATCAAATGCTCTTTTTTGTTATTAGAGTTATTTTACTTTTTCAAGATGTATTTTTCAAATTGTTAGAATTGATTGTCTTCTGTTTTTTTTTTTTTTTTTTTTTTTTTTTCCATTTTCCACTTCTCCATTTTTTGGGGTGGCATAAGGAATTCATTGAAGGCGGGGAAAGCTCAGGAATTTGATTTCTAAACTTTTGTAGACCTGTAAATCCCACTAGTAACTTGAATGTTATTTTGATTTAAAATTTAGTTGAAACATTTGAAAGTTTAGAAAAACCTTGGAATATACATAATTCTCAAAGTTTGTTAAACAGTTCAATCAGTTATCCATGAAATATCTTAAAATATAATGGTAAATATTTTTACAAATTTCTTCATTTATAAAAGCCAACAGTACTTATTTTAAATGAAAATTTTTATTCAGAGACACTATAATATTAGAAAAAAATATTTCTTCGATTGGAGGCTTAAAACTAGAAACACTTTTCACAAGGATATTCATGGAATAAGCTAGGAGCTGATTTGTTGTGACTTATTTGATCTCCACTCCGCTATAGTGGAGCTATAGCGCTACTCTAGCTCCGTTGCCACAGCTTTTCTTAAGCGCTTATTATCTTTGCTAATATCTGATTTTTTTTTTTTTTTTTTACTGTTTTTTTAGTTTTTACTGAACTAATTTTCTAGAATGATTGAAAATTGAAAATTCTGGCAAGTATCCTATTATGAATTTTATTATGCTTAATATGCTAGTATATGCTATCTACATGATGCAATATAAAAAATGAAATATTTGTTTCCATTGACATACTTAATATAAAGATTTTCTTTAAAAAAATTCAGGAAGACATAACAAAACATGCTAAAGAAAAAAAAAAAAAAAAAAAGAATCAATTTATGAGTTTTTAATTTTAATTGAATATTGTCCCTTAAAGCACTAACATCATGACATAACTAAGATTATAACGTTAGTTTGTTTTATTTTATTGATTCACTGATTACGGGTGTTTTAACTCAAAAATGACTAAACTCTCCTTTTATGCATCTCAAACCTTAAGAATGTTGTGAAAACTAATTGAAATAAATCCCATCAAATCATGTTTATTCTTTATCCTTAGCAAATGACATCCTGGATTAAATCCTGTCCTTTAAAACTTTCGAAGTGTCTAACCGCATAAATGGAATGATAGAAACAGCTTAATAAATCTTGATTTGCCTTTATTTAAATGTTTCAGTGCATAAATTTATTTTATTTACAAAAAAATAAAAAAACATAAAAGAAAAATCATTTATACAGTTAAAGTTCATATAAATATAGCTTATATTTATTTAGAAAAAAAAAGAAAGTTAAAATTGATATTATATTCAACAAAAAAATAAAAACTCTATTTTTAACATGAAGTGATTATTTAAAACAGGAGTTGATATATGATTAATAGGATTACTTATCAAAAAGAAAAAGTAAAAATTGTAGTTTTTTCAAAGTAGATCTCAGAGCTCACTTTCAAAATGGCTTGCCTGGATTGAAAAAGGCAAGAGCATATGTGGAGGGTCTGAAAGAACCTCTACTCTAAGGGCCACCCAGGTAATTGTAGAGTGCCCCTTCCAGAGGAGGTAATTGTATTCTAATATAATATATAAGAACCC
This sequence comes from Aelia acuminata, assembly GCA_911387785.2. Classification (NCBI taxonomy): domain Eukaryota; kingdom Metazoa; phylum Arthropoda; class Insecta; order Hemiptera; family Pentatomidae; genus Aelia; species Aelia acuminata. Next base: position 146,041,139 of record OU426980.1, read on the forward strand.
TCCCTCTATGTGACCGCCAAAAGCCTAGGTTTGCATTGGTGCATTAATGGGATCGGATTGCTCTAGATCAGGAGGCCAACCTTATTTGCAGCATGCCTAAAATAGTAGAGGCCATAATTTAAGCACTGGGAGGCAAGACTGAGTGCTTGAGACCGATTTCGTTCATATTATTTAACAAATTAATGGTTTTTTTTGTCTAAAAGTGTTCCTTGACTTTAGTTTACCTTACAGATTTTTTATATGAATTTTTGATGTTTTCCACCTTTTTCTTGTGTTTTAATATCATTATTATTGTTTATATCCTTCTTGTTGTTTAATATCATTCAGCCAATAAAATTGAGTTTTGCTGAGGTAACAAAAACTATTACTACATCATCTATGGGAAGTTATCATTACTATTTAAATATGATTCTTGTATCACTCATCGTCAGCATTTTGTTGCACTCATTGACACTAAAACTAAGTATACCTATTGTTCACCTTTGGCCCCCAGCAGACTGTCAGGGCTCAAAATCTGTGGCTGGTTGGAAATCTGAATATAAATCTAAGTGGACTGTAAGAATAAATGAAGAAATTAACAAAAAAAGAAACCGCTATTGTTTTTAAATTTACAATTTTAAAGTGTTACAGACATCTATAAAACGGATACAAAACAGATTAGCAGTTATACAAATTAGTAGAAATTTGGAAGAAGTATTTTATGGCATTGCTGGGTTTTACGGATGACAAGGACGATCGTGGAGACGATGTGCGTGATAAATAAAGTTGGGGGTGGGCGATCATGCCGAAAATTAAATTTGCACATGACTTACACTTTGATGATAAATGTCAGGCCTGACAACATGCTTCGTTCTCCGCCCCAGGCATCCCCCTGGGGCAACTTCTTTCTTCTACTACATAATTAGATGAGGAAGATGAGAGAATAAAAAATTGAAAGGAATGGGCGCACGTAGCTGCAGCGCTAGGTCCGGGCTCTCAGATGACAGTAGACAAGTGGCGCTTGTTACATGTGAACTGTGAGAGGGCAGCAGTGCAGCACCAGATAAACCCGCAACTCCAATGGAGCGAACGCGGAACACCTATTGCTTTCCTGCAATGTTTTGATTTTTGTAACTTTTACCCTATAGTTAAAATAATAGTTGTTATAAATTGTTTTACATTATTAATTTACTTATGATTGGTCTTTTTATCAAGGACTGGGATTGATACGCTGCCAATAGGAGGCTCCTCTGCAGCATTGGTTCCTTTGCCCAGCGACTGTCAAATATACTGGATGCCCTGTTTCAGTCTACTTTCGATTATATAGTGGAAATCGCTGAATGTGCGGAAAGACTTGGAGTGGAACTGGGCAACCAAAGCGTGAGAGCTTTGTGGCAGTCGCTTAGAGAACGTTCTTTTGATGAATGGGCCTACTGTAAATGGCAAGGCATTGGAGTTAGGCATTTTAAAGAAACACCAAAAGCCAATAGATTTATATATCAAAAACGAGTGCTTTCAGGGTCTGAATGGTCCAACGCCCTAAAACTTAATGTTAATTATGCGCCCCTGCGTGGGGTCCCTGGAGTCAGCGGAGAGTCAAGAGAAGTTGGATCCCTGAGAGAGTCTGAAACACCAGCCCACTTGCTGGGAAAATGCCCCAACAACTCCCTCCTCATTACCCACCGTTACCATAGGGTGAAAGAAGAACTAATGAAGTTCCTTAGGAAAAGAGAATTCACATGCTTCAATGAGGTCTATTGCATTGACTCCGAAGGATCAGCAAGTTAAGCTGATATAGTAGCCTTCCCTAGGACCGGAAGAACAGCACTGATCCTAGATCCGACGGTGAGATATGAAAGCAATGACATCGATCAAGCTAACGCAGTTAAAAGGGAAAAAGTAGAGATTTACGAAAAGTGTATCCCTTTCTTAAGAAACCTTCGGAGAGAGAATTCGCCATGAGAGGCCTTTGGTTCAGGTCTCGCGGATCAATTCTGAGGTCAACAAATTGCTTCCTAGAAGACCTAGGTTTGGATATAGGGATTTTAGCCGAGAGCATAATACTCGACTCCTTAGGCATCATCTATATGCAAACTAAGTTGTGTGATGGAATGTAGATTATTATTATTTGCTTTTAAAAAAGACCCAAATAATTTTAATCCAATCCCTAATGACAGTTGGGAATAGTTAAAAAAAAAAAAAAAAGAAAGAAAAGAAAAACAAGAAGAAAGAAGACTAGAAATCGAACAACAAAAGAAATGTAATATCCAAATGGATTGATTAGTATGCTGTGTTACTACTTATCAATAAAATCAATTTTTATTAAATCATAAAATTATTCATTTTTCAACATTAAAAAAAAAATATTAGCAGATTTTGGTTTGTCTTTATTTAGCATTGGAGACAATCAAGTGCTGAAAATACATTCTTCTTCTGGCAGCACGATCAGCGATACACTTAAAGGTCCGGTCCCACATGACAGACATGCAGCACGGGCGTGTATCGGATCTGATTTAAATACCAATAGATAGTAACCAGTCACACTTGCCCGACAACTGGTCAAAATCGCAGAGCTGAGGCCTAGTGTTGGGCCCGTATTCAAGAGAGGTTATATTTTGACAGCGACGGTTATAGGTGAACCAAATTATTTTATTAAAGAAATTTGATTCAGTCCAGGTCCCACATGGCCAGGAAACTCCAAAAATCAAATGAGGTATATAAATAATTAGTAAATAGGAAGCAAATTTGGCGTTTTGTACTACTAATATAAATTTTATTATTTACATTTCAACTTTATACCATTTTAAGTTATAACTTCTGATGAATTCTCAGTATTATGACAATTTAATGATAATGTGTATAAAGTTATAAGAAAATTATAAAAATTATAATATAGTAATAGGTAGTTACATTTATTTATAATTTACACTTGCTAGCAATGTTTTAATAGTTTTTTTTTAATTAATAAATTTCTAAATAGAATTTTTCTAGGATGAGCAATAGCAACAGAAAATTAAAAACAAGACTATCACATAATGATTTAGTAATTCCAATTAATGCATACTTAATATATTGATAGTATTATTCAAATGTACAACTTTAATCTTACACATTTTGATACAGATGCTTTCGAATCTTTTCCATTTCTACTCTTCCAACATTAACCCATAACTGCCCGAATTTTTTTTTTCTTCAAAATTTGCAAAAACTATCACTTTTCCTGCAATGTTTTTAATTGATAAAAATAAGTGAAAGTAAAAAAAAAAAATTGCTTGGCCACTGCTTATTGCCCTAGGCCCTGTTGCCATATGGCAACACTAGGCAGTGGTGACATCTTAAGGGTCTTGAAAAGGAAATAAATTAACCATGCAAAAATATTTTATTTTAAAGTTAAAAATACATAAATAGTAATATGAAAAACTTACAAACGAATTGTTTTAATTTTATTTTCAAATTAGTTGAATTTCATAAACTAATACTTGCTATTCTAACATTCATACCTTATGATACGGAATAAAACAGTCAATGCAGGTCTCTGCTGCATTTTGAGCACATCGTTCTTATGATGGACTGGCTTCTTTTCTTGTTCCCCTCAATGTTCTGTATACGGTGGTCGATGTGATCGAAACTCACATCTTCAGTGAACTTCTTGGTCTTGGGGCGGCAAGCTCCTTTGAGGGTTTCTCGATACTTTAGTAAATATCTTAAAACTATGGACCTCCGGAATTCCAATTGCAATTTTTTCTTATTGTTCCTGTGGCCTCCTAATTATTTTTTCAAAAATATTTTAAAATTTCAAAGCTCTAAAATAGGTTGTCAAAGTAGAACCTAGAAGGCAATTTTTCATCATTCATATTTACTAGCTGTGGTGTTTTTTCCTTGGTAAATTTGGAAAATGGGAGTGGGTATATCCTTTGCTTCACCATCTGAATATAAAATTTCTGCACGAGCTTCTAGTTGATTTCGGCACAGGTTCAGGAGTGCCACCGTCATCCTCTTCTCTTGGGTCTTCATCAGTGAGAATATTGGGGTCGGGGGGCTTCATGTCCTTGAGGCCCAAAGAGGATATCTAGCGCCTCGGAAACGCCGAATCCTGGCTCTAAAGCTGTTTCAAATTCACTTGAAAAAAATATAATAAAGTAAAATAAAGAAGACACCATTACAGCCAAGCGTTGCCATATGGCAACCTAACATTTTCACATAGTATTATACAAGAAAAAATTTTTTTTTTATTAATTGAATGTTTCTATAAGAAAACAACATTTACTTAGCTATGGAAATTAATGGGTGATAGAATTTTAATGTTCAGGTATGATAAGATAATATTACTGAAACTTACCTGGTCACAAGGTGTGAATATTTCATTTTCAGAACTGAAGCACAGATTGATGTTACCACTTGTAATAATTTGCAGTGACTAGGTTTGTAAAGAAGGGGTTTTGGGGAAACAGAGGGTGGGATTGGATAAGCTCAATCATGTTTCCCTGGCAAGCAGGGACCTGCCAAACCAACCCCTTTCTGCTGTTGCCATATGGCAACACTAGGCTGTTATGGGTTAATTATGTTTGAGTAGCCAGTATTAAGTCCAGTAAATGATTTCTGTATTTTTCTGTGATTTTATTGTTATAAGAAACTTAATAAGCAACATTGGAGAAGATAATCCCAGCCCAAAATGATGAAAGCTACTTAAGCCTTAACTTAATTGATCTTTTAGAACAAATTCATAGATTGCTATAGAGATAAAATATCTCACCCCAAACTAGGCGTGAATTCCATTTCATTATTGTAGAAACTAAATCACTTGAAGTGATTTTTTGCATTATTGCTTTTCAGTTTAATAAAAAACCATTGTAATGACCGAGTCCTGACCACTTATTAACACTATAAATTCTTTTATATAATTTACAATAATTTATTTTCTGATTTGTAAATATTTCATTTGATGGGGACACGAACGTATGAAAGAATATAAGTGAATTCATTCTTTTATTCTGCTTGTATTAGTCTAAGGAGAAATATAATTTTAATTAGTAATAGTAAAGATTTGAGTGACAGAGCAGCATTTACAGCGCTTGAAGCAGCTGCAAGAAGACTTGGTTTAGAAGTTAATGAAAGAAAAACCAAGTACATGAGAGTTGGTGGTGAGGTGGATCTTAGCACTCCGTTCGAAGTAGGATCTTTTAAGTTCGAGAGAGTTGAAAGCTTTGTATACCTCGGAACTGAAGTGAATAATAAGAACTATATGGCTCAAGAGATACAGAGAAGGATCACTGCTGCCAATAGATGTTTTTTTGGACTTGGCCGACACTCTAGAAGTAGGTACCTCACAAAGCAGACCAAGCTGAACATATACAAGACCCTCCTACGGCCCATATTGTCCTACGGATCAGAGGCTTGGACTATGACGAAAAGTGATGAGAGGAAGCTTAGTGTGTTCAAGCGAGGGATTCTCAGGAGGATTTACGGCCCAGTAAAGGTGGGTGAAGTCTGGAGGAGAAGGAAAAATAGGGAACTAAGTACTCTATTTGCCGACCTCGACATCGTCATGTTTATAAAACTTGGCAGACTAAAATGGGCAGGACATGTGGCCAGAATGGATACCTCTGAAATACCGAAAAAGGTGATGACTGAAGAGCCACACTTGACGACACGAGTAGGAAGACCGAGGATTAGATGGCTGGACAGGGTAGTCAGTGATGCCAGAACTTTACTTGGAGTTCGGGACAGGAGAGCTGCAGCAGAAGACAGAGCCAACCAAATTATATGCATAAACTATAACTAAATTGATGGTTTATTTAATAGTAATAAATTTATAAAATTGTTGGAATTTACATTTCTTGGTAGGCCCCTGAATCTGTCACTCATGTCTATCATACTCGGTCAATATTTACAAAGCAACGTTATTGATGCAATCAATATATAATGATAGATAGATAGCAATGTCATTGATGCAATAGTAAAGATTCGACACACTTATAAAAATACGCGCATTTGGATAAAAATACACTTTAATTTCCTTCATGTTAACAATATAATGTACAAAAAGAGACTATTTAAATTAACATAAATTCTTTATTTGCAATAGTTGGTTCTAATTTTTCTTCACAGAGGTAGAGAATGAAGGGTGCTAAAATGCTATAACACAATTTAATTGATCAAATGCGATTGAACGGATATCTATCTAGTTCAAGATTTAACCCTTTAACGGTCTTAGGCCTCTCTGGAGGCCTGAACTGGGAAGACCACGGTAATAATTCCGTTAGATTTCAGGAGTTTCATAATGAGAAATCGGTAGTCTCCGGCCTCCCGGGGCCAAGGAATCCCGAAGAATTTCGAATATGGGCCTCCGGAGAGGCTTGTGAGCATCCCAGGTACCTGTCCCTTCGGTTGCCTTTCTAGAAACGCTGGTGAATGTTTGTGTATCGTGTTCCTCAATCACTCTCTACAAAATTATGAAGTTATGTAATTGATTACTTATACATTACCAATGTCATTTAAATTGATTTTTCTTTAGATCTTTTTGTCGCATACTTGTTATTGACTAATAAGTTTTAAAATTTTAGATGAAAAAAAGCTTGATTTTTTTTTTCCAATGTTTTTTCATTGATCTAAAACAAAACTAATTATACTTTATATCAATATCTCTATTTTATTCCTAAAAGCGAATTATTTTGTTGTTAAATTAATGAATAAATTTTTTTTCTAAAAATTCTCAAACATTTTTATTTCAATTTTTGTAATGCAGATTCAATAATAACATTTATAGAATGTATCGATTCGATTTTGAATTTGATTTGGATGACGAAGAGGATCTGAATAATCTTCGGTTCCTGATAACGGAGCAGATGGCAAGGGAGTATAAAGATTCTTCTCAAGTATAAAACTCGTGTGGAACTTATTGAAAAAAGGTTTTGTTGGTTTTACAACCAATTGCATATAAGTGTATTGTTACTTTCCGTCATATAATGGCTGAATAGCAATAGGATAGGGGTTTCTTTTGGGAAGCGGGCGAGAATTGAGGAGGGAAGAGGGCTCAAATGCCGCGGCCCTTTACACGAGGCGCGGCACTGCATGGAAGGTTTGCATTTTGCATACTCTGCGTGCGCCTAAGCCTCCAGAGAGGCAATAACTTCCAGCAAACATTTTTTTTTTCAAAACTGGTCATTTGAGGTACCCTGGGATTTATATACAACACCAATTTGCTTCCAACTATAGCAGCGAAATGTGCCCGTTAAGGGGCTAAACCCCTACATTTGAACATTCGATATATTTTCATTCTCAAATTAGACTTAATCATAAAATATACTTCTAGTTTCATTATTTGGTATTTATTTCTGTTAAAAGTCTTAAACAATTAGATATTTCTAATTTAATTTTTTGGATAATTTCTTCTTAATAAAATAATTATCTAATAATCTTTCAAAAAGAGCGAATACCTGAAAAAGACATGTATATAAGCCAAAACTTCAATAGATTATAATACTGACTCATTTCATTTACTATATGTGACCCTGTACCTACTAAACTATTTTATTTAAATTAATGTGGAGATAGAATTCATATAAAAATTAATTTGAAATACCTTTTTGAAATTTAATGATTGTAATTATATTTTTATTTATTTTCACTGATAAAGGAAATCCCATGCTCATTAGTGAAAAAAGAGTTGTTCGATATTCGTCATTTGTTCAGGAATTACAGATTTTTGTAATCTGAATTATTATTATAAGGCCAATGTCGATATTGATTCGATAATACTGGCCATCTACGGTTTTAGAGGGATTAATAAAATATAAATAATAAAAAAACGGAGTTTGAAGTCAGCCATTGTGTAGTGTGGACGTGTCTATAGTGTTTCCAGTTTTGATAGTTTCTTTTAAGTGGTACAATTGTAGCTTATCAGCATAAAAAGTATTTAGAATGATCCAGTCTGAAATAGAGTTCATCTGTATGAAAAAATATCTTTGAACAATTGTGGTGCGAATTAAATATCATCACCAGAAATTATCCTTTAAGGTAGTGTAAAGAAATAACCATTAGTGCCTTACGTCACTGGTGAGTCACATGACCTGTAATTACAACTAACTGTATAGCATTTACCTACCACCTATTAAAAGTTTTGTTTTTTGTTTTCGCCGGTCGATTACCAAAAGCAATATAAAAATTAAGTATACAAAATAATTCAGAAAATTGCACTAACTCATTGACATTTCGAATTATGGAAGACAAATTGGAAAAACTAACTCAAAAGTAATCTCAAATTTCCAAATATCCTTTGCATCGAATGCAGAGTTAGTTTCAAGTGAGATTAAAATGGTTAAAGAAAGCCTTCTAAATATAGAAAAAAAGATTGATGAAATTAAATCCTTCACAGAGCAATTCAAAAAAGATATCAATAAGGTTCAGGAAACAATAAGACAAACAGAACAGAAATGTAATAATTTTCATAAAATACTAGAAGAAAAGTATGAGTTGATAAAAAGAGAAAGAAATATCATTCTTTTTAACATTAAGGTCCAAACAGAAGATACAGAAAATGATCTCTTATTATTGGTCTTGAAAGTTTTTACAGATGTTTTGAAAATCGAAGCCAATATCAGAGACATAGATTTTGTTAGATTATTAGGCAAAAAAAATTCTAATTTGAGACCGATTCTCGTAAAGCTCAGCACCTTAAGGATGAAATATCAAATCCTTAAAGCATCTCAATTGCTAAAGGGAACAAACTTAGGATTATCAAAAGATTATAGTAAAGAAGTCAGAGAAAAAAGAAAAATTCTCTTACCTTACTTTAAACAAGCAAGAAAACAAAATATCCGTGCTTTTTTGATTCATGATAAATTGAAAATGAATGGCACAATATTCACTGTGGATAACATACATAAATATGAAAGTGAGCTTGAAGCACTTAAACTAAATCGAAGCAGCACACCTGTAACTACCGGGCCATCTGTTTCTGAAAATAATAATAAAGAAAAAAGGAAATTGTGCACATTGATAAGATATATGCCACAGATTCATCTGAATTTGAAGAAAGCGATAACAACCAAGGTGTTAAACCACTCAGTCTTCATGATGAATTTAAAATCGCTAAAAGAAAAAGTAAGAGAGTGAGACAGAGCGAAAGCCCTAAAGAGCAGAGAAAGAAAGGCGTGTTTACCTCAGGGACAACACAACCATGACTGCTGCAGGATAATGATAACCTTCTTGTCAACAACGGAGTATCAACAGGCTACCTACCGGTAAATAAACTATATCATAATGTTAATAGTGTTTTCGATATTCAAAAGAATAATTGTGCTAATATTTCTAATATTTTTAAAATTTGTTTTTGGAATATTGCTGGATTTAAAACATTGCATCTATTAGATCAATAGGAGGAATTATAATTTTCATAAAAAAATGTTTGAATCTACAAATTGATCTAATTACTACCTGCAATTATTGGATCATCCTTCTATTAAAATTTAAATCAGAAACTTTGATATTGGGAATTGTTTACTGGAAACCAGACCTGGATAATGAGATAATAGTAAATTTATTTAGTGATGAACTGCATGATTTAAATCTATTATATGGTAATAATAATATTTGTATCCTGGGAGATTTTAACTCTAGGATTTCTGAATTAAATTCTTTTGAAAATGATATTTTTGAGGGTACAAAGTTATTTGGACAAAGGAAAACTTCGGATAAAATATCCAATGAAAGAGGTAAAAATTAGTCCACTTGATGGAAAGTGAGGGTCTAATTGTATGTAATGGACGTACATTCACTGACTATCCCGGTAACTACACATTTTTTGGCAATAAAGGGTGTAGTGTGATTGACCTTGCATGGGTAAATAGCCCTGCCCTAGATATTTTACATGATTTCCAGATATACCCCATTCCTGAGCTCTCTGACCACTCGCTCTGTCTCTTGGAGCTAAATATCCAAAATAATGTTTCGGTTTCTGAATCTCAAAATCCTAAAACATCCTCACCTATGCAAATCATTAAATGTAACGAGGACAATCTAAAATTGTTTCACAGGATAATTCAAGAAGTTCCCAATATTTACGTAAATGGAAACATAGATGAGTTATACAATAATTTCATCCATGCACTTAATATCTCTATCACAACTTCAGGAAGCAATATAATCATATATCCAGGTAAAAAAAAAAAAAAAAATATTTTAAAAAGCGTTGGTTTGACAATGAATGTAAGTTATCAAAACAAAACTTAAACACTCAATTTAAATATGAAAAAAAGTCTAATTTTGACAAACTGCAAACAGAACACTACCTGAAAACAAAAGCAGCCTATAGAACTCTAATTCTGAACAAGAAAAAAGTATACAACAATGATCTAAAAAATGATCTTCATAATGTAAAGAATCCCGGTGAGTTTTGGAAAATAATAAACTCAATGAAACCAAAAATACCAACCAAAAAAGTAATTAGTATTGACATTTGTGAAAATTATTTCAATGAAATTTCTAAGCCGAAATTAATTGACAATATAATCTACTTTGTATGTTGTTATGTAGTAATTAGTTATCGTTAGATAATTAATTTATAATTTTTAAACTATATTATTAGAAGATAAAAGATTCGATCACGGCCGGGAATCGAACCCAGGTCCTCTGCATCTATGTCGCAGCGCTCTTACCACTGAGCTAACCATGAGTCCGTTCTTTCTTTTCCGAATCTGAATTCCGAATTCCGAATCTTTCTCTTCTGTGATCCCTCCCTCCAGGTCTCGCCACATTGTAGCAAAGTACCGGGGGGCTGAACAATTGTCCAGACAGACGGGATCTAGTTGACATACGTCAAATAAATACATTGTATGTTGTTATGTAGTAATTAGTTATCGTTAGATAATTAATTTATAATTTTTAAACTATATTATTAGAAGATAAAAGATTCGATCACGGCCGGAAATCGAACCCAGGTCCTCTGCATCTACGTCGCAGCACTCTTACCACTGAGCTAACCGTGAGTCCGTTCCGATCGTGATCGAATCTTTCTCTTCTGTGATCCCTCCCTCCAGGTCTCGCCACATTGTAGCAAAGTACCGGGGGGCTGAACAATTGTCCAGACAGACGGGATCTAGTTGACATACGTCAAATAAATACATTGTATGTTGTTATGTAGTAATTAGTTATCGTTAGATAATTAATTTATAATTTTTAAACTATATTATTAGAAGATAAAAGATTCGATCACGGCCGGAAATCGAACCCAGGTCCTCTGCATCTACGTCGCAGCGCTCTTACCACTGAGCTAACCGTGAGTCCGTTCCGATCGTGATCGAATCTTTCTCTTCTGTGATCCCTCCCTCCAGGTCTCGCCACATTGTAGCAAAGTACCGGGGGGCTGAACAATTGTTCAGACAGACGGGATCTAGTTGACATACGTCAAATAAATACATTGTATGTTGTTATGTAGTAATTAGTTATCGTTAGATAATTAATTTATAATTTTTAAACTATATTATTAGAAGATAAAAGATTCGATCACGGCCGGGAATCGAACCCAGGTCCTCTGCATCTACGTCGCAGCGCTCTTACCACTGAGCTAACCGTGAGTCCGTTCCGATCGTGATCGAATCTTTCTCTTCTGTGATCCCTCCCTCCAGGTCTCGCCACATTGTAGCAAAGTACCGGGGGGCTGAACAATTGTCCAGACAGACGGGATCTAGTTGACATACGTCAAATAAATACATTGTATGTTGTTATGTAGTAATTAGTTATCGTTAGATAATTAATTTATAATTTTTAAACTATATTATTAGAAGATAAAAGATTCGATCACGGCCGGGAATCGAACCCAGGTCCTCTGCATCTACGTCGCAGCGCTCTTACCACTGAGCTAACCGTGAGTCTGTTCCGATCGTGATCGAATCTTTCTCTTCTGTGATCCCTCCCTCCAGGTCTCGCCACATTGTAGCAAAGTACCGGGGGGCTGAACAATTGTCCAGACAGACGGGATCTAGTTGACATACGTCAAATAAATACATTGTATGTTGTTATGTAGTAATTAGTTATCGTTAGATAATTAATTTATAATTTTTAAACTATATTATTAGAAGATAAAAGATTCGATCACGGCCGGGAATCGAACCCAGGTCCTCTGCATCTACGTCGCAGCGCTCTTACCACTGAGCTAACCGTGAGTCCGTTCCGATCACAATTATAAACACAATTATAAATTAATTATCTAACGATAACTAATTACTACATAACAACATACAATGTATTTATTTGACGTATGTCAACTAGATCCTATCTGTCTGGACAATTGTTCAGCCCCCCGGTACTTTGCTACAATGTGGCGAGACCTGGAGGGAGGGATCACAGAAGAGAAAGATTCGATCACGATCGGAACGGACTCACGGTTAGCTCAGTGGTAAGAGCGCTGCGACGTAGATGCAGAGGACCTGGGTTCGATTCCCGGCCGTGATCGAATCTTTTATCTTCTAATAATATAATCTACTTTGGTGTTCTTCATCCAACCCTTGACTGCACATTCACAATGGCCGAATTGATTAATGTTATAAACTCCTCTAGGAATGGAAAAGCCCCAGGACCAGATAAAATACCTGTGGAAATATATAAGTTACTACCAGCAAACTGGTTACACTACCTACTCAACCTTTTCAATTCAATTTATATTGAAGAATATGTTCCTGAGAAATGGTCACTTGTGAAAATTAAAATGTTATATAAGAAGGGAGATGCTTCTGTTCCAGAAAACTACAGACCTATTGCACTTGTTAATGTGTTTACAGGGTTAATACATAATAGAATCATTGACTGGATTGAAAATAATGGAATTTTACCTGAGGAACAAATGGGCTTCAGGCCAGGTCGTGGTTGTACTGATGGTATCTTCTGCCTGTCTGCCATAATGAACATTTATTTAAGAAATAATAAAAGGCACTGTTTCATTATTTTTGTTGATCTGAAACGAGCCTTCGACACTATACCTCACGGAAAATTGTGGGAAAAAATGTACAACATGGGGATATCTTCAAAAATAATTAGAATAATAAAGGAACTATATAAGAATGCTAAAGTGTTCATAGAGGAAGACTCTAGCAAATCAAAAGAATACCCTATTACAGAGGGAGTTTTGCAAGGGGAAAAACTAAGCCCATCTCTCTTCGCTCTATACATAGGAGACCTAATACAGTTTTTTATGGACCAGGGTGCTGAAGGTATTTATATAAATTCATTACATCATGTTTTACTACTAATGTATGCTGATGATATAGCAATATTCGCAACATCCATACAGGATGCTCAGTTTAAACTGAATCTGCTAAAGAAATATTGCGATAACAATTTTCTACAGGTTAACACAAACAAGACTGTCGTTCTTCCAGTTCATAAAGATAGGATAGGAAAGAGAAATATGAAAAAATTGTTCTATAATGGGGAGGAAATTAAGTTCGTAAAGGAATATACTTACTTAGGGATAATGTTTTCTAAATCTGCCAAATTCAACGAGGCCACCAAAGCAGCAGTTTCAAATAGCCACATAGCACTATCGAAAGTCTTCTCAATATTATGCAGAAGTAAAAATGATTCCTGGCAAAATAAAATTCAACTCTTTGATTCCATAATATCTGGCACACTTTCGTACGGGTGTGAGGTTTGGGGTCTTCCCAATTCTGACTTTCTGGAAACGGTGCAGTTAAAATTTTTGAAAAAAGTACTTCAGCTTCCAAAAACCACCCCAAGTTCTTACCTCAGAACTGAAGCAGGCTGTAGACCTTTGCATTTAAAGGTATTTAAACGAACGCTTAACTGGTGGCACAAAGTACTCTCAATGTCAGAAAGCAGACTGCCACTCCAATGTTATAAAAGACTGAGAGAGTTGGAAAAAATGAAGGCTATGCTATATAACTGGGCTACTGAAGTCAAAAATATCCTATTCTCGATAGGAGCCAAGGAAATATGGGAGGCTCAAGATACAAATGTCCTTCAGAAAGAGATGAAAAATTTAATACTAGGGATGGATAACCACCTTTTAAGCAAAGATATTGATAAAGTAATACAATCCTCATTTAGCGATATATATAGAAACATATCAACGCTTGCCTTAGGTGAAGATTATGTGAAATATCGATGCCACATAAATAAAATAAGATTAATCTCACACGTACGATTAGCTGGTTCTAAATTTCAGAGACTCATAATGAACTCAATCCTATATAATTTTGATCCGAAATCCTCATGTCCTCTTTGCAACAAAAATGAACCAGACAATTTTCAACACTTTTTCACATCATGTCCCATCTTAAATCCGTTCAGAAACCAATTTCTTATAAAATACAGCAACATTAAGAAAACAAATAAAGAAATGTTCCAGGACATCCTAACAATCACGGACTATAATAAGCTTAAAGATATTTTTATTTTCATTGTAGAAAGTTTAAAAATAAGAAGTTTTTTAATGTTTGATTAAAGGAGATAGTCATGTAACATATCATAAAATTTTTATTTATTTTTTTTTTAATTGTCTATTTTTACCGTCATTTTTATAGGTTCCATTTTTGTTTTGGTGAAAGTCAGATAAATTATCGTAAGGAAATCGTAGATTATTGATAATATAATTAAGATATAATTTTGTACCTATGTATAATATTGATATTTATGGATTTTATTATGTATAAAAAAAAATGTTTTTGTATATTTGTTTGAAAAACAAACTCCTTGCTACAAGGTGCTGTAAAACCTTTAAAGCAATAAAGATTATTAATATTATTATTATTATTATTATATTATTAAATAATAAAAAAACAACTTGAATAACATTGAAGTACACAAGGCCAGAAAAAAAGTACATTGTTTCATTTTTTTGAGTGTGGTATCATATATTGGTAAATTACTCTATTATATTGCCTACATTGTACTATTTTTTTTTTTAAATATAAATAACTACAATTACAGTCTTTAAATTCCCAGGTTGTTATAATATTCTGCTGAACAGCTGACCTTTAAAAGTCACACGATGCAACATAATAAATAAGAAAGAATGTTCCATTTTTCTTTGTAATTTAATTGGAGGGAGATTTATTGATAGTATGATAGATGCCCCTAAACAACCAAGGAATGAAGACATCAAGATACTTCGGAGATAGCTGAGCAGGGGGAAAAAAAAATTCCGTGTGAAGGGGTTCCATAAAACATCAATTAACCTCAATAAAATCACCATTGGCTAGGATCATAAAAACAATTTTAAAGTCTTTTGTTTTTATAGCAGGAGCCCTACCCAGAGTAAGAAAATAAATAAATCCCACTTTATTCCTTGCAACAAGGTGGTAATCACTACTGCCTTGTAAACACATCTTTTAAAGCGTGTATATACGTGATCACGACCGTGCATGTATCAACACATTTATATAAATTCTAAAACCTAATCATTAATTTCATTACCTCTAACGATGATATAAAAATAAAATCAATTAATTACTGCACTTCTTTATTTCCATTTCATTGTTTTGTATAATATAAAGTTATTTGTATCAATAATCACCCATTTTAATTAGAGATGAAGTAAATATATACCTAAATAATATTAATATTAAATATCATGAATTTTTTTTTTTTGGAACTAATGTTGACTTTCCGAACCACCAATAATTTTTCGAACACGGGTCTCCTGCGTTACATGCGAGGATGCTAACCACTCCACCACAGAGCTCGGCTCAAGGCAGAGCATATCCTTCCTCTTCACTGACACCTACTCCCCCTATCTCACAAGTTTTGCGAGTAGTAGCGGGAGGTGGACAAATTTTGTCCAATTTATGATATTTATTGACATAAGTCAATTTTTTAAATTATTTTAATTAATCTAATCTTAGTTTGTGGCTGACCACCATTTTAAATTATTTTTAAATAATTTATTTTTTTGAAGAGAAAAGATTTGGCTCCGCCGGGAGTCGAACCCGGGTCTCCTGCGCTACATGCGAGGATGCTAACCACTACACCACAGAGCTCGGCTCAAGGCAGAGCAAATCCTTCCTCTTCACTGACACCTACTCCCCCTATCTCACAAGTTTTGCGAGTAGTAGCGGGAGGTGGACAAATTTTGTCCAATTTATGATATTTATTGATATAAGTCAATTTTTTGAATTATTTTAATTAATCTAATCTTAGTTTGTGGCTGACCACCATTTTAAATTATTTTTAAATAATTTATTTTTTTGAAGAGAAAAGATTTGGCTCCGCCGGGAGCCGCATGTAACGCAGGAGACCCGGGTTCGACTCCTGGCAGAGCCAAATCTTTTCTCTTCAAAAAAATAAATTATTTAAAGTTTATTTGTTTATCTATGCCTATATTATTCAAAAGACTTCAGGGAATATGCTGGAATTAAGATAACTTTGGTATAACAAGTTTTTGGAACAGTAGTAAAAGACATGTAAAAGGAATAGAAATAGCTTAAGAGACAACTTTTATTTATAATTATATGAAAATGAAAAATAAACAACAGAATCATAATACACACCAATAAACCAATTCTTTATAAAATGTTAAAAATTAAAACTAAATAATCTCAAGAACTTTATATAACTGACAAAAAATATAAGAATCTACATGAAAAAATATAATAAATCACTCACATATTAACTTTAGAACAATAAATTATTGGTCACAAATAAACTAACAATAGATCTCATAATCATTAAACAAATTATTCAGAGTTTAAACCATTAAAATCCTTCATGAAAGAATATAAAAAACTTCATTACTTCATAAACAGAGTAACTCAGATTACAGGTTTATTAATTTATTTATAATTACACCTCCTCATGAAGGAGATGGTTGGAAATATTCAACCAATAGTAATTTCAAAAATATTCAGAATTATTTAATAAATTTCCAACTTTATACCACAACCATCTTCATTAGAAGAATATTGCAGTATCTAGCCTGCCTAAACTAACTTCAAGAGAAATAAACTTGTGATAATATAAAATTAATGAACACTAAAACTATTTTATTGATATTAATCCTTCAATGTACTATCCATTACTTCATGGGACCGTGAAGGCTAGTGTCACCAAACCTGAAAATGACAGACCAGAAAAGACCGAGCTAAAAACGTTCATTGATGATCTAAGTCATCACCTCATCTGTTTAAAAAGACGGATGTGTCCGATCGTTTGTCTTCATTTTCATTTGGAGGGGGAAGTTGTTTATGATCTTGACTTAAGGCTTCGAGTGCACAGTAACAACATTTGAAAAAGTGAGTGCTAATGGCTTAAATTTTGGTTCTAGTGTACTTATGCTGTCTTTTTGTGGCTATGCAGTGGTCTTTCGTGTAATTCACCCAGGTTTTCATTAGCCTAATAATTGCATTTATGTTGATTTACTATGCCATTTAGATGAAAATGAGCTTCATCACTCATGAAGAAAGTGAGGTTCTCATTTTGCTCAAAAAATGCTTCCATCTCATAGGCGTAGGTCAGTTATCGTTTCTTGTAATCCTAGGCTGCAACTGTTGCACAAGGACCAATTTTTAGGTGGAAATGCAGCTCTTAATGCAAAATGAACCTTACCAAATAACGCCCAGAAGAAGGCGTTTAGGAATAATATCCGATTTTTAGGAGTTAGAGTCATTTGTGGAGCCCCTGGTGATCTGTTCATCAAAAAAGTTCCACTCTTACCAACAAATAATGGTGTTTAGCATGGGAATGGGGATTTCTGTGGATGTTGAAGAAGCGACAAATTTCTTGCTGAACTGCCATGATCGACTCATTATTTCAGACAAAATTGTCTTCTGGTTCCGTAGCTTTTCTTTTCCGACTCTGCATTAATCTATATTAAACTTCTAGGTTGGTTGGTTTATTTGGTTTAAAGGCGTAAAACCGCATTTCGGTCATCAACGCCTGTAAAAAAAGGTGTCAATTTTTTAGGGATTTTTGAGATTCAAATTTTCTCTTCAAACTTTCAGTAAACTAAGAAAAGTATCAACTGTTCTATAAGTCAAATTTTCTCTATAATTTTAACTTCATTTAAACTTTTAATAAGATTTCGTAAAGAGTTCTCTTCGTTAGCAAAGGCTGCTTTCACGTCTGGTGGCACACCGTTCCAAAGAGTACTCTTCTGTAAGTAGGACATTCTTCAATAATGTGTTTTACAGTGACGGATAGGTCACATGCAGAGCATCTTGGTGGTGGTTCCCTTTTGATGAGGTGCTCGTGGGTGAACCTTGTGTGTTCGATCCGCAGGCGTGTCAGGACCACCTCCTCACGACGGCTGCTGCGGCAAGAGCTATTCCACGGCTTCACGGTATTTTTGATTTCCTTCAATTTACTTTGTCGGCTTCTTTCCCACATAAGTTGCCATTCTTCTTTAATTTTCACTCTTAGGGGATGCGCCAAGTCGGAGGGCTATAACAGTGCACATTCTCGGCCTGGTATGGTGTAAGCTTCTTTTGCCGCCTTGTCTGCAAGTTCATTCCCAATGATTCCTGTATGTCCAGGTATCCATATAAAGTGAGCGATTTTTCCTATTTCCCTCATCATTGTTACGTACTCTTGGACTCTTGTTATGACCGGGTTTGCAGAGTACAACTGGTCGAAACCGCACAATGCATTGAAGGAATCGGTACAAATCACTATATTTTTGTTTGGAGTTGACATTGAATGGAGAAGAGCCTGAGCTATTGCGTGTAGTTCTGCAGTGTATGTGTTACATAGTTTGTTGAGTTTAAATTTGTGAGTGGACCCGGAGGTTACGAAGGCTGAAGTTGTGGCTATATCTGCTTTTGAACCGTCAGTGTAAATAGTGAAATTGTTTGGTATTGAATTTAGTAACTGTTGTAGAATGTTCTTGATTTCAATCGGCTGGGCTTCATCTTTCTTTAATTTGATTAAGTCTAAGTATAATTTAGGTCTTTGGAAGGTCCATGGAGGGATTTGAGATTCTATAGAGTTGATACGTAACATTTTGATTTCCGCAATAGCTGCTTTTATTCGCTCGGCTAGAGGAAGCATGGCATTTGGCTTTCTTTGGAATTCTAGAGAGAATTTAGGTCGAAATATATATCTGTAGGAAGGGTATGTCGGTTGCAAGTATAATTTTGTTGCATAATTTATTGCCAGTTTTTTTATCCGGAATAGTAGTGGTGGTATCCCTGATTCGGCACAAATGCTTAATATGGGACTTGTTCAAAAAGCACCAGTAGCTATGCGGATCCCAGTGTGGTGAACTACATCCAGCTTCGATAATGTTCTAGTCCGTGCAGAGCCATATACAAAACATCCATATTCTAACCTAGAACCTACCAGAGCTTGGTAGATTCTAATCAGGGAAGACCTATCAGCACCCCATTTAGTTCCACTAAGAACTCTTAAGATTCGGAGTTTTTCTAGGCATCGCTCTTTCAGATTGTTTATGTGGGGCTCCCACGATAAACGTCTGTCGAAGATTAGCCCTAGAAATTTGATACTGTCTACGTAGGGTAGCACGTTGTCATCCAATGACAGTTCTGGTGATGGTGGAATATTCCTCTCCCTACTGAAGTGAAGGCATCTCGTCTTGTCAGTGGAGAACTTGAGCCCCGAGGTTTGCGCCTATGCTAATGCGGTTAATGCTATCCTGCAGCTTTGTTTTTATAGTATGGATATCGCTAGCTCTGTATATTATGGCCAAATCATCAACAAACAACATGGGTTTGACTCCCTTTGGTAGTCCTAGACCTAACTTATTGATGGTTAGTATAAAAAGTGTCGTGCTCAAGACACATCCTTGTGGAGTTCCACTAGCCTGCCCACAGGTCCTAGACAGAGCATTTCCTATGCGGATGTTAAAGGTGCGCTTTGAGAGGAACGCTTTGATGAAGTTCAGGAGTCTGCTGGTAAATCCAAGTCCCTGGAGGATCGCTAAGACGTTCTGTTTCTGAATGGAGTCGAAGGCCTTAAACATATCGAAGAACACGGCTATGACTTGTTGGCGGTTAATAAAAGCGTATTGAATTTCTGCTTCCAGTTGTACAAGATGATCTGCTGTACTTCTTCCCTTTCGGAATCCACACTGAAAGTTCTGGATCATATTGTGATGTTCAGCAATCCATATAAGTCTTTTGTTAACCATTCGTTCCATGAGCTTACAAAGGCAGCTGGTGAGAAAGATAGGCCGATAACTAGCAGCCTGGTGTTTGTCTATGTTGGCATTAGGAATCGGAACAATTTCTGAGTGCTGCCAAAGTTTTGGTAGTTCCCCTTTGCGCCAAACGTGATTGTAATACTCCAAAAGCCAGTTCAGGGTGTTTCTTGGCAGATTTCCAATCATTGCGTAATGGATTTCATCTGTTAAACTTCTATTTTTGGTAATATGTTATATTACATTTATAATGCATGCATAACAGTGACTTAATAATGCTTGATAGTGACACAATTTTTTTTTTTTTAGATCTAGCTGAAGTAATGTCAGTTACTCAAGTCCCTCCTATACCTGGTCCTCCCAAGAAGACTGATGATAAGTCTTTCTTTGATGTAAGTTCTTTTTTTTTCATTGAATTCAATTTTGCTTGATAAAAGTTTTTATGAAAATCATGTATTATTTGTATATCTATGCCCGAAAAAGAATATATATATATATATATAATTAAACACCTCGCGCGGGTCTCATTACCGCGTATGGGGAGCGTCCCACGGGTGGCGGATGTGGGGATGGTCGGTGGAAATTCCTAGGAAGTTCCTCCCGGCTAAGTCCGTAGGACTCGCTGACCAACAATGAGAGCGGCCCCCCAGGCTTGCTGGAGGGTGTGACGTAGGTTTGAACGCCCTACTCACATTTTATTAGTTCACCCAAACACCACAAAAAAGTCATGGATCTCCCTAAAGTAAAACGCTCATTATCCGGAGGTAAACTAGTCCCCCGTTCGGGTCTCCGGGTGGGGACTGCTTTAGGGGATTCATGCCGCAAGTTGAAAAATATAGATCTAAGCATAGGGACGTGGAACGTAAGAAGTTTAAATACAGCGGGGGGGTTAAAATCGGTCGTGAATGAGGTAATAGGGTATAGATTAGATATAGTGGCGCTGCAAGAGGTCCGCTGGCCAGGGGAGGGTTCGTTGAGGGAAGGGAAGTACACTTTGTGGTACGGTGGGAGCGGAAACTATTTTTTAGGCACCGGATTTCTGATTAGAAATAGGTTACTTTCCGCGTTGAAGGACGTTCGATTTTACGGAGATAGGTTATCGGTAGCTATATTTCAGGGTCGGTGGTTTAAAATCGCGTTGATCAATATACACGCACCTACTGAAGATAGTGACGATGAAGTTAAATGTGAATTCTATGAAAAACTTGAATCGATTTATGACAAACTACCGCGAAGCTACATAAAAATTATTCTGGGAGACGCAAATGCAAAGGTAGGGAGGGAACAAGTATATTATCCTACGATCGGTAGAGAAAGTTTACATGAATATAGTAATGATAACGGAATACGACTAATAAATTTTGCCACATCAAAAAACCTAATAATCAAAAGTACTGCGTTTAAACATAAAGATATACATAAATATACTTGGACGTCTCCGGATTCGCAAACCCGTAATCAAATTGATCACGTCTTGGTTCAACGTAGGTGGCAAAATAGCGTAATTAATATTCGATCATATCGTGGGGCCGAATGCGGGTCGGATCATGAACTAGTAATCGCGAAAATTCGCCAGAGACTTAAAATACAGAGGAAAAATGAGGCTGGTTTTAATTATGATAATTATAATTTGGAGAAGTTAAAAATTCCGACGGTTAGAAAACAATTCGAACTGGAAGTCAAAAATAGGTTTGAGGCGTTGGAATCGTCTGACGAGGATAACGAAGACATTGATAAGTTGTGGGAAGGTATCAGGGATAGTATAAAAGAGGTCGGTAACTCGTGTCTTGGAAAAAGGGAAAATAAAAATAAACCTTGGTTCGATGATGTATGTATTAACATGTGCGACAAAAGAAAAGCTGCTAAACGGGAAGCATTAAATATTCCTAACGAAATCAATCTTGCTAACTTTCGAGCATCAAGAAAAGAAACAACTAAACTACTAAAATGTAAAAAGCGAGAATATCTCAAAAATAAAATAATAGCGATCGAAAGTAACAAAATCGAGAATAACGTTAAAGCCATGTACGAAGGCATAAACAGAATTCGTAAACGGTCGGGCCCGGTTACAACTGGAATTAGGGATGAAAATAACAATATCTTGGCCGATTCGGTGGACATCTTAAGACGGTTCAAGGATTATTTCAATAGTATTTTAAATACGGAAAATAATAATCTATCTTCCTCTTCGGAATACCAGAGTGCTGAACCGTTAGTAGTAGAACCGAGTAAAGAGGAGGTTGAAATAGCCATTGGAAAATTAAAATCTCATAAAGCAGCGGGAACAGATAATGTCCCTAGCGAACTAATCAAGGCATGCGGGGAAGCTGGGATATCAAAAATATTTCTTTTGGTTAAAAAGATCTGGGAACAAGAAAAGATACCCGAAGAGTGGAAAGAGTCTATTCTCATTCCGATTCACAAAAAGGGATCAAAAACGGATTGCAATAACTATCGTGGAATCTCACTCCTTCCGGTTTGCTATAAAATATTTACTTTAATTCTAACTAGTCGAATCACTGAATACGCCGAGGAAATTATCGGAGAATATCAATGTGGTTTCAGGCAAAACCGATCAACCGTAGACCAAATATTCTCTCTTCGCCAAATATTAGAGAAAAAATTAGAATATAACGGTATCGTACATCTGCTTTTTATCGATTTCAAAAAGGCATATGACTCTATTAACCGCCAAAAGTTGTATAACATTCTGGTCGAGCAGGGAATACCAAAAAAATTAGTAAACTTAGTAAAAATGTGTATGACTGAAACGTTCAATAAAGTTAGAATCGGTAATTATTTTTCTGAGAAGTTCGAGGTCCGCTCTGGTTTGAAACAAGGAGATTCTCTCTCACCTGTTTTATTTAATTTAGCGCTGGAATATGCCATTAGGGAGGTGACACGTACCGGAAAGGGTTTGAATTTGGGAGGGAATATACCCGTGCTCGGATATGCCGATGATTTGGTATTGCTTGGGGAGGACGTGGAAACCATAGAAATGAACACAAAAACGTTGATGAAAGCCGGACAAGAACTTGGACTGGAAATGAATACGGATAAGACAAAATATATGGTTAGTCGTAGAAGTGGTGAGGATTTCGCTGATATCAGTGTAGGGGGGAATACGTTTGAACAGGTAGAGAAATTTAGATATTTAGGGGCGATGGTAACTAGAAAAAACGATATCGATGAGGAAATCAAGGCTAGATTAAAAGCCGGTAATGCGTGCTACTTTTCAGTCGCGAAATTGCTTAGCTCCCGCCTTCTGTCCCAAAACTTAAAAATTAGGATTTACAAAACTATTATTCTTCCAACGGTCGTTTACGGATGCGAAACTTGGCCGCTGACATTGAGGGATGAGCAACGGCTTAGAGTTTTTGAAAATAAAGTACTGCGTAGAATATTTGGACCGAAGAGGGATGAAATAACGGGAGAATTTAGACGCTTACACAACGCCGAACTGAGTGAACGTTATCCAGTAAATATAATTGACGTGATTGCAGCAAGACGAATAAAATGGGCATGTAAAATTGCAAAACTTGGCTGTGAACGTATTCCGAAAAGATTAATAAGCGCGGTGCCGAATGGGAAACGTCCGAGGGGCAGGCCGAGACGGAGGTGGGAGGATTGCGTTAGGGCGGATCTATCGAAGTTGGGTCTGGAAGACGTTCGATGGATGGAGGCGTGCAGGGAGCGAGTGGTGGTGTCGGCATCGAACCTTCGGGTTCGTTAAGCCTTTATTATTATTATTATATAATTAAACATAAATGAAAGATAAATTAAATAGAAATATTATTTTTATTTATTTGTAACAAAATGGGCTCTTCAACCACTTGGGTCATTTTAGCCTCTTTAGAACATTTGCAAATTGACTATGAAGAGAAATATTAAAGAGTATATAAAATAATACAATGGTAACACAAAACTTATGGATGACAGAAAACAATAAAAAAGGTAGTATCGATGTTAAGAATTTAGGTGTTTAGGAAGAGAAAATACTATAAAGGATAGTACTATGAATGGATTATAGTGAAAAACGAGAGAACAATGAAAGATAATATGAAAATACATTAAATTTTGGCATAAAGGTTAATTTTTTGTAGAAACATGTACAATTTTTTTGCCATCTTCAAGGTGTTATTGAGTATCTCGCTTAAGTCTGTTCCAAGTCCCACTTCTCTCCGCTCTATTTCGTAAGCATAACACTCTGTGAGGATATGCGATATCGGCAGAGGCATACCCCGCAGGTGATGCATTGAGGCGAGGATTTCCTTGTCAAGAGGTACTCTTGGGTGATCCTGGTGTGCCCTATCTGTAGGCGGCTGAGAAGTGCTTCCTCTCTTCTGTTTTGCTGCAGTTATTTTCGATTTGGAACTACACTAGGTTTTACCGCTCTTAATTTGTTGTCCCTCTGTCTAAACCAATCGCCTTGCCATTTTTCTCAGGCCTTTTGTTTTAATAAGGCCATTATTTCTGTGGCTAGTGCATGTGTAACTGGCTCTCCTTCTTTAATTCCTTTTTTCGCCATAGTATCAGCAAGCTCATTGCCCCTAATACCACAGTGACCTGGTAACAACAAAAATTTTACCTTATACCCAACCATTTCTAATGATTTCAAGTTTATTAAGATATCGGTTACTAGTGTCTGCATCGAAAATGGATTTTTTTCCTTTGGCTGATTCTGAATCGGAACATATGTATACTTTTTTGGTAACTGTATTTAATTTGTTTATTGCTCGATTGATTGCTAAACATTCCGCGTGGTATGATGAAAAAATTGATGGTAATGAATAACTGAGTATTTATAATCTGGTTATCTTAAAAAAAAACGATTTATAATCTGGTTATTTTCAATTTCAAAAGACGATTTTTAGTCTTAGTGGTAAGATTCGGAAGCTCAGAGTTTGCCCAAATAAGGTACCTAATATGTAAGGGTTCCATTAATACGTATTCTTCCCTATTCTCTCCCTGAATTGGGTGCTGAAAAATTAATTTGGCTGCAAATAAGTCGAGTTATGTATTGTTTTTGATGGCGTCTATGTTCTGATTCCAATGAGACCATTATCAGATTATAGTTTAAAAAAACATCTAAAGAGCTAGTGATCTGATAGAAGGGAAAAACAAAAATACTTTAAAAAAGGGAAAGAAAACATTTGGGAAAATCACTAGAAACAGTAACTATTCGCTGAAAATAATATCAAGCCATGTATTATAACAACAGAGTATAATATTCCAAGGATTCACAGATTTAGAGAAATAATTTTTCCGGTATTGAGACGGGCTTTGCCTATTTATTTAGTACAAAACTTTCCGTTTCCATTGTTTAGAGTTTCTGGGCATGGGAGGTGATGAATTCATTCCATGAGAAAACCAGGACTTATGAAATTTTTCACTTAAACAAGGTTTCCGTTATGAAGAGGTACGGCTTATGGAGAGGGTATATTGTATAATAAAAAATAAGTGGAAATTGGATTTTCTTTTTAATAAGGGCCAGTATGTAGGTACGCTTTGATGTAAGTTTCTTTATAAAAATCTGGAACTAAATATGAAAAAAATTTAACAAAATAATCAGAAGACTTACAGGAAAATTACTGAATACTTGTAATGAATAAAGGAGGTAGATGTATATTTTTAAAATAACTAAAAATTATATATCGTAACTACAACCATAAAAAAGTGAATATATGAGTGGTTAACATATGAATGAACCATACCTGGCTCCCTGTTGTTAAACTTAATTTTTTCATTCATAACCCATTGGTCATGCACAGATGGGCTAATTAAACATTGTTAGAAAATTCCAGCCATTTAATCTTCCAAATCATGCCCTTCGGATAAAAATGGGAACCTTCATGGATAGGGGTACAAAACCATATAACTTTCTATATTGTACCTTAACTCATTTTTGAGTTTAGCAGCACACACATTGTACAATTTGCTTTATAATATCTATTGATTAAGTTTTAAAGGAGGAAAACTGAATAGAAAATATTGCGAAAAGGGTTAACTTTCAGATAACATAATAGGATGTAATAAACATAAACTCACCTGTTACCTCTGTGATATCCTAAAATGTAGGATCTTTTTACATTTTATTTATTATTTGAGTGATATCATAAATATCGGAATTTCTCACAGTACTGGGCTCGTGATTTTCTTGACTAGAACTTTCCCCATTTTTCATATTATGAGATAGTGGTCAACTTTGTCTTCGGATAATTCTGTATCACTTTGGTGTTCTGAATATGACAGAAACTCATCTTTGTTTTCAGAGTCCATATCCATCGTGATCTCCATAATTCTTCTAGTTCAGACAGGATGTTTGATGGTACATTTTCAAGATTGCACTATGGAAAAAAAACATGACCATAATAAGAAACGAATACATTCAAAAATATGTATATGTAATGAGCAAACAAATCAGAGAAAGAAATAATTCCCATCATATTATTATTGCATTAACATTCCCCGATTTCATTAAAATGAGGGTGCATTCTTATGTTTCCAGATACGTAAAATTCGGAAATATTATCAATTTTTAATTCGGTGGTGGTGGTAAGGGGGGTTGGTTCGCATTTATGGCAACATTTACCAGAATGAGGTTGCATTCTTATGTTTCCAGATAGTTAAAATTCTAAAATATTATCACATTTTAATTTTTTGGGGAGGGGGAGGCGCTTACATTACAAATTATTAAACATTTACTTATTTCATTAAAATAATAGTGCATTTGTATGTATATAGAGACGCAGAATTTGAAAAAAAAATCAATTTTTTAATTTAGGCCATGGGGAAGGGCTTAAAATACAAATAGTTTAACGTCTACCGATTTCATTAAAACGAGAATGTCTTCTCATGTTTCCAGAGAGGTTGAATTTAAAAATATTATCATTCTTAATTTTAGTTCAATCTATGAATGTTATTATTCATATCGTTTTAAGGGCCTGACCCTTTAAAAAAAAATGATAATATTTTCAAATTCAACCTCTATGAAAACTAAGAGGGAAGGAAGAATTGATTGAACCACTGTGTTTAATCAATATATAAATTAAATGCAAAAGAAAAATTCCTTAGTGAAATTACAATGGCTTTTTTCATGTTACATTTTTTACTTTTTAGCTACGGACAAACCGAAGAACTTATAACTTTTGTGCTGCTGATTCATCTTCTGCTCAAGAATGGATTGAAAAGCTGCAGGCTTGTTTGCAATGATTTTTGTCTGAAGAAATTTTTGTTGAACTTTTAATGTCACTGTAAGTTTAGTAATATATAAATGTAAATATAACTTATTTCTTTGTATGGTTACCAACTCCAGAGCTACCGTTTTAATATTAGCCCGTTTTCACATATCAGATATGTAAATAGGTCGTAACCTTTCCTAAAGTATTAGGCTAGATCATTGAAAAATTGTTTATATTTTTTTATACTCAATCGTTGAATAATTTTATAGTTTTTTAGTGTATTCGATGAATGTGAAATAAACTTCTTTAATTTTATGTAAAAAATTAAGTATTTGTAAAAAAAAATTTTTTTATCAAGAACTCCGAAACAATAATATTGATTAACTTCATGTTAATATATATATATATATATATATATATATATATATATATATATATATATTTATATTTATAAATTGATTGTATATAGATTTCTTATAAATATGTAGTATATCAAGCTTTGTTTATGGAATGATGCTTGTTTTTTCCTGTTGGTATGAAAATGTAATGTATAATGAAAAACAAAAATCGAATAGTTTTCATATTGCTTTAGATATTTTATTATATTATTTTCAAATTAATTTGTGATATTCTTTTTAAATGATTGTGATTATTCGATTATGAGATACTTGCCATACTTGTAAATATTAAAAAAAATCCATTAAATTTGCAAAATGCTGACATTAATTAATGTATATGATAATAACTGTACATTTAATAAATACTCATTTCTATATCTTATTTATTTATTAATGTTACCATTTTTGTTGGTTGTGTTAAACTTGAATATTTAGAGGTGGGTAGCTCATAAGTAATCCTCAACAGTGCAATGAATATCTGAATTATAATAATAATTTGTTTTTTTTTTTTTAATCCATGATAAAATTCATTTGGTTAACTAGTCTGATATAACTCAAAATTTTGGAAAACAAAATTGCAGCTTTTAAGATTTAAATATTTCATAAAATATGTAAATTTTGTTTTTCAATTTTTAGGATAATGAATATATAAACTATTTTTTTATCATTCTGATTTGTTAATGTGTACTCCCTGAGTTTCGGGGGAACATCTTAAATAATTTTTGTAATTTTTATACCAACATTCCCTAAATTAGAGTAATTTTATATTTAGTTGATTACAAAAAAATTGTGGTACATGATGCCCCTTGTCAATTGTAGTTTTTATTGTTTGTTTAAATAAATGCAGATAAGTGAGAAATCAGATTATGATATAATAGCTGTTTAAAAATACAAAAAGTTTTCTTAGGGAACTTTTCTGTATTAGTTGCTGTATAATTGTATGTTTGTACACATATGTTTATGTGTTATTGCATCTACATCAGATTGGGCATTATGATTACCTTTAATTAACTCCAGCATTATGAAGAGATCAAGTCTATTTGAAATATGTAATTTTGAGCTCAATTTCTTTAACTTGAATTTAATAATTAAATAGAAGTGAACAATGTTTTTTTTTTTTTTTACATTTATTTATATTTTATCATTTCAAATATTTATTTTATGTTGACTCTTTTTATTAAATAGAAATTAATTTGTTATCCATTTTTATGTTATTAATTTTCCACTGTGCTTTAAAAATGCTTAATTCTATTGCAAAATTAATTGCTTTAAATTAATTTCATTCATGATAAAATTAAAACACAATTTTTTTTTTAATTATCAACAACCTTAATTAAAGGTTGTTTCTTTAAGTAATGTTGTATGTCAAAATTGTTTTTAGGTGGTATTAGTTTGTTTATTTATAGAATCATTATTAATATCGAAAAAATGTGACTGAGTATTCATATTATTTATATTTTCTTGTTTTATCTTGTAACTGATCTACAAGTATTTTATGGAATAACAAATATGTACATTCCATATAAGTATTTATTTATTTATTTTTTTTTAATTTAAAACCAACTGATATTTGAAACAAAATGTTTTATTACCAATCAATATGTGATAAACAAATTTAATATGATAAATAAAGAAGCCTATCTTATATGCTAACTTATGTCTGATTATTTTTGCTTCTCCATTAGAACTGTGTTTTTGTTCCAAATAGAACTATGTTTTTTTTTTTTTTTTGTGGCTAAAAAAAGAGAAAAAATCAGTGGCAGATGAAAGTATATATACAGAGTGTTCTGTATAAGTGCAAACAATATCAGCCAGCAATTCTGCATCAAATTTCCTAATAAAAAGCCCACATAAAGCAATGGTATAACCCCCTCTGTCTTTTATGAATAACAGTTTTTCTGATTTTTTTAGTAGTAGGGTAACTGTACCAATAGTTGGCAGGTTAAGAAAAAAATATTAGATTATTGACACTGTTTACTAAAATGTTGATGTTAGGTTAATCTTTGTTATGAATTTAGTTAGGCCAATCTCTCTAGAAAACTGGGAATACAATATCCTATGGTCTACATTTACGGTTTTTATAAAAAATGATTTCTTTGAACCTTCAAAAATGTGCTAATAGTTGACACATCAAAATGGAAAGGTTTGGAATGTTGGCATTTATTGTGTCAATAGTTGACACTTACATTGTCAACTATTTACGTTGACTATTTACATTGAAACTAAAATAGAATGTGTCAGGTAACTATGCTATTTATTAATAATGAAAAGAAAAAGAAGTGCGCCGCACAGTGGTCCCGATTCATGCATTATGGTGCAAAAAATCCCAAAAACCAACTTTTTTTTTTCTAGATCTAATAATTTTTCTTTGTTTTTATATGGATGCTTGAAAATATAGTTGAAACCAAAATAGAATAAACTTTGTGGAATATACAACATTTCAAAGTTGTATGTTTCTGGCATCTCCATCAGCGCCCTTTTCGCAGCCCGTTAACCAATGTTTGTATCATTCGCTAGTTAATTTCTATCAATTTTTACTTATGTCACCTTGAATGTGCATTCCATATACAATATACAGCCATCCAAATGATTTCTGTATCCAGTGATTTAAGCTAATGAACTATTTCTTAAAGTAAACAATTTTGGTCACCTATTGTTCATATTGGGGAATGTCTGAAAATTTTTGACCACGAGAGTCCGTGATGGTTGTGGCACTACACGTTACAGAAACTATCTGAGTTTCAATTGTATAAGATTCACGTCCATCACAATCCATCAACATTAGGAAAAGGGGAGTTTTTAGAGATAAAGCATGAGTCACGGCCCGCCGGCTCGAAGGGTGCGCTACCTTAATTTGATATTTGTGGTCCTAATTTCTGTTGAGGGAAATGAAATGTTCTGTGTTTAATTTTTATTTATAATATTAAAATTCTAAACTTATATAATTAAAATTCAATATGTGCATTTTAAAACGTTTTCTTTTTATTCCGCTGTTGTATACACTTCAAATTATTCCCTGTGAACATTCTTATTATATTCTTATGTAACTGTGCACATATATTTTTTTTCGTGTGTGTGGCTCACAGTCAAAATAATGCAAGGAATTAACTTTGAAAAAAAAAACTATTTTATACCAAGCCAAAATTCATTTTAAATTGAAATTCAATATGTGCCTTAAAAACGTTTTCTTTTTATTCCACTGTTGTATACACTTCAAATTATTCCCAGTGAACATTCTTATTATATTCTTATGTAAATGATTGTACTTTATATTTGTAAACAAAGATTGTTGAAAATAAATTTTGGCTTGGTATAAAATAGTTTTTTTTCAAAGTTAATTCCTTGCATCATTTTGACTGTGAGCCACTCACACGAAAAAAAACATATGTGCACATTTACATAAGAATATAATAAGAATGTTCACTGGGAATAATTTGAAGTGTATACAACAGCGGAATAAAAAGAAAACGTTTTAAAATGCACATATTGAATTTTAATTATATAAGTTTAGAATTTTAATATTATAAATAAAAATTAAACACAGAACATTTCATTTCCCTCAACAGAAATTAGGACCACAAATATCAAATTAAGGTAGCGCACCCTTCGAGCCGGCGGGCCGTGACTCAGGCTTTTTCTCTAAAAACTCCCCTTTTCCTAATGTTGATGGATTGTGATGGACGTGAATCTTATAGGCGGGAGCAAGCGACGGTGCTGCTTCTGCGACGGCGCTGCAGGTACTAGAGAAACGGGGATAAAAGCGGGGCCATTACCTGGGATTCATAGGGTTTTTTGGCGTTTTTAATTTATTTTTCCATAATTAAAACCCGATTGAGCAAAAAATCATTTGAAAAATATCTAATAGGTATTGCTCGGTCCCTCAGTGTTCAATTAGAAAATCAAAAGACGTGTCATTCCCTTTCATTTCCAAAAAATAAAAAGCTTCTTAAAGAGTGGATTGTAAAATTAAGAATAGATAAGCCTGTTTCGAAACATATGACGATATGTAGTCTTTATTTTAAAGAAAGAGACTATATTTATCCAGGTAAATATTAGTATTTGACATTTTATTATTCCAAAATGCTAGTTTTATGCAAATAACATTGAGACCTTAGTGTCATAGATTTGTTTTTCTTTTTTAATTTTCCCCATTTTTCTATTACATCCGTTGTGCTTAATTGTTCCATGTTTTCAATGCGAAGCCTGAAAGTTTTGAGAAATAAATAAATAATATGACAAAGAATCTAAGCTGTCTTAACAATGATTGTGTGAATAGGTAATTAATGTTATTACTAACCGAAAAACGTCGAGTAAAGTTACAATGATGTGTTTGCATTTACCAGAACTATCAGCTTTACATGTACAATGACAAGAAAATTGCTTATTATTATTAATAAATTTGATTTCCACTTTTATTTGATGGGGCAGTCCTTTAAGATTGCTAGTTTAAAGGCAAGAGGCTTGTAAAATAACTGTTTTTTTATTTTTAGATATTATTCCACATGTAAATATGTGGTTTGCATCAAGAATAGCCTGCCCATCAATTAATGGTCTTTTAAAATTACCAATTATCTCTATCACATCAACTAGGTCTAACACCGTTCTTTCCGACATTTTGCAAAACTACTAGCGCACCCTATATTCGATTGCGCCCGCCTATACAATTGAAACTCAGATAGTTTCTGTAACGTGTAGTGCCACAACCATCACGGACTCTCGTGGTCAAAAATTTTCAGACATTCCCCAATATGAACAATAGGTGACCAAAATTGTTTACTTTAAGAAATAGTTCATTAGCTTAAATCACTGGATACAGAAATCATTTGGATGGCTGTATATTGTATATGGAATGCACATTCAAGGTGACATAAGTAAAAATTGATAGAAATTAACTAGCGAATGATACAAACATTGGTTAACGGGCTGCAAAAAGGGCGCGGATGGAGATGCCAGAAACATACAACTTTGAAATGTTGTATATTCCACAGAGTTTATTCTATTTTGGTTTCAAATATATTTTCAAGCATCCATATAAAAACAAAGAAAAATTATTAGATTCAGAAAAAAAAAAACTTGGTTTTTGGGATTTTTGCACCATAATGCATGAATGGGGTGGGGACCACTGTGCGGCGCACAGTGGTTGAAAGGCGGAAAAAACTATTTTTTGAAGGTATTGGAATATTCTTTTTCTTTTCATTATTAATAAATAGAATAGTTACCTGACACATTCCATCAATTTATTCGGAGATATTCCGATTTTTACACTTATTGTGACCCTTTGAAAATCGATCTTTGAAAAAGTTTATTTTTGACAAAAAATTTATAATAGAACAGGTGGACAGAGCACTTCTCAGAGCTGCTGAAGGTTGGACTGGAGGAACAGGTTGATGAAATTGAGGAAGAGTCTCGTGTTTGGCAACCACAACCGCTAATTGTTGAACCTGACCGAGAGGATATTGAATTTGCCATCATGGATTTGAAGAATTATAAAGCCCCGAAGACAGGATAGTAGCAGAATTAATTAAAGGAACCAGCACTAAAGTGAAATCCTTCATTCATGAGTTGATCTGCGATATATGGAGAGAGGAAAGGATATCGGATGATTGGAGGATAAGACTGATATGCCCTATATTTAAAAGAGGCAGTAAGGATGATTGCGCAAATTATAGAGGAAAAACCCTATTGGGAGTCCTCTATAACCTCCTTTCTAGTTTAATATTGAAAAAACTGCGAACATATGCTGAGGAAATTTTAGAAGATTACCAATCTGGCTTTAGACCAGGAAGAGGTACCACGGATCAAATTTTTCTAATAAGACAGATGATGGAAAAAAGCTAAGAATATGATATTGATCTGCATATATTATTTGTAGACTACAAGCAGGCATTTGATAGCATCAAGAGGTCGACTTTGTTAAAAGTGCTTTTAAAAGGTGGGGTGCCACTTAAGTCAGTAAATTTAATTATCATGACAATGGAAAACACATCAACCAGAGTTGTGATAGGAAATAAAGTTGGTGAATTGTTCAGGGTGCAATCTGGAGTTCGCCAGGGAGACGCCTTGTCTGCGACGCTGTTCAACATAGCTCTCCATGATGCAGTTAAAGATACAGCTAAAAAAGGCACTATCGCTGATAGGACATGGCAAATCTGTGCCTATGCTGATGACATAGTGATTGTTGCCAGAAGTGAAAATGCACTTAGAGAGGCTTCTGAAATAATATTTGAAAATGGAAAAAAAGTAGGGCTTGTGGTTAATGAAAGCAAAACAAAATATCTGAAATTATCCTCAGCAGCGAATAGAAGATCCTGCAGCGACTTTCATTTCAGGAATTTTAAGTTTGAAAATGTGTCCACAATTGTATATCTCAGGTCCTCCTTAAATAATGAAAACATAATCAGCCAAGAAATTAATAGCAGGATAATGGCTGGTAATAGAGCCTATTATGCAAACATTAAACTTCTCAGGTCTCAACTGCTATCAAAAGCAACTAAGTTAAAACTATATAAAACTCTTATTAGACCAGTAGTCACCAATGGAGCGGAAACCTGGCGTTTGTCACAGGAAGACTGCCGTAAACTGATGGTATTTGAAAGGAAAATAATAAGAAGGATTTGCGGTGCTACAAGACTTAACGGTGAATGGAGAATTAAGAGTAACAAGGAAATTGAGACAATATTAGAAAATAAAAACACTGTTAATTGCATAAAGGCAAGCAGGCTGAGATGGGCAGGACATGTGGCCAGAATGGAGGATGAACGCGCACAGAAGAAAATATTAGAGGCCCAATTCAGTGGAAAAAGAAAGAGGGGAAGACCGAGAAGTAGGTGGAAGGATGAAATGGAAAGAGACGCGAAGAAGCTCGGAGTTCAAAATTGGAAGAGAGAAGCGCAGGACAGAGAGAAGTGGAGGAGAATAACTCAGGAGGCCAAGGGTCATGCTGGCCTGTAGCGCCAGGGAGTTAGTTTTTTTTTCAGTTTTTATTTTTACAGGATAGGAAAATAACAAAGGATTAAACATTTTGAATTGTTCCAACACACTTTGCCATTGTGTAACCCAATCATACGAGTACTTCATATTCCCGGGGTTTCGTTGGTGTTGGGTTAAGAGTTTTGTATAAAGTATTTTCGGTAACTGGGAATAATTCATATTGTTCAGTTTTATTAGCCAGTTTAGAGTATTGTCTTTTATATATACTCCTACATGCATTGACCTTGTTTCTATGCGGATAATGTAGTTCGGTGTGGTTTTGCATAGAGATAAAAGACGTTTGAAAAAGTTTTGATTTGTATTCTCCAGTTCTTCTATATATCTCAGAGACCATACAGGGGCTGAGTACAGCGGGTTGTTCAAGGTTATTGCCGTGTTTAATTTTTTACAGTTTTCAACGGTATGCATACGGGACCTATATCACGCATCAATTGCTGCCCCTGTTGCTAATTTAGCCCGAGAAAAGGCGTCTTTTGTAGCTTTGGAGAAAAGCCCTGAACTGCTGAATAATATTCCTAGGTATCTATATTCTGGAACTATTTCTATAGGCTGCTGTTCAAACGTTACTTGCTTGTACTTTTTGGGTCTGCCACGAAACACTTTTAACATTTTTGTCTTCTCTAGATTTAACTCTAACTTGTTTAGTTTGCAATATTTGCTTAAAATATTTATATTTACTTTCAAATCTGTCACGGAGTCCCCAATAATTACTAAGTCGTCTGCGTACATAAGCAAGAACATTTCTATATTTTTACTTATAGGTATACCTATAGCGCCTTCTTTTTAAAAAAATCCTCCATATCGCTGATAAACGTTGCAAACAGGATTGGACTTAACGAGTTACCTTGTAGCAGGCCTTCTGTTACTGGGATAAAATTAGTTTTTGATTCCTGGAGTTTTATTCTAATGCATGCGTTTTCATATATATTTTTTATTAATCGGGGTCGAAAAGCTTCGCCCAAAGCAGTGCATGTTTTACTGAGTCGAATGCCCTTTTGAAATCAACAAAAATTAAAAAAAGAGGCTTGTTTCTTATCATGGAATATGATATAAATATGAAATATGATACCAAAATATGATATTCCACAATTATCTTCGCAGGGTATTTTATAAACTATATTAGATTGTAATAAGAATTTATCTGTATCTTTGGTTTTACTCTATAATTTTCCTATTGTGGACGTATTACTGAATGTGACCGTGTAATAAGTTTGTATGTAAGGAATCATGTATTACCTTTTACTGTGTGTTTCATGCTGTTCCTGAACAGACATACAACCACAAGAAATTTTATATATTTATATTACTGTTAAGTTTAGTGTAAAGCAGATCATTACTGTTAACTTTAGTGTAAAGCAGAAAATCTACTCCACAAGTAGATTTTCCATATCCCAAGAACTAGAATAAAAGACCCACCCCTTCTCCTTCTGAGCGGGGCAATTAAATATAACTTACGTTATAACTGTGACTAGAACTTAACCTCAACCCTATAAATGTGAAAGACGAATCTGAAAGCGTACAAGTTATGAAATATTTTTGAAATTTTCCTAAGCGCTTAACTGTTTTATCCAAAGACAATATATTCCTTTGATCGAAACAGGCATGTTTTCTTAAAGTGTAGTAAGATGGCAAAAAGTCATGACCTGCCTCCATACATCACATCCTAGTCTTCTTGCGATCCTAAGAATGCGTTGTAGGCTTAGTGTTTATGTTATAGGTTAATGCTTTATTTCCAATTAATTGCCTAGTATTCTCCAAGGAATTCGACTTTTTACGATTGAAAGAAATCGCAGATACTGGGCAATCATTTATGTTTGGCAATATTTCTTTTCCCTACCGCACGCGCTGATAACTTCTTTCTGAAGCAGTCACCAATCCGCAATACTAACCAGGGTTTGAAAGTAACTCTTATTTTCTCGGAAAGAGAATAAAAGTCAAATCCGGACTTTTATACTTCTAATAGATAAATAAAAATCACATCATCACTATTTTATTTCGGGCCAGAAAATAAAAGTCCTGGTATGATCTTCATCACAATGATACCTAACATAAGAGTCAAAGCTTGATTTTAATTATTTAAGGATGAATTTATTTTCGGATTTCTGGATATTGGTGTACATCATTGGGTTAACCGTATTTATGGAAATCTTATAGGGAGGGTATAATAAATTACCTTATATCGATCTTAAGATCGATTATTAGATTATAAAGGCTGCTAATAATGAAAATAATATCGATATAAACCCTCAGGTATAACTTATCCGATATTTACAATATTAAGGTCGACTTCTAGGTTATTTAGGGCGCTGATTGTGAAAATATTATCGATTTTTCGATTATGCACGATGGTATCGATTTATTACAACTTAGGCGATAAAAACTATATTGGAATCCGCTCTAAGGATAATTAAGGCGCTGAATTTGAAAATGGTATCAATTTTTTGGTTACACACTCAGTTATCGATTTATTACAACTTACACGATAAAAACTATATTGTGGTTGGCTCATAGGTTAATTAAGGTACTGAATTCGAAATGATATAGAATTTTTGGTTACACACTCAGTTATCGATTTATTACAACTTACACGATAAAAACTATATTGTGGTTTGCTCATAGGTTAATTAAGGTGCTGAATTCGGAAATGATATGGATTTTTCGATTACGCGCTCAGGTATCGATTTATTACAACTTACACGATAAATACGATATTGGGGTCCGCTCTAAGTTTAATTAAGGCGCTGAATTTGAAAATGATATCAATTTTTTGGTTACACACTCAGTTATCGATTTATCACAACTTACACGATAAAAACTATATTGTGGTTGGCTCATAGGTTAATTAAGGTGCTGAATTCGGATATGATATAGAATTTTTGGTTACACATTCAGTTATCGATTTATTACAACTTACACGATAAAAACTATATTGTGGTTTGCTCATAGGTTAATTAAGGTGCTGAATTCGGAAATGATATGGATTTTTCGATTACGCGCTCAGGTATCGATTTATTACAACTTACACGATAAATACGATATTGGGGTCCGCTCTAAGTTTAATTAAGGCGCTGAATTTGAAAATGATATCAATTTTTTGGTTACACACTCAGTTATCAATTTATCACAACTTACACGATAAAAACTATATTGTGGTTGGCTCATAGGTTAATTAAGGTGCTGAATTCGGATATGATATAGAATTTTTGGTTACACATTCAGTTATCGATTTATTACAACTTACACGATAAAAACTATATTGTGGTTTGCTCATAGGTTAATTAAGGTGCTGAATTCGGAAATGATATGGATTTTTCGATTACGCATCGGGTATCGATTTATTACAACTTACACGATAAATACGATATTGGGGTCCGCTCTAAGGTTAATTGAGGCGCTGAATTCGGAAATTACTTGATAATCTAATAATCGATCTTAAGATCGATATAAGGTAATTTATTATACCCTGTAAGATTTCCATAAAAACGGTTATCCCAATAATCTACAACATTTTGGAAAAATCCGAAATAAAAGCTAATAAATTCATCCTTAAATAATTAAAATCAAGCTTTGACTTATATTAGGTATCGTTGTGATAAAGATCATATCAGGAATTTTATTTTCTGGCCCTTAATATAAAAGTCATGATGTGATTTGTATTAATTTATTAGAACTATAAAAGTCCGGATTTGACTTTTATTCTCTTTCCGAGAAAATAAGAGTTTATTTCAAACCCTGACACTGATGGATGAGGTTCTTAACTATAAGTTTTTTTTGTTTCAAATAACCGAAATATAAATTAAGGTACTAATTAACCAAATTCCCACGAAATAATAAATTTACTCCTTATAAATCTATAAAAAATTATTTTTCCGATGTAAGAGAACTATCGTAAGAATTATACTATCAACAAAAAAAAAAAATTCAAAATTTAATAAAAAACTGTTTTATGTAAAGAGTATTATACTAACAATTTGAATTTTATTCGTTCATATGATTGTTAACATCAATGGCATTTCTATTAGGTCTAGAACCGATTTATGAAATGTAGAATGCACTTTATTTAAAAGTTAGATTCCACAGGCGCCGCTGTATGGTATTGTAGATCGGAATATCATGATTGCAATGGGAATATTATCTTCTTATTTTAACATAATCAATGAATTACATTTTCACTATATACAATAAAATCCCTTGACAAAAAAAAAAAAAAGAAAGAAAGTGCAATTTTTCTATACCACACATTACTAAAATTTTAAACAAACTAATTAAGAGTAATTTTTCTCTGTAAGAATTTTGCCAGTTTATATTGTACATTTTTTATTTTTTTCAGAAAAAGTCCTGCAACAGCCTTCCGATCGAGAGCAGTCATTAAAAAAAATAAAATATAACCTGGTTTAAAATAAAAATATATAGAATACCTAGGTTTATACATTTTATATTATTGAATGGATAAAAACCATGCTCTGATAAGATTCTCGCCATGCAAAATTACCAATTACCTAACACCATTAAATAATAAAATCTTTCCTTAGGTTACTTGATTATTAACACCGTTTTATTCCAAACTTTTATATTTAACAAAACCCGATGTTTAAATATAAAAAATTAATGCCGCGTATAAAAAGATTTTTTATGAAATATCATTATACTATAAGTAATAGTAAGAATCAAATTCAAAATTAAGATTAAAAGAATTAAATGACGACATAAAATAGATAAAAGAAAAAAATACATGAAGATAAAGTCGCTAACGTACTATCAGAGTAATAAATTTATTGAAATTTGAAAACCCTGGCAAAAATATTAACAATTTAATTGAACCTTTTATAACGAAAACGAAACGTCAGAAAATGAACCCTTAGTCGTAAATTTAGATGAAAATGAAAATTAAGATTACCTTTGAAAAAGCCAAGTGGCTCGGTGCCAAGACAGTGGCTCGGCAACATGAAGATCTAAAAAAACAAAAATTGATGTTTGATTAAAAACCGAGCCCATTTGTAGAGAAAATTGAGAGACGCCAACATACTCAAAATAGTGGCAGGTGACCAAGATGCAGAGAAATTCCCTATCAACTTAAAATAAGATGCCCACCCAAGGACTGACTATAAATGCTTCAAATGCAACTTCAGAGATCACATACCATCCGTGCCCGTCAAAAATCACCAGAAGGTCGTCTACATAAATCAAAAGACAAAAATATGCGACAGGTTTGGCCAGGAGGTGTGGCTGACAGCGATGGCAATTCGGATGACTTTATTGGAGCTATTCACGATGCCAGGCTGATAGAACAATGTCATGATGGTTACGTGTAAGATAAATTCGGGGGCAGATTTCACTATCTTTCCGGCCCAGTCCATGGACTACCTGCAGAAATTGACCCTCTAAACACCAAACTCTGGGCCACTGGTCAAAAAAGCCTAGACGTTATCGATATTCAAACACCTGAAATCTGCTATAAAAATCTTAGAAGACATATTTTATGTTTTTGGTCTTAAGGTCCCACTTTTAGGAACACCAGCTATTGAAAAACTTAAAATATTAAAAAAAAATTCAAAGATTGGGGTGAAATTATGTTCAGCCCGGTGGTTCGCTAGGTTTCCTGGACTGTTCAGAGGA
This sequence comes from Aelia acuminata, assembly GCA_911387785.2. Taxonomy (NCBI): domain Eukaryota; kingdom Metazoa; phylum Arthropoda; class Insecta; order Hemiptera; family Pentatomidae; genus Aelia; species Aelia acuminata. The sequence continues at coordinate 146,081,407 of OU426980.1, forward strand.
TTGGACCGAATCAAAGGTAAATATAAAATTGAATGAGACGGATTTCAATTCCTCTTAGGAATGCAGCCAAAAAGGAGTTGGATCGTATGGTTGAATGAGGTGTCATAGAAAAGGTCGACAAGGCAAGTGAATGGTGTGCACCAATGGTGGTTTTGCCAAAAAAAGTCAGGAGCTATGCGCATGTTTGTGTACTATCAGAACTGAACCGTAATGTAAAACGACAGGTATACCCAAGATAGATTACGAGTTGGGATTGCTAGCAGGGGCTAAGTATTTTTCCAAACTGGATGCTAATAATGGTTTCTGGCACATGATGCTTGCTTGGAAGATGTATTGAATACTTAGCAAAGTGAGAACTTAACCCTTAATAAGGATAAATGATTCATCTGTCAACATTCAATCAATTTTCTTGGAAACATAATTTCCTCTAAAGGGGTCACACCAGATCCGGAAAGAATAAGAGCAATCTTAGCGCTGAACCAACCTTGTTACAGTTGGATTTATCTTGAAATTCATTCCCTGTAGCGCAAACCTAATGAGACCCAAGTTTGATCTTTTGAGCACAAAAAATTAATATTTGTGGGGTCCAGACCAGCAAAAATGTTTTAACGAAATTAAAGACATTTTACATAAAGATAATGTGTTAGCCCTCTACAACCCCAATAAGCCAGTAATTCTGTCCTGCGATGCATTACTGAAAGGACTTGGGGCTGTCCTTCTTCAGCTCTGCGATGACAAAGGTTCCTTGCGGCCTGTGCATTACCTGTGTGAAATCTTTTGCCACCATCGAACGAGAAGCCTGTGCATGCCATCGGCTAGATTAATTCATTTTGGGGAAAACAATAAGCATTGAAATGGACCACAAGCAGATCCTTCAAACCGAGGACCTTGGTGAGCTGACTCCAAGATTACAACTATTAAGACTGCGACTTATGGGACATTCCTATGAGCTTGCCTATGTACCAGGGAAATCTCTCATCTCTGCTGAATGTCTATCGAGGGATCCTCTTAAGGAAGACTGCTGGTACGATAAACGTGCAGAAGAAGTTGAAACCTATGTACGAACTATACTCGCATGCAGACCCATTTTTGACCTCAACGTTCGAAATCTTTAGAGGGATACGGAAACTTCTAAGTTTGCTTAGAAGGATATTGTGGTCCACTGAGTCAAAGGCTTTGGTGAAGTCGAGGAGAATAAGGATGGTGAATTTCTTTTGGTCTATTGCTGTGTGGAGGTCTTAGGACATTTTAATGAGGGCGGATTGAGTGGAATGATTAGGTCTGAAACCAGACTGAAGATGGTTCAGAAGGTTGCTTTGCTCAAAATATTTGGATAGTTGTGACTGAACTAAACGTGCCAAGGGTTTGGATAACAGGGAGATGGGACGGAAATCATTAAGGGTTTCTGGATTGGAGGTTTTTTCAATGGTCGTACAAGAGCAGTTTTCCAGGTACTGGGAAAAGAGGCAGTTTGCAGGGAAAAGTTGTAGATAAGATAAAGGATAGAGAGAATGAAAGGAAGTGAGGCTTTAATCAATTTAACTGGGATGTTATCTGGTCCAAAATTATTTGTTTGGGATTTACGAATGGATTTGAGCAGGTCGTCAGGGGTAATATGGGAGAAATAAAAGATGTTGGGGTTAAAGGAGAAAGGAACAAGAACCGGTGTTGGTGTTTGGAGAAGATGGGAGGCGTTGAAGACAAAGTGGGAATTGAATGCATCACCTGAAATAGGAATTGATTGGTTTTCGTGGGTTTACCTAAGGATAGTTTACGGAGAATTGCCCATTTTGCTTTGGAGTCGAGGGAACTGTACAATTTGGGACAAATACCAGTGAGCTAGCACCCCCAGATATCAAGACCTAAATCCGCCCATGACCCTATTCCAAATAGACTCAAAGAAATGGTAGAAAATAAAGGCTTGCCTACTAGGTATTGAACTAAATAAATAACACATAAAAGTTAATTTGAAGTGAGGTGTATCATTTTGGCTGTGAGGTGAAATTATTTAGTTGTTTTTTTTTTGTTCATTTTTTTTAAATAATGAAGTTGAATATTTTAATTTTTTGAGTTAAGACATATTTAAATTGACATTATACATAAATGTGTTGAAAATTTAATGTTTTTTTTTTTTTGCTTACTGTGACCATTAAAGTATTTTTTTCAGTTTCTACAGTATGTATCAATTTGACTGTGAGCCACTGTATGCATATGCCAGAGATGTGACAACAAAAATTTCGTCAAATTGAATAAACGGAAGGGATACTTTATTTAATAAATGTTTTCCTTTTTTGCAATTTTCACATGGCTCCAACGATTTTGATTAAATTCGTCACGTTTAATGAGAATCAAGTATTCTTTAATATATCATAGGTTACATCATCATAGAAATGTTCTGATGGGGTTAATTTTTTACTTTTTTATTTATTGAAATTTACAACTGTATTTAAAGAAATACATTTAGTAAATGTGATAATACTAAGAAAAAATATGTCTGTAAAAAACATGAAGAGAAACTATCCATCTACCCATTGGTAGCTCTCAACTGATACACTTAACATAGAAGGTCCCAAGGCCATCTTCTTTTCAGACGCCTAGGAGGATTGTCTGGAATAGAGGGGGAAGCGAGGCTGGAAACAAGAGGGTTCGAGTGGGTCGGGAGTTAATTATGAAAGGATTGGTATCTGCATCGGACCAAATTGGCAATATATGGAACATTAAGGTCTTTATGGATGAGTTTATTTGTGACAAAATAAGGAGCGTTAAAGAATTTACGAAGGATATTGCAAGGATTGGATTCAAGAGGATTTTGATGGTTAGGTGGAGCCCCAAAGCTCGATGCCATAAGTCCAAATAGGTCTTATTATTGTCATGTAAATTAGCCTTTTATAATTAATTGGTAGTTTCGGGCGTATCTAGTAAGTGTTGGCAGTAGGCGGAAGCGACGAGCAGTTTCTTGTCGTTTCAGTCTTGTATGAGGATTCCAAGTAAGGCGTTTGACCAAGTGAAGTCCTAAGTAACGTATCTGTTCGACAGGGATAAGTGGAGTGTTGTTTAAGGATACTGTAAGACAGGAGGTCGTAGGTTTACGACGAAGTGTAAATGTGATTTGTTGGGATTGATTTTGATTGTCCAGCTTTGACACCATTCTTAGAGCATTGTGATGTGGGATTGGAGAGTTCGGGATGCAATGTCTGGGTTATTATTAACAGCTAGCACAGCTGTGTCATCGGCGTAGGTGGTGATAACAGTGTTGGGATGGGACCTAAGATGCTACCTTGGGGAACACCAGCAGACTGAGAAAAGAGGGTTGAAAAGGCATTATTATGATTTACTTTGAATAGTCTGTCTGAGAGGTAGGAACGGATAATGAGAAAGTTGGTAGAAGGAAGTAATTTTCGAAGGTTGTACAGCAATCCCGGGTGCCAAACTCGATCAAACGCTTGTTCTACAACAAGAAAGGCTCCAGTACAGTACATTATGCGCTCCAATGCAGACGACACCACGCCAACCACACGAAGGCATTGCTGGATCGTGGAGTGGGATGTTCGGAATCCAAATTGGTGATCTGGGATTATGTGAATTGAGTCCAGGATGGGGTAGAGACGTTTGAGTATGAGTTTTTCAAGGACTTTACCCATGATGGGTTTACTGGCTACCATTGGGAATAAATTACATAACGTTGAGTCTCCAGCTCCGAATTTGCAGCAGAGGAGTGCTTTAAATTTCTGCAACTAACCTTTTTCAGGATAAGAAAATGTATTGGTAAAAATAAATAAATAAATATATATTGTGTGTGTGGCTGCAGTGAAAAGTGTTAAGTCCAAATTAAAAAATAATTTGGAGACTTTCAGCACATTCATGGGCATAATACTAATATATTCATTACTTAAATAAATGTATTTGAAAACAAAGTTCCAAGAAAAAAAAAGGTGATAACATCATGTCATTAAAATAGTTATAACAATTTTAAAAGGGGTGGTAAGTACAAGGATTTTGAGCTTAGTAGATGTGAGGAAGAAGCTTCTACCCACAAAGGGCTTGGACAGATCTCCCATTATTATCATAACATCACAAAAAGTCATTGTTTTAAGCATTGGAACCCCCATGCTAAATAGTAACTTGAATGACAGTATAAACTTCATCGGACTACACTTGGTTAATAAACTTTCTGCTAGAAAATTCATTGTTTGAATTCTATCTGAATTGGTTTTTTCTTCACATACTAATTTTTACACATTTTTTTATTACATTTGATAAAGAAAAAGGATAGTGTCCAACTCAACAGATATAAATACTTGCCATTGCTAAACTGCGGCATAGAAACTGCTCTTTAATGAGTGCCTTACCTTAATCACTGATCTATCCCCCTCTACTGAATAATTTCATAAAATTGGATAAACTTACGATTTTAAAAAGAATGGGTCAACCAAATTAATGTCTAGAGTAATATTCAGATAAAAAAAGTTATATTTTATGAGATTCTTATCACTTGAAACAGAACTATAAATATCTAATTTCAAAACAATAAATACTTCTTGTTTTTTCATGAATGCAGTGTCTTAAGATTTATACTTCCTCGTAAATTTTTAAAACTTATATTTACTAAAACATAAAATGAAGAAATAAACAACTACATTTCACTTTCATCCAAATCTCTGTTGAATTTCTTTTAAAATTTTAATTGAACCAACACCTAATACAAAGGTTTTATTAAAAAGAACTATCCACCTTAATTTGAGATAAAAAAAAAAAAAAAGGTAGAAAAGGAAAGTAGAAAATAAATAAATAAAATTACAATTTATAATTGGTAACACATAAAGAAAGTCATGAGTAATTCAACATATGCCAGCATGGAAGCACATTCTTCCTTCAGAAACGCAGACTAATTCATGTATGTATACTTCACATACACATTTTTATATACAATATGAAACATTAAAAGCACTATTTACATTGTGATAAAATACTTAAACAAATAATAATAAATAAAAATAGACTGAGAGAGAGAGAGAGAGAGAGAGAGAGAGAGAGAGAGAGTGAGAGAGAGAGAGAGAGAGAATGATGAAAGAAAGAATGAGTAAAGAGAAGTATGACCGGTAATTAAACAATTCAAAACCAATTTAGAAAATTCAGTTAAATCTATTTAATAAAAAGATACACTGAGGTAGAAAAATTCAAATGCAGGTATACCTAATTATTATTAAAATACGATCACAATTCAAAAGTTTTGTGTGAGGAAACCACACATATCCGAAGAATTCGGAAAACTTACACACTGCAGGGTGTTTATGATCAAGGTTACAAACATGCAAATAGGATTTGATACAAGTTAAAATACAACAAATGGCCCAACATTAACATTAGGGACAAATAACAGCAATTTTAACTTTTTTAAAAAGTTATATCTATATATGTGTGTGTGTGTTTGTGTAAGCATATATATATATATATATATATATATATATATATATATATATATATATATATATATATAGACACACACACACAACTTTTTTATTAATTTTTACATTAACACACTCACACAATTAAAGTATAAACATATGGATTTTTCTATAAAACATTAAATAATAAATTTTAACTTGCAATGTACAAATAAACTATAATTTAATTTTCAATAATTGCACATGATTTTATCACTTCCCGGCCAAATAAATAAGAACTATCACAAGCTTTCTAAATGAAATTTTCTTTTATATTATTAATTCTTTAAAAACACAATTTTGTCCATAGTTTTGTGAATACTGTATGCCAGATATAAAGAATTTTATCTTATTCTTTTCTAAATTCACTCTCAACAATAAAGTTGGACCCTATTAATTCAAAACATGATACCACTGTACAGAGGGAAAAAAAAAACAAAGAAAGGAAAGAAAAAGTCACATTAAATCAATGTCATGTCCTAATCACAATGAAAAAGGTAACAAATATGTAACTTCATTAAGACATGATTAGTTATATCCATTAATTTTTAGATAATGAGAAGTATCCATTGTTTTCAGAAAATGAACACAAAATTATTACTAGTATAACATGCCAAAATGTGAAATATAATCAATGTAACTTCCACTCTCATACATGGGGCTGTAGCTTGGAGAAAAATTTAGAAAAAAAGAAGCATAAATTAAAAAAAAAAAAATGTACCATTGCAAGTGGCAAGAATCGAACAATACTGTTATGAACAATAAACATAGAATATTCTATAAATGATAAGATTACATATTGGGCACACTAAAATGGGAAAATGAATGCCAATATTTAATTAGCTATGTCGAAAAAGTATAATATTTTTCATAATATGAAACTACATAGAGAATAGATATTCTATAATATAAATGGACATGACATGAAGTTACAGCAAGCATCGTTCTTCTTTCTCAATAATCAATTATTATAGATCTTAATTATTAAACATAGCCATTAAACTGTCAAAAGTGGTATAACTGTAACTGTTATTCATCAACACTATTTGATCAAGTGTCAATTTATTAATGCCTATTCAAATTCAAACATTAGACAAAACAACTTGTCTCTGAAGATAAACATTCTACACAAAATATAAATACATATTATAAAATAATACTGAGACAATTGAGAACAAACAGTGAGAAACAGTTTTTTTAGGGTAACTCCTACTAAGTATTAATTGGCCATGTATATTTTAATCCAATCTGTATCTGAAGTTCAAAAAAATACAATATAAATATCATTAAACTAGCATAATGGATTTCAAATAAAAATGAAAGTTTAATCTAAATTAGAATTTCAGCAAACATTCAAATTAATTAATAAATTTTCATATGAACTAACAAATCTATTATAACTGATAATTATGAAAATAGCTGAAACATCATGTATGTTAGATTGATATATATTACGTCTAAACATTACATCAGTACCTTTATATTGACAGAAAATGAGTCCCTAACAATCGCAAATCAAAAGAAAGACACATTTGATATAATATAAGACATTTAAATAGATAACGAAACAAACAATATTTTTAAAAATTAAAGTATGCTAAAACTTTGTATAGGAACACATTAAAAACTCTTTAGAGTTCATGAAATGTATACAAATTATATATGTACAACAATTATATAAAACTATTCCTCCTTTTTTTTTTTTTAAAGATATATCTAAAGCATTGTTAATAAATATTAGTTTAAAGCATGAAGGTTTGGAATTTCACAATCTAATGTATCAAATGAAAATAGACAATTTAACAATTATATGCAAAATATTAAGTAAATAAAAATCTTAAACAAAAACAAAAATTATTTTAGTAAAACTAAAATCACATTCAGAATATATACAAATTATCATACAAACCTAAAAGATACTGGATTTTACCAAATTACTCATCACATTAAGTATATGAATACAAATGATTTGATAAGACAGAGAAATTAATCAAATAATCCAACAATGAAAACATATTAACAAAATTAATATTTACAGATAGTCAACTATAGGATTTCCACCCTTTCTTTCAACTTAAATTAAAAGCTTACTTTAATAAAAACTATTACACTCAAATTAGGCTTAAATTTTTTTTTAAAATATCATTAAAACTTGTCAGCTAATTAAAAGGCCATGAAGAAGTATCATGTACTCCTAAGGATAATTATTTTTAAAAATACATAAATTTATTTGGCAGCCCATTAATAGGTAACATGACCTAAAAGAAATTATCAACATTAATTTTATTTTGGCAAATAATTACACAGAAATGTGTAAACAATTAGAATGATCTAAGCCAGTTAATATATACAGCAGGATGAACCATATTTATAAGAAAGGGTAATCTTTAAAGGTAAGACAAACTGTTATTAATCCTAAATAAAATATTAAATTCGATATGAATACAGGAATTAGTTTGAGCAAATTCATACAACTGCAATGAGAATTAAACATCAATTTCCATAGTAAGTATTCATAAAATATATACGACTCTATATGATGCAGTATCAACATACTTTTTAAGTTCCAAACATTTAGATTATGCTCTTTGAGGTAATTTTAGAAAACTAGATAACTATCACTGTTTTAAATCATTATTAAACTATTCATAAAAGCAATCAACAGTAATTTTAATTAAATGAATAGGGTTATGTTCCTTTATAATATATTTTAATAAAAATAAGGTAATCAACAATCATATTTATAATTATTATTATTATTATATAATAAATGAAACAAGAAAGAAACTGCCATCTTTCAAACTTCTCCATAATTAACAAAATTATGTGTAACATTTTCCTGAAGCAAAAAATTTATAACAACTGGCTTTCAGATTTATTTAATTATAAACAATTTATTTCCAAAACAAAACACCTCAGTTGAGCATTAAAATAATCAATTCATTCCTATCCTAATAAAAACCTAGTATGCTTTAATTTATCCAAGCCATTCAACTAGAGTTATATACCAAAGGAATATATATTTATTATTTGGGAAAACATATGAACAAATTGGAAATATTAGATTTTAAAAATATATTTGAAGACCTGATTTAATATTTAAATGATCAAATGGGATAAGAGATGTACTATTCTTATTCAGTTCAGTAGCTATTCTTTATCAAAAATAGGGAAAGGTATAAATGCTTTTCTTGTAATAGCTGACTGAGGAAAAAAAATGTATGTGTGTGTATATATATATATATATATATATATATGAACTAAATTTACTACATAAATCTATGATGCCATAAATAATTGTCTGTATTAATAGTAAGATGATAAGATCTACAAATGATATGAAAAGCTGCAATTGTATTTAATATAAAGGAGTTAACCCATTAATTATATCTGATAATACAACTGAAACCATTTAAATGGTAGTAATACACCATTGCTCTATGACAATAAAAGACTACTACTAAAACTAATCACACAGCTATTATTAAAGAATCAATTTTAACAATTAAATTAAATTATATATTTATTGCTTATATCACAAATTATTATTGCACAACGTTCTAATACATCACATTGTTTTAGCAAGTGAAATTGGGAAAACAGCTAAATCATTCAAGAAATTGGTGGAAAAACAAATTTATCTATGGAATCGTTGAAGAATTAATCAAGGCAAAAATGGTTGTGGAATTTAGAGGACTTAAGAAATAAGACAATTTCAAAGACAGGCCACTGAATAATTTTTCCAATCACGACTTTTCTAATCTTGGAAACACCTAACGATTAACTTATTCAAAAAGCAATAGATTAGTTATTCTATGATCATTGTCACCAGTGATCATAATAAATAAAAATTTTAGAACAACTTTCGAAGAGCGGTTTCTGGGCATGGCATATTTCTCCATGCTATGAGACTGTGATATTAGCTAGCCCCCCTTCTATTATTTTTAGTTTAAAAGGGCCTTGATCAGGTATACATAAATCCAGCTTTTGAATTCTGCTAACTCAAAAGTGATAAATAATCCTTGATGAGGTCCTTCTTAGTTGAGATCGGGGCCACACCAAATAGGCCACTCCCAGAAGCCTCACTTATAAAGTTCTACCAATCATCAAGTATTTAGAATGGAAATATCAAGTATTTTCAACAAATATAAATTTCTAAATATTTATATACTTTTCAAGTATATTTTCAGATGCCCTACATAACATAACAATATTTAGTATTCGAAAATAATTTTTCACCTTAAAAGTATTGCAGACTTCAAGTTATTATAACTATATAAAAAATTAAGAAAAGGAAAGATGTCAATATATAAGGCCTATGAATTTGAAAATTTCAAGGAAAGACCTCCATTTTCTTTGTGTTTGAAAAAAATAAAACCTTGAGTGATGAAATCCTGGGCAGGTTTAACGATAAGATGTTACAATACCATATTAACTGAATGCATAACTTCCATTTCCATCGTAAACCTATGCTATTAATACTGCCTAGCTTATCTCTCCTGAAAAAATCCATGAATCAACAATGCATTAGGATACATGAAGTGCTATATCTGCTTGTTTTGATATACTTTAATGTTTACTTGACATGTACTGTCAAATTCATCTACAATACTAAAAATCAGGCCCATTAGGACATGTGAGTATTTTGGGATTCCAATAAAGCAACTGAATTCCCCTTTTATTCAATTCTAACTATAAAGCATTATTCATGACTTTAACTTCCCATTAATTTTTTACTTCACTTACCTACAGACTCCCCTTAACACATTCGGTGTGGACCCAATGTGCCTATCTACTCACGGTACGGGCCCAGTAGATCTACTGGCCATGCTGCGTAGTTAATAACTTCACTAGAAACGCTCGTGAAGGGGGATTTTTAACAATTCTTTGGCAAATCCGGTATATTTTGCTTCAGTTACGTAACTGACGCGAAATATACTGGATTTGCCGAAGAATGAAAAATCCCCTTCACTAGCGTTTCTAGTGAAGTCATAAACTACGCAGCATGGCCAGTAGATCTACTAGACCCGTACGGTGAGTAGATGGGCACCCAGTAGATCTACTGGGTCTGCACCGAATGTGTTAAATCAATGAGGTTACTGAAAATAAGATGGCAAAGTGATGCAGCCACATGTTTTTAATTCATTAAACATCAAAATGAGCTAGAAAAAGAAATACACTCAAAATAGAATACATACAGTTAACCAATATAAGAGAGAAAAATCTAAACCTTGAATGTTGTAAAATGGATGTAAAATATGGGAAATCATAAGCACAAGATAAAATACCATAACTATCTAAAACAAACTAGAAAACAAATGAAAGATGATATAAAATATCATTTACATGGAATGAGAGCAAGAATAAAATATCATAATGCATGGAATGAAGGCAAGAAATCTTTTTATGGTCTTTGGAAACAAAAATAAGATCAGCTATAAAAGTTATGAGAGATTAGATAGGGGTAACTATAATCATTATAGAAATATACTGAAAAATAGTTTAAATAATATCACAGAAAATTTGCAAGATATAACCACAATAGATTTTTTTTTTTTAATAAGATAAACAATCCAATATTAATGAAAAAGACTAAAAAGGTCACTACTGATTAAAAAATTAATTTAATATTTATAGTTGATTAAGAATAAAAAGCCATTGAGTTATAAAAAATTGCAAAAAAATAACTATTATTTAGATAAACAGAACATGATGAAGAGTATTTAGAAACAATATTAATGAGTTTAATGCTCAATTGAGGAAATATCTAAACATTGGTCCAAGAAAACTAATGCATTTAATATAACCTGGGAACTATCATCGAAAGATATTTTTCCAAGTAACAGTTCCCTATTACAAATTTCAAATAACTAAACATTTATACACAAACCTTATACTTAGTAAACCCAATTTGAGGCTGCAATATCACAGGGTAATTCAAGAATGTATTTGTTTAAAGTATAAACATTGGTATGCATATGTGAAAACACATATACATACATGCAAACACATACATACATACACACATGTACATGCACACATATAGATACACACATATACAGAGACATTTATATGGACACACACATCAATATACATACACTAGAATGCATTAAATATGTACATATACATACTTTTGTTAAATATTACTGTTATTATGATCTACTAAACAACCAACAAATGGAAGATGTTATGAAAATATTAATTTTGTCTAAATATTAAAACATATACAACAATCTTAAAGAACAAGAAATTCATTTACAATAAAATGATATATTACGATAATAATGATTCAAGGAGTAGGGAGAATAAAAAGATGCAATAAAAGTTATCAAAAGCTTCCAAACCCAATATCCATCCGGTCTGGTTTAATTCTGTCAAACATATGATTTGGCAAATAACTGGGTTGAGGATATGAAGAGTTGGGGTAGGGAGGATATGGAAAGTTAGGACTAGGCATATGTAAATTAGGTGCTGGGGGGTAAAACCCACTACTTGAATTGGAATAAGGATTAGAATACTGGGAGTAAGGATATGGGATTGCAGGATTACCAGACATATTAACACTAGAATCAATCCTACAAGCTCTATCTAAAGGATTTGGGAAAAGAGATGTGTTGGATTCCATCACAGCAGGCATTGGAGGTCCCATAATGTTGGGATATGTTGGTGAATTGTAATTTCCAGCAAGGGAACTAACTGAGAAAGTTGAATCAGACGCTGAACTATTCGCCAACGATGTTACAGAAAAATTACTGTGTTGCTGCATATATGAATTAGATGTTGTAGTATTATATTGAGGACTAAAGTGGGATGAACGAGGATAATCTGATAAATATGCAGAATCTTCAGAATACTGTGAACCCATATGCTCACTTTCTGTACTTCCTACTGCATGCTGAGGCTCCCCATCTGTTATATTAGGAATTTGGTCAACTAAAGATTCTAAACCTGATAAGCTTTTAGAAGACACATCTTGGTTCATTGGTTTCGCTGGATATCGAACTCCGGAATCAGAATCAGTAGAAAACTCATCATAATTCTGATAACTTTTTTTTGACTGGGGACTAGAAAAATGACAGTCTTCTTCCTTTTCTTCTGGACTTTTACTAACATCTTCTGACAGATTAGCTGGAGGTTCGAAATCAGGAGGTCCTAGTGTTGGAGATTCTGGATTTTGTTCTGAAGATATAGCAGCACTAATTTCAGAAGATAAATCTGAATGAGTGAATGATGGAGGCTGTGGTGACTGATTATAACCATGTGTTTGTAATGGTGACTGATGAAAATTATTAGGGAGAGGGGACTGAGAACTCTGACTATAATGAGGGGGTTGATATATAGGGAAACTCTGCATATTTGGAGATTGAATAGGAGGAGAGAAGCAATGATTGGGTGGATTACTATGTTCAGAATGATTAACACTTTCACTTTCAATTTTGATTTTCTTGGGCCTACCCCTTTTCTTCTTTGGTGCACCAGTCTTGTCATCAATTTTAGGTTTAGGTTCCTCAGGTTTCTGATCGCCTTCTACTTTAATTTTTTTAGGACGACCACGTTTTTTTTTCGGTTGAGGTGGTTCATCTTCTTTTTTAGCTGAATTACTAATGTCCGTCAAACTATTCACTTTATTATAATTATATATACATTGCCCATCTTTTCCTTCTTCTTTTATGTCTGGTTCAAAAAAGTTTTTGAGCTTGGAATATGAAAATACTAGTTCTTTATCATCAATTTCAGAAACTGTTCCATTCAAATAATCACGAAACTTTTTCAAAGCAGCATAAAATGGGACTTTATCAGCAGCACGAGGTAGTTGAGCACAGCGAGCACTTGATGAAGGCATTACCCACATATACTGAAAAAAAAAAAAAAAATTATTGCGTGAATCAAATAGGAAAAAAAGTAACACCTGTTGTTAAGGAAGGAACAATTCATAAAACCTGCACCACTACAACCCATGAAGGGTCTTGGGTTCAGTACTGTGTAAGGAAGTATTTTTTCTTGATCAGCGGTCATGCAAGGAGGTGATTTGACCGTGATCACGCTCAACTGACAGGTTTTTTCTCTTTAATTTTTCAATTAATGGTACTTTTAGAGGCTGGGTTTGCCTAGGAGGGTCTCTCGGCCCACGAGACTAACTTTGACAGAATAATAAAGATACCCTGCCAAGCCAGATTCGAACTCGGGACCTTGAGCACAGCAACTCATTGCCTTACAAATGAGCTACCCCGCTCCCTGGAACAATTTATAATATCTGAAATTAAAATCAAAGACCTAATACTCATCTCAAATGTACTTATAATTAGAGGATAAACTCTTACCAAATTCTTATCAATTTTTAATTGTTGTGCTCAACTATTTTTTTTTTTTTTTTTTTTTTTGTTTACAGAAAAGTCAATTGTTTTCTGATACATAAAAAGCAAGCCTTGCTAATCAGTCATAGTTCATAAAATAATGTTTTTTATTTTATTTTAACAAAAGTGGATCACTTCTCTCCCATAAATATCCTATCAATGATCCTATAATGACCACTAAACCTTTTGGCTGCAACGGACTGATATCCTAGTCCAGAGGTTGCGGTGACCCCAAGTGCTATGGACTGATATACTAGTCCCATTTGTTTAGCACCTGGCTTCTACTATCTAAGATATAATTTTTTCAACTAAAGCCATCTGTAGACTATTTATAGAATCTCCAGTGTCCTTCAAAGCTGATAGAAGGCATAGGAATAAACCTTTGTCATTTTTAATTTCCTTCTGGTCTTGACTATCCTCCTAAGTGTTACATACCTTATTTACTGACAAGTTCCGGATTATAAGAACTAAGCTGGTGAGAGTGAAAGTAAAGTTTAGTCTTCTTTGGATTAAGAAGTTAAATGTCTCAGAATGTAGAGCGTGAGCTAGGTAAAATAAAAGGCATAAAACAAAAACGTATAATAGAGTGTGATATGCCACTTTGAGAGTACCTCGTTTTCAAATATATCGCACTTTTAATAATAATAATAATGGCTTAAAGAACACTTATATTAAAAATACCAAGACCCTACTAATAATGAACAAATACAATTTTCCAATTTCGCCAGTGCTGGAGAAATATTTTTTAAAGCTATCGCTTTACTCCTTCTGGACCTGACCTACTTTGGGAGGTTATGTGGCCGTAATATAAGCTCAATCCCATCATGTCCTTTTCAGTTAAAAAGTGCCGTGATCAGCTTTATTAGATCTCAGTTTTTGACTCCTTTAGAGATAAAAAAATCCCCAAAAGGGTCCTTTTCAGTTACGATTCGGAGTTTCATTAAATGGCACCATAATGGCGACGCCTAGAAGTCTCATAGCAATTCTAGTAACAAACATTTTGATGGTTGCCCTGCTGATGATATGAAATCCTGATTGAAAATAATGACGCCAAAATCAGAAAATAGAAAGCCTTTAGACCTATTATTTGCAGATGTATTCTCTATAAGAACTCAAACGACAATGGTAAAAGTTTTCAGGAAATAATGATTCTATAACCTCTAAGGGTTTAATAGTGGGAAGTACCTGTTTTCGGCACAAATCAGCACAAGATATAAATCCTCATTACATAAATGTTCTCAAAATCAAAGAGCTAACATTGACTCAGACATTACATAACGTTGAAACTATCTGATCATCTGGAAACTAAGGGCTCGATTATCAACAGTGATGTACCAGTTTCAATGTACTCCAAAAAATGAAATGTTGAAAAGTTAGAAGATGTTAACACAAACTGTAGATTCTTACAGCAGCTGTACATAAGATTAAGAAATTCCACCCCAGAACCAAACCTTCAGTTACACTGGAACTCCTGAGGCCAGGATATTACAAGTCTAATATTTTTGAGATCTATGACCACCCTATAAATTTGTTAAAATCATTGACCCACTGACTGAGACTTTCCCTAGAATGTGTAGAGTAATGATTTCACAGACAGAAGCTTTAAGTAATAAACCAAGGATAGGCTAAAGCGTCTTATGGTTTATTTGGGAGAACTTCATCCTGGTTGCTCAGCCTTGACATAAGTAAGCATAAGCAATGAAGAAGTGGTAATCAGAAAGGAACAAAACCAAGTTGAATGTGGAAGGTGGGGCTGGACTTCCCATTGAAGAGTTGGCAAGTAGGTTTTCACAGGATTTGCAGCATGTGGCCAAGCATTATCAAGTAATAAAATAATTTTTCTGTGTATTTGCTTATCTAGTTGCCGGTTTTACTTATATTCAGCACAAATGCTACAATCGCAGTGTGAGCAGCTCATAACAAAACACTGGGCTAATCCCCCAAAATCAGAGAAAAAAATTTGGTTCATGAATATTTGGTTTTGCTGGGCTTACCTCAGGAATTTTGAAGCTCAGGATCATCGGTCTGAATTCTTTTTCCATAGCCAATTGCAAAAAAAAGTCAAAAACACTTCCTTTTCTGCAGGTGAAGCACCAATTCACACATCAGAAAATGCTGTTTTATGTCTCTCGACTTCAACTCTAATGTCAAGTTTTGTCTTTCCTTTTGGATCGTTCTTAATGCTTTTAAACAGTTCAAAACCATTGTTGCTGTCAACTATTAATGATTTTCCATGCAGAGCTAGAGTCCAAAATGGGTCTTCATGATTCCTTATGTTATTGGTTTTCAAACTTATGCAGTCAGCCAGAGGGCATCTAAATATCTATAGTTAAATCATTCTTTTTAAGAATGGAAACCTGTCCCTACATAAAATAGTGCATAAATTCCCCAGGCACTTCTTACTCGGGATAAAATCTGACACTTTTAGAATTACGTAAAACAACATTGTTTACAATTTAGCAGACTAACATACCCTTAAGCCAAAGCTAATCGACATTAATTTTTGGAAAATGCACAGACCAATTAATCAGCCTTGGTTAGATGGACTCAGAGAACCTCAAAATGTATATTTCTGTTCAAAAATTGGATTTGAAATTTTTCATAATCACAATAGTTACCTTGCTATATATTTGATAAATAGGTAATTAAAAAAAAAAAAAAAAAAACTCAAATACCTCATACACACGCATGTATTATGTATACAGTCGACTCCATTTAATTGGGCCATCGGATAATTGGGACCACCGCTTAATTGAGCCATTTTTAATAAAACGGAAACAAATATAGGTAAATTATCACCGCTTTATTGGGACAAAACATCGGCTAATTGGGCCAAAACTTTCTACAACTTAATGTAAAAAAACTATGAGACCCGTCATGCGTGTCAATCGAATAACTAAAGTATCTGAGACCTGTTTCTCAACCAGAAGCAAGAAACTGCATCAAAAAGCTTAGTCGCTTTTTCACAAAAAGGAAATGAAGAAAGTCCTTAGGCTTCCTAAAGGAGTGCACTAATTATGTTGGTCGTAGTTTACAATGAGTGACAATGCACACTTGATCCTTACTTGTTAAAAAAATTGACGTAAAACATGTTCTAATTCATTTCTTATTTCGTCTTTATCAGTAAGATGTATATTGTACACAAATTTTAATTTGTTTCATCTTGCATATTTCTTATATTAAAACACCTATTTAATAAAAATACATTTTAAGAGTTAAATTAATCATATTATATATCTAAATTAATCTTAAATATGTCTAATGTATGACATCAATTATCATACATGTACGGTAGCCCAATGATTAGACGTATTTAGGATTTTTTTATTTGCATTTACACGTGGATTCATGATCTCCGCTTTATTGAGTCCTCCGCCTGATTGGGACAAAACAAATTTTCCCTTTCTGTCCCAATAAAACGGAGTCGACTGTATGTGTGTGTGTGTGTGTGTGTGTGTGTGTGTGTGTGTGTGTGTGTGTGTGTGTGTGTGTGTATAAATTTTATTTTGAAAAGATTGGCCTCGGCCAGGAGTCAAACCCGGGTCTTCTGCGTAGTTTAGCATGGTCCGCTTTCACTGCACCACCTATGTATAGGGGCTATGTAAGGGGATATGTGTACCTATGTGTGGGCCTATAATAATGGGCCCTTTTTGGCCTAAAATTTATCCAGTAGAATAAAGTAAGAAATAATGAAATTAATATAAGTTGATTGTTATTATTCAATTTCTTTTTGTTTACCTTAGCTTAATAAGTTATTTAAAGGTAACACTAAGGCTAAATAGAATTTTGATAAAATCTTGAAGCAAAAAAAATAAATAAATAAAAGTAACACTATGAGGTATTTAAATTTTGATAAATATATAGTTGTATGTATAATCAGAAGTAAGTTACTAATTCCTTTTAGTTGGTGTTTTTATTTTTTTATTTTTTATTTTTTTTTTATTTTTTTTTTTTTTTTATTGACTGAACCTCAAGAACCCAAAAAAACACAAACGTTTAATTTAACAGTCAAGAATATATATATATATATATATATATATATATATATATAAATCTGAGTGTCTGTGTTTGTTAGTATTTCACACATTAATTAATATCATCAGTTTTAAGAAAACTTGAAATTAGACATCTTAACTGGCATGACATGGGTGTGTTAAGCTTCTTGTCACACAAGATCTTAACCTAAACAATTGCATTACATTTTACTGATTGCTTAGAGATTATACCTGTGGTCATGTGCATGCAAATCACATATGTAAAAATTAAACTAAGCAAGAAGATGCTGATACTTGAAACAGTTAGGTCATTTACATTTGCAATCCTTTTCTTTATGTTTATAGTATATTACTGTTGAAAAAATTCTTCTCTGTTTTAAGTAATACATCTAGCAGACCAGTGGATATCTGTATAATTGCTTTCAAAACCCAACGATCCAAAGGAGGCCAAGAACAGATGAAGAACTTTCAACTTAACACTGAAACAAAAGGCTGGTACATCCAGCAAAAATTAAAACCACAAAAATCTGAATCCAATCAGTATTACAATGTAGCACCTCATGTTTCATGTATCTGTTAAGTGATGAAAATAAACGATTTTTTTCAATCTGTATTAAGTAAATAAAATATGTGAAAAGTTGAAGACATCAAACAGATAACTTATCAGCAGTTTTTAAACATGTAAAAAAAATAAGAATCATTACCAAACTATTGAGGGTATTATATTTCAGTCAAATTAAGGATTAACCTAAAAATCTTGAAACTTTTTGCATTGATTCATCAGCAAATTAACTAGGGACGAATACAAAAAAAATTATCATGAATATGAAGCGAGCTCTAGAGGCAATTAGCGAAAAAGGGCACTTTAATTTGTTTTTTCATTAATATCTTGAGATCCGTTGGTCGGAGGTAAAAGTTAATCAATTAGCAACAAAAATGATTATGCAGTCTATTAGTAAGGGGATGGCAAGAACTGTTCTTATGAAGAACATAACTGGGGTGCAGACTTGAGACACTAAGGTTATGGTCACAATACACGCCTTGCATCACCAAAATTTTCAACTGCGGGAAATGAGGGGCTAAGGACAGCTGACAGTAGCAATGAGACCTACACAATTGGCTAAACAGTTTCTCTTACAAAAACTCTTTCATGATACTTCCTTCACTAGACGACAGGAGAGATTTTCTACATCTAGATAAAAAATACAATTATATGCAAAAAAATATCATTGTTCCATAATTATCAGAAAAGGAACAAAACATAACAGTACAAGCCTTCTTCCCAAATCAAAGCTGGTGACTGAAACTCAGGAAAAAAGGTGTTCACGGAACAATCAACTGCAGTGGAGAACAACATTCCTTGGTTTTAATGAGCAAACTCATAAATATTCCTCACCATACCTGGCATGAAAAGCAAGGAGAACATGGCCGCTGAAGAAATGAAATTCCTATCTCATCTCCATATTAATATCCAGTATCCCAAAGATCGATGGATCCAAATACATACTGACACATCGGCCACAGAGGGTTTTGCTAGTATAATCTGCATTTCCACAAAGGTAACATTATTGAGAAGGCTGTTCCAAATGGCTTTATATCTACGAATTATCGGACTATACAAGAAGCCATCTGTTAAGCTTCAAGACTACTTAGGTCACTAACAACCAGCAAAATAAAAAATCACCAGAGCTAGAGAATCCTGTTCCTAACAGATGCAGGGTCAAGGTGTTGCAACCCCTTGGTTTGGTGGGTTGCAGGCTTGAGTAAACTTGCCAAGGAACTAGATCCTTGATAGCCATGCACAAGGAAAAGATTCTCCAATGAATTCCTGGACAGTGCAGCCTCACTAGTTTGGCCAGACTGCCGAGGAGAAAGGTACTACGCCTCTAGCTCAAGCAGATTATTCCCGCTCCACTGCTGTCTGGAGCCAGTCTTCCCCGAAATGTCGGAGAGAACAGACGTAGTTTACTATTGTCCAGCATTAGTAAGCTGGTGTGCAGTGGTGGCGAATCGGGACTCCCACAGGGACAGGAGGTAATTGTAAGTGTATTTTTATTTTCAGTTTTTGTGTTGTTTTTTTAGAAGTTTTTAGATCATTGTTTCTAGCGAAGTGAGACGGATGGCCAGGAGGTAGTGGTGCAATTAGTAGTAATATTACCCTAGGAAAACAGTAGAGACAAAAAAATCAAAACCAAAAAAGTTTATTTTGGAATTAAACATAGCCAAAAGAGTATACTTGAGGTTTTTTTCCAAATTTTTTTCTATAATTAATTTTCTTGGACAGATAAATGAAGGTGGAACGTGAAAAAAAAAACCCAAGAATCAAAATTGAAATACGTAAAACTATGTTAAAAAAGATACTTTTATAAGATTTTACTTTATTAAAACTATTACTACTATCTTTAGGGGTATAAAGGAGACCCCAAAATACTAAAAAGTTTTTTCAAGGAGTAAGGTGACAGGAAGACCCGGGAACAGGCTCCGGAAGAAGAAAAAATGGTAGTATCTTAACCGGAAGCAGGAAATCCTACCAGGAAGGGGACTCCAGCGGAGACTTTAATGCCGGGTCAGAGACTTCAACCGTGGTAAGGACGAGATCATGGTCATCAAGCACACCGCTGGAGACCTCAACGGTGAGGCAGATATGTCAAAGCCCCTGGAGAGTTTAACGCGGAGGCAAGATACTGGAAAAAATGGATGGAAAATGGTCATCTTCAGGCCCCAAGGATACTTCAACGCTTCGGTGTATCATGCCACAGCGATCGCCGCCTGCAAAGAGGCTGCTAGAAGAAACACCGGAAGTGAAACACAAGGCCCTCTGGGCTTGTCATATCAGAATGATCAGAGAGAGGGCCCAGAGAATAATGGACACAGCTACAAACCAGGGAAAAGTCCCGCATAGCACAGTGGCCATGGGGAGATCCAGCAATGTAGAAGCTATCCTGGCTGCCCTGGAGAAGATAGACAAAGAAAGATTGGAGGTCGAGATCAGGATGAGTACTGTCTCTGGCCTGGTAAAAAGAGTAGTTAGGGAAATGATGGTGTTGCTCGACTCATGTACGAACTAATAACAGACAAAATCCTCCAACACGCAGTCCCCAGGAGTATGAAGGTCTTTTACCAGGCCATGGACTACATCAAACCGCAGGTGGAGCAGGAGCGATCGCCTCTAATTTAAAGTTGGATAGATATGACACTCGCCACGGCTACCATGGCGAGGCGTATTGCGGGCTGGACCCTATGGTCTGACACGAGCTCCAACCTCAGGGTTATAGCCTTCAGTGTAGGACAGGAAGAAGGCAATTCCCAGCTTATAGAGAGGAGATATGTGACCTGAATGGCTGACTGGAGAGCTTTCTCCAGAGAACTGGAGGGGCTGATGGTCGATAGAGAGTGGGAAATGGTGCCAATGGAAGGCGAAACAGACATCGACAGCAGAGTAACAATGCTGACAAGCGCTATCACCCAAGCAGCAGACCTGTCCCTCTAGCGCCATAGGGCGAGAGCACGTCTAGTCCCATGGTGGATGCCAACCCTCACAGAGCTCAAGAAGGAATATTACAGGGCTCAGCATAGGTACCAGGAGTGCGAGGAGACCTGCAATCCGAGAAGAATCAAAACACAGGTTTAGGGTATACCGAAATGGCGTGCGTCAACAGAAAAAGAAGTCCTGGGACTTCTTCCTGCAATAAATGCCTGGATAAGCGGTGCTTCCCAAGCAATTGGAGGGTTGCAGATTTGAGATTGCTCTACAAAGGGGGAGGAAAGGACAAGAGAGTCCCAAGGCTTACAGACCAATTTGCCTCCTCCCAGTGATGAGTAAAGTCCTGGAGCACCTTATGATAACAAGACAACTAAATAACAAGGCCTGTCCTAAATGCAGCTAGCCTTTAGCATCCAAGGCAGTTCGGCTTGACCCATGGCAAGGGAACTGCAGATGCGATGCTGAGAGTGCGTAGGGATGTAGAGGAGACAGCGGAGAGGTGTGTATTGCTATTGTTGTTTGATATATCTTCCACCTTCGACAACGTAAGGTGGCCCTGCATACTCTGGCGGCTGCAGGAGTTTGACACTATCAGCAACTTGTACTGCCACATAACTAGCTACCTCAGTGGAAGATGAGTGAAGATCAGGTGTAGCTATTATGAGGTAGAGAACGATATCGAAAGAGGATGCCCAAAGTGTACTTAGCCCAGCCTGTTGCTGGGGAAGCTAGAAGGAAGAGGGTACCTTGCCACGGCCTACGTCGATGACCTGGCAATCATCGTGGCCGTGAACAGGAGAGTCAAAAGCTAAGAGATGCGCCAGTCTCCTAGCGGAATGGTGCGTGAGGAACAAACTGAGTATGGCCGCAGCAAAAATGCAGGCCATACTCATGAGAGGATCCACGGGCAGGGCTTACCCGATCATACTGGAGAAACAAGGAGAGAGGGTGTGGCTGGGTGAGGAGGTAAAATACCTTGGAGTAAGGTTGAGAAGAAACTTTGATGCGACCTCTGACCTAGCATACCTGGAAGAAAGGGTGATCAAGGCAGAGTTGGGGGTGCATCCTGGGGCCTCAGGTACGGCAACGATGACCGTATACAAAGGCGTGGTCTTGGGTATCCTGAGGTATGCATGCCCAGCGTGGAACCGTAACCTCAAGCAGACTGGCCACAATACAGAGAAGGGCTCTGCTGAGGGCGAAGAAGGCCTACAGAACAGTGTCGCACAAAGCAGAGCAGGTATTAGTGGAAGTGATGCCCCTGGACCTCATCTACAAGGAAGATGCCATCAGATACGATGTGATGAGGCAGGGGCTGGAGGTGCTCCCTGAGAGGTTGCTGCAGAGGATCGGTGAGACCCCCAACGCATGGAAGAAGAGTTTGAGGGATGGCTCAATCGAAGAATAAAATGTGAGGTGGGTGGCTGGCCAGAAGGGCTCAACGCTAAGGAAGTTTGTGGCAGTACCAGCCACAAGTAATTATTTTGTATTTTTAGAATTTTCTATGTTAATTTTGGTAAAATTAAAAGTTAAACAAAACTAATAAATTTAATATAAATGTAGCAATATTGCAACCACACATGTGTTTAATATATAAATGTTTTAACAAAAAAAAAAAACATATGTTTTAAAATAATAATAAAAATGTCTAATCATGTTTTGTGAATTGTTCTTAATAAAAGTTCTTATAGTGAGTTTTAATTAATGTTAAAGTTTAAAAACAACAACAATTTCTTCCCCACCATCCAGTCAAGACGGAGGGCAAAATGGGGCCTCCCAGATTCTGAAGGGACATGGGGGCTTCGGGAAAAGCTGCAAAGTCATGGAAAGGACATAGATCCCCGATACCCCATGTGTGGAGTCCCAGAGACGCTGAGAACATCATGGTGGCCTGCAGTGCAATGGAGGAACACCGTGCCAGGTTGGGAGCAGCGGCATACGTAACCCAACACTACTCCACTGCTCCCTAACCCGTAACCCAGAAATGGTAGGTAGGAAAAAAAAAAACAGAGGGGCCTGTCCTCTTAGCCAAAAGGAACTAAAAACCATAAATAAAGCTTTGGCCAGCTGATCTGCACTCTCATTTCCATTAATTGGAGTAATACCATACTCGGTATGGTAACTATTAGCGACTTCAGTTCAGTCTTGTCAAGTCGGCACCACAGATAGATCCTGCTATTTTCTTCATAAGGACAGTTCTCGTCATTCCCAAGCGAATCTTTTTTATCATTGCCCTCCTTGATATGCAGTTTCAAAGTGACTCTTGGGACTAACAAAATTGCAAGATATGTTGATTTTTTTTCTCCTGTTAGGGCTTCTTTTTGGAATCTCAGGTTTTGGGAATCTGGCATATTTTTAGAGAGAATAAATACTAAAAATGTTTAAACACAGTTGTTGGTATTCATTATTAATGTAAGGAAGGATAATTTATCCAGAATAAGACATCTTTGGAATCAAAAATAGTAGGTAAACCATTCTGAAATAGAATTTTTAGAAATATATATAATTTTACCAAACTTGCACGGTTATTTAAAAAAAAACTTTCAGCACCCTACTCTGTACTCTGCCCTTGCAACTCTGTACCTTGCATTTCTAATCACAAGAAAAATATAAATAATCATTTTTTTCAGAAAAATTAATCAATAAGCTTCAATTATGTATACAGTCAACCTTTATCTACGTCCAACGGTTATCAATATATAAGGGAAAAAAACAATAAAAAAAGTGCCCGGCTTTGCTAATTGCCACTAGAGCTTGCCTCATGTTCATGAGGACTTTTGGTATATTCATCCATAGGTACCTATTAAAGAATGTGCAAAGTTTCAAAAGTTATGGATTTTTTAGGAGGTTGGATCATTTTTTGAGATTTTTGTAGAGGGCTAATATTAAAAATAATTGAAAGAGGTTTCTTAAATTTTCTTTGTTTTATTTTCCATTTTATTTTATATTTCATGTTAAATTGAAAAGTATAAAATATGTCATAAATTAGTTACACAAATTATATCAAGAAATATGATTAAAAATAATATTTTTTCTTCTAAATTTGATAATAAATGATTTAGAAAACGGCAATCAATTGCACTTTTAATGATTGTGATAAGGGTAACAAATTTCTGATTCCTAATGAAGGTACATTTAAGTGATTTCTTTGTTGTCGCATTTTCTATACTTCAAGCATGAGCACAGCAAAGATCCCATAAGAAAAAATTTTAGCTTGAGGGAACCATGCATGGAAAAGGTTACATCTTTTGTTAGAGGCATAGGATATGTAGTAATGGTTAACTGTGTTCCAAAGGCATCATAGAAAAAAAAAAACTGATCTTGCTTTATATGCTTTACTGCTTTATATGCATGCTTGCTGATATGCTTTACAGAGATATTTTTTTTTTTTTTTTTTTTTTTTTTTTTTACGTCTGCTTCATTTTGTGGATTAGTGAGGTTTATGTTGGCCATTGCCGAAACATAAAAATATTCAATGCTAATGTTGTCAGATCCAATACAATTCAACACAACAACTAATATACTTCTACAACAGAAGCTAACAGTTACTTTTTTTACTTGTTTCTTAGAGCTAATTCATATGAGGGAAGGTCAATAAGTAAGGTCTCCAACTCTTTAACCCAAATTTGGTCAGATGAAGAAGTTGATATGTGGACACTGGATATGTCCAGTTATCTCCCGATTTCCATCCTAAACATGAAGTCATTTGGTTCATAACAGCCAAAAAAAGTCAGCCAATTGAAATTTATTGAGAGCTTTGCAAAGTTTATGAAGAGGGATGTTTTGACATAAAAATGTGTGTAAATTGGATCATGAGTTAAAAAACAGGACTGGAATAATATTCATGATGAAGAACAAAGTGGGAGACCAACAACAGCCATCACAGAAGAGATAGTGGTATAAAATGATGCTCACAACTGGTGAACTTTGCTTATGAATTTCTCTAGGTTCCAAACAGACCATATTTCGAGACAAATTACAAGTTCCATTAGGTCTGTATGAAGTTGACAACAAATGACAACTGGAGGCTGCTCATGAACTTCCACTCATTATGCTAAGAGGGGAAACAATTTTTGGATTACATTGTTATGTGGGTTTCCCATTTCACACTGGGATTTTTTAAGAAAAAAAAATTACCAAAATAATTTATCGCGATTGTAGATTTATCTTTTTTGCTTTATTTTTAGGATAGGCTGATAGAGAATCATATTCTGCACATTATGAAAGTTAAAAAAATAAAATTAAGTTTTTCAGAATTTTAACATGAAAATCAGGTAGATTTGGCAACAGCGCACGAGATCTACTGCCATGTTGACACGGAATGGACTATATAAAATCATGACAATAGTTTCATTTGGACTGATCAGGTGTTCTTTTGGTTGATTTCATGCCTTCAGAAAAATCAATTAATGCCACTAAAGAAATTGCGACTGCAATACAGAATCGCAGGAGGGGCATTTAGACAAAAAATATATGCCTACAACATGACAAAGCCTGTCCTTATATGGCAAACTTCATGAAGAATCTTCTGATCAAGTTCAGTTGCAACATCCACATTTTACCTCCCTTAAAAAACACTGAATGATCAACAATTTAATGATGATATAGATGTTAAGGAAGAGGTGCAAAGCTGACGAGTGTTTTTTATTACTTCTTCTTCTTTCACTTCTCCCTTTTGTGCCTTTCAGCGTAGGGGAGTTTTTTTATTACACTGGTATCAATAAGTTTCCTGAAGAGCCCAAAAGTGCTTGGATTGTGAGGGTGATTATGTCAAATAACAGTTGATAGCTGCCCTAAACTTTTTTAATACCTAAATCTTTTACTTTTTAAAAATAAGGAGGAGGACTTTACTAACTGGCCTGCCCTCGTATTTCAATTCACAAATAGGAATGAATATAGAGCAATTAAAAACTTAGTAAAATTTTAAAATTAGTAAATTTTATTTTTGTTCTTTTGAAGGAAACAGAGTATCAGGCTTTGAAAAAAATTCCAGTAAGGTACATGGGTGAACACTGGGAGCATAATAGGAGATTTGGATCAGTGATGTAGATTATATTTGCATATTATAACAATAAATACTTAATATTATAATTTTTTTTTTTTTTTACGATAAAAGATTTGGCTCCGCCGGGAGTCGAACCTGGGTCTCCCGTGTTACATGATCGGATGCTAACCACTGCACCACAGAGCTCGGCTCAAGGCAGAGCAAATCCTTCCTCTTCACTGATACCTACTCCCCCATCTCACCAATTTTGCGAGTAGTAGCGGGAGACGGACAAATTTTGTCCAATTTATGATATTTATTGACATACGTCAATTTTTAAATTATTTTATATTAATCTAATCTTAATTTGTGGGTGACCACCATTTTAAATTATTTTTAAATAATTTATTTTTTGAAGAGAAAAGATTTGGTTATATTAATCTAATCTTAATTTGTGGGTGACCACCATTTTAAATTATTTTTAAATAATTTATTTTTTGAAGAGAAAAGATTTGGACAGGGGGAGTAGGTATCAGTGAAGAGGAAGGATTTGCTCTGCCTTGAGCCGAGCTCTGTGGTGCAGTGGTTAGCATCCGCGCATGTAACGCGGGAGACCCGGGTTCGACTCCCGGAGGAGCCAAATCTTTTTTCTTCAAAAAATAAATTATTTAAAAATAATTTAAAATGGTGGTCACCCACAAATTAAGATTAGATTAATAATAAATACTTAATACATAAGCTGAAATTTGAGTGAATTGTAAATTGGAAATGGTTAGGAGAGCAGGCAAAAAGAATAACACTAATGTGTAGATATTATAATAGTTTATAATATATTGTAAATAACAAGAATCCAAATAATGTAGTATATAAACAACAAGAATCCATATAATAAATAGTATATGACAAGTTTTTTTGTGATCCTTTATTTTACCTCAACTTTTACAATTTTTTGGCACTCGTGCCATTTTTAAGAAGAACATCTGCGACCACAAAATATTTTCAATAAAATAGGCTAAGTGCCCTTGTCATAAAAATTAAAAAAAAAAAAAAAATTACTAGTTAAAAACTAGTAGAAAGGACTTTCCATTTTTTCCGCTCAGCCTATTTTATTGAAAATATTTTGTGGTCACAGATGTTTATCTTGAAGATGGCGTGAGTGCCGAAACGTCGAACAAAAAATTGTATAAGTTGAGGTAAAATAAAGGATAAAAAAAAACTTGACTAATATCTGTCTAGCCTCAAATCAATAAAGATTTACCATAGAATATGACATTAAATGTAGTATATTGATACAGATATTACAATTATATGTAATATAACTGTAACTCAAGATTGATTGTTATCAGTATTTTAGATTTAGTTCTATTTTACTCAATATTTTGTACAATAACAGGCAGTCCCCGTATTTATATCACCCTGGTTCATATAGATTAAGAGTTACATCATTAAGAAAAAAACTAAAATAAATAATAGTAACAGAATTATTAAAACTACTGTTAATAGAATTGATAAAATTAAGTCGTGGCCTCAAAGAAGAATTCATTAATTAAAAAATTTATGTAGCAGAAATCCAAGAGATCAGGGGGAAAGATACTAAAATGGACCATTTGAGGAACTACACCTTGTTAAAAGTGGAAACAGGAGACCTAGGTTGGAGCAGGCTTTATGATAAAGAATTCAATAAAGCACTCCCTTTTGAAATACAAATCTATAGTCCCACAAATAAGCAAGATTACGCTTAGGAAAAAGTTCTTCAACTTGTCCATTATTAGTGTACAAGCCCCGAAAGAAGATGCGGGCAATGGAGCAAGGACACATTCTATGACACCCTGGAAAGAAACAACAATGCCATACCAAGCCACAAAGTGAAATTGATTCCAGATTTTAATGCAAATTTAGACAAGGAAGAATTCTTCAGACCAGCAATATAACTCCACACTCTACGAAAGCAATGATGAAGGCTTTAGACTTGTGGAATTCGCAATGGAAAAGAACATGGTGGGTAGGAGCATCTACAGCCTTGGCCAAAAGTATTAGGCACCTACATATTTTCTTTAAAAAATGTAAAGAGGGAAAAAATAACATCTACGATCATAACATAATTTATTCATAGATAAAACAAAGTCAATTTAATATTTGGTCATCAAGCCATTGGCTTTTATTACCTCACATTTCCTTTTTGGCAGAGAATTCACAAGTTTTGAACAAACGTCTTTGCCTAATTTTTCCTACTCTTCTTGTAAATACAAAAATAAGTTGTATTTTTTTGTAGGGCTACGTTTACCAACTGCATTTTTAATTATGCATACCAGCTAAATTTTTAATTTAGACCATTTGTGATCAATGGGATTGAGGTTGGGGACTGAAGAGGCCAGTCAAACCCTTTAATGTTGTTTTTTTTCGAACCATTCTCTACTTTTGCGTGAAACGTGGCAAGGAGCATTAGCCTGTTGAAAAAAAAAAATGTTTTTTCTGTCATCTGGTATAAATATTTTTTCAAACGAAGGCTTCAAAATTTGATTTAACATGGAAATACAGGTATCGCTATTCATTCTTCCTTCACATAAAAACATTTCTCCAACACCTGAAGCCCCAAATCATTATATTTCCTCCACCGTGTTTCATAGTAGGGACATCACAATCTGGATGATAGGCTTCACCTTCCCTTCTTCGTACGAAAACTGCACCAGGAGTTCCAAAAGTCTTTACAAAATTTGATATTTTTATGTATTTTTAAAAACAACTATATTCGTATATTCTACATTGATTTTAGGAAATTTTGGCAATTTTTAATTTCAATTTACAAATATTTATTTACCTGAAAGTTGCTATCATCTTTGTTTGCCCAGTTTTGAGCAGTCCAATTTTTCTGTGAAATTTTGCCCAGGTAAGCCTCTTCTTGCGATTGACTTCACTAAGCCAGGGTTTCTTTCTAGCCTTTCAGACCATTCTCTCCCAGTCTTCTTCTTGCTGTCAGAGCAAAAATGTCAACATAACACAAGGTTTTCATCTCTTCAGCCAGCTGTTTCAATGTTTTCTTGCGATCTGAAGAGTTATTCTCGCCAAAGACTTATCCTCATGCGTTACTGTTATTTTATTTCTTCCTGTTCTAGGTAGAGAGGAAAATGTGTTATGCGTCCGATGTCGAAGAAGAGTTTCCTAACACTAAAACGAGAGAACTTCATAGTTTTTCCTATCTCGGATTGGCTATACCCTTCCGACGAGATAAAAACAGTTTTTGCCCATTCAATCTCACTTAGTTTTTTTTTACTTTGACCATTTTTAATCATAAACAAAAAGAAAATTTAATTTTTTGACAGTAAAATCTAAAAAAAAAAAAAAAAAAAAAAAAACTCAACTGCTACCAGAGCTAAGACTGTATGTAATAAGAGAGCTAACACTGTACTAGGAATTTTTGTTTGCATTTCATTATGTATTTCTAGAGCATTAATGAGGAGTTGGGAATTGAAAATAATCCATTGAAGGGATCCATTTTGTCAACACAACAAGTTTTGGGAGCCACAGTTTATATAGAATTATTAAATAAAGTGAAATAGACAATTTTGCAAGGTTCCTAATACTTTTGGCCAAGGCCGTACTTCCCACTTAAAATATTCCAAAGGAAGATTGGGTCTCTCCAGAAGGAAGAACACACAAGCTAATGAATCAGGTCTTTGTCTTGAACCATTCCTTGGTGAGAGGCCAAGTCCAGTGAGAAATGACTGTAGAACTGTATGCTGAGTAGAAAAGTAAGATGGATGCAAGGAATAGGTAAGGTGAAGCATGATTCAATATCACCAGAATGGCAGCAGGGGACAACCCATACAAAAGAAATGAAATGAAGGTCTAATAACCGAAAAAAAAAAAAAAAAAAAAAAAAAAAAAAAAAGGCATACACAAGAAGGGTAACAAGTTAAGCTCCTCCAATTAACAAGGCATTATATTTTGATTTTCGCTCCAATCCTAAACTACTTCCAAGATTAACTTCAGTAAAATTATTTCAGATAAGGAACTGCAGGAATCCGTTATATTTGCAAATGAATTTATCTTTTTATGTAAATAGGTTGGAGTAAATACATTATGTAATGCCCAATAGACAGACAGTTTCTTATTTTTAATTACATTAGTCCATTTTTAAATTAAATTAATTATTACTCATATATTGTACAAAATAAATAGCTATCCATAATTATTAGGTTGAAAAAAGTTGTGTCTTAGAAGTTTGCTTATAAATTTTGTCCTTCAAGCAGCACATAAATTTTGAAACATTAATGCTTCTACATTTGTAAAACTAAATAATATTCTCATAAAATTAGTTTTGTTCTGATTGATGGAAAAAATTAGTTTTCTTTTAACAAAAAAAATTGTTCCTACCTTTGAATTCATGATTTTTTATTTGTCTGGGAATAGTCAATATGAGATTTGTAAATGTGGAATTCTCTGGCATTTTTGGGCATTTCATATGGGAAAACATGTGAATATCAAACTTGAAAATGTAGAGGGATCACTGAATTGATTTCACCACTATGAAAAGAAGTTCATTAAATAGCTAGGGATTAATTTTAATTAAAAATGGTAGAGTAAAATTAACAAAATATCACTTCTCACGAAACGATTGCAATACAATTAATTTTGTTCTAAATTTGCATGCACAACTTAACTTAAGATTCCTCTACAACTCAGTTTTGAGTCCAGGCCTCTTTTAGTATCCTCCACAAATACTCACAGTCGCCATCTAATTTCTGACATTCAGGAGCTCACGGGCATCACTTGAGACGCAGTAAGCCAATTCTTCAGTCTTGTGCCATACAGCTGTTCTACAGCTTTTTTGGAAGCTTGGGATATGAGCCCAGCCTACAGGACCAAGCATCAAAACCTTTACTAGATTGGGGTCTTTGAACAGTGCGAAGTCTTCGACCATCTACCCAATGTCCCAAACTCCTCTGAATATCCTTTATATACAGTATCGTCCTTTCAAATAGGAGCAGATGTTGCTGGGACTCCCTTTTAACGGCCCAGATTTCAACAGGTGGATCTTTGTTTTACTTGAGAGGGCACGATTCTTCAGGTGTCGGATCTATAGATATAGAGGACTATACCTATCTCATCTGCGAAGGCGAGCAATCTGCACCGACTAATAGATAATGTGCCCCTAGTTTGGATTCCCGATTCTCTAATTTGCATATACAACAGCTTGAACTAAAAAAACACTACATATATGCCATGGAAGATGAGATTACTGACAAAAGAGGCCTTTACTTTTGCAGTGTACAAAGGTCTAAAAGATAATTAGTATTATACCGGTTTATAATCGTCTACTACAGATATTTTCCTTTTAACTTCTTAGATGAAGAAAATCCTTTTCTTTGCTAAAGAACATTTTGAGTGATAGGCGGAATAATTTTACTGGAAAAAAATTTGGAAATTTACAATGTTGCAGATTTCTAAGAGAGTTTTACAAATTGATTTAGTTTGTGAATATTACTTTTTAAATATAAAAGAAAATTTTAGTAAGGAATAATTTTTTTTCTTCTACTTTTGAATATGATTTTTTATTTATAACACAGTGATCTTCTTATGTACCATAGAGGCTAAAATGACCCAAGTGGTCAAAGAGACCTTCCTAGTAATAAATAAATAAATTAATGTGTACTTACTTCCGATTATACAAGGTCAGTCAGGTGTTGCATAAAAGCCCCTTTTTTTGCATATTTTGGTGTTTTACTCCACGAAAATTCGGTCTTTAGTAATTAATTATATGTATATATTGATTATTACTAAGTTCTGAGAATAGGAAACTAATTTAATAGTTATTCATTAATAACTAGTTTCCAATAAGCCATGGCAAAATCCATAATCTAATATATATAAAAATATTTGATACAATTTTCAATAATTATCAATCTAACATATAGTACATAAATATTTCCAATCGAAGTTCATACAATTAACAGTTATCATCCCATTCCATATTATGTTTTCAAGATTTAGAATTTTTAAAAAAGCAAAAGAAAATCTGCACTTACTGTGTTAGTTCCATCAACGAGCTCAGGTTGTCTTCCAAAACTAAAATCTTTTTTACCAGAAAAAACTTCAAAAATCAGTTTACCATTAAATACGGCTATTTTCGGTTTGAACTTCTGCAATTTTTCCAGCAATATTTGACTACCTAAAAGAAAATACCTAAATTTAGTTAAATGCAGAAAGTAATTTGATGCAACAGCAGAATTTAAAAAAAAAATCAAACTATCAATCAATAACTGATAAAAATTAAATCTAGGCTATACTATAGGGTGGCCAATGGCTTATTAGTTGTAGGGAAGAAGAAAGACATACAAAAATATATAAAATTTTATATTAATATTTTTATAACATACAGGATGATAAATTACCAGGATTTTCAGGCAAAAGATTTTTATTGGGAGAGCCTACTTTTCGATACAAACATGCGGATCTTCACCATGGCTTGTTGGGTTCAGTGTAGTCCGAAAATCCTGATAATTTCTCATCCTATCTTAAATAAAGCAATTGACCATTCCACACCTCTAAATTTTTATAAAATATGATAAAAAAGGAGGGGGAAAAAACCAATACACATTCTTAAGTTTGTAGGAGAAAGAGTACATGTAACATGTAAGAGTGTGTCAACTCATTCAAGTCAAAGAGTTAATCAATTCAACTCAATTCTTATGACTATCATTGTAACGCATTTAAAATACAAATGTAACAATGTTTCTTGATGAAAGGAACATAAAGAGAACACCTAATAACTGCAGATTTTAAATATTTTATAAAGGTTCAAGCTTAATGAAATGACTTTAGTGTGAGAGAGGATATTTTACAAAGAAATATATAATATCTTAAAAAATATGAGCATGTTAATGGTTAGAGCTAGCCAAAGAACCATTTTTTAGATTTAATGCACTTTTTTTGAGTTTTAAGGAAAAAAATCTAAAAAGCGCGATAATGTTGTGGTTTCGTCATCTTCTAAGATAACCTCAAGAAATCTAAGAAACATTAGATTTGTATCCGGTACCCTTGAAAACATCAGAATCAGGAGAGGAACCCCTAGGGACTGGAATAAATTGGCATTGTCATAAACAAATCAAATACCAATTTCAAGCATGCCCACCCACCACGACTTTGAGAGTTTATCTATCAGTGAAAAGTTCATATATCTAGGAAACAAGATGAAATCCTGCAACGACATGAAGATTGAGATTTAATGTCAAATTATGGCCACATATAGGTGCCTAAATGTGGCTACTTAGGAATAAAAAGGCACCTAAAGAATAGAGATGTTTCGAGGATTACCAAGGAACACATCTATAAAACTCACCTATGGCTCAGAATATTGGACCCTCCCAAGAGCTCAGGAGCTGAATCTGATAACCTTTGAGCGGATAATCTACTGCAGAATTTATGGTGCCATACGTGAAGATGGACGGACTGTGGATGCAGCAAACCGAATCTGAACTGATAGCCCTCTATAGTGATGTTGAAATCACCATTTTTATCAATGGGTAGGGCACAACATCTTGTTAGAATGACTGAGGACCAAATTCTGTGTAAAATGCTGGATGAGCAGCTGTATGGACAAAGACGGGAAGACAGACCCAAGCTGCATTGTGTTGAAGATGCGGCAGACAATGCTTGGTCCATCCTTGGCATTTGAATCTGGAGAGCACCCGCACAAAATAGAGATGAATGGTGGAAGATGCTGCAGGAGGCTTGGTTTCCTCAAGAAATGAAACACCATTTAAGAATAAAATAAAAAACATATGCTGCCCATTAATTCTATATGAGTATCATCATTTTGAGAGATACACAATGAAAAACATGATTATTAACAAAATTAGTTCCTACACAGTAAACATACATAATGGTTTTTAAAGGAGTTGAAGAATGCTTCTTATTGGGTGAGTGAAGAAGTAATCATAGTTCAACAAAACCTCTTTCACAGATTACACAGTGGGAGGTAGTAATTTTTAAAGTCTGGACTATGTTGTCCTCTCCTACCCTAGCAGCCTTGTAATGCAGTCTAATCACCTGCCTCGGGAACATTCCCACACTCCTTCTTCTCAGGATATTCGGGTTCTGTTTTGTTTGAGCCATGTCCTGAAGCAATAGTGACTGCAATACAAGCAGAGGCATGGTAAAGAAATTTTACTGCCTGATAACACTTGACATTGTGTTGTTAACCCAGTTAAAACTTATTTGTAAACTCTGAAATGGGAAGTTTTGCCCCACCCGCCATATCCATCACACACTGATCCTTCTTATGGAAACTTAAAAATTGGTAGATGGCTGGATTGACAATTGACGCCAAGAAAGGAGTGGTTAAATACAGATCTTTGCTGGAAAAATTATCAAAGTAAAACATCAAACGGACTTTGTAGTTCGAAACTTAAACACCCTAATGAATCAATTTATACTGAACAGCTTTAATTATTTATGTCTCCACTATCTAATTTTAACAAACATAAAAGGCTTTATCATACACATCTTGACCTCCCTAATACATATTGCAGCTAATTATTTACATTTTAGGGAACTTAAAACTATGAAGAAATGAAATAAGAATAAATATAATAGTCTGCTTTAGTGTTAATAATAAAATATATACACATAATCAACTCATATTGGTGGGTGCAGAGTAAAGAGTTTTAATTCCAAATTAAAAAATAATTATTTTTATTTGTTTGCACACAACTTAGCAGATTTACATTTATTAATTTATTTAGTGCTTCCCTTACTTAGCAGCTTTCTGAATGAATAAATTTATTCATCCCTAAAAAATGCTATAAATCTGTGATCAAAAAATTATTTTTGAGTTTTACATTAACAATTTTTACACTGCAGCACAGATATAATAAGGGTTCTTCTTTCTGGCCATAACCCTAATCGTTTCCAAAACAAAATAGATTTTAATAATGAAATATTAACAGGCCTTACTTAAATTAATCAATGTTGTTTTTTGAAAAGACTAAATAAATTCAAAAATTAGGTTTTAACTTATTTTCGCCATAAATACCCCTTCTATTAATTCCCCATCACGATATATTGACAAAAATTGTTTAAAAAAAAATTATAATTATTATTTTAAATAATTTATTTTTTGAAGAGAAAAGATTTGGCTCCGCCGGGAGTCGAACCCGGGTCTCCTGCGTTACATGCGAGGATGCTAACCACTACACCACAGAGCTCGGCTCAAGGCAGAGCAAATCCTTCCTCTTCACTGCGGAGCCAAATCTTTTCTCTTCAAAAAATAAATTATTTAAAAATAATTTAAAATGGTGGTCAGCCACGAACTAAGATTAGATTAATTTAAATAATTTATTTTTGAAGAGAAAAGATTTGGCTCCGCCGGGAATCGAACCCGGGTTTTCTGCGTGACATGTGCGGTATGCTATCCATTACACCACAGAGTCGCTTCCCAACGGTGCCAAATCCTTCCTCTTCACTGACACCTCTCCCACGATCTCGCAAGTTTTGCGAGTATTTATGGGAGATGGACAATGTTTGGGCATCTCTTGACGTTCGTCAATTTTTAAATTATTTTATATTAAATATTTTTAAATTATTTTATTATAGGTATACCGCGCATGTCACGCGGAAAACCCGGGCTCGATTCCTGGCGGAGCCGAATCTTTTCTCTTCAAAAATAAATTATTTAAAATAATTTAAAAAATAGGTGGTTACTCCACAATAATGGTTAAATTAATATGATTATTATTATTAAAATACTAACTACAGATCGCCAAGGACAGACGACTGTCAAGTTTTATATTAAGAATAATACTCAATACCTTATAAAAAATAACAAAATAATGGCTTTTATTACTGAGAAGAAGGTGTTTCCTGCGAAGTTGCTAAATAGTACTAATACATTAAAAAAAACACCTACTTTAAGTAGGAAGTAGGTGGGTAAGTGAAAGTTTTGTTTTTTAACAGATATAGATTAATGTCTATGCAGGCTTTCATCTACCAGGTCTGCAAGTTTAAAATGTCGTTTATTTCTTAAAATATATACACAGTAATTTAAAAAAAAAGTATAATATATTTTATTCAAAGTACTGGCCCTCGCTTTCTACACATTTTGTCCATCTCTCGGGCAATTTATGGATACCATTCCAAAAGAATGCTTCATCTTTATTTGAAATCCATTCATCGAGCCATTTTCTTACATCCTCCAAATTGTTAAAGTGTTGCTCAGCCAATGAGTGTCCCATCGATGAGAAGAGATGATAATCAGAAGGCGCCAGGTCAGGTGAATACGGCGGGTGGGGTAGGAGTTCCCAACCAAGCGAAGAAATCGTTTCCTTAGTCAATCTGGCTGAATGTGCAGGAGCGTTATCATGCTGAAGAATGACTTTGGCGTGCCTGTGAGCCCATTCTGGGCGTTTTTCGATCAATGTGTGACTCAAATTGATCATTTGTTGTCGGTAGCGGTCGGTATTGACTGTTTCGCCGGGTTTGAGAAGCTCGTAGTAGACTACTCCCTTCTGATCCCACCACACACACAGCATTGTCTTCTTCCCAAAACGATCCGGTCTTGCACTCGATGTGGATGGTTGTCCTGGCGTTACCCATGATTTTATTCGTTTGGGATTCTGAAAATAAATCCATTTTTCATCGCCAGTTACAACTCGATGCAAAAAACCCTTTCTTTCGTGGCGTAAAAGCAGCATTTCGCTCACAGTTATTCATTTTTCCATCTGTCGTTCGTCCAATTCATGTGGAACCCATTTTCCAACCTTTTGAATTTTTCCCATAGCTCTCAGGCGATCGGAAATGGCTTGCCTAGTGACATTCAACTGTTCTGCCATCATTTGTTGGGTTTGGGTATTGTCTTCGTCTAATAAAGATTGCAATTCGACGTCCTCAAACTTTTTTGGTCGATTTTCTCGTTTTTTTTCAGTAACATCAAAATCACCACGTTTGAAACTTTGAAACCAACGTTCACATGTCTTGACGGTTGGAGCAAGATCGCCATAAGTCTCAACAAGAATTCGATGACATTCAGATGCCTTTTTCTTTTGATTGAATAAGAAAATCATGACATGCCGCAAATGCTCTTTATTTGGCTTAAAATTAGACATTTTTAACACCAAAGAAAGGTATGATACGTCCACGTAAACGACTTAAAAAAAAATGACTTTTGTAAACAAATGACTAACAAACAAAATAGCGTTTAGAGATAAGCAAATCCTTCAATAGGCTAAGAGCGCATTCTATTGGAATTAAAACGACATTTTAAACTTGCAGACCTGGTATTCGGTTATTTAATAAATTTGGAGTGGTAATGAGGATAAAAAGAGCTATTTTAGGTGAGGGAAGGTTTCGAGAAATCCTTTATTTTTATTTTTTTTTTACCTTATGGGGAAGATTATTCATAGTCATTAGTCTGTATATTTTATGGAAATACTGAACAATTGAAAGTATTTTTTTAAAAAACCTTGATATAATCTAAAAGAAGTAAATGAGAGTTTTCCTATTGGTTTAAGTTTGATTTTTATGAATTGAAAAAAATCCTTAAAATTATGCATAGGATAACTATGATTATCATTTGGATACTTATCCTTTAAAATTGTAGGATATCTAAGAGTTATATTAACACCATACATAGGGGGGAAGAAAAAAATGGTCCAAACAAAAAGATATAAAGAATATCGTGGGGCTGAATATTTTAATATTAAAAGAACTCCAGAATATTTCCACAGGAGGGAAATATTTTACTCTAAAAATTACAGTAATCACCTATTAACCATTCTTCAACTTATCATATCTCTAAAGAAATATTGCATATAGCTTGAATTGATCCTGTTTTGAACAACTTTACATTTTTTCTTCCTAAATGTGTGATTATAAGAGGAAGGATTTACATGCCTCAACGTCAACTGGAATTGATCATCCAGCATCAGTTGAAAAGGTATACAGATCTCAGAAACAGAGGGTTTTCTTCTCGCTATAACAAGTAGTCGCAACTAATTCATATCACAAATACATATTTAACCAAGATGTTAGCAGTATATGGAAAGGGCTATAGAAAAGCCGAAGACCGGTAAAGCAGTAGGTAGGGATGGTTTCGCTCCAGAGCTAATTAAATTTGGAGGACCAGAACTGCAGAAACAAAAAACAAAGTGAAGCTGCACATCTTCAAGGCCATATACTTGCCGACTCTACTCTATGGAAGCGAAAGCTGGGCCCCACTGGACAAGCACTGGAGCCGAGTAACAGCCGCAGAAATGAGGTACTTGAGGAGAGTGGCTGGTCCGATAGATATGGTCCGAAATCAACGAATACGTATAGGACCTGGGAGTATCAGCTGTAAGGGAAATCATTGAATAGAGGCAGCTGAAATGGTTTGGCCATCTTTGCCGTTTGGAAGAGGACAGGGACCCCCCAAGGAAGTACTTTGAAGCTAGGCCGACTGGAAGACGTCCCCGGGGCAGACCTAGACTAACGTGGACAGACCACATCACCAGGCTGGGACAGAGGACGAGGCCTGAATGCCATGAAAGCGCTGGCTATGGATCGGGGTGCATGGCTGGCTTGGGCTGAGGCTCCTTCACGCTGAAAGGCACATAGGAGGAAGAAGAAGAAACAAAAATGTATGATTATATCCACTTTTTAGTGGAGTGGATAAAAATGAAAGAGCCAAAGGTGGAGTGTCTTAATAAAGAAATTTTTGAAAAAACATAGAATTAATTATGAATGCATCAACGAGCGGCTTATTAAAGTAGAAATTAAAATCTATGGCCATCCACTTGTTATTATTGGCGGTTATGGACCAAACGGTGATGCTTCGGCTTTAGATAAAGATAAGTTCTTCGAAAGTTCAAGAGGTTCTAGTGACCTCATGACCTTGGTTGTAATAAAGTTGTTTGTATATAATTGAAATTATTAAATAAGTCATAGTAATCGATATTTAGTATATTCAAATATCATTATTTAATAAATTAATTTTTAAGCTCACAAATATTGGAGAATTTTCTTTCTGGTCCTTTCATTAATTTTTCCCTTTTAGTTAATTATGTTAATTTTTTTCTATATTCCCAAAGTAAACTTTATGAAAAATTCTTTATTATATTTTATTTTAATCCACATTTATGAATGTGGATTTAAATTAAATAAAAGAATAAGTGCCTGTACGAAAACCAGGCACATATCCTGGTCAAGTCAATCCTTTCTCTTCTCTGACCTCTATCCCACCAATCTCTCAATTTTTTCGAATTATACAGGGGATTGGACAATTTTTGTCCACATAACACCTTTTTTTTGTCTAAAACCTCATTAAATTGGACAAAACTTGTCCACTCCCCCGAATAATTTGTAAAAGAAGCAAGATTGGTGGGAAAGAGGTCAGTGAAGAGAAAGAATTGACTAGACCAAGGATATGTGACTGGTAGCTCAAGTAGAGGGAGCGCCTTACTAGTAATAAGGAAAACCGGGTTCAAATCCTGGCGAAGGCCAATCTTTTCTCTTCTTATAAAAAATATTTTAAAATTATAATAATAAATTTTATGTTATCATGACTGAGAAATAATTTAATTAAAATTAATCCTTGTTTTTTAAATGCTGACTCAAATATTCTTAAACAAGATTTAATGATAACTCAAATGTTTTTAAACATGATTTAATGCTAACTCTAAGAAAGGTTAACTCCCTTCCCCCTAAGAGCTAGAGATGTTGTTTTGAGTTACATATCTTCAAGCGAATCAGCAAAAAAACTTGTCGATCAGTGACAGTTCTCAGAAATCATTCCGAAATTTTTCAGAATTGGCTCCAAAGGCACAATTCACACTCAGATAATTCTCAAGGAAATTAAAATTTGCCATAATTTCAAGTTATTTGAAATTAAATTCAAAGTACTATTTGAGTATTGTTTAATAAATCACGTTCAATATGTAAACGTTTAACCACTTTCAAAAAGAAAATTTATTAATAGCAAAAATTAAATTCAACCTCAATTAGCCATTTTTTATCATTTGATAATATCTCATTTAATAAAATAAAGAATATCGGACAAGTTAGTGAAAAATTAAAGGTTTTAATATTTAACGAATAAAGAATGATAAATCTCTTTTTCAATTAAAAATTTACTAAGAAACTTACATTTTTCTGATGATGTAATCCATCAACTACACAGCAACTTAACTAACTCGTAATGTTCTGTACACAACTACTACAAACACAGTTTGAATTATCATGCCATCAAACAATTTAAGTTATGATGACCCACACATAATTATTTGTAATTATAATATGTAAATGCTATGATATATATTACGTACGGATATATTAATAAGAATGATTATATTTTGATTGTAATAATTATTGTAATTAGATGGCCTAAATTATTGAGTTTATATAAATAAGCTAACCAATAACATAGGGCCAAACTTTGTACCCTAAGCCCTCCTTATCGCCCCACTCCAAAGACTAAGACCAGTCTCTAGGTCAAGAGAATCTTGATCTAGATAGACGTATTTTGCTGTCCTGCCTGCTCTGGCCACCCCACTCTCTACCTTATTCAGGCCTGTATATTTAAATGATTAGTTATATTTGATTATATGTATATATTATTTCCAAAAATAAACGCACATTTACTTCCACTGCATATTCTGTTTATTTTTTGCTTATGTTCCAATTACTAGATATAATTTAGATCCACGGACCTTTTTACTAACTCTATTATTATAATTTAAATAAAAGACATAGCAAAGTTTAAAAAAAAAAATACAGGAAACATTGTTTATAATAAACAAAATAACTTTTTCAAAATATAGGTGACATAACAGATGAATAAAAACAAAAATATTCAGAAATTACAAATCCAGGAGTACATTAATCACATCACTTTTTTACCCATTTCAAACATCAAAATTGAATTTCCTAAAATATTCACCATCGTGAGCCCCCCCCTCCCCCCCGGTCGAACTTAAAAGTACATTATTTTTTCAAAATCTACATATTCGGAAACATGAGAATGCGCCCCCATTTCAATGAAATTCGTAAATGTTAACTTACTTATAATCCATGTTGATTACTCTTTATCAGTACTCCTTACTCATATTATATTTTGCCCATCTCTACTGCATATAGATTAAGAATGATTGGTCTCTGTTTACTTTATACTAACCAGTTGGATTTCCTTAATACTGAAATCTGTGAATTATATTAGACGTATATTTGATATTTAATTCTTCGACTTCTTAATAATCCTAAACACATACCATTTGCATGGATACACAACGTGAAAAGAAGTCTATTATTTTCCAATAATTCAACTTAATTATATTCTATTAGTGCACACAGAATAATAGAATAATGGAAGACTTGTAAAAAAAAAATAATAATAAAAAGTGGGTACTGTTTCAATAAAAACGGGGTTTGGGTCAAAATTATGACATAAAGTGTGTCCAGGACTACCTTAAGACTTAAATGTCAATGCAGCCAAAAATAGCATGTGGTAGCTTATGTTATCCTCCAACTAATATCATATAAAACATCATTGTTCGCGTTAACTTGAGATCCTAGGTACACAAATTCATAAACTCGTTCAAATAAGTATGGCCCAAACTGGAC
This sequence comes from Aelia acuminata, assembly GCA_911387785.2. NCBI lineage: Eukaryota > Metazoa > Arthropoda > Insecta > Hemiptera > Pentatomidae > Aelia > Aelia acuminata. The sequence continues at coordinate 146,123,259 of OU426980.1, forward strand.
CATTATTACCGTCATTTTGGCCTCTTGCTTGACTGGCTACCTTGTGTTTAATTTTTTATAAGATGACAACTAGCCCCAACATCTTATCAGCATCCTTGATTGGAAGGAATACTTCTATTCAGCAGCTTTTGATCTTCAATGTCAAGGTCATCTGCACAGTCTATGATTTGTAGCATGCAGTTGAATATTGTACTAGTAGTTAGGATCTTGGACTCCCTAACAACCTTATCCAGATCAGTGTTGAAAAAAAGACAAGGGAGGGAATCTCCTTGTCCAACACATTTTTCTGAGATAAACCTCTGACAGATCTCACTGGACCCGCACCACACATGCAATGTTTATCATTCTAAGCTTTACCAAGTGAATAAGCGTAAATGGCTAACCTGAAATGTGTGAGGATCTGGTATTCTCTGCTTCTTTCCAAAACTTTGCGTAAGGAGGAAATCTGGCAAGCAGTCAACTTTCCATTATGGAATCTGCAGTGATATTTAAAACACTTTGAAAATAGGTTAACAGTCTTTGGTATATAGTTAAATATATTTTGTAGGCATGTGCAAGAAGAAAGATGCCCTGATACTATATTCAAATAGGTCTCCCTTCTTATGGATCAGACACACTACTGTTTTGTTTGAGGCTATTGGGATCACTTCACTAACCTAAATCACAATAACTAGATTGTGTAACATCTTCAGGAGTTCATTCCCTCCTATCTAAAATAATTCAGCCGATAATTCATCGAAGCCAGGTACCTTATTGTTCTTTGATTCGTTTAAGGTTTTTAAAAGGTCGTCTTCATCTAGGGGCTGGATTTCACATTCGGGAGTTCTCGTGTGATCAGTAGCTTCCTGAAGAATTTTTTTTTTTTCAGTTTTTCGCAAATACAGATTACAATGAATTGCTTTCTCTTTACTATAGTAGGCTATACCATTGAAAATAGAATGATATATCTGAAGTTTAAGTCGGTTAAGTGCTTTAGCCGGGTTCGGGACATACAAAATCCGTATTTTTTATGGAGTTACGATTTAGGTGGAAACCATGTTTCAACGCCTATAACTCAAAAACACCTAGTTTAAATGAAAAATGTTTTAGAGAAAAGTTGCAAAGCTTCAAAGTTAGCATGAAACAAGTTTCTTACACACAACATTAGCTAAATTCTGCGTGGAAATACAAATAAAAACGTGGAAGTATACTTAGTGCTAGCAGGAAACTAAGACTTTAAATAAAAAAAAGGAAAAAAGTGTGTTGATGTGACATGGAATGACTCTCCTATTAAAGTAATATCAATTAAAATAATTTTTTAAAAAGTTTTTGTATAATTCTTATTACCTTCTTTTATTTCTTTCCTGGTCAAGTCAGCACTACCTTTTGTAGCTCTTTCAACCATATTAGTAAAACCTATACCAACTTTAAGTAATTTATAATCATCATCAGCAGTCATAGGTTCAGGTGTTAGTCCAGACAAATATAAACATTTCCCTAAAATAAATATATATAAAAACCAATTAGAACTAAAAAATGTTTAAAATGTTAAAATTAATTTTATTTCAGTGTTTGTGTTAATAAAAAAAAAAATAAATGTAGTACAGCATTTAAAAGACATAATACAAACTTTATACCAATATATTAACATTAAAAGAAATCATAATTTTTTTCCTTATAGATAGTGATTGAAGATAAGGATAAGATTACAAAATAAAGGTTTTATTTAAGGAAAAGTTTTGCTTCTTTCAATGGTTAAAATTGGTTTTCATAAAAGATCATTTTAATATAAGAATGATATTAAAGTAAAAAAATTGAGCATACAAGAAAAAAAAAAAAAAAAAAAAAAAAAAAAAAAAAAAAAAAAAAAAAAAAAAAGGTACATTTTAATTTCCAATTAAACTTAAAATAAGGTGATTGTTGATATATATAAAATTGTCCCTTAAAGTTTCTTGTTTCCAATATTGTACACTCTAAAGATCTGATGGTCATTTTAAGTGATTAAATTATTCCATTTTGATTATTAATATCACACTCCTGACTCTAATGGCATGGCCAATTAACGCCATTTATGGTTCTTAGCTAGGCTTACTCCCGACTCAACAGGAGCGTTGAACTTGCCAGGGTTATATAGAAAAATGGTGTAGACATGTACGAACAATGACATATACGAATTTTGTATAAATAAAAATTTCCTGATTTTTAAAATTTTAATTTTAATTTTAAAAATCAGGAATTTTTTCCTTTTTGGACAAACCTCATAAGTTTCAACTGTGATTCTAACCTTTAAGGAAAAACTCACATTGATGTTTCATTCATTTATCAGTCATTACAATATAAAAATATTTTTTTTTTTTGGATAATATGCGTTAATGATCTCATAGGGTAAACTTGATCTCAAAAACATTTTCTTCATCTTGTTAGTATTTCATTTTTAATTTTTTAAATATATTTATTTATTTTTGAGATTATAACCCCATAATTTTGTCTATCAAATTTGTGTATCATTCAACATTTTGGATGTAATACACATCCTTAAGACAAACTTGTTAAAAATCACAATATTCTTACATTATTTATCCCTTATGTCAGGAGTTTCATTAAACTTCGTCAGGTGCAGGCGCCCCTTATATGTCAGAATTTATACATATATATATATATATATATATATATATATATATATATATATATATATATATAAGACCTCCTTTCTGATACAAAACCTTACCTTATTAAATACTCGGCTCCTTGCCCTAGGTAGTGGTCCCTCTTGGAATACACTAAATATATAATTATAATTATCATCAAATACTATATTATCATAATGAGAGGTAAGACTCGCATTAATATTAAAGTTATTATAAACCAAATAATTATTTATCATTAGGAATGAATAATATAAGAGAAGAAAATTAATTATTATAAAATAGTTTATTCATTCATAGCATTGACATTGAAATATAGTAGTTGCATTAACTCTTGATACTATCCTTAATATTGAAACAAAGTTAAACAGAAATGTTATACAATGATTTTAAGTGCTTTTAGTGAAACTGAATGTGACTAATATCAGATATATTGAACTAATAAAAATAAAAGAAATAAATTATTCTGCAGGATTATATTTATGGTACTTGCTATTGGCGATGTTCATTATATTGATGAGGCTCTGCCACCTGGATTACCCCATAAATTGGAGTGACCCAAAAATCATAAAAAAGGTTTATGAACTTTATGAAATTTAAAAAAAAATATAGTGGGAGCAAATCATTGGTATTATTGAATGACTTAAATTATTTGGGGATTTTATATTTTTCAAAAGTTAGATAACATTTTATTGTTTATTTTGGTATGGTTTATCTGAATTTAATAAGCTCTTAATTTATTATGAAGACCTTTATATTGTAAAAAAAAAAAAAAAAAAAAAATTGATGATTAATGTCCCTTATCTAAGTATGAGAGCTGCATTTGTGTGTTATGTGGAATATGTATAGCAGAATTCAATAGATTTGACATAGCACCACATATTATCACTGCAACAGAATTCAAGAGATTTGACATAGCAACCACATATTATTACTGAGACACCATGCCAATTTTTGCAGGGCAGAAATTTTGAAAGGTAAGTTTCCATTAGAATAGGTTCCCACATCTATCTCCGATGTGCTATTATCCTATATATATATATATATAATATTAGCTATATTTTGTAAGAATCATAAAAAAAACCTGTACCACTACAACCCATAAAGGGTCTTGGGTTCAGTACTATGTAAGGAAGAGTACTGTTTCTTGGTCAGCGGTCGTGCAAGGAGGTGATTTGACCGTGATCACGCTCAACCGCCAGGTTCTTTCCCCTTAATTTTTCAATTAAGGGTACCCACTTTATAGAGGCTGGGTTTGCCCCAGGAGGGTCTCTCGGCCCACGAGACGAACTGTGGCGAATAATAAAGATATCATAAGCCATGTCAGATTCGAACTCGGGACCTTAAGCACAGCAGTCCACTGCCTTACCAGTGGGCTACCCCGCTCCCTTAAGAATCATAATATGTATATAATATTACAAAATAATAAAAGACATTTCGCTTCCACTGTGCAACTTTGTCTTTTTTGTTATGTTCAAATATTAATTAATTACTTAAGATCCACAGACCTTTACAAATACTATTATTATAATTAAAAACCAGAACAAAACTATATATATAGAGGGGGAGGTGGGGCAAAATGAAACACAAATGTTTCTTTTACCCATAGCTCCTCACCTGAGACTTTATATTAATTTTTTAATTTTTTCCATGTTACATTAGGATCTAATCTATGTAAGACATTCAAATACATTATTTTATGCATCATGTATGACCGCAAGCTACTATTTTCCAAAAAATAAGCGGTAACAGAAAGTAGTAAAAGAAAGAAGCGGACCTCCAGTTAGAAGAGGTGTGAGACAGGGGGATACTGTATTTAAACAGAATTTGATATTCTACAACTATTATTGGCAACATTTTTTTTTTTAGTAGACATCTTAAAATGGCAGGCTTTGGAACATGAGCGTAATTTATTCTTCCGCTAAAATGGCTAAATTGATAATCGGTTTTGGCGAAAAGACTTAACCTATTTTAACTTTGAGGAACTCAGTCGACGTGAAATTTAATGTCCTTTTATTTTAAAGAGAACACATTTTTCTCAGTGGTGAATGGTTTCCGAGTTATGAGCAAAAAATTGAAAAAAGTTAGAAAATTTCGATTTTTTGCCTATAAAATTTGATGGCAACCAATCTGAGGTGGCAGTTCACATTTGTTGCACATGAGTGCTTTCAGCTAGTAAGATCAAAAACTTCCTTCAAATCAGCCACGTTTTTGGCCCTCAGCTCCTGGACTATTAGAAAATGAAACATAGTGCGATGCAATCTGTTCAGTCTGATAAGGCTACAAGAGAAATCAAGTTTGAAAACTGGTTTTAAGTAACTGATACAGTAAGATTAGACAATATTACAACAATAAATAAAATTCTTTGCTTGAAAAGTACAAGTTCTAAATTTGAGTCCTTCTGGTAACCATTGATCAAGCTGATGTTGAACTGTAATTTTTTTTTCTTTAGTTAAGGAAGTTATTATAGACAGATACATTATATGAGACTAAAAAAAAAAAAACCTATTTTTATGGTAACTGGTTAATCTGAAATTTTTTCCGTTCCAACCCACCTCCTGGTCCCATCAAGGTCGGAATAACGAGGCTCTACTGTATAACTAAATATGATATACTATATTCTTTCTGTTAAATGTTACACAATTTTTAAAACCAATTATCCAATAAATTAGGAGCTTGGATTTGAAGCTGTGAAAACATTTCACCAGTGGGTAACTGAAAGTAAAATGTTTTCTTTTTACAAAATAGAAAGAGATAAGCTGAAAATCATTATAATCAAAATAGTCAACAAGAGCAGAGATAAAAATTACAAGAGTATGAACTTAAGAGACTTATATTTAATAAATTTCCAGATATAGTTCACAAATCTAATAGGAAATATAATATATTTCCTATTAGATTTGTGAACTATAATAAGTGTTGTATGTATAAGTGTTGTATATGTATTGTATGTATGTATAAGTGTTGTAATATTATTACAACAAGAATCTTAACAAAGCAGAACTAAAAAACTTACAAAAATGGTTTCCAGGTCCAGCATAGTGATGACCTTTATAAGCAGCAAACAGACCAGGATTAATTCCAATCTAAAAAAAAAGAAATCTTATAATCAACATAAAATATTGATATTAATAAATATTGATATAATTAAACTAATTAATTAGAAGATAAAAGATTCGGTCACGAGCGGGAACCGAATCCAGGTCCAGAATTAATTAGTCAAACTAATTAGTTTAAAAATTATAAAATTAATTTTTTAACACTAAAACTACCATAAGCGGTCAAATGACCGATTATGAACTTTGTATAAAAAAAGCGTGTAAAATCTTGTCGTTTTTGCACATATGACTTCATGACTTTTTCTATTAATTATATACAATTAATATCCTATAATTTTTTATTTATATATTTCTTTTTGAGTTATACTTGTCATATACCGTTATTTACCGCAACCGGTCATTTGAACAGGAGAACAATTTATTGTTTTACAAGGTTATCGGATCAGAAATTATGATGTACATGCGCATTCAAGCTATTGTATTCAATTTGTTGCACATTTCTGGAAAGACTGTTGCGTAGTTAGTTCAATCAAAATAACTGTGAATTAAAAATTTCGAGAAAGTAGAACTTGCCGCCGATTTTCGAGAAGCCCGTCAACAACCAAAAGAAAGTACAAATATGAAAGGAACATTGCCTAAATCTACTACAGATTCTTATCAACGTACACTTTTGTTTTTTTATAATAAAGTTACTTTATTTATTTTCTTCCTAACGTCCATATTTCATACATTCAATCAGGAAACATAAACACCGGTCATTTGACCTGCTATGGTAGAAATAGGTATATATATTAAGTGTTGTTATGTTTAGAGTTAACAAACAATCATGATTAAATAACATCATTAAAATATAAGTAATTTTTCATTATTTAGTCAAACTATTTAACACAACAATTTCATTCACCTTAAAATTAACCAGGTAAAGTTGGTCTAAGTTAGCATGGAGTAAACAGTTAAAATCTCTGATTGATTCGTCCTTCTTCAATCCAAATATTTTATATAATGCGTTATTTTTAAACACCTTAAGGGACTGCTCATTCCTTAAAGTAAGACACCATGTTTCACAACTATAAAATACTGTTTGGAGTAAGTCAGTTATATAATTTCTAAATTTCAAGTATAAGAACAGAGGACGCTAAATACATCTTCTTAGATTAAGTTCTCATCGAAAACAATTTCAATTTTTTTTTTTTAATTTATTAGTTGTGAATCCCGTTGTTATTCTAAAGGTGCTCACACACTGCGTCGAACGAACCACATAAAAAACAATTACTCCCCAAAAATTTGCCATACAGGCATATACTGAACGGCCATATTATAATATTTACATTGAAATGTGAAGTTGAGTGAACAACGATGGCTAACTGCACCAAAACACTTTTACACAACCATTTTCATAACAAAGATGGCTGACCACACCCACACACCTTAATTGCAACCATTTTTATTATAAAGATGGCTGTCATGGAACTAGCGGATATTCTGGCTTTTTCTTTAACATCTTATAGATACAAGCAGTGTCAAAACAAGCTAAAAGAGGGCCCAGAAGCTTATGTTTATGAACTCAAAAGCGAAATAAGCTCTATTACTGAGCATATGGTCGTACAGACAAAATACCTGCTCAAGTTCACGTCTCATTTAGATCAGCCGAACAGTGCCCGAAACCAGCTGTTCGTGAACGTGGTTGAGGCAGGGTAAATCCACTTTAAATCAAATTCATTTACAATTTAACTATTACTATCCTTTATATAAGAGATAGCATTAATATATTTAATAGTTGTTCATGGATGTCTCTGATTGGTTATTTTATTCATAAGTAATTCCTGGTGAAGACCTGAAATTTGGGTCGAGCCACTGGCATAATTACATACAGTAGGGTTCCGATTAACCGAGGTCCGGTCAACCGAGGTCCCAATTAACCGAGGTGCCAAGTCTGAGGGGGGTGTATGTGTATGTACATGGGTTAATTTAAACAAACTACAATAAAAGATTTCTTTTTAAAAAAATATTTCATAATTTCTGTTATTATTTATTATGCATTAATATTATTAAATATTTATCAGGTTTTTAAGCATATATGTAGTTTTTATTTAAAAATAACCTACATATTTAGTTAATATTGGTATGGTTCTGATTAACCGATTATTTCGATTATCCGAGGTAACCTTGGTCCCCATCGACTCGGTTAATTGGAACCCTACGTTATGTAATATCTACATATAGTGTTATCTTTGCACCAAACACCCCAACCATTTCCACTTCATTAATCTCCATGGTCAATTATCTTTCATCATTATGATCTATATTTAGCTGGAATAACCATACTGTCAACTATAGACACATCCGATTTCAATTTTAAAAACTACACCATACAACATAACAGATTGGAGAAATCCAGAAAGTTTACGTAGAGAATTAAAATATATGTTGAAAATTGATCCTTGCTGTAACATGTAATATGTATTGAAAAATAAACAAATAATTCAAATTAAAAGTAATGAATAAAGTCAATACGATTACTTATTTTATATTTTCGTATTATTTACATTATCATGATCTAATCAAAATATATTTTCAATATAGTAGTATAACTCATTATACATTTAAAGAAAAGAAAAAAAAAATATATGTATTCCTAATGAGTTATATTTTATCAGTTACTGACTGCTTTGCTTTAAATTTCTTATTATTCATGTTATCAATTCCTATGAATGCTTTATTGTTTGATGCCCAGTCATGAATAAGCAAAAAATCAATTTACAAGGACTCTCTTTCAGAAAGCGCCTTCTCTTTGATCTCAAAAAGATAAACAAGTAAGATTGAGCCCCCCTCTCCTTCGGGCTCCTTTACAAAGCTCTTGATTCTTTCCAAGGACACTGCATCAAAGCGTTCTCACTCTTAGTTCATAACAGTTAATCATTCAAAGGTTATAAGTTCCAATTTAATCCACTCTCCAGTTATTGAGTCAGTTTTTTGGCAGTTACTTTCCAACAATCTACTTAAGTCACCTATATTACTGCATTATCAGAACTCCAGATACACCAGAGTATCGACATACTGACAGTAAGTCTGATTTTTACAAATACAAGTATGTTTAGAATTTTAATTCAATCTTCATCACAGAAGTATAAGTAATACCCCAAGCCCTTTATTATAATTGAGATTGGCACTATTTTAATGAAGGTTAAAATTCAAGGTCTAAATATATCATTACAATTTGAATGAAGAAACATTGCAAGAGTAAAGATGAGATCATTTTTTGGTAAAAGGAATCTTTTATCAAGGTTATGTATGTTTTCAATTAAAATGGTAAAAAAATTCCTTCTAGCAGCTATATTTTTCTCTTTCTTTGAATTACTTCAACACCAAATAAATGATAAGCTTACCAGTTACCTTTCTTTGTTAGTAAAAATACAATTGATTATCATTCTAAAAAATATCATCACCTTCATGATAATAGTTTTGTAAATACTACTTTGAAATTTAATTGGAAAAAAGAGAAAAACTAGGTAAATCGAGCAAAAGGAAAGTAATAAGGATTACCATCCATTTAAGAATTTCTTTTATTTCCTATTGAAATTTACTTTTTCAAGTAATTTTAGACCATGGATAATTAATTAAATTACTTGATGATATTAAACACATTTCACCTAAATACGGATTTAAGTTTAGGTTCCTTGACCTCTTTCTTGGATGTAACCCACTTTGGACGAACTTTACAATTCACTGTGTAAATGGATTTTGTAACACCATTTATCTGTTGTGAGATTACCTGCAGAATTGCGAGCTTCACATTTTGTTTTTATAAATCATAAATTATGGCTGGACTCGTGAACAAGTTTCAAAATTTATTGAAGCTGTAAGGGATAGATACATTAACGAAAGTTTTAAATCAATGTAATCAGTATTTTCTAGTGATGTAAAACTATCGATAGTCACGACTATCAATAGTTTCGATAGTATCGGACATAAAACTATCGATACTATCGATAGTTTTTAGTGTTGACCGGAGGGGGGAGGGGGGGTAGAATTTTTCAACGATCGGAGCTTATTTATGCACGTTATCATTTGCAAATTTTTTCTTTTCTTTTTTATTAGGGAATTAGTTAAACATTTCTGCATATATATATATACGATGGTTTCCATTGTAGCTAGAAATAATTTTTGTTAAAATCAAGATTGGTAGTAACAGCAATAAAAAATGTTATCAAAAAGTCAAGGAAACTGTAATTAGAGGAAAGTTCAAGTAACTATGCGCTCAGGATTCCCAGTTGCGGCGGATTTATAATGCTAACTGTGTGTTTTCCTTGAAGTATGGAATCTTAAGTCCATCAGGAGCTTGAGAAAATCTTTGAATTAACAAAAACAGCAAATAAAAGTTTATTTCTAATTAATTTGAAATTCAATTTTTTTTTCTTTGTCGATAACTCCAATAAAACATTCATTATAATTATTTTACTACTTTGATGAGGTTTTTAGTAACCTTTGAATTAAAACGTTTAACACTTAATATTAGACCTCCGTTCTCATAATAGAGTACGGTATATCACTGTTATTGTGTTGTTCCACACTGTGTGATCTTAACCAAATTAGTACACAATTTTTGTATGTGCCCATGATATCATAACTAGGCATAACTCTGAGGTCATTCCGGCAAATCTTAAGTTTTTTTTTCATTCATTACATGAGATTATGAATTTATTTATTTAGAGCTAATTTGTTCTGTTCTTTTAAATGCATTTAATATTTGTAATGACTAAAGAAGCTTTTTCCTAGTTTAGTTTTTGGTTCTATTGTTTTAATTCACTTCTACTTCATTTACATTCATGTGATACTTTATGTGAGTAGCAATGTTAAAATATTTGTTCAGCTAATTTGAGTTTTATATGTTTTAAATAATTTTTTTTTTTTTTTTTTTTTTTTTTTTTATAGAGTAGATATATAAATATAAATGAAATTATACCGTATCATTTTGATTATTTCCCATTTAAATGAATTATATAGCTAATAAATTTAATCATTATATATTATATAGGATGCTTAAAGGCAGAGGTTATTACTTTTCCTCTTTAAAAAACAAAGTTTCCGATAGTACTATCGATAGTCCAATAAACTATCGATAGTTTGATAGTTTTAAAACTTTATTATGGTGGAAGATAGTTGTCCCAATTCAATTCACATCTTACAAAACTAATGAACACAAAACTTATAACATATCCCACCTACATAAACCTTATTTCCTACAATTATGTTGCTCTCCGTTTTTATGGCCTTCCAAAAAATTCACAAACCCAGTACCCCCCATTGCCTGAACACTTCAAACATTAACTCGCCCTCTGTCAAACTCAGTAAATACCTATTACACTCCTTACAAATAATCAGTCACGATAACCCATATGATATCCACAACTCCTTCCACTTACATCAACAGTTCATTTCCATTAATATTCTTGATTCTCACATCCTTTGATGTAGAAAGCCACCAACAATCCTGTAGACATTGCCCTATGTATTATAGAAGACAAGAGACCAACCATTGAACCTCACACCTCCTTAGACTAAACATTATACTTAGAATCCCTCAAGCACTATTGTAAATCCGGCTACCTAATCTTTCAAGGACAGTTTTACCATCAAATCTACGGACTCACCATGGGCAATCCCTTAGCTCCAGACATAGCCAATATCATACTCAACGACCTACTGAACTACCTTATTCTCTTATTTCCAACAGATATTATTTACACTTGTAAATATATTGATGACCTTCTTCTTATACTTAATCCTGATAAAATTCAAGACATCCTGTCAGCCTTCAACTCCTACCACCCTCGCCTCTGTTTTACCATAGAATCCGAAACCAATAATTCTCTACCTTTCCTTGACCTTCTCATCATAAAAAAACTCCAAAAACAGCATATCCACAGACTGGTACACTAAACCAACATACTCAGCCCGACTTTTACTCCCAACATCCCTATCACCAAAAAATAAACATAGCCAAGAATTTAATCAACCAAAGTCTTTCTCTTTCCAATCCTATTTTTCATGAAACTAATATCAACTGCATCAAAACCATCCTTTTAGCCAACAATTTCCCCCCTCACCTCATAAAAAACTTATAAATGACCACAAAAATCGTTTATCCTCAAATCCGACCACCAATCTTTCTCCACAACCCAATTCGTCCTCCATATATAGATCTTTACCATACATCCTCACACTTTCCGACAACATTCAAACATCTTAACGTTCAAAAAATCCATACTTACTACGCCTTCAAATCTCTGAACAAACTTTCAAAACTATACACTACAGTGAAAGACTCTATTCCTCCTGCACATCGCTCTCAAGTTGTTTGTCATACAACATGTAATTTTCCAAATTGCAACTCTTAGATAGGTGAAACTAAAAATCTCCCCAAAGACCGGATCACCCAACACAAATATTCCATTTCCTCAAAAAACTTTACGGTTTCAAAACTTTCTGAACATTCATTAACCCTCAACCATTGATTCGCTTTCGACAAAATTTTGAGTTTTATCTCAATTTCATTTATTACTTTTATCATGGTCTTACTTTAATAATTATCCCACATTTATTATTTCACAAACCCTAAAAATCGGTTTTTCATGAATTATAAGGTCCTATCGTGCTCAAATGCCATGAATGTGGTATCGCTGGATTCAGAATTTCACTGAGCTTTTGTATATCGCATTCTCCGTGTTCGTTTTTTGGTCCAAAATGAGATATCGACCTAAAAGTAGTGATTTAACGGATCGAAACGGATCAAATTGGATTTTACAAATTGCGATACGAGCATTGAGACCCAGTTTAGTTCCATTGGAAAGGCCTGAAACCTACCATTTTTGAGATAACGTCTGGTTTAGGCCCCTCCGCCGCATGTGGTCAACTACTTATTGTGTTACGTACAGCAAATGTAAGGTCCTGCTTGGGTTCTATAAATGTGATTTCGTCTGATTTAGAATTAATTGTAGTGTAAGAAAATTGCACTCTCACATTTAGCAATTACAGTATACTCCCGCTTAACTGGCTTCCGTTTAACCCACTCTTAAAAACTAAAGAAGAAATAGCTTCGTATATTTAGAGAAGACGAAGAAATGACATTAAGATGCGTATAAACGAAAAAAATAAAACAAAAGATTTTGTGAAAACTGAATAGATTGATAGTGTAAATTTTTGTAAATCGTTAAATTTGTGCCATTTTTTTGGCTTACCCTTGAGGGGTGTTGGTCTATCTGACTCCAATGTATGTGGCACGGAGCGTGAAAAAGGAAGGGAAGAGCAGGATACTCTCCTAATCGCTGAGACGGTAAAATATCTCCACCCCAGGTACTCTCCAGGGTTGGATAAGGAAACCGGTTGTTCACCGGCAGGTAAGAAAAGGAACCTACCCCAGATACTCTCCGGGGTTGCAGTTTGCTCATCAGGACACTCTCCACTGTAGATAGGAAGAGAGGATTCCGGTTACTCACCGGGAGGTAGAGGTACCTGGTTGTTCACCAGGGATCACAGTGGATTCTCTCCACCGTGGGTAGGAAGTGAAGAGGTAAGAAATGAGGAGCCCAGTTACTCACCGGGAGATACTAGGTTAGTATAGAAAAGTATGAAGTTAGGCTAAAGTAAGTATAATGCCGAAAAATACAAGTGTAGACAGCAAGAGGTAGTGTCAAGTAAGAGAGGTCCGTGCCGGCTGAGTGCTAGGTCAGCTCAACACTCCACAGGGCGGCTTATATAGCCGCTCCCCACCACTACTCGGAGGGGTGGGGATGTGCTTGACTGAAGAGGCCGGTCCCCCCTCCTCCGCTTACCGCTCGCTCTCCGCCACATGAGTACCCTCCTCAATGACGGATTCGGGCTTGGTACAAAAAAAAAATACATAATTTTAATATAAATTATAAAAAAAACAATGAAAATATTTCTTCTTAAGAAAAAAATATAAATATTTATTAGAGCTAAGGTTGGCATCCTTTCGTGGTCCTGGTATCTTTCGTGGCGTAGCAGGACGGTCTCCAGGCGATGTTCCTGTAGGGCTGGCTGTAGGTCATCTCTCCCTTGCTGTTTGGGTTCTCTTCAAACGCCGCGCTTTATTTTTTCCTCTTCTGCCGTCACCTCAGTTGCTGATCCGTCAGCTTTGTCTTCTCCCTTGCTGTTTGCTTTGTCTCCTCTGTGGGCTGGAACTTGGGTGATGGCGTATAGCTCGGTCCTGGAAGTGGAGTAATGCCCAGTTCCGCCGCAGTTGGTCTATGACCTGTAGGCTCATAGAGCTCAGGTCTTGATGGGCTGTATGTTTCCGGCTCGATGACTGGGGCTGGAACTGGAGCCTCCGCTGGCTGGTTCATGATCGGAATAGGTACGGGAACTTCAGCTGCGTTCTTAGGTGGTGTACCATGTAAGGGACTGATCATTGGCGGTGGAATCAGACCATCTAGAAGCCATTTTATAATGGGAGTTGAGGGTCGTGGAGGATCTGATGGCTGCGTCACCCTTGATGTAGCAGGAGGAGCCTTCTCCAAGTGCATCCGACCCATGTTGACTGAATAATGACTGGGCTTCTGATTTAACTTGTTAAGTTTCACTCAGCGAACTTTAAACTCTTTATCTTTCTCCCGTATCGAGTGGTATATGGCTTATGCTCTCTGCCGGTATGACCTTCGGTCTCTATCTCATGCTGGAGGTAGGCTGGTTTGATGGACTCGATCGAGTGACACCCACTCGTCTCTACCATTCCTAAGGATTACCATTGTCTTATCGGATTGGGATAGGATAGGGAAAGGACCTAGGTAGGGAGGAGTCAGTGGCCTACGTACAGTGTCGTCACGAAGGAAAATATGTGTGCAAGCCTTAAGATCTTGCGGTACAAATATTTTAACCTGCAAATGTTGTCTATGAGCACTGAAGTTAATTAGGTCGCTTTGAATCATAATTGAGTGGGGAGTATACGTAGTTGATGGTGCATCGAATAAATCGCCTGGAAATTGGGTCTCGAAAATAAATTTTTTTATCAAACTGCAAATCCTGACCATTATTTCACCTATCGTGAGATTGACAGTTGACTATCTCTCACCTCTATTTAAATGAATTTACGAAGAAACTCTTGAAAAAAGTAGAGATATCGTTAAAACCAGGCCGGTATACATTGCTGACATAGTAGTTGAAAAACTTTTGTTCTGAAACCACAACTACGCATTTTATTATTCTTTTAAGTTAAAAGAAAGATCAACGGGCAATTTGAAGTAGATTTAACTAATTTAATGGACATTGCATCTTTCAAATTTGCCCCTATGACATATGTTGATGTTGAAAGAACTTTCAGCCGATACAAAGCTCTTTTCAGATCGGATCAGCGTTTTTTCTCATTTAAAATGTGATTTAATATGTACATAATAATTTAAATTTTTTTTAAATTTTATGATTTTAATTTATATACATACAAATACATGTATATATGCTCAAAAATATAGATAATGCATGTGAATATATATTATGTTCATAATCAATTTGATGATATTTGTTCTTACATATTTAGTTTTTTTTTTAAATATTTCTGAAAATATAGTTAGATATATACATGTACATATCTGGCTTTTTATTTTACATGAAAATCCGTTCCCTAATTATAAATATAAAGTCACAAATTCATTCTAAAACCAACCGTGCAAACGGGTGTATTATGTTTGCAGTGATCCCCCTGGGTATTGAAAACCAAATCATTTAACTTCAAACTCAATGCTGAAACTTAGGATAAGAAATTTAAACCCCAACACTGGCATTAACCACAGCTGTTTCTGCAATTGACCATACATTTTGATTGTAAGTATATTTCGAGATCTGATTCTTTGACTGATTTCATTAACAATGGTGCATTCAATAACAATGCATTGCAATGTTGCAATTGCAATAACAACACGAATTAAATAGTTTTCACATCTTTCCCTAAAAGTTCAAAACAATTTCCAGCATACACCATTCATTCATTCAAAAAACCATTCCATATTATAATTTAAAATTCAGTATTTCTAGAACATTTTAATAAAAATGGAAATAATCAATAAACAATTTATGAGACTGTAATTCGCTGATTATATTAAATCATCACAATATCAAAAACACACCACAAGTCTAGATGGTGTAGAATTACAAAAGGTGCCAAATACTTTAATTATATCTTACCAAATACACCAAAAATAATAACACAAAGTCCACAAAGAAGCTATAGTAGATCAATGACAATGAAATATTCCAGAGCCATGAAGTGGATCATGTACAATGAAGAAATGACATACATATTTTTTATATATAACAATTTATGTATTGACAAACAGAGATGGAATTTAAAAATGTACTAATAGATAACCCCAGAAGATGGGCCAAAAGCCCGAAATGTTGAGATAATTAAATACAGGATAACCCATTGGAAGAGATTCCTTCATTGAAAGAAAAACCTTATGCAAACCAAACTCTTCCTCACTAAGGTGAAAGGTACAATCAAGTAGATAATAACAATAAATTAATAACATTTTAGTTCCAGTATATTACCAAATGACCATCAGAATGAATTACTTAATCTGTAAATCACACTCTCAGGAACCTAATGTAATTCTTGAATATCATGAATTACTTAAATTTAAAATATACAAATTTGTAAAAATGAAGCAGTTTTCTGAAATGATAATAATTTATTTATTGAATTGAAATAATACTATCTCCACTTACAATAACAATATCCAAATTTTGTGTTAGATGATCGGGTAAGGTTCTTTTAGAAACTTCTTCTTCAGGCATCCCGTTGAATCGATCGTGCTTTTTCCTTTCTTTGACAACTTTCATCGAGTTAGGATCTTTTAATGGATGTGTTATGCAACCCATTAAACTTTGATATCCCATTCTAAAAAAATAATAAAAAGAACAATTATATAACTAACAATATTAACTCATGAAAAAATGTCAAACTTAAAAATATTTATTAGTGTCAATTAAATTTAAAATGTCTCAATGTTTAAATGATTTTTAAATAATATTGGATAAGAATAAAAAATAATCATAAATTGGATGTAGAAGGGAAATACAATTTTACTATCAAGACGATTCGATTCTTAAGTTGCAAGTTTACACAGATGCTGATTATGCCGGAGATTCAGAAGACAGAAGGTCTATGACCGGAGTATTTTTTCATTATGGAGGGCGCTGTTACTTGGGGCTGTAGTAAACAGAAATGTAGAGCACTTTCTACAATGGAAGCAGATTTTTTGCCACAAATCAGGAAGCAATGAGGTTGTCCCATTTATTTGGTTATTTGCTTGGCATCAGCAATGTTCCTGTTCTGGTAATAGATAACTAGAGAAGTGCCATTCGGCTTATCAAAAACCCCAAATTTCATAGTTGTATTGATCGTGAGGGAGAGATACCAGGAAGGCGATCTGCAAGTCAGGTGCAGCATTGAGAACAGATTGCAGACATCTTCATGAATGGCTTATTAAGATTACGCTTCGAGAAACTAAGGGAGAATTTGGGTTTAATTTCCAAAAGTATTGTGTTATCTGTGGTCCAAATTAAGGAAAAATGTTGAATAAATTATTTTGTTAAGTAATTTGAACTGTTACTGGCAACACTGCTTTTTGCTTTGAATGGCCTCTGTTGCTGTTACTTAATAGTGTGTCCTGAGTTCATGTTCCATGATCTTATAATAATAATAAATAATAAACTCTTTATTTAATTGTCCCGGGAACTAGTCCCTTAGGAACAAATTATACAGAAACATATGAATACTTTAGAGCCTACATAACAGAGAAAAAAGAAAGACAAATAATAAAGTAATCTTCTTGTGATGAAAAAATTAGAAATAAATTGAATATCCTAATTGACTTAAAATGAAAATAACTATGTGTAGATTACAATATATAATTATTTACAAATAAAATAAATGGAACTTCTATTTAAAAAATAAGTAAATAATGAAGGCCTATATCAAATTAAAATTGAAATTGAGAATTTGTTGAGACTATTAACAATCGTTCGGGAAACTGGGTGGATAGGTGGTGATTGAACAGGTGGGATTTAAAGATAGGGAGAGTGTTGGAGTGACAGATAAAAGGGGGAATAGAGTTCCATAGGGAAGAGGACCGGATAATAATAGATCTTTCAAAAGCTGACATTCGGTGGGCTGGAATGTATAGATCTGAAGACCTAGAACGGGTATTGCGGGAATGGACAGAGGATTTCAACAGAAGAAATTCGGTGATGTATGAAGGACGGCAGGATCAGATAACTTGGAAAAGTTAGGAGGCCAGGAAATATTTGCGGTGGTAGAATGGGTATAACCACTTTAACCTTTCATAAAAAGGTGAGATGGAGACGTCTCCTGGGACCCCAAAGATATTTCGTACGAAACAATTAAATAAACGTTTTAGTTTTGCTTCGAGATCCCCAGAGATACCCCCATACACCGCACAACAATATTCAAAGTGGGGAAATACCAGGGAAGTGACCAGAAGCCTACATGTTTCAAATGGAAGAAGGCTTCAGAAATGATTTAATTGCTTTAAGGTAGAAAAGGTAAGGCGGGAAATATTGTAGATGTGATTTTTCCAGGAAAGCGTTTGGTCGAAGGTTACTCCGAGGTTTTTGATAGTTGGATAGAATTTAATAAGATTATTATTTAGGAGCAGGGTAGGGGTATTAGGGATGGTTTAAAGGAGGTAGTTGGAGCCTATTAAAATTGCTTTAGTTTACTCAGCATTCAGCTTCAACTTGTTAGCTTCTGCACAGACACTGATTCAATTTAAATCATCCTGAAGCTTTTTTGTCGCTGACAATAACCCAGATGGCGGGAAGGACAAGTATATTTGGAAGTCGTCTCACATAGATGTGATATTGGGAGTGATGGATCAGAAGAGGAACGTCGTTGATATAAATAGCGGACAGAGTTGGGGATTGATGAAGGAATAAGAAGGATATTGTGGTCAACTGTATGCTTTGGAGAAATAAAAAAGGATGAGGATAGTTAATTTTCGGTGTTCGATGGACGTTTGGAGGTCATGGGTAATTTTTGGGAGAGCAGATTGAGTTGAGTAGCCAGATTGGAAGCCCAATTGGAGTGGGCAAATGAAAGAACATTCTTCTAGGAAGTTTGACAGTTGATTTTGAATGAGGTGTTCTAATAGTTTTGAGAGATTTGAAAGAAAAGATATTAAACAGAAATCATTCATTGAGGAAGGGTTTGCCATTTTGATTAACGGTCGGACTAGAGCGGTTTTCCAGGAAGAATGGTATATGGAGTTTTGTAAAGAAAAGTTGTAAATATGATAGAGAAAAGGAATAAGTGCTGAATTTTATTAGTTTTACTGGGATATCATCGTGACCATAATCGTTGGTGTGGGATTTTAGGATTGCAGTAAGTTGGTCATAATAGGTTATGTGAGAAAAGAAGAAATTTTCCGAATTAAAATGATGCTGATTAATATCAGCAGGTTGGGATGAATCAGAAGGATGAGAAGTGGTTATTGAGATCATCTGGTGTGAACTGAAGGGAACTTGAGTTATTGGAACCTGGTGGGGATGATTGTCGGAGTATTTTCCATTTGCTTTTAGGATCCTGGGCATCGGAAAGGGTATTGTGGAAGTGGAAGAATTTAGCTCGTCAGATTTCGGATTAGGACACATTTCTAAGTTTTTTGAAAGACACATAATCGGCTGCCAAACGGGTTCGCCGAAATGTGCGTCTAGCAGCTTCCCTTATTTTTATCATATCCTTTATTTCAGGAATCAGCCAAGGTGCAGCAAGACGATGTAAGGTTCGGGTTTTCAGTGGAGCATGGATATCTAAAATGGATTTAAATTTGAGGTGAGGATGGAAACCATAGGATCGATGGATTCATATGAATATATGATATCCCATTGAGCGGATTCAAGGTTGGATTGAAGGGATTCATAGAAGAAAAGGTCTAAATTGAGGAATGACATCACCTTGGGAGTAAAACGTTTGATAGGTAGGTCGTGTGAAATCTGGTTGAGGTCATGTGATGAGAGAAACGGAACAGGGCATTGCAAGGAAGAGATGATATTGGTGGGAGATACCAAGATACAAAGGTCCAGCCATGTATCGGAATGTTCTTTATGATGTGTTGGAGAACAAGGAACTAGGTAAAGGTTGAGGGAATACAGAAGGTCAGTTAGATGGGACTTCTCAGGGGAGTCTGAGAGCATGTTTACATTCAACTCTCCGCTGATAATGGTGTTAGTATACTTGGATACAAGATTGAAGAGGGAAGACTCAAAGAGGTTATCGAAAGGAAAACGAGGAGGTCTATATACTCAGCGAATAATAAGGAAGAGGAAATAGAGGAAATTTCAACAAATATATATTCTGTATGAGAAAGGTCATGGGAAGGAGGAATTTGGCCTTTAGGTTTTCATGGATGTTTAATCCAACACCACCTCCCATACGATTAGATCTGTCATGACGTAAAAATAGGTAGTTAGAGAGGGAACTCTGTGAGGAAGGATGAAGGGTTTTAGCCAGGTTTCGGTTATCGCTATTATATGATGGAAATTGTCGAGGAAGTATTTTTGGAATTGATCAAAGTGAGCTGTAAGGGATTGAGCATTAACGTGACAGAAGGTTAGGATATTAGTCATAACTGAGAGGTTAAGGGAGAGGAGTTGCATGGAACAGGGACAAGGATGAAGGAATGTTTGAAACATTTTTTAGAATTAAAGTTAAAGTAGGCGGCAAGGTGTGAATATAATTCCAATATTGAGTAAAAACTATTAAAATCTATCAAAATATCGGTTGTTTGAAATTGATGTTGGTACTTTAAATTATTGCACAGAGAAAATAAATAAAAATATAATAAAATAATAATATCATTACAAATGATGTTTGACCTCGAAAAGAAAAGATGACTACAATGATAGAAATTAGAATTAAAATCTTATAAAATATAATGATAAAAATTAAAAATATCTATAACAAGAATAAAAATATCTATAGGGAAGAAAAACACATAATATAAATCAAAAATATCTATAGTGAAGATTAAAAAATTCATAATATAAATAAAGGTATTGATTATGAAAATAAAGGAAGATACCTCTGCTACTAATGATAATATCTGTATCAGAATTAATAATAACCATACAAAGATAAAATATCTGTGATAAAAATAGAAATGTTGAAAATGGAAATAAAAATCCATACAGTGGGAATAGAGTTCTTTAAAATGTCTCTATTAAAAATGAAAATATTAACCCTTTGCACCCGAACGGCACCTCTCAGGTGTCATCCTATTCATGACTGCAACTTGCATGGCGCCTGAGAAACGCCATTACTATTTATGATAATACTGTACCTTCAATTGTGCACCCGTTGTAAAAATTTTTACTAGGTGGGAGATTAGTCCGGTATATATCAAATGGTGGACACTTAGATCCTTCAGGGCAGAAAATAAATTTTGAAATTAATATAAAATTATTTAAAAAAATATAAAATTAAAAAAATAAATTTTGAAATTAATATAAAATTATAAAAAAAAATTTTAAATTAAAAAAATAATTTTTTTTTTTTTTTTTTTTGTAACTATGTGTTCTTGAAGGTTCAATACATATAACCCAAATTTCATTACAATTCCTTACTTGGTTCTAAAATTTTACTGTATATTACGTTTTCGCAAATATTTTGCGTCGAGTTGCCGGTAGGTAACGTCTGAAACGGTGCCAAGTGCAAAGGGTTAACATTGAAAAAATATGTATCTTTCATAAAACCTAAAGAGTTCGCAATCTTGAAGCAACTTACGTACTGCTTTCAGTTAATAAAAAATAGAAAGTTTGAAAATTAAAATAAAAATCTCTACAGTGGGAATTGAGTTCTTTAAAATGTCTCTATTAAAAATGAAAATATTAACATTGAAAAAATATATATCTTTCATAAAACCTAAAGAGTTTGCAATCTTGAAGCAACTTATGTACTGCTTTCAGTTAAAGAATCTAAGTCACTTGGCTTTTCAATAATCACGGCTGGATGACCATTTGACTGCTTGCCACGCACCCGTCCTCCGCTGAACCACACGTACTTGATTTTCGTGGTTGCTTTCTTTTGCCTGACCAGCCAGTACAGGTACTTGTTAGCAGGCATCATCGCTTCACTTAGATATATTCGATGGGCTTCGTTGCAAGTAACCATTTTGTATTTTTTATTTTAGTTGTTATTAGGAGTGAGCGATAAAATGAAAACAATAGCAAATCTGTTTGTTGTGCCGGGACTGATGGGATTGTCTGGGACTGGGATTGTCTTGGGACTGATATGGGGAATAAGTTGTTGCCAGTCGAGCTCTCCCCACCACTTCAACTCCGCTGTATTGGCTATAGGCACTTGATTTCTACTTATTCGATAATTGCCATACAACTGTAGTTTTTCGTAATAACATAAGAAACTGCGTGTATGCTGTATATGCGAAGTTTTAAACTAAAACTATTGAAAAAATTAAATGAAAAGTAATAAAGCTAAAGTAATTGAAAGGAGAAGCGCACAGTTAAGCTCTTGACTGTTAGAGAGATAATTTAAGACTGGTATACTGATGTATTTTGTTATTTAGTATTATTATATTTTGTAATTTAGTATTATTTTTGTTTATTGAGAAAAATGAAGTTGAGGCAATTTTATAAAATTTTCTGAATTTTGTAATCAAAATTTATTTTCATTTGGGTTTCATGTATTTTAAATATTTCTACTGAGTCAAAAAATTTTCAAAGTCAATAAACAGAATTATTATTGGGAAGCAGTATATTTTTGAATTTGTTTTTAATTGTTTTAATTTTAGAATTTAGGTTGAGACATTTTTCCTGAAGCCTATTTGGCTAGGTGAGAGATTGGAATCGAAAGCAGGATTTAACCTATTTGTTATTATTTTCATGAATATTTTGTAATTTAGTATTATTTTTGTTTATTGAGAGAAGGCTTATTGGTCTATAATTTTTCAAGTCCTTTTTTGTACAGTATTATCATTATTGAGCTTGACAATGGTAGTGCTTAAACAAGTTGTGTAAATAATTTACTGCTGTTTCCTCCTCTGTTTACCTGTTCGTGTATTAAGTGTTATTCCATCTAGTCCTGGTGTTTTCCCTTCTTGCATTTCCTTGATTCCCCATTCTATTACTGCTTTTAGTATAGGGCTCTAACAACTACTTTCATTATCTTTGTTGGAATTTTGTTTGCAACTGTACACTGGAGCTTTTATAAAGATTTTCATAAAAATATATCACTCCCTTCAATATTTCATTTTCTCCCCATACTTGTGTACCTAAATTATTGTTCAGGGCGATTATTTTTCTTTGTTTCAGCTTTCCATTAATTTCTAATGCTTCACAAAGTTTGGTTACTTTCTTTTCATTAAGACAGTTGTTTAATTTTATTCTTCTTTTCGAGATATTTACATACTCTACTGATGTGCAGTTCATTCTTTTTATTTTTCTTCTTTTCCTTGACTTATTCTGTATTGCACTTGGTAATCTTTGGCTCTTATTTTCTCTAGCAGATTTCATTTTATTTTGTAACTCCAATGCAGCTTGATTTATTGCAGAATTAAAACCTTTCTTCATTTCATCTATTGAATGAGCTTTTAAATAAGTTAGTCTTTCTTTAAAAACCTCTTGTAATAATTAATCAAATAGAATTTTGATGTTTTAGTTTCCTTGCTTCACATTGGAGGGTTTGCTTTATTTTTACTTTTACGATGTAATATTTTAATCTTAGCACCAACAGCTCTATGGTCACTACCTATATCAATGATTTTAATTAACTCCACAACTAGTTCTGTTTATACCAAATATTATAAAGTTATACTTCCTTTTATCTTTTTCTATAAAATACTTTAATTTTAACGTTCTCTTTTATGGTTTCAATATCAGTTTTTAAATCAGAAAAGAGGTTACCTCTTATATTTGCAGTTCTTGATTCTAAAGAATTAAGTTTATTCAATTTTGATAGAATTTCATCCAATATTTGCAACATTTTAAAAGGAGGATATTCTAATATTATAAGTAATTTTTTGAAGCACCAATCAAGCTTATAACCTATCTTATCTAAGTAATTTTTTGAAGCACCAATCAAGCTTATAACCTATCTTATCACTTGAACTACTTTAACTGTATTCAGGTTAACCTATTGTATCTTTAAAGCACTTATATTTGATTTACCCTTTAAATAAACCAAAACTTTCTGGTTCTTTTGGTAAGATTTTTTTTTTAAAACAACCTTTTTATTTAAAATAACAGTTTTCAGAATAGCACAATGCAATCACCACTATAGCCAGTTGCAACCTATATAAGATAGGAAGATAAATTTGCTTTGCCTAAAGCTTTGTCGCATAGATTAACAGTGAAAACCTGTTCTGTAATGAATAATCTATATAAATTTAACCATTTTGTGTGGGTAAACAATCATTATAAATTTATATTAATTTTAAATATTTTATTTTTGAAGAAAAAAGATTGGTCTCTGCTGGGAGTTGAACCCAGGTCACCTGAGTAGCACGTGCGGTACACTATCCACTGCGCCGAGTTCGCTTCCAAGCCAAGTCAATCTCTTATCTTCATTGATCCCTATCTCCCAATTTCGCAAATTTATACGGGGTGGGGTCTAGTTTGTCCAATTGACAGGATATCTTGATAGTTCATCAATTTTTAAATATTTTTATCTTATTTTAATTTATATTAAATGAAGATAGCTGATATACGAATGTTCAACAACTGCCTACCATAGCTTCAGAGCTTGAATTATAGGCTTGGTATTCAGCCATATTTAAGATATTAAATCGAAACCATATTCAATTTCTAAAATGAAAATTATAAATTTTGGTTAATATCTTTATTGTTACAAAATGAGAGGCATAAAAAAAAAGGAAAAATCGTCTCATTCATCTGTCGATGAAAATAGTACAAAGGAGTGTTCTACTTATTTTTAATAAAAAATCAATTAAAAAATACATGCATTTCATACTGCACTGTCAGAGATTTAAGTAAGAAGACAATTTAATTTTATTTCAGTTGTAAACAGAATGTCAACAACAAATTATGCATTATGCAACCTATGTAAAAATATTTTAAAATACTGTGCTAGATATAACCCTAACCCTAAGTTTTATTTGATCAAAATTTTCGAGTTTTAGAATAGAATAAAGGCTTAACCAGCCCGAAGGCTCGATGCCGACACAACCGATCGCTCCCTACATACCTTCATCGAATCCGAACTCCACAAGATCAACCCTCACAGAATCCTCCCACCTTCCCCTTGGCCTACTTCTCGGATGTTTACTAGTCAGCAAAGTGCTTATTAAACTTTGAGTTATTCGTTTGCAACTAAGACTCACAATTTCGCAATTTGCACTTTTAAGTTTTAGAATAATAAATCCGTTTTAAAATCAAATCAGCTTTCTGAAATAATTATCCTTTGTAGAAAGTCTAGAGAGAGACACGGAGAGTAGTATGTCAATAAAATCAATCTACAAGCACCAAAATGTTTTTAAATTTTATTTTATTACATTTGTTTATAACAAAAAAAGTTGATGGTTGTAGACAATGAAATAATGTAACTCCATATATGATTCCTTGAAGAAGGGTCATAGGCCCGAAATGTCGAAGAATAATAAATTATAAAAAATGAATATGAAAGGTTCCTTCATTGATTTGTTATGGAGGGCAAAGATATATTATCTGAATAGGAGGAAAAAGTTTCGAGAAGTACTAATCAACTTTATTTATAGGTAATCTTAAGTTTTTAAAGAAAATGAAAATTATCAATCATCTAAATCAAATTTTGCTAACTTTTTTTTGGAAAATGTATTTTTTTTTTTTTTTAATTAATACAGCTTTTGTTTGCATTTTACAGTTTATTTTGGCAGCATCTATGGAAAAAGACTTCTAGATTTTAAATGCCTTAACAGAAAATCAATTTTAATTGACAGATCATTTAAAAGCAACAAAAAAGTAAAAATCATGGCCTAAACCTTATAACGAACAAGAATATGGTAAACAAATCTCTTATTACATTACTTTTACTATACATTTTAAAACCTTGAAACTCATGTCCAATAATCACATAAATACAATTTATCAATCTAAATTTTCGACATATTTACAGAATATATCAATAAATAGGGACTTATCTTAAATAATGCCAGACAAATTATATACTAGCGATGCAGGACAATTCATAATACCTTTCTGAGAATAAATTATGAGTTAATTATCATTTTAAAAAACTACATACAACTCATTGCTGAGAAAATTTAATTACCCCGACTGGTTGTGACTAAGTAAAGAAATATCTTCTGTTTTAATTTTTTTTTTCCTTCCTCTTTTTTTTGGCACTTGCTGCATTATGACTGGTGAACATTGAACAGGTGCTATCATATGTTCATCATCAACAAAAGAATACGGATCTTCTGGCATATTATACTTTAATATACTATCCTGTATATGATTTCCCATTTTTGAAACCATCGCCATATGTGCTTGGGCATGATGATGATGATGATGATGATTTGGCATGTCAAGTTCCCCTCCTCCAGCAGTTTCATATCCATCATCATGTGGTGGTTCTGGTTTCAAAGTTCCATTATCTTGGTAACCACTTCTGTAACAGTCACTATGAAGAGAGAATTATTAATCAGTATTAAAAACTTACACTGAAACACTTAAAACATTTAATACTACAGTGAATACATGTATAAATAAAAATTGTTCAAACAACCAATGAGCATGGATAACCAAATTTAAAAAGTTGTTCAAACTTTTTCAAAAGATTGTTGTAAAAGAATCCCGCATGATTACAAAGTTGGATCTCAGTTGATCCGATGATAATATCAGATCATTTAATTCTTTATTAGTTATACTTTGCTATCTGAATTTGAGATATTAAGGTATAAAAAAATTGACAAAGACTTATCAGGGTTTCATGAGGAAATTGGCACTTTGTACTTTGCTTCCTTCCTTGAATAACAGCTACATTGAGTAGTAGGGGCATAGAGAGATAGAACTTAAGAAAGGCTTACTTCCTCCATGCTCTTCCTTACCATCCCCACCAAGTCCGTCCAAATTCTAGCTTATGCAGATGATATAGACAACATGACAAGAATGCAAAGAAAATTAGAATAGATTTTTTAAGCAGTAGCGGCTGCAGGAAAAATGGGTCTATGCATCAAGCAAGTACAGTGAAATATGTTTAACACAAAAATGCTTCAGACAAAATATCAGTTAACATGTAATAAAAATAAAATGGTCCCAATAAACTACTATGTATTTTCACAAATATTTTTTCACTTAACGCGAAAAGAAAAAAGATATCAGTTAACACAAAAAGATTCTGCTAATCGGAATTTCAGAATATGGAAAACACCAGCTGTGCCAGCTTAAGGGGAGTTTGAATTGAGAGACGCGTATTCTTCGTTTCATATTAAAGAATGTAAAGTTGACTTTGAAATACTGACACCATCAGGATAGCCGCAGCTAGCTATAGATAGTTGGTTAGACGAAAACATATTAATACAACACTCTACTCCTCCCTACATTTTGTTATTAATGAATTTTTATTAAATTCTTGCATATATACACAACTATTTAATCAAAAAGTACTCTAATTTCTGTCATGTTGTTACACACATAATACTTTCTTTAGGATTGGTTGATTGATAATCAGGATTTTCAGTTTTTATTTTAGAAAGCTAACGTTTTGATCCTCCATCCCTACATGTGGATCTTCATCAGAGCTTCTGTATTACTCTGGTAGCAGCAGCAGTCTCTGTACTACTCTGAACTCAGAAGCCCTGATGAAGATCCACATGTAGGGATCGAAACATTGGTTTTCCAAAATAAAAAATAGATAACTGAAAATCCTGACTATCAATCAACCTACACTAAAGAAAAACAGTTGACTATTACTTACTTATAATACTTTCTTGTAACATCCAAAACATGAAATTCATTAAACATGAAGAAATATTTCAGTCCCCTCAATTTCGTGTTAAACAATTTTGATTGTAAATACTAAATATATGGTTGCCAACCTTCCAAGACCACGACCACTTACTATTAAATTTAAAGGACAAACTTTTAAAAGTTTTGTGAATCTAGGGTCCCCAGCAGAGAGGTATAGAAACAATGACAGTCTCAATGACAGCAAACAGGTGTTCTTTAGGCCTGGTTAAGATAATAACAAGTCATATGCTGGCAAGGAATACTAAGAAACTCTGCGCAAATCTTCAATTAGACCTGTACTGCCTTATGAAGATACCATCAGCTTTCAGGTTTTTGAGAGTAAAACTTCAGAAAAATGTTTGGCTCAATAAATAATGGCTCCCAGTACAGGCTGAGAAACAACCCAGAGTTGTACTGAACGTCAAAGTAAAGGAGGAGGTGACATGGTTTTGGGAGCAATGCACTATCTAAATTATACGAAAGACCTCATTTTTTCTCCACATAGTTGTCACAAAATATACCAACCAACAAAAATTATCCCTAACCTATTCCCAAATATTTAATACTAGGTACTTATGTAAAATCAAATTGCAACAGAACCTACTCTCATATCTTTAGTTATCTGGTAACCAATCGTAACCTCTTCTTATCAATGTTGTGTTTTTGGTATTTTTGTTTATTGACTTTTTAAATTTGTTTAGTGTTGTATATTAAATTTATTTTGGAGCCCTTCATTAGAACTCAGATTTCTACTTACATTTAGATAAGTCGAAAGCTAAGTTCAAAAATTTACAAAAAAAGGTTTAAAAAATAGTTAAATACAAAGGATACTACAAAAGTTTTGCAATGTAACTTAACAGAAAGACCCAGGAGGCTGCAAGTTACTGCGTGTTCAGACCTATCCATGCCTGCATACTAGTCGCCATCACATCTCTGAGCTCAGTTGTTCATTAGAAGTGACAGATTAAAGTGCGTATTATGGCATCGTGGTCACGTAGTAAAGTAAGGGCAGTTTTGCGATATAATTTTGTGCGTGGTTTAAGCATAGATCAATGCTTAGAAGAAATAAAGATTGCATTGAATAATGATTGTCCACATCGTACGACTATATTTAGATGGTACAGAGAATTCGAAAGAGGCAATTGTTTTGGAGACACAGAAGACAGTACACTGAGCAGTCATAGAGTCTATGAAAAACCTGAGACCGAAGTCAAGAATGGACACCTGGTATCTCCACCATGACAATGCACCAGCTCACCGTGCCAGAGCCTGCACCGAGTATTTGGCCACTACTGGGCTGAAACTTCTTGAGCACCCTCCTTACAGTCCAGACCTTGCTCCCAGTGACTTTGCGCTGTTCCCACATATGAAAATGAAGCTGAAAGGAAAACATTTTTCAAGCGACGAGGATCTTATGAGGGCTTGGGACAACGAATGTGCCTCAATCCCAGATGAAACTTGGGAGAGCTGGTTTAATGACTGGTTTCGACATATGGAGAAGTGTATTAAGTGCGGTGTAAATTACTTTGAGAAAGTTAAATAAATAAAGCTGTATTGCAAAACTTTTGCAGTACCCTTTCTATATATAAACGCACATATTAGCCTTATAAGATCTCAGTTTTCAACTTCTGCTCGCTCAAAAGAGTAAACAAACACTCATGGGTCCTTTTCAGTGGAGATCGGGGCCAGACAAGTAGGTCATTTCTAGCAGAAAACGGGTCAAATTTCTATTTTTATAACTAAAGTCTTTTTTCAATGTGTTGTTATCAATTTATTCATATTTCTATAATCATTTATCTACGTTTTTCTCCCAAGCAGTGTTCGCTCTAATGACTGAGCCTATGTGAAATTTTAAAAAACCGACTACATTAGTCTTTTTTTCACCTTTAAGCTTCGTCATTTTTTTAATAGTCACTTTAAACAACTTCCACTTACTGAAATCACCTCTCTTTGCTCATTGTTTTAAACCTTTGTCAAGATAAGGTCAGTTCTATTTCTTCTTCTTATCTATTTATTTTTCTTTCATGTGTCCATACACTTCTTTCCCAGCACATCATTGTCATACATCATACCGTCAAAATAGGTTATAAAAGAAATACTAGCTTATAATTATATATTATATCCTTTTTGTTTATGTAACTATACATCTATTTACATTTCCGAAATCTCTTGATTTTTAAATGATTCTAAACGTATGATTTAATATCTTATTAAATACATATTTTCTTGGTACATGTTCTAAAATACATCTCATTTTCTTTTATTATGTTGTAATTCAAATAATTACATTTTTAATTCTTATAAAAATTAATATTTACAAATTCAGTTTTACTCTAAATACATTCTATATTACGGTTTAGATATGATTTATATCCTTGTGAAATTTAGCTATTAATACCTATATGTAATAATTGTTAGTGTAACTTCTCTCACAGGTAGTTATTTATTTAGTCCTGAAGAAGACCTGAAATTCGGGTCAAAACATCGGCACAATATAGCACTTCCATATAAGTATTATGTTTTCTGACCACACTCCCAACCACATCGTTACACTAATTTTCACTGTCAACCAACTTACATCCTACAAAGATTCGTATCATGGGCTTTCCAAGATCCTAAAAACCAGTTTTACTATCTTTTTCTTAAATTAAATTTTTTGGCTTACTTTTCTTGATGCGTCTTTTGGTTTTAATGATTTTGGTATACATTTGAATAATTTAATACAATTGACATTATTTTAGTTTTTTGAATAAAAAAAAAATAGATTGATGTGAATTACCACAGAAATTCATTTTTCTAGTAATAAAGGGCATTGATTAGCTTTATTTAATCACAACTTTCAACTCCCACTCCCTTCGCGAAATCTGAAGGGATAAATAAACCCCCAAGGCGTCCTTTTCAGGTGATAGGTTCAAAATAGGCCAGGCTCAGTACCTGCCTTTCCAAAGTCCTACCAAAAAGTTTCATTGAAAAAGGGGTTCCTCCCATGTCAGTAGCTTCCCATAGTTAATCAATCTGTAGGATATAAATAGGAAAAAGGATTCTTATTATTGCAAAGGATCCCACTCCAATCTGACTTTTCTTAAGCCAAATGGAATATGGAACAACTATGAGTGTTGGATTCTTGGTGGATTTCTGGAGTCATATAAGGAAGAGCTGGATTTTTATCGGCCTTAAAGACAATTATACTACAGACAAATTTATAATTTGACCTGAAGGGATGTCAGTCGCAGGATAAAAAATTTATTTTTTTATTAAAAAAAAACTCAATAAATCCAAAACATCAACATAAAAAACAGCTAGAGTAAAATTATAGACTACATATTTTTCAGACTTTACCACTATAATAATGAAAATTTCTCTCCAATAAATACATTATCATTGAAAACTATAATATTTCTATATTTTTTGATTAATATAAGAAATATTTGATAACGAAATATTTAATATCTTACATAGAATCAAAATAAGATCTATATTAATATTTGTATTCAAATACTTGGATATGAAAATACAAATATTTCATGTAGCAAATTTTTTTCATTTATTTACAAAATTAGGGACTAAAATTATTAATTAGGTATCCATAACATTTAAAAAAATAAATTGCAGATTACATAATTCTGACTGTTTTAAAGTCCATTATATTCAAAGATAATGTTTATAATTGTCTGGAATCTTATTATTTTTAAGGTAGAAGAGACTGAGGGTAAAAATAAGGTGACACACATTATTTTTACCCTTATTCTTGGTATTATTCTGGACTCAGAAGCCCTGATGAAGATCCACATGTAGTGATCAAAATGTTGGCTTACCAAAATGAAAAAAAGTCAAACTGAAAATCCTCACTATCAATCAACCTATCGAAAACAATTAAATGATTGAGCAACTGTAGTCCATAGAGTAAAAATAATATCAAGGATCCCTCCCAACAGCTATTGCTCCTCTCAATTTTATGATAAATATGAAAATAAAGCTTAAAAACCATCGCAGATTCATGGTGTCTCCAATGAATATTTTGCAATCAAAAACTGCACTGAAAACATCATTTTAACGGGATGGTAAATACTGCTCAGTAACCCTCGATTTATTTACATGTTAATAGGGTGTATAAAAAAAAATGACCGTTTCGTCAAATGCATGAATTCCAAGGACTGTAAAGACGTTAATCCTATTTATTGTTTACCTACAAGTCCTGTACTCTTTAGAATGTTAATCCAACTTTATTTATCAACACTGGACTTACTCAATAATACCTCAGTTCACAAGTTTTTGCTGGAGAAGCAACATGACGGTGTCTTACGAAATTCTTGTTATTTTGAGACATTATTGGAAAAAATCGTGTTCTGCCGCTGAAGGGGCTCGTGAAATCAACAGAATTGAAGGAGAAGGTCTCCTTGACGAGCGTACCACGCAGTGTTGGTTCCAAAAATTTCACAGTGGAGATACGACCTTAGAACGGAAGAAGGGGTCAGGGCGTCCATCGTTGGATATAGATGATGCTCTTCAGGAAGCTATAGACTCAAATCCAGCCACAAGTACTCGAGACCTTGCCAGGGAGTGCGGAGCGTTAAAAGATACTGTGTGTCGCCATCTGCACAGCATGGGGAAGGTGAAAAGGAGCAGCAGACTGGTCCCGCACGAGCTGACGCCCCAGCAATCTGCCAAAAGGGTAGAGATTTGCAAAAATCTTTTGAATCACCCTAACGATTTGCGATTTTACAAAAAAATTGTTACTTGTGATGAAAAGTGGGTTTACTGGCGAAATCCTGATACTAGTGGGCAGTGGTTAAGTCAAGGTCAAACGGCCTTTCCGGTTGCTGGAAGAGGACAATTCGAAAAAAAATCAATGCTTTGCGTATTTTGGAACTATGAAGGTGTAATCCATCATAAATTCATACCTCATGGAACCACAATTAATTCTGACCTATATTGCATACAGGACGCAACTTTATCCAGCTTTGGTCAATCGAAAAGGAGTTCTGTTACAGCAAGATAACGCCCGGCCGCATACTTCCCGTCAGACCAAGGAAAAATTAAAAAATCTTGATGGGATCGAACTTCTTCCTCACCCACCATATAGCCCAGACCTTGCTCCATTAGATTTTTATTTGTTTCGGTCAATGGCCCACTTCTTGAAAGGGAAAAAATTTGATACCTTTGAAGAAGTCGAAACAGCGGTGCAGGAATTCTTCGATAGCCATCCTAAAGAGTGGTACCAGCAGGGGATCATGCAACTGGCGGAAAGATGGCAAGCAACATTAGATAGCAATGGGTTATATTTTGAATACAATTTATAATTTTATTGTAAAGTATAAAAAAAATATATAATAATTTTTTGTCTAAAACGGTCATTTTTTTTTATACACCCTATTACAATTTACAAATTAGCCGTATTTACAAAAAAATATGATATTTTAATACAAAAAAATGTTCATAAAAATATAGCTACATAAAATCAAAACTGAATGATACTTTTCCATGAAAAAAAAGAAGAAGGTTTAACTGATATCTTAAAAAATAATAAATATAATAATTTGAAACATGAGTTGATATGATTAATAGGTTTTCTAATTGATAATTAGGTCATAATGTAATAACTGATGAACTGTAAAAATTGTTTTTTTCAGAGTAGATCGGGTCAGAGACGCTCAATTTCAAAACGGTTTTCACTGGTTGAAAGTTTAACCATTACTAAAGGCAAGAACAATATCACCACACTCTACAAGCCAACGACATAATATGAGAGAGTCCCTACCATAAAAGGTACCTCTTTTGCACGGAAAGTATTAATGTAGTTAATGATGCTATATAACTCCTGCAGATGTTTCTCCTTCCCTAAATTAATTAATATATGATTTTTAAGTTTAAAAAATCATCAATTATCCAGTAAAAAATAAACTGGACTATTTATCTGGACTAATTTTGTTTCCTTTCATTAATTATTAATACTTCATTTTCTCTCTAAAAAATAAATAAATAAAAAATAAAAAAACTGGGATCGGTATTAAAAATTATTCCCTATTCCAATATTGAGATAAAATACTAATAGTACACTTGCATCAAATATATATACTATTTTAGTATTTCAACTAGGGAAGGAAATAATGTTTCTACCTTAAATGGAATAAATACCCGAAAATATAACATTAGTTTTAATTAGTAAATATACATAGTGAATCAAATATTAAATTTTTGATACTTTAAATACAACTTAACAGGGGTGTGAGATTAAAATGTAGGTCCCCACGATTTTAACAAAAGTCCTACTAAATCTATCACATATATCATCTGTAAAAATAAAATATCATCCGACAAGTAGAATCTATGTGTCAAAGCAGGCACCTGTCATATTCTTCTCACAGTGCCCTTCAAACCCCACCCTTCCTCCTCACTACTAACTGGACATATTAAAATAGAGAACGATTCTACTTAAAGAGAAAATATCTCATAGCCAAATAAGCAGATTGAAACGATCCAAGGATTCCCGTAAAAAAAAAAAAAAAAAATTGTTTAAAATCTCTGACTCAATCAATCTAAGGCATTTTACAGAATCATGTTCAGATAACCATAAATAAAACGCAATTTATATAGAGGAATAATTAAATAAAAATGAAAATCCATAGGAAATAACGTTGATATCAAAATTAACTTTAAATGTATTACAAAATTAAGAAAAGTTTTACAAATGGGGGTGAAATCCATTGAAACCTTTTGAGCTCTGCTGACAATTAAGAACCTTCAATAATTTAAAGCTAAATAAATTGAAAAGCTTATCAAGGTCTGAACCTATTTTACCAAGTTTCAACAGAACCCTAAAAAATCTTTTAAAGGGGAATAAAAATAATCTAGGACTCATGGAGAGAAATAAAGATAATCCAGAATTCATGATAATACTGTCTGATGAAGTCTTAAGATATATTACTGTCAATATATAAAGGAACCCACCAATTGAAAATCAAATTTCATTAGAACAGCACAGAAAAAATGACAGAAAAGATTTTTAAGAGCATATCATTAAAAACGGGCCTGTTGTTAAAGTAAATTCCGAAACCTAGGAACATTGAAAACCTCCTCTTTATGATTAAACCGCTATTATTGTTGATTAATAATAGATAAAAACTTATAAACTGCAAAATTTCAAAGCCTATAAGAGAAAATGCCAATATTAACCAACAGTCCTAACTATAAGTGGATAAAAACTAAGGTACATAGCTCAGTCTACCAACTAAATTTATCTAACTATAACTATTCCGCAAACAAATGACATACAACAAATCTAGGTTTTAAAATATCAACTTATATAACTGAAAGTAAATACTTCCACACCAATAAATATTCAAAATTTAAAGGTGCAATAAATGAGGAATAAAAGAGAACAGAGATCTTTGAGAACAATAGCCAATGCTCAACAGAAATGTAAACAAACTTCAAAAAGGTTAAACTGGTATGAAGAAAACAAGTCTATAAGTTTATATTTGATTAATTTATTTATAAGTCGTGACTTTAACTCACAGTTTGAGCCCTGTTCCTTCAGGTGCTTCCATGCCAGCACCTAATAGAGTAGTAGCTTCTCGAAATAAAGTAGCAACTTGCATTGTGTTGAAAAGGTATCACTGGGGGGAACTAAAGAAATTCACTTTTGTCACATTACAAAATTTGTTTTGAAATTCTTTTACGTTACCGGACAGTCCATTACTGACATTATAATACGTTAAAAGCTCACTCTACTGGAAAAATCAAGGTCTCGATCGGTTGCTACACTTCTGAAAAATCAATAGAGAGCGCCAGTGCTCCCTTGATAAAAAAATAGAGATTCGTAATTTTTACCCCACAGGTAAACCAGCTCCACATGTAGTGAAGAGTTGCTCTTACTGAAACGTGAACCCTAATATGTCCTATCGAATTGATACCATCTACTTCCTATTCCCACTGCCAACTCAAAACAAAAATAGGTTACCTAGAGTCTGGAATTTACAAATTATTTTAATGCATGAAATCAAAAGTGTTTGAAAACATTCTACTTTATTAAGGATCGATCAACACCACCTGTGTGCAACAGTTTTATACTTTTAATTCCTAAAGTTTAAGATAAACAGTTAAAAATTCTTGTTTATTATAGGTCATTTTTTCATGAGCTCGTTGTGGGTATAAAATACTTAATTTAAATGCTCAAGAAAACACTTATTGGTTTTTCTGAAAACATAAAATAAATAGCCGTAAGTTGGTCCAAACAATATACTTATATGTTTATAAAAATGTCATATGAGCAGAAAATATCGATTAAGCACTAAAATACTAGTTTCCACCATCAGGAGCCTTAGGCTCATAACAATCAACAATTGCTTGATGATGAGTATCCACCAGTATTAAGAGTACAAGGACATCCTGTTCTGATGAGTCAGAAATACGATAGGCGACCCTTTAAGAATTTAGACTTTAATTTAGGCGACAATTGATGTCTAATTAGTATAAACCAGTATGAAAGTATTGGAATCAGAACTCCATATAATTATAAATTATTATGAGCGTCACCTATCTATCTATCTATCTAAACTGGTACTACAACTCGTTGCCGAGTCTTGACCTCCTGTAACAACCTCCTCCAATTGTCACGATCTCGCGCAGCCACCATCCAATTATTGACACCTAAAACACTCCGGGCATCAGCAGCGACTCCATCCACCCATCTTGATCTCAGTCTTCCTCTCCGTCTTTTACCATAAATTCGCTCTTTCAGTGTCTTCTTGGGGATTTCACTATCCTACACGAATACTGCCCGCCCATCTTAGACGATTCAATTTATAAAACAGAACGATTTCAGGTTCATTGAATAAGCTATGAGCGTCACCAGCACCAAATTATTAGGGGGAGGGGGAGTGACGATTCAATTTTCTACAAGATAGGTAAACATTCGACAGGCTAATATTTGAAATAACAACGCCTAAAATCAACTGTTGGGACATTTAACTCCTTCCCCAACCACGTATTTTTAAGATCAAACTTGCCAATTTATGTCACTGTTAGAGAGTAAGTAGTTTCCCTCTTTCAAAATATTGCATGGGACGCGCTTTTAACCCCGGCAGTGACGCCCATGTAAATTATAGTGCATCATATTTAGCCGGGTTTAGCGCATTGAAGTACGGCAATGTACAAATACTGAGAAGGAACTTACAACCCTCTTACGCTGGAAGCACCCATTTTTCTGAGGATCTAAGCCGTGGTCAGGTTTTGGATACCTACAATTATAGGAAAGTTTCACCTCTTCCAGTTCATTTGAAAATGGCTAAGCCGATGAGGTCTACATGAATATTCCCATAACCTGAGCTCCAAGTGATAGCATCAAGAGGGGACACCGTGTAAGGAAACATCATTGATGGTAGATTTTTTGGCGTTTATTCTAGGTAAGTAAAACCATAGAGTAAGTAACCATCCCGAGCAGGCAGTGGAAAATCACTTATTGCATTGACTTAAAGATAATGCCGCGCCTGAGCGGTTGATGATTTCAGATGCAGTTGCAGCTTTTACTGTTTTGCATTGTCTAAAGTAAAAAAAGAAAGGAAGTAATTTTAACTCTAGGACATCTAGTCCCCTAAGAATAACAAACATGAATAGATCAAGAGCCATTTTTTTGGCTAGTTGAAAAAATTTAAAAGGTTAAAAGGAAAATATAAAATAAAAGCACGAAAAAACTAATGCTAGAATATTTAAAAAAAAACAAAAAACATTTAGATAAAGTACAAAAATTTGATCAGCTTCTAAACTTTTGAGCTTAAAAACTATAATAAAAATCAAATAAATATATACTCAATGTTGGTTTCGCTATTCAACATATTTATGGAAGATTGTTGATCAAGGAGGTGGAGAAATAGTTGGGTTTTAAAGGAAGTGAAGGACGAAGAAAGGGACGATGTTTTATGGATAGAAACAGGTGAGGAATTACAGAAGGTAGCGGCACGGATGATAAAGGATTTTGTAATGGAGGCAGTTCGATAGAAAGGGATATACAGGTTGAAGGTTTGAGATCTGGTATTTATAGAATGTAGGGAGGAGCAGGGTGTGAACAAATTAAGGATATACGGAGGCTTCTGGTTTCTAAAGATTTGGAAAAGATACACAACTAGGAAGTATTGCTGTCAAAAAATTGGGTAGAGCCACTTCAATTCAGTATACCAACTGGAGGCGTGGGAGCGCCTGGGGACACCGAAGATGAATCTAATGAAGCAATTCATTAGTCTCTTCAACCCCGTTTACAAGGCAGCCATAATCAGAATGGGGAATATAAGTAAGGAAACTAGAAGCTGACGGGTTTTTAAGGACATACAATCGCGTGATCGCGTGATACAATGATTGTTCAAGGGTAGCTATGGATTTTTGGGGTGATTTCGGAAATATAGTTATTCCACGACAAGTGCTGGTCAAATATCACCTCTGTTTATCACCTCTGCTACACCACGTGTATTGGTATAACCTTCATGAAAGTTTACCTGTTTCGATTTGGAGGCGTATGTAGATTTGTTTCTGCATTATTTTGAAAGGTGAAACCGATTTGGTCATCCAAGTGATTCACACATGAAACATGGTTTTCTTAGATCATTATTCTTATTTCTAGACTTATCTAAAAATTTATCTACATATGATAGGTTAGAAGTCTGGAATTCTTTTTTCTTAGAAAATGAATCATCTAGTTTTCTGAGCTCAGTAAACAGACGTTCCATATCGGTGATCTCTTCTCGATCAAGCTCATTTTGCACTTCTATTGGTAGACTAACTACAATCATGTTTATTCTTGATAAAATGGTTCCATTACTTTCAGCTTCTAGACATAATCGTTCTTTGGTTAAAGCATAATCCACAAGTGATCCTCCCAAATATGTGTATCATTAGCATGATTCTTTCAAGTGGCTAGGATAGGTTAGAGAGAATGAAGATGGAGCAATATTCGGACGCTAAGAAGGGAACAGTTACTTCGTTCAACCGTTGAACAGAGGCATTCGACCATTTCATCAATGGAGTATGACGAATAAATAGGATCTAGGGAATGGGAAAGGGAGTTGAAAAGGATTCAGTTTTTTAGAGGTTAATGAATCAAGGTCCCGCTAGGAGATTTTGTTGGGACTGAGTTTAGGTGTTATGATATTATAGGAGATTTTGATGAGCTCATGACTTGATAGAATAGGAACTGAATAGATTGATAGAAAAGGAAGCTGTGAGGAAGACAATAGGTTATGAAGGAAATTTATTTTAAACAGGTCTGACCAGGAGCTGGTAAACAGGGTATAGTGGGTTGGTTAGTTAGGTACTATGAAAAGGTTAAGTGAATGGATAAGGTCTGTAAAGTTTGATCTGTCAGGAGAATCAAAGAGCATTCTCGTGTTAAAATTACCAACGATGATTACGTTACTGTATAACGGGGCATAGGTAAAGAGGGAAGATTCAAAGAAAGGATCAACAAATTGGACATGCGGAGGGCGGGAAGCTATTATGTAAAGGAGGGAAAAGGCATCAGAGGAGATTTCAACGAGAATATATTCCAGATGAAGACTTTCGGAGGAAGGGGATTCTAGAAGGATTTTCATCCTCAGACTATCATGAACGCAAAGAACAACACCTCCTCCAGTTGGGTCCTCACGATCACGAAGAATGGGAGAGTAGGTGTGGATGGATATTGAAGAGGATAGGATATTTGGTTTTAAGCCAGGTTTCCGAAACGACAATAATGTAATAGAAATTATGAAGGAAGTCTAGGAACTCATCATACTGTCCTGGGAGGGATTGGGAATTAATGTGGCAGTCAGTTCGGTCACTCACTTGACAGAGTGTGGATGGAATTAGTGAGTGCTCGTTGTACTGTTAACTATATAATCGTTCTTTCAACTTTCAATTTCGTTTATTTGTTTATTAATGTATTAAATTTTTCGTTTAACTTACCTATTTGTTTTTTACTTAAATGGAAAAAGTGTCTCCAGAGCAGTATATAACTGCTGGGAACAGAAAAAAGAGAAAAAAGGCTTCGAATATTTATGAAGAGTTTCGAATAACGCTGGAAAATCAGTATATGACCCTCAGGCAAACCCCGAGGAGTCCAAGGAAGATGATGCTGATGTTTCAAATAATGCAGAACAAGTAAGCCCAATAGTTGAGAGTGTTCCAATAATTGTTGTATATAGCTACGTCGATATGCTTATTTAATCATTACACCACACTCCCTCCGATTAAAGCTCGCTTAATTCAGTTAAAAACATAGTTAAACGATCTTACCAAAATCTCCAGGATCTCCACTGAAAAGGACCCTTCAGGGGGTTTATTTATCTCTAAAGAGCGAGCGGAAGTCGAAAGCTAGAATCTATTAAAGCCAATCAAGGCACTTTATAACTGAAACAAAGGCAATGGAAGTTCGATTAGTACGTGGGCCAGACCCCCCTACCATGCACTCCCCCCCCCCCCCCCACATCCCTATACATTGCATACCGTTGTGTTCCTTGTGATAAAAGATTCAGAAAAAGCCAACGTGAAAGTAGATCCTTGTGATAAAAGATTAAGAAAAAGCCAATGTTCCCAGAAAAAAAAGTTGCCACACAAACCCGCGTTCAAACATGGCGGAATGACGAATTTGATTTTAGTTAGTTTTTTTATTACTGACATTCACCATTATGCTTAATTTAGCCATAACTAGTCTTTTATTAAAGCTAGATAGTTCTAGATTCAGAATAAATAAATAAACGTTCTAAAATAATTATTCTTAAACATAAACAACATAAAATACCTTTAAAGTCAATGTTTTCAAGTCACTTGCGTAAAAGTTAAAATTCCAAGTTAATTTGTGATTAAACGGCCATCGTTAACGAAAAACTCCCTAAAATAAAACATCTGGAGCAATTATTCTTCTTTGAAATTCAGTGGTCAAATTTCAAAATATATCAACTAGTTTTATAGAAAAAGGATCTTAGCGGCGAAAAGGCGCGAGTGACTCAGGTGCATCCAGTCTTCTGCCATATCGTTAAGTTCTCGTACACGATATAATTACAGCGGGTTTAGGATATTATTTTGAATGTATAATCGAGCCTATGTAACTGCAAGTTTTTAATTGACAGAAATAATTAATATAACCATTTTTTTTTATTATATAATTATGATAAATAAAGGATATAAATATGATAAATAATAATGAATTAGTCGCAGATTGCACATTATCTAAACCTCACTTAGAGGAAAACCAATTAAAACATGTAAGTATTCCTGCATGTATTAGTATACCCTTTTTTCGAAAAAAAGAGA
Source organism: Aelia acuminata (assembly GCA_911387785.2). Taxonomy (NCBI): domain Eukaryota; kingdom Metazoa; phylum Arthropoda; class Insecta; order Hemiptera; family Pentatomidae; genus Aelia; species Aelia acuminata. Next base: position 146,164,210 of record OU426980.1, read on the forward strand.
AAGTAAACTTTTTGATGTGTAGTTATATGCAAGAAACCGAAAAAGGCCACAACTTCGTGGATTATAGACCATTAGATGCATGAATACTTACATGTTTTAATTGGTTTTCCTCTCCAGTAGTGGTTTAATTTTAAATTAATCATATATATATATATATATATATATACACACATACGCACACATCGTGTAACTGTTAATTCATTAATTGTTGTGAGCTATTAAATTGTGTTACGTATAAACTTCCTAAATTGTATTATGAATAATTTCTACATATCAACGAACAACCAGAACTTTTTATTTATCTTTTTTATTTTGATTGATTTTAGATCTGTAAATAATCAATACTTTGCAAAAATGCATTTATTTCAAATTTCAGGAATGATCAGATGCCATTGTCTGTAACCCAACTACTACTATGAGAACATTATTATTTCATTTCAAGATAACCAGTTTGTGTCAATATAAGTGAGGTTTAGATAATGTGCAATCTGCGACTAATTCATTATTATTTATCATATTTATATCCTTTATTTATCAGATTTATATAATAAAAAAAATATAATAAAATAGTTTAAAAATTATAAATTAATTATCTAACGATAACTAATTACTACATAACAACATACAATGTATTTATTTGACGTATGTCAACTAGATCCCGTCTGTCTGGACAATTGTTCAGCCCCCCGGTACTTCGCTACAATGTGGCGAGACCTGGAGGGAGGGATCACAGAAGAGAAAGATTCGATCACGATCGGAACGGACTCACGGTTAGCTCAGTGGTAAGAGCGCTGCGACGTAGATGCAGAGGACCTGGGTTCGATTCCCGGCCGTGGTCGAATCTTTTATCTTCTAATAAAATAGTTTAAAAATTATAAATTAATTATCTAACGATAACTAATTACTACATAACAAAATAAAAAAAAAGGTTATATTAATTATTTCTGTCATTTAAAAACTTGCAGTTACATATGCTCGATTATACATTCAAAATAATATCTGTTTTATTTCAGGGAGTTTTTCGTTAACGATGGCCGTTATAAACAAACGTTCTAAAATAATTATTCTTAAACATAAACAACATAAAATACCTTAAAAGTCAATGTCTTCAAGTCACTAGCGTAAAAGTTAAAATTCCAAGTTAATTTGTGATTAAACGGCCATCGTTAACGAAAAACTCCCTGAAATAGAACAGATATTATTTGCTTTTTCTTAATCTTTTATCACAAGGAACACAACGATATGCAATAATAGGGATGTGGGAGGGGGGGGGGGTGCAGGGTAGGAGGGTCTGGCCCACCGTGTAGATAATATCACGGTCACAACCTCTCAAATCAGGCCACGCCCATCAGCCCCAGTTCAGTACCTTTACCACAGGTACAAGTACTGAAGTGGGGCTGATGCGTCGTTTAAGGCGCCCTTCTAAGTAAGTCCAGATCTCCACTGAAAAGGACCCTTTAGAGGGTTTATTTATCTCTGAAGAGCGAGCGCAGCGAGCGGAAGTCGAAAGCTAGAATCTATTAAAGCCAATCAAGGCACGTTTTAACTAAAAAAAAGGCGACGGGAGTTCGATTACATCACGGTCACATAACCTTTCAAAACAGGCCACGCCCATCAGCCGCTCTTCAGTACCTTTACCAAATATTTTAAGCTAGAAATGTATTTAATAAGTTTTTGTAGATTTCCATCATAGATAGGAACTATTTTAAATTCACTAGGAGTGATTATAATGTTTGGGTTCATTGTAAATTCGGAATTAGTTAAATCAGGAATATTTCTCAATCTATTTGATCTATCACTAAGTGACATATAATGATTATACACTAAAATAAAATCTACTTTTGAAGAGAAAAGATTTGGCTCTGCCGGGAATCGAACCCGGGTCTTCCGCGTGACATGCGCGGTATTCTTATCCATTACACCACGGAGTCGCTTCCAAACGGTGCCAAATCCTTCCTCTTCACTGACACCTCTCCCACGATCTCGCGAATTTTGCGAGTATTTACGGGAGGTGGACAAGGATTTAGCACTGTTTGGAAGCGACTCCGTGGTGTAATGGATAAGCATACCGCGCATGTCACGCGGAAGACCCGGGTTCGATTCCCGGCGGAGCCAAATCTTTTCTCTTCAAAAATAAATTATTTAAAATAATTTAAAAACAAGAGTGGTCAGCCACGATAATGATTAAATTAATATCTAATAATTTAAAAATTGACGAAAGTCAAAAGATGCCCAAAAGTTGGACAAAAATTGTCCACCTCCCGTAAATACTCGCAAAAATTGCGAGATCGTGGGAGAGGTGTCAGTGAAGAGGAAGGATTTGGCACCGTTTGGAAGCGACTCCGTGGTGTAATGGATAAGCATACCGCGCATGTCATGCGGAAGACCCGGGTTCGATTCCCGGCGGAGCCAAACCTTTCTCTTCAAAAATAAATTATTTAAAATAATTTAAAAACAAGAGTGGTCATCCACGATAATGATTAAATTAATATAAAATAAAATCTTAAATAAACTGATGTTAAATTCTAACCTTTTTTTATTTTTCTCCTAAGAGGTTCTTGATAAGTCTTATTGAAGGTGAGACTATTCATTAATTCTTGACTTGAGTTAGATCTTAATAGATCAGCAATATTCTTCTTTATTCAAGAGTATGATGAACAAGTTCCACAGTGACAACTTTAAATTATTTAAAGAGATTCAGAAACAGTTACTTAAAAGTTGCAAACAGAGCTCCTTTTACTGTATTCACACATTCAAATAAAGATAAGTGTTTAGGAATGTATCTTAAACAATTAATCGTTCATATAGCAAGCGGACACGGCACTGTCCCAGAGGTGCTGCCACCTAGCGGGGGCAAGAAAAACTGGAGGGAATGGAAGAAAAAGCACCATAAGATGAGTAAAATAGTTTAACTAAATTCAACTTCACTTAAAATAGATCCAACAGTTCACGTTCTCAAAAAATGCAATAGTCTGTCTCCAAATTAATTAACATACTAACATCAAATGTATCCTGCATCTTCACGTGTAACAATAGCATATTATATTCAGTTATTATCTCAGATAGTTTTTATTCATTACATTCCACTCCATTAGTACCCAGCAACATTAATTGTTATAAGATAATATCTCCTTTAAAGAGAATACCTTAAACAATGAGGTTAAATTACTTGCAAACACCTTTGGAAAATGTTTTGAAATACACTCTGAAATCGGCATTCCTTCTTTTAATCGCCAAATTTTAAATATCAATACAACTTTTTTCGAAAATAGAACTCATAAACATACCGATGCCTGACTTACATCTCCTAAAGAAATTGGTAAAAAAAATGCAAAATTAAAGACAAACAAAGCGCTTGGATATGAAGGTATTACCAACATACTACTTAAAAATATTTCTAAAAAATGTATCATACATCTAACAAAAATCATTAACCATATCCTCATGCACAGCTATTTTCCGAATACATGGAAAGTAGCAAAAGTTATACCCATACCCAAACCTGGAAAGAACCAAACATACCCTAGTAACTATCGCTGCATATACTTAACTCAACAGCCAAAGTGACAAAAAATAATAAAAACCAGAGTAGTCAATGTCCAATCATCATATGGAGGAAAACTATGTCTTATCTGATCGGCAACATGGCTTTAGATCCCATCATTCAACCAGAACACAATTAGCAAAAGTAACAGACTTCATTTCGCATAACTTTAATCACAATAAACATACAGGTAGAGATGGGCAAAAATCTAATATGAGTACGGAGTACTGATAAGGAGTAATCAACAACTTGATTACTGAATTTATCGAAAGTACTCAACTTATTTTTACTCTGAGTACTCCGGTATTCAAGTGCAGCATTTAAGTTGAGTACAGGAGACATTTTTTTTATTTCGACAGGGGGGGCACTCAATTTACAAATAATTTAACATTTACGGATTTCATTGAAATGAGGGTACATTCTTATATTTCCGGATATGTAGATTTCTAAAATATTATAAACTAGCTGTACCAGGTGTGTAAATATGAAACCGGAATTCGCCAATGATAGGAGTTAGCAGTCAATATAATCTTCTAACTAATCCGTCAGTGGTGTTATCTGCTTTTGCCTACATGTAATAAAGAGATCAAATTGATACCAACATCAGTTTCATTCTATAACCGTGTTTTTAGTGGCGTTGAACATGTCGACATGTCGAAATCCCTAAATGTTAAATTATTTGAAAAGCGAGCGCCCTCCCCTTCACGTAGAAATAACAAATTTATGATATTTTTAAAATCTCCGTATCCGGAAACATTAGAATGCACCCTCATTTCAATAAAATTCGTAAATGTTAAATTATTTGAAATCTGAGCGCCCCCCCCCTCATGAACCCTACTTTCCAATTTGTATTGAATACCCTTAAAATTTATAAATATTACTACATAAAACATAAAAAGTTACTATTATGTGTTTTTTATTATTTCAGGTTATATATACATCCAACATCTATTAAAATTGTTCTCTTTATTTTTCGTTTATAAGTACAACGTTTCGGACTTATTGTTTGTCCATTTTCGAGTATATAAAACATTTTTCATTCTATTTAAAACACAATATATAAAATTATATTACACTTTATAAACAAATCAACAACATACAAAACTTTTTATTTTTAAATTTAATCTTTAAAAAAACATCTTTTATTTAATGTTAAAAACATTCTAAACATATTTTATAAAAATTATCCAATATCATAAATAAAAGACATAAAATGGTATACCTTTAATATTTTATAATATTAACATTTCTTTGAAAATGTTTCGTCATTGCTTATTAAACAATTTTTTCACCACTCACTTGCTCATTTCTTTCTTGTGGACTGGTCCCCACCTTTCACCCCTTCTCCTCATCCTAAAAACACATATATTTTATCCCGACTCCATGGACGTACCCAGCGGGGGGCAGGAGGGGCAGCTGCCCCCCCTGGGAGGCTAATTTTTAGGCTTTTAAGACTGGAAGCAATAATAGAATACATTTTTTTCAAGCAAATAATTGTAATCACTTAGTTGATAAAGCACTGCTATAATTATACATAAGTGTGATTTCATTCACCTTTTCCGCGGTAAGGTGTTACAACCTGAACGACCATAGCTTGCCACCCCCTAGTTTTTAGCTTGCCTCCCCCCCCTAGTTTTGATCCTGGGTACGTCCTTGCCCCACTCTTTTATATTTTAATGTTATTAATAATTTCAGTATAATGGGTTCCTACTCCTCCTATATCGCTTTTATAATTCACAGTGTTTATTAAGTTTTTGGTTATATGCATTGCTTCTTTTAGGTAGAAAATAGTCCGGGGAGGCGGTCAATAAAATACAAAATAGTATAAAACTATTTTATTGTTGCCGATGTTTCGACCCAACTATGCAGATCTTCGTCAGGGCTAAATAAACAAGACACAGACAACAACATGAGTAATTAGGACAAAGAATATGAACTGGCTAGATAAAATATAAAAAAATATGAAAAAAAAAACAAAACAAAGAATATGAACTGACTATATAAGATATAAATGAATGTAAACTTAAGGTTAAGCATATAATTTATATACACATGGTGTAATATGGTTATTGACACTGATACTGTTAACACTGATGCTGTTGATACTGATAACATAGGTGGTGTGATAAGATGGGGTAAGGTACATAATAGTGGATTAGTTATGAGAATGGTGAACTATGGGTAGATATGATGGCAAAATGGGGCAGAGTTGAAGAGGGATTAACCCGGCGTTGGTCGCGTTGTGAGCATTTTGCTCACACTTGCCGAAAATCTTGTGTATTTCGCTTATTTCTTTTTCGTTACTTCTGATATTTTTTGTATTTGTCATTTATACATTAACTCACTTTTGGAAATTTTTTTTGAAAAAAAAAATTGCCGCGCTAAGCCCCTGTAAAACGTTTTGTTAAAAAAAAAAAAAACGGGAGCGTGAGCAAATTGCTCACAGCGCGACCATCCGTGACACAGAACTGAGCCACCGTGCGGGCCGCTCCGAGACCTGCACGAACTTGCCCATCTCCGCTGTAATGAGCCCAAATCTTGTCAGTACACGTCTGTATTTCATTGATAAAATATTGTAGCTGTTCCGTTTGGTAGTTTAGTTCGGAAAATGAGTGGAACAAGACGTGCTGCGAAGATATTACGGCTTTTGGAGGATCGTCCGGAAAAAAAAATGACTTAAGTATTTTCGTCTCTTATTTTAGATTTTTTAGTAAACGGTTAGATTAGTTTTATATTTTTGAGTAAAATGGGGTATTTCGTTTTTAAATTGTTATTCGTTATTGTTTACATTGTATTGTTCCTATTCAACCGTACCAATTTAATGCGATTTTTTATATTTTTATAATTTTTTTTCAACTAAAAATGTCCTATTTTTCTTTTTGTAATTTTGGTTAATGTATGCTACTGCACTTTTCTTACAATAACTACTTTTTTTTAGTAAAAATCGTGTTAATAAAGCATTTTATTCTTGTTTACTCTCTTCTATTCATTCCACTCCTGTAAATAAATTATAATAAATGCATTAAACTGATGAAAACACCTTAAATAGATTAATAATTTAATGATAAACATATTCTAGACTAAAAGAAACAAAAATATGTCGAAGAATGCTGCTGAAAAATTATAAAATAGCCAAAAACTGAGGTGTGAGCAATTTGCTTACGCGCGACCAACGGTTTCTCTCGGAGGGGCGCGACCAGCGCCGGGTTAATATATGATGGATTATAAATATAGTAAATGAAGGAGCTTACCTTATGACAGGGATGGATGTCACGGCCAGAGTGAGGGCTGGAAGGGTCGAAGGAAGGTAAGATTTATCGGAGGGGGGGGGGAAATTGTCAGCAAAAAAGTGTGGGCCGCAAGGAGGGTTAGGATTTGTTTACATAAACTAACTTTACACAAATACATAACATTGGTTACAACAATAAATAGTGGCATATTTAACAGCATAACAAAATTGAGAAAACTTATAACTAGCTGACTATATATGTATGTAATTAATATTATATGAAAAACATTAAAATTGGATTAAACAAAAATTTAAAATAAAGAATTACATTACTGTTGTTATAAATAGGCTATTTCTGTATTCGATAGGAACATATTAATTATCTTTGTAGCCTTAAGTTTTAGAAAATGTACAATAGTGGAACTTGCCATATTTTTATAGGTTCAGTACAAGTACAAGTACAAATTTACAATGATCCTCTTAATTCAGTACAAGTACAAGTACAAATTTACAATGATCCTCTTAATTCATTAGCTTTTCAAACACAAGTAATTACATTTTTCACAAATAACAAATACTATAAGACATGTAGAATTCCATCGACGAAGTCCTTAAAGCCATTTCCGAAAAGACTATGATCTGGTACTATTGTCCCTTTATCTTCATCTTTCCCCGAAGATAGCTTTGTGGATCTTCTACTTCCTCTTGTTGAATCCTGCTGTCCTTAGTGACATCCTTGTTATAAATAGTTACATCGGTTCTTGTCTTCTCAATTGGCTTAGACCACCTTTCCGTAGTCGAACCTTGAATAATTATTGTCGTTCTTACTGATGTCCTGTTTCGAAAGATTTAGTTTGTTTGGTGTCTTCATGACTCGTTTTGACAGCATTTCAACAGTTCCATTGAGAGTTGACGAACTAACATCTTCTGGCATGTTTTCTAGTCTGGATTCCTCCAAGTTTTTCTGAACTATTTCTGGTCTAAAAGTTGTTATTTCTTTCACTGAATTTATTTGAATGTTGCTGTTACCTGATATTATCTCCGTTTCTTGGCATTCAGTTTCTTCATTAAAAAGTTCCTCATTGTATGTAGAAGCATGAATGTATTCTTTATTGTAAGCTCTACCACCATATGTTAGCTCTTCTGATGTGACGTAAGCGAAGATCAACTCATCGAATTTCGGTCTCGATCTTTTTGCTCTTTTTTTCAAATTTTGTTGGGGGATCTCTATGATTTAGCGTTATTTCCGGTTCTAGATGTTGAAATTCTTGAAAGAAATTTTCTTCATTAGTCGTATTTGGTTCACATTCATTTTGAGTATGGTCATCTAAACCATACTTCTTCGATTGTCAGTCCTCTTGACTCTCTTTTCTTATGTTAGTAGAAAATTTATTTATTAGTTTACCATCCTTATGCTGCGATGGTTTCTCATCAGTTGTTAAACTGTATGGTTCTTCTATTTTGTGATTCTTGGTTTGGAATCCTGCTCGGTTGTCAGGATATGCCTCTTCTTGATAACCCTATACAAATCCGTGGTATTTTTTCTCATTTCCTTTTGTAATCCGGTTTACTTTTCGATTAGACTGGAACCAATTATTGCTCCTATTCTGCAAAATTTGAGAGGAAGTTTCTTCCTTCTACTTGGTTTGAATAACCTCCATCATCAGGTTTCGTATCAGTTTTGAATTGATGATTGTGTACAGCTTCATGATTGTAATTTTGGTGTCGGTTTCTTCCTTGATCCTTCTCCTTTTATAATATAAGTTATAATATAACTTATAATATAAGTATTAATATCTTTTATAATTCTGTTTCTTCCAAACCTGTTTAATATCTCAAGAAATCCATCGATACTCTTGATTCCTTGATAGAGCATGACTTCTTCTATTCTAAATACCCATATGAGTGGTTTGTGATCCGTTTGCAATAAGAATTTAGATCCTTCAAAGTAAGGTTTAAACAACTGAGTGAAATACACGATACTCAATAATTCTTTTTCGATCGTCGAGTAGTACTCTTTCGTTTTGGAGTGGATTATCGAGCCATAGGCGATTGGATGATCTACTCCATCTATAATTTGACTAAGCACTCCTCCGATTTCTTGCATCTGTTGTTAAAATGAATTGTTTGTTCCAGTCACGATAGGTCAATATAGGTGTATTCGACATCATATTTATCAAATTTTCAAATGCATTTCTAAATTCTGAATTGTTATTTTCTTTGGTATTGATGGCTGCTGATAAGGGTCTGGTAATTTTTGCACAATTCTTTATGAATTTGCGATAGTAACCCGTCATACCTAAGAACCTTAGGAGTGATTTTTCATCGTTTGGGAGTTTGATTTTTAAAATATCTTCTATTTTCTTTGGATCCATTTTGCGTTACTATGTACCCTAAAAATTTCAATTCTGTATTGAAAAATTCAGCTTTGTCCAATTGAATGCTTAAGTTAAGCTGTTTCAAACGCTGTAATACCAGCTCAATGTCTTTTAGATGTTCTTCTTCATCTTTGGAGTAAATGATTATATCATCTACATAAGCCATTGTCCTTGGTAAATTAGCTATCGCCATATTGATCATTCTTTGAAATGTCGGTGGGGCATTAGAAAGGGCATCCTTAAAAACTCATAATGACCGTTTTTCGTACTGAAGGCTGTTTTAACGATAGAATCCCGATCAAATAATATTTGGTGAAACCCCGATGTTTTAAGTCGATGGTGCTAAAATATTTTGCTTCGTTGAGTCTATTGAGGCCATCTTCAATATTGGGCAAGGGAAATTTATCTTTTACCGTTTCTTGGTTTAGTTTGTGATAGTCTATGACCATACGCATCTATTTTATTCCACTTGCATCCATCTTTTTCGGCACTATCCATAGTGGCGGATTATAAGGAGAATTACTTGACTGAATAATGCCCTCTTTTAGCAACTTGGAGACTTCATTATTTATCTGATGTTTAAATTGCTCGGGATACCTATAGTTCCGAGTGTAAACAGGATTTTCGTTTTTGGTTACTATTTTATGTTTTAATAAATCGGTTGGTTTTAATTTTTCGTTATCCTTTTTTATAATTTCTCCATTTTTAGAGATTAATTTAACTAGTTTGTTTGTAGTTTCACTTTCAATGTGATCGTGTCTTATCACACTTCTTATTTCGTCTAAATTTGTCATTAGTTTTTTTATAGTTAGAATGATCGAATTTAAACACAGTATTGCCGATCACTATGTGATTATCTTCACAATTCACTGATGTGTTTAAATCTTTCAATGTTTCATACCTTAATAAAAAATCGTATTTATCATTTACCGGGTAAATTAAAAATTCAATTTTTCTCTTAATACCTAAAGAACCTGTCATATTTAAGTTTACAGAATATTTCCCGTTATCTACTCCTGTTGGTTTTTATATAGAAAAATGTCGTTCTGTTGGTTTTAAAATGTATTGTTCGATTATTCTGGGATGCACATAGTTTCTAGATGCTCCCGTATCTATAAGCCATATTTTATTATTAAAGTCTTTTATACTTGGCAACTTTGTGGTGTCATTTAAGTGATAAATAGGTTTAACGTTATTATTACTATTTACAGTAGAATAAGAATTAGTTTTAAAGTTAAAATCATTATTATTATTAGTGTTAGGAAGGATCATCTCATTTAAATGCTGTCCTCGTATGTTTGTTCTACTGGCAGTGGGTCGTCGGTGTGCAAGCCGTTAGATAAAAAATCAATAAATCGAGAAGTTAAATTATGAATTTCATCCCTAAGAGATTGATTTTCTTGTAAAATTTCATCGTTTTCAATATGATGAACTTTGTAAGATACCGTTCTCATAGAAACTGTCTCTGGTTTTTCAAATTTCTCAAAATGGTGTTGACGAAATTGTCCCGAGTTCGGTTTATTAAATAATTGTTGTTGAGCTTGCGGGCTCCATTGTTGATTATGAAAAGGCTTTTGATAATTATGCTGATTTTGATAGTTGTTATAAGAACGTTGGTATTCTTGCCGCAATTGATAATTATATTGAGGTTTTTGGTATTGGTTAAATTGTAGTTTATCGTGATTTTTATTTGGAGGTTCATGCTTAGGTTTTTGAAATGGTTTTGTTTCTGATTGTTAGAGATCTGTTTTTCTTTCCTAACTCCATACAATTGGTATACGACGGTAGAAAATGTATTTTTAATTGAATTTTTAACATCTTCTAGATTTTTATAAATTATGAGTAAATTGCCTAGTTAGTACCGGATGTAAATTAAGTACTGCAGTGGTAGCAATTGTTTTATCATACATTGTTAAATTTTTACTTTCATCTTCCGTAAAAAGTTTAGTTACTATGTCTCTACGTTTTTCAATAAGCCTATTAATGTAGTCCACTGGATGTTCGTTAAGTTAACTTTTTGTATCTAAACTTTCTTTAAGAATAAGTTCTGTACTTCTAGAATAATAAAATTGATAATTTAAAATCTTAAGATAATATAAAAGCTGTTTTACATTTTCAAATTCTTTATTATGACACAAATCATCTGGTTCACCGATAAGATTAGATCTCTGCATACATATAACCGATAAGGTTAGATCTCTGCATTAGTTTGCAGCGAGCGGGAGCATACATATAACCGATATGCGGGCGCAAGCGACGGTGCTGCTGCTCTACAGGAACTAGAGAAACGGGGATAGAACCCGTGCCATTACCTGGGATTTATAGGGTTTTTTGGCGTTTTTAATTTATTTTTCCATAATTAAAACCCTATTGAGCAAACAATTATTTGAAGAATGTCTAATAGGTATTGCTCGGTCCCTCAGTGTTCAATTAGAAAATCAAAAGACATGTCATTCCATTTATTTCCAAAAAAAAAATAAAAAGCTTCTTAAAGAGTGGATTGTAAAATTAAGAATAGATCATTGGCGGATCCGGGAGGGGTGGGGGGGGGGGCTGTGGGGGCTGCAGCCCCTCCCTTTGGAAAATTTTTCGTCATTTTAAGATAGAATTTGACTTTCCTTAATGTAAGGAAGCAAGTTAAAGAACAGATAATGTGCAGAACAAGTAGAATTTTAGTATTGGGAAAGAAACATAAAGGTAAAACAGCTGATTAGCAGATCAAAATGAAGAGCTGTAGGGCTGCAGCCCCCCCCCCCCCCTTTAGGACTGCAGTCCCCCCTTTACGATCGGCTGGATCCGCCCATGGAATAGATAAGCCTGTTTCGAAACATATGACGATATGTAGTCTTCATTTTAAAGAAAGTGACTATATTTATCCAGGTAAATATTAGTATTTGACATTTTATTGTTCCAAAATGCTAGTTTTATGCAAATAACATTGAGACCATCGTGTCATAGATTTGTTTTTCTTTTTTAATTTTCCCCATTTTTGTATTACTTCCGTTGTACTTAATTGTTCCAAGTTTTCAATGCGATGCCTGAAAGTTTTGACAAATAAATAAATAATATGAAAAAGAAACTAAGCTGTCGTGAAAATGACAGCTGCCATAACAATGATTGTATGAATAGGTAATTAATGTTATTACAAACCGAAAAACGTAGAGTAAAGTTAAAATGATGTGTTTGCATTTACCAGAACTACCAGCTTTACACGGAAATTGCTTATTACTATTAATAAATTTGATTTCCACTTTTATTTGATGGGGCAGTCCTTTAAGATCGCTTGCTTGAAGGCACAAGGCTTGTAAAATAACTATTTTTTTACTTCTAGATATGATTTCACATGTAATTATGTGGTTTGCATCATGGATAGCCTGCCCTTCAATTAATGGCCTTTTAAAGTTACCAATTATCTCTATCACATTTGCAAAACTACTAGCGCACCCTATAGTCGATTGCGCCCGCGAATAAGGTTAGATCTCTGCATTAGCAGCGAGCGGGAGCATACATATAACCGATAAGGTTAGATCTATGCATTAGCAGCGAGCAGGAGCATACATATAACCGATAAGGTTAGATCTCTGCATTAGCAGCGAGCGGAAGTCGAAAGCTAGAATCTATTAAAGCTCACCAAGGCACTTTTTAACTGAAAAAAAAAAAGGCGACAAGAGTTCGATAACATCACGGTCACCTAACCTCTCAAAACCACGCCCATCAGCCGCTCTTCAGTACCTTTACCAATTTTTTTGTGTCTTTTTTTTTTTAAAGGGTCCTTATCATTGGAGATCGGGCCTTACTTTGAAGGGCGCCTTAGTGAATGGCGCATTAGCCGCACTTCAGTACTTGTACCAAAAAATTAAATGGAATTGAATTGAAAACTTGTGAATTCCGAATTTCATAGTTATACAAACATTATAAAATACATGTACAGAACTAAACAAAACATAAAATAAATACATATTAGTATTAGTAATAAAATTTATAACTTCTTATTGTTTTAATTATTAAAGGCACTAGATCTATACACCAATTTTTACATCTATTCAGGTTTTATCAAAATGATCTGTTTTTAAGATCATGAATTCCATTCCCCCTTCCATCCGTAATTCCAATACCTTCTCCACTTTTAAATCCCGCCTATATCATCACTTCATAGCCATCCCACATCCTTTTTAAACCGACGGAAGTTTAAACACTCCCAATATCATATCTACGCTGATGATTTCCAAATATACTTGTCTTTCCCGCCTTCCGAGTTGCCAGCGACGAAAAAGCTTCAGGAAGATATGAATCGAATCAATCTCTGGGCAGAGACTAATAAGTTAAAGCAGAACGCAGAGAAAAGAAAGGCAATATTAATAGGCTCCGAACACCTGCTCAAAACCGTCCCTAATATCCCAACCCTGTTCCTAAATAATAATCCCATCTAGTTCTATCTAACAGTCAAATACCTTGGTGTAAACTTCGACTAAACTCCTTCGTGGAAAAACTATATCTCCAGTCGCACCATTTCGACATTAAAGCAACTAAACTATCTCCGTAACCTTTTCCCATTTGAAACACGAAGGCTTATGGTTACCTCCTTGTTATTTCCCCACTTTGACTATTGTTGTACAGTTTATGTGGGTATCTCAGGGGATCTCGAGGCAAAACTAAAACGTTTTGTAAATTGCTTTGTCCGATTTATATTTGGGATCCCAAGAGACGTCTACTTATCGCCTTTTACGAACAGTTAAAGTGGTTATATCCTTCCTATCGCCGTAACTATTTCCTAGCCTCCTTCCTTTTTCAAGTTATTCGTTCTTGTCGTCCCCCATATATCACCGAACTTCTTCAGTTCAAATCCTCTGTCCATTCCCGCAAAACCCGTTCTAGGTCTTCAGACTTATACTCCACCCCACCGAACGTCAGCTTTCGAAAGATCCATCATTATCCGGTCCTCATCCCTATGGAACTCTATACCCCTTTTATCCGTCTGTCAAACTCTCTCCGTACCTTTAAATCCCGCCTATTCAATCACCTCCTATCCATTTAGTTTCCTAAAGAATTGTAAAAAGACTCTATAAATTCTCAATTGCAATTTTAAACGATATAGGCCTCTATTATTTATTTATTTTTTAAATATAAGTACCTTTATTTCATTTGTAAATAAGTGTATATATGTATATATTATAAGCTCCACATGCATAGTTATTTTCATTTCAAGTCAATAAGGATATTCAATTTATTTTTAATTTTTTTCATCATAAGAAGATTAGTTTATTATTTATCTTTTTTTTTTATCTCATTTTTTTTCTTTAATTTTTTTCTACCATAAGGCTCTAAAGCATTTTATATGTTCCTGTACAGTTTTCTTCCTAAGGGACTATTTCCCGGGACAATAAAATAAAGAGATAGTATTATTATTATTATTACACATTTTTTTATTAAAAGTGGTTGAACTTGGGATGACAAAATAGCTTGATCGATTTTATAGTTCAGTGCGATATCAGATAAATTAACAGACAAACTAGATCCCATCGGTAATCCAAAAATTTGTTTATAAAGCCTCGCTTTATAATCCAATAAATAAAAATAAGAGACTGTTTCAAAAAATGGGAATTACTTATTTATTAAAAAATAAAATAATAGTCTACCTATCATATCATTAAGTGTTAATTTCAAAACCTGCTTTTACCAGAAATTCGACTTCATCATCACAGGCACTACAACCCGCTACGGGTCTTCGCCGTGTCAAGTCGTCGCCTCCATTCTTCTCTGTCTTGCGAAGAAATTCGACTTACTCGCTTATTAATAATTTTTACAGAATTAATCTTATACTTACGCAAGTTAGTTAGAAAAAAGATTGAATAAGAGATTTTTTCACTCATTATTAAAATGTTTATCATTTCAAAAATATATTAATTTTTAATTAAGCATATTTATAAGCTTGCGATTTCTTAGTTTATAACCTTCTCTTTAGCTCTTTGATATTCATGTCGATATTATGTCGTGTTTTTAAATATTTAACAGTTTTATAATTCATTTTTTTCTTTTTCTTTTATTCATTAGGGTACTGTTGATAAATCGTTTTACTATGAAGCTAAAATTAACATTTAATTCATTGGATTGCGCAGCTATTGTCAAGGAGCTTCAAAAGTAAGCAAACTTGTATTTGAGTTATTTGTTACTATAGATACTGTTATTTCTCTTGTGATTCATAATTTGCTGCAATTCTTTCTCCATTCGTGATCTATAATCCACTTACCCTAAGTCTTCACAAATGTTAAGGAAAAGAGCAATTTTTCCGAAGTATATTGTCAAGGATGCATTATTGACTAATTCTTCTTTCAAACTTTATTGCAGTAGGAAGGCTTTTGCGAAATGGAAAATAGATTATGATGATGGTTTATCAAATTCAGATAAATCAAAAATAGACTCTGCACTTCAGAACATTGAACATGTTAAAGACAACTTTTACCAAAGGATCATAAGTATTAAACATATTTATGATCAAACGAAAGCAAAAATGGCTTCAAAATCTTTAAAACTAATTGATGAGATAAAAAATTGTGGAACACTTTTCGAAGTACATAAAAATATTTTTTTTGGTGTTGACAACCTCTCTCTCATTGAGTCTGTAATGAAAAATTTCTTACAATTTTCTATGGTTTATGAAGGTTTTTTGAAAGCAGTAGCATGTTGTAGTGATTACTATTCTAGTTATTCTGATGTTTTAAGTTATTATATTTCCTTGAATCATGCATATCATACATTAATTAGAGACTATTACAATATGTTAGTTCATTTCCACATTTATTCTTATTTTTCTGTAGTAGTATCAAACAGAACATTTTCCCAGTTGTATTATTGTTTACGGATTCTTGATTTCTATGAGATTGAAGTTAAAAATGTTGAATCGATGTACAAAGAAATTTTAAAGAAGTGTTTAAAAGTTAAGTCTGCTGGCTTTAATAAAAGTGTTGAAATCATCAAAACCAAATACTATATCAAAAGTATTTTGCAAGATGTAGTAGACCTAAATTTTAGTCTATCAGGTATGAATCAAGCTATAAATTTACAGATAAACAGTATCAGAAATGAAATACTGATTTTGAGATTAGTTGTGGACATGATGCATGCTTAATATATTTTACTGACATTTAAAGTAATATCTACCTTTATGTTTATTTGTTTTTATTATAGACATACCATTCACGTGAGTTGGTGAACTTGTTACCATACAGTAATCAACTACTATGTATATATTTTTCTTAAATAATGGTCAACTGTAACATTTAAATTTTAACTTTTGCTACAGTTCAGAAACGATTCAATTAAAAAATATGCTTAGGGTAGTGTATGAGTTTTGAATTGAAGGTAGAAGACTGTGAGAAACACAGAGACAAATTTAAAAGAAATTAGCGTTGGACAGGAAAATTGGTTTCGTCTCTGTTACAGATTCCTCTCGCTAAATTGTGCTAGTTCCTTAGAGAGGAATAATATTAACTAATAATGATACAGTGATTCACTCCTCTATTGCGGATACCTCCTTTAATGGACACTTCTTTGAAGTCCCATTGAAGAATTGAAGAAATCGAGCTATTTTTACCCCTTCCTACAGACCCCTTCTATACAGGACACGGCATTCAATATAAAATAATTAAATCAATAGAAACATATATACACATACATCAAGATCAACTCCTCTACCTGAAAATATGTTTTCTTTTGTAGTTTTTGTATGTCGCTGGTCTAGTCCATTTGCCACCACCATCTAAATTGCATATTTTTCTTTCATTAATGAAGAAAATCTATATCATTAGATGGCATCTTGTGATAATGTAGATGGTAGACGACAACAAAGATTGTCCTGTCAATGCTATAACTCTTAAGTTTAGAATGGAAAAAACTCTGGTGTCATATTACCCAGTAATAAACTTAGGGATATTACCCCGTAATAAACCTTTGAAGTCGGCAAACTAATCCCCTACCACCACCTCTCACCTTATTTTACCCTCAGTCTCTGTATATTATTATTTTTTTTTGTTCCTAGTAAATCATTACATATTTAATTTATGTAGAACCATTAAAAGGTGTTGTTTTGTATACCTTACCTGTTTTTTCCCCTGAAACCCCCTCCCCAAAGGACACTCCTCTATAGCAGACATTTACCTTGGTCCCAAGTGTGTTCTTCATAGAGGCTTTTCACTGTATCTGTAATGCTAAATAATTGTTAGTTATACTAATTATTATTATTTAGATTAATTTTTTTCATTTTTCATAATTTTATTTAAACTTTCTTCATTAGTTATAGTTATTATTATTATTTAGATTAATTGTTTTCATTTTTTATAATTTTATTTAAACTTTCATCATGTAATTTTATGATTGTATTGTACTATGCTCTCATTATATCTCATGATGGACTCTCTAACCATCTTTTAATTAAATTTTTAACGTGAATGATGTTTGTCATATATGTAATTTTGTAAATGAATGCATTTCCATCTTTATTCTTTAGAATTTTGGGAGAGATATATTTAATTTTTATTGACATTAAAGCTTAACATGATATACATAATCATTGTTGTATGTTTTAAAAATTATTTACAATTAATAGATTATAATATAATTAACTAATGTAATAAATATGCGTTTTTTTAAACATAAAACTGTTTGTGCCCAGACGTTATTTAAACATCAATATTTTCTAATATTAATGTTTTGACATATACCAGTTAGCACCCAAACGTATTTAACCATCAATGTTTTTTATATCCAATTTGAGCCATTAACCTGGAAGGGCCTATAGGTGTTAAAACATCAATGTTTCTTCCCTATAGAAGGGACACAGGAACCTATTTCTGGTGATTATTTGTAAATGATTGTCAGCTGATACATTAACTAAATAAAAAATATGAAATTACGTTTTTCGAAATTTCCCCAGTAACTTTTGAGATATATCAAATAGGGGTTTTCTGATAGGTATTTTTCTGATAATTACTTTATTATGAATTTTTGTACTTGTTAGAAGATGTATATTTCAATTTTACAAAACAAGGATAGGACAAACTAGGGTAGGATTTGTTATTTATTTATAATTAAATATTCTCTATTATGTATATACAGTGTCTAGCAATAATTGTACAATAGAGTAATATAGTTAGTTAGTTTCTATACATATACGTGGTTTGTATAGCAAATGCATCACCAAAATTGTAAGTAAATTCATACACTTATTATTTAAATTATATACAGTCATACAACCTATGTAAGTTTTTTTGTTTTATATATGTATATTATTGTTAACTTTAGTCTAAAATTATACCTACGTCTCTCATTTACTTGTATCCAAACCTTTTTGTTCATTGTAGGGCATGATTATTAGAAGAATATAGTCTCAAAACGTCGCCATAATATAGTTGGTTATTATTGACTGAACCTCAAGTACTCAGAGTTGGGCAGAATGTAGTTACAACTATTAACTTCTAACTACAACTACTTTGGTTTGATTGTAGTTACAATTACTAACTACAGTTTGTAGTTAGTAGTTAACAGCTGGCGACCACATTTTTAAACTTGTAGTTAGTAGTTAAATTTTTTTAGTTAGAAAAAGTTAGAAAAAGTAGTTAGAATATGTTAACTACTAACTACAAACTGTAGTTGGTAATTACAATTATTTAACTACTAACTACTATCCAAATGTGATGACTATCCAAATATTATTAACTTCGGAATATTAGTGAGCCTGCTTTGTTGAAGTACTGCAATCTATTTGGAAAAGGGAGAGCGGCGAGAGGACTTCATAAAAAAATGTATACAGAGCATTTCCAAGTCGAATTCAACCTTTTCTATTTCAAATTCAACCACCCCTTCATTTTTGCCCGGTCTACCCCAGTACCTAAGTATATTATATCATGACCAGGTATCCATTAGCATTAATATTTATTTTAAAGTTTTAGTGAAGGGGGGGGCGCACTAGAAAATAGTTTGAATTTCGTTTTTCTTCCACATGGGGGTCCAATTTTATGTTATCGGGGACGGTGTTTTTGAAAGGAATATTCATCTATAGTATTTTAGTAGTGAGTGGGGGGCGCATTGTGAAATAGTTAGATTTTCCGATTTCTTTCACACGGGGGTCCAATATTATGTTATCAGGGACGTTGCTTTTGAAAATATTATTCTTTTTGTATTTCAATAACAGGGAGAGGGGGGAGCGCACTTAAAAAAGTTAGGCTTTCAGAGTTTTTTCACACAGGGGTCCAATATTATGTTATCGAGGACGGTGTTCTTCAAAACAAATTTTCATATTGTATTTTAGTGGCGGGGGGGAGGGCGCCTAATATCGATAAGGAATACCTTTTCGGATTTTCTTTTCACATCAGGGTCTAATATTATGTTATCTAGAACAGCTTATACGAAAATAATATTTATTTTGAATGTGATCTTAAGTAATAATTTAATGTTTAAAATGGTAAATAAAAAATAATTGCAAAATAAACCCTGGTAATATTTAAATCATATTATTTTAGCAAACAATTATAAGATAGTCGAGTGGGCAAACGCGTTAGAAAATACGCGTTGCCCATGGTAACGTATGATTGATAACCCGAAGATAGGTATCGGAGCCAGGAAACATTTAATAATACTCGGCATCAATCTCCCACCTACTCCTCTGGCCCGGGAAACCCCGTATAGCCTAAAAAAAAGGCGAGGAAAGGGAGGAACCAAAAACAAAATGATATGACCCCATACTTAAAGATAAACACTCATGCAAAATATAAAAAAGAAACATAAAAAGTATGATTAGATCACATTCAAAATAAATATTATTTTCGCATAAACTGTTCTAGATAGCATTATATTAGACCGTGACGTGAAAAAAATCATTGACGTGACTGACGTGAAAATGATTACCGAAAAGGTAATCATTATCAATATTAGTGCGCCCCCCCCCCCACCACAAAAATACGATATGAAAATTTGTTTTGAAGAACACAGTCCTCGATAATATTGGACTCCTGTGTGAAAAAACTCCGAACTTTTTTTAATTTTCAATTCAAACTAATTTCTAGTGCCCCCCCCCCCCCCCTCGCCGACACAATACAAAATGAATATTTTTATCAAAAACACTGTCTCCGATAACATAAAATTGGACCCCTGTGTGAATGAAATCGGAAAATCTAACTATTTTCCAATGCGCCCCCCCCCCCCCCCACTAAAATACAAAATGAATATTTTTTTTCAAAAACACCGGCCCCAATAACATAATATTGGACCCACATGTGAACGAAATCGAAATTCAAACTATTTTCTAGTGCGCTTGTTCCAACAAGCAGTCCTGGACTGGCTGTCCAGCCCCCCCCCCCCCCACTCCTTCGATTCTATGTATAATAGGTTGGTTAAGGAACAAGATACCATCGAAGGAGAAAACCAAACAATTAAATTGTAAATAAAAAGAAAGGAGAGGATGAAAATTAGTTCAGGACTGGTTTTTAGAACAAACCTTCCAAAAGTAGCTGTCTACCATTGTAGTTAATAACTTTTTAACTACCAACTAGTAGTTGGTAGTTACACATTTTAACTACTTCTTCTAACTAGTAGTTGGTAGTTAAAAATTCTAACTACTTTTACTGTAGTTGAAAAAAGTAGTTGTACATTTCTAACTACCAACTACTAGTTAGTAGTTGTTCTGTGCGACTACTTAACTTGTAGTTAGTAGTTAAAAATGTAGTTAACTACTGGAAATAGTTAACTACTGCCCAACTCTGCAAGTACGCAATTATTATAACATCAATTATCAACATTAAATATTAAATGCCACATTTTCTTGATCTGCTTTGAGGATCACGTGACCCAGAAACATAGTTTTTTGTACGTTGAAGAAACATTTTTCTTTGTTAAGTTTTAGCCCAACTTCCAGCAGCTTTATTAGGACTTAATCTGTTGTTTATTTGTGTTCTTCTTTGGTCGGTGCGTGAATTAATACACTCCTGGTCAAAAGTAGCGCAACACCTAAGAAGTTTTGTTATTTAAAATAAAATGGAGAGTGTCTTTCCTAATTCCATTACAGGGTGAAGTATGATAAGCATTAGGATTATCTAGGAATCTTATGAAAGGATTAAGGACTTAAGAAGGTCTTTTTTCAGTGATAATTCACACATTTCATTCAGTGCTTACATGTATGAAATGTTTGACTGTTAGTCCGGTCATATTTTGAATAATTTTGGTCTAGTGACTGTATCCAGACATTAAAATGAACAGACCTTTGCATCTCAGCCCAGAGGAATCCATTCGTATTGTCATTTTAGCAGAGGAGGGCCTTTCTGTACGTCAGATCGCCTTTCGTATAAATTTCCATTATTCTACAGTCCTCAGATCCATCAAATAGCACAGGGGGGAGACTGGAAGGCATTCAAGGAGGCCAACTGGAGGAAGACCAAGGGCCACCAGCGCCATCGACGACCGCTTTCTGTAGGTTCAATCATCCCGGAGACTGAAATCGAAGAATACAGAGCTCCAAAATCTACTCCTTCAGGTGCGTAACTTACGCATATCAAGGCGTACTGTTGGGAGGAGGCATAATGAATTTGGCCTTACCTCGAGAATGCCCCCAACTAGCCTGTGGCTCACCAGGGAACATCGTGTAACAAGGCTTGTATTAGCAAGAGAACATGTGAATTGGACCACGGATGATTGGAAGCGCACACTCTTCACTGACGAAACGAGAGTCTCTCTCCATGTCATGGAGATGGTCATGGCAGACTCTGCAGAAGGCCTCAGGAACAGAGCATCTGTGGGATACACTAGTAGAGTATGGTTAAAGCCTGAAATCCTGCACCCATGACTTTGGCACGACTGGAAACAGCAGTTCTGGAGGAATGCAATCTAATTCCACAGGAAGCCATTCAAGTCCTCATAAGAAGCATCCCAAGGTGCATGGAACCATCCCTTGAATAAATCGTCATAGTCCATTTAATTAACGAGCCCATTCTTTTAACGAGCCCAAGATTTTCTCATAAAGCTTTGTCTGCTTTAACTCCAAGAAAGTCAGATTATCTGTATGGCTATGTCTAGTTTTCTTTCACCCTCACTCTGTATTCCTCAGGATAGGCGTGTGACAGAATGAAATTAAAGATTTGACACATGATAGACTCACCTCTTGGCCAAAATTTTTAACCTCTGTTGTGCTAATTACATCTCCTTGGGCTCCCTTACCCAATTTAAAAGAGTTTCTTGTTTCATCATCTCCGATAACCCAAAAGTCGACCCCAATATCTATTATATCGCGTAATTGTAATAAATCGATTCCTGAAGACGGAATTTGAACACATATCATAATCATCACCTCAGATAACCCTATAACCGACCCCAATATCGATTATATCACGTAAGTTGTAATAAATCAACACATGACAACAGAATCTCAAAATCGATATCATTTTCATAATTAGCACCTCAGATAACCCAAAGCCGATCCCAATATCGATTATATCGCATAAGTTGTAATAAATCGATAAGAATATTCAAATCAATTTCATCTAACTCTGCGTCTGGCAGCCATATTGTCTCGCATTTGAGTTTTCTAATTTTTATTAACAAATAATTAATGTGCCCTGCTCATGTACAACCTTGCATTGGAGTTTGTTAAATCGGTACTATTTAAAACATTCCTAAATATTTTTCAAACTTTAATTTGACATGTTCAATTACAAGAATTTTTAAGTTCAAATTCTTTATTTCTGGGAAAATGACCCATACATTAAAAATTATTTGTTGTAACTTGTAAATTAATTGTTGTAAATGCTAATTTAATTAATTGACTGGAGTAATCTATATAAATAAAGATGAAATTCTGTTTGTTTGTTTGTTTTTTATAAAAATCTATACCATTTGTCCTAAATTCTTCAAATTTCGCTCAGTGGTTCTTTCATAACACCTGTCCATATTAAAATTGCATAACTTCAGCCAATCTCTGGGTATATTCTTTAATGTTATAAAAATCGTTTTGATCTCGCTTTACATTGGTTTTACGAAATTGACCGTTTGATTCGATAAAAGTCTCAGTTTATAGATTTTATAGATTTAAAAAATGAAATTTTCCGGGTGAAACCGGTATATACAGCTAATTTTAAATATTGCTGAAAATAAACCTTAATGATTCTTCACTAAATAATCTGTTTTCATTAAATGTCATCATCGAAATTTTTTTATACATGCTTATAGAAGTATAAAATAAGTTATTGAAATATATATTTTACTGCTTCATGAAATACTGAATACAAGTTTGCAAGATTTAGCTGTTAGCATTTTTAAAAGGTGTTAGGAAAGTTTTTAATTATGTTTATAAAGCTAATAATACTTTAGCATTAGAGAATCATGCAGCCTCATTAAAATAAGTCAAATCTAAAATAAAGCGGGAAGCTAACATTTTATTAATTAATTATAGAACCTAACATTTTGTTAATTTAGATGAATTATTAATGTGTATAGAAAATAATTATAGGGACCAGAAAACAATTTGTCAATTGGACCATGAGCTAATGTCTATGCGTCCATACAGACATTAGAATCCGATAGTTTTCATAAATATAGTAGAATCAGCATTATCAGTATTAATTGCCCAAATTAGAATCGATAATGATATAACATATCCGGATGATCACATAAAACATATTAAAGAAAAAATAACTCACCATGTAATTTCTTGCCTACCTATTGAATCGGGTAATTACATGAGGATTTTTGATCCTAAAGATCTAGTTAGATTATGCATTAAATTACAAAACGAAGGCTTGCCATTGCTACAGCAATTTTTCCCAATTAAACAGTATAATAATAAAAACTAGAAACCCTAATACCACCATAAACAAGAACATAACAAATATGATAGGCCACCTTAAAACCAAAACAGAAATGAAGAAAAAGGGCATTATGAATTTTATAATAATGATAGGCACAAATTTGAACAAAAAGGTTTTATCAAAATGATATGGATCTGAGAAATAGTAAGCCGCAAGCATGGCATGAGAAGTACAATTGGCTATATAATGATAAAACAAATCATGAACAATTTCCTTCAAGACCTTTTCTAAGCCTGATTCACAAAACACCGTTTCTATAAAATCAGTCGAAAATGTAAGATGCTTTCAGGAAGTAAAAAGTAACCAAGTACTCCTAGAAAAAAATGAAAGATTTGAAAAAGAACTTCACAAACTCAAACATAAATTTGATAAATTTTTAGAACTTGGTGAAGCCTACCCCCAAATAAAGTTAAGGTTGAGAAGGTCCAGATATTTGGACCGAAGGTTGGGGTGAATGATGAAATATTAGTAACATTCAAAATTTATGATTTCTGTACTGGATATGATTTCTTATAAGGAATGAAATCATTGAGAAAAATACAAGTAGATATGAATATTGGAGATGATATTATAATGAAAATAAAAGGAAAAATATTTAAAAATGGAAAAATAATGGAAGAAAATTATAATGTTAATTAAATAAATTAAAAGCGCGTATTACAAAACTTTGAAAAAATAGTAAAGCCAAGAAGTTTGATACAATTAAGACTGAGCAATAAAGTATCAGAGGAGTTAAAAGATATAAAAAAAACTATGGAGAAACAATCAACCATAACTTTCGAGAACGCAGAGCGCCTCAAGTCTATGGAGGAGCGGGCGATAAAACAAGATGAATTAATAGAAAAACTGTTAAACGAAAATAACATCCTTAAAACCCAAATAAAAAGCTTAGAAGTGCGTCTAAATCAGCCTGAACAGGCTCACCTCGATAAATCATTAGAAATAAGAGGGGTCCCCATGAAGACCGGTGAAACGCCCGAGGGCGTCGTCTTGTCTATTGGAGTAGCCTTGGGCCTAAAATTGAAAGAAGAAGATCTGGACCAGGTAGAAAGGAAAAGGGCGAAAGGAGAAGACACCCGTTCGCCATCGATACTGGTGCACTTCACACGTAAAACGGTCAGAGATGAATTACTTAGGCTCCGACGAGTAAAAAACTTTTCGACCAGGCATTTGGGGTGGGACTCCGATGAGAAGATCTATCTGAGCGAAGAAATGACCCCAGGGAACAGACATCTGTACTGGCTGGCAAGGCAGAAGAGGATAGCAGGCAAAGTGAAATATCTATTTTATTTCATCTTTATGTTTTTGCTTAAGATTTACCTTTATCTGACCACAAACTGATAATCTGATTATTTTATTCCATCTTTATTTTATTTCATATTTAAGTTTCTACATAAGATGTACCTTTATCAGGTCACAAGTTGATAATCTTTTAACTTTAAGGCAATATTATTCTGTCACATTAATGACTGTTGGATTAAGGAAAACAAATGTTCCCTTCCTCGCAATTATTCTCCATCCCGGATATTCTCATGATATAAATTTTTCTTCCTATATCTATGAATAATATCCTCCTAACATGTCATGTCAACGCCCAGTCCATTCCAGCCCATATCGACGAAATTACAGATTAATTCCATTATAACTTTTTCCACATTATTGCAGTGTCAGAAACCTGGCTCAAGCCCAATATTCCATCTTCCTCTGTAGCCATTCCAAATTATACCCTCATCCGCCATGACCGAACGGACCGAAACGGTGGAGGTGTGCATGACAGCCTAAAAGTCAAAATCCTAGAAAAATCTGCCCCCCAAGACACACCACATGCTGAGTATCTACTTACTGAAATTTCCTCTAACTCCTTTTCCCTTCTCTTCTCAGTAATTTATCGTCCTCCTCTACCCAAATTCCACTCAAACTTTTAAACATCCCTCCTTACCTATGTTCCTCTCTATAACAATATAATCATCGCTGGAGACTTTTTTTTTTTTTTTTTTTTTTTTTTTGGGGGGGGGGACTTCAAGGCTTCGAACCCGCAGCTCCGGCATGGGAGAACGGCGCTTTACCGCACAGCCACACCGCGCTGGAGACTTTAATATAAACATTCTCTCTGATTCCCCCGAAAAACAGTTCCTCTTAGATTTGGTATATTCCCTCAACCTCTTCATCGTCCCTTTCCAGCCAACCCATCATACCCAATTTTCCCATACTCAAATTGATCACATCTTTGTCGACTCCCGTCAAAAACTTTTATCATACTAACAAAGTCCCATGCCATCTTTGTCGAGCCACGACTTAATCCGTATATCCTATGATCTTCCGACTCCTACCTAATCCCGAAACAAATATCCTGGAGAAATCTAGATTCTCCGATGCCCGACAAAATAAACCCATCTCTAGATCAACTATCTCATTCCTTAGAACCCATTTATTCCTCTGAATCGATTGACGATATGGTCGAATGCCTTTAATCCAATCTCCTTATCTTCCTAAATGAAATTTCACCCGTTAAAACCTTTACCATCAGATGCTCCCCAGCCCCTTGGATCAACTCAGAAATACGAGAACTAATGAAGAAAAGAGATACTGCCAGGAGACGTTATAGACGTACCCACATACCTGAAGATTATTCTACTTTCAAAATCCTTCGAAACCTCACCCAAACCTCCTTACGCCGTTCCAAGGCACATTATTTTCAAAACGTCCTCTCTAAAGC
Organism: Aelia acuminata; assembly: GCA_911387785.2. NCBI lineage: Eukaryota > Metazoa > Arthropoda > Insecta > Hemiptera > Pentatomidae > Aelia > Aelia acuminata. The sequence goes on from OU426980.1 coordinate 146,190,923, forward strand.
CTCAGATTCTAAATCCAAGTGGAAAATCCTCTGGAAATTTTCAGTAATTAGCTCCACGTCCAGCACCTTCTATCCAGTCTCGCCCGATGACTTAAACACCTTTTTCACAAAATCCCTTCCGACCGAGCCTCAATCCCTCTACCAGCCCCCCGGATATTCCTTTTAATGATAATAACTTCTACTTTTCCTATATCCTTCCCGATGAATTGATCACCTCCGTACTTAAATCTCGAACCAATGACTCTGGCCATGACCAAATCCCAGTAAAATTGTTAAAGCTTAGTCTCCCAGCCATTCTTCCTGCGCTCCTGCATATATACAACTTTTCCTTACTAAATTCCATCTTTCCTATAGCCTGGAAAAAAACACTTATCCGTCCACTCAATAAAGTTCCTCATCCTTCAATGCCCTCTGATTTCAGACCAATTGCCATCCTCTCCAATCTCTCGAAACCATTGGAAAGATTAGTTCATTCACAACTTACATCCTTCCTCGAACAAAACGTACTCCTTAATCCTCTTCAGTCCGGTTTCCGTTCCGGTTATTCCACTCAATCTGCCCTTATAAAAATTACACAAGACCTTTACTCTGCCATGGACCAACAGAAAATTACAATTCTGGTCTTATTCGATTTTTCAAAAGCCTTCGATTCCGTCGATCACTCAATACTCCTCTCTAAGCTTCATAAGCTATCCATATCCAATAGTGCCCTACGCTGGTTCCAGTCCTTCCTGTCTTCCCGTTCACAAGCAGTTATTATTCCTAATAAACCACCTTCATCGTCCTTAACTCTCTCCAGAGGTGTACCTCAGGGCTCTTCCCTTTATCCAACCCTCTTTTCCGTCAATATAAATGACCTATCAACCGTATTGCGTCACTCCCACTTTCATCTATATGCCGATGACCTCCAAATTTACATATCAAGGGTATTACATACCCTTCGAATATAATAGAAGTGGCTATAAAACTAAGATGACATCAAAAGTATTAACCACTGGGCGACAGAAAACAAACTACGGCTAAATCCAGAGAAAACAAAAACACAGTCTAGTGTCAACAGCCGAGCTGTACGGATCTAGGTGTTTAGTGCTTCTCCAGCTGAATATTCAGATAAGAGTTTTATTTTAGTTTCATATCAATTGGCTTTCTTTTCTTTTAGTTAATAAGTATATAATTTTAATTTGAATTGGGTTATTTTTTAATTTTTATTATTTTTTTTTATTTATTTATTTTTTTTTTTTTGTATTTAATTGTGATATGTAAGGTATCATTCTATTAAAATGTCTATGAGTAGCGATGGGCGGGGGGAAATTCCTCCAGATTTGAAGGATAATACTAAACAATTAATTGAATCTGAGGAAAAAAATAAAGATATTATTTTAGAAGTAGAAATGGCCAGTACAACAGATAAAATAAATTCTCAACCTAAAATTAATTTAGAAATTAATAAATTAAAAACGGAAAGATATTATGAAACAACAGATGTAGGACCATATTTTGTTTTTATGGAAAGTAATCCTACGGAAGGAGCAGGCCTAGGTCGATTACACCCTATGTCCATAGGAAAACTTTTGCATAGTTCTTGCCCCGAAATATACAATGATATTTTAAATATATATAAAATAGGTAGAAACAGGATTAAAGTAGAGACCCGGCTAGGGGAACAAGCAAACGCTTTAGTAAAATCGGAAAAGATAAAAGCAAAACAAATTAAAGCTTATATTCCGAGTTTCTCATTAGAAAAGAAAGGAGTTATCCGGGATGTAGATTTAGAATTATCGGAATCAGAAATATTAGAAACTATAAAAGCACCATATTCTGACACTCAAAAAGTTATTAATGTTAGACGATTTAATAAAAAAATTATTAATAAACAAACGAACTCCGTCGAATATAAACCAACTAGATCAGTATTAATAACGTTCAGAGGTCAACTCCTGCCAAGGTATGTTACGATACATCATGTTAGATGCGAAGTCCACCCGTATATCCAATCCGTAATACAATGCCTCCATTGTTTACGTTACGGACATAGTACCACTCAATGTAAAAGTACATCAACAAGGTGTAGGAAATGCTCGGATAGGCATGAAACTGAAGAATGTCCGCCTAACACATTATTGAAATGTATTAATTGTAAGGGAAATCACTCTCCACTGGCTAAAGAAATATGTCAGGAATATATTAAACAGGTTAATATTAAGGAACATATGAGTAATTATAACCTTACTTATAACGAGGCTAGGGCCAAAATCGAGGGCAAATCATACAGTTGGGTAGCGTTAAGAAATACTCCGGATGCCTTTCCAACACTAGAACAATCGAAGAATAATGCGACCAATAACGCTAAAAATTACGTTAGAAATAAAATTACGGTGGTTAAAAGACAAAGGATCTCGAGCCCAAATAAAGAAAATAATAATTCGGAACAAAGAGGAAATATCATCAAAGATTTTTCTGTTCCCTTATTTCCATCGCAGCCTATCAAAGAAAACCCATACAAAGATAAAAATATTACCTTAAAAAAAGAAGATAAATTAAATATGTTAACGGATGCACTTCTCGCAGTTGTAAATACCGTATTAGTAAACAAAAATGAAAATGTTACTGAAGACGAAATTAAAAACATGATAAAAGATAGAACTAGACATTTATCCGTAGGGATATAATAATAATAGTTAATATTAATAGTACATATTAATTAATACTACTTCTTAATTAATACTACATCAAATAAAAATAAATATGATTAATTCATTAAAATTACTGCAGTGGAATGCCAGATCGGCAATTTCTAACAAAAATAGTTTAGAATACTATTTATTTTCAGAAAAAATTGATTTTGCTCTAATTTCTGAGACCTGGTTTAAACCAGGTAAATATATAAATTTTCCTGGTTATAATATTGTAAGAACGGATCGAAATGACGGTTATGGAGGCGTTGCAATATTAATAAAATCCAACTATCATTTCGAAGAAATCTCGAATTATCCTAAAATTAAAGATATAGACACAGTTGCTGCGAGAATATCCATATACAAAAATTACAAATTAAATATTTTGTCGTTCTATGCTAAACCGGGTAACAAAGCAACAAAAAATAATTGGGAAAATCTTTTAAGTAGCTTTCAACACCCCGTAATTATCGGCGGAGACGCAAACGCTCACCATTATCAATGGGGGTGTGATTCATGCGATAAGAAGGGAGAAAACTTGGTTTCAGCAATTGAAAAAACTAATCTCGTACTTTTAAATGATGGCACCCCAACTTTGGTAAACAATATCCGTCAGAAAAGAAATACCGCAATAGATATTACATTAACATCCGTCAATAACGCTGACACTTGCTCATGGAAAGTACATGATAATCCTTTGGGTTCAAATCATCTTCCCATAATTATAAATATTCAATACAAACAGGATGAAACTCAAAATTACAATTATTCTAACAGGAAATGGCGAATTAAATCAGCTAATTGGTCCGAATTTGAAAAAATCACCCAAGAACATGCTTCATTACTACCAGATAACCCAACGTATGACGATTTTTTTAAATTTCTAAATAATGCATGCGAGAGCACGATCCCATCATACAAGGCACATTTTAATAAACGATTTAGTAAAAGCTGGTGGGACAACGAATGCGGGCAACTCCTTAATCAAAGAAAACTGGCATTTAGGATATATAAAAATAACCCTACAGCTAATAATTTAATAAAATATCAAAGGTCTGATGCTGTATTCAAAAGGGTCACTAGAACTAAACAGAGGGAATCATGGCGAGAGTTTACTTCCAGTATAAATAAAAACAATCCAATTAAAGAGGTTTGGAATAAATTATCAATTTTGAAAAATCGGAAACTCTCTAATAGGCTATCCCCCCTCATAGGAGATTGGTGCGAGGAGTTTTTAGACATTTTAGCCCCTCCCTTAGCTGCGCCTCAAATCACACTTAGAAGTGAAAACGACAGGGATAATGAGGATAATCACAAGCGACTTACGGATAATTTTATCTTGCCGGAACTATTAAAATCAATAAAAAATAACGCTTACAGCGCCCCTGGCAAAGATAATATACATTATATAATGCTAGACAAATTGCCTAAACATATAAAAATATTATTATTAAACATATTTAATAATATATGGCAAACTAATGCAATACCTGACTCATGGCGGGAATATTGTGTAGTACCTATTCTAAAACCAGGAAAGGATCCAAAGTTGGCTACATCATACAGACCTATTTCATTAAGTTCTTGCATACTTAAAACTTTCGAAAGAATGATTAAATATAGACTTGAATGGTGGTTAGAATCTCAAAATAAATTACCCGATTATCAATATGGTTTTAGGAAAGGGAAGTCAAGCATAGATAGTTTATTAGTACTACATTCCAGCATAAATATCGGTTTCACGGAAGGTAAAAAAACAGTAGGATTATTTTTGGACGTAGAAAAAGCATACGACTTAATACCTATACATATACTTTCACAAAAAATGGAAGCCATAGACGTCCCCCGAAAAATAATTGAATTCATAATAAACCTCATCAGTAACAGGAAATTATTTTTAAAGGTCAAAAATAACATAATTGGGACGAGAAAGGCACAAAATGGGATACCGCAAGGTGGAATTCTTAGTGGACTACTTTTCGCTATAATTGCAGCCGATCTAAGAAAATACATACCAGAAGAAGTAGCCATACTACAATTCGCTGATGACACCTGTCTGTATGTAACGCATAAAAACATCAGTCGTTGCCTCGAGTTATTAGAAGAAGCGGTAAGAAGTTTAAAAAAATGGCAGCTTGATACAGGTTTGAACATATCAGTCTCTAAGTCGGTGGTCTGCCCCTTTAGTAGAGAACGCACTTTTCTCCTAGGAGATCAAGTTGAGCTGGCAGGGATTAACTTCCCGTGTGTTACTTCCGTACGATTTCTAGGTCTCCGTTTCGATAGAAAATTAAATTGGAACCAACACATAACAGAAATTAAACAAAAAGCTGAAAAATTAATGGTACCAATAAAAATGATTTGTACGAACAATAAGTGGGGGGCCGATCCCAATATGTCGTTATTATTTTATAGGAGTACGGTTAGGGCAATGTTCGATTATGGGGCTACAATTTATGGCGAAGCGTGTGATAGTTCATTAAAGAAATTAGATATCATACAAAATAGATGCTTAAGAATGTGTTTAGGATTACTAAACTCTACTCCAATAGACGTGCTTTATAATGAGGCGGGGGAAACCTATTTAAAATTTAGAAGACAAATATTAGCGGACAGAATATTCTTTAAAATCAAATCTAGGAATAGCAAATGCTACAGTAAAATTGTGTCCTTAAGCATCCTTATATTAACCTCGTCGTATTGGAAAAAGAAAAAATATGTCCCTCTAATCTATAATAGTTTTATAAAATACCAATCAATAGCCGAAAATGTATTTAGTAGTAATATCCTACCAGTATATTCGCTGGAATATGATATGCTATTTCAAACATATAATATAATAATTAATAATAAACTATATTCATCTCCCCCTATTACCATTAATTCAGATTTAAAAGCCTTTCTAAAAAATAACTGGCCTCAACACATCAATATTTACACTCACGGGTCCAAAACAAGCGATAATACCGGTTCTGCAATATACATCCCCAAGTATAAATATACCGCACAGTTCAAACTACCTAGCAATGTATCTGTTTACAATGCCGAATTATATGCAGTACTGCAATCTCTGAAGTTCATAAATAAGTCAGATCAAAATAAATTTTTAATTTTAACAGATAGTATGAGTGCGATATTTGCAATAAAAAACAATAATAATATTGATAAAAATAACATTTTAATAGACATAATCAAGGAACATTTTTATGCAGTAAATCAAAACAAAGAGATAATATTTGTATGGATTAAGGCCCATGTGGGAATTCCAGGAAATTAGAAGGTTGATCTCCTCGCTAAAACTTCCGTTGACTTACCGCACCTAACTGACATTAAGTTACCTTACACAGATTGTTATTTAATGATTAGAAAAGATATAATAAATGAATGGTCAAGGTATTATCAAGAGTCTCACACAGGCAGATTTTATAAAACTCAAGTACCGAAAATTTTAAATAAGCCCTGGTTTTTTAAAATGAACTTATCAAGGGACATAGTAAAACATTTTTCTCGATTAAGAACAAATCACGGTTTATGCAAAGTTTACCTGCAGCGGATAGGAGTTGAAAATAATTCTGAATGCGATAAATGCAAGCAAAGAGAAAACCTTCGGCATATAATTTTGGAATGCCCTGCATACAAAAACCAAAGGAAAAAGTATCTAAGTTTTTTAAATCCGGACAATTATGACATCCAATATAAAAAATTACTAACAACAAACAAAAGAGAAGAAATTATTAATATATCCGAATACCTCCGCTCAATAAATAAACAGATTTAACATTTATCAATTAAAATATAGATCAAAATATCTTATAATAGTGTATAAATTTGTGTATATAGGTGTATAATGTATGTATATATGGGAGAAGTGTATGTGTATATATATATATATATATATATATATATATATATATGTATGTGTATATATATATATATATATATATATATGTGTGTGTGTATATATGTATGTATGTGTGTATGTATATGTATAAATGTATTGTAGTAGCTATAGATAATTATTGAACCAAAAGACATGGTTGGCTGTATGGAGTAATCTAATCCAATGCAAAAAAAAAAAAAAAAAAAAGCAATCCTTATCGGCTCAAAACCCTTCCTGAATTCCCTTCCTTACTATCCACTATTATATATCAATAGCACTCCTATTCAGTTCCAAGACTCCATAAAAAACCTTGGTCTCACCTTTGATAATCATCTCTCCTGGAAACATCAAGTATCCCAAATTACCCGAAAATCCATTGCAGTCCTAAAACAGCTCCTTAGATTCCCCAGATGTTTTCCCAGAAGCACCCGCCATCTCCTAGTTTCCTCTCTCATCCTTCCCCACTTTGATTATGGATGCCTGGTATACGGAGGGCTGTCTGGTGAACTGGAGATGAGATTAAAAAGATTAATGAACCGCCTTATCAGATTCATCCTCGGTCTTTCCAGGCACTCTCACGTCTTCCAATTGTATATTGAGCAAGTTTTTCTTCTTCCTGAATCCAGACGACAATATCTCCTTGGTTCCTTCCTATTCCAATCCTTCAGAACAAAAAAACCCACCTATATCCTCGACCTCCTTACACCTCGTTCGTCCATCAACCTATTAAACACAAGATCCCATCCCACCGACCTGTATGTTCCTACCCGTAGAACAGCCTCCTTTGAGCGATCCTTTACAGTACGTGCAACCCATCTTTGGAATTCCCTGCCTAACTCCATACGCAGCGCATCCTCCTTGGCAACATTTAAACACCATTTATTCACCCATCTCCTAGATAATCAATCTTCCTCACAAACGTAAAAATGGTCAATATTTAGAACAATGTGTAAACACTATTTGTATTTTTATTATCCTATATATAATGTAGGATAATGTACATATGTCATATATATAATTTCATCCTACTGATTTAATTTTTGTCAGACAAATGTAATACCATATGTTTCCTTTTTGTTATTCTTAGGGGACTAAAAGTCCCAGAATAAAGTTATATTTTCATTTCAATATGATCGTGCCCTACATTATCAAATGCTCCTATGGCGTCGAGAAACACTACTGCCATTGAGCAATCACTATTCTTGGGATCATTAATGATGGCTGCGATGATTCTCGCATTCATGTTTGTTCTCAGTAGACCTTTGATGAAGCCTCTTTGATATTTATTGAAAATGATTTGCTTCCAAAATTCGTGATCTAGAACCTTTTCCATAATCTGATACACAACAGAGTAGATCGTTATAGGTCTCCAAGACGACATATTTTTAATGTCTCCTTTCCCCTTGTAGACCAAGATTGGGCGCCCTTGACGTAAAGGTTCTGGTACATAAGCATTCTTCAGCATGATCTCCGCAATAGTCTTAATGACATGTGATACGTCAAAGTATTTTATTGTACGGATAAAAACTCCATCTGGCCCCAGAGATGTGTCTAGCGATTTCGATTTAATAGTTTTTTTAAGGGATTGGACCCTCATAATAATCAGTACGTTTGTAGAAATGTTTTCTTTTGAAAAGATTTCTATAGTGATTTTCGATTTCAGCAATCTTTAATGGGCACTATTTGGGAGCGTCGGCATTCATTATGTTTTGAACCACTTTCTTTTGCCTGTTATAATAATTGTACTGAACCATTTCATATTGACATTGCTGTTGCCTGCAGTTCCTGTCCGCCTTGTTCGCTCTCTGTGGATTTGAAACTTTTCCTGCGCCCTTGACGGCTATAACGGTTTTTTTTTTCTGCTCATTTTGAAGAATTAGACGGCATGGTGTTGTAGTCCAGGCAACATTAATGCCTTTTAAGAAGCTGAGTAAGTTGCCCACTACCCTGTCAAAGTCCGCTTGATCAAACTCATTTCTTTGTAGAAAACTTTAAAGGTAGCCGACCATCCTCTTATTTCATTTTTTACCCCATCACTCTCGCCTTTTCCATTCTCAGTACTCGTACCCTCAATGTTAACTAAGCCTCTTAGCTTATTGTCATTAGCCTCTTGGGGATGTTTCTAAGCAATGAGGTTTCCAAGGGCCCTATCTCCCTTTTAACTGAGACTACATATGGGACTTGTTTTATCAGTATTTCTAGAGGAACAGCCCAGTTCCCGATCGTTTTATTGGTCGTTTGTATTTTTTGAAGGATTTGGAATCTTGGGTATCTTTAGAAATACAAGATAGATTGATATTGTTTTATCCAATACCTTGCCTTCTTCGCCCAGCCACTAATTCCTTTTCCCTTCCCGTGGCTGCTACACACATCACAGAGGTTACTACTGCTTCCTAAATAGAGCCCCTAGATCTTAAAACCCATACTTTTTGGCACAAATGAACTTTTTTGGAATCATTTGACCTCATATTTCTTTATTTCGTTTACGATATACTGTTGGGTATACATTTTTAGTGAACCAAATAAACGTATGACCTCTAGAATAGGTATTTACCTCGTTGGTTTCTCTTATTATTCAACCTCATCTCACTACTTGCTCGATATGTTCGTTTTCAACTCCGTCACTTTGAAGATCGGCTTTCTGATTCTGCCGTGGGTGACGTCTCCCGAGACCTTCCTCTAACAATTTTTATGCAAAAATTACTTCAATTTACTTCGTAAAAACAATTTAAAGAACGGAGAGAAAAATGTATAAGTATAAAATTCGGTATTCACCATATGATTCCAAAATGTAATAATGTAATCGAAAAATAGTGGTGAAGAATGAAGAAATGAGATTTAAATTTAGCCACTATTAATTAACTAACTCTGTTGGCGCTATGGTCCCTGTAGAACATTGGCCCCCTCGACAATCTTCCTCCATTCAGCTCGATCCTCTGCCGCGCTTCACCATTCAACCACTCCCATCGGTCGAAGATCCAATCACCACTGGTCGTTGCCAGATTGGATCCTCGCTTTGATCTCTTCCTGTATTTTATTACTGTCATGATTGTGCCAAGATATTTAAATTTGTCTACATCTTCAAAATTATTCCCTCCATTTACCAATGGTCCAACAGTGTCCCCTTTCCTGGATGTGTATTTGGTCTTGCTTTCATTTATTTCCAGTCTCATTCGTTTCGCAGCTTCTTCTCATCAGAGTTTGGCATATTTATACTTATAAATACGAATACGAATTTATTTTTATCTTAATTTTAATGTGAATATGAACATAAATTTATTTATATCACAATATTTGTGAATACGAATACAAATAAATTTTATGGCAATAAAAGTAAATTCACAGGAAAAATTGTGAATATTCACAAAAAATGTGAATATTTATATCTAAGTCTGTGAATTCGGCTGTATTTACAAATAAAGATGTGAATATGGAAAAATTCACAAATTGAGATGTGAATTTCTACGAAATTCATTATTTCCGAATAAATTTCTATATTTCTTTTCGGATTTCTCCATATTGGTATACATTATTGGGTTAACCCTTTTTACGGAAATCACCTCAGCACATAATAAATTACCTGATATCGATTAAGATCGATTACTAGTTTATTTGGGTTGCTGATTACGAAAATGATATCGATTTTGAGATTCCGCTGTCAGGTGGATTTATTACATTTATTACAACTTACGCGATATAATTGATCTTGGGGTCGACTTTAGGGTTATCTGAGGTTCTAAATATGAAAATGATATCGATTTTGAGATTCCGCTGTCAGGCATCGATTTATTACAACTTACGCGATATGATTGATCTTGGGGTCGACTTTAGGGTTATCTGAGGTGCTGAATATGAAAATGATATAGATTTTGAGCCGCTGTCAGGTATCGATTTATTACAACTTACGCGATATAATTGATCTTGGGGTCGACTTTAGGGTTATCTGAGGTGCTGAATATGAAAATGATATCGAGTTTGAGATTCCGCTGTCAGGTATCTATTTATTACAACTTACGCGATATAATTGATCGTGGGGTCGACATAAGAGTTATCTGAGGTGCTGAATATGAAAATGATATCGATTTTGAGATTCCACTGTCAGGTATCGATTTATTACAACTTACGCGATATAATTGATCGTGGGGTCGACATAAGAGTTATCTGAGGTGCTGAATATGAAAATGATATCGATTTTGAGATTCCACTGTCAGGTATCGATTTATTACAACTTACGCGATATAATTGATCTTGGGGTCGACTTTACGGTTATCTGAGGTGTTGAATATGAAAATGATATCATTTTTGAGATAAGTTTCTCTGGTATCGATTTATCAGAGCTTATCTAATATTAACGCTATTAGGGTTAAATGTTTGCTTATTGATAGCGCTAACAATTAATGCAATAATTCGATTCCTAAGCGCAAACTTTCATTCAATATTATTTTGATAATCAGGGTCTTTTAAACATTCATCATTTTTATCAGGTAAGTTGTTACAAAGCGACTACTGAATACTTCATCTGACAATTGATACCACTTTCGTATTTTGCACTTTCGATAAACTGAAAGTCTATCCTTATATCAAATGTATCAAGTACGTTCTTAGAAATCGATACCTGACAGCGGCTCAAAATCTATATCATTTTCATATTCAGCACCTCAGGAAACCCTATAGTCGACCCCAAGATCAATTATATCGCGTAAGTTGTAATAAATGTAATAAATCCACCTGACAGCGGAATCTCAAAATCGATATCATTTTCATAATCAGCAACCAAAATATACTAGTAATCGATCTTAATCGATATCAGGTAATGTATTATGTGCTGAGGTGATTTCCGTAAAAAGGGTTAACCCAATAATGTATACCAATATGGAGAAATCCGAAAAGAAATATAGAAATTTATTCGGAAATAATGAATTTCGTAGAAATTCACATCTCAATTTGTGAATTTTTCCATATTCACATCTTTATTTGTAAATACAGCCGAATTCACAGACTTAGATATAAATATTCACATTTTTTATGAATATTCACAATTTTTCCTGTGAATTTACTTTTATTGCCATAAAATTTATTTGTATTCGTATTCACAAATATTGTGATATAAATAAATTTATGTTCATATTCACATTAAAATTAAGATAAAAATAAATTCGTATTCGTATTTATAAATATAAATATGCCCAACTCTGTTCTTATTTTTCGAAGGTTCCTATGAGCAAATCTTGGGATCTTGCCGTAATGACCACATCATCGGCATACGCGAGGAGCTGTATTTTTTCATCGTAAATACACCCTTTCCTCCTACCTTTCACTGAGCTGATAACTGTTTCCTGTGCTAAATAAAACAGGACTGGTGATGGGGGGATCTCCTTGCCTTACCCCTTTTTGTATCGAAAAGCCAGCGGTGAGTTCTCTCTTAGCCCCTATTACATATGATAATTCTTTAAATCAAAATCTCAAATTATCTCGTAACAAAATTACCTTGTTTCCATAAAGGACCCAGATAATAAATTATCAATTTTTCAAGAGGACTTAATAAATAAATCAGTATGATAAAGAATTAAATCTAGTTCACCAATAAATAAAAAATAAGATTGAAAGGGAAAAAGAATTAAGACTGAATCATTAAATAAAGATAGGGTAAATAAAGAAATAGAAGATTAACCGTAAGTTAAGGTTAGAACTATGAATAAACATGAAAACCCGTTTAGAATGGTTCATAAATTTTAACATGAAACCAAAATAATTAGAGTTCATGCAGGCAATATTCAGAAAAAGAAAACTTCAATAATAAAGATAATGAAGTTGATATGGATATTGATTCTGATAATCCAGTATGAAATAATAAGCTCGTAAAATTCCTCAGGATTTTAACTATGATTCCTAGGTAATTCAGAAATACAAGACTATAATACACTATTTTACTCGGGAAAGGTAGCATTCCCCTTAGCGACGAAGAGACCACACATTTCCGTTAGTTACAGATTAACCCCCAATCCTAGCTGGCCCACCTACCAGGAGTTCTATCTCCACTTAGTACTAGAACAGATCCTGTAGGTAGAAGGTCGGTCGATTTCGGTAAGTCAATCATTTAATTCAATTTTTATAATTTATTTTTCTGAAGTAACAACGTCGGCAAGACGAAGCCCCACCTCATATGTAACTTTGTGTCAGTCTTGGAAACGAAGGGCTACCTAATGTTCGTCTTGAAAGCTAATTCTATCTTTAGGTGTGATATTTATGGACTATTTGGACCGTGAGGAATGTGTCAATTTTGTCCTTGGCAAAAGAGAAGAATGTCAAAATCTTATGTGTATTTGTGGAAAGTGCATTTGTGGAGAGCATACGGTCAAGTTAGGTCCAGATTGTAAAACCAGGCTTTGACTTATATATAATCAATAATTACTGAGAAAATTTATTAATTATAAGTCCAATGTAAATTTTCCTATTATTTGTAACTCATTGTTCCTGTTTAGTTGGTAGTGTAGTGTATTCCTATTGATATGCTTTCGTAGTTTATTTATTCTATTTACTGTTTCATTATTTCTTTGGTATTTTGGCTTTTGTGACATTCTCTTTGTGATTTATTATGAAAATAGTATGTAATAATTATTCTTTCCAATAAATCATTCATTAAAAATCAAAGTGTTATGCGTATATTCAGTAAGTAAATTACGCCATTTTTAGTTTCTTATTGACAAAAGGCATAAAAAGTGTAAATTTAAATAAGGTCTGTTTAATATATTATAAATTATATTATATTATATCTGTATTATAAATGCTGCATTTAGATGATGATTAGGCATCCCTAAAACGACAATAAGTTCACTTCGTCTCATCAACCCTTTGATTAGCGCTACCTTTCCTGGGTTAAATAGCTCAAGTTTTATAAATGAAATATCCATATTAGAAAAGGACTTGAGCAATTTTAAACAGTATAGCCAATATGATGTAATTTTAAAACAATTGAAGTTTCTACAAGACAAAGTTAATAATACTATTGATACACCACGTAATAGAAGAAAAAGATGATTAATAAATTTTATGGGTAGCACGATCAAGTTCATTACAGGGAACCTCGATTCTGATGACAAAGTGCATTATGATCAGGTCATTACTACTCTCGAGGAGAATAACTATTGTATGGAACACAAATAGCTCATGAGATTCAGACTAATGAAGATATTTAAAAGAGATAATAGATTAATCAACAACAATAGTAATAAATTAGCAAATTTAATAAATTTTGTGCACTAGACTACACTAGCAAATCATTTAAACGCATTATATGACATTCTAAACTATTGTTATGGGCACAGAAAATTTCTTAGAAAAATCTACAAACTTAGAATAACACATTCCAGTATTTTGAAAAAGTATAGATATTAATAATAATTCAGATTTTATAAGCTCTGATCTTGAAACATTATGGCTAACTAGTAAATTATCCTTTATGATTAAAAATAATATTGTTCATTACATGATTCAATTACCCATTCAAGCTAAATCTGTTCATTAAAATTCAAGATGTTCCGGTAAAAAAGAATATTCAAGTATTCTTTCTCCAGCAAATCAAGAAGATGTTGCACCAAGCCCAAATGAGAAACTTGTACTCCAGTCTACAACTTCTTTCATCAACATCCACCCACTTCTTCTCTCACGGAGCTCAAGAACTTCGAATGGGAGGATTTATGGCAGCCAAATAGATGTTAATTCATAGAGTCAGTAATTTTTTCCTGACCCAGTATAGATTACCTGTCCTTTTCCCTTTAGCGAAGAGTCTAATTCAGACATGAGATCTTAGATAAGATAGATTAGCATAATAGTTTATAGCGATAGTTCAGTTCTTTGTTCATTTTAAATATTAGTTTTGATAAATAATTTTTTTTTTAAGTCAGGTTAAGTTTCAGTGATTTATTTGTCGATGATAACATTGATGTTAATTTTTTGTTGATAATTGAAGAAGTACTGCAATGAATAATGTAACATTTAAAAATTAACCCAGTAGCATAGTTTTTAAAGATAGCACTGAATCAATGTAAGCTTGAAAGAGATAAATAAAAAAGAGAGAACGTGATAAAGGTGTGATAACCAACAACCAATCAGAGGTTTCAAAATTTTGGCATACCTAAACCTTTCTTCCCACGGAAAGTTTTTGAAGTATGGTTTTTGATGTTATCTGTTTACTGCCATTCATAGCTGGTAGAACATAGGATTTTCATGCAAGTGCGAGGACATCTCCGGATGCACCCCATTTGGTTTCTTGTTAATCTATAGCTAATGTCGGTCTTTCATATCTGCCTCAGCAGCGTAAAAAAAAGTCCTATAAAGCAGGTATTCTAACACTCTGGTTATTGTCCTTTACATCAAACATTGTAGCGTCAAAATAATAAGTAGATGTTAATGTCTTATAAAACCAAAGTATATTATTATTTTTTTTTAATTTAAAGGATTCTTTATTTTAATTTTCAGTATTCAAGGTTCACGTGTAAATCAAATATATGATATTGATAACAAGACATATTTAGTTAAATTAAATAAATCAAATTCAGAAAAGGTTGTTCTTTTAATTGAGTCTGGAGTACGTATTCATTTGACTAAATGTGATTGGCCGAAAAATGCTGCTCCTTCTGGTTTTACAATGAAGGTAAATAATTTTATATATATATATATATATATATATATATATATATATTTTATTTTTTTTTTTTTTATTTTTTTTTTTTTTGTTAAAAACTTCTTTATATAACCAAGTTATAGCTCATTCTTTATCATCATTATTATATTATTTATTTGATGTAATATTCACAGATTTTAAATGGATTGTTTATTAATTAATGTAATTTTTAAAAAATGTGAATTCTGACTCTCCCATGTTTTACCTAAAATCAGAGAGACTCTGTTTGGTATAATTTTAATGAAAATAGATCCTACCAAATGTGAAAGTTTACATCTCTGGAAAACCTGAATGCATGTGATACTGGAATTTGTTGGATGGTTTTTTAACTATATGTTTGGGGTTCGTAGAAGTAGCATGTCTATCCCTTTATCACATAAGGATATATATCTTCAATTATTGAGTAGTATTTGCCCCACATAAGACACTATGTATATCTTTTTGTATATTAGATCTATGATAGAGTTGTGTTTAGTTCCTGAGAACCATTTTATAATCAAAATTTTTTCTTCTGGAAATTGAGATATTTCCTTTCTTTATTTTGATAAATGTATGCACATGCTACCATAGAAATCATTATAGTACGTGGGCCAGACCCTCCTACCGTGCACCCCCCCCCCCACATCCCTATAAATTGCATATCGTTGTGTTCCTTGTGATAAAACATTAAGAAAAAGCCAATGTTCCCAGAAAAAAAAGTGGCCGCACTAATCCAAAATGGCGTTCAAACATGGCGGTATGACGAATTAGATTTTAGTTAGTTTTTTTATTACTGACATTCACCATTATGGTTAATATCGCCATAACTGGTCTTTTATTAAAGCTAGATAGTTCTAGTTTCAGAATAAATAAACAAACGTTCTAAAGTAATTAGACTTGACAACATAAAATACCTTTAAAGTCAATTTTTTCAAGTCACTCGCGTAAAAGTTAAAATTCCAAGTTAATTTGTGATTAAAAGGCCATCGTTAACGAAAAAGGCCCTGAAATAAAACATCTGGAGCAATTATTCTTCTTTAAAAATCAGTGGTCAAATTTCAAAATATATCAACTCGTTTTAGGGCCTATTCACACTATCGGTTTCGCGCCCGCTCCTCTCCCGGTCCGCTCCCCTAATGTCTTACCATATTTACACTATATAATTTTACACCGTTCACTTTTGAAAGGTTTAAGCTATTAAAGCCATTATTAATCGAAGTTGTCTGTATTCGGATTTTAATTAATGATTATCTTTCAGTTATTTAAGTATTCATTTATTCTTCAATTTTACGGCAAAAAAAAAAATCAATTTTTCGTTTGTAGAAATAGCTGTTAAGTGTACTTTTCTTGATGAAAAAGATAATATTATCAAAAAATATAATAAGAAGAATATATTGCAACACAATGATAATTATTAATAATAATTATAAATTAATTTAAGTAAAGGTGAAGAAATAATTTAAATTTTTTTCGGAATGTATTCGAATACGCTTGAAAATTTCAAGTTGAAATCGGTAAATGCTACAACTTTACCGATTGTGTTCTCTTCTTTTCCTGATTAATATTTTAATTATTTTTTGCTTTAATATATTTTTTTGTTAATGATCTGACATTTTTCATAATATACTGCATTTTTATTCGTTACAAATTAAACGTTATTTTATAATAGCAATGAGTATGTAGTCAATAAATAAATCGGTGACCATTTTTTACGAGTACATTAATTCATAGCAAAATATATCTCAAACATAACATGAATTTTTCACGTCGAAAAACCGCGCGTATTGTTGGTGATTTTTTTTTTATCATTTCAAGCGTATTCCAATACATTCGGAAAAAAATTTAAATTATTTCTTCACCATTAATTAAATTAATTTATAATTATATATATATATATATATATATATATATATATATATATATTTTTTTTTTTTTTTAAAGTTGAACTTTTTTGGCCGTAAAATTGATGAATAAATAAATACTTTAATAACTGAAAGTTAATTATTAATTAAAATCCAAATACAGACGGCTTCGATTATTAATGGCTTCAATCGTGAACGGTGTAAAATTATATAAGTAATGTGAATATGAAAAGACTTTAGGAGAGTGGAGCGGGAGCGGAGCGAGAGTGGAACGGGAGCGGAGCGCTAGTGTGAATGGGGTAGAGTGAGAGCGGACCGGGAGTGGAGCGAGACCGGAGCGGTACCGATAGTGGAATTCTCTGTCTATTTCTCTTTAGAATATTTGAGCGGACCGGGAGTGGAGCGGGAGCGGAGCGATAGTGTGAATCCGCCCTTATAGAAAACGGACCTTAGCGGCGAAAAGGCGCCAGTTAATTTAAAACTTAACCACTCCTGGAAAGGAAAACCAATTAAAACATGTAAGTATTCATGCATCTAATGGTCTATAATCCCCAAAGTTGTGGCCTTTTTCGGCTTCTTGCACATAACTACACATAAAAAAGTTTACTTTCTCTTTTTTTTCGAAAAAAGGTATACTAAAACAAATAAAATAAAATATTTGAAGTTGAAATCGGATTAGTTATTTAGCCAAATTCGAACATCAAAGATCGGTAATTTTTACCATTTTGATGGAAACTCAAGTTCCAACGCCTATAACTCGACAATATGTGCTCTAAATGAAAAATGTTACAGATAAAAGTTTTAGAACATTAAATTTAGCATAAAATAAGCCCACCTAAATAGTTAGTTCTGTGAATATTTTATCATATCGCCTTAGGCTTCACCACAAGAAGGAATTAAGCGCTACGAATACTTTCAAGTTTTCATTTGTATCTCTACTTAGTAATAAGTTAATTTAAAAATCAATGGGCTTGTTTTATGCTAAATGTAATGTTCTAAAACTTTTATCTGTGATATTTTTCATTTAGAGTACATATTGTCGAGTTATAGACGTTGGAGCATGAGTTTCCACCAAAATGGTAAAAATTACTGATCTTTGATGTTCGAATTTGGCTAAATAACAAATCCGATTTCAACTTCAAATATTTTTTTTTATTTGTATTAGTATACCCTTTTTACGAAAAAAAGAGAAAGTAAACTTTTTGATGTGTAGTTATATGAAGGAATGAAGATGTAGTTAAAAGAATGAAGTAAGCGCTACAAATACTTTCACTTTTTCATTTGTATCTCTACGCAGGAATAAGTTAATTTTAAAATAAATGGGCTTATTTTATGCTAAATTTAATGTTCTAAAACTTTTATCTGTAACATTTTTCATTTAGAGTACATATTGTCGAGTTATAGGCGTTGGAACATGAGTTTCCATCAAAATGGTAAAAATTACTGATCTTTGATGTTCGAATTTGGCTAAATAACAAATCCGATTTCAACTTCAAATATTTTTTTTTATTAGTTTTAGTATACCTTTTTTTCGAAAAAAAGAGAAAGTAAACTTTTTTATGTGTAGTTATGTGCAAGAAGCCGAAAAAGGCCACAACTTCGTGGATTATAGACCATTAGATGCATGAATACTTGGTTTTAATGGTACTACATGTTTTAATTGGTTTTCCTTTCCAGTAGTGGTTTAGTTTTAAATTAATCATTATATATATATATATATATATATATATATATATATATATATATATATATATATATACATCGTGTAACTGTTAATTCATTAATTGTTGTAAGCAATTAAATTGTGTTAGGTATATACTTCCTAAATTGTATTATGAATAATTTCTACTTATCAACGAACAAACAGAACTTTTTATTTATCTTTTTCATTTTTATTGTTTTTAAATCTGTAAATAATCAATACTTTGCAAAAATGCAGAAGCCAGTGTCTGTAACCCAACTACTACTATGAGAACATTATTATTTCATTTCAAGATAACCAGTTTATGTCAATGTAAGTGAGGTTTAGATAATGTGCAATCTGCGACTAATTCATTATTATTTATTATATTTATATAATTTATTTATCAGATTTATATATATATATATATATTTTTATATATATATATATATATATATATAAAATAAAAAAAAAAAGGTTATGTTAATTATTTCTGTCAATTAAAAACTTGCAGTTACATAGTCTCGATTATACATTAAAAATAATATCCTAAACCCGCTGTAATTATATGGTGTACGATGTGGCTGAGGACTGGATGCGCCTGAGTCACTGGCGCCTTTTCGCCTCTAAGGTCCGTTTTCTATAAAACAATTGATATATTTTGAAATTTGACCACTGATTTTTAAAGAAGAATAATTGCTCCAGATGTTTTATTTCAGGGCCTTTTTCGTTAACGATGGCCGTTTAATCACAAATTAACTTGGAATTTTAACTTTTACGCGAGTGACTTGAAAAAATTGACTTTAAAGGTATTTTATGTTGTCAAGTCTAATTATTTTAGAACGTTTTTTTTATTTATTCTGAAACTAGAACTATCTAGCTTTAATAAAAGACCAGTTATGGCGAAATTAAGCATAATGGTGAATGTCAGAAATAAAAAAAAGAACTAAAATCTAATTCGTCATTCCGCCATGTTTGATCGCCATTTTGGGTTAGTGCGGCCACTTTTTTTTCTGAGAACATTGGCTTTTTCTTAATGTTTTATCAGAAGGAACACAACGATATGCAATTTATAGGGATGTGGGGGGGGGGGGGGTGCACGGTAGGTGGTCTGGCCCACCGTGTATTATTGAACAAGTCTGGGGAGCCTGTAAACAAGATATAAAATTAGTAGCTGAAGAAACCTTAGGTTTAGAAGAAAAAAAACATTATGCCTACTTGGTATAACAAAGATTTCAAAAGAGCCACCAATGAAAAGAAATCGAGGCTTTTACCAGATGATTACAGGAAGGGAAACTAGGAGTCTATAGA
Organism: Aelia acuminata; assembly: GCA_911387785.2. Taxonomy (NCBI): domain Eukaryota; kingdom Metazoa; phylum Arthropoda; class Insecta; order Hemiptera; family Pentatomidae; genus Aelia; species Aelia acuminata. The sequence continues at coordinate 146,210,994 of OU426980.1, forward strand.
GGAATATAGAAGGTGACAAAGAGAAAAAAATAAGGTCCTCAAGAAGGAAAAGTGAGACTGAGAGAAAAAGGAGGAATAAAGATTATGAAAGAACAGAAAGGTTTGAAAAAGTTACTGTAACATCAACGAAGGAAAAAAAAGTACATGAGCAAAAACAGCCAGATCCGAAACACTAATCTCAGATAAAGCTGGATTATTAAATAGGAGGGAAAACTATTATAATTATCTGTTCAAAGTGGATGATGAAGACACTATCCCATACCAATTGAAACTATGCCTACAGATGAAAATTGGAGTAATTTACCTCAAACTTTTGCCGAGATACTAGCCTGATACTGGTACTGGTAGTGATACGGTACCTGATACTGGTACTGATTTCCTCATGTTCCTTGCCCTTTTAGCTTTTACTTTGTCTATCTCTCCAATTCAATCAGAAATATGATCATGAACATTCATAGATAAATTAATATAAAATTTGGTATTTTTCTCTTAGCACAGATATTGCGAAATGGAATTCCAGTTATACTAAAAAATATTTGATTAATTAACTTGTACTAAGTTTTGGTTATCTTAATCAGAACTTATTTCAATTTGTCTTCAGGAGAAGCAGGATCAACCATTCCAAAGTTATTTATTACAGAAGTAAAATTCAATTATTTGGAGTACTTGCAGATTATCCTTTTCTAATTTAAAGGTGAATTAAAGTTAACTGGAGATTAAGACTAATAATATTTTTTTTTTAGTTGCGTAAGCATATAAGCAACAAAAGGATTACTTACATAAGGCAGCTAAGTAGTGATAGAATAATTGATATTCAATTTGGAAGTGGAGAAGTTGCATTTCACATAATATTAGAACTGTATAGCCGTGGTAATATTATTTTAACAGACTATCAGTTTAAAATTGTTTCTTTGCTCAGATCCTTTGTCGATGGTGATTCTTACAAGTAAGTAGTCAGTGTTTTCTTTTTAATTTTTTTGCATTGCTGCTTTATAGCTTATTTATTTTTGTTGTAGCACATTTTTTATTTATTAACTCTTTAACCGGGGAGTTCCCTTTTAAATTATGCAGCCTATAACGGGCGCGAGCTCTTTCACTAGGACGTGTATATACATCACGTCCGAAGAAATGTAACTTCATATTATTATGTTTTTAATTGTGCTTAAAATAAATTAAAAGACTATGAAATATATACATTTTCGTTTATTTATATATATAGCACAAAGGAAAACACAAAATAACTAACAAGAAGAAATTGTAAATTAAAAAAAAAAAAAAAAATATATATATATATATATATATATATATATATATATATATATATATATATATATATATATACAGGGTGACATGCTACTCGTGCGACAAACTTTACCAGTAGATTCTCCACCATAAAATGAATAAAAAAGTTCATATTGACCATAGTCCGATTCTTAACCATTTCGGAATAATTTCGCTTTTTATCGATTTTGAAAGATATCACGACCTTGCATCGGAAAACCGTGATATCTTTAAATCTGAAAATTTCTCCGAAAAGCTGATAGCACCGTTGAAATCTACATTAATTATTCAATAGTAAAATGGTCATTTCAAAATTTTTGGTGCAATTTTTCGTGTTTTATTTCAGCCAGAACAACAAAATAAGTGAAAAATTTTGCAAATCGGAAAGTGTTTGACATAATCCAGAGTTTCTAATTTTAGTTTCAGAAGGCAGCAAAGTTGAGGGAAAATACCTCATTTAATAACGCTTCTAACGCACTCTTCATTTTTTAATTTGGTGTTTCTAAGACCAAGATATGGATGACATAAAGAGAAAAAATTATGGTTCAAGGATTGTTAATGCTTGAGAATTTAAATTTTAAATTTGAAAAAACTAATTCAACTTACCAATATCTTTAAAATAAATTTATTTTTAATCATTTTATTTATGTTCAAATTGGAAGCCGTACTCTGCAATACACAAACGTGCCCGTTTTCTCATACTCCCAACTGTCACACCAAAAGTGAGAAAACGTCGAAGTTTTTCAGCAGCGGCGAAGATCCTTGCCCTCAAATTGTCTATGTTTGTCACTTCAGTGCGATAGATCAGTTCCTTGAGATATCCACAGACGAAATATTCCATGGGGTTGAGATCAAGAGATCTTGGTGGCCATAGAACTGTCCCATCACGGCCGATCTACGTTTCGCCTGTCGCCTGAATTATTCTAGAGGAGTGAGGAGACCCACTATCGTGCTGAAAAATTATGTTTCTCCTCAATTGTAAAAGAAGGTCTTCCAGCAAGGTAGGCCGCGTGTTTTCGATAATATTAAAGTAATGGTGCGTCTCCTCACTCCTCTAGAATAGTTCAGGCGTATTTGACAGAACATTCGAAACGTAGATCGGCCGTGATGGGACAGTTCTATGGCCACCAAGATCTCTTGATCTCAACCCCATGGAATATTTCGTCTGTGGATATCTCAAGGAACTGATCTATCGCACTGAAGTGACAAACATAGACAATTTGAGGGCAAGGATCTTCGCCGCTGCTGAAAAACTTCGACGTTTTCTCACTTTTGGTGTGACAGTTGGGAGTATGAGAAAACGGGCACGTTTGTGTATTGCAGAGTACGGCTTCCAATTTGAACATAAATAAAATGATTAAAAATAAATTTATTTTAAAGATATTGGTAAGTTGAATTAGTTTTTTCAAATTTAAAATTTAAATTCTCAAGCATTAACAATCCTTGAACCATAATTTTTTCTCTTTATGTCATCCATATCTTGGTCTTAGAAACACCAAATTAAAAAATGAAGAGTGCGTTAGAAGCGTTATTAAATGAGGTATTTTCCCTCAACTTTGCTGCCTTCTGAAACTAAAATTAGAAACTCTGGATTATGTTAAACACTTTCCGATTTGTAAAATTTTTCACTTATTTTGTTGTTCTGGCTGAAATAAAACACGAAAAATTGGCCCAAAAATTTTGAAATGACCATTTTATTATTGAACAATTAATGTAGATTTCAACGGTGCTATCAGCTTTTCGGAGAAATTTTCAGATTTAAAGATATCACGGCTTTCCGATGCCAGGTCTTGATATCTTTCAAAATCGATAAAAAGCGAAATTATTCCGAAATGGTTAAGAATCGGACTATGGTCAATATGAACTTTTTTATTCATTTTATGGTGGAGAATCTACTGGTGAAGTTTGTCGCACGAGTAGCTTGTCACCCTGTATATATAAGTTCTCTTCAATACATGTATCGATGACTAATACCTCTGTTGTACGAAAATATAAGTCCCACCCTTTCCAGGGCACAACTTTTATTTCAAGGACGTATTTATACGTCCTGACCGTTTACGTTGTTTAGGTTGGACACATATATACGTCCCGCCCGGTTAAAGGGTTAAAAACCACTGATAATATAAATTTTGATTATTGTGGGGTTTATTAAAAAGCATGTTTCAATAAAAAATTGATGAAGATAATATATAAAATAAATTGTAAGCAATGTCGAGAAAAATCATATTATGGGTAAATATCTCAATGGTTTGAAAGGAGATTATAGCTACATAAACAAAATTGTACTGCAAAACCCATAAAATCTAAATTGACAACCTGTCTGTCTCAACATTCCATTACCCACAAACATAATTATGATTTCGAAAATGTAAAAATTTACATCATAGAAAGAATACAAATAAAAGAAGAAGAATAGAATCCATTTATATAACTAAAAACCTGAGGAAAACCGTAAACCAACAAACATATTTGTTGATAACCTAAACATCTTTTTTGCCTAAACATCTTTTAGATAAAATTAATATAAACTGCAAATAAGGTAGATTAAATAGAAAATATGTATGTATATGTAGATGTATGTGAACGAAAGTGAGCGAATATTTAGTTGTAAGTATGTTTATGTATAAGTGTGTATGTGTGCCTATATATATATATATATATATATATATATATATATATATATATATATATATATATATATATATATATATATAATATCTACATATAATTTAATAAAGAAATAACATTATTTATGTTATTATTCAAATTCTGATAACAATAGCTGTCTATATCTTAATGCTTCTTTAGCATATAGATTTCCTTCAATTTATTTTGCTTTAGCATTGTTATTAATTCCTCTTTATTTATTAAAATTTGACCAAAATATTTCTATCTAATGTAATTGAAAATTAAGCACATTCTGATAAAATTAAATATATCTTCTATTTCACTTTTATTACAGATAGTGCAAATGTAACTAACATCTTTTTTCCAGGGCTTATAATTTAAGTCTAAAAGTTCTCCTCTTACTCTAAATATTGTTTTTATTAATTCCAAACTATTGAAATAATTTATATAAATAACTGTACTTGGAACCAATGATTTATACCTAGCATGGTTGGTGGATTGTCGGGCGTTTGTTAATTGATTATTCATAAACTGTTGTTTTAAGAGGTGTGTAATTTTGTCAGTTTGGCGACGCCATCAGTCTGTTGAAATGAAACAGTCACCTAATTTAGTATTGAGACTAGCAGCCATAGCTATCCATTCGGCAAACCACCAACAATTACTAATAACTATTTGTTTGGCAATAATTTTGGGGAATCTTTATATCAGTAAACTGAATATTTTTAATTTTATATTAATTTAACCATCATTGTGGATGACCACCTATTTTTTAAATTATTTTAATAAAATAAATTATTATTTTCTCTTCAAAAATAAATTATTTGAATATTTTTAATATATAAAGTGCTGCTTTAGTGTAGTGATCAGGATTGGGTCTGAGTTTCTAAATAAATTTGGTGTATATTTCGGAAATGAAAACAGCTTTTTGATTAAGAATTTTAAAACTCTTTCAATTTCTTCAAAATTTAAATAACCCCATACCTCACTTCCGTAACTGAGCGACGCCTTACAGTTGAGTTAAATATCTTTAACTTGGAGGATACAGGAATCATAAAGTTTTTGAAAATCATGCTCCAAATACTGTTAATTGCTTGCTTAGCTTTTTTGCACCTTTCCTTATTATTTAAAGTAAATCGAAGAGAGGGGTATAGTACAATTCCTAGTTTAGTGTAGTTGTTCACTACCTCAAGGTGAATATTAAATTGCCATCTTTCTGATCTTCGCAATCTACCACTCTTTTCTCTAAAAACCATGATTTTAGATTTTGACAGATTTACAGTCAGATTCCAGAGGTCAGTATATTTTTCTAATTGCTTTATCATTTGTTTTAGTTTACAGGCATTTTTTGCAATTAATAAAATATCATCTGCAAATAATAAAGTTTTTATATAAACCTCTCCAATTTTTAATCCTCTCTCCGAAACTATTTCCAAGTCATTTATATAAGCGGAAAATAAATCTGGACTTAGCAGACAACCCTGTTTCACCCCCATGTTGTTGAAAAAATATTCTGAAATACCGCCATTTAATTTGATAGCTACCCACGTGTTATAATAATATTTTCAACATATATATAAATTTTGAGGAGAGGCCCATGCTGAAGAGCTTACAGAACAATGAATGTCTATCGACTGTATCGAAAAATCGCCTTAAAATCAACAAAAAAACAATAAACTTTAAATTTCTCTTCTGAGTGGAAATAATATTTTATCATATTTACTAAATTAAAAATCTGGTGCGATGCGCGCAACACACAACTTTCACTTAAGAACTTACTTAGATTAGAAATCGACGTGTTTCGATAATATGTAAACGCCATTTCTCAACTTTACAAATTTTTCCACATTTAAGAATATACTTATATTTGTATATCTCCATAAGTTATAGAGTATCTTTACAGCAAAATTTGGTAGTTCTCAGCACTTTTCGATTCATTATTGCTAATTTATTTATGAAGGAACTAATTTCATCAACAGTCGAGTTTTTTTTACTGCTAGCTTGTTTTTTACTACGAGTTGCTTTTTGCAAATACATCGTGAAGGTGAATCGATAGGTGTATTTACGTCTCTTATGCCTTTCTGGAAATCAAGAACGATTGCTGTACCTCTAAAATCGCTTTATATTGTTTACAAAAATTTATTATGGAACAAAAGTTTCTAGACTAAAATATACCTATATTAATTATAGACTATTATCTTATACCATATTTTTACACACCTGCGATGCTTCAAAAATTTGAGCATCACGTATTTACTCTCTTAAGTAAAATTAATCTTTTTATTAATAAATAAAAGTTTTTATTTTCATAATACGGTTAATAAAATTTTGGCTGTCACATATACATACATCAAATACCAAGTTTGATCAAAATCGTTAAAGTCGTTTTTGAGTAAATAAAAAAATAAAACAAGTGAAAATGGGACATTTATTAAGTAAAGTGCCCCCTCCGTTTGACCAATTTTGATGAAATTTTGACCGTCACATCGCGGGCATATACATACACCAAATACCGAGTTTTGTCAAAATCATTAAACCCGACACTCAGACCATTTCGCGGGACTTGGTTATTTGGACTCAGGGGACCCCAAAACGTGTATTTCCGTTGAAAACCGGAAGTCGAAATTTTTCACGATCGCAATACTTTCCTTACTATATATATATATATATATATATATATATATATATATATATATATATATATATTTCATATATAGGTAAGTGAAAGTAAAATATTATCGATTGTGCTGTAACCCTTACGAAATCCAGCCTGACCTTCATAAATAATCCTATTTTCATCGAGGCGACTGGAAAGTCTGTTTGCTAACATTCCTGTAAATATCTTTACAATAGTATCCTCCATAAAGGCAATACCTCTATAATTATCCACAAGTTGCTTGTCCCCTTTTTTGTAAAGTGGGAAAATTTATGATCTGTTAAAACTTTCAGGTAGGCTAGTTGAGTTCCTCAAAGAATTATAGAAATTTAAGACCATTTCTAGAAAACAGTCAGTGGCCTCTTTGTAATATTCATATGGGATGCCGTCAGAGCCTGTTGCTTTATCGTGGTTCACTTTTGTAAGCATTTATTTTAATTCGGCCAGTTGGAATGTTGCGTCTAGTTTATTATTTTCAACATATGGTTCCACATATAATAATTTACTACTAGTATGAGGAGGATTGTACAACCGGCTAAAATAATAAATCCAGTCTTGAATAAACTACACCAATGTTTCACAGTGCTATAGCAAGGGGACAAGTCCCCATACACATTCCTCAGAAATTCAAAAATTTCAAATGACTTTATGCCTTCTTTAGCTAAAAATTTCATCACAGCTCAGTACTTAATGTTACTCATTTTAATGGCAAGAGCAAACTGGTAAAACTAAAAGTATTATAAATAATAGACAAGAGACAGTAGGATTATAAAAGTTTGTGTACATATAACTATTGAATAGGTAAACATGATAAGGGATTAGTACTTTATATTGATTCCCTCCTTCATTGTCAGGCTGAGAACTTTTTGACTTGCCCTCTTTCACATTTCTATGCACAATAAAGTATCACTTTGTTGGAACTTTTAAATTATGATCAATGTTTTTGATTTACAATAAGAATAAATAGAGATGTCAAAGGAATGTAATTTCTGGTTTATATGGATGTAATATTTTGTTTGATTTCAAATTAAAATTGTATATTAAACAAAAAGTTTAATGTAAAAGTAAATTGATAAAATGTAGATTGGCAGAATTATCAATTCCTTGGACAGATGAAGGTTGTTTCCAATTTTCAATTAATGTATAAACTTAATATTCAGGAATATTATACCTGTAATGAAATCATTAGTTTCTAATGTAGAAAAAGTAATCACTATTGAAGTCCTTATCTTTTATTTATTTCACCATTTTTTTTTTTTTTTTTTCAGTTTTGCTGTACAGGAAACTTATCCAATTAATCATATGAAAGAAAAATCAGTAGTGTCGACTGCTAATATTCATGAGATAATATCATCATCTAAGAAAAACTTGTCTATTACCAAAGCTTTACTTCCTCATTTCGGTCAGTGTTAGAATTATGACCTAAAACTAAAAATTGCTCAAATTATAACAAAAATTGGTATTTCATTTAATTGTGTATTAAATATGTATTATGTGGCTTAGTCCTGTAAGGGTCTCTTGTTATTACAAACGTAATGGTGTATTTATTTATGCCACAATGTTACGTGGAAGCTTGCTTGTTAAATACATGTAGCTGCATTCAACTGATATGTAGTTGTAGTAGCAAGAGGGAAGGACATTCTTAATAGTGCCACTAGGTGCGCCAGCTGCACTAGGCAGAATGGAAGCAGCCAGCGGGTATATATACAGCTGCCGACTCCTCTCAAGGCACCTTTTACCTCCACTTTCTCGCCTTCTCTCTTGCTTGCTCCTCCTACTCCTTTTTCACCTTGTACTTTTTGTAATAAACCACATATTTTTTTTATTATTTGCCAATCCTCCCTTCCTTCCCTTTTTACCCATGACGAGCCTACTGGCGGCCGAGACACTTGTCATTGACATCACCAGTAATCTCCGAGGTAACTCCTTTAATGCCTATGAAGGGCCTAGCAGTGATTGCGTCATTAGACCGTGACTTCACAGTTACCCCCGAGGCACTCTCCTGCAACTCCCTCTAACACTCCTCTACCATCAATGACGAGCCTACCTGTGGTCGAGGCAAGTACCCGTGACGCCACAGGTACCTCCGAGGTGAAATTCCTATCTTGTCTGTGACAGGTCAAGCTACTATGAGGCCGAGGCTTGCTCCCGTGACGTCATAGCTACCCTCGAGACGCTATCCCTCTTCCTTGAATCCTGCTATGCATGTTGTCGTCACCTTCTGATCTGAAGTCACACCGGTAACCTATGACGAAACACTGTTGACATAAGACGGCACATAGTGAAGAATTAAAAAAGGAAAACTTCTGGTGTTTTACTACAAGATCAGATTAGTTAGGTTATGTTATCACCTGTTGATTAAGAAAAGGGAGCACATGGACAGTTCTATTTGTATAACATCACTACAAATCAACCTGTCCGTTCCTTCCTAGCGTTCAGAGAGGTTTGAAAAACCTTTATTTTTTAAAATATAAAAATAAATAGTGATGGTTAATTTTCCAATGTGCTAATAGGCAGTATCGACAAAGGGAACAACAACAAAAATCAGTGTTTCAGAGCTAGAGTTACATAGAGAGAAACTTTATTCATCATAAAAGCGATGCTGCCCAACTACATTGGGTTGCTAATACACAGCATACTATATATCTTATCTTAGACTATTTTTAACACCTTATTTAATAATATATAATAATAATAATAACACCCATGCTTATATATATATTTATACCTACATGGTTATACATTTTTTTTATATAATTTTTTTTTTTTTTTTTTTTTTAATTTTTTTTCTTCTCTCTTTTATTCAAACCCTTGAGTGCTCTCTTGAATACGAAAATATACATATAAAAATTAGAAACTTCGAATAAAATATATATATCATGCAACAATAAAATTAAGAATAAAATAAAATCTACACACTGCTAGGTATATTAAATCGACAATAAAAAAAGATATTAAAATTCAACAAATCATTACATAACTAATTATAATAAACTAAATAAATAAATATACATATAAATAAATATACATCATCATCATCATATTCCTTCCCCTTCTACCGCTGTGCAGTGTGGGGTTGCCCTCTATAGAGCTTGACCCAGGTATCCCTCTCTTGTACCAGTTCTCTCCTCTTGTTCCAGTCCAGTCCTCGCTTCCTGAACGCTTCCCGTACACTTTCTTCCCAGGTGATCCGTGGTCTTCCTCTTGGCCTTCTTCCGTCAACTCTCGTCTCATACGTAATCCTTGCCGTTCTATCGATGTTCATCCTTTGGAGGTGCCCAAACCATCTCAGTTTATTTTCTTCTAGAATGGTTTCTACCGGCTGTACCTCGAGGTTCGATCTTATAGTTGTATTGCGGATCCTATCTCTCCTTGTCTTTCCTTCAACCTTCCTCAAGTATCTCATCTCCATTGTCTGGATCTGACTTTTGTGTTTTGTGGTGAGGGTCCATGATTCGGAGGAGTAAGATAGGATGGGCAGGAACGTTGACTTGTAGACCGATATCTTTGTCTTCTTCGTCACTTCGCTTTTGTTGAGGAAGCCTTTCCGGATTGAGTGGAACATTCTTCCAGCTGCTCCCAATCTTTGTGATATCTCCCCATCGATATAGCCACTTCCGTTTATCCAGGCACCCAAATACTTAAAATCATGCACCCGCTCTAAGATCTGTCCTTTCAGCCTCAGTACTCTCATAACATGGCGGAGACGTCTTCCTATTCTCATGCATTTTGTCTTCTCTGGATTAATATCCATGTTAATGCTGGACAGCTCTTCTTGCACGATGTTCAAGTTGTATTGTAGGTCCCAGTCGTCCGCAGCAAATATGACGAGGTCATCAGCAAAAGCGAGGTGGGTGTAGACTGTAGGCTGTAGTTGAAATGTCCTAGTTGAAAACGTCGCAATCTGGGTTTTGCTCTCCTTAACGCCTGATCCAGCACTAATACGAAAAGTAGAGGGCTTAGGCTGCACCCCTGGCGTATTCCCTGCGTCGTCTCAAATTCCTTGGAGATGTGGTTGCCGGTCCTTATAATATTTTTATTCTTTTGATAAAGGCTTGTAACTGCCAGAATCGTGCCGATATCAACGTGCCTTTCTGACAGAGCTCGCTCTATATCCTCCTTTCTGACCCTGTCAAAAGCTTTTACTAGGTCCACGAAGCAAACAGAAAACTCTTTCCCTTTCTCGATGGACTTCTCTATGACCTGTCTCAAAGTGAAAATCAAGTCTTGTGTACTCCTCGAGTTTCTGAATCCATACTGCTCCTCTCCGATTTAGCAGTCGACCACTCTTCTAATTCTTGCTTCTAGGATTCTTGAATAGATTTTGCTTGGCACACTGAGCAGAGATATGCCTCTATGGTTATTACATACTCTATTGTCTCCTTTCTTGTAGATAGGTACAACCACAGCGATCTCCCAGTCCTTCGGTACCCTTTTCTTTTTCCATATCAAATTTAAAAGATGAAGAAACATCTTCCCCTTTGCTACCCATATGCCGCATCATTTCTGGCGTTATTTCATCCAGCCCCGCCGACTTGCCCAGCTTCATCTTCGAGATAGCTTCTTGCATTTCTTCCTCGCTGATGTAATCATCTTCTTCCGAATACTCCATCTCTGCGTTGTATGTCTCATCAGGAGTAACATCTCGTCCTTTCAGCAGCTCCATGAAGTGCTCCCGCCATCTTTCCATTATATCTTCTTCCTGCCATAGAATCCTTCCTTCTTTGTCCTTGATTCCTTTGAGTGAATTCGGTCTCTCCTTCCTCATCCCTTTTATGACTTTGTAAAAGATCTTCTGGTTCTCCTTTGCATTTTTCTCCATTTTATGACCAAAATCTTCCCAGGATTTTTGTTTGGCTTGAAGAACTTTCATCTTGGCCTCATTCCTTCTTTCCTTGTACCTTTCATAGGCTGCAGGTGTTCTCTGGCTAAGGAAGTCCCTCCATGCTTTCTTCTTCTCTTGAACCTTCTTCTTCACCTCATTGGTCCACCACGGACTTCTTTTAAACCCTGATCCAGCCCTTTTCTCTCCGCATACCAATCTAGCAGCATTGATGATTATTTTCTTGAATGATGACCAACTCTGTTCTAAGTCATCACTATCCCATGGGAGATCAGAATCTCGTGCCGTCCTGTTTATTTCTTCTTGAAAGTATCGGGCCATTTCTTCTTCTTTTAGCCTGTAGGATTTTATTGTCTTATTTGTACCCATTTTATGCCTTTTCCGAGGAGTTTCTTCATTCCATAGTTTGTCCAGTGTTAAGAGGTAGTGATCGCTTCCAATTTCATATCCTCGTTGGACTCTTGCATCCATAACTTCACCAACATTTTCTTTTCTTATCAAGAAATAATCTATTATAGATTTTTCACGTTTTCCTGGCTCCTCTCTGGTGAATCTATGGATTACTTTATGCGGAAAGAGAGTGTTCGCGATTCTTAATTCGTTTCCTACGCAGAAACTGAGGATTCTTTCTCCATTATTGTTGACCTCACTTTCACCGAACTTCCCAACAACTCCGTCCCACTTTTCCTTTTCACAGCCTACCCTGCCATTTAAATCTCCAAAAATTATTGGGGTGCCTTCTCAATCATCAAGCTCTCTCTGGAGTTCGTCAAAGAACTTTTCTTTTTCATCCTGCCTAGCATTATCATTGGGACCATATGCTACTATGAGTGAATGTATCTTCTCACCCTCCTGGATATCCATAACCATCAATCTGTCATTCACAAATTTCATCCCTCTAATAGACAAGCATAAGTCGTTATGGTACAGAAATCCTACTCCACTGGCCGCCCTCTCGCCTTCACTGACACCCGAGAACAGAAGAGTGTAATCTTGTATTTTGATTTCACCCTTGCCTTTCTTCTTTGTTTCCGTAATTGCAAGGATGTCGACCTTTGCCTTCTTTATTTCTTCCACCAGTTCATATTCCTTTCCGTTCAGGCCACGTACGTTCCAGGTTGCAAGTCGAATAGACCGTTTTCCACGCCGTGTCGGATTCCGTAAAATCAGTCCAGCTCTATTTCTTCCATTGTTATTAATTGCTGTTGATTTAAGGAGAGTGGGGTATCAGCCCACTACCCCCGAGTCAGGTGGAGGGATTGCCTCCTCAGAGCTTCCTGACAAGCTTCCCCGTCCGGGGCGGCTACCTAGGGGAGGTGACCCTAGGGTGTGTAGTGTAGTTGACCTTTGTCTGTAATGTGGGGGTGCTTGCGGTGTGCTGTATGTTGTGTACTGTCTGAGCGTTAGAGTTTTTGTTCCCCCAACCTGGAGGACCAGTAGCTGATTGCAGTCTGATGACTGGGCGATGGGGTCGCTACTTCCCTACGCCGGTAAATAAATAAATAAATAAATATACACACATATAAATAAATAAATAAATAACTTACATACATACATGTCCCCTCACCAGTCTCGAATTCAGCCACCACCATAAATGTGGTGATGTATTATTAAAATTTACTTTCTTTCTTTTTTTCTTTCCTAGTTAAATGAACAATTTTATTTTTGCGAATAAAAAAAAATAATAATAATCTACACTAGTTATAATTGCTATCCAGTCAAAGTAGCGAATCAGTAGATTAGATAGTTCACTATTTGTTTTATTTTAAATTTTTCCATTGAGTCCAGCAGGGAGTCCAGCACTATACTCTCCGCTAAGCTTGCTGCGTCCTTTATCTCCACACCAAGATCCTCCATGAAGCTCCTGGTTGACCTAGGTATGGTTCCGCGGGCTCCTAACCCAAGGCCTCTCACGTGGAACTCTCTCTCGCCGAAGCTCTCACGGAACCTCTCTTTGAGAAAAGGGATACACTTTTCATATATATTTTTTTTTCCTCGTCAACTTTACTCGCCTGATCGAGGTCATTAGACTTGTACCTCACGGTGAGATCCAGAATGATAGCCGACTTTCCGGTCTTCGGGAATGCCACTATATCGGCATATCTCATGGATCCATCCGTATCCACACAATACACTTCCTCGAAGCAGGCAAAGTCCCTTTCCTTCAGGAGCCTCATCAATGCATGTTTGATCCTGTGGTGACGGCGAGTTATCAGGAGCGAGTTGTTGGGGCATTTCCCCAGCACGTGTGCTGGTGTTTCTGTCTCTCTGTTACATTTGCAATGGGTGCATAATTTATATTCAATTTCAGGGCATTGGACCATTCAGACCCCGAAAGTATCTGCTTCTCGTACATGTATCTGTTAGCTTTCGGGGTGTCTTTAAAATGTTGTACTCCAATGCCCTGCCACCTGCAGTTGGCCCATTCCTCAAACAAGTTTTCTCGTAGCGACTGCCGTAGAGCTCTCATATTCCGGTGCCCCTTTTCAACTCCTAATCTCTCGGCACACTCTGCTATCTCCGCCGAGTAATCAAATGTAGATTGGAACAGGGCATCTGGTACATTGGACAGTCGCTGAGCAATGGACCAGTGCTGAAGAGGAGCTTCCCATTGGCAGCGGATCAAACCCAATCCTCGGTACCTCCTGGGAGCGTACAACATCACCGTGGAGGTGTTAGCAGGAAGACCAATTATGGCCTTCACGTTCCTACGGATCATGGTGTACATTCCTTCCAACACTTCCGGACGCAGCTTTGTTAAAGGAGCAGTTTGGAGAGGGTAAGTGAGACCCGGGAACAGATATTGGTTGACAATGTTGAGCTTTTGTTCGGGCTTCAACAAGCAAGAGGTAAGCAGGTTATAAAGGTTTTTAATTAATTTTGTCACCGAATCCTCTGCAAACAGTAGCTCTCCCGAGAAGGTGCATCCTAAATACTTAATTATTTCTACTTGTTTTAATGTCTGGATGCCGTCTCCATTCTCAAGGGAGAGCACCGTTGCCTCCAGCTCTCCCTTATTTAAGACTATGCCCACACTCTTTTGAGGATTTATCGCCAAACCAATCTCCGCGAGGTTCCTCTGTAAGCTGCCAATTACTCTTTCTGCCTCCCCTTTGTCCCGCGCTGACACAGCCTGATCATCTGCGAAACCTGTGAGGACCACAAAATCGTGGTCTCTTTTTAGCTTTTAACCAAAATTTTTGGAGAAATCTTCGTCGCACAGGTCGCGGTATAGATGATCAATAGCTAAATTGAAGAGCAACGATGACAAGGGGCCGCCTTGGGGCACTCCTCACAGCACTTTGGTTTGGCTAGTCGTGTAGGCACCGATATTAATCCTAATTCTATTTGTGCTAAGGAGAGCCGAAATCACATTCCTGAGATCTGGTGACACACCCCTCGCTTCTAACGAGTTAATTATGTGAATGCACCAACAATGTCGAGGAAGGCGACTGCACAATCGTTCTTCTTAGTTTTCGCATCCTTTAATATTGCGTCTATAATCCTCCCCTTGACGTGCGTTCCCGGAAGTCCCTTTATAAAACCCCTTTGATTCCTGTGGAAGGTGACCTGCTTCCTCAGTTCTTGGTCCAGAACTTTTTCTATGATTTGGCGCACAATTGAGTAAATCGTTATTGGCCTCCACGATGATATATTATTTGCCTCTCCTTTTCCTTTGTATATTAGAATTGTGCGCCCTTGCCGAAGTTGTTCTGGTACGTAGGCCACCTTCAGCGTGGCGTTCATTGGTGGGCGGTCACCCGAATGGAGCGGTCACCCCTCCAAGTACTAACCACGATGGACGTTGCTTAACTTTGATTACCTATTGCAAGCGCCCTTGTCCACTCGGCCATCCCGGCCCCTCTTTAATTTTTTTTTTTTTTTATTTAACGGCCCTCTTTAATCTTTTTTAATTTTTATCATTGGCATTTTATTTCTTATTTATATCGTTGTAGTAATCTTTTCTTTTCGAGGTCAAACATCATTTGTAATGATATTAGTATTTTATTATGTTTTTATTTATTTTCTCTGTACAATAATTTAAAGTACCAACATCAATTTCAAAAAACCGATATTTTGATAGATTTTAATAGTTTTTACTCAATATTGGAATTATATTCACACCTTGCGGCCTACTTTAACTTTAATTCTAAAAAATGTTTTAAACAATCCTTCATCCTTCTCCCTGTTCCATGCAACTCCTCTCCCTTAACATTTCAGTTATGACTAATATCCTAACCTTCTGTCACGTTAATGCTCAATCCCTTACAGCTCACTTTGATCAATTCCAAAAATACTTCCCCGACAATTTCCATCATATTATAGCGATAACCGAAACCTGGCTAAAACCCTTCATCCTTTCTCACTGATTTCCCTCCCTATCTACCTATTTTTACGTCATGACAGATCTAATCGTATGGAAGGTGGTGTTGGATTAAACATCTATGTAAACCTAAAGGCCAAATTCCTCCTTCAGTCTCCTTCCCATGACCTTCCTCATATAGAATATATATTTGTGGAAATTTCCTCTATTTCCTCTTCCTTATTATTCGCCATAGTATATAGACCTCCTCGTGTTCCTTTCGATAACCTCTTTGAGTCTTCCCTCGTCAATCTTGTATCCAAGTACACTAACACAATTATCAGCGGAGAGTGGAATGGAAACATACTCATAAACAGACTCCCCTGAGAAGTCCTATCTAACTGACCTCCTGTATTCCCTCAACCTATACCTTGTTCCTTATCCTCCAACATATCAAACACAATATTCCAGTACATGGCTGGACCTTTGCATCTCTGAATCTCCCATCTAAATCATCTCTTCTTCGCAATGCCCTGTTCCGTGTTTCTCTCATCACATGATCTCATCCAGATTTTATATAACCTACCCATCAAACGTTTTCCTCCCAAGGTGATATCATTCCGCAATTTAGACCTCCTTTCCTATGAATCCCTTTAATCCAACCTTGAATCCATTCAATGGGATATCAAATGACATCTATCGATCATATGGTTTCCATCCTCACCTCAAATTTAAAAATCCATTTTAGATATCCATGCTCCACTGAAAACCCGAATCTTGTGTTGCCCTGCTGCATCTTGGCTGACTCCTGAATGAAATAAACAATATGATAAAAAGAAGGGAAACTACCAGACGCAATTTTCGGCAAACCCGTTTGGCAGCTGATTATGTGTTTTTCAAATGTGACCCAATTTGAAATCCGACGATTTAAATCCTTTCCACAATGCTCTTTCCAATGCACCCAATCTAAAAGCAAATGGAAAATACTCCGACAATTATCCCTACCAGGTTCCAATAACTCTAGTTCTCTTCAGTTCACACCAGATGATCTCATTAACCATTTCTCATTCTTCACTTCTAATTCATCCCAACCTGCTGATATTAATCAGCATCATTTCGATTCTGAAAATTTCTTTTTTTCTCACATAACCTATGATGACCTACTTACTGCAATCCTAAAATCCCACAGCAACGATTATGATCTGATGTTATTCCAGTAAAGCTAATAAAATCCTGTCTCCCAGCACTTATTCCTGTTCTTTATCATATCTACAACTTTTCTTTACTAAACTCCATATTCCCTTCTTCCTGGAAAACCACTCTTGTCCGACCGTTAAACAAAATGGCGAACCCTTCCTGAATGAATGATTTTCGTCCAATCTCTCTTCTTTTCAACCTCTCAAAACCGTTAGAACACCTTGTTCAAAATCAACTATCAAATTTCCTAGAAGAACATTCCCTCACTAATCCTCTCCAATCGGGCTTCCGATATGGCTACTCAACTCGATCTGCTCCTAAAAATTACTCATGGCCTCCAAACTTCCATCGAAAACCACCGAAAAATACCTATCCTCATCCTTCTTGATTTCTCCAAAGCATTCGAAAAAGTTGAGCACATTTTCCTTCTTACCAAATTGCAAAAGCTCCATTCATCAAGCAGCGCCTTACATTGGTTCAAATCCTTTATTTCAGACCGGTAACGGATCATATGACTATGATAGGCCAACCTCCATCCAAGACACTTCCCCTCTCCTGTGGTGTCCCGCAGGGTTCCTCTCTATCCCCCACTCTGTTCGCCATTTATATTAACTTCCTCTTCTGATCCATCACACCCAATATCACATCTATTAGTCCGGGAGCTGAGGGCCAAAAAGGTGCCTGATTTGAAGAAAAATTTTTATCATATAGGCTGAAAATACTCATTTCAAAGACAACAAATGTAAACGTCTGCCACCTCAGATCGGTTGCCATACTCTTTTATGAGCGAACAAAATTGACATTTTCCAACTTTATTCAATTTCTCGCTAATAACTCGAAAATGATATATCGCAGAAGAAATTGTGTTCTTTCTGAAATAAAAGGGCATTAAATTTTGCGTCGACTGAGGTCCTCACAGTTAAAATCAGTTAAGTCTTTTCGCCAAAAACGATTGTCAATTTAGCCACTTAAGCAGAAAAATGAATTACCATCATGTTCCAAAGCCTGCGATTTGAAGCGGGCTACTCCAAATAAAAAACTATTACCTATAATAGTTGTAGAATATGAAATTCTGTGTAAGACGAGCTCATTAATTTTAAAATTAGCCCACCCCTATGGAGACAAATTGATTAAAACGTGAAGGTATTTAGCGCCTTATTGTCTAAAATCCATGAAATTTTTGGGATTTTTTTTTAGTTTCTCACATATTATTCGGCAAATACAGATCACAAAGTATTGCTTTCTTCTTACTATAAGAGGCTAAGCTATTGCAAATAGAATGATATATTTGAAGTTTAAATTGGTTTAGTGGTTTAGCCGGTTTCTTTTAAAAACATGAAAGAATTGGTAGTGGTTACTTCCTGGCAAGACTTCGGTTTTTGAAGTATCAGGAGATTTGAAAAAATATTCATAAAAATAACTACTTAGACAGGTAGGTATTTGGCAAAATTTATCTTTTATTTTAACAGATGGAAGATAGTTGTTTAACATGTTCACGCCGGCGTGTGCCACTGGTGGCTCACACTAGAATGCCGCCTCTGCCAAATAATTAGATCTTTAACACTTTGACTGCCGAAAAAGAATACCTCCATACCACTCTCGTGTTGACACAATTTTAATATTTACTTCTCTGACAAAAGAAACGTTACTCGATTTCAGATGATATGGCAGCCAAAGTTTTGAGAAAGTAGAAATCATTTCTATATAGCTGAAAATTAAAATAATGAAAATTTAACATAAATTTATTTATTTTTATATTTAATTGTATTCATTTTATTTATATTCATATACTTATAAACTTATAAACATTTATTTTTTAATACTGATTATAATTAATACCGTATTATAAACATAACTAGTAGGATAGTATTTTTTATTGTTTATTTTATTATTGTTGGATTGCCAATACTGCATAATGCCCTGGAATTGCTCCCGCCTGATAGAGCGGAAAGCATTAAACAGTTAAATAATTTAAAATGGTTAATGCTTCAAAAACCGAAGTCTTAGCAGCAAGTAACACCACTACTAATTCTTTCACGTTTTTATTTGTATTTCCTCGCAGGGTTTAGCTAATATTGTGTGTAAGGAGCTTTATAAACCATCCCTACCCTGCTCCTAAATAATAATCCCATTAAATTCTATCCAACTGTCAAAAACCTTGGAGTAACCTTTGACGAAACCCTTTCGTGGAAAAACCACATCTCCTATATCTCGCACAGTACCTTTACTTTTCCACTTTAAAGCAATTAAATCATCTCCAAAGTCTTTTTCCATTCGAAACAAGTAGGCTTCTGGTCACTTCCCCGGTATTTCCCTACTTTGACTATTGTGCGGTGTATGGGAGTATCTCAAGGGATCTCGAAGCAAAACTAAAACGTTTATTTAATTGTTTCGTACGATTGATCTTTTGGGTCCCAAGAGACGCCTCCATCTCACCTTTATACGAAAGGTTAAAGTGGTTATACCCATGCTCCCACCATAAGTATTTCCTGGCCTCCTTCCTTTCCAAGTTGTCCAATTGTTCCGTCCTTAATATATCACAGAACTTCTTATGTTCAAAACCCCTGTCCATTCCCTCAATACCCATTCTAGGTCTTCAGATCTATATACTCCGGCCCACCAAACGTCAGCTTTCGAAAGATCTATCATTATCTGGTCCTCTTCCCTATGGAACTCTATTCCCCCTTTTATCCGTCACTCCAACACTCTCCCTACCTTTAAATCCCACCTGTTCAATCACCTCCTATCCACCCAGTTTCCCAAATACTTGTAAATAGTCTCTACAAAATCTCAATTTTAATTTTAAATTGGTATAGGCCTTTATTACTCATTTAATTTTTAAATATAAGTTCCATTTATTTTATTTGTAAATAAAGTACTGTAATTGTTACTAAAGTAACTTGTTTTAGTTGTATTTAATGCTGCTCACACATAGTTATTTTCAATTTAAGTCTATAAGGATATTCAATTTATTTTTAATTTTTTCATCACAAGAAGATTACTTTATTATTTATCATTTTTTTCTCAATTTTTTGCTTTCATTTTATTTTGCTTCATTTTTGTTATACTACTCTAAGGCTCTAAAGAATTTATATGTTTCAGTATAATTTGTTCCTAAGGGACTAGTTCCCAGAACAAATAAATAAAGAGTTTATTTATTTATTCTGTCCTTTTTAAAATAAATTATGTGTGCATATGGTAAGGAAATTGTTTGAGGCTTTATATTGAAGTATCTCATAGTATGTCATTCTTTAGCTTTTTTTTTTCTCCCGAAAACAACATTGAAGTCCATTTTTAATATGATCTAGAATAATGATGATATAGTAATAAATATTGTAACACTTCTGTGGGCTAACAAGTATTTATTGAACGAAAATATAACAATATCAATGCTAAACGAATTATAACAACATAAATATTCGAGCAGGTTACAAAAATGATAACTTTATAGCACACAGATCATATGGCTAGAGCCTCACAGTCAAGACCAACACTAAGACTTAGACTAGTTGGCCCAGTCACTCGCTCCTTATATATAGTCATAAAAGGAACCTTCTGGAAAGTTAGAGGTCTTTGTGGAAGGTTCCTGGAAAAAAATCTAGGCCCATAAACGTCCTCCAATGGTTTGTTCCGACTGCTACTTTGTTCCAACAAAATGTTTGGGATTTTCAACCTATTTTTTTTATTTAACATTACACTATGTTGGGATATTATGTTAAGTAAATCAAAAGAGTGGGGCAGCTCAATGGTAAGACTCTGAATTGCTATGGTCAAGGTCCCGAATTCAATCTGCCTGTTGAAAGACCCTCCTGGGGCACACCTATAAAGTGGGTACTCATAATAAATGAGTAGGGTGGGGAATTTGGTGGTTGAGTGTGATCACTTTTTTGTACTATAACTGAACAGGAAGCAAAACTCATTACTGAATCCGAAACCCTCAATGGGTCTTAATAGTTTAGGTTTTTTTTTCTTGTTATTTTTTCATATTGCCAAAATCATTTTATTTTTCCCCTTTTTATATGTTTATAATACTGATATGAGTATTGATATAAGAAGACCTAATTTATGTATTAAATTTTCAATTGTAAATAAAATCAACTAATTCTATAATAAAAAACTTTAAAAAGTACGTTTGGAACAATCCTGAACTTTTATGGTACTCACCGAAAATTTTGATCACGTCGAAATTCTCTCAATTAGATGACAAAACAAAAGTTAATATAGGAATAAAATACTGTTAAATTGGACCAAAATGAGATCCATAGATCAAAATTTCTATTCCTGCCAAAAAAAAAAAAAAAAAAAAAAAAAAAAAAAAAAAAAAAAAAAAAAAAATCCTTTTTTGGAGTTTGTTGACTGGACTAATTTTTAATCTATTAACCCTCCGAGGCGCGCAGTGTATCTATTAGATAAAACGTATAAATAGGGTTATAAATGTAACAAATGAGGAAGGAAAACTAGGTAAAAAACATAATTATTAATAAAATTTAAATCTATGTTTATTTTACATTAAAAAAAAAAGTCTATATAAATATTTGGTTATTCAAAAGAGGTTAATAAGTCGAATTTTCGGTAACATTCAAAAAGGTAATTTTATAAAACAAAAAATAATTTTTTTAAAAAGGGAAAATTAGATTGGAAGAATAAATAAAAGGTAAGTAAATTAGGTAAATAATGAAGTTTAAAAAAAAAAATAATTGATTAGTCGATTGTTTGGTAACAATTATTGCACACAATGGCATGCTGCTGTAAGCATAATTCATTTTTGCACTTTTTACAATAATATTGAGTTAATCTTGTTTTTTTGGCCGCTTTGCAGGTACACATCGCTTTCGTTTTCCACGTTCAGCAGGTGGGGTAAAAACCTCAGCCGCAACTGGTGGTTCCGGCAAAGGCCCGGAATTCATTCTGTAAAGAAAAGTTTTCATTCTTTCCAGCAAATTTATGGCAAATGTGGATGCCACTATTGTTTTCTAATCGACGCTGGAGATGTGGCTTGACAAGCTGCAGTTTCAGCTCTTTAAGGAATTCCCTCCGTTTCCTTGCTCTTCTTAAATTGCTAAGCAGAACAACTTGGGCGTTTATTCCTGCCATATTCAATATAGAATAAAATAAGACCATCGGCTAACGACGTGTATTGCGGTTCACACTATAATTCTCACACATTTGGTCGTTTGTATCAACGCCACCTTTTGTTCTATTATAATA
This sequence comes from Aelia acuminata, assembly GCA_911387785.2. Lineage (NCBI taxonomy): Eukaryota > Metazoa > Arthropoda > Insecta > Hemiptera > Pentatomidae > Aelia > Aelia acuminata. The sequence goes on from OU426980.1 coordinate 146,233,107, forward strand.
TGTTATAATTTCAGGTTTACAGGCGGCACCCGTTGATTCGTCAATAGCCCCATTGTTATGCATGGATGATACCAAAAGTACATTTTTCTTGGGCTTGGGCATGTATGACACTATAGTCGATTTCGGTCTAAAACCAAAAATACTCGTGGTTATTTTCCTGTCACGTAGCAGCTTGAAACTTGATGGCACTTCAAATTTATTTTTTTTTAGGGTACCTACCACGCTTAGTCCCTCAGTCAGCTCAGTGATCAGTGAGCTCCTCAACCATATCAATTCTGTAAACCAGTTGTCCATGGTTACGTTGCGGCCACTTCTCTATATCGGGCAACGCAATCTTTGGTCTATATCAACAGGTTTATTACTCACTGAATAACGCGACCCCTTAGGTTGAGTGCCAACATAAACCTCCAAATTGTAGGCATAGAAAACCTGACTATCTACTAAGGAATATATTTTCAACCCATATTTCCTTGGTTTTAAGGGTATATACTGTATAAAACAGCAGCGACCACAAAAACCTTCCAATTTTTCGTCAAGGGTTACATTTATGCCTGGTGCATAATTTTTTTGGCAGTTACACACAAAGGCATCAAATAGCTCTCTAATTGGTGCTAGTCGATCAAATTGCAACCTCTCACTGCGAGTCCTGCGGTCATCGAATCTTAAACATTTTAAAAGAAAAAGGAACCGTTTTCGACTTATCACCATACTGAAAATTTCTACGCCCACACCATTAGTATCCCACAAATCCAATGTGTTCAAGCGGTGAGCACGAAGGAGTCCTTCTAAATATAAAAGCCCAAAAAGTGCTCGAATTTCAGTAATATCAGTAGTACGACAATCTCTCTCCCTACTGAAATTCCCTCTTTCCTCGGACTCGATATATGCATTGGTATACTTTACTATAATCTCGACAAAATTAGAGTCAATGAAGTACTCTGGCTCAAGGCTGATTTCGCTAGCCCAAGTACCTCTCCTATTTTACCTGATATCTTATTATGTCTACCATCTTTTTTTCTATATGGAGGTTTTTTCCACCTCCAAAAATTAATAATTTTTTTATTTTTCTTCCTGTATGCAGTGTATTATTCCTCGTCCTCTTCTTTCGGTTCTTTGTGGGATATTTCTTTATAATCTTCCTCCTTATCATCGCTCTGTTCTGACTCAGAATCTTCTACCCTTTCTTCTATTATTTCTTCCCCATGGTCACTATCAATGTCGTTTACATTATCATTATCGTCCTCTTCATCATCTAAAAGAAGCTGACGCACTTCCTGAAGGTCTTTTTCATCTTAAAGATTGTAAACCTTACCATTCTTGTCCATTTTCTAAAAAATAAATGAACAAAAACAGATTTGAATAAAAAGTATTTGACAAGAACGCGGTATCTACGAGATAAATCTTAATTTATGATACCTATATCTAAGACTGTATGCAATGTATTTAAATTTCAAGATAAATTATAATGTAAATATGATAAATAACCATAAGCAGGTACGGTAGACTAAAAATATATTTATTGCCTGGGGACGCGCGGTGTATCTAACAGATAAAATCCTCAATAAACAAAAATTGTACATCCATTCAAGGTCAAAAACATACTGGCTATAAAGTACACATTGTAAGTTGAGGATAGAGTGAGCCCTAGTCGGCTGCCTTTACCCCCACTCAATCTGCCACCGATTTCCTTGGCTCGTTGTATCTATCAGATGTGGCACGCGCCGAAGGGTTAATAAGTAGTTTGACAAAAGATTACACTCTTTAATCTTTTTTTTTTACTCCTCCTTTACTTCAGGGGCTAGAGAATGTTTTTGGTTTTGAGATGAGAAAGAGAATCTGGCTGCCTGACCCTTGTAGGCACCCTGTATATGAATGTATTTCAATTCACCTCCATATTAATGAGGTTATACTGAATTTTATGTTTGTGTTTCATCTTCGTAACTCAATATTAATTTTTTCATTTAACTCTTTTTACCTCAAATTAAATTGATGAAAAGTCTACGAGTTAACCTCTATAACTGAACCTTTTTAAACTCAAATGATGTATGATTCAATGTGCTTTCTAATTCTGAAGTTCAAGTTCCTAAGAGCTGATCGTACTTCAGAGTTCTGACACATGTATAATTCGAGATTTAGTTAGTAATTTATCTATTACTGTTCATTTGGTTATACTATATTCATATTACAGATTTTGGTTCATCATTAATAGAGCATGCCCTTCTAAAAGCGAATTTCGATCCTGAAACCAAAATCAAATATTTTTCTGATGAAGAATATAAAAATTTGGAAAAAGAACTTATTACAGCTGGAGAATTGATGATGGAGTTGAGTGACAATGGTGGTAAGGTAATTACACAATATTGTAATATTATATGGACATTGGAATTTCAAGACCTCAATAATCCATTTTTGTAAAACCATCTTTTCCAGGATCCTTATTGTTCTTCATTCCCTTGATAGCAAAAATTATTTCACCCTGAGCAATGGGAAGGTCATTGTTTCCTACAAGCTCGTGACATTTTCTATCAAAAAAGACTAAATTTCATCACTTCCCGAGGAATGAATTTGTCCATAATTACCTGTAATGTTTCCTTTTAATCATTCGTAAATGATCCGTCCTACTTCTTTATAATGGAAAATTTTAGAGGTTATTTCCATGTTCCCAGCAACTTTTTGCCAATTTGAACTCCTAGGATAAATTCCAGCACCAACTGTGCAGTAATCCTTCCTGGATTCCTTTTTTGGTAGGTCAGTGAGGTTATAGATGTGCTATTAAATGTTAATAATCTATGGTCAGACAAGGTTTCTTCTTCACTATAAGTCCATAGACTGACTTTGCTTGGATTTTATGAAGTCAAGTGGTATTTCTCTTTTATTTTTTCTATGAGTACCAACAATAGTTGTTCTCAATTTCAAAAGGTCATATGATATAGGAACTGACGTGACATAATTTCCATCTTGATATTTCGTCCAGTATTTTTTATTGGCTCAATGAGTCATGGCAAGACGCTACTGGCTCTATTATTGAGAGCATATGGCCTAGATGGACTGGGTGTTTGCCGGCGGATGTTTCCAAATTTAACGTAAAGAACATCCTGTCATCGACTAAGGCAAAGGTTTTTATTCTGTACTTTTGCTGGCTTATTTGGAACTTATGTACAGACGGAATTCACCAATTCATCAATGGAGCTTATTGGACCATCGAGTAGCTGTTTTTTACATTTGGAAACAAATTCCTCAAAGTGGTTTCTAATTGGTGCTAAATTATCCAATATCTTTCTCTCCTTCCTAGTTATGACATCATCAAACCTAATTGCCCTTGAGAAGAGATAAAAACTCCTAAGGCTCAAGGTTGCTCTAAAGCAATCAAATTATTTGACGATTTAACATTACTATGTTGGGATATTATGTTAAGTAAATCAAAAGAGTGGGGCAGCTCAATGGTAAGACTCTGAATTGCTATGGTCAAGGTCCCGAATTCAATCTGCCAGTTGAAAGATCCTCCTGGGGCACACCTATAAAGTGGATACTCATAATAAATGAGTGAGGTGGGGAATTTGGTGGTTGAGTGTGATCACTTTTTTATACTGTAGCTGAACAGGAAGCAAAACTCATTACTGAATTCGAAACCCTCAATGGGTCTTAATAGTTTAGGTTTTTTTTTTCTTGTTATTTTTTCATATTGCCAAAATCATTTTATTTTCCCCCTTTTTATATGTTTGTAATACCGATATGAGTATTGATATAAGAAGACCTAATTTATGTCTTAAATTTTCAATTGTAAATAAAATCAACTATTTCTATAATAAAAAAAATTCTTCAAAAAGTACGTTTGAAACAATCCTGAACTTTCTTGGTACTCACCTAAAATTTTGATCCTGTCGAAATTTTCTCAATTAGATGACAATTAGTAGCTTATTGGACCATCGAGTAGTTGTTTTTTACATTTGGAAACAAATTCCTCAAAGTGGTTTCTAATTGGTGCTAAATTATCCAATATCTTTCTCTCCTTCCTAGTTACGACATCATCAAACCTGATTGCCCTTGAGAAGAGATAAAAGTTCCTAAGGCTCATGGTTGCTCTAAAGCAATCAGGAGCAGTGCCATCATCCAACCAAAGTTTATCTGAATTCAGATTATGAGCCTTTTTTATTGCGGCCATGATGTATACCAATATGGAGAAATCCGGAAAGAAACTTCTATTTTTATCCTGAAATAATAAATAAATTCGTATTGTTACAATTTTCCATGTTTACAATTTATTTGAGAATACATTCATATTCACATATTTTATTGTGAATATACACTTTTTTTGTGAATATTTAAAATTTTCCTGTGAATTTATTTGCATTTACAGGAAAATTTTTGAAAATGATCGTATTTTTATTTACACTTGTGAATACGAATTTATTTGTATTCGTATTTACAAATAATGTTGCATAAATAAATTTGTATTGATATTCTCCGTTATTTTTTTAATTAAATAGTTAAAGGTACTTTTACAAGCTTATAAAAGTTTAGCAATCTAACGAAAATATTTCCCTTTTTGTGAAAATCTGACAATTATGTCATGCACATTTAAACTACTATTTCGTCCCATTTTTAATACTAAACTAAAATATGTTCAAGATTAAACTTATTCAGTAATAATTAATAAGCAACATACCTTGCACAGCTAGTATCTGGAAACTTTTGAACTCAAGAAATTTTTCAAACTATAAATATTTCTCTTTTTCACGATTGATTCAATCAAAACTAATATATTGTTTAAAGTAATATAAACGGGTTTGAACAATTATTTATTGATGTAAAGTTAGAAAAATATCTAGCACATGAAGAAGATGATAGAAAGTAAGTGTATTACTCTGCTGTTCAGGTAAGACTACTCATCAGTCTAACTAGTCTAGACTAACTCACTAATCGATAGCTCCCTTCTTATATTGTCTGCAGTGGAAGGGTTTAGGCTTTTTGAAAAAGCTCGATCACATGTGATCTAGTAATAACTGTTAGGGTTCCAGACAGTTCTAGACCTTTTTAGAAATAAATATCTGTTTTGGTTTCTTTTGTCACAAGATTTATATTTAATTATGCTATATTACTATATATCTATTTGATTTTAGACTAAGTTTTAACCCTAGAATTACCGACCTCTCCCAGGTCGCACGGATTACTAAGGGGGGGGGCTCCTTGAGCCTACAACCTTAAAAACCTTTTATTTTGGTTCTATAATTTTTTTAAATTTTTTATTTCTATTGGATTATGTTTAATGAACGTTTCTTGTGACACCTATGAAAAAAAAGTTCGGATGAGGAAAAAAAGGATGACTTTAAATTAATAATAATTTTATTCTACTAGAGGAACGTATCTAAACATTGTTAGAATAAAAAGTTATCTATATCTAAGTTATTATAACATTATAATTGAATAATAATTTAAGAAAATCTAATTATCAGATTCGTAAATGCAATTAAGGTGCTTTTGCACAATGATTTTTTTTCCGAGTGTTTGTTACTCACTGAACGTTTACATTTGAAGCAACGCTGCTTAGATTTTGATATGTTGTATTTTTCTTTTTTTGATTTGGCTTCTCTAACACAAGTGTAACACCTTAGCCTTCCACTTGATGAACCTTGTTCCTCCAATTGAAGATAAGTCAGTTCTCGCCCTAGAACATGCTCCATGGCCTTCACTGAAGATCTAGGAATGCCCACAAGATTTTCACTCCTTTCAGCAACACACAATTTTACTAAACTCTTAGATAGTTCAAATAAAAAGTACTTTCTACGGCCAGCACTATTTCTTTTCCATGTTGTGTTTTTAAGAGTAAATACTGTATAAGAATTGAGAGCTGTTATGTCCAAAAGGGAGTAGAAAAGAGATAATGGCCACCTTTTACATGAATATTGTCTCACCATGGAATCGATTGTATCTATTCCTCTCAATAATTATAACCATCTCAGTAATATATTTTTATATGAAAAAAAATTATAAGGGGAGAATATTTTTTATTGGAAAAAAAAAACTTGAGAAGGTATGTTAAAATTATATCAAAGTAATTATTATTTGAGCAATATAATTAATAACACTTGAATTACTAGTTAAAAGTAGTATTAAATATCAGTGGGCTCGAGGAGCCCCCCCCCTTGGTACTGAAGTGTATAACTACCCCGTGCATTACCAAGGGGGGGGGCTCCTCGAGCCCATACGTCAAAAAAAATTTTTTTTCTCAACATAGAAATTGTTTTATTTCATTTTGTTGTTATACTCTCATTCTAGGATGTTTTTCTGAGGAATACATAAAATATCAAAAATATCCCATTAAAATTGGGTGATAGGGAACAAAAACAAAAAGTTGTGGGCTCGAGGAGCCCCCCCCCCCCCCTTGTTACTTCTAGGGTTAAGTTAATTCACGTATAAGTTTTTTTTAGAAATGAAAAATTAGTGAAGTGTCCAGAAAGTGTTGACAGTTACTGGGTATATATAAACACACACGCACACGCACACGCACACGCACACACACACACACACACACCTTTTTTTTATTTGTTATTAATGTTTATAATTTTTATTTCTATTCCGTATTAAACATTGGTCTTCTGATTTCTTAATCTTATTTCTCATTAGTTAATAAATATTTTAATTTCTTTTATAGGGATATATTATTTATGAAACAGAGATTTTAAATGGAAATGAATCTCATCACATGTTTGAATTCAGTCCATATTTATTTATTCAACATCAAAGATTTAAAAATAAATGTTTTGACAGCTTTAATGAAGCAGTTGATGAATATTTTTCAAAAGTAGAAAGCCAGAAAATCGAACTGAAGATATTGGAACAGGTAAGTTAATTTTTTTTGTGTTATTATTACTATTTGGTCTATAACTTTTTAAAATTGCTAATATTTTGTACCTTAAAATATTTGATCTTTCATTTCCTCTTGTTTATTTTTTTTTTTTTTTTTTTTTTTTTTTTTTTTTTTTTTTTTTTTTTAGTAAAAAGTTTACTTTAATATTAATACATTTAAAAATTTAACACTTTCTCATGGCATGAGTCAGGTTGACAATCAGATGTACACACATTAATTAAAAACTGCATATAACTAAACAATGAAATTTGTTGAACATTATTGGATAATATTCATATGATTTCCTGGTTTGATTTTCCTCAACCTTTGATATATATTTTTATATTTGTGCCTTTCAGTTGACAGAATGACTAATTAAGTTTCAACATTGTTCAGAAAAGCATTTTTAATAATATTTTTCTTAGGAAAATTCGTACCTTTTTGTTTTGTTTGTATATTTTAGTAATATATTATTTCTGCCATCCTTATACAAAATAAGAGTACAATTAGGTAAAAGTATTGAAATTTCCAAATATAAATATCTCTCCCTCCCTCCCTTCCTAAAGTGGAAAAGTAGTTTGCATCATATTGCATGTGCAACATCTTCTTTTAAAATTCCTTCTCTTACTATCAGAAACTAGTTGCAATTTTTCTTTCTGAAACATTTTCAGGAAAAAGAAGCATTGAAAAAAGTAAATAAAATTCGTAAAGACCAATCTTCAAGGCTGGAAGAACTGTGTTCAAAACAGCAATACAATAAAAAGAAAGCTGAACTTATTATGAGTAATGCTTCTGTAGTTAACCAAGCTATTAATATTTTAAGGTCTGCTATTGCATCACAAATGCCTTGGAGAAGTATAAAAGATTTAGTTGATGAAGCAACACGTTGTAATGACTCTGTTGCCTCTTTAATATCATCTATTAAATTGGAAATCAATCAAATATCCATGCGATTAAGGTAAATGTATACTTATACAAACTTTAAATTTTGTAATATATATTTGTTTTGCTTAGTTTTAGACTATTTATTATTATGAATGTAAGAGAATAATTATATGTTAAAATCATTTTATATGATAGATAAAGCATAAAATTGTGTGTGTGTTTCTATTATTCAACATTTTGATTAAAGATAACTGCATCATCTATTATTTATAAATAACAAATAATTTTAATTTACCTGTCATCTGTTATCTTAGATAACTATCTGAATATGACGTTTTTGATTGATTTTAAATTTTGAGTGGGGGGATTACATTAGGAAAATTCAACTTTTTCCAAATTTATCAATCAAAGAACAAATCCCTGTGTTTCTAATAATAAAAAAAAAAAAAATCTATTTTAAATTTCAGGTGAGGTGCACTTATATTAGGAAGTTTTGGAAATTCACCTTTTTTAGATTTTAGCAATCAAGGGATGAATCTCTATGTTTCTGGGTTCTTAAAGTTCGAAAATATTATATAGATAGAAGTATATTTTTACAGAGACCAACGAACTATAACTCTTATACAAAAAGTGTAATACAGGACTTCTTTTAAGTCCTATTACTGGTATCAACAGTCACGAAAATACATCTGTTCGCTATACCTCTGGTAAGTTAGAGCGAATATGAAAAAATAACCTTTTTCGACTGTCTCCAACGAGGCTTTATTTCACACTGAACTTTTACAATTTTTTACAGTATGTTTTTTTACTGTTTGTTTTTTGATTTTAATACATATTAACAATTATAATTTTAAAATTAAACAAACATTCTCCCTCTCCAGTAGCATCCTCTAAGAGTCGCTACTCATTTACTGGTGGCAGAAGCGGGAGGAGGGCTGTAAAAGGTCTTCTACAGATGACTTCCTTCGTCTCACATCTACCACTCTTGTGAAGCCATCCTTTCCTGGTCTTGATGCCACCTTCAGCTTAATGCAATTCCTCCACGGACAGGGTGCTTCTTTTCTGTCTTCCCTAATGCTTTTACAATTGCTTATAAATTGAATCACCAATGCCGTGGCATGCAGGAGCCTCAAAAATTTCGAAAATCTCTGAATATTTGGCAGGCCAACACTGGAATCGTTTTGACATAAGGTAACTAGATTAATCTGCTCCAAAATCTTTTTTTCTATAATATCAGAGCTATCATCCCTACTATTAAGCCATTTTTCCTCACTAAACCATAGGAATTTGGGCCCCTCAAGCCAACGGGATGACATTTTTAATTGTCCCTTAGCACCTTCATCTGCAGGATTGTATTGACTGGGGACCCACTTCCACTGACTGACCTCTACACAATACCTAGCCTCGCTGTGTCTAATCAAGTGTAGTATGGTTTTGGAATCGCTCCAAAAATAATTTTTTTAAAATAAAAGAGAACTTTTACGAATAAATTTTAGTATCGGCAGCCCAAGATCGCTGCCTGAAGTTCCAATCGTGGGACTGATGTAGTCTCACTTGTTTTAGTGAGGCTACATGAGCTTTTGGAGTTACGAATAAACAAATGAACAGCTACTTGATTATCCGCTAGTACCCTAATATAAGTAATTGCCGCGTAAGCTCTGTCACTACCATCACAAAATATGTGCAGTTCTGAGGTGGATGCCTGAAGAATTAGCGGTGTGTAGCACCTTGTGATCTCCATATCATGAATTTGTAAGACTTTTTAGCCAGTTATCCCATCTACCACTGAGAGTGCCATCAAGGGGCTCTTCCCACCTTGTCTTTGCTCGCCAAATGTCTTGCAAGATAATTTTTGCGGTGATAACTAGCCACCCGAGAAAGATCAAAGATTGTCATGACAATTTTTAATAATTCCCACCTTGTTGGAGCTCTACGACTGGTTGGAATTTCTTCTGTAATTGTATAACTATTAAATTTGAATACAAAAACATCTTTGGTGGTTCCAACGAAGTCCTAACACTTTCGTTATGATTAGAGTCGAAGAGGTTATCTATGGGATTCACTAAATTTGGATGAATTTCCTGTTAGACCCTAAGAGCATTGGAGACCCAGTTGACCATTTCTAAGCCACCACTATGGTGAATCATTATAATATCTTTAATTTTATTGATTGCCTCAGCTTCTGAATCTGCTAACCCTAAGTAATCGTCCATATAGTGATCATTAAGAGTGGCATTTATGGCTTTTGGATTGGAATCAATAATTTGAGAGGTTTCCTATTTTTAATTTCTTCTGGTCTCCAGCGAGGCTCCTACAGTTTCTGATCCCCAGTTATCTTAAGTTTTCCTCTAGGTCGTCAATCCACCTACGCCTGGGTCTGCCCCTTTTCCTTTTCCCTCCTGGTCTACCATTTAGCATCATTTTAGGCAGCCTGCAGGGCTCCATTCTTTCAACTTGTCCCAGACGTCTTAGTCTGCCCTTCTTGACAGCACATAGGATATTAGGCTCCCCATACAATTCCGTTAGTTGGGCGTTGCTTCTGATTCTCCACCTATGCTCTTCTTTGACGGCTCCAAAGATCTTCCTCAGGACTCTTCTCTCCCAAACCAGGAGAGCTCTTCTGTTTTCCTTGGTCTCTGTCGATGTCTCAATGCCATACATCACAACCGGCCTAATTATTGTTTTGTATAGCATTAGCTTTGCTTTCCTGGACAGGCTTTTGTATTGGAGAGCTTTTTGCAGGGCATATAGACATCTGGTTCCTGCTACTATACCGAAAAGGTGAACAAATGGCGCCAAATAGCATGTCCCTCATAACGAATTTGTCGGGAGGTTTATTCCTCTCTCTCCACCCTCCAGAGACGTTGAATTGTTGAATCCGCTGGCCTTCTTCTTGAATTTTTATCTGGAGAAACATTTCTGTGATATCCCCCAAAACCCAATTTTGCCTTTTCTTAACTGCATTAGTATTTCCGGGGTCGAATTATAGAGATGAGGACCCTCGAGCAATTGGCTGTATAAACTGATCCTATGAGTTTTAGCCAATGCATCAAAGACTACCCTGATTTTTCTGGGTTTGTTGGGGGTTGAAAACAGCTAAATATGGCAAGTACTAAATTTTATCTGACCTGATTTTTCTGGGTTTGTTGGGGGTTGAAAACAGCTAAATATGGCAAGTACCAAATTTTATCTGACCGGATCTCTAAATCACGACGTGATAATTTGCGAGCATAACCTTTATTAATATATTAAATTAGTTTATCATTGCTCTTTATTATTATTATTAATATATTAAATTTATTAATATATTAAATTTATCAATGTATTATATTAGTTTATTAATATAATAATATAATATTATATTATTATATTAATATAATAATTTATTAATATATTAAATTAGTTTATATTGCTCAGCGAAATTAGCATCTCTATCCATTTTCATTTCAACACAATATAGTCTACTAAGGACAGTTTGTCGACTATTCACCAATCTTGTATTGTCGGTTTTCCACAATAACCCTACTTCCCGATGGCCGTCATTGAAGTTCGCAGTTTTGTCCAAAATATTCTTGGCCCGCTTTTCAGCGGCTGATAAAGAATGTTCCCGATAAGTATTTTCCAAAAAATCTAATGAAAAATGTTCTTTAACTATACAATGTAAAAATTTGTCTGAAATCTCTACTTGGCATAACTGTAAAGGGCGTACTATTTCTGATAATTCAGCTATTTCTTTTCTGTCATGTAACACCCAACCTAGCCTGGTTTTACATAGTGCCAATCCGTTCCACGACTAGTTTAGGACCTGCAAATATTCCAAGGCCGACCAATTATCCTGCCCGATCAAAAACTTGGGAGTATCTTCGTTATCGTGTAGCGGAATATTTTTTATATTCGGCCATGATTGATAGCTTCTCCCTACTAACCGATTGTCGTGGTAAGGAAAGCCCTCCCTCTCACCATTCGTACCACATATAATTCATACGTTATACTTCTTAATTCTATACCACGAACAGAGATTGTAACTATTTCCGAATTTTTGTCCCTGTGAACATCATCTTGAATCCATTGGATGCACAGTGGTGCCCTTACACCTTTTAGACCCAACTCCAAAGCCAAATTCCTTTCAATCAAGCTGCAGTCGGCCCCTTCATCTAAGAGGTCAAACCTTAACCTCACCGTTAGGTCCTCTTATATGAACTAGAAACATTTTCAGCAGACCCTTACATAGTTTATTTGAGCTATGTGTGACAACATTCTCCCCATTTTCTAATACTGCATTAATTCTCACGGTTTTACCTGAGTGTAATAATTTGTGATGATATTCTACACACCCATCCACATCAAGTAAGCAACAAAAACAAATTATTTTCCTTGACCCATGCCAAACGATCGCTAATATCTATCTAAAATCGCTAAAATCTATACATAGATTTAATTTTTGGAGAGGTTTTGATAAGATTGTTATCTTTACAGAAGTAATATTCCATTGCTAAATTATCATATCGATTACCTTTAACCTCGTTCACAACACGAACCTGACGCTTATCATTTTTAAAATTATTTATACTTGCAGATGTTAGGTGAGCCGCATCTAAAACTTTGCTGTATAGCCATTTATTAATGTCACTTAGATCTGCGACACCCCCGAGACCTATAGCCACGAATTCTCCCCATTGTAGTTTCAGTCCCGGACTCAATTTGTCTACTATTTCCTGAACTAAGTGAGGATTTGAAAGATATATATCATACTCAAGACATTTGATAGCAACAACTAGGTTATTTACTTTAACGCAAAAATCGATAATGCCTTGTGTATTTTATCAGTTAATTTTGGTAATTTGTGGACCTTTTCTATGAGGCTGTTAAATATTACTGCAGGCCTGCCAAACTGTAGCTCAAGCATTCTTATAATTTTGCTTGATGCATTAGGCACTCCTAGCAATGATTTAACAGACTCTCTAGCTTTACCTGTCTAATCTTTTCCTAATCTTGTTACATTTTCCTCCTCAGTATAATTACAACTTGCTAAAGTCCTCTTGGACGCTGGAATAAAATTTAACCCTTTGGTGTGGTCGCCATAAAATAAGGAAGTGATTTACTTGCTTCTTTACAAGCCAAATAGGCATCCTAACCAGCTGGTATAATAATATTTTTAATATCGTTATGCATGGGAAAGTTATGACATTGATCTTGACTCATATTAACATGTGCTAAATTATTTTCAACATTTTGAACCGCCCCTGTAATAACTGAAGAATTAGTTTTCTGCACCTGGACTTTTGGAATACTAAATTTATTTTTAGAACTATCTCCCAAAAATTTATTTTGATTTTCGACCCATGATGCCGTTCTACGGTGGGTCGAATCAGCTCTGCTAATATAGGAATGAGATGATCAGCTCAAGTACCCATGCCATGTTCCCCTCGCTGTGGTCCAGTCCCTGATCCAGCTGTGCCTCTCTCTATGCTACTTCGACTTTCCACACTAGGCGGTCCATGGCTGGCTTCTTCTTCCTGTCTCCAGGGATTTTCCTGTTCCTCAACTGACGCCCGTTTTCGTCTGCTTGCTCATTCATCATTTGGCCCGGTTTGACCAATGTTCGTTCTTCCTCTGGTAAATTAGAGCGAATATGAAAAAATAACCTCTTTCAACTGTCTCCAAATAGCCTTTATTTCACACTGAACTTTTACAATTTTATAACATTTGTTTTTTTATTAACAATCCAATACATATTAACAATTATAAATTAAACAAACAACATCTATTTAATTTTTTTGAAATCTACGACCCTGTAAACATAGGGATATACCCGTTGATTGATAAAATCATAAAAAAAATGAATTTTTTTAATTTCATCTCCCCCACACTAGAATTGAAATATTGATAATATTTTTTAACTATACAGCCCTGAAAATATATGGATTTGATTGATAAAATCAGAAAAAGTTGAATTTTCCTTATGTAAGCCCCCCCACATTTGGAATTTAAAATCGATAATATTTTTTAATTATAAGGACCCCAGAAACATGGTATGGGTATTAACCTTTTTTTAAACACGATCGCAATACTTTCCCTTACTATATATTTCATATATAGGTAAGTGAAAGTAAAAATCTGAATAACTTGAATTATTTTATACACACCCCAACTTGAAATACAAAATAGAGAGTAATTTCAAAAACTAAACACCAGGCAGCATTTTGGACATTAAAATACTTTTTCAGCTCTGGAACAAACCTTTTATTTTTTAAATCTTCATTAGTTATTTGGAAATATTTAAAGACTATAAATAATGGATAACTTAACAAATGATGAAAGATTCTAAGGTTATTCGAATAACGGATTAAGCGCTCATTGATTAATATGCAAATAAAAGATTGGTTATGATCTGTCATTTAAATAAATAATTATTCGAATGATGCCCACTTCTGGTATCAACAAATGTGGAATCTTTATTGTTATATACACTGACTTACATGTATGGCCAATATTGAGAAGAAATAGTATATGTTTAAATAATGTTTAGGAGGAATCTTTTGGAGTTGAATTATGGTTTTTAATGGTTTGGTAGAATTATATGGATTATTATTTATGAACAAGGTTGCAATATTAGGAAAAGTTTTAAGATTATTAGAATCTATTATAATAGACTCTATATTTTCTATGTTCTTGTTTGTTCCTACCCAGTATCAACATATTATTCGACTGGGCAGTAATGCTGCTACATATTGTGAAGATTTCATATTATATTTATATTTTCATAATTACAGAATCAGGTTACTTAGACCCATGGTTAAATTTTTTTATCAATGGTTTCAAGTGGCCCCAAGTTACAGTAAATTTTAAGATAATTTTAATATTTTATAAAGTCTTTTTTTATTTATATTAATAATTGCTTGAATTGGCTTGAAATTCTTTTTTTACCTATGTGTTCATTCATAGATGATGATGTATTTTCACTTTTTATTTTAGTGATCCCTTTGCTGAATCAAATGTGGATCAGGAGTTCATAGAAGTAGATCTTGACCTGTCACTTTCAGCTTTTGCTAATGCTAAAAGGTTAATATTTTTCATTGCTATTGATATTTTTGTTAACATTATTATTTTGTTTACATTAAGGAATTTTGGAATATTGTAGATTGCTTGGGACTAAATATTTTTAAAGGCATTTAATAAGTAATTCTTGTTCCTTTCTTGGGCTTTCTAAGAATATCAATCATAATATAATATCAAAGCTCAATTTAAGACAGTATGGCAGCTCCAAGACTCTAAGAGGGTAGACACATCACATTCAGACGACATTCAGAGGGAACAACTTAGCAGGACTAATATTGGAGTATTCATGATCAGTTGGACGCTAGGACTCAATAAAGGGATGAAAGTATTAAGTCAGCTGTACATCGAAGATTCTACTGCTCCCAGTCTATGTTATTCTACCCTTTACTCCAATCTGGCTCTCGAAACTGCAGATATTTCTCTAAGACGCACTGTTTTTTGTTTTTTTTTGCTTTGAATCTGTCATGAACATATTGCTTGCCACCCTTTCTTAAGAAACTGGAGATCTTCGGGGTTGGAGGACACTGACAGTGATCCACGATGCTCTATACCAAGAAGCAGACTATTATTTTTTGAAGGTTACCTCTATGAAACCTAAGTCTTGCTATTATGTAGATAAAGAACAGTAATCATTTTTCTTTACTTCTTATCAAAAGTTCTTTTCTTCTGTCTGGCGATTTTCGTTTATTTATAATTCTGATTAGTATAGCTCATCCTATTCAATTTCTTTAATGCCACATTTTCTTAGACCTTCATTGTACATTCATCGATACTGAATTGCGACGGATTACTTTTAACAACCTAATTAGTCAACACCTGTCATATAATCAATAAACCATGTTTATTTTGTAAATCATTTCCCCCCCTTTTTTTTTTCCATAACATTTTTAATTATTTCAAAGATACAGTCCATTCATATCCAACTTGAAATAACAATTTCAATGCCACACCAATTATGATAACACAAATAATTAGACAGGTTATAAAAATTATCACTTTGTAACACAGAAATAACCAAATAATTTTTTGACTTGAATGACTTGAGCTTCAGAATAAAACTAACTCTCCAGTCTATCGCTCCTTATATATAGTCGTAAGGAGAACTAGAACCTCCTGGGCCGGCATGATGGTACCTGAACATCATAGTTACAAACGTGTGCAATGACTGCTTGTTCCAATCGTTAGTTCTTTCCAACAAAAAGTCTAGAACTATTCTAAACCATATGTTTTTATTGTTTTTGTTTAACATTACAATATTTAATTTTATGGATTGCTGTCTGTTTTTTCTCATTTAGCCTTGACGAATACCTAAAATTCGAGTCAAAATGTCACTATTAAATATCTAAAACCTACATTTATGTGTTATTTATTTTGACCACACCCTTAACAATTTCCAATTCATTAATATCTATTGTCAACTATCTTATATGATTATAGTATAATTGTTCTTATCTGAAATTGTTTTTATTTTTAACAGATATGGTAAATTTAGCAATAAATATCATCTTAACTTAATGAAGCAAAAAAATGCTTAATTTTCTAGACTTATTTGTTTAAGATCCTCCTATTCAAAGAATCCCTCTCCATTCGTCAGTCAAACAAAAGAAAATCCTCCCTTTGTTATAAGTCATCTTTATAATCTATGTTGAAAAACAAGACAGTTAAGTAAATTTTTGTTGTTACTGATGTGGAATTTTCATTATGTGCTTTTTTTGAGGTAAGATTTAATATTAACTTAAATTAAATAAAATATTAATATTATTTTTAAAATCTTTTAAATCATAGAATGGATGTTAAATAATTGCTCAACATTATAATTCTCACTATTTCAGTATTGTAGAATGCATTATTTCTAATTAAAGCAAGAAATTTTTGGTAATTAAGCTGTAGTTGTCATTTTAAAAATTTTATTTAAGGCTTCAAAAAAAAAAAAAAAAAAAAATGGTAGTTTATAAAAGTGTTTGCTGGTTGTAGGTAACTTCCAAAAGTTGCCAGACTGACATATTTGTATGGAATTGCTTAAAACATAAATTAATCATATTTAGGTAAACATTTCTCAGATCCAAAATAGAAGTTTTAGTTTTCAGGCATTTCATCTGAGCATAATTGACTCTGGTCTCCAACTTTTACGATGACTGGCAAAAACGCATCATTTAAAATTATTTAAAGTTTAATATATAGTCTTTGTTTGTCTGGGATTTAAGTCCCTTATAAATTTTGTCTCTGATTTAATGTTATCACTCGTTTCTGATTTATTATATTCATCTCTTACTAATATGTGTATTAAATAAATTTAAAATGTATCTGAATGATTTTGTTGAAGGTATTATGATGATAAGAAACATGCAGCATTAAAAGAGAAAAAAACTTTGGAATCACAGAAAAAAGCCTTAAAATCAGCAGAAAAAAAGGCACGTGAAACTTTGAAAACTATTAAATCGCAAGTTATTATTTCGAAAACTAGAAAGATATATTGGTTTGAGAAGTTTTATTGGTTCATTAGCTCTGAGAACTACTTAAGTAAGTAAATTTTTTTTTTGAAATATTTATTGGCCTCCTGAAAATATTACATTTTAAGTATTATTGTTGAACTTTCTTTTAGGGTGAGGATATCTCTAATATTTCTTTAACATTTAAGTTTAATCGCCTTTAATTTTTTTTAAAAACTTTTGTTTTAAAAGTTGTTTAATTTTGTTTAAAAAACTTTTGTTTTAAAAGTTGTTATAATATTATAAATGACCCTCCTCTTCTTTGGAACTGATAAGTGGATGCATTTCAAAGGCCTAATTATAATTTTGCTGTATTAACTTCGGGATATTAATGAGGAGGTCGTAGGTGACCTTCATATTTCATTACATAGTCATCATATTTCAGTTTTTAAAGTTGCTCTATATTAAACACTCGATTTGTAATGAATCACAGATACATAATTTTTGTTTTGTATCTCTATGTCAGTGAATCAAGCTCTAGGTAGATAGCACAAGTAATATATTACCCATTTTGATATAGAATGTTTATTGATAAAAATTCAGTGCTCATCTCACAAATTTCTCATACCACCCTTTTAAAGTTGACCAATTTAAATCCATTTTTGGATCTGAAGTTAATATTATAAAGATATCTGTTTTTTTGGGACTTTTTATTCAATTATGATCAAAGGAAGAGCAATAATCCAACATACAGTAGGGTTCCGATTAACCGAGTCGATGGGGACCAAAGTTATCTCGTTTAATCGGAACCATACCAATACCAACTGAAAATGTAGGTTATTTTCAAATAAAAACTACATATATGCTTAAAAACCTAATAGATATTTAATAATAATAATGCATATCCTAGCTCATAAATGATCACATAAATCGTCTATACTCAAATGCGACAACCACCAATGTTTCTCCTCAACCCAATACGTCCTTCATTAACAGTAGAACCCCCTTTATCCGGGTAGCGATCAGGAATATTAATGGAAATCAATTATTGGCGTAAGTGGAAGGAGTTGTGGATATCATATGGGTTGTCGTGACTGAGTATTTGTAAGGAAGGTAATAGGAATTTACTGAGTGTTACAGAGAGTGAGTTAATGTTTGAAGTGATCGGGTGAAGGGGGGTACCGGGTTTGTGAATTTTTGGAAGGCCATAAAAATGGGGAGCAACAGAATTGTAAGAAATAAGGTTTCTGTAGGTGGGATATGTTATGAGTTTTGTGTTAAATAGTTTTTTAAGATGTGAGTTGTTGCCTTTGTCTGTTTTGGTCACTATGATGTCATCATGGGATTTGAGAAAGGATCTAGTGAAGGAAATGTCTTTTGAGAATTGATTGGAAAAGTTTTGGGTTGAGGATGATGGATGTTGTAGGTAATTGGAAATTATTTTGGATACTGAAGAAAAAGAGTTGTCACATTCTTCAGTATTATTTCATTATGTAGTTTTCAATTTCTTCAGATTAAAATTACCATAATTGAAACCATTAAATCCTAGAATCACTGACTAGGACATGTATAAAACTCATGGAAATGATGAGACAATGTCCAAAAGAAGCAAAAAACGAATGGCAATTGGACTTTCTCATTTTCTCTTTTCTCTTGATTTTCTCAGTGCGAGGTGCCCTCTGATAGAGCCTCATCCACAAATCCTGGTTCTGTGTCAGCTAACTCCTTTTTTCCCACTCCAATCATCGTCTGTCAAAAGCCTCCTTTAGGCCCTCATCCCAAGTCTTTCTGAGTCTTCCTTGGGGTCTCCTTTCCTCTGCAACGGTCTGTTGTTGATTTTGGTTACGCGGTTTTCCGACATTCGAGAGACATATCCGAACCATCTCAGGCGATATTCCTCTGAAATTTCCTCTATTGGTCTCAACTTATCAATCATAATTGTCATGATGGAATCATACCTTCATAGCAATAAACCAAAACATCAAACAGAAAAGTCCCATAGTGGAAAAATGAACTAAGCAAGCAAAGAACAGAAACGAGAAGACTGTCCAATGCTGCAAAGAACTCTGGCAGATGGGACATTTACAAAAAAGCTCTCACTAAGTATCACAAATCTGTCAGAAGAGCTAAAAGAGAGGTTTAGAGGAATTTCCCCTCAGAAGTGAGTGATATTCTAGTAGTAAGTCGAGTAAAAAAAATACTGAATAAAACTGAACAGGAAAAACTGGGAACGCTAAGGGTGGAAGGGGAACCTATCACTAACGAGATGGAAACCCTTGAAACAAAACTGATTCATAACAAGCAATGTGCATACCAAGCTGGCAAATCCTGTGAAATAGCATTGCACAATTTGATCTCAAGGATAGAAAAATCCATTGATCAAAAAGAAATAACCTTTGTTAACATCGAAGGGGCCTTTGATAAATACCTTACAACATTAAAAAAATGCGATAAGGAAAAGAAACATGGATCAAATATCCTCCAGATGGATAGAAAGGATGCCGGAGGAAAGAATTCTACTATCAGAATTGGGACACGCCAAACTGTGGATTGCTATTTATCAGGTTAAGAGGTAGCCAAAATATACATATATAATTGTGATAACTGATGATAGAATCACTTACCAATTAGAAAACTTAATAAATAGTTAAATAAAATATATCTTGTTGGATATCAAATTTTTTAATTTTTAATAAAGAGTCTAAATTTGAAGTCAGCTAATCAATATTTTAATTAATAGCTAAATTAGTAAAAGGACTAGGGTGCTGATTTATTCCTCTCAGAGTTCTTCTTTGCTAAATTCAAGACATCCTGTTTTTGTTAACCAGATAGGATCGTTATGACCGTTGAAATAAAGGCCATTAAAATAGAATATAGACCCCCACGCTATCTGCTTTTTATATATTACTATCTTAATAACAAGAACCATGAAAATTAAAGTTTACAGGTGTTTTCTCTGGTAGAGAACCTACAGTTATATCATTTTTGTTTTTACTTTAATGTCTTTTTAATAAAGTTGTCAGTGGAGGAATATTTCCCCCTCCATTTTTTAGGTGAGGTAAAGGATGTCCCAGCGAGTTACTCTTGAATGTGACTTCGTACGGTCAACATGTACTTTTTGGTTATAATTTTGGACATTCCTGATGTGATGTGATAGGGTGTCCCTTCAGGACATAGAAAGTATCATTAGTGACTTTTTAATTAACATAGTAATCCATGGTGAGCTTAAAAGAGTATTTGAGAATTTTTAAAAAATTGTTTCAAGTTAGTGTTGTAAAGATGATTGTCAAGTTGACAAGACTCGTAAACTACTCTCATCATTTGGCGCTATTGGTTAATTGATCTATCAGAGGTTGCAATAGTGGAGAGAGCTGTCATAGATCCTGGGAGAATCTAGATGAGTACACAATATGTATATACGTTTGATGATTTTGTAATATAGTAGTTTTATTATATTGTTGCATTTGGTTTGATCATATTTGTTTTATTTGTCTATTATATATTATTTGTAATGGTTGTAAGCTATGGCAGTGTTAATCATCAATTTAATTAAAATCTCATTTGATTCTTTTAAATATGCATAATATAAAATGTTTGTTACTTTGCTTTGATATTAATAAACAAATAGTTAATACATTCTTTTTATTATTAATAGTAATCTTACCATAAATACATATGCATTTTTTTATTTATTTTAATTATATATATATATATATATATATATATATATATATATATATATATATATATATATATTCATTCATATTATAAGCATGCAACATTATATTGCCCCACATATGCCTTTGAGAGAGGAATCCAATTCTTAACCTTCTATTTTATTTTGATTCATAAAAGGGGAATCATATTTTTATTTTATTATTTAGAGGGGAAGGTATTGCTATAATCAGGGGAAGTAAATATTATATTAGTTTGGGCATTTCCTGTAAAATGCTTTGGCATCCCATTAAATCATTAATCACTTCTTAATTTTAAAACAATGATTTCCCTACCAAAAAGCCTGAATCTTAGTCGAGCGAATCTATTGCACCAACAGATGATATGATTAGCTTTTTCATTCTCGCCACAGAATCTACAGATAGGTAACTCTGCTAGCTTGAGTTTGTACATATGTTTGTTGAGTTTACAGTGTCCTGTGTATATCGCTATTATTTTTTTTAGTGCCTTTCTGTCATAGTTTAGTAGCATTTTGCTTCTTTTAACAGAGTAGCCTTCTAGAAAAAGTTTGGAGTGATGATGGGTTTTATCATTCCAATATTGTTTTTTATATGCTCCATAGATTTCCCCAATCCTTCTTTCGCCGTAGCTAATGCTGATTCCAATTGCTGGTTCTGGAGATGGTGGAGCCTTTTCTTGCTAGTTCATCTGCTTTTTCATTTCCTTGGATGCCAGAGTGTCCTGGTACCCATTCCACTCTAACTTTATTAGTTTCTGCAAATTTGTTGAGCGTAGTAATGCAGGTTTTTACTATCTTCGATTTCGTTATATGATTTCTAATTGCTCCAATAGCTGCTTGGCTGTTGGTGAAAATAGTTATCTTTTTATTGATTATCTTCTCAGTCAGCAGTTCTGAAGCGCACTGGCAAATAGCACGTACTTCTGATTGGAAGACTGAGGCATATTTTTCCAATGATATTGGGATACCATGTTTGGGTTTATCTTTTCTCCAGATTCCCGCTCCTGAACCTGTTTTAGCGAGTGAGCCATCCGTATAACAGTTTATTCCTGTATAAGGTTTATGTGGTTCCTTCTTATTGATTTTTTTTTTAATATTTAATTTCTTGAAATTCTCGAATTTGGAAATCTGAGTGCATTGATAGCACCCAGTCGATTTCTATTTTCCTGAATATTTCCCAGTGTCCTCCACCAGTTTTTACTTTGGAGTGGTTATTTTGTTTCACAATCCTGTAAGAGGATTTCGTTGATTGACCCTCCACCTTTATCTGCAGTGGTGCTAAATTTAACATCACCTCCATATCAGCTGTTGATTTGGTCCTCATTGTACCAGTCATCATGAGGCATACTGTCCTCTGAAGTTTATTTAACATAATTTTATTCTTACCAACTCCTGCTTTGTGCCACAAAAGCAGGGCTGAATATAAGATCATTGGTAGGTTGCATATTTTCAATAATGGCCAACTCTATTTGTATGGCGAAAAACCCCGAATGCAAATAAACTTCTATTCTATTCTATTCTATTCTATAAGATCATTGGCCTTATTGCTGTAGTGTAAAGCCAGTATACCATTTTTGGTTGTAGTCCCCATTTTTTGTCTATTGCTCTTTTACAGGTCCAAAGGCTTTTTAGGGATTTGTTGGTTTTTTATATGTTGGTACCAGTTTAGTTTATGGTCAAGTGTGACTCCCAGATGCATGACCTCTTTTTTCCTCTTTGTGAAGAAACAAATGTGAATTTTTTGTGGATTAATATTTAATTCATTTTCTTTATCGTTAAGTATTTTAATGGATATAGACAGTTACTTTTCGGTGTTCAATGGAGCTGTAGAGGTCATTAGTAATTTTAGAGAGCGGATTGTGTTGAGTAGCCACATCGGAAGCCCAATTGTAGGGGTTTAATGAGGGAACATTCTTTTAGGAAGTTGGAAAGTTGTGGGTATATTTAAAAAATTTCCTAACAGACAGAAAATTCTGTGTGCAAGTAGGAAATACGGTATCCTCCCATCACATCTTCGAAAATGGTACCCCATAAGGATAACCCTTAGTGCGACTCTATTCCTCTTAGCAATTAATGGAATCAAGTCCACTATCGAAAACACTGTTAAGCACTTCTTGTTCGCTGACGACATAGTCATATTATGCCAAAGTAAATCCCAAGCATTCGTACAACGGAAGTTGTAAGATGCTATCCCTTAATAATCCAAAAATCTTTTCTACAGGTCCTGGAGGGATAGAGAGGTTTTATAATAATTTACAGAAACACTTCCAAAATAGAAGATAATGTGAGCTGCGCAGTTTACTCTGACAGAAATAGGTTTTTATATAGCTTACCAGGAACATGCTCTTTCTTTACTGGAGAGGCCACAGCCATTTTAAAAGCTTTTAATTTGATAAGGGAATCAGAAATAATAATAATAAATAATGTATATCAATAAACAACCCATCGAAAATCGAAAAAGACCCGGTGCTATCTGGAATTTATCAGTCCGAGTGCATAGGAAGCACTCGGTCTTATAAGTTCCAGAATTCCTAGAAATTAAATATCAAACAAAAATCAATAAGAAGGAACTACATAAACCTTCCACAGGAACCAACTGTTTTACGGATGGATTTTATAACTATTTTTCTTTTTTTCTATTTTTTTATTTACTTTTATTAGAAAAGTAAATCAAGATCAATCAACTGTTTCAAATGTTCTAGTCTCTTTTGGGCTAGGAACAGCCATAGAGGGTACAGAATTTCCCAATGAACGGGTCATATAGCTGTTGAGTTGAACCCTCTAATGTTTTCCAGAAATGTTCGAGACATCCCTTTGACTCAGAGCAAGAATAATAACTTAAAAATGTGGTAAAACACCTTTGAATAAGATTATTCAAGGCTGTAGGCAGCAGGTTTGGTCAGCGGCTACATGAAAGGTCGAACCATCCAGCATGAAACATTCGAAGGTGTTTTTCATTCAGAAAATATATCTTATTTCCAATGTTCTAGAATTCCAATCAGTATTTGATCGTTATTTTATTCCCTATTAAATTCCCTCTATACTAATAAAAAATCAACTGTGCATTTAATTCAGGGGGTTTCTTATATTTCATGTAGTATAGTAAATTTTCTTTATTTCTTGACATTTTGAGAGATCAAGATGTATCATTCATATTCATGTATCAATTTTGTTTTAAGTTTTAATATCATCCTGAACATTTTAATATTTATACTTAATGCATATTTCACATCTATTTTCTTTTAATAAATCATTTTTTTCTCTAGTTATAGGAGGGCGTGATCAAAAACAAAATGAGATTATTGTTAAAAGATACATGAAGGCAGGTGATCTGTATGTACATGCAGATGTGCAGGGTGCTAGTAGTGTAATAATAAAAAATCCTTCTGGTAAGCCAGTACCTCCACGGACATTGGATGAAGCTGGTCTTATGGCTGTTTGTTTCAGGTTAATTTCTGCTTCTTTTTTGGTTTTTAATAAAGATAATTAGCTTATTAAAGTAACACCAATGTTAACCTTTTTATCTTTTGTCACTTATGATAAAAATGGTTTGTTAGCTGGAACTGTAAAGAGATCCACTGTTGATAATTTATCCATATCAGTTGAGGAACTGTGTCTGTATTATCAGGGTATCTATATCTTATCTGATGGCAGAATATTAAAGATACTCTGTCTTGCCAGATTCGAACTCGAGACCTTGTCAAAGCAACTCATTGCCTTACCAGTGTCAAATATTAATCAAAATAAAGAGAAAATGTTACTAAAATGTCCAGATTCAAGCTCAGGACCTCTATATAAATAGGCACACAGCTCTACACCTGATATCTTGTTCATTGGAAACCCCTTTACTTACTTGTCCAGTGGGGTGGTTTTAGCTTAATATGTTAATAATAATATTTTAATATATATTAGTTGTATATAAATTTAATTATCTACTATTATTAAGATTGACCTTTATATTAATGATAATTAGATTTATAAAATACAATCTATAATAATTATAAATCTGCTCTGAACCAGAATGAAAAAAAAAAACAACACAATTTGTTGGTAAACACTTGAATAAATAACTTTGAAGGAACATATCTAGATTAATGATTTAGTTTTCACAATGTTTTTGTGCTTGGTTGGAAGTTCAACAACTATTTGTTTCCATAGAATGAAGAGGAATGGAATGAACTGAATTTTGACTATCCCACTCTGGTTAGATATGTTTTCCTTTCTCTTCCTCATAGGCAATACGGGGATGTTAGCAGTGTTAGAATTTTATTCAGATGTTATTTATTATTGGTCAATTTAATCAGTTTTACTAATAATATGTATAAGAGTTAGCCAAAAATCAAAGACCATTTATCATTGTGTAGTGGTTGCTCAGCTCAGTAGTTGTTCCTGCCTGGCTGTGGCTGCTGTTAGAGAGGGGTGCTATTGCGCTGACCTGGCACCCAGTGATTTTCATATTTCATATCTAAGGCTACATTTGGCTGGCCAATGCTTCACGACTACAAGAAAGTCTAGTAAGAGGCATCAAGCTGGTAGGTACCACAGCGAGAGATTTTATATGACAAAGGTATCAAGTGATCTTGTTCCCCAACTCAAGAAGCACCATGAGCTTGCTAGGGATTTCTTAGAAAAATGGTTTAGAAACATAAAAATAATAATTTTTTTATTTTTAAAATTAATTAACTTGATATGTCTTAAATTTTTGGACAATCCTTTTACATACTTAACAGGTTCAGTTTGGATGGATCCACCAGTGGGCTGCTAGTTACTTGCTGCAGAGGTGGCTCAGTACTGAACTGGTTAATGTGTTATCCTTAGCATTTTAAATATTTTGTTCTACCATTTCATTTAAATTTATCTAATGATAGTTTTTTTTTTTTTTTTAGTAATGCTTGGAGTTCTAAAATTCTTTTTAATGCATGGTGGGTATATCATCATCAAGTCTCAAAAACAGCTCCATCTGGAGAATATCTTGTCACTGGTAGTTTTATGATACGTGGACAAAAAAATTATCTTCTACCACAGCACCTTCAGTTGGGATTTAGCTTTCTTTTCAAAGTTGATGAATCTTCTGTACACAGGTGCTTTTTAAAAAATATTTATTATCTTTCTTGGTGGAATTTCCGAGGTCAATAAACTTTGTAGGAGTTTAGTTTGACCTTATGATTTTCATGGTTCATTTTTAAGTAAAGAAAATAAACTTAAATTTTTTGGGAGAATTTTTTACTTTTGTATCTCTGACTATGTTTATAAGTTCATATTTAAAATCTGTCCAACCACAGTCCTCTCATCTGAATAGTCCATAAAAAATCATCAAGTTGATGAAATGCCCAGAGGATTGATATTTTAGCACAGGGAAATGCGATGTCTGTATTTCTTATGGTAGGGAGGGACACAACTTCCCTCTGGAGATCATTGTCGGTTGCATGTTTCGCAAAAGTAATTTGATTAAATTAAATTAATTAAGGTATTTCTGCTTTTAGTTTTTTCTTCATTTATGATTAAGTTTAAGTTATTATATTCTAAGAGAGGTGAAAGCTGCTAGAGAAAGTATTCCTTCAAATAATTGCATTTTAAGTCAAGTTTTTAAGGCTTTCTTTAACAGTTACAAAAATTTCAATCTGGAAATTCAAGTATTCATTTGGGGATTCCAATCGTGTCAGTACGTTAGACAGGTATGATAGGTGAGATTTAATAAAGGTTAAATCATATGTTATCGTAGGCTAATTTAGATTCTATAGGGCTAATATAGTATAATATAATATTCTATAATACTAGAATTTTGTCCTGATATTCTGAATTTTAGAAAAAAATTATTAGGCTGTCGTTTATGGAATATGAGACTGTTTTATCGATGGTACTAGAAAGGACTTTGCATGAAATTAATGATGGTGTTGGTTTGATCTCCTGATGAATTCCGATCAAAAGATTAAAAATGTAAAGGGCTCTTTCGTCAGTAGTATCACTACTATGGTGAATTATGTATTTGTTATGTTCCCAAAGTTATTAGAATAGTGTTTACAAATCCGTTTGATTAGGGCCGGGGATAGCCGAGCGTGTTGGAGCACGGCCCGCTTTAACACGCTCGAGCCGAACGGTGGCGGTTCGAATCCGCCCTGGGATGGTTGACTTTTATTTCGTGGAGGCCCCACGGAATAAAATTTCAACCTACCCACCATGGTTAGGATAGGTTGGTTACACCTGTAGAGTAACCCCCCGTATGCCACACATGGCCAGGAAGGGGTACCGAAAAAAAAAAAAAAAAAATCCGTTTGATTGTGAATCGTTTAATTGAATATATTGGAATATAACAAAAAACACAGAATAACGCAGTGGAAGCGATTATATCTATATTTTAATAATATATACATATATGTTCATGCATTAATTCAAAGAAATATAGCAAAATGCAATATTAAAAGTTACTTCTAAAGTTGCAATTACAAATACAGGTATTGTAAGGAGTGAGGTATCCGCGACCAATGGCAGCAGCGACTGACTCTTGCGAGATAATGACTAATATTGACTGTTTTACAGGGGAGCTAGTATTAGGGGCGATAACGATAGACAATTATGTATTTCTTTTTTAATTCAACATATTATTTTTATCTTCCTATCTAATTTAAACAATATTACTTACAATAAATTAAGATCAATATGTCCGAGACCCCAGAGCAACTTCATGAGGCACTAATATAGTGGAATGAGGAACTGAAAAGAAAAGGTATGAGACAGTTTAGTGCAGGTCACCGGTGGCCCGCGCCGCCCGATGAGACAGTTTAGTGCAGGCCACCGGTGGCCCGCGTCGGCGTGAACGTGTTAAAACATCATAATGTATGTTAAATTAGTTGCCTTTCTGGTTATATACAGGGTGTTCCCAAACCAAATGGCCAAACTTCAGGGATCGATAGAGGATCGAAAAACTAAGAAAAAAAGTCCTCTAGCATATGCCTCTCGTTTTTGCTTCGAGAAAAAAAAAAAATAAAAAATAAAAATAGTTGTGCAAAAACTAGTTAAGGCCATGGAAGAGCGGATTTCATTCCCTGAATGAATTTTAACTATAATTGTTATTCCAATACAAGTATTGTATTTTAATCTTATACTAATAGAAAGGTAATTGAAAAATTATTTTTTATTCAGAAAAAAATTATAAATACTTTTTTATTCAAATATTGATAGTATAAAGAAAATTACCTATTCAAAGTACATAACATTATGAACAAAAACTGAAGATTAAAAAATTAAAAATTTAAATAATAAAAATAATTTTGAAGATAAAAAATTTAGAAAATAGGAAAACAAATGTTTCAGTTTTTATATGGGATAAACTTAGTGAGAAAAAAAAAAACTTAAAATTTTGAAGGTTTTACCTTCTCTAAAAGTACATAGTTAATTTCTCGGCAGCGTCAACGTAAATGTTGTTTGAAGTGCTCGCCTCTCGCTGCAATACATGCATCACATCGCATACTCACTAATCATCTAAACATTGTTCTGCGGTGAGCTGGTTGCAAACCATTCTGATGCGCTCGATGAGATCATCCCTTGTGCGGACGGGCTCTCGGTAGACATTTTCTTTCACATATCCCCACACGAAGAAATCTAGTGGAGTGAGGTCCAGAGAAAGTGGATGCCAAGGCACCGGCCCACCTCGTCCTTGGTATGCCAAGAACTGAAGCAGCTCTCTGGACGCTTGTACCAGGGTTGGTATTGAAGTGCCGCAGTATCCTCTCCCTCCGCCTCAGGTTGGCTTCCTTCGGAGCCTGAATACGGTTTCCACCACGATTACATGATAAGGACCCAGACTCTCGAAGCATTCTCAAAGTGCTGGTAAAAACACCTCTGTGTGGGGTTTTTCGGTCAGGAAACCGTCTGTGATATTCCCGAACTGCCTGAGGTGCATTGCCATTGCAGAATTCATAGACGACTATGTCCGCGTATTCAGCATTGATAAATCTAGCCATATTTGTTGACTTCACTGAACACTACTAGCAACACCACTAATGTGAGAATGCGAGCATGGATTCCCCTCAAAAAGGATTAAAATTATAGTATAATGGCTAACATTTTAATCCTTTCTTTTTAAGTTTAAACACTCAACCTAGATGTTTTATTGATAACAAAAGCATGAGAATATTCATCTTTTCTAAATTTATTCCTCGTAAATTAAGAAATTAAGCTTACTCAAAAAGCCAATATATTTTTGTAATTTAAATACATTATTGAAAAAAAAAATTAAAATACACTTTTTGCACAACTATTTTTAGTTGTTTGTGATTTTCTCGAAAACGAGGCATATGCCTGAGGTCTTTTTTTCTTAGTTTTTCGATCCTTTATCGATCCCTGAAGTTTGGCTGTTATTGGCAACACTGCTTTTTGTTTTGTATAGCCTCTGTTACCTTTATAGTTTGTTCTGAGTTTGTGTTCCTTGATCTTATACTGATTTTTTTTTTGTGATTTAAAATTTTATTTTACTGATTTATTCAACATTATACAATGTTTTTTCAGGCATTTGAATGAAAGGAAAATAAAAATTTCTGAGGATAATTGTCTTGATTCAAATGACATGAGTTTTGCTCCAGATGATGGTAGGTATATATCTTAGATTTTTAAGAACATTTTATCAAATAATTGTTTTTTTTTTTGTTTGTTTTTTTTGGTTTTCTCTTTTAGAAGCATTATATTTAGAATACTTGTATTGAAATTTAGGTTTTATATTTTTTAATCTGATATATCTTTGTAATACTTGTGGAATTATATCTGATAATATTATTTATGACCATAACTATGCAAACCTCATCTGATTGCTGGAGCTTTGTAAAAAATCATTCTTCATTGATACTCTTGTTTAGTATCCTACCCATCTAACTTCAGAAGCACCAACAAGTTCCTAACTTGCTAAATACCATTGTAAGTAGACAAAAGTTATACAGCCTATTTTGGTTACATGTGCTTTTTATTAATGAGAATTAAAAAGGATCGCAAGGTTTATTCCCAACAAACTTACTCTGGCAATAGGTAGCGGACTGTATATTACTGTGACACATGCCCTAATAAGCCAAGGATGAATCTTGGAGATTGTTTTTCTAAATATTTCACAAATTGAAAATATAGAAGTTAATGTTCAACAAATTTTGTTTTGTTTTTTTACCCCTGAAGGTATGTAAAATGTTAAAATGTGCAAGTTTGAAGTTTTATATTGTTTCTGACGTTATTCTAAGCCAACTGTGAAAACATCATGAAATAAGCTAACCAGTCTTGACCTGCTGGATCACTCAAGCAAAAAAGACTTTGAGCCAAAAGGGTTAAAATACATCCATATTGCAAACATTCATAATACTCCTAATTTTACTTTTACTTAAACTTTACTTATTTTTATCATGCTGAATATTTTAGGAAAATATTCCGATCCTTTACTGTTCAGTTCCTTGAACTTACAAATTTGATGTTTAAGTTTAGAGTTATAATTACCGATCAGAATCGTATGAATTTACATTTTTTTTTTTTAGGCAATTTACAGACGTTTTTCAACTAGAAGTGTTCATACTGACACTTTTTAAGCCGTTCGAGCCTACTTTTATTTCACATATTTGGATGTTATTGGATTGGATGTTACATATTTGATCAAAATAAATACATATTTCCATATATTTAATCAAAATAAGTATATATTTCTACATATTTTTCATTTAGGGCATATTTTCATAATATGGAGGTGGTTGACAGGAACTGTGAACCACAGACTGTAGGGCTGTGAATCATAGTTCCTGTCAACCACCTCCATATTATGAAAATATTCCCTAAATGAAAAATATGTAGAAATATATACTTATTTTGATTAAATATATGGAAATATGTATTTATTTTGATCAAATATGTAACATCCAATCCAATAACATCCAAATATGTTGGTATACAATATATAGTGGGTACAATGGGTATTGTAATTTACAGAGAATGCTTCTAAACATTGACTGGCACTTGTTAGTGAAGCATCGTTGGCCCTTCATTCAGCTCGTTTGGTCACTTAGTCTTTTCTGGGTGAAATGCCACGAACATTGGCATCCAACAGACAGTTTGTTGCTAAATATCTTCGCGAGTTTACAGCAGAACTTTTTCGAAGCGATGGAGACATTTTGTACTGCACAACTTGTGACAAGCCCGTTTCTTGCTCTCAACGATCCCAAGTCACCCAACATATTGCCACAGGATCGCACAAAGAGAATAAAAACAGAAAGAAAGAGAGGACGTCCTATCAAGCCTTCCTTACATCTCCATCATCAAATAAGTCTACTCAGAGTACAGATCTGTGACGGGCTTTGGTCAGTGCAGATATCCCTTTCCACAAACTTAATAATCCCCATTTCAAAGGATTCTGAGAGACTTACATTGGGAAAAAATGCCTGACAAGAGCACTCTGTGGAAAAATTACCTGGAAGATCTATTAAGATCTAAGATAAACTAGCTAAGATTCGAGAACCTATCAAAGATGGACCGATTTGGGTGTCAATTGATAAAACCACTGATTTTGAGATGCATGGCCAATGCAGTTATTGGAAAACTTGACAGTGATGTCAAAAATGCAACCATTTCACGATTCTTTGATGCCTCAATGCATATCCTATGGCCGAATGGAGCTTTGAAAGAAAAAGATCTTTTGTTTCTCTCTGATACAGCCCCCGATATGGTCATGTCTAGGCAATCTATTCAGGTATCTATTGAGTCTTAGTCCATACTGTGACCAGTGTGGATGTCTTATCCCACTCTCACAGCGAGGTCTGTGTTCTATACTGTTTAAAATTTTTTTATATTTCAAAATGAGTTAGTGTTTCATTTGCAAGAAGGCCGTTAGAAAAAGCCCTACATAAATTGTGAGGACTGTAATTTTAATTTCCATGGTTCGTGCTCAGAAAAACCATTGAATAAAGACGACATTGACGGAATAACAGCAGCTGGTCAGGTATAAATATTAATGATATTATTGAAGAATCAAATTTTATCTGTTGAAAGAAATCCAGGTGATTCTATCAATAAGATATTTGAAAGGCTAGACGAGAGTGTGAAAATAATAGGAGAGCAATCTTAAAAAAATTGACTTTTGTATTGATAAAATTGAAAGTTTGCAAAGGGAAAATTCTACTCTACGCAAACAAGTTACTCTGGCCAATGCAAGGTGTGTTGATTTAGAGCAACAAGTATTATCGCACACAATTCAGATTAAAACAGGTTATATGCAATACAAGATCTGCACTTGATGTCAAATTTCAAAAGGAAAATTGAACTGCTGCAGGATTAAGCCTGGGTAAAATGGTGCAACAGGTTCAATCATTGTAGTAGTAGTAGTATTAGGGGTTTTAGGGCGATACATTTCTAGATTATTACGCCCGATCATTGTAAAATTTTTACATTGAGATATTAAAGATTATCTTTTACGGAAACGTAGAGTAAAAAGAGATTTCTCCATTCGTCATTTTAACCTGACAGGTTTAACCTGACACCTCCGAGTGACTTCCCAGTCTATGCCCAGGAAGAAGGATAGTATTCAATGCAGCAAGATTGGCAAAGAAAAGTAAAAGTTATAAGTATCTCTGGTTAAGTGATGACAGAATCTTAATGAGAAAAGCTGATGGTGATCCGGTATTTGTCCTAACGACAATGGAAGATATCAACAAACTATAATTCTTAAGTATTATGCTCTTTTCCTCTATACATAGTTTGCTTATTAGTATTGAAGATTATATATTTATTGATTAGTTATTAATTTTTCTCCCTTCTTCTTGGGACTATCCAATTTATAAATGTGGATTAGGGCGACCAAGTAAGTTTCAACACTATATTTCCTAGTTAGGACTTTATTTATGCATACGTTTCAGCCAGTTCGGCCAGTGCTGTAAGGCAACATAATACATATTTTTTACTAAATTAACATATTTGCAAAACAATTATCTATTAATCTGATTACAAATCATTTAAAACACAATAAAAATTAACTTCTCCCATAACTTATATGTCAATTACTACTAAATCAACATTAAAAATAATAAATTATTAACAATTACCTAAATATGATTGATGATAAAAATTGTTTTCTAAAAATCCACCATTAGTGGATTTGTTAATATTTTGTTGGCCATTTTTACAATCATTTTTGTGTTCATAAATCCGGTCTTTTAAATATTGTTTGGTTTCTCCTATGTATGTAGCCGGGCATCTGAGACAATCTATTTTATAAACTATGTTTGATTGTAAATCCTTATTAATTATGTCTTTTAAGTTATTATATGTGTTTTTCACTTTATTTGTGGGTCTGAATGCAAAATTGTAATCCTCCACATCATATTCCTTGAAGGTTTTTTGAATATTTTCCGCCAATCCTTTAATGTATGTTAATTTTACATATTTTTTTATTATTATTTTTCTTTTCTCTATTTGGGTACTTTTCTTTTTCACGCTTTTATTAATTATTAGATTAATATTTTTCGCCCATGCCTTTTCTATTATCTTTTTTGGATAAAAATTATCCAGGAATAATTGAAATATTTTGGTTTTTATATTACTTACAAATATTTCGTCTGTTGCTTTTATGGCCTTGTTAATAATGTTATTCATCACATTTACTTTCATGTGGTGAGGATGTAATGATAAATAATTTAGGATGATGTTACTGGTGGTTTGTTTCTTAGTCCACTCGGTGTAAATTTTATTATTAATCCTGACTATGTTTATATCTAGAAACCTGATTTTGCCTTTTTATTCTACCTCCATCGTGAATTTCAGCTTTTTGTGATATCCATTTAATGCATCTAAGAACTTCTTTGTGCTATTTTTATTTATAATACAGAATATATCATCAATATACTTCATTATTATTTTGGGCTTAATCCCTGATTTTATTATTGCTTCTTTAATTAAATAATTTATCACTAACCCAGACAGCACCACTGACATTGCACCCCCCATTGGCAGTCCCAAAAGTTGTCTAAACAATTCTCCTTTATAACTAAATATACCATTTTCACATACCAGTTTTATCCCTTCTAGATATAGGTTTTTATTTTAATTGGGGGATTTTTAGAAAACAATTTTTATCATCAATCATATTTAGGTAATTGTTAATCCTTATATATATATAAAAATCTCGTGTCCCGATGTTTGTCTCTCTATTTCTCAGAAACTACTTAACCGATTTTAATGAAATCTGGCTCAATGTATATAGTTTTGGCCAACTTACCGGACCGGATAGTTTTTAACTTGATTAGTGATCAAAATAATTCTTATATAGCGAATTATTGCAAATACAGTAGGTCGTGTTTCAATTTATTAACATGGCGTCATATGTCGATTTCATAATGTTTTTGTTTATAAGCATGCTATTGTAATACAGGTTATCATTATTATAATTTTGTATTGCGTTATGTTAGTGCAGTTATGTTTCCTATATTATTATTTTCCACAGACAAATAGTAATACAAATTTGTATTTATGGTTAATTTTCATTAAAGAATAAATAAATCGAGAAAAGGTTACAATAAATACTCAAATGTGTAGGTACTTTTTCTTCCTTTTCCTTTTTTATTTGTATTTATATTAAATTACTAGCTAAGCGCTGAAACGCTTTGCTGGGCCCACCCAGATATCAACTTTTAGTATAGTAAATGCATTTTAATAATTTAAATTAGGCTATTATTTGAAATAATACTCTATAAATGTTGTAACAGCACCTACTGTCATAGGTGTAACCTAATAGAAGCCTGACTTGGGGAGTCAGTGTTGCCAAAAATTAGTGAAAATTAGTCAATTGGCTACACTGCGGGTAACCAGTCGTAAAAACTCCCTCACAAAAAGGGTGTGTTTTGATTAGGTGTTGTGGGATACTTTGTGATTTGCTAAAGAACTGCATAATTAAGACTTTAATATTATATTTTCAGTTAATTTATTTAACAGAAGTTTCTTTATTTTCATTATTCGTTTTGTTATTATTTAAATACAGTGTTTTTTTATTTTACCAAACCTTTTTATCATTTTTATCCCGAGATTTAAAACGTAAAATTTAAAAAATGTCAGTGAAGATTTGTAATTCCTCCTTTATCAACAATAATTTAAAGTTGAGAAAATTTAATCCCAATCGAATAGAGGCTGTTACTTCCTAAGTTGTAATTATCTTTAAATGTAAAATTTAAGAAATGTTAGCGAAGATTTTAATCCTTTCTTTAATTTAAAGTAGGCTATTATTGGAAATGATATTTACTTATCTTTAAATGATTGTTGATTAAGAAAGGATTACAAATCACGGCATTTTTTAAATTTTACATTTAATGATTATTTCACCTCTACTGAACAGGAATAATAGTTATTTGGGTAACCTCAAGTTTCAGATTTATCCGCCATAAATATGAGAGTACTACTGCTAAATAATCCATCGGCAGATATATTTTTTAAAATTGCTCTATATTGGAAACGGTGAAATAGAGCTAGCTGTATCGAAATTCAAAATTTATCAAATTACCAGAAAATTTCTGAACTGTTGTAGAGACGAAAAATGAACTGTCTACGAAATATAAAGTGTCTTTCCTGATATTTTGAACAATTATTTGGACTATAAGTGGCTGGGTAGTCGTGCTATTTTGGCAGCAAAAAATGTTGATTTCGATGAAATAAACTTCCAAAATCAATTGACAATATTCTAGATGTAAACGAAGCCGTAAATTTCCCATCTGAATTTTTTAATTCCCTGGATATACACCCAAACAATCTCCAGTTGAATATTGGCTCACCGATCATTTTTCTTCGTGACTTAAATCCACCTCAATTGTGCAACGGTACACGTTTGGTCATTAAAAGGATCACAGGAAATGTTATTGAAGGAAAAATGTTACCTGGAAGGTTTACAGGAGATATCGCCCTGTTGCCACCTATTCCCTTGGAACCGACAGAATTTTCAATAAAATTTAAAAGGCTTCAATATCCTATTCGTTTGGCTTTTGCCATGACCAAAAACAAATCCCAAGGGCAAACAATGTCCACTTGGACTTTGAAAATCCGTGTTTTTCCCTTGGGCAATGGCATAACTCACGTGGGAAATGGGTATCGCCTGCTCACGTGTGTGGAAACCATCAAATCTTTGGTTTGTGTTAAAAAAAAAAAAAACAGGTTAACCCAAAACATTTTGAACAAATTAGTACTTGAATAAATAAAAATTCTTAATTGTATTATGTAAAAACCTCTTTAAGAAGAGATTTATTATCACTTAAATATATTGCTAGATTAAAAGCTTCAACACATCACCCTCCTACCGAACACTTATTAGCCGAAGGGTTGGGAAATCGAGGTCTCAAAGAAATTGAGAAAAACGCCTATCAAAAGGACATATATGACGCGTTAACCAAGATTGGCATTACCCTGAGCAAAATTAAACCCGTTGTTAAACTAACAATACCAAGTTGAAGTAGTGTTAGGCCAATAATCAATAGATCAATGGCTGAGGTTATCAAAACTTACTTCAGTCATCCTTTTTAAAATTAGTGGAAAAATATAGCCATTTCGAGTTAGTTTATACCGATCCATAAAAAAAGGGCGATAGTGTTGGCAGCTCTGTGAGTCGTAAACACAACCAGCTCCTTTTTAATCAAACTACATTGAAGTATGAGATGTAAAAAATAAAAACTTTAACTTTCCTATATTCTTTACCAAATACTTTTAAATGGTGTAATGCTCTATTCTCAATCACGTTGGATTTTGATTAGCTGAAAGGTTTTCATCTTTATCAATGAATATTGGTATTACTGTATTTGTTTAAAAATATTAGGATATAACTACTGAGCCACAGCAACGCGTGGCCGGGTCTGCTAGTAATTTATTAATTTATTATTTTTAATGTTGATTTAGTAGTAATTGACATGTAAGTTATGGGAGAAGTTAATTTTTATTGTGTTTTAAATGATTTGTTATCAGATTAATAGATAATTGTTTTGCAAATATGTTAATTTAGTAAAAAATTTGTATTATGTTGCCTTACAGCACTGATGATGGCCCAACTGGCCGAAACGTATGCATAAATAAAGTCCTAACTAGAAAATATAGTGTTGAGACTTAATTGGTTGCCCTAATCCACATTTATTATATATTTAGTTATAAGTTCTGGTTTCTTAGTTAACTTTTATTTAAAAAAAAAAAGTTAAATAATTTACTTCTTTTATTTGATTTAAAAGTTAACTTATATTTAAAAAAAATTTCTTTCTCCGTTAAATTTTCTTATTGTAAATGGAAAATAGCTTTTTTGGTGAGAAGTTGTAACTTTCTGTTTTACATCAAAATATTAGAAGCTTAAAACAAATTTTAACAGCTTTCTTATTGAATTGCAAAATTTAAAGGAATTACCTTCTGTTATTGTATTGCCTGAGATATGGATTAATTTAAATGAACAGATGTTTTATAAAATAAATGGTTACAATAATTATTTTCAATGCGATTGCAGTAGTAGGGCCGGAGGTGTGGCTGTTTATGTTTAAGATAATATAACAGTACAAGAAGGGATAGTAAGTATGAGCAGTGCTCAATGTGTGCAACTCATTATTTATACAGCTCAACTAAACTTTGCTCTTTGTCTGTTTCCTTATTACTGTCTTGTAATGAGTAGCTTTCTGTATATTGTTGTCTATTAAAGGTAATCTAATATTATTAGGAGACGCAAATATAGCTATTTTAGTCAATAATGCAAATTCTGTTTTTTTATACTGCAATCTATTAGAATCTTTTGGATTAAAAAGCATAATATATGAACATACAAGAATATGTAATAATTCTGCCACATGCCTCGATCATATTTTCGGTAGAATATTTAACTATTATTAATTTGAAATAAATAGTGAAATAATACATTTGTATATAACTGATCACTCATTGCTTCAGCTCTCTATTATAGGTAGTACTTTCATATCTAATAATGATTTTGATGATGAAAGTTTTAATAAAATAATTAGTTATGATAAGTTTACTGTTGTAATAAAAGATATCAGTTGGAATGAGGTCTATAATTGTGATGATGATAATATAGGTTTTGATATATTCATAAAGCTTTTTACTGATGTAGTATACTGAATTAATCCGGCATTGTAAAAGTGGAAAGGTAAATAAATTGAAATCCTGAATGATTCAATTGAAGACTTTGTTATTCAATAAACACAAGACATTTCCAAACAATCTTAAACTCCATAAAAATTATGTAACATACTGTAATAAATTATGATGAAATCAAAAATGTCTGAGATAGTTATTATTCTAAACTTTTCTATAAATGTCTATAAAATTAAACTTAGAAATAAAAAGGAAAAACTAAAGATCATCTTGGATGATGAGTTAAAAACTGATCCATACACTTTGAACTCTGGTTTTTGACAGTACTTTTCTCAAATAATTATGGATGTAAAATTAAATACTTGAAATGTACCGTATATTCAAGATCCATGCACACATAAAATAAATCCTATTTCTATTTTTATTAATACGGTAAAGTCTTATTAAGGTTTTTTTATTAATACAAGTCATTCACACCAGCTTATAATATGGTAAGCTGTTTCATCCTCCATGCCACAGAATCTGCAGATAGGTGAGTCTGCAAGTTTGAGCTTGTGCCTGTGTTTGTTAAGCTTACTGTGTCCCATATAGATCGTTTTAATTCTTTTAAGTGGTTTCCTGTCCAAGTTCAGTAAGGTGTCACTTCTTTTGACAGAATATCCTTTTAAGAAAAATTTGGAGTGATGCTGTGTTTTATCATTCCAATTTTGTTTTTTTATTGCACCATAGATTTCCCCTATTCTTCTTTTGGCATGGCTTAGGCTTATGCCAATTACTGGTTCTGGGGTTATGGGTCTTTTGGCCCTTGACCTTTCCTTGCTAGGTCATCAGCTTTTTCATTTCCCTGGATGCCTGAATGTCCAGGCACCCATCCCACTCTAACTCTGTTGCTTTCAGCTAGTTTGTTGAGCGAAATATTACATGCTTTAACAATCTGTGATTTGACTGCATGGTTTTTTATTGCTCCAATAGCTGCTTGGCTGTCAGTAAAAATGGTTATATTTTTATTTGTTGTTTTCTCAGTCAGCAGCTCTGAAGCGCACTTGTAAATTGCTAACACTTCTGATTGAAAGACTGCATTATATTTTCCCAGTGAGATTGATATGCCTTTTATGGGTTTATCATCTCTCCAGATTCCCGCTCCAGATCCTGTTTTGGTGAGCGAGCCATCCTTATAGCAGTTGATTCCTTTGTGTGGTTTCAACTTGTTAATTGTTGTTTGATAATTAATGTCGAGGAATTCACGAATTTGTAGGTCATGGAGTGCATGGACAGCACTTGATCTCTTTCGATCTTCCAGTATATCTCCCTGTGACCATCCCTAGAGTTTATTCTTGGTGAGTTATTTTGTTTTGCTATACTGTATGAGGATTTCATGTTCTGATCCTCCACTTCTATCTGCAGTGGTGCTAAGTTTAGCATCACTTCCATTGCAGCTGTTGGAGTGCTTTTCATTGCTCCTGTTATCATGAGGCATGCTAGCCTCTGTAGTTTGCTTAGCAGGATTTTTTTTTTTCCACTCCCTGCTTTGTGCCACCAAAGCAGGGCTGAGTATAGAATCATTGGACCTATTGCAGTTTAGTACAGCCAATAGACCATTCTTGGTTTTTAGTCCCCATTTCCTACTTATTGCTCTTTTGCAGGCCCATAGGCATTTTAGGGCTTTATTGGTCGTTGTTTCAACGTG
The DNA here is from genome assembly GCA_911387785.2 of Aelia acuminata. Classification (NCBI taxonomy): domain Eukaryota; kingdom Metazoa; phylum Arthropoda; class Insecta; order Hemiptera; family Pentatomidae; genus Aelia; species Aelia acuminata. Next base: position 146,272,778 of record OU426980.1, read on the forward strand.
TTTGGACCAATTGAGTTTGTGATCCAGTATTACACCCAGATGCTTTACTTCTTTAGAAGGTGGAAGCTGGTGTCCATTTATTTTTTGCAATTTAATGTTTATTTTTTTCCTTTGTGTAAAGAAACAAATATGTATTTTTTGTGGGTTTATGTTTAACCCATTTTCTTTACACCAGTTTTGTAGTATTTTTGTTGCATTTATGAGCAAGTCAGAAAGTACGCTTTGATGTTTTCCTTCAATTAGGATTGCAAGGTCATCTGCGTACCACTGTGTGTAGAAGCCTGCGTTATTTAGTTTCACTAGTAGGGAATCCACTACTAGGCACTGCAGTGATGGCGAGATCACACCTCCTTGTGGGCATCCTCCTTTTGGTTTTATTTTATTGGTCTTTTCAGTTTGGCATGTCCCAATTCTATTGCCAAAATCCTTACCTCCAGGATTCCTTCAATCCATCTGGAGGAGATTTTGTCTATTTTTCTATTCCTTATGGCGTCCTTGATGACGTTATATGGTGTTTTGTCGAATGCACTTTCGATGTCAACAAAGGTACCAATTGTTATTTCTTTTTCGTTTAGGGATTTTTCAGTCCTTAACACCAAGTTATGTAGTGCTACCTCGCAGGATTTCCCTTTTTGGTATGCAAATTGCTTTTAGTGTATCGGGTTTGTTTCCAACATCTGTTTTCTCACATGTCTGTCGACTATCTTCTCTAACGTCTTCATTCAGGATCATCGTATGATTCTTTGCCTGGTTGTGGTATATACCTTACCTTGGATATTCTCCATTCCATAGGGATATATCCTAGTGCTAGGCTGCCTCTTAATAGTTTTAAGAGGTGAGGTCTTATGACATTTATTCCTTTCTGTATTAATGCAGGAAATATACCATCCGCACCAGCATTTTTGTAAGGCTTCATGGTGTTGACAGTCCATTCCAAAGCACTGCTGGTGACAATTTACTTTGCTTTCCTCCACATTATTTCGTCATTGGTCGATGCAGAGCATATAGAGCTGTTGATGATGGTGTTTTTGATTTTGCAGTTTTGAAACTGGGTTTTTGCCATGGTTTCAAGGGTTTCCATTTCGTTTACCGTGGATCCCCTTTCTACCTTTAGTGTGCCTAAAGTTTCTTGTTCCGTTTTATTTAATATTTTTTTGACTCGGCTTACCTCTGGAATGTTGCTCACCTCTGTGCAAAAATTCCTTCAAGCCTCTCTTTTTGCTCTTCTGACAGATTTGTGATATTTGGTGAGTGCTTCCTTATATATATCCCATCAACTAGAGTTTTTCGCAGCATTGAACAATTTTCTCGTTTTTGTTCTAAGCTTTTTTAGTTCATTATTACACCATGGAACATTCCTATTGGATTTTTTTTTATTTTAGCTATTTGCTATGATGGTAGGATTCCATCATTGCATTAGTCATTATTGTGTTTAGACAGTCCAGTTGCCATTCATTATGAGCATCTATTGGACAATGTCTCAGTAGTTCAGTAAGTCTGGAGGAGTACATTTCCCAGTCTGTATTCTTAGGATTTCTGTACTCCTCATTATAGCTTAATTTCTTAAATTATCCGGTAGGTCAAATCGTAGGTATATTTCCTAATGGTCCGAGCATGTTTCCTCGTTGGAGACATGCCAGTTTGTGATTTGCCTACTGAGTGTTTGTGATGCCAATGTTATTTCTATTATCTCCTACACCTGTTATGTATAGTTTGTTATGGAATGTGGGTTTGTTGCCATTATTCAATATTTCAAGATCGTGTTTTATAATAAATTCAAGCAATGGCTCACCTCTTAGATTGTTATAGCTGCTTCCCCGGATTTCATGATGGTTATTGCTATCTAGTGCAGCAATAATGTTGTTATTCCTTGATATCCCCCAGTATTTTTTCCATCATTGGGGTGGGGTCCTTGTCCTCGAATGGGAGGTGTCCCGCCAGCAAGATGGTGGGTTTGCCCTCTTTCAGGGAATATTTCACTGCTGCTGAGTCTGGAACAAAGTTGCCCAAGAGGCAGCAGTTTTAGCTCGTTTTTGTATAATATGCAGGCTCTGGGACTGTCTTTTGTGGATACTATACTGTATCCAGGAAGTTTCAGTCCCATGAGCTCGCCTTTTAATAGGTAAGGTTCTTGTATAAATATCAATATTCTTACCTTTAATAAAACCCCATTTGCTGCTATGCAATGGTGGAGATTTATTTGGAGCAGTTTAATTTTTTTTTTTCTTCTATTATTTGCTTTTGTTGGCTCACTAGGTGGCACTGGTGGCAGAGTTCTACCCTCCAACCTGGCTTTCGCCAGGACTTTGAGTATAGCTCCTCCTCCCATAGCCTCCCTAGGGGTTGCCTCAATATTTTTTCTTATTTCTTCCGGTGATGCTGTTAGTTGGGGTTTCTTCTCAGAATCGGCCTTAGCCTCCTCTTTTGATCCACCTTCCTTTACAGGCATCACTGTGGTTGTTCCTGAGTGTCATTCCATCATTACTGTTGCCTCCTCAGATGCCTCCATTTTTTTCTCCTCTCCTTCAGTAATATTGCTTGGAAGTTGGTCTCTGTTGGACCCTTTGATATGTCTGAAGGAGATCATCTTCATCCCGCAGCCAACCTTCATTTCTCTGGTCTTGAGGCATTCCAGGCTGGACTCTGAGATTTTGAAGATGGGGAAGAAGCCCTTCTCCATCTCCTTTATGTAGTGCAGCCTCCATGTTTTAATGTTGTATCCTTATTCTCTTAAGCGGTGTTTCGTCAGATGGTCCTTTTCCTGGGAAGAAAGCTCCAATCTTGACCACTTTCATTATTACCCTTGTGTCGCAGACTCGGAGGAGCACGTCCTCTTTCATCTTCACAGTTGGGATGATTTTCTTTAGCCACTGAACCGTGTGATCCTCCAGGCAAGAGACGATGCAGCCTCTATTGAGACTCGCTCCATTGAAGAGTGGCTTGTCATCACTTTCCTCTTCAATTTCATCTACCTTTTCGGTGATATTATCCTGCAACTGCTCCCGGGTCAGTTGTGTATGTAGATAGTCCACGGGGACCACCGCAACCAACTGCCCTCTTTCAGCAAGGGCATGGTTCGCTGTTTGTTGGCCTGTGATTTCTCTGGGTTTCTTAGCCGCAGGTGCTGAGGTTCCTGGAGAAGATCTAGGTCTTTTACCTGTATTGTGGGCTCCATTGGGCTGCCTTTGAGGCCTCGCAGTGTAAGCTGCTGGCCTGGTTGGCTGCCCTCCTGTTCCCTGTCCTTGTCTGATATAGTAATGTGGGGGTCCACCCTTGGACGCCGCGGCTTCCAGCCCCTGCAGGGCCCTTGCATCCTTGGCCTGGCGCCTTTGGGAAAGCTCCCCCTTGTCATTGTGATAGCCCAGCTTTGGGGCGCTTCCCTTGGCCTGGGAAGCTTTGTCTGCTGGGCCTGGTTGGGCCCTTGCATCCTCATCAGCCCCTCCTTGGGATGGCTCCGAATCTGCTGGTATGTTAGTCAGGAGTAGGACTTTCACCTTTCTCCTGTTGCGCCTTTTTATGTTCTTGGTGGACCCCTTCATGGCTGAGGCCTCCAACTGGTCCACACTGTGACTAGCAAGGCTAGGTTTAGTTTGGATTTTTGTTGTCAATGGAGCCTGTGAAGCAGCAGCTACAAGAGCTGCATGCTCCTCCAGCACTCCCAGTCTGTTAATTTCAACCCTAAGTCCCTGTACTTCGTCTGTCAGTGCTTCCAGTAATAGTTCGACAGACGATTCATCTAGGGTGTCTGGGTATATATCAGTTATGTTCATGTGCCCCGACTGGTTTGAGTCCTCGTCGAGTAGTGATGGATTTTCATCCAGATAATATAATTTGTCTGTTGGTTCTGTCATGATTTTTATCCCACTCCACGTATGGCTATCCGCCGGGGTATACCCCCATCTCAGCGCTGTTAACACTGAGAGTCCCGGAGTTCCGACTGGGAGCCGGAATATATGCTTCCTTCATGGGGAAATTCTCAATCCGCTTTCCAGCAATCCTGGGTCCTACTACTGCTGCCTCGGACCTCCCATGCTCCGATACATGGGAACCAATACGTGAGCTTGCCAGGTGGGGTGCTCCACAGCACATGTAGGATGGAATCCACAGCCTTGCCATCGCCATCCATGCCGCTTCACAGCCTCGTTAATGTCAAGTCCTTTCGTCTGTGTATTGCTGTGGTACACAGTGCTTTGTAGGTCCAGACTAGCCAGGTTATTAGTGTGAATCGGGTTATGCTTCACCTTATATTTAGACTTTCAAAAGAGATTCACCTAGCGGCTTCTATCGAGCCGCCTAGATAAACCCCGCCTCTGTCGTTCGTGAGTTATAAATAACTTCCCTGGGATTACCACGTGAAGGTCACAGTAGTCGTTGATGGGGATTGTGTCAGTGGAGAACACTAAACAGTGAGTAGGGCACTATGGTTTAGTGCTCCCTCATGGAGTGAGTAAGACTCCCGCATTCATCTAACGCTTCAGCTTCCCCTTTGCCCCACCCTTTTACCCCACTTTTTTTAAAAAATGTGGAATGCTTCACGATTTTGCGTTTCATCCTTGCGTAGGAATTATATGTTAGAAACTATCTGAAAATTTCCGGTGTTTACTTTCCTTATTCTGCCTTAGTTCTACCGAAAGAGATTAAGAGTATCTGTAGTCTTGCCTTCATCTGTTGAATAAGTAAGCAGCTAATAGGTAATAGGCAACCTAAAGAATTTTTTTTACAGTTATTGCTTGAAAAACTAAGGGACATGCATCATTTTGTAGAATCTTTTAAACCCTAACTACGGAAAAGAGAGTGCTAATTTCTCTCTAACGCTTATAGATATACTAGCCTGGAACATCTAGTGTAGAACACCCTGTATATTTATAAGTCAGGGACACCTTCATTAACTTGGCAAAGCTTTATTCATCCTAATGTTATTATTTGACAGTTAAATTATAAATTTTATCAATGTTTTAAAAGATGGCCTAAATATTGGTCAGTTGAAATTTATTCATCTCCGTTGTATAGCATAATTTGGAATATAGCTCCTTGTCAAGATGCTTCCCCAACTGCCATTCCCGCACGCTGATCCCTCCATTTACTTAAGATTTTTCTTTCAAACATGGCAAGTCTTTATTTCAGAGGATTATCTAAATTATCTCAAAAAGAGTCACTTTTCTTACCTATAACTTACAAAGTACCCAAAATATTATAAAATAGGTTTTTTTGAACAGTTAAATAGTAAGATAAAAACTATTTCTTTGGAACGGATTTTTGGATTTTAGTATGCCATATTTAACTATTAGGTCAACAATTTACTTCTGTTGCTTAGGGCTTGATATGTGATTTTAATAATTTTGAATATTCAAACAGATCAATCAATTATGTTTTAAAAAGACACCAGTTTCATTATTGATATTTCTTTTAAATTAATATATTTGTTTTTTGCATTATAGATTCTATCACTGGAACGGACGATGATGAGAACACTATATTTTCTGACATTAGTTCAAAAAGTTCTGCTGTATCTAAAGATTCTGTGTCACTAGTTATGATGTCACAAATATCATCAGAGTAAGTGATTTGTATGAATATTTTGCTTTGCTTTTTTATTTGTTATTTGCTATTTATTTTGCTTTGTTATGTGTTATTTGCTATTTATTTTGCTTTGTTATTTCTTATTTGCTATTTATTTTGCTTTGTTATTTGTTATTTACTATTTATTTTGCTTTGTTATTTGTTATTTACTATTTATTTTGCTTTGTTATTTGCTATTTATTTGTTCTAAATATAAGAAATAGAACTTTCTCTTAGGAATTCAATAGTTATAGAATATAATTGTGTAAGGATGTATAGGAAAGAGAACATAAGGTATACTCCCACTCATTAAGGGTCATAATTTACTCAAGTCCAGAAACAAATAAAATTCAAGTTATCTTATTATTTATATTGTTAAGCAGCTTCGCAATCATTTGAGTCCTGCTCTATCCCGATTTTTTTCTGTTAATTTCTGTTGCCTTCCAATTGCTTGTATCAGCAGCCTCACAGCTTTGCCATCGCAAACATAGTCTTCCCACTTGCATGTTTCCATATATTGGCCTATTCATAGTTCTCTGTCAGATTATATTACTATAGGGGGCAAGGACAAGGAGAGTCCTAAGGCCTACCGACCAATCTGCCTCCTCCCAGTGATGAGTAAGGTCCTGGAGTACCTGATGGTATCAAGGCTAAGACCAGTCCTCGATGCAGCTAGCCATCCACGGCAGTTCGGCTCGATCCGTGGTAAGGGAACCGGAGATGGGGGGATGTTGAGGAGAGGGCGGAGAAATACATGATGCTAATATTGTTTGACATATCCTCCGCCTTCGATAGCGTTTGGTGACCCTCCGTATTCCAGCGGTTGCAAGAATTCGACACCCCCAGCAATCTGTACTGCCTCGTGAGAAGCTACCTCAGTGGAAGGAAGGTCAAGATAAGAGGTATCTACTACGAGATAGAGAACGACATCCAGAGAGGATGCCCACAGGGTTCAGTACTTGGCCCGGCCCTGTGGAAGTTAGTTTTCGATCAGCTGCTGGGGGAACTAGAAGACAGAGGGTTCCTTGCCACGGCCTACGTCGACGACCTGGCAGTTATATTGGCCGCGAACAGCAGAGCCAGAGTGAAGATGGAAGCTGAGAGGTGTGCCAGTCTCGTTGCGGCATGGTGTGTGAGGAAGAAGTTGAGCATGGCGGCAGCTAAGACCCAGGCCATGCTCATCAGAGGCTCCACGGACAGGGCTCACCCTATAATATTGTAGATCCAAGGAGAAAGGGTACGTTTAGGTGAGGAGGTGACCTACCTTGGATTAAGACTCAGGAAAGGATTCGATGCTACCCCTCACCTAGCGTACCTAGAAGATAGGGTGACCCTGACCATAAATGGATTAAGTAGGATCGGGGGTGCATTCTGGGGCCTCAGGTACCCTGCGACGATGACGATATACAAAGGAGTGGTGCTGGGTATCCTGAGGTATGCATCCCCGGCGTGGAGCCGTAACCTCACGCAACAACAGAAGAGGAGGCTGGCCACCATACAGAGGAGGGCTCTGCTGAGGGTCACCAAGGCCTACAGGACAGTGTCTCATGAGGCAGTGCAGGTGCTGGCGGGAGCGATGCCCCTGGACCTCATTTATAAAGAAGATGTAATGAGATATGACGTGAAGAGGCAGGGGCTAGATGCGCTCCCTGACAGGCTGCGGCAGAGGATCGGTGAGACCCCCAACACCTGGAAGAAGATGCTGAGGGAGGACCTCATAGATGAATGGAACGGACAGTGGGTGAATAGCCAAAAAGGCTCCACGTTGAGGAAGTTCTTCCCCACTGTCCAGTCAAGACTTAAGGCAAAGTGGGTCCTCCCGGACTATTGGGTCTCACAGATCCTGACGGGACACGGTGGGTTCCGGGGGAAGCTACAAAGTCATGGAAAGAATATTGACCCCCGGTGCCCCACGTGTGGTGCATGCGAGACTGCCGAGCACGTTGTTGTTGACTGCGCTGCCATGGATGGACCGAGCCAGGTTGTCGAGGAGCATCGGGTTGTTCACCCTCGCCGAGACCGACCTCCCACCCCTTGTAGAGGAAGACATATACCCCGCTTTTAGGGAATTCGTCTACGGGTGGAAACAGGTGGTGGGTCCCACGCACTTCAATATCGGTGAGACACCAGAAGACTAAGGTAAGGAGATCAACAAGGCTGGACCCGCCAGACAACGGAGGAGGGACCATCCGGACGGATGCTGACCGGGAGCGCTGGACAGGACCGGATGGATGGAGAGTACCAGGAGGGCTGGACATCCACCCGGCAAAGGAGACAAGGTGCAGCCCCATCTTAAGGTGCACAACCGTGCACTGGGCTGCACCATAGTAGCAAAAAAAATTGTTCCCAAAATTAAAAACATCCCATAATAATGTAAAATAAGAAAATAAAAAAAATAAAGAGAGTTTTATTGGTAGTGGTGGGCGTACGTATACCCAACGTATCAACCCACTGCTACCGCACCCCGTATGCCGGAAACGGCCAGGTAGGGGAAAAAAAAAAAAGATTACATTACTATTTGTATGGCACATCCTGCCAAGCTTTGTTTTGCATGTAAGGTAAATTAGCACTTATCCAGTTCATTAAATAGTGCCATAATTTCTATATTTTTTATAATGCTGTAAGGTATCTTTAAAAAAAAAACAATCAAAAAGAATGGTGCCAGTTAAACCCTCTAAAGGTTTACAAAGTAAGATTTCTGAACCAATAATTGAATCGACCCTATGTTTAAGAGTAGGGTATATGTGATAGAGAGATCCTCGTGTTAGCCATTAATACTGTATTGACAGGGAGAATACTGGAGAATATTTTATTATTATTTGCTTTGATATTTTCACATATCCTTAAAAATAAAAATTCTAAATTATCTCTTTGTATGATTATTCATTATTATTGTCTATTTATTGATTTTTAATTAAGGATTCAAGTCTGTTAATATTCTTGTTTTGAAAACATGTTTGTTTGAAAATTTGAAAAAGTTTGAAAACTTGTTTAAACATTCAAATAAATTTTATATCAATTAATGGATTATTTAAATGGAAATTTATCTAACTCCAATTGTTATTGTTTCTGACATTCTGTGTACTGAAGTCTCCTCACATCAGTTGGGCGAAATATTTCCTTAGATAGCTGACACCAAAAAATAATTATCTGCTTTTCAGTCATGTTCCTTAGTATCATCCTTAGTATGCTCTTATGATTTCTCTTCTGAAATATAAAACACACAAACTTTCTTCGCTATTTGTGCTTTATAGAGATTTCATGCTGCTAAATCAGCCATATTAAACCTATTAGAAAATTAATTCAGTTGTCAGATTTCAACTTGCAAAAAGAGATTGCAGTTGGTTTAGAATTTCAATGCTAATCTAAAGTGATAGACATTTACTGGAGAAAAAGATTGATTGATGGAATAAGGGAAAAAAGCATTTCTTCCAAACTTTGGATGGAATGCTTCCCGTGATTAACAAATTTGTCTAAGCCGCTTTTATTTATTATTTGACGATAGACATTCCTCATTGCACAAATTATTTGGTGTTACTGCACAGGCAACCATTTTTTGGGGAAATACAGTAAGGTAGTGATTAAGAAAAATGAAGAATAAGGTACAATTGCAAATAACCGGCGAAAAGGTCGTCCGAGGAAATTAAGTGAAAGAATGAAGAAAAAAAGAAAATTGAAGCGCTGAAAAATCCAGCTGTAAGTGCAGGTGCCCTTGCTAATATGGTCGAATCAACTTCTGGGGAGTTTGTAAGATAAAAACTGTAAGGAATGTTTTAAATTTTAAAGGGCTTTATGGTAGGGTCCTGAGAAAAAAAAAACCTTATATTAGTGAGACAAATTGTAAAAAACGGCTTGATTTTGCTAGGGAATACATTAACAAACACATCAGTTTTTGGCAAAATGTGTTGTTCTCTGTGTATATCATTCGGAGCAGCATATCATGTGCTATGAGTTTTTTTTTTTTTTTTTTCCTTTCTCAGTACTAAGAGTGAGAATTTTCATTATGCCTCTATGTCAGTGGCTATTTTTAAAGCAGGCTGGATTATGTTAAATTCAAGACCTTTCTGTAAGCATGTTATAGTCTAACCATTGGTTTGATCCTTGACGTAGCTGGTTTGATCTCAGTGACTATATTTGTTGGTATTGAAGGTAAATCAATTATTAAACTAGGACACCTTAAAAAATTGATTGAGCGTCTCAGTTGGTCAAGAAAAGTTAATTAATATGGAAATAACGATTTTTGCAAATGTTGAGTAGCATAAGTACTATTTTTCGACCCCAATTTGTTGGCATCCAAAGGATGAATTACATTTACTTTTTTTACTAGAGTAAAATATCTCCGTGTTTGTGGATCATCAAATATTTTATATGTAATTGGCGGTTAAAGGAAAATATAAAATGATAATTTCGTGATAGAGGCTCATGAGTTTGCCCTCATCTAATTGTGGTTGACTTATTTGTAATTACTAGGACCCAGATTTATATGTATCTCCAACTATTTTCTATGCCTCCTAGAGCCCTTGTCAACAGCTAGTATTTTTTTTTTTTCATACAATTTGAAAGCTAATGTCCTATTTGTTTTTCAAAATGTATACATATTTGTAGGTTATTTTATATTTTTACATATTGGTGGGTTACATTTTACATATTATCTTACATACAGGCTCAAACAGAGATTCGCCAAAAATAATTAGGAAAAAAGATTATGCTTTGTGGCTACTTCCAGATGACACGGCTTTTAATGTTGAACTTTACTGTGAACATCTAGATAGAGTATATGGATTTTCAAGGGTTAATGCGAAATGTACATTTTATATTGAAGTTTAAATAAAACTTATTTTGTGCACAAAGATTAATTAAGAACCTAATAATGAATATTCCCTTATTTTAATATAAAAGTAAATGATAAAATTTTTAATTTTTATTTTAGATCTTCTTCAGTGGTTGCGAAAATGGATAAGATGAGTTTAGGTGATGAAATTGATGTAGAGTTGAATGACCATGAATGTGATTGCACTGATATTACTGAAGAAGGAGAAGAAGTTAATGACCCCTTTTTGAAAGAATATCATATTGATTCTCATAATGAACATTATGAATCTAATAACATTGTTTTGAAAAATTCTCCCTGCGAGCCTTGTAAATTGTCAAATAAGAAAACGAAAAATTTAGGTACTGTATTTATGGGTTTGTATTCCTTGATTGTTGATAGTATCTGGTTTAAAGATAAATTTAATTAAAATTAAATCATCAATCTAATAAATAGTTACCAAGCATTCGATCAACAATTAAATTGAAAATCCCGATACAACCAACTGCTTTCTGCATACTTGCATCTACTGAACACGCTAAGCATTGTGTTTTTTCTCTTTCTATTCACTAATGTCTGATTTTTTTTTTTAAAGGCTTAATGCACCGCGACCACCTTGGGTCTATTATGCGCCTATCTATGCCCGTGTTTTAAATCCCAATCTTTAAAACATCAGTGAATTTTAGTAAGCTTGTTGGATTTATTAGATCATTGGAAGTTGAATTGGTTATGTTATCCTGTCCAAAAATTCCAAATCTTAGCCGTGCAAATCGGTCACACCAACAGATTATGTGATAAGCTGTTTCGTTCTCTTTGCCAACTTAAGTTTATACATGTGTTTAATCAGTTTACAGTGTCCCGTGTGGATCGCTGTAATTTCTTTAACCCTTTAACCAGGGAGTTCCCTTTTAAATTACGTCGCCTATAACGGGCGCGAGCTCTTTCACTAGGACGTGTATATACTTAACGCCCGGTGCAATGTAACTTCATGTTATTATTTTTTTTATTTATGCTTAACATAAATTGAAAGGCTATGAAATATATTCGTTTTCGTTTATTTATATTTAAAGCACAAAGGAAAACACAAAATGAAAAACAAAAAGAAAAGGGGAGAGCGGAGTTGGTTGGCAACAGTTTTCTCTTTTTTGATTGTTGAGTCGTTCCTGTTAATATAATCCCAATAGGGCTGATACCACTGTAAACTCCAAATATTAGAGTACTTCAAGTATTTTTTTCACCCCATAATATTTAATACTAAGATCACAGAAAATTGAAGAATTCGTCAATCCAGAGTATGCCAATTAACCCCCTATGTGGGGCAGGTTGGTCTAGAAGGTGGGGTTGCTTAGCTATCTTATTCAAGTACTGCCTGACAGATATTATTGTTATTAAAAGCTGCACTCTAATGGTATAATAATTATGAATTGGTTTTTAACAGCATTTAAGGGAAAATAGAATGACAATAAAAGAAGATCAAAGTTTAGACTGTCGTCACTTTCTGCATAAGAAAAATTGCTCTCATCCTCCGTGCTGAACTAAAGACAATAGGTAGTTTCACCTTTGTTTATGCTTAGCTTGCTTTTGTGAATTGCTACTGCGCAAACAAACCCCCGTTAAAGAGAGCCAACTAACCCCACAGGAGAGATCATATGAAAGATGGCTGCCAGGACAGGGGAGAACAATCAAACAAGAAACTGGTTAGTCGAAAGGTTAGGTTTTTCAAAGGAGTTTGGGGCTATGTGAACAGAATCGGAGTCAAATGTTTTGTCATGCCTTTAAACCAAATTTACTAAAAATATAAAAATTTACTTACATGTTGTAAAATCAATCAATGAAGCACACTCTTCTCGACACTGTTAGCATCGGATTGAAAACCCAGGACGACTCCAGAGATCGAGCGGGTCACGTGGTACAATGGTGGGGCCTTCACAATAGGTGTGACGGAAACTATAAGCCAATGGCCAACCTACCCCCTATGCCAACCAACCCCGCTCTCCCCTTCCAACAAAAATATAGAAGTATCGAATTAAGAAATTATAAATTTTAGTCTTCACCAGTTATAAAGAGTACAAAAAATATATATATCAATATTATAAAATATATGTATATATATATATATATATATATATATATATATATATATATATACTATTTTACGATTTAACTGGTGCCGAAACCCGGGAGTTACGTATGTGAGTACGTAAAAGCGGGTACGAGATCGGAAAGTGTGTTCCGTGGATTTTTTTTTCTTTTTTCCTTCACGTAAGATATGAGTAGTGTGATAATGGCGGAAGGAAGCCAGGCTTTTGAACTTCGACTAGCAGTTCTGCAGGCACCTGAACCTGAAGTGCCCCCGTTACCTGCAACCAGCATTGTACAGGCTCGCGCAGACATGCAGCGGCAGGAGGCGAACCGTATTGAATGGTTAAAGTTAAAAGCGGCCGTTACGCAAGAGGTGAGATGCGCGGTGGGGGATCTAGAGAGATTCAATGGAGAGCCTGACGAGTTGAACCATTTCTTGAAGGGTGGCGATAGGATAATGGAGGCCATAGAAGTGAAGGCAGGCAAGGACTTAATTGACCCCAGGGATGTAGGGGCGCTGAAGGCCGCCCTGATTTGCAGAGTTTGCAAGAATGTCCTGAACTATATCCAGGCGGATGAGGAAACGCCATGGGAAACAGTTTTTTTTTTTTTTTTTTTTTTTTTTTCCACTGGCACTATGCACCGCGACCTCTTGGGTCTATTGTGCGCCTGATTTTACCTGATTTCTAAAAGTCTATTTTTAGTGCATCAGTAAATTTTAGCAAACTTGTTGGGTTGACCAGTTCGTTAGTACTTGGGTCAGGTAGGTTTACCTCGCCAAAGATGCTGAATCTTAGCCTAACAAGTCGTTCACACCAGCTTATAATGTGATAAGCTGTCTCATCCTCCTTGCCACAGAATCTGCAGATAGGTGAGTCTGCGAGTTTAAGTCTGTGCATATGTTTGTTGAGTTTACAGTGTCCTGTATAGATCGCTGTAACTTTTTTGAGTGCTTTCCTGTCCAAATTCAGTAGAATGTCACTTCTTTTGGCGGAATAGCCTTTTAAAAAGAATTTGGAGTGAAACTGTGTTTTATCATTCCAATTTTGTTTTTTAATTGCACCATATATCTCCCCTATCCTTCTTTTGGCATAGCTTGGACTTATGCCAATTACTGGTTCAGGGGTCATTGGTCTTTTTGCTGAGCCTTCTCTTGCAAGGCAATCTGCTTTTTCATTTCCTTGGATGCCGGAATGTCCGGGCACCCATTCCACTCTTACTCTATTGCTTTCCGCTAGTTTGTTGAGCGAGATTTTGCAGTCTTTGACAATCTGTGATTTGATGACATTGTTGTTTAGTGCCCCTATAGCTGCTTGGCTATCTGTAAAGATGGTAATGTATTTATTTTTTGTATTTTCCGCCAGCAGCTCCGAGGCGCATTGGTAGATTGCTAACACTTCTGATTGAAAGACTGTAGCATATTTACCAAGTGAGATTGATATGCTCTTTGTGGGTTTATCCTCCCTCCAGATTCCCGCTCCAGATCCACTCTTGGTGAGCGAGCCATCCGTATAGCAGTTGATTCCTTTGTGTTTTTCATGTGGTTTCAACTTATTTATTATTGTTTGATAGTTGGTATCCAGGATTTCACGAATTTGTAGGTCAGAATGCATGGACAGCACTTGATCTTTTTCGATTTTCCCGTATATTTCCCAATGGCCAACTCTAGAATTTATTCTAGGTGAGTTGTTTTGTTTTACAATCCTATATGAGGATTTCATAGCTTGAATCTCCACTTCTATCTGCAGTGGTGCTAGATTTAGCATCACTTCCATAGCAGCTGTTGGAGTACTTTTCATTGCTCCTGTTATCATGAGGCATGCAAGCCTCTGTAGTTTGCTTAGCAGGATTTTGTGTTTTCCCCTATTCGCTTTGTGCCACCAAAGCAGGGCTGAGTATAGAACCATTGGTCTTATTGCTGTTAGATATAGCCAATAGACCATTTTGGGTTTTAATCCCCATTTCCTGCCTATAGCTCTTTTACAAGCCCATAGGCATTTTAGGGCTTTGTTTGTTGTTGTTTCAACATGTTTTGTCCAGCTTAGTTTATGGTCCAGTGTTACACCCAAGTGTTTTACTTCTTTAGAAGGTGTAAGCTGGTATCCATTTATTTCTGGCAGTTTAATGTTTATTTTTTTCTTTTGTGTAAAGATACAAGTATGTATTTTTTCTGGGTTTATATTCAACCCATTCTCTTTACACCAATTTTGTAATATTTTTGTTGCGTTTATGAGCAAGTCAGATAGTACGCTTTGATGTTTACCTTCAATTAGAATTGCCAGGTCATCTGCGTACCCTTGTGTGTAAAAGCCTGCGTTGTTCAATCTCACTAGTAAGGAGTCCACAACTAGGCACCACAGTAATGGCGAGATCACACCTCCCTGTGGACAACCTCCTCTTGGTTTTATCCACAGTTTGGCATGTCCCAATTCTGTAACCAAAATCCTTTCCTCCAGCATTCTTTCTATCCATCTGGAGGAGATTTTGTCTATATTTCTGTTTCTTATAGCATCCTTGATGACCCTGTATGGTGTTTTATCAAAAGCACCTTCAATGTCAACAAAGGTGCCAATTGTTATTTCTTTTTGGTGCAAAGATTTTTCAATCCTTAGCACCAAATTATGCAGTGCTACCTCACAGGATTTACCTGCTTGGTAAGCAAATTGTCTTTCATGTATCGGGTTTGTTTCCGATATCTGTTTTCTCACATGTCTGTCTACTATCTTTTCTAGTGTCTTCATTAGGAATGATGACAGACATATGGGTCTAAAGGCTTTCGGATCATCATATGATTCTTTGCCTGGCTTTGGTATGTACCTTACCTTGGATATTTTCCACTCGGTGGGTATATATCCTAGTGCTAGGCTACCTCTTAGTAATTTTAAGAGGTGTGGTCTTATAGTCTTTATTCCTTTCTGTATTAAAGCAGGGAATATGCCATCCGCGCCAGCAGATTTGTATGGCTTCATTGTGTTGACAGCCCATTCTAAGGCACTGCTGGTGACTATTTGTTTTGCTTCCCTCCACATCTTTTCGTCACTGGTTGACGTGGTATGTGTGGGGTTGTTAATGATGGTGTTTTTAATTTCACAGTTAGGAAATTGGGTCCTTGCCATGGCCTCCAGGGTTTCCATTTCGTTTACCGTGGATCCCCCTCCCACCTTTAGCGTGCCCAGGGTTTCCTGTCCTGTTTTGTTTAATATTTTTTTAACTCTACTTACCTCAGGAATGTCGCTCACATCTGAGCAGAATATCCTCCAGGCATCTCTTTTTGCTTTCCTGACAGATTTGTGATATTTAGTAAGTGCTTCCTTATAGATATCCCATCTGCCAGATTTTTTTGCAGCGTTGAACAATTTTCTGGTTTTTGTTCTAAGCTTGTTTAGTTCATTGTTCCACCAAGGAACATTCCTATTGGATTTTTTTGTTTTGAGTTTATTGCTTTGATGGTAAGATTCCATCATTGCCTTTGTTATAGTAGAGTTGAGACAATCCAGTTGCCATTCATTTTGTGCATCTACTGGACATTGTCTCATTAATTCAGTTAATACAGAGGAGTAGATTTCCCAGTCTGTATTCTTAGGGTTCCTGTACTCCTCGTTATAGTTTACTTTGTCCGGTAAGTCAAATCGTATGTATTTATGGTCCGAGCATGTTTCCTCGTTGGAGACATGCCAGTTTACGATTTGCCTACTGAGTGTTTGTGTTGCCAATGTTATGTCTATTACTTCCGATCTTAGTCTGTTCAGAAATGTGGGTTTGTTGCCACTATTCAATATTTCAAGATCCTATTTTATAATAAGTTCAAGCAATTGCTCACCTCTTAGATTAGTATTGCTGCTTCCCCAGATTTCATGATGGGAGTTGCTATCTAGTGCAGCAATAATGTTGTTACCATTTATTTTCTCCAATATTTTTTCCATCATTGAGGTGGGGTCCTTGTCCTCAAACGGGAGGTATCCCGCCAGCAAAATGATTGGACTACCCTCTTTTGGGGTGTACTTCACTGCTGCTGAGTCTCTGGAACAGAGTTGCCAAAGAGGCAGCAGTTTTAGTTCATTTTTATATAATATGCAGGCTCTGGGACTGTCCTTCGCAGATACTATGTTGTATCCCGGAAGTTTCAGCCCCATGAGCTCGCCTTTTAATAGGTAAGGTTCTTGTATCAAGATAGTATCTATGTTCTTACCTATTATATATTGATGCAAAACACCATTAGCTGCTATGCAATGGTGGAGATTTATTTATTTATTTGTAGCAGTTTCATTTTTTTTTTTTTTTTTTTTTTTTTTTTTACTACTCTTTTCCTCCTGATGACTCTCTAGGTGGCAGTGGTGGCAGAGTTCTACCTTCCATGCTGGCTTTCGCCAGAACTTTGGGTATGGCTCCTCCTCCCATCGCCTCCCTAGAGGTTACCTCTTTGTCACTTTTACTTACATCCGGTGATGCAGCAGGTTCAGGTTTTTCCTTAGACTCGGCCTTGGCCTCCTCTTTGGATCCACCCTCCCCCGCAGGCATCACTGTGGTCGTTTCTGAGTGGCATTTCAACACTTCAGCTGCCTCCTCAGATGTCTCCATTTTTTTCCTCTTCTCCAGCGTTTGGGTCGCTTGGGAGTTGTCCTCTGTTCGGCCCTTTTATATGCCTAAAAGTGATCATCTTCATTCCGCAGCCCACCTTCATGTCTCTATTTTTGAGGCATTCCAGGCTGGGCTCCGAAATTTTAAATATGGCAAAGAAGCCTTTCTCAGTCTCCTTTATATAATGCAGCCTCCAGGTTTTGATGTCCGTGACTGCTTTATTTTGGACTCTTATTCTTTTTAGAAGTGTGTCTTCAGATGGTGCTTTTCCTGGGAAAAAAGCACAGATCTTAGCCACTTTCATTAGGTCCCTCGTGTCGCAGACTCGGAGGCGCACGTCCTCTTTCATCCTCACGCTAGGGATAATTTTTTTGAGCCACTGAATAGTGTGGTCGTCTAGACAAGAGACGATACAGCCTCCTCTATTGAGACTAGCTCCATTAAAGAGTGGCTGTTCGTCACTTTCTTCATCAATTTCATCCACCTTTTCGGTGATATTCTCCTGCAACTCCTCACATTGCTCCCAGGTCAGCTGTGTGTTTGGGTAGTCCACAGGGACCACCGCAACCAGCTGTCCTCTTGCAGCGAGGGCGTAGTTTGTAGCTTGTCCTGTGACTTCTCTGGGTTTCTTAGCTACAGGAGCTGAGGTTCCCGGAGAAGATCTAGGTCTCTTGCCTGTATTGCGAGGTCCAGTGGGCTGCCTCTGAGGCCTCGCAGCGTAACCTGCTGGCCTAGTTTGCCGCCCTCCTGTCTCCCGTCCATGTCTATGGTAGTAACGTGGGGGTCCACTTTTGGGCACCTCGGTTTTGTTTGCCGGGCCTTGTGGGGCCCTTGCATCCTTGGCCTGGCGCCCTTGGGTGGTTTCCCCCTTGTCAGTGTTTTGGCCCAGCTTTATGGTGCTTCCCTTGGTCAGGGCAGCTTTGTCTGCCGGGCCTGGTAGGGCCCTTGCATCCTTAGCTGCCCCTCCTTGGGTTGCCTCCATATCAGCTGGTGTATTAGCCAGGAGTAAGGCTTTCGCTTTTCTCCTGTTACGCCTTTTAACGTTCTTGGTGGACCCCGTCGTGGCGAGAGCCTCCGACTGGTCCACTCTATGACGTGCAAGGCTGTGTTCGGTAAAGGTTTTTGTTGTCAGTGGGACCTGTGAAGCAGCGGCTACAAGAGCCGCATGCTCCTCCAGCACTCCCATTCTGTTAAATTCTACTCTAAGTCCTTGTACTTCGTCTGTCAGTGCCTCAAGTATTGGTTCGACAGACGATTCGTCTAAGGTGTCATTGTAAAAGTCTTCTAGGTTTATTCGCCCCGACTGGTTTGAGTCCTCGTCGGGTGTGATTGGACTTTCGTCCATAAAGTAAAGTTTGTCTGTTTCTTTGTTCATTGTGTTTATCCCACTCCACGTATGGCTATCCGCCGGGGTATACCCCCATCACAGCGCTGTTAACGCTGTGAGTCCCAGAGTTCCGTCTGGGAGCCGGAATATATGCTCTCAGTGCGGGGAGGATACTCAACCCGCGTTTAGCATTCCAGGGTCCTACTACATCCGCCTCAGACCTCCCATGCTCCGATACATGGGTACCAATACGTGTGCTTGCCAGGCGGGGTGCTCCACGGCACATGTAGGATGGAATCCACAGCCTTGCCATCCCCATCCATGCCGCTTCACAGGCTCGTTTTTGTCATGTTTTTTCGTCTGTGTGGTTGCTGTGGTACACAGTGCATTGTTAGTCCAGACAGGCCAGGTCATTAGTGTGAAGCGGGTCACGCTTCACCTTATATTAAAAACTTTCCTTTTGAAGTTCACCTAGTGGCTCTTCTCGAGCCGCCTAGATGAACCCCGCCTCTGTCGTTCGCGAGTTATGACTAACTCCCCAGGGGGCACCACGAGAAGGTGACAGTAGGCGTTGATGGGGATTGGGTTAGCGGGGAAGAACTAAACAGTGAGTAGGGCACTTTAGTTTAGTGTTCCCACTTGAAGTGAGTAAGACTCCCGCACTCGTCTAACGCTTCAGCTTTCCCTTTGCCCCACCCATTTGCCCCCCTTGGGAAACAGTTAAGGACAGATTAAAGAAGGCCTAAGGAGGAGTACGCTGGAGCCCGGAAGAGGATATGTTTCAAATGTTTCGGAAGGTGAAACATCCAAGACAGTCTAACGGACAATTTGCTAGTGTACTGCTGGGCAGATACCAGAAGGTTACTGAAAAACTACGAGAGACAGAGGGTACTTCATCCACCGAGGCGAAGATGGCATTTTTGGCCAAAATATTGAAGGTACAACTGGCCAGAGAGATAGGCAAAAAGGATGGCTTACCTCGGGATCTGACCTTCATAGAGTGTGCACAAGATCTTATTGACGCGAGTACCAAGGAAGCTGAATATAGGCAGGAGGAAAATGAGTATTGGAGTCCAGTCCCATTCCGGAGACCCTAAGTCCCTGCTGGACCAAGGAGGAACGAGCCACGATACCAAGCCCGGGAGCGAGGACCGAGAGGAGAAAGGAGAACCGAGGGACCACCGAGAGCTGTAAGAAGCACCAGAAGAGAAGAGCGGAGATGCCATGAGTGTAGCACACCAGGGCATTTAGTAGCGCAGTGTCCACGCACCAAGTGCTTCGAGTGTGGAATTGAAGGAAATCAAGAGATGAACCCATGGAGGTGAATGTGCAGTCTGTCCGGTGGAAGGCGAAGGCCTAGACTGGTCGAGGACTCTTCTGGATCTGCGGAGTCATCTGAGCCCTCAGAATCCGAGGGAGAGGAAGCTGATCAGATAGAGGGAAGCGTTTGGAGGAAAGCCAGACGGAGCGGACGACAGTGCGAGGGAGGAAGCCGGGCAGCTGTCAGGACCTGAGGAGAGTGTCATCAGAGAGTCGACCGCACCATAGTAAATTTTCACCTAAGGAGTAAGGAATGCGGTTTGCCGATCATCACCACGGCGGGAGGAGTAAGGTGCCTGGTGGACAGCGGCAGTTCCAGCATCCTGTTGACCAAGGAGGCGCTTGGAGTGATAAGTGGAGCAGCAAGGACACCCCAGGTTCAGGTATGTCATTGCCATTTAATTACTCTGGGAGGCCCTTGTAAGGTTGAGGGGGAGACGGTGTTAAACTTAGGGGAGTGAGCAAAGAAGCGAAAAAAATTAGCGGTACACTTAGTTCGCGACCCACCGAGAGAGTATCAAATG
Organism: Aelia acuminata; assembly: GCA_911387785.2. NCBI lineage: Eukaryota > Metazoa > Arthropoda > Insecta > Hemiptera > Pentatomidae > Aelia > Aelia acuminata. The sequence continues at coordinate 146,292,978 of OU426980.1, forward strand.
ATCTTGGGGTGTGACGTGATGAAAGCCGTTGGGATCAGTTTCGAGTCAAGAAAGGAGGGTTGGGTGGTGAGATTGGGAAAGAGGACGTACCCGATGCCAAGGATTCAAAAGACGTGGGGTTAGACGGGTCGGTGCTATAAATAGAACTGCGGACTGGAGGGATGACCTGGGAAGGGAGTTTGGGGACATCTTTTTCCGAGAAGGGGACATTCTAAGTGTCACGGGAGAGACCACACACGAGATCCCCCAGAAACAGGAGCGTGTGTCTTACGTGAAAGAGAGAAGTTACCCACAGGCACTCAGAGGTCACTTCCGGGAGGAGTTAGAGAGTCTTAAGGCTCAAGGGATAATAGTTGACAGCACGTCACCATTTAACAGTCCTCTGTGGGCGGTCAAGAAGAAGCCGGTGCCTAGCGAGTCGAAGGAGAGGTATCGTTTTGTTGTAGATTTTAGAAAACTAACTTAGGTATCCCATCCCAAGGTTTGAGGATATTATTGACCGACTGGGAGGAGCAACTATTTTCAGCCCTCTGGACCTGAAAGCAGGCTATCACCAAATTCAGATGCACCCACGAGACCAACATAAGACTGCCTTCACCTTTGAGTGTGGGCACTATGAATTTACGCGTATGCCCTTTGGCTTAAAAAACGCCCCGATCACATTTCAGAGGTTGATGGATGAGTTTTTGAGGGGGATTGACGAGGCTATGTGTCAAGTGTACATGGATGATCTCCTTGTCTTTAGTAAGACGGAGCATGTTGAGGATCTCCGTAAAGTGTTCCAGCGAATAAGAGAATTCGGACTTAAATTGTCGAAGGAGGAGTCGGTGCTGGGACGAGACTGGATAAATTTTTTAGGCCAGGAAATATCTTCGGAGGGGATTAAGCCCGATATGCAAAAGGTAGCAGCCATAAGAAAAATGGCGATTCCGAAGGATGTAAAAGGGATTAGGCGATTGTTGGGGACACTGAACTACTATCGACGTTTTGTGCCTGAGATGGCGGCGTACCTCGTCCCCCTCAATGATCTGCTTAAAAAAGGGAGCAAGGTAGAGGTCACTCCGCTCATGGAGGATAATACAAGGAAATGCATGAGGCACCTACAAGAAGAACCAGTTCTAGCGTTTTCCGATTTCCAGAAGCCGTTCCAAATCACAACTGACACTAGCGAATACGAGTTGGGGGCGGTGCTATTGCAAGAGGGACCTAACGGTGATAGGCCAGTGGCGTATGCGAGTCGACGGCTGTCGGAGACGGAAGCACGTTATAGTGTCTTGGAACGGGAGTTATTGGGAGTAGTTTGGGCGGTGGAGCATTTTCATCCTTATATCTTTGGTAGACGGTTCAAGCTTTTTACGGACCACCGACTGTTGCAATGGGTAGGGAGGCTCAAGGAGTCGTCGGCTAGAGTGACGCGGTGGAAGGAACTCCTTAGCCAGTAAAATATCGACATAGTGTATAAGCCGGGTAAGGAGAATGTTGTCGCAGATTGGCTGTCCAGGGCGTTAACAGTGAACATGGGCCAAGAAGGCGAGGGGGAATCGTCAAGTGGAATTCGGAGGTTTCTGCATGAGTGGACACCGGAGCGAGAAGGGGACGGGGCCGGAACAGATTCGGAGGAGATCCGCGATTCGTCAGAGGATAGGGTACAATCCACAGAGCATATGAGGGATCTGGAGGAGGTCGATACCATCCACCATAGTACAATCCACAGAGCATATGAGGGATCTGGAGGAGGTCGATACCATCCTAATGATAAACGCCGACAGATAGTGTGGAAGACCAGGATGTCGGGATTAATGAAGGTAGAGTATGAGACATATGGGAAGAGTAACATCGCTACTATCTGGTTACACCCCGGGATTACGGAGGACCAACTTCAGGTGGTGCTGCAGAGGGAGTCTAAGCCTGGGAAGACTAAACATACCATCTCTACATAGATAATGAGGTCGTCTGGGAGAAAGTTAAGAAATTGTGGCAGACCGAACGCATTGGGATAGACCGGAGGTTTATACGTTGTAGGTATGCGGTGGAAACGGTGAAAGAGAAGGAGCGCCAGAAGATCACCCTGGCATATCACCAAGGCAAGACCAACCACCATGGAGTCAATGAGACCTTGCAAGCCCTCAAGCGACGCTATTTCTGGTGGGGAATGTCCGCCACTATTTCAGCAGTGATCGGTGCCTGCATTGTCTGTCTATCCACCAAGTACCAAAGGGAGTTCAGGAAGAGACCCCCACGGCTTTAGCTCCGTTGATGGACCTCCAGATTGACACCTTCACCTGGAAGGGCTTCAAGTGGGTGACAGTTCTTGATTTATTTAGTAAGGCCGCCATGGCGTACCCAATCCAGGAAAGATCGGCGGAAGCGGTGTTAGTGTTGAGGAGATGGTTCCAATTCTACGGGGTGCCCGACCGGATGTCATCCGACGGAGGGAGAGAGTTCGACAATGCCACCATAAGGGAGGAAATGAAAGCGCTCAACATGGATTGGCATCTTAAAACTCCAGGGCATCCCAAAAGCAGGGGCGACGTCGAAAGACTCCATAGTACCCTTAGTGACCATCTGAGGGTATATCATGCCGATAAGGGGTTAACACCGGAAAATGCAATGCCGAAAGCCATAGTGGCATATAACCACTCCATTCATTCCGTCATGGGTTACTCCCCGTTTGAAGTTCTGTTTGGGATGCACGCTCGAAAGAGGGATTACAGTGAAATGACGGTGGGAGGGTCCCCAGGGTAGGAAATCAGTGCCCATCATATCTCCGTAACAAAACGATGGACCAAGGTTCGTGACCGAATAGAGCGGGAAAAAGGCAGGTGCGTGGCAAAGGAAAACGCGGCGGTCCGGGATGTTATGGGTGATTTGAAAATAGGTACCATCGTCTATAGGAAAATTAGCTCGAATAGAAGGAAGGAGATGTTCCGATATTAGGGTCCTTTCAGAGTAATTACCATCAGAGAAGGCAATGTGGTGACGATCGATAATGTTAATACACCTAGAAAATGTCGCACTGTTCATATTGAGCAATTAAAGTTTTTACACAATCAGGCAGATGTGACATCCTGAGCTGGAGTGTTCTCAGCGCAGTACTAGACACCTTGTATATATAACTTTTCTTTTTTCCTTTCTTTCTAGTGTGGTGTATTGTGTGTGTGATATGTAGCAGTTTTTCTTTTCTGTTTCTAGTCTGTAGCCTTTTGGTTTTATAGAACAAAAAGTTCTTTTTTATTTTCTTTCTTTTCAGGTCATATTCTTTTTCTTTTTCGGTGTATTTCTATTTTTTTTTTTTTTTTTTTAGAGAGACATATATTTTTATTTTTTTTGTTTTGTATTATTTTATTGTGCTAGTGTTTATGTTAATGTAAGATGCAAATATGTAATTTCAGAATATACTCTCAGTTTTTTTTTAGGAATTTACGGGGAATGTCCGTAAACTGGGAGGGGGAAGTTAAGCCAGGGGACCTGGCTATGTTAAGCTTAATTCCTTAGAGTAACAATGTAAACATTGTAATTCTATAAAAGGGAGATTACCCGTGCAATAAAGTCAGTTTATGTACAGTTACGGAGGCGTTCTTATTCTAAAACCTTTTCCTTTTTTTCTAAGTTTTTTCTTTTATACGATTTAACTTTAATGAAACGTGAATTTATATATATATATATATATATATATATAACTATTTTTACTATAATTATTTATACACTTTGACGTGAATTTATATGAATGAATGAATGAATGAAAATATACTGTATTTTGTAAATTAGATTACATTACAGGGTGTTTGGCCCTTAGAGAATATATATACAAAAATGTATTTACTCGGATTACAAGTTTTTTTTCTTTTTTTCTTCTTTGTTTAAGAAATTATTTGAAATTATTTGAAATTATTTGAATTTATATATATATATATATATATATATATATATATATATATATATATATATATATAAAACCAAACGTTAATTTATATATATATATATATATATATATATATATATATATAAATTCACGTTAATACGCGTATCGATGACTAATACCTCTGTTGTACGAAAATATAAGTCCCAACCTTTCCAGGGCACAACATATATTTCAAGGACGTATTTATACGTCCTGCCCGTTGACGCTATTCTTTAGGTTGGACGCCTATATACGTCCCTCCCAGTTAAAGGGTTAAGTGCCTTTCTGTCAAGATTGAGTAGCATATTGCTTCTTTTGACTGAATAGCCATCTAAGAAGAATTTGGAGTGATAATAATTTTTATACTTCCAGTATTGTTTTTTGATTGCTCCATAAATTTCCCCGATCCTTCTTTTGGCGTAGCTTGTGCTTATTCCCATTACTGGTTCGGGGGTTATGGGTTTATTGGCTGAGCCTTCCCTTGCTAGGTAATCTGCCTTTTCGTTGCCATGGATACTGGTATGTACTGGTACCCATAATGTCTGATGTTCATTGGGTTTCATTAAAAATCGCATTCTTCAACCTGATTAATGTTTTTCTTTGCGGATTCCAACTGCGGTAGGCACCTTAATTGTATCTGACTAAAATCTCCTTGATAGATTTTCTATCAATCGTTCTCCCTTTTTTGCTTCGGTATGTGAACATAACAGTCTGATACTATAAACCTTAACTAGCAGCCACCGATGCTAAATTATACTTGTTATGCATGTATTTTGTCGCTAATGTCAATCTATTAATTTTCCCTAATACTCATTAATTGCCTATCCCCTCCATTGTAATTTACCTATTCTCCTAAATACTTTTAATGTTTCTATATGGGCTAGCAATCAAAGAATAGAAGCACTGCACTTTATTTTAATGAACTATTTTTATTATATTTGATGAATGTAATACATCAGTCTCATATATCAAATGATAATAATAATAGCAATATGTTGCAATGTGCAATGCCACATATATCACACTATTCACCCCTTAAAAAGGCTCGTAACTAAGTCTCTTTGGAGGCTTCATTGTCCTTTCAGACTTTCTTACATCCTTATTCTTACATACATCTTGTCAGAGTGAGCTGCTACATCCTGCCTCACATCGCTGCCTTTTTCAGAGTGCGCTACCAAATAATTCTCCTGCTTTATTTCAACCAGTCTTGCCACAACCGCTTTTTCGGCCGCATTTTCATTTTTCACGAGAGCAACTGCATTCTGAAATGTTAGTTTGGTTGAACATCTTCTCTCTCACTCTTCCTTTTCTTAAACCTATCACAAATCTGTCTCTTATTGCAGTCTCAAAGAACTGAGCAAACTTACAACTTGCTGCCAGTCTTCTAACCCGAGCAGCCCATTCTGCAATTGTTTCGTTTTCTTCCATATGAGCCTGATAAAATTCCTGCCTCTCTGAGAAAATCGCCACAACTTCATTATAATGAGAGTCCAATTTCTCTAACAAATAAATAAATGGCACATCCTCAGGCTCATCTGGTTGGCATAAGTCTATCAACAACTTATATGCATCTTGATGTAGATTGGTAAGGAGAATAGCTCGTTTTTTTTTCTTCTGATGTAATTGAATTAGCAGAAAAGAATAACACATTTCATTTCCAAATTCGGTTAAACGACGAAACATCTCCATAATGCCCCTCTACAGTTTGTTTCGCCTCTGTCATTTTCTTCAGATACTTTATCTTGTTTGTTTTTTGTTTGTTATATTGACTGCGCCAATGTAATGTTTCTATATGGGCTAGCAATCAAACAATAAAAGCACTGCACTTTATTTTAATGAACTATTTTTTTATATTAAACAATCAATGTAATACATCAGTCTCATATATCACATGATAATAATAATTACAATATGTTACAATGTGCAATGCCACATATATCACAATACTTAAAAATTTTCACTATCTCTATCAACATAAGGGAACCCATAAGGGAATGTTCATGATTTTGTTGACTTGACTCCTATAGCTCCCAGTGGAGCTAAGTGCTACAACTAATGATTTCCATCAATCTTAGTTGCCTGCTTCCCCTCATTCAGCATGAATCTCCTTCAGTTGATACGATGTCCTTTTTGGTTGTATGGTTAATCCAGTTCTTCTTTCTCTTATGTCTTTCTCAATCAGCCTCTGGGCTAAAGCTCTTAATTCAAGACTTTTTTTAATCATCTGTTAGATTGAGTATAATTAATATCTTAAATATAAGATATATACTTAAGGTAAACATACTAATCTTAAGTAAATGTCGTGCATATGTGTGTTATGCATATATTTATAGAAATCGTTTATTATGATTATTATTTTTTTTTTTAGAAACTAAGTTAAAAGATAGTAAGTTTAAAAGGGGTCAAAAAAGTCGTCAAAAGAAGATCAAAGAAAAGTATAAAGATCAGGATGAGGAAGAAAAGCAACTTCGGATGTCTATTTTGAAGGTGATTTTTTTTTTTTTTTTATTACATTAAATATTGATTTAATTTTATCTATTAATTATAATAAAGTTGCCCTCTGTCCCATCCCTGTTATTATTATCAAATCCTTACCCTATCCCTTCCCTACAAGAATCTACCCCTCCCCCTCTTAATTTTTTATTTTTTATTTTATGAATGTAATGTTGCCCTATGTTTCTTATATCTGTTTTATAATTTACCGCTTTGTTCATGTTGTTGCTTATATATTAAGATTCTAAGTTTTCCTTATTTTATTTTTGATGGTTTCCCATTCCAGTAACCCTGGGCATGGGGGAGTTTATTTTTACATAAAGTCATGCATGTTCCACCAGATGACACTGCATGCAGGAAAAATAATTTAAATACTATTTATCATAAAATTATTACAAAAGGAAAAGAGATTAACTAAGTATTAGTGAATATATAAGAAAATAAACAAAAATATACAATGAAAATAATACAAAAATAGAAAATTTACCAAATAGAATAATTAGAAAAGGGGGAAAAAAAATACATGATTAATCATGATGTTTGATGTGGTGTCACCTGTCCAATCTATTTCTCATTATTTATTATAGTATATTCAACCCACAAACTCCTGGAATTCTCGGCCAAAATGAAAAGGTGCTCTTCTTTATTAATGGGCTAATTGTGCCCATGGACCATAACTTTTCTTAATAATTTATACCTCTGTGCGTCAAGTAAGTTATCAGGTGTTCATAAGTTTGTTCTGTCTGTCTATCGCACAAGCATTTGTTGTCTTCTATTATATCCTTATTTTATTATTTTTATATCCCTAAAATAATTTTATTATTTTACCCTTATTTTATCTTTTTTTTTAAGTGAAAGTGAAATTATTTTTAATTGCATGCGCTGCTAATGCAGCATGGTTTGCATTTTTTTTGTGTTTTTAAATTTGTTTGGTGTTTTTTAATTATATTTCTTATGTTTTGGGATGTTTTACCAATGTAAAATTTATTATGGTAATCATTACAATTAATTTTATAAATGACATTGGTTTTATTTTCTTCCTCTATTTTATTTTTCATATTTGTGATATATTTTTTTAGTTTATTATTATTGTATAGTCCCAATTAGATATTATTTGCTCATAATGTCTAAATGCTTTTTTTACCGTGTCCCTTATGTATGGTATATGATTCAGTCTATGAAATACTTCAATACTTGTTTTACTTTCTCTTCTTTTTGTTCTTTAGCTTTTAGATTTCCTCCTTCTTTATCCTTATTTATTATTCTAAAATAATTTAGTTTACCTTTGCGCATAATGTTTATATTATGTTTGATCTTGTTTGCATTACTATCTTTTTCGGTTTCAATATTTTTATGTTCTTATCTGCTTCCATTCTTTATTTATTTATAATGAAGTTTAGATGGCTGTAGAAATTAATGTAATGAAAATGGTTGGGGGTGTGGTCAACGAAAACAAAAATGTTTGTTAACATATATTGTGCCGACGTTTCGACCGGAGATTCAGGTCTTTATCAGGGCTAAATATAAAACTAGATAACATCCGATGAAAATCTTTGAAGAAATATGAAAAAAAATAAATAAATAATTACGGATCATAAGTATATTAGTAATAATAGTATGTTAGTAATAATAGAATATTAGTAATAATAGTGAATAGTAATGTTAAATGAATACAGGATAGAAATATAGATGAAACAAGATCAATAGTTTTTGAATTTAGAATTAAAACATTTTTTTTGTTTATTAATGACAATGTGAATGACAAAAAAATTATAGAGCAATAACAAAAATATGAAAAGTGATAACAAAGGAATAATATCATTTAGATGTAAAAATTAGGAAAGTTATATAAATCGAAATATACACACATAAGATGCTTATGAATAACAATACTAAATGGTTGAGGGATATGGGATTGCTGATATGAAGCAGTAAAAGGATGAGTGCAAACAAAAATTGAGATCGGTAAAAGTCAATAGATATGGTAAAAATAAAACATACCCATTGAGTCCACTGATAGAGAACGACTGCTATTGAAAAAGGCGGTGATTCCACCTCCCTAAAAAACATCTGGCAGGTAATATTGAGCTGTTTAACAGATTTTAAAAAATTGTGAAGTTTTAAAAATGAAAGGGAAAGTCGATGAATTTAAGTTCTAGTGAGGACTTAGATAAACCAGAGAAAGTTTAGGAATTTACCTTCGTTAGAAGAACTATAGAAACTATAGAACTCGTTATAAAGAAACTATAGAACTCGTTAAAGAGAAACTATATAACTCTAAAATTTAACGAATAAATGGAGCATATTTCTTTAAAGAGGAAGTGTATTGATTAGTATAAAGGCATTGATAGCATGGGATAGAATAATAGTATATGATTGGGGAGATTGTATGGTCTCTTGCAATGTTAAAATAGTGGAGTAAATAAGATTGCAAACTTACCCAGTCGGAGTGGGAGTGAGTTCTCTCTTGACGAGTTACGACGTAACTTGCTACTATTTATCAAAAATAAATTTTAGAACATAGGTATAAACAGCAATATATTGTTAAGATGAACAAAACTTCTACATATAACAACATTGTCTGAACTCAAAGTCTTACAACAGTTTTAGCACATTTTTCAAAACCAAATCCAAACACCATGTAACCTTCCTATCTTTTTTCTCATTTTTATTATCTTCAACCTGATCCCTTATCTCTTATGAACACTATTGTCTATTGTGAAAACTTGATATAAACACATAAATAAATATTTAAAAAAGTAAAAATATAATTATAATACACATATAGTGTTGTTTTATTAGACTGCAACCATTTCATTACCTATTTCATTTATATATGTGAACCATATGTTTTTTTTTGGACAAAAATTGCTTTTTAATGATTTATATATATTAATATTGATTTTTTTGAATCTTCATCATCTGTCAATTTGATTGCTTTTCTTATTAATTTTTTTCTGTGTTAATTATTGGTACTTGGCTGATTTGAATGCAAATTAAATTATTATTCTCTTCCTTTCTCGTCCATTGTGTTTCAATGATATTATTATTTAGTATCACATTCATATCCAGGTATCTTATTTTGTCATTTTTCATTTTATATAAAGCTTAGGAAACAGACTAAACAAATTGGAACTTAAAACATTCAAGGACTCAGGATGAAGGAGACTAAAGTACTGGAGAACAAGGAAAAGTGTAATATCGAGATTGCTATGTTGACGGAAACAAAAAGAAAGGGAAAGAGAGAAGAGACATTAGGAAACTTTGTCCATTACTACAGTGGTGTGGACAAAGATAGGAGAGCCTGCGCCGGGGTGTCTACTGGGTGCCCCAGACATACATGTTACATAAACATACATGTTTTTCCTTTTATTTAATACCTATAAAAAATAACAATTTAGGATTATTTGAAGAAATTAAATACACCAACAGAAAAATGATATTTCATAACGTGCCCTGCTATCATTAGCCCTGACAATGATATCACGTTCTGATTGGAATTAGTGTTATTTTTCTGTTGGTGTGTTTAATTTCTTCAAATAATCCTAAATTGTTAGTTTTTATATGTATTAAATAAAAGGAAAAAAAATGTACGTTTATGTAGCATTAGGTAATTAGCAAGAATTTGGGTCACCTCTCCCCCCCTTGACTCCATATAAATAAGATTATTTTTTTTGGGGGGGAGGGGGAGGAAGGGCTTGCCACCTTCACAACTCTTTACCCCTCATGCACATCGACAAGTATATAAAATAACTAATACTTTTATTCAATCAAGTAGTTTTTCTAGTAGGTACGTGAAGCAATCAATTATTTACTCTCAAGCGTGTTTTTCATTAGAAAAACTTCTTTTAGACTCAAAAGGTGAAGTGCAATTGTATTATGGGTTACGCCATTAAAAAGCTAACTAAATTCCGCAGTTTTTAGGAAATTTGATAGCTTCAAGGGTGCTCCAGTGAGGAGTGAAGAATTTTCAAAAACTATTAAAAATTTAAGTTTTAATAAATGTTTTGTGTTTTGCGCATTAAAAGGCCCACTGAAAGTGGATTTAAAATAACCAAACCTAACTCATCTTTTAGGAAATTTAATGCTGATTAAGAAAATATCATTGTTTTTGTTTCTACACTAAACCGAAGTAGAGAAAACTGTAATTTCTTAAAAAACAGTAAGATTTAAAAAAAAAAAAAAAAATTCTATCTCCTCCACATTTTTAGATAAGAAACTCGTTTTTACGCCATTCTACCTCGTTTAGCATGCAGTATTGCCCAATTTTTTTTTTTACACTAGGTCTGGGACATCCAGTATATTAATACACGGAAGGCTTAAAAAAGAGAGTTTTAAATTATGAATATGTGGATGAAAGAATACTGGAAGTGGAGCTATTTGGAGAGGAAGTAACTATAATAGGAGTATATGCCCCCACAAAATAATTAAATTAAGAAATAGTTTTTTTAACAATAGGAAAAAACAAAACAATAATAAGAATTTTAAGCCATTAGTGATAAGTTTTATTAATTACATAGGGGCATACTGAGGATTTGTTTGCTTTTTTATGTGTATATATTTGTATTAATCATATATATATATATATATATATATATATATATATATACACACACACACACACACACATATATATATATATATATATACACACATATATTTGTTCTTTTTTATATTAACATTATGTATTCAATTCAGTAACCAATACCGGGCTAACGGTCAAGAGATCAAGCCCTACTAATAAAGTGCCTAAAGTGCCAGGCGTCTTGTGGGCACTGAACGTGTTAACCACACATTTGAGTTTGAAAAAAGATCCATCCTTGCCACTTTTCCCAATCATCACAAACGACTTATGGAGAGTTTTTACATTAACCTCGAATGAAATCCTATAAAGTTAAAGACAGACAAACAAAAGTTATCCACATCCTATTGCCAGATTTTTCACATTTTAAAAACTCCTTAACACATCAAATTTTTATTTATGTAGGAATTTATTATCTTTCTTTTAATGATATTAAGGTTATCTACTTATTTATTATATTATTAGTTTTTATTTAATTAGTTACTTAAGTTTTGTTTTGCTCTTGAAGAAATATTCTTGATCAACATTAATTCTCTGCTCCTGCTCTTGGGGATCTAAGCTTTTCTGATTTTCTTTCTCGTCCCAAATTTCTGGTTGGGATAGTGCTGCAGCATTTTCAGGCATCTCCTGATTAACTGAATTTTTCTTAGGTTTCTTTTTGAATATCTATTTACAACATCTATAATTATTATAAGTTTATAGTAAGTTGTATTATTCAATCCATTCAACTTTTTAACTTCACGATATATTTTATTCCCTAATAAAATAAAATTTTTATAATTTCCGACTGTTACAATTGTTAATTAATTTAAAAAATAAACAAAACAAGATTATGTCAAATAAAGCTGAGGCTATGCATGGGTGTCAATTAAAAACACACACGATGTCAACTTTACAAACAGAATATTCCACTAATATTGACACGTTGGAAAGGATAGTTGACACCCCTGTCGAACATTGGTTAGGATGGAGCTAGATCAGTGATTCCACTACCGATATTAAACCCAGATATTTTTCAAATCAAGCAAATTATTTTAAACTATCAGTTTCATCAGAGTAAAAAACACCAATAATTGACATCGATGTCAACTATTGAAATTAAGGATTAATTTTTGTTCCAGTAGTAGTAAAACATTATATAAATAAATTGAAAAGCATATCAAATGATTCCCACGAGCTTAATGAATATCATGAAAGTAGTTGAAAATAATTGAACACAAATAAACGAACTTAAAAGCTTATTTAATGTGACATACCACCTTAATGAAACAGGAAGCAGAAACCATTCATTGAGGCCACTAGAAAATTCTCCATTATAACCTCTCACAAATAAGTTTCAGTTTTTATCAAACTAATGCAGATGGCAGCACAGCCAACTAGTAAAACTTGGGAAATTACGCCAAATTTTGAACCACGAAAATCTACCATGAATCTTATTATTCATGCTTTGTGTACGAAATGTCAACTATTGGAGCACTGTCAACTTATGGTACAGTTACCCTAATTGTCCATTAATCTTACCTTTTTTTATAGTAATTAGAATAACTAAAGCTATAAATTAAATAAAGCTAAAGGGACTAAAGCTATAAACTAAATAAAGCAAACAAAATTATAATAATTAACAGTTGAAAAATGAAAAAAAAGATATCTGGATATGAATTTGATGTTAAATTATAATATAATCGAAATGCAATGGACAAGAAAGGATGATAGTGATATAATTTTAAATTTCCATTCAAATCACACAAAGCACCTAATAACTAACACCGCAAAAACTTAATAATGGAAGCAATTAAACAGATAATAAATATTCAAAAGAAATTAAGAGTCGTAAATATAAATTATTAGAAAGGAGCAAATAATATCAAATTCAGACTATACAGTAATAACAAACTAAAAAATTATATCAGAAATATGAAAGATAAAATAGAGGAAGAAAATAAAACCAATGTCATTTATAAAATTAATTATAATGATTGCCATAATAACTTTTACATCGGAGAACCATCCCAAAACTTAAAAAGTAGAATTAAACAACGCCACACAAATGTAAAAAAAAACAACATGGAAACCACAGTATTAGCAGCACATAAAATTTAAGATAATTTAACTTTCAATTTAAAAGAAGGTAAAATAAGGAAGAACTTAGAATCTATTGATATAAGCTAAAACATAAACAATGTGGTAAATTATAAAAAAATATGAGAAACATAGGGGAACATCACATGCACATAATAAATATAAAAAGAATGTTATTAAATTCTTTTTTTTTTTATTGGCAATTTCATTGAGATAACATAATAAGATTTAAAATGGTTAACACAGGTAATAATAGCTATAAATTAGAAATAATTTTTTGGGTGAGTCTTGAGGATATGCAAAGTGGGCCCGAAACGTTAATTTAAGGTTTTACACTATAAAATGGTTGATTATCTTCAATAAAGAAGAAATAAAATAGTAATAAATAACAGAAATTTTGGCATATTTTTTTTAAAATAGCATAACTGCAATCGGAAAGGGAATACAAAACTTTTTTTATTCTATTGGAAATCACTATAGTCAGTACTTCATAAAGTACTCATGTCCCAAGAACGAAGTTAGCTTCACTTACCATGGGACTCCATTCCAGGGGATTTGTTTGGATTTTTTAAGGGTATTATAGGAATAAATCAGGCCAGGCTCAAATGAACTATGTACACTTTTGAATAGTCGAGTTTTAGACTGAGTGATCAAGTTTTTCGATAGTATATTGGAATCAATAGAAGATTAATTTTCAAATTTTGAGTGCATGGGCATTTTTCAGAAAATGATAGTGATATTGTATTCTACTCAGGTGGGGACAGTTAATATTTCTTTATTCAAATAAACAGTTAAGAAGATAGGGATTAATTTAATTTGTATTCATTAAAGATCAATGATTGTCGTATGTTTTTCTAATAGATAAACATTTTGAACAGCATACACTTCGCTTTCTTTCGCAATGCTCTTTCTTGTATTTTCTATAAACACTTTTCTTTGTTTTCAGATGTAAAAAGAAATTCAAAGGGTTGTTCAATGGTTTGTAAGGTTTTGAATTAAAAAAAAAAATGTACATACATATTTATTTTTGTAATTTATTTATTTTAAATTTACCCGATTTTTTTTCCCCGGTCATGGACTCATTATTCGAATTCTCCCTATACTCTTGCAATAATTTTTCTTTGTTTTTTAAAATTACCGATACTTGCGTTTTCCCTATTTTAAACTTTTCCGATAAGACGCGCACAGAACCGCCACATTTAGAATGATGTTCAAGTATAGACACTTTATCTTTTAATGATAAGAACTTACGTGGAGGTTACATCTCTCTGAGATCAAGATCTAAACTCAAATGAAAAGGCAATATGATTGTTTAGAGGAAGGAGATTCTGGGAAGAAGTGAGCGGATGTGAACAAACCGTTGTTAGACAACGTGACACATTGTTAGTACAGATATGGCACTTAAGCTTCTCTGAAAATGTAATTATGAGTCACAAAGAGATGCTTCCGGAATAACATAATTTTGCCTCCTTTGCCTGTTGGTATTATAATAAGAAAAGGATTTTTTCCTAGAAAGTAAGATATGAACTGAGTGTCCGTTGCTGAGGGGTTAAACCTCGCGTGCATCAATGAAAATGGCTGTCCGCGTCCGCTCGGAGGGTGTCCGTTGTAGAGGGGTTAAATTACCTGGAATTTGTCCTATTTTTGTTGGGACCATGTAAATATCGTCCGTTAACAGGGGTGTCCGCTTATGAGGGGTGTCCGTTAAGAGAAGTTTCACTGTATTTGCGAGGCAATCCAAAATATTTCTTTAAAAAATCTGAAAGTAGAAATTATTCTTTATATGCTACCCCTATATTCCCTGTCAGTGATCCTCTACCACTTTATAAACTAAATATTACTATTTCTTAAATTCTCAACTTCCAAAGATATACATGTACAAAGGGTACTACAAAAGTTTTGCAATGTAACTTAACAGAAAGACCCAGGAGGCTGCAAGTTACTGTGTGTTCAGACCTATCCATGCCTGCATACTAGCCGCCAGTATCACATCTCTGGGCTCAGTTGTTCATTAGCAGTGACAGATTAAAGTGCGTATTATGGCATCGTGGTCAAGTAGTGAAGTAAGGGCAGTTTTGAGATATAATTTAGTGCGTGGTTTAAGCATAAATCAATGCTTAGATGAAATGATGAATGCATTGAATAATGATTGTCCACATCGTATCACTATATTTAGATGGTACAGAGAATTCGAAAGGGGCAATTTCACTCTGGAGGATGCTGAGAGAGAAGGAAGGCCGCGAACCTCTGTAACAGAGGAAAATATTTCTGCTGTGAGGAAAATACATTATCATATCAACAGGTAGAGGAGACATTATGCCTTCATGCACCAGCAATTCATTCAATTCTGAGAGACCATTTAAAGGTATAAAAACTTTGTTGTTTTTGGGTGCCCCATAGTCTAACGGAAGAGCAAATGACTGATCGTGTGACTTGGTGCCAAAAGATGCTGAAACTATTTGGTAAGGGACATTCTACATATGTGAACAGCATCGTGACTGGTGGCAAAACTTGGCTATACTATTATGATGTGCCAACCAAGGTTCAAAACAAGGTTTGGGTATTTGAAGATGAGGATACACCTGTAACTGTCAGAAAATCTCGATCTATAAAAAAAAAAAAATGATCGCTGTATTTTTCAGATCAAGCGGAATTGTAGAGCGTGTTGTTTTGAAGACACAGAAGACAGTCGCTGCTCAGTGGTACAGGGCTCTGGCACTGTGTACCACTGAGCAGTGCCTGCCTAAAGTCATAGAGTCTATGAAAAATCTGAGACCAAAGTCAAGAATGGACACCGGGTACCTCCACCATGACAATGCACCAGAGCTCACCATGCCAGAGCCTGCACCGAGTATTTAACCACTACTGGGCTGAAACTTCATGAGCACCCTCCTTACAGTCCAGACCTCGCTTCCTGTGACTTTGCGCTGTTCCCACAAGTGAAAATGAAGCTGAAAGGAAAACGTTTTTCAAGCGGCGAGGACCTTCTTAGGGCTTGGGACAACAAATGTGCCTCAATCCCAGATGAAACTTGGCAGAGCTGGTTTAATGAGTGGTTTCGACGTATAGAGAATTTTATTGAATGTGGTGGAAATTACTTTGAGAAAATTAAATAAATAAAGCTGTATTGCAAAACTTTTGTAGTACCCTTTGTCCAGTAACTTTGTCATGAAAAGGGGGGTCTATGTTGCATCAAGTGGTGGTAGTACGTTTATTTTTTTTTTTATGGGATGAGACTGAGATGCAAAATCCAAGTTTCCGATCTTGGCAGCCCCCCCCCCCCCCCCCCCCCGGATCTCTTTTGAGTATCCCACAAACTGTAAAATTTTTGGATTTTTTTTGTTTTTCCCCATTTTCACCATGAAGAAACTTGTTTTTGCCAAAACCTATTTCTACATTTGGATACTAGAATGAATGTCCTACATGGTGAATCCAAAACTAGCTCAGTCGACTAAAAAGCTTTTTGATAAAGATTTTCAAATTCAGGCCAATTTTCCAAACTTGTAATTTTTATGCTGATTTTCATGTTTCATAATATGCAATTATCTTTATATTCTCAATAGCCTGTCTGATATGAGTCAGTGAGGTAAATCCTGCTTCAAGTTGCAGGCATTGTAGCATGAGCATAATTCATTTTTTCTGCTAAAAAGGAAAAGATTGCCAAATTTTGGTAAATGTTTTGGTAAAACAACTTCAACGGTTTTAATTTTATATAAGTCATTTAATTCGACATTTTATGAACTTTTACCTTTTTTAAGATAAGCATAGTTTTACAGATCAGGGGCTCTGGTACGGTAGTTGTCTTCTGGTTGTGTACAGTGATCCCATCACTGTACACAGAACCGTGCATCCTCCTTCACCTCTCCTCTCAAATATTAAATTGATGCTCTAAATTAGAAATGTTCCATATAAAAGCTGTATAACATTAAATTCTGTGTAAATCTAGTAAATCTGTCTTTCAAAATAGCTTATATATCTGTAGAGAAACTAATTAAAAAGTTAAGCATTTGTTGGGCTTAGTGAATAATTATTAAAAATCCACAAAAGTTTTTGATGTTTTTTGCAAACTACCGATCACACTGTATTGTTTTTTATTTACTATAAAGGGTATACTATTACAAATTAAATTATATATTTGAAATTAAAACAGATTGAGTGGTTTAGTCAAAATTAAAAATCAAACATTAGTAATTTTTACTAATTTGGTGAAAGCTTTGTCCATTTGTCATTTCTTTGCATTTAACTTGGAAAGGATTCTCTGCAGAGATGTTTGTATTTATTTTAATACAACATAGAATTTCGCATTGAATGAGTTACTTCAAGTTGAAATTGGTTCAATCTTTTTGCCAAAACTGATTTTTGGAATTCGCCTAATTTTTACCTTTTTAGCGGAAAATAAATTTGATTCATGTTCCAACACCTGCAACTCGAAAAAAGTTACTCCATATGAAAAATGCTATATAAAACTGTTTTAAAACATTGAATTTCGTGTAAAACAAGCTCATAATTTTAATTTTAGTTGATTCATGTTTAGAGAAACTGATAAATAAGCAAACGTATTCATTGCACATACTTGCTGTTTTTTAAGTGTAAGAAGATATGATAGAGTATTACACAATAATATTCTGTATACAAGTATCTAAGTTGGTAGGTGCTTGGAAAAATTGATTTTTAATAAACATTTTGGAAGGGAGCAGTGTTGGGGGAGGGAGGTTTGGCTGTAGGACACCAATTCCTATTATTTTAAAAAAAAGTCATTTAAAAAAAAAATGTCTACTCAATTTAATTTTACTATGTGAAGTCTCCGTTTCTAGTTAGCTCCTCTAAATTTATATCTCTACATCATATTTTAGCAAATAATAGGTTTGTTTCCACCACAAACTTCGTACTGTTATCTTATATACATAGGCGCTGACTCTTATATACATAGGCAATCATTGATTGTTTAGTGCGGCTCATGCCAGGTAAGCGAACTATCAGAAATTTGAAGCTCACCTGGAACGTTTTTCTTATGACTTCTGATTGATAGATTCTTCACCATTAGACAGGTTATCCCTTGAGTAAACATTACATTTACAACATTTCGGCGTCGGGAAGTGGCGACCCCATCGCCCAGTCATTAGACTGCAGACAGCCGCTGGCCCTCCAGGTTGGGGGAACATCTACACTGACACTTACACTGTACACTAACTACAGCACACTACACAAACCCCCACACTAAACACTAAGGTCACATACAGTACACACCCTAGGGCCACCTTCCCTAGGTAGCCGCTCCGGATGGAGGAGCTTGTCAGGACGCTTAGAGGAGGCAGCCTCTCCACCTGACTCGGAGACAGCGGGCTGATACCTCGTTCCTCCTAAAACAAAAACAATCACGAAACCTCAAAGAGAAATAGCCGGACAGATCTATGGCAAACGACACAGGATTTGCCTAAAGGACTTAAAAATCGGACAATGGAATGTTTTATCCCTATACAGACTGGGGTTGCTTCGGCAACTTCTACAACAAGTGGACAACTATAACCTCGACCTAGTCGCTCTGCAGGAGGAGAGGTGGAAGGGAAGTGGAGTTCTGGAAAAGCGGTATCATACCATTTATTATAGCTGCCACAAGGATCAACATGTCTCTGGAACGGGCTTTGTGGTCAGGGGAAGAGCCAGGAACAGATAACCAATTTCATTCCAGTTTGCCCCAGGATTTGTCTTTTGCGTCTGAAAGGCAAGTTTTATAATTACACTTTCATTAGCTGCTATGCTCCCACGGAAGTGTCCCCTGATGATGAGAAAGAGGCATTCTACGATGAGTTAGACCGGACCATTGACAGCAGCCCTAAAAGTGATATCAAGATCATCATAGGAGACTTTAATGCGAAGATTGGCAAGGAAGAAGTCTTTAAGCCAACTATTGGAATGTACAGCCTCCATGATGACACTAATGAGAATGGCCGAATGCTTATTAACTTCGCTGCCTCTAAGGACCTAGTTGTCGGTAGTACGCTCTTCCCTGGAAAGAATATTCATAAAGGAACATGGCGTTCTCCGGATGGAAAAACTGTGAATCAGATAGATCACATTCTCATCAGCAGGAGGCATAGGTTCAATCTCGTAAGTTGCAGATCCTACAGAGGAGCAAACATGGATATGGACCACTATCTGGTGATATCAAGGATGAGGGCCAAAATATCCAATGCCAGAAAAACCAGGGGAAGGAAGGCGGAAAGAATAGCTACATCTAAGCTAAAGGATCCAGAAATCAGTGCACGTTACAGCCTGATGTTGGATGAAAGAGTAGCAGGCATAAATTGGTCGGAAGGCTGTGTAGAAGAACAATGGAACACCCTTTCTCGAATTGTTAAAGATACAGCAGAGGAAGCTGTAGGGCTAGAGGAGCGAGCTGTTAGGTCCCCGTGGTTTGACGCTGAGTGTGCAGTTGCCACGGATGCAAAGAATAAGGCCTACAGAAATATGATTCAGAAGCGATCAACGAGAAGGGCCACAGAAGAATATAGAAACAGAAGAAAGGAGGAAAAGAGACTACACAGAAGAAAGAAGAGAGAATGGGAAAGGCGGCAGCTAGAGGAGATGGAGGAGCGAAAGGGACAGAAGGACTCAAGAACATTCTACAGGATTGCTCCAATTACCGTGGTATCTCACTCCTTCAGTGTGCTTATAAGATCTTTTCGAACATCATCTACCGCAAACTTCTCCCGATAGCTGAGAGAGTGATTGGTGAATATCAGGCGGGGTTCAGAGGTGGAAGTTCCACAGTTGATCAGATGTTTAGCCTCCGGATGATATTAGAAAAGTCTCAAGAGTACAGGATGACCACCCACCACCTGTTTATAGACTTCAGGAGTGCATACGATAGCATCAAGAGACCTCAACTGTATGCAGCCCTGTGTGACCTTGGAGTTCCTCGGAAACTTGTCTGCCTGATTAAGATGACTATGGATGATGCTAGGTGCATAGTTCGAGTACAGTCAGACTTGTCGCCTGAATTTGATTCCACGCGAGGAATTAGGCAGGGTGGTGGTCTTGCCTGCCTACTGTTTAACCTGGCCCTGGAGAAGGTGATAATTAACTCGGGAATCCAGACTATCGACACTATCTTCAACAGGCTGACGCAAATACTAGGGTTTGCTGACAACATAGACCTGGTAGCACGCTCCTTTGAATCTCTAAAAAATGCATTTTTAAAGTTGGCTGAAGCTGCAGATACTATGGGAATGAGCGTAAAACAGGAAAAAACCATGTATATGCGTGCAGGCCCTGGAGCAGAGAACGCAGTTCGAGTGCCTGTGGCTATGGGCTCTTTTCCGTTTACCTTTCTTAATGTGGACCATTTTACATATCTGGAAGCTGTAGTAAGCTGTGAAAACAGAATATCTCTGGAAGTTAAACAGCGAATAATAATGGCAAACAGGTGTTTTTTTGGCCTTAGTAAACACCTTAGCAGCAGTGCAATCTCTCGGCATACTAAATGTCTCCTCTATAAGACCCTCATTAGGCCTGTACTCACGTACGGTTCAGAAACATGGACCCTGTCAAGCACTGAGGAAAAAGATATATTAATCTTTGAAAGAAAGATCCTTCGTCGGATCTTTGGACCAGTTAAAGTCGGTGAGATATGGAGAAGGAGGACGAACAGGGAGATATATGACCTGTATGGGGAGGTGGATGTGATGAGGTGCATCAAGCTTGGGAGGCTGCGTTGGGCCGGCCACATAGCCAGAATGTCAGAAGAGGAAATCCCAAGAAAGCTGCTCGACGGGAAGCTCTACAGGACAAGAGGGATTGGTAGACCATGCCTAAGGTGGGAAGATGCCGTCATCCGGGACGCCCGTGAGCTATTGTACACCCGCAACTGGCGAGC
Organism: Aelia acuminata; assembly: GCA_911387785.2. NCBI lineage: Eukaryota > Metazoa > Arthropoda > Insecta > Hemiptera > Pentatomidae > Aelia > Aelia acuminata. Next base: position 146,313,909 of record OU426980.1, read on the forward strand.
GACTGCACAAGATAGAGCCACCTGGCGAAGGCTCATTGAGGAGGCCAAGGATCACATCGGTCTGTAGCGCCACGGAGTAGTAGTAGTAAACGTTACATACAACTCGAGTGACTGTTGTAAGGCTTTGCTGACTCTTATATACATCTATATAACTCTAAATTTGTACATGTATTATTTATTTTTCTTCCTGCCGTATTGCATTTTATTTCCATAAAGTAGAAGTTATGCCACTAAGGGTTTCAAACTATTTGAGTGTATTTAGCATAAAATAATAACAAAAAATTTAATATAATATTATTATATTATCTGTGATACTATTATTAGCATACAGCCAGATTTTTATACAGCTACAGTTTTAAATTTCGAGCAAGAAGTTTTGGGTGCCTCAAAATTTTCCTCGCCACGAACATCAGGAATTGTAGTTGCACCAATGTATTCAATAAATGCTGACGTAGTAATGTCAACCAGTTTCTTGTCATTTCAGGCTAATGTTTGTAACTGGGAAAAAGGGAGTATTATTAAAAAATACTATTTAGGTTTATAGTTTTTGGGACAGGAAGTGATACGTTTAGGACAATGGTTAAAGTGGATTTTATGGGCTTTTTATGGGGAATTTCGAAGACAATCTTCAATGTTTTTGATATGTGATTAGAGATTTTAATATGAAATTAGCGGTTTATTATTAACTGAGAGCACCAATATGTCAATGTCACAGGGTGATGAAAGTGTTAGGAAAGGTTGGGATTTCATTCATAAACAATGAAGAGGATAGGACTAAGGATACCAACTTTAGAAACAGCAATTTGAGAAAAGGGGGATGAATAAGCTCTGTTAGATAAGACACACATTGAGCCACAAGCTATGCAGAGCAGCAAATTTTTTGTAACAGATGTATTAGGTAAGGAACTGCTCTATCCCCAATATGCACTGTCCCTATCTAATACACGTTTCACAAAAACTTGTGAAACGTGTATTAAATAGGGTTTCCTTGCATCGCATGCATCTCAATGTGTGTCTTATCTTATGGTTTACTTTGATTAATGTTTCAAAAAGATAAGTTTTTATAATGATGTAGAGGAAGTGATAGGGTCTCTCTGCATCGCATGCATCTTAATGTGTGTCTTATCTTATGGTTTACTTTGAATAATGTTTCAAAAAGATAAGTTTTTATAATGAGGTAGAGAAAGTGATAGGGTCTCTCTGCATCGCATGCATCTCAATGTGTGTCTTATCTTATGGTTTACTTTGAATAATGTTTCAAAAAGATAAGTTTTTATAATGAGGTAGAGGAAGTTTTTATAAGTTTTAAGGTGGTAGAAATTTATGGAGTTTGTAGAGCAGTCCTCGGAGTCAGAATCATTCAAAATCTTGTTCTATACCGACAAAGGCTTCTGTGAAGTACATTCCATGCTCTAATTCGGAAGAGACAACAACTACTACACACTTACATTGTTGAGTAGTGAAGATTAAATTAAAAAAATTATATGTACTGAATTTTCTTCAAATAATTTTTTTTTTTTATGGTTTTGTATTTATTTATTTTTATTCTATTACATATATTTTTACCTTTTTGTGTAGAATTACTCCTTTTTTTTTCCAGTCAGCTGGTACTTCAAAAGCAGCCGACAAGAAAAATCGTAAAAATCAAAACAAGAAAACTGATAAAAGTTACAATCCAAAGATTGATAATACTGAAGTATTTCTTAAACCAGAAATTAATTTAATTGAGCCTATTGCTAAAATTAAAACCATCCCAAATGAAGAAAAATTACTTGATGAAGATGATGAAACAACTGTAGAATCCAATGAATTAGATATGCTTCAATCCTTAACTGGAATCCCACATGAAGATGATGAGATTTTATTTGCTCTTCCCATTGTCGCTCCCTATACATCCATTTTAAATAACAAGTAAGTGTACAATATTATTCAAATAAGTTTCAAGGACTGAAAATAATAAAAAAAGGTTTTGTTTTAAATGTACTTAAGTTCCAATATGCTTTAGTTTTAACCCGTTCACTGTGGAGGCCTGGAAGGCTTGACATTATTTATTTAGTTCCTTGGGTGCTATTGTTCTAGCACCTGTGTAACCACCCAGTGCTGTGTTTTTATTTTTTTTTTTTGTTACTTTTACACAACTTTTCTAGGAGTACATATGTCAGGTTTAAAAAACGTAAAGATTTTGTACTTAGTTTATCTTCTGGACTTAAGACTGGCAATGGTAGAGTTAAATTTTTTTTCATTAATTAAAAGTAAATTTTTAATGATTTTGAATTGTGTCTACTTTTGGACGATTACAACCGTTTTTTTTTGTTGTTTTTAACACTATCTTGTGTGTTTTTCATGGTTTATAGTTTTAACTATAAGTTTATAAAATAGTTTAGTCGTTATAGTGCTTACGTATTTATTTTAGTCTAAATTGAAAAGTAAGTTGTTCCTGAGGCTCAACTCTCCCTTCGAAGGAAATTTTAGCATTTGAAAGTAAGTACCTTCCTCATATTACATATTAATTTATTAACAATACGTTTTTTTAGTCATTGGCTACTATTAAATATTGCTAAGTCATTGATATGCTTTTTCTAACAGTCAATAAATTCAATTAAATCAATCAATTCATGTTTTGTTAGAATGATAATAAAGTAAATCTTTATTTTTTAACGCTTCAGTTTGGTAGGTTATTTTATTATTTTTGTAATTATTTCCTGTAACAGATACTAATCTACAACTTATTGTTTTCTCGTCTCTAATTTTGATGAAATATAGATTTTATCATAAAACCATCATTATTTCTCTGACTCACATTTAAATAAATACATTGCCTTTGGATTTTGTTTCTTTTATTTATTTTGTCATAAACAATCTATGAACTTTTAGAATGACTGGTTGTTGTGCAGTTGGCTGTACCAATAGGCACTCAGAGGGTTTCCCCAGGGATCCTGAAAGCAGAAAGATTTGGGCTGCGAAGGAACGAAGATTTTGGAACTTGGTTAACATTCAAAAGAATGAATTTAGTTTTTCATTTCTAATACATTCATTTATTCTTTTTAGGTCCATTTTACTCAAGACATGTTTGAACAAAACCGAGCTGATGGCAAATGAAAGCTGAAGCACAATGCTATTCCAACAATTTTCCCACAAATCCCCCAAAGACCCGAATTGTATTCTATAATTTATCTTTATGGCCTTAGTAATTTATTTGACTAAACTTTCTTGTAAATAAATGAAAATGTTTTCTATATCTGTAATTTATGGTTATGCCCTTTTTAATTTATTTGACTAAACTTTGTTGTAAATAATTGAAAAAAGTTTCTGAATACCTATTTTATTTGTAAATTATTTATTGTATTCTATAATTTATGTTTATGGCCTTAGTAATTTATTTGATTAAACCTTCATGTAAATAAATGAAATTGTTTTCTGAATGCCTATTTTTTTATTTTTTGTGGTTTATAACCAATATTTGAATCCTTTTTTTAATATTTATTACATATGTTACTACCATTGATCTTCAATGATATCAAAACAATGCTAAATAATTATATATTTGAACTGAAAATAGATTTTAAAAACACATAATTAAGAATTATTTATGTATTAACCATAAGAGCAAGAGATCATAAAGGCTTTACGCACAAAATATGGTTTTAAATTTTTTTTTTTTTTATGAGTCGTAAAATTTCTCTTTTTTTTATTTATTATTTTTGCAAAGAGAAAAAATTTATATTCATAACTTGTTTTTGGATTAATGAAACATAAGGTCTGGTAATTTAAAAAAATTACTAATTGGGGAGCTTCTGAATGAAAATTGGTGTTAAAATAAACTATCATTTATTGGGTTATCATCATGAAAAATATGTGAATTTTATTAGTAAATTAAAGTATTTGTCAGATGGAAAAATGTATAAATATTATCAATAAAACAAGGTCTCGAATATTATCTATTTCCTCAACAGCTCACAAAAATTTGTTGACTAATTTAACTATTTACACCCAATTAGTGGATTAATTTAGACAAAAAAAAAAGTCTTTATGCATTTTTAGGAATCAATTGAATAGATCCTAATAAAAAAGGACAATTTTGAGTCAAAAATGCTTATAAAATGTGAAAAATCTTAGTTAGGCTGATAGAAACCTTTATTCATTTGGAATCAAGATGGCGGACACAGGAGGTTGACCACACTGTCTCTATCAAGCCACTGTAACTAATACTACAGTGGCTTGATAGAGACAGTGTGGTCAACCTCCTGTGTCCGCCATCTTGATTCCAAATGAATAAAGGTTTCTATCAACCTAACTAAGAATTTGCACATTTTAACAAGCATTTTTGACCCAAAATTGTCCTTTTTTATTTGGATCTATTCAATTGATTCCTAAAAATGCATAAAGACTTTTTTTTTGTCTAAATTAATCCACTAATGGGGTGTAAATAGTTAAATTAGTCAACAAATTTTGGTGAGCTGTTGAGTAAACAGATAATATTCAAGACCTTGTTTCATTGATAATATTTATACATTTTTCCATCTGACTAATACTTCAATTTACTAATAAAATTCGCATATTTTTCATGATGATAACCCAATAAATGATAGTTTATTTTAACACCAATTTTCATTCAGAAGCTCCCCAATTAGTAATTTTTTGAAATTACCAGACCTTATGTTTCATTAATCCCAAAACAAGTTATGATATAAATTTTTTCTCTTTGCAAAAATAATAAATCAAAAAAAGGGGAATTTTACAACTAAAAAAAAAAAAAAAAAAAAAAATTTAAAACCATATTTTGTGTGTAAAGCCTTTATGATCTCTTGCTCTTATTGTTAAAGCATAAATAATTTTTAATTATGTGTTTTTAAAATCTATTTCCAGTTCAAATATATAATTATTTAGCATTGTTTTGATATCATTGAAGATCAATGGTAGTAACATATGTAATAAATATTAAAAAAAGGATTCAAATATTGGTTATAGACCACAAAAAATAAATAAAATAGGTATTCAGAAAACAATTTTATTTATTTACATGAAGGTTTAGTAAAATAAATTACTAAGGCCATAAACATAACTTATAGAATACAATAAATAATTTACTAATAAAATAGGTATTCAGAAAAAATTTTCAATTATTTACAACAAAGTTTAGTCAAATAAATTACAAACGCCATAAACATAAATTACAAATATAGAAAACATTTTAATTTATTTACAAGAAAGTTTAGTCGAATAAATTACTAAGGCCATAAAGATAAATTATAGAATACAATTCGGATCTTTGGGGGGATGTGTGGGAAAATTGTTGGAATAGCATTATGCTTCAGCTTTCTTTTGCCATCAGCTCGGTTTTGTTCAAACATGTCTTGAGTAAAATGGACCTAAAAAGAATAAATGAATGTATTAGAACCTGAAAAACTAATTCGATTCTTTTGAATGTTTACCAAGTTCCAAAATCTTCATTCCTTCGCAGCCCAAATCTTTCTTCTATCAGGATCTCTGGAGAAACGTTTCATAAGGAAACCCTTTGAGTGCCTATTGGTACAGCCAACTGCACAACAACCAGTCATTCTAAAAGTTCATAGATTGTTTGACAAAATAAATAAAAGAAATAAAATCCAAAGGCAATGTATTTCCTTAAATGTGAGTCAGAGAAATAATGATGTTTTTTTATGATAAAAGCTATATTTCATCAAAATTAGAGATGAGAAAACAATAAGTTGTAGATTAGTATCTGTTACAGGAAATAATTACAAAAAAAAATAAATAACCTACCAAACTGAAGGGTTAAAAATTAAAGATTTACTTTATTATCATTTTAACAAAACATGAATTTATTGATTCATTTGAATTTTTTGACTGTTAGAAAAAGCAAATCAATCACTTAGCAATATTTAATAGTAGCCAATGACTAAAAAAACGTATTGTTATTAAATTAATATGTAATATGTGGAAGGTACTTACTTTCAAGTGCTAAAATTTCCTTTGAAGGAAGAGTTAAGCCTCAGGAACAACTTACTTTTCAATTAATAAATAAAATAAATACGTAGGCACTATAACGATTAAACTATTTTATAAACTTATAGTTAAAACTATAAACCATGAAAAACACACAAGTAGTTTTAAAAATAATAAAAAAAACGGTTGTAATCATCCAAAAGTAGACACAATACAGGCTGTATAGCATTAGGTTAACAGTACAGTTAAAAACAACATGGCCGTGAAAGCGCTAGCCAATAGGAAAACACACCTTCATTGACCACACTGTCTCTATCAAGCCACTGTAACTAATACTTGTAGCTCTATGGGGATGGTGGCCCAGCAATCAGATCTGTGTGAGTAGTAGTGAAAGGGTTAATGATTTATTTTTTTGTAGGGGAAATATTACATTACAATAACTAGAATAAAGTCCACAACAGTCAGTGATTCCTGTTTACAAAAAATTATCTCCTTAATCATTGTTATAACTTCTCATGTTCCTTTATATCTTATGTTATAACTTTATATGTTGGATGAGTGGTCCATCCCTGGTAATACATCTCCTTAATTTTACTCATTCTGACAATATGTGTGATTCATAATAATTTTTTTCAACATTTGGCCAGGTTTTTGAGGACTTACTTCTTTATAAGAAACTTAGTTTCTCATTTTCATCTGGCAAAACTCGAGCTAGAGAAAAAACTGTAGTCCCTCTGTTTAATAGGGTTAAAATGAGGACATTTTACTTAGGCCTTGAAGAAGTTATATCCTTTTTTTAAACATTTTAAACCCTGTTTATTATAAAATGTTAGTATATATAATACATGGACCTTTTAAAAAATTAACTGGGATACAACAAAAACAGAGTACACAATAAATTTTATAATTTAGTATATTTGTGATTTTCCTATCTTGTATCACATTAATAACTGCCTGTTATTGGTAATGTTCCCTTGCTGTGAATTCAATTAAATCAATTAGTTTTCCTAAAAGGATCATCCGATCTTTGTTATCAGACTGTCAAGCAATGCTTACAACCTGGCCAAGTGCCTCAACATTAAGGAAAAAGCTTGGTTTAAGTCAAAGCCACAATTTAAGAATTTGATTTTTCTCTAAAATCTCGAAAAATCATCCCACACAGTGCTTCAAAATCCAAGGACCCAACTTCTAAATTGCTCTTATCAGCAATTAAAGAATTAACTGTAGAGGTCAAGGAACTGGAGAGCCCCCTCAGGTCAAGCATTACTAAAATCAAAGAATTAACACTTCATCAGACAACCTGGCAATTCTGACTTTTCAAAACTCTGCAAAGTTAAGGATAATTGAGAGGCTCTAAGACTTCCAAAGTTCTAAAATTGGCTTATTAATGCCACAATTAAGACTAGAACTTGAAACAAGTCTCAACAAAACAAAGCAACAGTACCTCTTAAAATCATTGGAGATAAGTGGTATTCCAGTAAGATAAGGAAACCCCAATGGTCCTCTTGATGAGTGTTGGAGCAGCATTGGGTCTGAATTTGAAGTCAAAGATATCGACATAGTTCATCACATGAAATTTAGGTTGGATAAACTAGGACCGCCAACGGACATCTTTACTGGCTGGTTTGTCAGAAAAGAGCGCTCGAGAGAATAAAATATCTTAAGTTCTCAATTGGGTAGCATGAAGCATAGACGAGACAACTAATATTTTTTGATGAAATATTTTAATATTTTTTGATGAATTATTGTAAACCAACCTTTACAACTTCATCCTCTCCTAATATTATTTTATTCGGAGACTTTAATACCAATCTAATGGCACCTAAAAGTAAGCCTTTCCCCCTCTCTTAGTCTCTATCGCTCTTTTCAACCTGACTTATCACACCTATTATTCGGATTCCTTGCTTCACCTCTATATCCTGGACTCCTCCGAAAAACTCCTAGCTTCATTAAAAAGCCTAGGCACCACACATTTCCGTAGGTTTCTGCTGTAAAATATCAATCCTCAAATTTACAATCTTCTCCTGGAAAACCCATCAACTTTTACTTCCTTCCATAGCTTTCCCCCTCTTTTTTGAGATTCCTTGAGACAGGCATATGACCTATTATTACTATGAGTTATAGTGCCTCCATCCTTCTTTCAGATGTCAGTATTTCCTTGCCTTCTTCCTGTATTAGGACATGAGAACTCATTGCCTTTCCTATGTCTTACAGAGTCTACAATAAAAATCTATCGTTCAATGCTGTTCCAGTAGGTCCTGTCTTTCTGATCATTACTCTCTCTCACTGAATTGCTGTGTTTGATTAATCATTTTTAACCCATTCTGCCTCTCTCTGTAATTCATTCCCACCCATCAGGCATTCTCCATCTCTTTCAAATCCCTCATTTTCAGCCACCATCCTCATCACCAGTCAAATGAATTATATCCTAAAATCTAATCCTCACCTGACCAGCGGTGTATTTTTATTATTATTACTATTATTTTTTATTTATACTTCATTCTATTTATTAATTTTAAGTTTGTGCAATCCATCTTAACATCATCACAAGTACATCAGCGTATAATTGTGCAACTATTATATAACTATCTTTGAATTATTTTTACTTTCACTTACCTATATATGAAATATATAGTAAGTGGAAGTATTGCGATCGTGAAAAATTTCAACTTCCGGTTTTCAACGGAAATACACGTTTTGGGGTCCCCTGAGTCGAAATAACCAAGTCCCGCGAAATGGTCTGTGTGTGTGTGTGTGTGTGTGTGTGAACAGACTAGCTCAAAAACTATAAACCGTGGGAACCTGAAATTGGGTATTTAGTGTAGGTATATGCCCGAGATATGACTGTAAAAATTTCATCAAAATTGATTAACCGGAGGGGGGACTTTACTTAATAAATTTTGTATCATTTTCATGTGTGTTTTTTATTTATTCGAAAACGGCTTTAACGATTTTGATCAAAGTGGGTATATGATGTATGTATATGCCCGAGATACGACCGTAACAATTTCATCAAAATTGCTCAAAGGGAGGGGGTACTTTATTTAATAACTTTTTACGTTTTTTTCGATTTTCTCAAAAACGGCTCTAACGATTTTGATTAAACTGAGTATTTGATCTATTTATATGCCCGAGATATGACTGTAAAAATTTCATCAAAATTGATTAACCAGAGGGGGGACTTTACTTAATAAATTTTGTATCATTTTCACGTGTGTTTTTTATTTATTCGAAAACGGCTTTAACGATTTTGGTCAAAGTGGGTATATGATGTATGTATATGCCCGAGATATTCATCATCAAAATTGATCAACTGGAGGGGGGACTTTACTTAATAAATTTTGTACCAATTTCACGTTTACATATTTTTTATTTACTCAAAAACGGCTTTAACGATTTTGAAGAAACTGGGTATTTGATGTATGTATATACCAAATATGTAAAAGCCAACATTTCATCAAAATTGGTCCAACTGAGGGGGCACTTTATTTCATGACTTTTTTTCCAATTTTTACCTTTTTATCAATTATCTCAAAAACGGCTTTAACGATTTTTAACAAATTCGTCATGTTTAATGAAAATTAGGTTTTCTTTAATATCAGGTAAGCTTTATCATTATTAAAATGTTCTGAGGGGGCTATTTTTTGGGGGGGGGCCTTTTTTGTTTGTTTGTTTCTTTCTTATAAAGTACCTTTGTTTTCGTTTACATGGAGAAATTAACTGTCTCTCGTTACGCCTAAAAATAAGAAATGGCTAAATATGAGATATGATAAAAATAAAGAAAACATAAAGAGGAGAGAAAAAGAAAAATATTCAGTCAACTCATAAAACTCCTTGAGCTCACGCATGTCATAATTAAAGGCGTTCTGTTCATTTGAGAAGTGGCAATTAACAAAACGCATTAATTTCTAATCTAAGTAAGTTGGTAAGTGAAAGTTGTGTGTTGCGAGCACGCACCAGATTTTTATATCAACTATTTAAGTGTTATGATGGCAACATTGTTTTTTCTAATTTAAGCTGATATATCTATTTTTCCTAAAGTGACATCAGCTCCAGAATAATAATAAAGGTATCTCATTTACCTACAGTTTCTTTGAGAATTTTCCTTAATTAAGGGATTGAGTATATATATTTATATTTTTATGTTGTTTGCATTCATTCATAAGAGTAATATATTATATACTTTTTTTTTCAGATATAAGGTAAAAATGATACCAGGAATGACCAAGAGAGGAAAAGCTGGTCGAGCTGCTTTAGAAATGTTTTTACGCTCCAAAGATTGTAGTCCAAGAGAAAGAGATGTTATGAAAAGTGTAAATGATCAATTGATTTCCAGAAACTTTCCAGGAAAAGTTAAAATTTTGATTCCTCAGACAAAAAAAAAATAAACCTATAGTAAAAATTGCAACGGTTAAAAAAATTATGTAAATTTAAAAAAATATATATATACATATAATCTCTTCCCTGCCTATTTATTATCATATTATTAAGTAGTCATTAGTTATCATTAGATAATTAATTTTAAAAAAAATTATTATCATATTAGTATAGTTTCATGGCTGAGGTTATTTGATTGGTTCTTAAAATATTTTCCACATTTTATGAGCTTTTTTACTAAATATAAAAATAGTAAAAAAACTTACATTCGTGGGAACATGCCTAGCGCGTGGTAGGATGCTGATTCCCAGGACGGGATTCTAAGAAATAGATTACAATGCTTTGCAAAAACTAGGATAGAAGGAGTACAAAATGTTAAGCTAAAGATAAAATACAATATGTAACTAATATATAACTCCTCCCCCCTTAGACACGAATTTCACCTGTTCGGGTGAAATTAGTTACAATTTTAGTTTTGTAAAAATAATAAATAAAAATTAAAAGTGAAGTTATAAACATTATAATAAAAATAAAAACTATCCATAAAATTAAAACATGTAAACTGTTGGAGTCATATGTAATTTTTGTTGGTACAAGATGTGAAGTTTGTAATTCATGAAATTTTAAATTTTTAATCTCTAGAGTTGTATTTATAAGTTGCGAGGCTTGAATATTTAAAGTTTGCTTATCAAATAATGTTACAGAACCATGGGTTTTACTGGATGAAAGTACAGTTTTATTGTGATACAAGATTAAATTAAAATTTGTTTTAATTAGATAGATTCTTTTGATATGATAATTTAAAATGTCTTTTTCTTCATGAATTTGAAGATCGTGTGGTTTGTAAAGTGCTATGAGAAAGTTTCCTGGATTTCTTCTACATGGTTTTCCGTGTGATGTAGACGTGTGTTCCACTGGATGATTTTTGTAAATTTTCTTGAATACAGGAATCGTCATGATGAGACATGTCAGTGATGAATGCTGTTTCTTTTAATACAATGGTGATTGAGAAATTTTAAGTTGTTATTAATATTTAAGAGATATTTGAACCTTTGAATTACTGTTATGATTTCATCCTTTACAATATATGGGATGGGGTATAAATTATACAAACTACATATAGTTTCTTAACGATTGTGAGAGTGATAAAGTATAAGTGATATCATTTTCTTACAAAGTACATTCTACAGATATCATATCTAGGATAAATTTAAATTGAAATGGATATAGAATATTTAATCTACAAAAGGTTAAAGTGGTTTCTATATTAGAAATTATTTTAGCTAGTTAACTAAAGTCTCTAAATGATTCATTATTAGTGCAATATGCAGATCGTGTCTCTTGTATGCTTTAATGGTTTTATTGAATTAAGAAATTAAACAATATTTAATCGAATATTGGTTGTGTACCTCACCAACAATATAATTCTGTTTTTCTTTTAAAATTTTGATTAATTTATAGAATTTTATTTTATCACATATATCATTGCTATGGTATGAAACCAGGGAGAGTTGATCTCACCTATATCCTACAATTAAATTATTTTATAAAAAAAATTATAATAGAAATTTAAGATATTAATTTATAATATTTGAACGTAAATAGTACATAATATTTAATTATAAAGAAAAAGGTTATAGTATTTTATCTTATAAAATATTCATAACGATTGGGCTTATAACGCCATCTTTTAAACCAACAAGAGTTCCTATTCTCTAAACTCTTTAGTTAATATTTATATTATTATTTATATTAAAAAAAAAAAAATAGTTTGGGCATTTACATGCCATCTTTTAAACTAATAAGAGTTCATATTCCTTGAACTAATTAGTTCTAGTAGTATTATTATTTATATTTAAAAAAAATATTTTGGGCATTTACTTGCCATCTCTTAACTAATATGCGTTCATATTCCCTGAACTTATTAGTTATAATTGTATCATTATTTAAATTAAAAAAAAATATTTTGGGCATTTACTTGCCATCTTTTGAACTAATATGAGTTCATATTCTTGAACTTATTAGTTATAATTATAACATTATTTATATTTAAAAAAAATATTTTGGGCATTTACTTGCCATCTTTTAAACCAACAAGAGTTCCTATTCTCTAAACTCTTTAGTTAATATTTATATTTAAAAAAAAAAAATAGTTTGGGCATTTACATGCCATCTTTTAAACTAATAAGAGTTCATATTCCTTGAACTAATTAGTTCTAGTAGTATTATTATTTATATTAAAAAAAAATATTTTGGGCATTTACTTGCCATCTCTTAACTAATATGCGTTCATATTCCCTGAACTTATTAGTTATAATTGTATCATTATTTAATTTAAAAAAAAATATTTTGGGCATTTACTTGCCATCTTTTGAACTAATATGAGTTCATATTCTTGAACTTATTAGTTATAATTATTACATTATTTATATTTTAAAAAATATTTTGGGCATTTACTTGCCATCTCTTAACTAATATGCGTTCATATTCCCTGAACTTATTAGTTATAATTGTATCATTATTTAAATTAAAAAAAAAATATTTTGGGCATTTACTTGCCATCTTTTGAACTAATATGAGTTCATATTCTTGAACTTATTAGTTATAATTATAACATTATTTATATTTAAAAAAAATATTTTGGGCATTTACTTGCCTTCTTTTGAACTAATATGAGTTCATATTCCCTGAACTTATTAGTTATAATAATATCATTATTTGTATTTAAAATAAAAAAAAATTAATTACTTAAATCACAGGTTAATTATTCTAGCATTAAAATAGACGTATAGAAGATTCGAGTTGAGTTACGACCTAATATACCAGTGTAAACAAGCTTGGGGTCTTATCTTTTTTCTAAGAACGATTACTGGGTCCAGCTTGCGGATTCTTTGTTGGGCTCTAGCTTGGACGAGGTTTTTTACACGGCCTTTTAATATTTTTAATATGGATCTTTTCTCTGGTGTTGTAATGTTTTTTATCGATTACGGCAGTTTTATTACTTGTATTTAATTCTTTCCTTTTTGAATTTATTTTTTAATTTGGATTGTTTTTGTTTGTTAGCAACAAAAACTTCGTCGGGTATATTTTCTGGAATTGGTTCCCGATTTTTGTTTAATCGAGATATATATTTTTCTTTTGTTTCTTGATTCCTCTGATTTATTTGATCGTGCAAAATTTTTACTCTTTCCTTATGTTTAGTAACATAATAATTTATGATTTGGTTATCGGAGTCTATTGAAATGGGTGAATCTACATCTTAATGTCCGGAAATTATTTCAATTGGCTTTAGCTGCGTAATAGAATGGATAGTGTTGTACGCGAGAACAGCATATTTAATTTTTTTCTGTGATGTATCTTTTTTGAATTCATCTCTATTTTTTAATAGCCTTAGTGTTCTATTAATGTACTATGGAATCTTTCGATGGGTCCGTTTGATTGGGGTGATTGAGTAGCCGTATAATGTAACTGAATTTTATGTAATTTTAGTAGATCTGAAATTAATGAATTTCTAAATTCTAAACCGTTATCGGTTACTATTTGTTTAGGTAGACCGTGATGGGAAAATGCGAAATTAACTTGTTCATTACTTCTGTTGCTTGACCGTTTTTAATTGTGTAAATTTGGGCGAATTTGGAAAAAGTGTCAATTAATGTTAAATATTTTTTGTTTTCTAAAGTAATGGTGTCCATATGAACTATTTCGAAAGGCTTAGACGGAGTTGTTGTAATGTTAAATTGGGGTTTTAAAGGATTGCGATCGTATTTGGATACAGCGCAAATTTCACAATCATTAATATAATTTTGAATTGAATTTTTCATACTGGGCCAATAGTACAATCTTTTAATTCTATTAAGTGTTTCATCTGAACCTCTACGGTTGGTTTTTCCAATATGATAATCGTTTATTAAATTTGTTTGTTCATCAGGATCCTGGACATCAATTAACCTAATAGTATTTTTTACAAAATTTAGCTCGGAACGTTTAAAGTATTTGACCATCGCGTTATAGAACTGAGTATAAAAATCCTTTTCAAAATATAAATAGTGTTTAACTCTAGGTTCCACATATTCTTTAATTAAATTGATTATATCTTTCTCAAAATTTGCTTTTGAAATTTGAGCTTTAGAGGTTCCTTACGTACTTAAACTGACTCCAAAGATCGATTAATGCTCAACACAATATATTTTAATTGACCCAACTTTTTTATCTGAAATATTTTTTATATTATATTTTTACATGTGTCTTCAATTTTAAAAATGATTAAAATGTATCATGCAATAATAAAAATTAATTTAAATAAATATTGATTTCGCAAAATGTTGCTACATCAGCTCCCCCCCATGACTTCGTCGCAGAAACGCAGAGGAAGTCGTAGTACACGACCACGACGAGTACTTCGCTCGGCAGGTGTTGGATGTTCTTCTGCGTCGGAGTCATTGAAAACCTGCGCTGAAGTGGTGTCTGGTGATGTCGGTTGTGTCGGTTCATTGCTGGAACCTGATTCCTGATTATCCTGCAACAGGTAAGCCGGTTTCAACCTGTCTATGGTCACCGTGGTGGGCCAGAAGGCAGCTGTATCGAGAAGGTCTTCTCACTCCTGCTGAGAACTTGGTGTGGGCCGATGTATGGGGGCGTTAAAGGCTTGTGCACGGTATCGTCTCTCAGGAAGACATGGGAGCAGGTCTGAAGGTCTGAGTGGACAAAAGTCTTCCATGTGTACTTCCTTTGAGGTGCAGGGCGCAACTGGTCCATATGATTTCAGTGGTGAACTGACTAATATAGTTAACAAGCCGGATTCGCAATGGCGTGGAGGTTTCGGGTTTCTGTTGGAAAGCGTATATGAGGGGTTTGTGATCGGTCCATATGACAAAATGCCGCCCCTCGAGGTATGGAAGAAAATGCCTGATCGCTTGATGTATTGCAAGAAATTCCCTATCATATGTTGCGTAGTTGCGCTGTGCAGAGGTGAAATTTCGTGAAAAGAACCCTATAGGTTTCCAAGTACCTTCATCCCACTGTTGCAGAACAGCTCCCATGGCAACGTTAGAGGCGTCACAGGGCAGCACCAACTCAGTGTTAGACATGGGGTGAGCCAGTACTGCGGCGTTACGTATTGCTTCTTTGCAACCCTCGAAGGCCTTGATACTCGCATCGTTCCAGGTGATCGGGGTCTTGTCCTTCTTTTTCGCTCCACACATGTACGCGTTTAGGGGGCCTTGAATTGCTGCCGCGTTGGGGATGCATCGACGGTAAAAATTAACCATCCCTAGGAATCGTCGCAGTTCGCTAACGTTTGACGGGCGTGGGTAATTTTAGATGGCTTCCACCTTAGCAGCCAGGACAGTTATGCCGTGCTGGTTCACCCGATGATCTAGGAATTCGATCTCCTCCTTCGCGAATACGCATTTCGCCAGGTTAATGGTCAGTCCGTGCTGCTCTAGTCTCTTGAAGACTTCTTCCAAGTGTACCTGATGTTCCTCTTGGTCCTTAGATCCGATGCAGATATCATCGAGGTACGGAAATTCGAAGTCGAGTCCTCGCAAAACTTCATCCAGGAAGCGCTGGAACGTCTGCGCAGCGTTGCGTAAACCGAAGCACATCCGCTGAAACTCAATTAGGCCAAAAGGAGTAATGACGGCTGTTTTAGGAATGTCTTCTTCGGCTACGGGGATCTGATAGTAAGCCCTGTTCAGATCCAGCTTGCTAAATATCCGCTTCCCATGCAGATTTATATTAAAATCAGCGATATTTGGAACAGCATACCGGTCTGGAATTGTTTTTTCATTCAAGCGCCGATAGTCTCCACAGGGCCTAATTCCTCCATCCTTCTTCGGCACTATGTGCAATGGGCTTGCCCAAGGACTATTGGAGGGTCGACAAATGCCTTCCTCCATCATTTTTCGAATTCGCGCTTTGCAGCTGCGTAGCGTTCGGGAGGTAGCCTACGCGCTTTCGCTGTAACCGGTGTGCCGCGCGTTTCAATGTGATGGACAATGGAGTGGCTTGTTTTTTCCAAATAATTCGTGGGAAGGGTAGGGAGCTGTATTTCTGCAGCAGCTCGGTATATCATTGACCTGCCGGAATTGAGGAAATAGCTGGGGTCAGGACGTTTGCATGTTTCCCCTTTGTAGAGAGTCCTGTGGTCTTATCTAGCAGTCGGTAGCCGTCCAGATCTACGATGAGACAGAAGTGATATAGCAAGTCTGCTCATATGATAGGTTGACTAACTTCCGCTAAGATGAAGCGCCAAACGATCTTTCTTCGAAGTCCTAGGTCAAGTTGGACAAGCTGCGAACCGTAGGTCGGTATGGGAGTCCCATTAGCTGCGTAGAGTGAGAAATCGCCGGGCTTAGTTTTCTCTGACTTCTTCGCTGGATAAACTGATACAGCAGCTCCTGTGTTGATCAGATATCGGACGCAAGACTGCCGGTCAGTGACGTAGAGGCGACGATGTATAATCTCCGCGACGGGTTCCGCCTCAGCCGTCGCCGGAATTAGTTTCCCGGATTCTCTGCTGGTTTTGATAGCTTCCAGTCACACGGAGGTCTGCACTTGGTGGCCTTACTGCGGAATCGGTCGTGGTAAAAACACAGCTGACGCTCCTTACTCCTATTTCGGCTGCGAGATCTCAATGACGATGATACCGGTGCTGTTGTTTGTCTACTTTGACACTCCAAGGCCGCAACTCGCTCGGTGAGCTTCTCGATTGCTGCTAGCAGCCGGTCGTCTCTGGATAAGACGGGGGTCCGCACAGAGGCTACCTCAGAAACCCCGGGCTCAAAAACTTCTGCGATCCGATCTGCTATTTCACTAAGCTTAACTAAATCGGTGTGTTCTGTCGCTGCCAAAGCTGCTTGCATCCGGGTAGGTAGGCCTCTCAACCAAATCGATTTCAAAAGGTCACCTGATACCATAGTGCCACCCAGTTCCTGAAAATCCCTCAAAAGATGCGAAGGACGTCGGTCTCCTAATCGCTGCTCTTCTAACAGCTTGCGAATCCTGGTTTTGTCTGATTCCCAAAATCTTATCATTATCCTTGACTTCAGGGCTTCGTAAGGCTCGTTTTCTGGGGGTTTTCGCATAAGGTCAATGACCTCTCTCGCCGCATCCCGATCTAGCTGTGTGACAACGTATCGGAACCTCTTAATGGAGCTCTTGATATTATAGAGAGCTATCGAATGCAAGGCCTCAAAGTCTCGTATAATTTCAATAATTCACTTAATCATGTAGGTTACTTGCCAAAATTTTCGCCTATTCAGGCATCTTCAGGGCTACAAGTGTATATTTCCCAGTTAGCCCTCCTTCCATATGGGAAGGTTTCAGTCTGTTTCTAGCTTGCATGTGAAACTGTTGTAGCCCTGAAGATGCGTGAATAGGCGAAAATTTGGCATGTAACCTGCATGATTAAGTGAATTATTGAAATTATACGAGACTTTGAGGCCTTGCATTCTATATCTATAATTCAATAGTCTCTTCCTAAAAGCTTGTTTACTAAATTATTGTGGAGATGGCCCATGAACTCCAACTTATTAAAGCATCATCAATTAAAGACTTAAATTACAAACTTCTTTTTGAAATTCAAACTGTTGTCACTTCGGATACTTTCAGTAATAGAGATATTTGGAACATTATTAATTCATTTACTAAATACGTAAACTCCATTGGAAAAGGTATGTACTTGCAAAGGCATAAATCAAATAACACATTACCAAAGCATTTACTAGATGGCCTTATTAATATAGAGAATTCGTTTAATAACTTATTTTTATCTTCCAAAAAACATATCAACCTTTTTAATAATATAGGTAGTAAATTACTTTCGCTCGATATCAGTCAGTCAAAATGGCTCATAAATCGCAATAAACATAATTACGAGAAAAAACTTCAAGAATTATTCAAAGCACAAGATCAAACTAAAGAAAGAATTGAACAGATTTTGAGTAAGTTTTTAATGATCTATAAGAATGAGATGAAAATAAAAATTGATCGGAAAGTTAATAAAACGCTTGTTTTCACTTTGCACAAACCATACCAGCATAACCAGCAATTCCCAAATAATAAAACTATGCTTGACAGTGCCAATATCAATAAAAATCTCAGAATTTTAAACAAAAGTAGTACCATGAGCATTATCAACAAGTATATGGAATTATATAAAGAAAATTTTGTTGAAAATCTTACTGATTCTGACATTCCTAAAAATATTATTAACTTGCTTAGCCTTGGTGAAAATGCCAATCTCTTTCCTATTACCATTAAAAAAGATATCTATAACATAATTGCTGAAACCGAATGTATACTCCAAAGCATTAATACTCCGGATAGCCATAAGAACGGATTAAGAAATAACATTGCACGAAAAATTAATAATTTTTTATCTAAGAAAACGTACGAAAGAGACCCCATTGCCCGACTTTTGAAGAAAGATTTTTTACACTTGAAGAAGCTAAAGAAAAATAACCCTAACCTATACATCGTAAAAGCAGACAAAACTAAACGTGTGATACTAATGAAAAAAGAAGCATATGAGCAGAAAATGATATCGTTACTTGAAGATAACATTGTATATAAAGTATTGGGGAATGATAATAAAGGAGAGCGACTCAAAGAGCTAACTAACAAATGCAACAAATTCGTTGAGAAATTGAATAAAAAGAACTATATTAATGACACTGAAAAGAAAGCACTAATGACATATTCTGTGAACCATCCTCGAATTTACGGTCTTGTTAAATTGCACAAGCCTGAAAAGCCATTAAGACCAATAGTTAACAGCATAAAAGGTCCTACTGAGAAATTAGCAAAGTTCTACAAGTCTTCATTAGATTTCTTAAATAATTCGAATAAATTTGACGTTAAAAATTCTATGGAAGTAAAACAGAAACTTAGCGAACTGCATTTGGATAAAGATGAAATATTAGTTTTGACGTTAAATCTCTGTTCACGCAAGTCCCTATGAAGATAGCATACGATATAATTAACGATGAATGGGAAACTATTAAAAGTCACACACCTATAAATAACAAAGCAATTTACATGGAAGGTCTAAAATTAGTGTGTAATAACGGAATGTTCACCTATGATGGTAAGCTCTATATGCAATTGCGAGGTCTACCTATGGGAGGCGTTTTGAGCATAAACGTGAGTGGCATTGTGATGAACAGGCTGTTGAAATGGGCATGTAAAGAACTGAATTTAAAACCCAAACTACTAATTAAATATGTAGATGATATTTTGATGATTGTAAACAAAAGCCAAATTAATAATATTCACCAAGCATTCAATAATTTTAATGAAAATTTGCAATTTACATGTGAAATAGAGCAAAATAATTGCATTAGGTTTCTAGATATGTTGATAATAAAAAACAACGACCGTCTAACATTTAAATGGACTAGGAAAGAAGAATGCAGCAACAGAATTTTGAATTACTTGTCCTGCCATCCACTAAATCAAAAATTAAATGTAATGAGTAATATGATGAACAAAGCCATAAAACTAACTGACAGTATATATCTGAAAGAGGTAAAGGATCGAATTTTTGATATTCTGAATAAAAACCTGTATCCTAAGAAATTAGTTTCGTGCACATGGTACAAAATCATGAATGAAATAAATAAACCAAAGATGCCTACTAACAATAATAATGATGGTCCCCTCCTGGCTCGGTACAGAACGCTAACCTATATAAAGCATTTATCTGAATCCCTTAAACAAAGCTTCAAAGAATATGACATCAATGAAATAAAAATCACTTACAAACCATGCAATAAACTTGATCAAATACTTACCCCGCTCAAAGATAAAATTGCAACTGGTCTTAATTCTAACCTAATTTACAAAATTAATTGCCTGGATTGCCAAAATGCATATATTGGCATGACTACTCAAAATCTCTGCAATAGAATCTATCAGCATAAAAATTCATGCACAGAATACAAAAATAAAAATAAAGGAATAAAAGAACCCAAAACTGCACTAGCTAAACACACATCCGAGCATAAGCATAGCTTCGATTATGACAAAACTATAATTTTGCATAAAGAAAATTCTGAGCAAAAATTAAAATATCTTGAAGCACTATATATAGCTGCAAACATTAATAAGGTTGTCAATTTTAAAACTGATGCAAGAAATCTTAACAACTTTTTTGCTGAAACTATTAACATTTTAAACCAACAGTGAATTATTTATTCTAGATTTGCCTTTGCTTTTCATATGTTTTTTATATATATTTATAATTCTAGTGCATGATGGTATGTGTGTAATGGGTGTGAGTGTGTATGTATATATGTGTAGATGTAAAATTAAAATTACTTTATTTGAACCTTCTTTAACTTTAATATTGTGTTTAATTTTCTATAGACCTCATTCAGTTATTATCTCTGTTATCTAAATTTGTTTGAATGTTGGCAACACTGTATATTTCCCTGTTAGCCCTCCTTCCATATGGGAAGGTTTCAGTCTGTTTCTAGCTTGCATGTGAAACTGTTGTAGCCCTGAAGATGCTTGAATAGGCGAAAATTTTGGCATGTAACCTGCATGATTAAGTGAATTATTGAAATTATACGAGACTTTGAGGCCTTGCATTCTATATCTATAATTCAATAGTCTCTTCCTAAAAGCTTGTTTACTAAATTATAGAGAGCGAAAATTGTCTCACATTGAAGAAAAAACACTTCCGGATCACTCTTGTGAAACATTGGTAAACGTGCTTTCACTTTAGAAGTGGAAGAAACCTCTATAGACTGCGGAGCGAGTGCCGGTGTTAGATCGGCTGACTCTTCCTATTCCAGCCCAAAAATATCGATGAAATTGCGTGCAGTCATCTCAACTATCGTAAGTGCAGTAAAGGTTTAAAAAAATCTTAATACAGTTATACTTACGGGCTGGATCACCACTTTAGAGGTTCCTTACGTACTTAAACTGACTCCAAAGATCGATTAATGCTCAACACAATATATTTTATTTGATCCAACTTTTTTAACTGAAATATTTTTTTATGTTATATTTTTACATGTGTCTTTAATTTTAAAAATGATTAAAATGTCACATGCAATAATAAAAATTAATTTAAATAAATATTGATTTCGCGAAATTTTGCTACAGAGCGATAATTCTTGTTTTAGAATTTTAAAAAGTTTCTCGATTTTAGGTTTCGCGGGGTTGACATCGACTAAATCTAAAATTATCTTTTTATTCCCAAAATTAACCGAATTGTTTGCTATTGGTATTTCAATTACTGTGTTGCCTAAAACATTTGAATGAACCGAACTAGCTTCTGATCTTTCTAAGATTTCCTCGGAATTTTGATTTTCAACTAAATTTTCATCTGCGTTTAAATTTTCATTTTCATCTAGATTGACTATCAAGGATTCGTTTTCTGAACTTTCGTTTTCTCTGTAAAATTGTTGAATTAAATCGCTAATAATTTGGTCGGCATCTTCGGATTCTGTTAAATTTATTTCTACACGCGAAAGTGCATCGGCGACTTTGTTTTCATGGCCTTTCTTATATTTGATTTCGAAATTAAATTCTTCTAACTTTAATTTCCAACGGTATAATTTTGAATTTGGATCTTTTAGGGATTGTAACCATTGAAGTGGTTTGTGATCAGTGTAAATTATAAATTTTCTGCCAAAAAGGTAGGGTCGAAAATATTTGGTTGCCCATACGATTGCCAAAAGTTCACGTTCAATTGTCGATAATTTTGATTCACTTTCATTTAGCGTACGACTAGCATAAGCCACAGGTAAATCTCGTCCGCCGTGTGTTTGACTAAGGACACAACCCAAGGCCACGCGGGAAGCGTCAGTGGTAAAGATAAATGTTTTACTAAAATCAGGGTATTGCAATATGGGATTGTTCATTAAAATGTTTTTACATGTTTCGAAACTGTCTAAATAATTTTTATCCGCGACGTTAATTTTTGCTCCTTTTCGTAAACATCGGGTGAGAGGTTTTGTTAAATGTGCGAAATTTGGAATGAATTGGCGGTAATATCCTAATAGTCCGAGAAAAGCCTTTATCTGTTTGGTGGTTTTGGGTAAAGGATAATTTTTTATAGCGAGGATTTTGTTTGGATTAGGTTTTACTCCGTTTGGTGTGACAAGATGTCCTAGGTATTCTATCTCCTTTTTTAGAAACTCGGTTTTATCAGGCTGAATTTTTAACACGTTGAGCGCCAAGCGGTACGATCGTACCGCTGTTGGACTATTGGCTGGGGCCGGGGCGGTCCCCAGGTACCGCCCGCTCCCGCCAGCTAAAAGATTGTTCTGGGCCAGGGGACCGCCTGCCGAGCGTGATTTCAAGGCATATTGGACCGCTCCGGCCCCGAACAATTCGCCAATGCAATTGGCCCAAATGTTTTTTTTTTTTTTTTTTTTTTTTTTTTTTTTTTTTTTTTTTTTTTTTTTTTTTTTTTTTTTTTTTTTAATTGGGGGGTATAAATAAATAAAATAAATTAATTTTATTTATTTTTTTACAAAACAAAATATCTTATTTATTAAAATAACATATTTTAAGGGGACAAGGGTTGACGTCGCGGTCATAACCGGGCAGCCCCCGTACTACTATAGGTAGCGGGCTTTACCCTGGGGCCGGGCGGTACATACGTACCGCTCACAAAATTATTGTTTAATTGCCAAAATTAAACTTTTTATTTATTTCTTTTGCAATTTTTGTATCATTCTAATCATATTAAAGTTATAAATTAGGAAAAATTGCTTTGGCCCCAGGCAAAAGTACATCATCTTTTCCCTGGCGCTCAACGTGTTAAGGTTGCTTCTCTTAGTCTTTCGAAAAACTATTAAATGTTCCTGAAGGGATATGATATAAACTATTATATCATCTAAATACGCGACACAATTTGGAATGCCCATGAGTATGTCATTAATTACTTACATAAAAGTTGGGGGACAATTTTTTAAGCCAAAAGGTAATCTTAAGAATTCATAATGTCCATTCCCGGTCGAAAAGGCGGTTTTGGGGATACTTACTTCGTCTAGCAAAATTTGTTAAATCTATTGTTGAAAAATAATTACTTTTACCTAACTTATCTAACAGGTCGGTTATATGCGGGATAGGATACTTATTGTCAATTGTTTTTTCATTTAATTTCCTGTAATCTATTACTATCCTCCATTTTTGTGTTCCGGATTGATCTAATTTTTTAGGAACTATCTAAATAGGACTGTTGTAAGGTGAAAAAGAAGGGCGGATGATTTGTTGTTCAAGCATTTCATCGATTTGTCTTTTCACTTCTTTCTGAAATATTTGGGGGTATCGGTAATTTTTAGTATAGACCGGTATTTCATCTTTAGTTAGAATTTTATGTTTGATTCGCGTATTCGCCGTTAATGGAGTGCCTTTCAAATAAAATAATTCAGAATATTGTTTTATTAAATTTTTAATTTCTTTCTTCCCCTGTTCATTTAGATGTTCCGTACGAATAAGGTTTTTAACTTCATCGAAATTTGATTTTTCAGCTTTAATTAAACTTATGTTGTGGGATTCATTAAATTTAAAGATGTTTAATGGTTCTACGAGAATTGAGGTTTTAATAGTTATTTAAAATGACTTATCTGAATTATTTTTTACTGAACAGATAGCTTCGTTATTTTTAATTGTAATTAAACCTTCTTGAATTTCGAGACAATCATTGAAAATTGTATGGGGAATGATACCTTCTCCTTTTGAAATATTTTTAATTGGAATTTTTATTACGGTTTCGGAATCGTTGCTTAATATGTAGGTATATTCAGATTGAGGGGGTCTATTGTCATAATGAATTTTTATATTTCCAAAAGGTGTGATCAATACATCGTTTACTAAATCAATTTTTGCGCCTAACAATTTAAGACTGTCTGTCCCTAATAATAAATCAAATTTAGGGTGGAAATTGAAAATGCCAAATTTTAGGAGGGTTTTAGTGTTGGGAAATAATTTTGATGAATCTACATTAGCATTAAAATTTTGTACAGAAGAACCGTGCGCAATAGTAAGTTTAAATGGTTCGCAGGTAATATTATCATGAAAATATTTATTTGCTACATGGTTGGATACAAGTGATTTTGTACACGCGGTATCTATTAGAATTTTTAAATTTGAATTTGGAGGGATTATATACGGAAGGGCACTGAAGCGCGTTAAATTAAGGATATCGACTACGTCCATGGTTCTTGTGACGTGCTGGGGTCTAAAAAATTATTTGGATCATTATTGGGATCATTCTGAATTTCTTGATTATCATCAGGTAATGATACGGTGGGGTCATAATGTGGTTGAGCATTTGTTTGTTCGGCAATTTGAAAATTGTTTTGAAAGTTTTCAGAATTTATATTGTGTAATTCTTCTATATCTAAATTTGGGTTTTTCCGAACTGGGTTGTTGAGAAAAGATTTATATCTTTGATTTTATTGGGATTACTTTTGTAATTGCTGTTGACACTCATGGAAGTTGACTGATCTGGTTGTTGTGACCTATATTGGTTATATTGTTGGGGTTTATATTGATAAGGATGTTGTGGTCTATATTGATTTGAAATAAATGGTTTAGCGGGTTGTATTGCTTTAACTTGATTGGTTTGACTAACTGGAAAATAATTTACAAACTGTTGTCCGTTTTTATTTGGTTTGTTAAATTTTTGTTGTGGACGATAGGAGTCAATGACAAACTGGAAATCATTGGTTAACATGTTTATAGCCTGATTTAGGACGGCCGGATTTTTCGTTCTCATGAAAGAACCAAGAGGTTCTTTTAATCCTTTTAGTTAAACACGTAACGCTAATTCTACATACTTAGTGAAAACTAACGCCTCTAACGGCATCTCGCTCCTTAGATAACTAATTTGTAGTTGTAAAATTTTTTTAATTTTATTATAAAATTCGAACGGTGACTCGTTTCCCTGCTTCATATTGCTCATTTCTATGTTTAAAGTGAAAGCTTCGAGTTTGTCGAAGTTTGTTCGACAAAGCTTCGAGTTTGTTTGTACCCCTGTTTTAACGCGTTTTTTATATCGTCCCATGTATTAACATATTTACAATTGACCATATTGGCGGCGTTACCTTTTATTTTAGCGCGAATGGAATTTATTAAATATTCGTTCTGAAAATCTGAAGTATTTTCATGGTTATGAAATTTATTAATTAATTTTTCCGAAATTTCGAGGAATCGAGTGAGAGACATCGGATCTCCGTGGAATTCGGGGACCGTTTCCAAATATTCCTTTTTAAAGTGGGAGGTGGTGCCATTATGAATTATGAATACAAATAAATGAAAGTAATATAATAATGGAATATGTAATTTAAGTTTATCCTTAGAATTAAATCTAATAAATAAAATATGTTATATAATATAAAATATGAAGTATAATATAAAATATGTTTAAAAAATAGGTATGAAATCATAACCTTCAGAAAAAAAAGTTATTTTAAATGTTAAAATTGATTAAAAAAAAATTATATTTCTTAAATAAAAAATAACTCACAGTAGGATCATTCCGATAGTCAAGGTTGCCATTTAACGCCTCTTCTTCTGAAATCTGGACTCGCCAATGAACAGTTGATACTGAAATCTTGATATGCCCTCAAGACTTGACGACGACCTACCGACTGCGCCAGTTAGATTATATAGAAATGTAAATACTTTTTTAAAAAGATTTATTTTACATCAAAAACATAAATTTACAATATCAGAAAGAAAACTGGCATAGAGACGGGCTACAGCTAAAACTGGAAGCAAGAAGTAATATTTACCAGAGTATTTAAAGGATTAGAAGTGCTTACATTCGTAGGAACACGCCTAGCGCGTGGTAGGATGCTGGTTCCCAGGACGGGATTCTAAGATATAGATTACAATGCTTTGCAAAAACTAGGATAGAAGGAGTACAAAATGTTAAGCTAAAGATAAAATACAATATGTAACTAATATATAACTTATATATATATATATATATATATATATATATATATATATATATATATATATATATGTATATATATATATATATGTATGTATTAGGCTTACACGATTTACTCTATTACACTATTCACATAATACTTATACGAATAATAATCAAACGTACAATTATAATTAAATACTCTTAAATTTCTGTAATTCTTTGTGGAACTCAACTAGCCTATCTGAAAGTTTTAATAGTTCATTTTGTTTTCCCACTTTACAAAAAAGGAGACAAGCATCTTGTGGATAATTGTAGAGTTATTGCCTTTATGGATACAATTGTAAAGCTATTCACAGGAATGTTAGCAAACATACTTTAAAGTTGGTTCGATGAAAATAGGATTATGTACGAAGGTAAGGCTGGGTTTCATAAGGTTTACAGCACAATCGATAATATTTTTAATTTAGTAAATATGATTAGATATTATTTCCACTCAGAAAAGAAATTTAAAGTTTATTGTTGCTTTTAAGGCGGCTTTCGATACAGTCGATAGACATGCATTGTTCTGTAATCTCTTCAGCATGGGAGTCTCCTCAAAATTTATAAATATGTTGAAAAAATTGTATGATTATACGCGGGTAGCTATCAAATTAAGGGGAGGTATTTCATAATATTTTATCAACAACATCGGGGTGAAACAGGGTTTTCTGCTAAGTCCAGTTTTATTTTTTGCTTATATAAATGTAATGGTTCAATGCTTAAATAAATGATTTGGAAAAAGTTTTGGAGAGAGGGTTAAAAATTTGGGAGGTTTATATAAAAACTTTATTATTTGCAGATGATATTGTATTACTTGCAAAAAGTGCCTTTGAACTAAAACAAATGATAAAGCAATTAGAAAAATATACTGACCTCTGGAATCAGACTCTAAATCTATCAAAATCTAAAATCATGGTTTTTAGAGAAAAGGGTGGTAGATTGTGAAGATCAGAAAGATGGCAATTTAATAATCATCGTATTGGGGTAGTGAACAACTGCACTTACCTGGGAATTGTGCTAACCCTCTCTCTTCGATTTACTTTATATAATAAAGAAAGATGCAAAAAATCTAAGCAAGCAATTAACAGTATTTGGAGCATGATTTTTAAAAACTCTTATGATTCCTGTATCCAGTAGCGGATCCAGGGGAGGGGCGCGAGGGGCGCCCCCCCCCCGAGAGGTGAGGACACTCATAAAGTATAACTATTTCTATATGAAATGAGCTATATTTAATCATTTTTCAAGTACACTAATTGAAAATGAATTGTATTTAAACATTTACAGTAATTTATAACGGCATTATGTACTAATATGTATTTTAAATTAGGGCCTTCATTACTCATGAAATGTAAAAAAAAAAAAAGTGCGCCCCCCCCCTGAGAACATTTCTGGATCCGCCACTGCCTGTATCCTCAAAGTTAAAGATATTTAACTCGACTGTAAAGATGTCGCTCTTTTACGGAAGTGAGGTATGGGGTTATTTAAATTTTGAAGAAATTGAAAGAGTTTTAAAATTCTTTATCAAAAAAGCTGTTTTCACTACCGAAAAATACACTAAATTTATTTAGAAACTCAGTTAGACCCAATTCTTATCACTACCCTTAAGCATTACTTTATATATTAAAAATATTCAGTTTACCAAAATACAGATTCCCCAAAATTATTGCCAAACAAATAGTTATTAGTAAATGTTGGTGGTTTGCTGAATGGATAGCTATGGCTGCTAGTCTCAATACTGAATTAGGTGACTGTTTTATTTCAACAGACAGATGGCGCTGCCAAACTGACAAAATTGCATACCTCTTAAAAGAACAGTTCATAGATAATTAATTAACAAAAGCTCGACAATCCACCCACCATGCTTTGTATAAATCATTGGTCCCCAGTACAGTTAATTATGTAAATTATTTAAATAGTTTGGACTTAATAAAATATATTACAATATTTAGAGTAAGAGGAGAACTTCTAGACTTAAATTATAAGCCTTGGGCAAAAGATGTTAGTTACATTTGCAATATCTGTAACAAAAGTGGAATAGAATATATATTTCATTTTATCGGAATGTGCCCAATTTTCAATTACTTTCATTCATTAGAAAGAAATATTTTGGTCAAATTTTAATAAATAAAGAGGAATGAATAACAATGCTAAAGCATATAAAATAATAAAAAGAAATATATTTGTATGTTAAAGAAGGATTAAGGTGACAATGACCCTAGTGGTTGACGCCTTAAAGAAACTAAGAAGCATTAAGATTTAGACGGCTATTGTTATCAGAATTTGAATAATAACATAAATAATGTTATTTCTTTATTACCTTGTATATATACAATATCTACAGATATTATACACCAATATCTACAGATATTATATATGTATGTTTCTATCTACAAAATTGTAGTACGTTTTCTTTATTTTCATTTTAATTATAAACATTCTTCTTTTTTCATTTAAAATTAAAGTGATTTTATTATTATTTTTAACTGCAGCTAAAAAGTAGCAAACTCCTGACAGACAGCTAAATCCATGTCAGCATTTGTCCTGCTTAACCTATTTTGAAATTTGTAAGCTCTAATTAATATATACTTTATAAATATTAATACAACCACTTATACTAGATTGTAAATAAAGGATTTTTCTATTACCCCCCTCTCTCTCTCTCTCTCTCTCTCTCTCTCTCTCTCTCTCTCTCTCTCTCTCTCTATATATATATATATATATATATATATATATATATATATATATATATATAAAAGAGCCGATATCTCCTTCTTCAAAAAACTCCTGCAGTTCCTTATTATTTCTGATTCGCCTGGTATCTCCAGTTTTTACCTCACAGTATTATTGGAAGAAAAACTTTTCTCTCCCTGACTTTTAAAAGTTTTTTGTTTTCTGCTGTTAGGGCTACCTTATGTCACACCTTATGTCACAGTCGACCTACTACTGTCTTACATATTAGCAGCTTTGCTTGTCTTGAGAGGTTCTTGAACTTTAGAGCCTTCTGTAAACACCATAGGCAGCGGTTTCCAGTGGCAATTATACCAATAATCATATTGGTGGTTATTAAGTTACCGAGGTAACTGAACTCTTTCCAGGACTGTAATCGGTACTATTCCAGTTGTATATTCCACTCCTTATCAAATCTTTTTGTGGTATGCATATACCAGGTGTGTAAATATGAAACCGGAATTCGCCAATGATAGGAGTTAGCAGTCAATATAATCTTCTAACAAATCCGTCAGTGGTTTTATCTGCTTTTGCCTACATGTAATAAAGAGATCCAATTGATACCAACATCTGTTTCATTCTATAACCGTGTTTTTAGTGGCGTTGAACATGTCGACTTTTGTGCCAACAAATCAAGATTTGCGGACAGCATTTATTTTCCGTTTCCTTCTGAAAAAAATTGGAGCATTATCACATAGGATGCTTGTTGAAGCTTACGGGGAGCATGCCCTAGGCAAATCTCAATGTTTCGATTGGTTCAAAAAATTTAAAGATGGATTTCGATAAAAGAAACAAAGACCGTGGAAAACCACAAAAAAAAAACTTTAAAAACGCTGATTCGGAAGCGTTTGTTGGACAACTATTATATGTGAAACCGTCTCCATTTGTTTGAAAGGCATGGAAAAGATCCAGAAGGTCGGAAAATGGGTACCTCACCAACTGAATGACAGGCAGCAGGAAGCTCGAAAAACCTCATGGCAAATGCTGCTCGCCAGGTACAGAAAAAAAGTAATTTCTTCATCAAATTGTGACTGGTGATGAAAAGTGAATTTACTTCGAGAATCCTAAGCGTAAAAAATCCTGGGTAACTCCTGGTGAACCATCGCCATCGCTTAGGGAGGAAGAAAATGCTCTGTGTCTGGTGTGATCAGATGGGTGTTACCTACTATGAGCTGGGGAAACTGTTAATACGGAAAGCTATCTACAACAGATGATAAATTTGAATAAAGATTTGCGCCAAAAAGTCCCAAATATCAAGAAAGGACACACAAAGTGATCTTGCTCCATGACAATGCCCCATCACATTCGGCTAAACGGACCAAGGAAACGATCCAAGTGTTTGGTTGGTAAATTCTTCCGCATGCGGCTAATTCACCAGATTTGGCCCCATCCGATTACCACCTATTTGCATCGATGGGACACGCACTAGCTGAGCAGCGCTTCACTTCTTATGAAAATGTACGAAATTGGTTAAGTGATTGGTTTGACTCAGAAGAGGAAGCATTATTTTGGCGGGGAATCCACAAATTGCCTGAATGGTGGGGAAAATGCATAGATAGCGAAGGACAGTACTTCGAATAAAAAAGTATGTATCATTTT
Organism: Aelia acuminata; assembly: GCA_911387785.2. Lineage (NCBI taxonomy): Eukaryota > Metazoa > Arthropoda > Insecta > Hemiptera > Pentatomidae > Aelia > Aelia acuminata. The sequence goes on from OU426980.1 coordinate 146,344,501, forward strand.
TACACAATCAACTCTTATTTGCTATTTGAAAAATTCCGGTTTCATATTTACACACCTGGTACACAGTCTTTCGATCATTGATCTCAAACCCGATTTCTCTTACGGCTCTTAGGAATTCTTCCAGCGCACCTGATAAAGCTTGCAGTGCTCTTGCTGAGATCACTAACTCATCTGCGAAAGCCATATGTTGGGTTCGGCATTTGAGTATGCCAGGTTACCCTCCTCATCACTTCCTTAACGGAGTAGGATCTCAGAGTAAACCTTTGTAGAATTTTCTGGTCTCCTTGGCCTTATTATTATCCTTCAATTTTCTGAGTCTCTCATTCTCCTTTATCTGTTTCTTACTTCTACCAAGCTATTCAGCTTCTTTCCTCTTTTGGCGGGAAAGGTTTTTTTTTTCTTTTTTCTTTTTTTATAGGTACTCCCCTTCCTCGCCTGTTAGGCTATACGGGGTTTACCGGGCCAGGGGAGAGGGTGGGGGATTGATGCCGAGTATTATTAAATGTCCTCTGGCTCCGGGTTTTGAACATGCTATCTTTCGGTTCCCAATAATACGTTGCCATGGGCAACGCGTATTTTCTAACGCGTTTGCCCACTCGGCCATCCCGCCACCTCTATCGGGAAAGGTCTTTAGGTACTTCAGGCGTGTTTGGTTCTTTTCTTGAAAAGCTCTGTGGCATCTATCATCAAACCAGTCGTCCTTAGACGCTCTTCCTCGTCGCCCCAAGACCTCTTCGGCCGTTTCCCCAAGAGTTGCCTTTACAGACTCCCAGCGTTCCTATAACAGAAAAAACATTTCCCCACGAAGACGATTTAAAATATCTTCACATATTTACACATTCAAAATCTATATAGGCTTAACATAATGTTCTCGCCGGATATACATATTTATTTAGGTGTTTTGGATCTGAACGTATAAGGTTGCCATTAGGTATTTCTACAATAAATAAGGAATGGACCCCATTTGTAGAACACTCTACTGTAGAAATGATGTTTTGTTTGTTGGAAATGATCAATTTTCAACAGTTGACTTTAGATTAGGCAATAGGGGGGGATGGGATTTTCAATGAAGGTGATTAAGTTTTGAATTTTTCATTCCTGATCTTAGTCTCAATTTGTTGTAGTGTATTTTATCAGTTGGATACCTTGCCCTGTGCCACTTCGACCTTGCTCTGCGTGTTTCTCTTAATAAGATACGAATGTGCTATGGTAAGTTAATGTGTTATGAATTGTTGATTTTATTTTGTAAGGTGTTACGTCTATGTTGCTCGTTGCAAGTTTTTTCTATGGCTTTATTAATGCCTTGAGGGGAATTTTCAAGTCTTGTTTATTTTCCAAATCATCTCGAAAATAGTCCCATTTACAAGGGCAGTAATTAATGGAGGAGGGAAAGATTTAGGAGCAAATTTCAAATATCAATAAAGCAAAACTGGACTATGATCTGATGAATGGTCATCCAGGGACTTTAGTATTTCTTGGGTAGGTGAAATCTGGGAGGTGAGGAAAACATCCAGAATATCGGGTGTTTTTTTGAGGGAGGTAGACCAATTGGTAGGATTCATAGGCGAGAGTACGGAATAATTATTAGGAGTTGTGACAAGAGATAGGATGTTACCGCAGGAGTTGGAAGTTCTACAACCCCATCATTGGGTTTTAGCATTATAGTCTCCTCCAGCAATGAAGAGCAGTCCGATGAAATGGAATAAGGATTCAAGAAGATTATGGGAGAGGTTGTTTCTAGAAATAATTTAAACAGCTGAAAAAGTTATATGGAAAGGAGGAGTTGAAACGGTTAATTGAATGGCATCTGTTGGAGTGAAAGAAATAAGTGAATATGATAAGAGTAGGGTGATTTTGGCACTTTTTTGCGCGCCCGTCTACTCCGTAAGTACCATGTACACCATTCCTAACTATACTTCCATCACGTGACCCATTGTTGGGTTCTACTAAACCTTGACTACCTAATTTGAATGACTTTCAGGATTTTTTTTCTGACCTTCCTTAGGTGAAGGGTTAGGTACCTATAGAATATTGTTATCTCGCCATATTTTAGCTTTTCTCTTGAATATCCCCCCAATGATTGAGTACCTGCCTTTAGGCCGCCATTTTGTTTTTTCCTTATCCGCCATTTTGTTGTTTGGCCTCTCTGAGACTATATAAGGAGAGCGCGACCTCACTCTTCCTCATTCTGTTAAGTGCTGCGCTAGAGTGAACATCGACTAGTCTCCTTCACGTAAAAATCGTTTATTCTATTTCTTTTTTTTTTGTAAAGTTGAATAATTTTCCTTGTTTTTTTTTACAAGTAATTTACAATTTTTCTTTTCTTTGTTTTAATATCTTCGAAAGTTATTTGATTTTAATCTTTTAATTTTTTTTTTTTAATTTCTACCTTTTGGTATATTTAATTAATTATTTCGTGATTTTAAAAATATATTTTTTTTTAATCATGGAATGCGAATTTTGTGGGAAAGTATTCAGTCGAGAACGTGACGTTATTGGTAGGCATTTAGCCAAATGTCAGGCACGTGAGCAACAGCGTAATGCTTAAATTGCGGTGAAAAGTTTATATCAAAAAAGAAGCTCATTGCTCATATCCGTCGCTGCGGTTATGAAATATTCGCCATGGCAAAGAGGGCACGTATCGATGCTGCTAGGGGGAATCTCTATGAGGTGGAAACTTCCCACGGGGGTATCCTGAAAACGTTCTTTCTTCCATCCACTGAAAGTACAGACGCAATAGAATTCCTGAATTCACAGACAGAGACGATGCATAGCTTGCTTAAAAATTATATGGAAGAAACTATTTCCCCTATAAAATACAATTTGCTCTTGGAGACAACGTTCGAAAATATTGTGGGTGAAACTTGCGATAGAGCATTTAAGAAAAAAAACGTAATATTATATGAAGACTCTTCCATTTTGGATAGTTTGAGCACAAGCTACGACAAGATAAAAACTGAGATGGAGGATTCTACTTTGAAGGGAAATCCGTATTAACCGATTTAAGCCTATAGGAGGTTCTAGTTTTATCCCTTTACCCCCACTTATAGCGAATAAGAAAGCCATAATTAATGTAAATGACAACGATGACCGATGCTTCATGTACGCAGTATTATCACGATTTATTGATGACGATGGACAAAGAGTGAGCAAATATAAAAATCTTGAGCACAGGTATGACTTTAGTTGCATTTCCTTCCCCACCCCTCTCCACGAGGTTAAAAAGTTTGAACAACGTAATAATATAAGTATAAATGTTTTCGCTCTCGGAGAGAAGGAGGAAGAGTTTATCCCCTAAAAGTCGTTAGGCAGGAAAAGGAAGATCATAGAGACCTACTTTTATTGACAACTGATGATGGTCGTAGTCACTACACTTACATAAAAGATTTTAATAGACTCGTGTTTGCTCAAATTACCAAACATAAAAGTAAGGTACAAGTTTGTAAACGATGCTTCCAGCATTTTTCATCAAATCGAGAAGGTACTGCCGAATGGATAAAAGAACACATGGAATACTGTGGAGAGAACAAACCGACCCGAATCGTATTACCTAAACCTAGTGAGGACGGTAGACCACCAACTGTTTCTTTTACGAAAGTACAAAATCAGATGAGGATCCCTATCGTCATCTATGCAGATTTTGAATGCGTGCTAAAAAAAATAGACAAAAACCATCCCATTCATTCGCATACAACTCCCTACCAACGCCACCTCCCTATGAGTTTCTGCACCTATATTAAGGTTGCAGAAGACATTCCTCGTCAGTGCCTACCTCCTGACTTTCCCGTGGAGCCCTACATTTATACAGGCGAGGATGCAGCAAAGGAGTTCATGAAACATATAAAGTCTGTAGCTGAAAAAGTTTCAAAGGTGTACTCGACGAAACAACCTATGCTACCCCTTACACAATCTCAACTAGCAGCATTTTCAAAATCTCAGCATTGCTACCTTTGCTCCAAACCTTTTGTCTCCTCCAACAGAAAAGTCGCGGACCATGACCACATCACTGGTCTTTATCGTGGAGCAGCTCATTCACAATGTAATATTCTTTACCGTACTCCTCGATTTCTCCCCGTCTTTCTCCACAATCTGAGTGGTTACGACTCTCATTTCATAGTTCGAGAGTTGGGCTATGATAACAGTCGTATTAGCGTCATACCCAACAGTGAGGAAAAATATATTTCTTTTAGTAAACAGGTTGGGCCGCTAACGGTTAGATTCGTGGATACTTTTAGGTTCATGGCATCTAGCTTAGATAAATTATCGAAAAACCTCCCACGACATAAGTTCGTCGATATGAAACCCAAAGAAAAATATTGGATCGAAAAAGTAAGAAATAAAGAAATTACATGCTTATTTGTAATAAACTTTGTTAAATTTATATAAAAGTGGTAAAAATGTTGAAAAAATGCATTAGAATTTGAACGAAAATTGTTAAAATCTAACAAACTGACTGGAAAAAATACGAAATTAAAAGAAAACACATCGGTACGAAGAAGTAAGAAAATATATGGTCATTTGTTATAAAATTTGTAATAAATGTAGGTGATGCATAAGAATTTGCAAGAAAATTGTTAAAATCTTATAAAATTATAAGAAAAGATATGAAAACCTAGAAAAATATTGGATCGAAGAAGTATGAAAATATATGATCGTTTGTTATAAACTTTGTTAAATTTATATAAAAGATGTAAAAATGTTGAAAATGCATTAGCATTTGTACAAAAATTGTTAAAATCTTATAAAATTATAAGAAAAGATATGAAAGCCAAGAAAAATATTGGATCGAAGAAGTAAGAAAATATATGATCGTTTGTTATAAACTTTGTTAAATTTATATAAAATCTGTAAAAATGTTGAAAAAATGCATTAGAATTTGAACGAAAATTGTTAAAATCTAACAAACTGACTGGAAAAAATACGAAATTAAAAGAAAACACATCGGTACGAAGAAGTAAGAAAATATATGGTCATTTGTTATAAAATTTGTAATAAATGTAGGTGATGCATAAGAATTTGCAAGAAAATTGTTAAAATCTTATAAAATTATAAGAAAAGATATGAAAACCTAGAAAAATATTGGATCGAAGAAGTATGAAAATATATGATCGTTTGTTATAAACTTTGTTAAATTTATATAAAAGTTGTAAAAATGTTGAAAATGCATTAGCATTTGTACAAAAATTGTTAAAATCTTATAAAATTATAAGAAAAGATATGAAAGCCAAGAAAAATATTGGATCGAAGAAGTAAGAAAATATATGATCGTTTGTTATAAACTTTGTTAAATTTATATAAAATCTGTAAAAATGTTGAAAAAATGCATTAGAATTTGAACGAAAATTGTTAAAATCTAACAAACTGACTGGAAAAAATACGAAATTAAAAGAAAACACATCGGTACGAAGAAGTAAGAAAATATATGGTCATTTGTTATAAAATTTGTAATAAATGTAGGTGATGCATAAGAATTTGCAAGAAAATTGTTAAAATCTTATAAAATTATAAGAAAAGATATGAAAACCTAGAAAAATATTGGATCGAAGAAGTATGAAAATATATGATCGTTTGTTATAAACTTTGTTAAATTTATATAAAAGTTGTAAAAATGTTGAAAATGCATTAGCATTTGTACAAAAATTGTTAAAATCTTATAAAATTATAAGAAAAGATATGAAAGCCAAGAAAAATATTGGATCGAAGAAGTAAGAAAATATATGATCGTTTGTTATAAACTTTGTTAAATTTATATAAAATCTGTAAAAATGTTGAAAAAATGCATTAGAATTTGAACGAAAATTGTTAAAATCTAACAAAATGACTGGAAAAATGCGAAATTAAAAGAAACACAACGGTACGAAGAAGTAAGAAATAAAGAAATTATATGTCTAATTGTTATAAAAGTTGTAAAAATGTAGAAAATGCGTGATAATTTATGCAGAATGGGTTAAAATCATAAAATACCTCTTACCTGAAAGAACAACAAATTTTACGAATAAAACAGTTTAAAATATTTGAAAGAGGAGAGTTTAAGGTCTATGAATAGTTCGCCACTCACATTCACACTGAACCGTACGGCTCGAGAATGTTAAGCCGGTCGCGCTCTAACGTTCTCGGCTATCCCGGCCCCGAATCAAACACAAGTCCGTCTTTTTGAACCGTAACCGTTCGGCTCGAGAATGTTAAGCGGGTCGCGCTTTTTTGTTTCCATTGCTGTGACAAGGGTGGGTTTTGGGATAATCGGATGTGTCCAATTCGTCCAACATAGTGGTCAGGTCCATGTAAAAGTCGTCAGTTTTTATCTCATAAATGAAACTGTCTGTGTCTGTATACAGTAATTTCAGTTTGTCAGGTCCGTACTTTTCTAACATTGTCTTATAGTGGAACTCATACATCCTGACTTTGGACAGATCGAGAATGGCCATTCCTACATAAATAGGTTTGTTCATTGTGATCTGTTCATAGTCGAGATGTACAGCTACTAAAGTTTCACTATATATTGTCCTGTCCTTAAAAGTGGGTTTGGCAATGAGTTTTTGTAATCTCTTATCGTCAGTAACCAGTTCTATTTTTATACGTTTTCTTACATCTTCCATAAATTTTCCAAATACGGCGTTATTCATAAGTTTGAAAAAATCTTTGTCGAAATCGTTGGTCGATTGCTGTCTCATTCGGGTGTTGAGTTCGATATATGAACTTAGCCAACGGGACTGCCTGAACCGTAGCGCTCGATGTACGTGTACTAAACGGAGACCAAGGCTCATCGCTTGTTTTAAGTTGGCAAAGTGTACGACATATTTTTCCCTTTTAGACAAAGGAGCTAATAATTTCTTTAACTAATAATTTCCGAAAGGTACCAATTTCGGAGGGACTCTATTTTCTGGAAGAAGAGGAAAATCGTTGTGAACATCGTGTAACTCTTCGGGGTACTCAATGTCCGCTTCAACAATATAGCCGTATGGACCGTCTTCTCGTATATTTTCCCATTTTAGAGCATTGGGATCTTCAACCCATTCAAAACTGCCATAAGGAATGGGGTTTGACATTGCCCATCCGTACAATTGTTCGCATCAAGGTAGGCGATGTACTTCGATTCGTTATGAGGCTCATGGTTTGGGTTAAGATTCCTGTTATCAGCTTTGCTATAACGTTGGCTGCATTGACATATTCCTCCCCTGATTCCGCGTTCGATCATAAGTAACTGATCATAATCAGTCAAGAGGTCAAGGTGTATGCCAGTATACTTGAGCATGGCATCCCATGCCAGGCCAGGAGCCGTGAAGTACCAAGCAGGATCTAAAGAATATGCTCCCATACAAACATCTCTGAAATTTTCAAATATGTCGCATAGGAGCATAACTACTTTAAGGTAGAGCTCACTGTACTCGCCTAGGGTTCTAACTTCAAATGCATTCCAGACTGACTGGGCATGATGGTAGTCTTCGTTTGAGATATCACATTCGTTAAGGGTACTATAGAATGCCTCCTTAGGTGGTAGAACGGTTTCCTTTAGTTTCTCAAATGAATCTGTATAATCGTAGGGATACACTCCTTTAGGTATAACTAAATACATCTTGTCGGCAGGGAAGAATTTAGCCGTGTCGACGAACTTATGTCGTGGGAGGTTTTTCGATAATTTATCTAAGCTAGATGCCATGAACCTAAAAGTATCCACGAATCTAACCGTTAGCGGCCCAACCTGTTTACTAAAAGAAATATATTTTTCCTCACTGTTGGGTATGACGCTAATACGACTGTTATCATAGCCCAACTCTCGAACTATGAAATGAGAGTCGTAACCACTCAGATTGTGGAGAAAGACGGGGAGAAATCGAGGAGTACGGTAAAGAATATTACATTGTGAATGAGCTGCTCCACGATAAAGACCAGTGATGTGGTCATGGTCCGCGACTTTTCTGTTGGAGGAGACAAAAGGTTTGGAGCAAAGGTAGCAATGCTGAGATTTTGAAAATGCTGCTAGTTGAGATTGTGTAAGGGGTAGCATAGGTTGTTTCGTCGAGTACACCTTTGAAACTTTTTCAGCTACAGACTTTATATGTTTCATGAACTCCTTTGCTGCATCCTCGCCTGTATAAATGTAGGGCTCCACGGGAAAGTCAGGAGGTAGGCACTGACGAGGAATGTCTTCTGCAACCTTAATATAGGTGCAGAAACTCATAGGGAGGTGGCGTTGGTAGGGAGTTGTATGCGAATGAATGGGATGGTTTTTGTCTATTTTTTTTAGCACGCATTCAAAATCTGCATAGATGACGATAGGGATCCTCATCTGATTTTGTACTTTCGTAAAAGAAACAGTTGGTGGTCTACCGTCCTCACTAGGTTTAGGTAATACGATTCGGGTCGGTTTGTTCTCTCCACAGTATTCCATGTGTTCTTTTATCCATTCGGCAGTACCTTCTCGATTTGATGAAAAATGCTGGAAGCATCGTTTACAAACTTGTACCTTACTTTTATGTTTGGTAATTTGAGCAAACACGAGTCTATTAAAATCTTTTATGTAAGTGTAGTGACTACGACCATCATCAGTTGTCAATAAAAGTAGGTCTCTATGATCTTCCTTTTCCTGCCTAACGACTTTTAGGGGATAAACTTCCTCCTTCTCTCCGAGAGCGAAAACATTTATACTTATATTATTACGTTGTTCAAACTTTTTAACCTCGTGGAGAGGGGTGGGGAAGGAAATGCAACTAAAGTCATACCTGTGCTCAAGATTTTTATATTTGCTCACTCTTTGTCCATCGTCATCAATAAATCGTGATAATACTGCGTACATGAAGTATCGGTCATCGTCGTTATTTCTGGCCTCTCTGAGACTATATAAGGAGTTATATAGTCTCAGAGAGGTCAAAATACAAAATGGCGGATAAGGAAAAAACAAAATGGCGGCCTAAAGGCAGGTACTCAATCATTGGGGGATATTCAAGAGAAATGCTAAAATATGGCGAGATAACAATATTCTATAGGTACTTAACCCTTCACCTAAGGAAGGTCAGAAAAAAAATCCTGAAGGTCATTCAAATTAGGTAGTCAAGGTATAGTAGAACCCAACAAGGGGTCACGTGATGGAAGTATAGTTAGGAATGGTGTACATGGTACTTACGGAGTAGACGGACGCGCAAAAAAGTGCGCCAGAATCCCCAAAATCACCCTAATGATAAGAATTTATGAATGAGGATGCAAGAACTGGTTTGGTAAATTTTTTCTAGCTGGTCTGCGCTTAATGGCTAGTGGCCGAAACTGTGATAAAAATATTTTAACTAATAAAGGGCAATATTTTTACACGTTTTCAGATGATTGAACTTAACAGTTTTTATTTATTAGTGTAGTTTGAATTTACTCTTAAACATAAATTAATGTTCCAGAAAAATTTTCATAATCTTAATATTTGATCTCATTAAAAATGTATGTCATTGTTGTCAAAATTTTTCCTATTTCCTTAGAAACAGAAATATTATTATTGTTCACTTAAAAAAAGTCTAGGATTTGCTGAATGCTTGTACTTGTATTATACAACTATGTATGAGCAACTATCTGCTGATCAATGGCAAAAATTTTTGGGAATATCCCGTTGTATATTAAAAGATGATGTGAAGAAAGAACCGAAACGGCGGAGAAATGACGATAATTGGAAGCTACTATTAACTTACGTACCCTATCCGAAATATAGCGTTCATTTTACTTTTGGTTACGAGAAGCGTAATGTTTCAAAATACTTGTACGATCCAAGTTATTCTTTAAAACGCAACCCAAACAAAATATACTCTATTTGCCCACCATCCAACAAAAAGATATGTTACGGTTTAGAACCTTTTCTTAACATTTCTACGCGTTATAAAATTAAAACTTATATCAGATTCATGGCACGTGAGTGCAATCGCCCTCTATACCATACTTCAATACCAATTTTAAAATTGGAGCTAAAATATGCGCTCAGAAAAATTTCTCGGAGAAATGAAATGTTTCATATTATCGAAAGACACAGAAAGATGAAAAATATTACTAATTTAGGCCATTTAATAAAGGGTTACACTCAGGGCGTGGTCGACACAGCACTTCGAAGGAAACAAAGGCATGATGAAGTTAAAGGTTGTGTCAGAATCTTATGCGCATACCAGTTGCAAGAAGAAATAAAAAAGCTCTATTTCGTGAAACGTATTTTAGTTGACAACCCTAGATTAAGTTTTCGCACTCGAGTAAAATATAGCGCGTTGGATGACATTCACAGTGTTCAATTACTGGAAGAAATGCTTTCGTTACACGTCAAGAGTGTACCTGAAGCCTTTGGTAATTCTTATGAGGGTTCATTCATTTCAGTGTCAGTAAATTACAAGTACGGAATGAGGCAGATCATAAATAGAGTATATTTGAATGAGCTATACTGTTGTAATTTAAAGCTAAGGTCTCTGCAATCAGAACTAGAACTCTTAAAAATACCAGAACTAGAGATAGAAATGGGAAAGGCGGCCCAATTATCTCTTGAGGAAGCAGTGCTATTTTATCATCTACCAGATGTATGGAGGGAATTGGCTAAAACAATAGAAGATTCTTTTAATCTAAAACGATGGTAAAAATGTTTTATTATTTTCTATTTATATGTACCTACGAGCGTAATACATATGTACATAAATATTTCGTTACAAATTATAGATTTAGGAAGGCAGCCAAGTTTACAAAGTTCATTACATCAAAGTAATGTCCATTACACTGATTTTTATTAATTTTCATGTTACTACATGTTTTGGTAAATTATAGATAGATGGAAAAATGAAATTGTTTTTAATATCACTATACTACTATACTACTACAAATTAATACCATAATTTGAGTTGCGTGTTTACTGCGGTAGTGTTAACATCGCTCCAGTAATCCTCTGCAGCTTCAGATAAATAAGGCCAGTTCTTTCCTTTTCATTATTCTTCTGTACATATATTTATTATTTTTCTCTTTTCTTTTTATTTAAAGATATTATATTATTTATATTTATCAGTGAACTATTTTAAGATAAATTGATGGGGGTAGATAGTGATGGAGGGGAAAAACCTCTTCCCATTCATACAGATAATAAAAATGAAATAAATGCTGGTTCAAATATACAACCTCAATTCGAAAATATCAAATATCTCCGGTATTTTAAGGATCCGTTTATAATAATAGTGGAAAAGAATGATCAGGAAAATCTGTCTTTTTTCCATGACAGGAAAGTAGGTAAGTTTTTCGGGCTTAGCGATATTTATGTTCATAGAATTCGAAGGAAAAATAAAAATCAAATAGAGATCACTTTTAAGTCGTACGAGCAAGCTAATCGATTTCTTGATCACCCCTTTCTAAGCAAAAATAATGTCAGGGCCTTTATACCACTTCAATATGTTCTTAAATTTAGTGTTATTAGAGACGTTCACACATCCATAACAGAGGAAGAAATATTAAAAAAATTATTGTCTACAGAGAAAGTCCTAAGAGTAAGATGTTTTAATAGAATTATAAGAGACGATAAGAGGGAAATATCCAAAGTACCTTCTGGTTCAGTACAAATAGTTTTTCATTCACAAAGGACAGTGTAGCTTTATATTTGGCCCCACGAAAAGTAACCCCTTATGTTACTAAGCCACGTTTTCATGAAAAATGTCTTAGATACGGGCTTATGCAAGATAGGTGTAGAGGTCGAGAGAGGCGTATGAATTCTGGAGATAACCAACATACCTCTCAAAATTTCTCAGCGTTAACAAAAAGTATTTATTGTAAATTGAACCACAAACCAAATGATAAAACCTGTCCTGAAAAATTAAGACAAGACAAAATCAAAGAATTAATGGCGGTTAGACCTATTAGTTATAAAGAGGCCTCTGATATATTCCCTATTCAGACAACTAATAGATTTTCACTTTTAGATTTCCCACAAATTGAAGACAATTCGCATCAGTTTAATAGCTCTCTTTTAAGAAATCCTCGAAAAAAAAATTCCTCAACCGCGTACCACAGACTTCGAGAAAAAACGGAAAGAGGAAGAACAAATCGAAAACATTGATTTTTCTAGCAATAAAGCTGGTTCTAGCAAACCTAAAACTCTAATCAATTTTGAAAATCCGCATAAATACACACCCGACTCTTCTTCTTCTTTCGCTTATCCTCTCCGTGCCTTTCAGCGTTGGGAAGTGCATAGCCAGGAATTCCACTCCTCTGTGTTCCTTGCCAGATTCCTGGCCTGTCGGAGATCTTTGCCTCTTCCTCTGCAAAGTCTGTTAATATACTCGATATAGGACATTCTTGGGCGTCCTATAGGTCTTCTGCCATCCAGAACATAGTCCATCGTCTTTAATGGGTCCCTATGTTCCTCCATCCTAACTACATGTCCGAACCATTTCAATTGACGGGTTTGCAGAACCTCTTTGAATGGGGCGATCTCGAGTTCCTGTCGTATTCTTTCATTTCGAACATGGTCCCTTTTAGTCCTACCTGCGACTCTGGGTAAAAATTTCATTTCAGCAGCAGTGACTCTGCTCTCCTGCTTGTCTGTCAATACCCAGCTTTTTGCGCCGTACAAAAGTATTGGAAGGTACACCGATTAAATTACATGGAGCTTGACGTCCTTAGTCACCTCTCGCTTTCCTACAACAGTGTTGCAGTCCTGCAACAGTGTTCCTACAACAGATCTGGTAGTAGACAGCATTAGCTTTACTTATTCTGTTCGATATTTCCGAGTCCACTTTCCCAGATCTTTCTATGACTGTTCCTAAGTAGCTGAAGTCCGTGACCACTTCCAGCTCTTCTCCATTGCAATGCACATGTAGGTCTTCGATCTGTCTTCCAACTTGTAGCACCTTGCTTTTGCTGGTATTGATCTCCATCCCCTTTCGGCGAAGTTCTTCGTACCATTCATTCACTGCTTGCTGTAACTTTTCAACTGAATCAGTGATAAGAACAACGTCATCAGCATAGAGTAGAAGCTGTATCACCACTGGACGAAGGTTTCTTCTCACAAGGAACGTCCTTTCTGTTCTTCTCTTACATATAGCAGCCACTTCATCAATATAGATTAGGAATAACAATGGGCTTAAACTATCTCCTTGTTTGACCCCCCTTGTTATGTTGAAGTGACCAGATTCCAACCCGTTCAACCGAACAACTCCCTTTGGGTGTTGGTAAGTGGATTTAATAGCGTCTACTAGGTTCTTTGCTCTAAGAGCCTCCCATATTTCATGTCTGAGAACCGTGTCGAATGCTGCTTTAAGGTCTAGGAAAGCGAGGTATAAACTTTTATCTCGGTCCCACGATTTCTGGATAACATTTCTTAGGGAAAATATGTGGTCCTGGGTCTGCCGCCCTGGTCTAAACCCAGCTTGCTCTTCCCCAATAAGGTGCTCAACTAGGGGCCTTAGTCTTCCTTCCAGGACAGTTGTATATAGCTTGTAAACACACCCGACTCAAAATACGTAAATATGCTAAATGCATTAATTCAAAAAGTTAAAAACGTAGAAAAAGATTAAGACACTATAAATATCATAGGGCAAACGTTTTATAATTTTATTCAAGATAATAAAGAAGTTATAAATATCATTGCAGAACGTAACGAAATTGAGAATGATGCAATGTATATAGAATAGCAAGATTGTTAAATCAATAGTCAACATTATTTTAAATTGCTTAACATTAATCATGACAAATTACACAATATTTTCAAGAAAATTAAACCTTAAAATACTTCAACATAATTGAAACAAAAACAAATTTCAGGAATTCGTAAACTTATTGAATATAAACAAATTTCATGCAGCGTTACTCCAGGAAACCTGGTTTAACAGTCAGAGAACATATAACGCTAGAAACTTCACCATTATCAGCAGAAATAGGCGGGATAGGTATGGTGGAGTAGGAATTTTCTTGCACAATAGACTCAAATTCGAAAAAATCGAGATCCCCATACCGGTCCAATTGAAGCTTTAGGTATAAAAATAACAAATACAAACCCACAATTAATATTGGTTTCTGTGTACATTCCTCCAAAAGGTAAACCAACAGCCTCAAATTTAAATTCCCTTTTCTCTCTTGATATTGGGTTGTCCGGAAAATAATGCAGGTTTTCAAGCTTTCTTTTAAAACATTCTATATATAGTAATCTGTTTACTTTTAGGGGATTATTTATTCGTACGAGTGTCAACAGTTGCTAATCCTCTTCTAAACGACAATGTTTGTTTATCTCTATAGCATCTCGCCACTTGGAAATAATTCAGTCTTTCCCACGATGTCACGTCGTGAATTTCGTACGATTTTTTTTTACGAGTTTAAACTCGGCCGCAGTGGAGCCCAGACGGCTAGAAACATCAACCAAGTGTGGGGCGAGGGAATTGTTACTGAGTGCACTGTTCAAAGGTGGTTTAAAAAATTTCGGGAGGGAGACTTCAGCCTCGAAGATAAAGAAGGTCGTGGAAGGCCTTCCTCTCTTGATGACGATATTCTCCGATCATCGGTGGAAGAAAACCCCAGAATAACTGTTCGAGAACTTGCGGAAAAACTTCAAGTAAGCAAATCGACCGTCGGTGACCACCTCAAGGCGATTGGAAAAATGAAAAAACCCAAATCCTGCATTATTTTCCGGACAACCCAATAGTAGATTCCCAGGGCATTCTATAGTCATCGGGGGAGATTTTAACGCCCACTCATCTTTTTTCGGTACGGAGGAAATGGATTCACAAAGAGGAGATCTGATAGTTCAAGAATCATCTAAATCGTCATTCATGCTATTAAATGAACCCAATATAGCAAGAAAAATAAGTTCCCCCGAATCAAACCATCCATTTTTAGATCTAGCCTTTGTCTCAGCTGATTTGTTTAATAAATTATCATGGACACTTTCCTCTGAAACTTTAGGTAGCGATCATTTTCAAATAATTTTGGAACACGACAACTTAACCCTCAAAAATAAATTCTATAATAAAAGAAACTTTAAAAGAATGAATGAAAAGCTCTATGTTGAGTCGATAAATAAACTTAATGATGAATCTGAAAAATGTAGTTACCAGCAATCAAGAAACAGCAGTATCATTTTTACAAAAAATGTGCAATATTTTCGAACCCAGGCATCCACCAATAATCAAGCAATTAATACCATGGCCAACAATAGACCCATAGGCAAAACCTTTCCAGGAAACTGAGCTTGAAGCAGCGCTTAAGGGCAAGAAAGGCACTGCTCCTGGAATAGATGAAATTAATCTAAGAAATAACTACACGATGATACGACTCCTTCCCAGCCAAATATTTAATAAATTATTAGTTGCATTCAACAATATTTGGCAGAAATCGGAAGTTCCTACAGAATGGCGAACAATCTAGATCGTACCCATTCCGAAACCAACCAAAGATCCAGCCCTTATCTCCTCCTACAGATCTATAGCCCTAATATCCTGTTTAGCAAAAACTTTTAATATAATTGTAAAATCTAGACTAGAATGGTTTTTAGAAAAACAAGAAATCATCAGTCCATATTGTTTTGGTTTTAGAAAATGTCGGTCAACTGTTGATGGAATTTGGTATCTCACAAACATAATTTATAAAACATTTAAGGAGAAACAAATTTTACTTACTCTAACCCTAGATATTGAAAAAGCGTATGATAATGTAAGGATTCAAATTCTAACGAAGCAACTAAAAACCCTAGGTATTCCTAATATTATGATAAACTGGATATCTGAGTATCTTTCCGTTCGCACCTATACGATACGTACAGACGAGGGGCCAGTCAGTTTTGATTCATACAACGGCTTGCCACAGGGGGATGTTTTAAGCCCAATTCTATTCAATATTTACTCGGCACATATTCTTAAGAACCAACCCCCAGATGAACCCACCCACCTGTCACATGATTCAATTTGCCGACGATTTCCTGGTTTTTACGGTGGTAAACAACCCAGAAAAAGGGAAGGAAGTCATTAGCCGAGCTCTTGAGTATTTGGAAGAACGGTTTTCTAAAATACATTTTCAAATAAATCACGACAAATGCACCTCGGTACCTTTCACAAAAAAAAAAGAAAATTTGCAATAAATAATTTTGATGTCATCAATAATCGTTAATATATCAAAGCAGTAGATAAGGTTAAGTTTTTAGGAGTCATTTTAGACAATAAGTTAAATTTCAAATCTCACATAATGAACATAAAACACAGAGCCCTTCAGAATGTGAATATTTTAAAATCATTAGCAGGAGTCTCATGGGGATCCCACCCTATTAACTTGTTACTGCTATATAAGACTATCGTGCGCTCATTATTAGACTATTAGAGAGATTATTATCGAGTTCAGCCCAAAGTAAGCCTAACCCCGTGGTTTCGAAAAATCCGCATGGATATAGGCAGGGATCATATACTGAAAATAACGAGGCTGAGGACAAATCACGGGAGCGCGAAGTATCTTGGCTTAATGAACATAGAAGCCAGCGGAATATGTGAGCTCTGTAACTGTCTAGAGGACCCACGTCATATAGTGTTTAGGTGTAAGAAATATAACAAGATCAGAGTAGAATTAAATTTCAATCTTAATACTGAGGAGTTCTTTCAATCTAAAAGAACTGGATAAAGATAAGGTAGCAAATTTAAGGGAGATGTTGGATAAAATAAAAGAAATTCTATAAACGAAAAAATAAATAAAGATTATAGACAAATTCAACTCTACATAGAAAAGGGACATATGGTTATATAGGATTTGGAAACAAATCTTGAAACCAAAAAAAAAAAAAAAAAAAAAAAAAAAAAAAAAAAAAAAAAAAAAAAAAAAAAAAAAAAAAAATTGGGTTGGTGAAAGAAAATAGGCCATATGTTTTATTTAAAACATTTATTCTCAATGTTTCTTTTTTAAATCTTGCTGCTTTTATAAGAGTTAGTATTTAACAGATAAAATATAATAGATAAAAAGAATTGTATGAGTATACCATGTGAAGCTGGAGGTTTCAACGCCTAGAATGAGGGAAACGGGTACCGAGTAGGAACGAAAAAAAAAGTCGAACTAAAAAAAGTCAAGGTTAGGGACGGTAGCGGAAGAGAGGATTTATCAAAATCAAAGGAATGGTTTAAGCTTAAAGCGTATTCCGAGAGTCTAGAAGCGGAAAGGTTACGGGAAGTTATGGAGTATTTGTGCCGGGAAATGCGGGTTTTACGATGGTTTGAATTGTAATTAGGGGTTGAACAAGGGACACGGTAAACAATAGTGGATTGAATATAAATACGCCCAACTCTGCTCCTAAGACGAAATTATGATCATGAAGGGACAATTTTTTTTCTATATCAGTCAGTTTTGGTATAATTTTCACGTACTGTAACTTCTTCGTAATCCTTACCAATAACATACAAATCCAATTACGCGAATAGGAAAAAAGCAGGCGTTTCTTTCTTGCCTTATGATTAAGATAAAATTTTCCTTTATTTTTCTCCTTTTATTCTTAGGTATCTTATTTCTTTTCCTGACACTCAAAGATAATCTGATTTAATTTATATTTTGCCTTCCTTAGTTTAGATTAACTATTCAGTAGATTTTTTTTTTTATGGGGCTGGAAGGGTGTTCTACAAGAGGTTTTTTAAATTAAGAGGTAAACTCTAAAACGTTGGAATCCTCTTCTCCAAAAAATCCCAAATCCTTTTTCCGTATACATATATATATATATATATATATATATATATATATATATATATATATATATATATATATATATATATATATAATAAATCCTAATAATAGAACATGTAAGAATATACATTTTTTATATTGCTGTGGTTTGAATTGACTGATTTTATATTTATTATGCAGATCAATCCGAAATATCAATTGGACATTTTTTGAAAATTACTTAAATTCGCATTTGCTTCATGTATTATTGTAAATTTCAAACATCAAACATTATTTCAAATAAAAAAGTTGTAACTTTCAATAAATAAAAAGACTTTTAATAGATTGTTTAGAGAAATAAGTCAAATTAAAAAAATAAAAATAAATAATAGTATGATTTGGTCACTAGCGCGTGATAAAACATTATCGAACCAAACAAAGTAATGAGCTACCTGCAGATACAACTTAAGTCACTAAGAACCTAAGATCAGATCGCTGCTACGATTAGTTTCTCTTGTTGGTAAGACCCAGGGGAGTTAAAATCACCAATAATCTCATATAAAAATATCTATATAATACTTTCTTCATAGTAATTTTTATAATTATTTCATATCATTCATCATTCATTCATATTCATTATTTCATCAACCAAGTATAAATTGCTAATATCACAATTTTTTTTTTTTTTGTAAATATTCATTGAAACACTTTTTGATAGTTTAATAATAATATTGATTATATTTAGAAGTAATGTTCCTTCTAAAAAAAACCAATATTAATATATAAATTATGCTGCCAAGCATGAAGAAGGGTGAAAGGAAAAGAATAAGGGCTTTACTAATAAGAAAACAAACAAAATTGTGGAAAAAAATAGCTTAAGTAGTGGAAAATTTCATCGTTGTATGTTTTGATTGATTTTCTATTTTCTGCTAAGAATTGAAATAAGCTAATTAATAAATGCCATGAAAATAATACAGATACTTATTAATATAAAAAATAACTTAAAAGTATTAAGAAAGGGACCCGAAGAAATATCATTTCGCTTAAAATTGCAGGTCTATTTGATTGTTAAGAAATTTTTTAAATTATTAAGAGGATTATAACTAATTAGGGTTATTCACGTAAGCAAAAGATTAATATATATACAGTAAAGAGATAATGTTTACAGGGTATTATTTTGCAGGCCCCATGAAATGAGATTATTTTCTTCCATCTTTTATGCTATAGGTGAAAAATAAATTTTATAAATGTTGCGGTGCTGCTATACATGTTTTTTTTATATTTTATTGATCATGATGTGGTTAGATATATTAAAAATTCATTAAATACCAATTTTGAGAATAATGCAGTTGACTAAAGTTTATATAATATTTTCCATCAAGTAGGTAACATATTGAACATATTCAATTTTTTTTTTCCAGGGAAAAAACTCTTTTTTGGATCAAAACATATACCGATTACTACAGAGGTTTTACACTAAATTTATATCAGCAAACTTTGTAAGTTACTATATTTTAAATTACTCTAATGAAATTTACCCTTTAAATTAGTTTCATGACAAAGCCACTGGCTTACATCTTATTATTATTTTTTATCTATACGAAAAAGATGTTGTCTTCTCCAATGCACACGGTTGGTCAAAGTTACAATCAGGCCATTAAAACCATTACGGCCACAATTTTAAATGAACCTTTACGAAGTTTTATTAACAGTTTTTTTTAACACTGAACAAAAAATACCCTCTAGAAAATGTCTTTGGATTGTGTCATGAGTATTTTTAGCCTATATGATCAAAAATGTTTTTCAAATCAGTTACTTTTTTTACCCTCAGCTTCCGGACTAAAACGTGGTGCCGCCCTTGCCAGAGATAAATTGTATTTAACTTTTCATTTAAATCAAAACTTTTTTTCCAGAGATTAACTGTGGTGAAATATTACCTTTTTATGCACTGTTATAACTTGTAAACATATGTTTCCTTTACCTTTATACACTGTTATATCTAATGTTATACAATTCACATCTAGTGTAATTATGATTGCAATAAAGCTTATTTTACAACTAGAAGGTTTAATCATTACAATTTATTGCAATCATTTCAATAATAGTTATTTGATAACATTTATTATCAAGATGGACAAGTATTTTAAGCCCGAAAGATTTGAAGCTGAACACACATCTGCATCAAGCACTTCTCAGTGGAATCATTGGAAGAGAACATTCGAAATCTTCACAGCATCAATCAAGGCCTCTGAAGCAGATAAGTTATTACTACTTTATAATCATATCAGTCACCCTATTTATGAGCTTATTAGTGAATGTATGTCCTACGAGGCGGCTATTACTAGGTTAGATGGACTTTACATTAAACCTAAAAATGAGATATATTCTAGGCACAAATTAATGACACGACAACAACAGTCTGGTGAAACTGTAGATCAATTTTTACAATCCTTACGTCAACTTAGTGTTGATTGTGGCTTCAAAACGGTCCAGGCTGAAGTCTACAGGGACGAATACATTCGCGATGCCTTTATAAGCGGTCTTTCCTCCCATAACATTCGACAAAGGCTACTTGAGAATTTCACTTTAACTCTAGACGATGCTTTATTGAAAGCTCGTTCGTTAGAATCAGCACAAACATTCTCTGAGACATATTTAAGCAATAATTCGCAAGTTGCAACAACTGATACTTTAAGGACGCCTTCAACTCCGACATTAACTGCAGCTGTTAATTCTAAATGTTACTTTTGTGGTCTTAATCGACACTCACGGATATCATGCCCTGCTCGTGATGCTATTTGTAAGCTCTGTAGTAAGAAAGGCCATTATGCTAAAGTTTGCAGATCTTCCAAACTTCAAAACCGGACTGCAGCCACATCTTCCCGTCCCGATTCGCCTCAGCAGCAAGATACTGATAGCTTTGGAACAGTGGCTTGTCTCCCAGGTAAAACGTTTACATCCCAGGTAACTCGGTGTTCAGGGATTTCAGCAGCTTCCCCTCTCAGTCTTTCCAAATCTATTATTAAGATAAAAATAAATGATTTCTCAGCAGAGGGGCTAATTGATACCGGAAGCTCTGAAAGCTATATCAGCGATGCGTTCGCTTCCCAACACAATATTCAACAGTACCCTACCTCTTCAGAAGTTGCCATGGCTTCATCCTCCTTGGCCATGTCAATTAAAGCTTATTGTTTGGTCAATTTACAAATATCAAATAATCGATATGCTAACACAAAGTTGAGCGTCCTGAAAGATTGTTGTGCAGATATTATTTTGGGACATGATATCTTACAACAACATTCTCAATTATCCATACAATTTGGTGGTAAAAAACCTGTTTTACAGATCAGTAGTAGCCTAACATGTGCCAAAGTCAGTCCTGCTTCACTATTTCAGCATTTAGCCCCAAACTGTAGGCCGATCGCCATCAAATCCCGGCGTTATTCAGTAGAAGACGAAGAATTTATCTCATCACACATTAAAAAACTACTTTCCGATGGTATAATTGAGGAAAGTAACTCACCATGGAGAGCACAGGTGTTGGTAGTAAGCGGAACCCACAGAAAACGCATGGTTGTCGACTACTCACAAACAATTAATAAATATACTATGTTGGATGCATATCCCGTCCCCCCTATTGAAAAAATAGCTTCCAATGTCGCCAAGTATAGTATTCATAGCACTATAGATCTAAAAAGTGCATATTACCAGATACCTATCAGAAAGGATGAGAGGCATTTTACTGCTTTTGAGGCTGCAGGAAAACTGTGGCAATTTAAGCGGATACCTATGGGTGTGACTAACGGTGTGGCGGCATTCCAGAGGAAGATGGACGAGATTAGGACCAGAGAAGGCTTGAAAGGAGTCAACATTTATTTGGACGACATAACAGTCAGTGGCAAGGACCAAGCTGAGCATGACTTAAACCTAGAAAAATTTCTGAGTGTTTGTCAAAAATATGCTTTGACAATAAACAAACAAAAATCCCGGTTTAATTTAACATCCATTAAAATCCTGGGATACCTCATAGAAAACAACACTTTGAAACCTGATCCCGATAGACTGAAACCTTTAATCGATTTCCCTATTCCGAGAAATAGAGTTTCACTGGAGCGGGCACTTGGAATGTTTGCGCATTACTCGAAATGGGTTCCAAAATTTTCAGATAAAATACGGAGACTAGTTAACTGCAGAAAATTTCCTATGGATACAGAATTAGTTCAAGACTTCAATAATATTCGTTCCTGTATCGCTAAATCCTACGTTTTCAATATCGAGGAAGATATACCATTTTGCGTTGAAACAGATGCCTCGGATATAGCAATAGCAGCTGTACTCACTCAGAATAAACGTCCTGTTGCCTTTTTTTTAAGAACATTATCCAAGAGTGAGCGGAACCATCCTGCAGTTGAGAAAGAAGCCTACGCAATCATGGAATCCCTTCGAAAATGGCGCCACTATTTAATTGGTCGGAGGTTCCAACTTATAACGGATCAAAAATCCATTTCTTACATGTTTGACATTCGACATTCTGGAAAAATAAAAAATGAAAAATTTACTAGATGGCGTCTTGAACTTGCACCATACAACTACGACATTGTCTACACACCAGGGAAGGAGAATCATGCTGCTGACGCATTATCGAGGACTTGCAGCTCAGTACATACTTTTGACAGGCTGGTGTATTTTCATAATGCCCTCTGTCATCCTGGCGTTACACGGATGGCCCATTGGGTAAAAAGTCAAAATCTACCTTATTCAATTGATGAAGTTCGGAAGGTAACTTCTTCTTGCAGGACTTGCTCCGAAGTGAAGCCTCGTTTTCATTACAGGCAAAGCTCACTTATCAAAGCAACATCCCCCTTTGAGCGACTAAGCATCGATTTTAAAGGTCCATTACCCTCAAACACTCCTCGTAAATATCTTTTAACAGTGGTCGATGAATTCTCCAGATTCCCGTTCGCTATACCTTGTGCAGACTTATCATCAACAACCGTTATTCAGGCACTAAACCAAATCTTCTACATATTTGGATATCCTTCCTACATTCATTCAGATAGAGGAACCTCTTTCATTTCAAGAGAACTCCAAATGTTTCTTCATTCTAATGGCGTGGCAACCAGCTTCACAACTCCATACAACCCGTGTGGTAATGGTCAGGTGGAACGCTACAATGGAGTAATATGGAAAACTATTTCATTGGCCTTAAAATCCAAAGGACTGGCGGTGGCTCTCATCCCCTTCCAGCTCTCATCCAAGTCCACTACCTGTTCCTCCAAAGCAATCGCTAACTCCAGGGAATGAAATTATTACATCGCCGGCCAAATCTAAGCCTAGTCCACCACCTCCTGTTTGGAGATCATCTAGAACAATCCGAGCTCCAAGATACCTTCAGGACTATGTCTGTAAATGAAGTGGGGGAGAATGTGGTGAAATATTACCTTTTTATGCACTGTTATAACTTGTAAACATATGTTTCCTTTACCTTTATACACTGTTATATCTAATGTTATACAATTCACATCTAGTGTAATTATGATTGCAATAAAGCCTTATTTTACAACTAGAAGGTTTAATCATTACATTAACTATTATTTTTATTTGCAACCCACGCTTCTTTCACTGAGTGGGGACACTATGTTACATAGGTTACATTGTCTCGCTCACATACCCTTTATTTATTCAATATTTTGAACTATATATTTACTGCATTGTGAAGTGGTAATCATTTTGATTTTCATTACAAGCTATTCTATATTTTTATTTTTTCCAACATCCAGCCGTATTATAAAAATAAACAAAAATCATTTATTCTGGAAAATCATTTTTTTTTTTCAATGTTTTATTTTCAGGTAAAATCAACCTGCACAGTAAACAAGGAGTGTAGAGGAGTTATTCTCAGATGGTTCATAGCAACCAGGGCTAAAAAAATATGGATGTAATCCATTCTTATCAGGGGAAAATCCGACCTCAAACATATAGAACAAGTCTTTCTCAAGTTTGGGGTTCCCCATAATGAGTTTTCACGTTGCCTCGGGTTTTCCAGTACAGTACATCGCACACACCTCACAACATAGCATTTCACACACAATACATAATAATAAGAACATTAACAGTGTACACACTAGGGTCTCCTCTCCTAGAAGATAGTAGCGTCGTTCTCCCGGCTAAGGTGAATTCGGCAGACCTGTTGTCTTGAAACCTAGGTCCAAACCTTTCAATTGGGCCAATCACCCGTATGAAAGTATATGTGATTCATAGTAGGATTCATAGCCTCGGACTGGACAGACCAACGGAAACAACACGGCAGAGAAAATGACCTGAGAAGCAGTACTTGGAATATAAAAACCATTGCGGAAAAGTTGAACTCGTAAAAGAGATCATAAAGTACAGAATAGACATTCTTGGCATATGTGAAGTAAAAAGAAAAGGCGAGTGAGAAGTCCGTCTAAAGAGCTCAAGGATATGGATGAATCAACAATTCTTCTAAAATTGAAACCTTTCCGATAGTGGAGTTGTAGGGTAGGATAAGATAGAGAAGAAGGGCAAAATAGTGGAGGAGAAAATAAATAAATTGTATTTTTAGTTAAATATCGCGTGAAATATAAATGCCAACAATTTATTTTAACAATGTTTAATAAGAATCAACTATTCTTTGATATCAGGTAAGTTTTATCATCATTAAAATGTTCTAAGGGGGCTTAAATGGGGAAGGGACCTTTTTTGTTTTCCTATAAAGTACCTTTCTTTTTGTTTATATGGAGAAATTAACAGTCTCCGTTATGTCTAAAAATAAGATATGGCTAAATATGGAATATGAAAAAATCGAGTATAAATATACAGGAGAAAAAAAAAGAAAAATATTCCGACTACTCATAAAACACGTTCAGCCCACGTATGCCCAGCATGCCTTTAATGACGGACCATTGTTTATAATTGAATTGACTAAGACCCTACATTGACTAAGACGTTCTGTTCATAGAATAGAGTTGTCCACGTGTTTTGAAAGATACATATTTAATGGAAATTATTTGTTTCCATGGTAACTAAATGAAATTTTCAACAAATACATAGAGAATTATAAAATCTGACGCGGTGAAGTATTATGCTTGCATTGCCGAATTATCACAATTAAAAACTTTTATTTAACAATATCAAAATTTAGTGTACTTTAGAGAGCACATACAAACAAAAAGAAGTAAATGGATATAGATAAATGTGTGTTTTAGAGGAATGGCGTTTACATATTTATCTTCTTCTTCTTCTTTTACTACCTCCTTTCTGCCTCTCAGCGTGGAGGAGCCTCGACCCAATACCAAGACCAAGCATCACGGTCCCTAGCCAATGCCTTCATGGATTCTAGCCGTCTTCCTCTTTTTTCTCCCACTTGTTCCATTCGGTCCATCCACGCCTTTCTTGGTCTCTTGCCTGTAGGCCTAGCTTCGAGAAACTTACGTAATGATACCGGCCTATCGTCGTGTTCGTTGTTCTCGAACTTCGCTCATTCGGCAGACGTGACCGAACCACTTTAGCTGCTTCTTCTGGATCTCACATATTGGCTTTACTCTTAGATCATTTCTTGTTCTTTCATTTCTAATGAGATCCCTCCGAGTTTTGCCTGCTACTCTTCTAAGGTACTTCCTTTCTACGGCCGTAATTCTGCTTAGATGGCTGTCAAGAGGAACCTAACTTTCGCTTCCAGATAATAGGTTGGGAAGGTAAATTACATTAAACATGTGTAGTTTCATCATTTTTTCCACTTCCCGTTTCCCGACAACAGTGTTGCAGATTTGGTAATACATATTGTTTGCCTTTTTTATTCTATTGGAAATTTCATCATCTATTTTTTACCACTTCTGCTCATCACTGTCCCTAGGTACGTATAATCCTCTACCGCTTCCAGAATTTCTCCTCTACATGTGATTTGCACCTCCTCTACTTGCATTACTTTGCTTTTACTTGCATTTATAATCATGCCCTTTCTCTCTAGTTCGGCTTCCCATTCGACTACCGCTTGTTGGAGGTTACAGTGGGTCAAAAAAGTATTGGCACACCCCACTTTTTGCACAAATCTCAATAGGATTAAAACATTTTCCAGAAATAACATTTAATTTAAAAGAGGCTCTTGAAAATTAGATTTTAGAAATTATGAATGTTTGGAATTCAAATAATGAATTTAAAGTAAACATAAAAGATTTTGATGGTCAAAAAAGTATTGGCACAGTTTTAAATGTTTACGATTAGCTCCAGTCAAAACAAATAAACCCCTTTTCTTTCAATAGATTATAAATGAAGATTGACACTAATTCTATATCAACATTAAGATGCAGTCTTTGTTCTATCTTTGCCCTTGCAACATGGCCAAAACCGGAGAGTATTGCGTTATTTTCAAAAAGAGTATAATTAAATTATATTTAAAAGGACTTAGCTACCGGAAAATAGCGAACAGGCTAGAAATTAGTTTTATTTCAGTTAGAAATATCGTAAAGAAGTATATTAAGACGGGTTCGGTTTTAAATAAACCTCGTTCGGGACGACCAACGAAATTCAATGAAAGGGAACAAAGGAGCATACGCCGGATTGTTGAGCGAGATCTAACTTCATCAGCAGCCATGATAGCCCAAGAGGTCGCAACAACTTCTAACAGCACCTTCTGTTTACAGACAGTAAGAAATGTCATTCACAAATTTAATTATTATGGCAGGGTCCAACGGAGAAAACCGTATATTTCGGAGGTCAACCGCAAAAAAAGGCTTGAGTTTGCTAAACATTACATTAACAACGACCTAGAGTTCTGGAAAAATGTAATTTTTTCAGATGAGAGCAAATTTAACATTTTCGGTTCTGATGGCCGCAAGTATGTTTGGCGAAAACCCAATACCGAATTCCAAGGTCGACATGTGAGGCCCACTGTGAAACATGGGGGTGGAGGTGTTCTAGTTTGGGGATGCATGTCGTGGAACGGTACAGGCAATTTGACCTTCATTGAAAATATTATGAATGCCGAAAAATATGTCGACATTTTGCGCCATAACTTGAAAACCAGTGCTGAAAAATTGGGGATCAAGGAGACATATATATTTCAGCATGACAACGACCCCAAACACACGGCAAAGAAAACAAAAGAGTGGATGCTCTACAATGTTCCCAGGCAATTAAAAACACCACCACAATCTCCGGACATAAATCCCATAGAACACCTATGGTCTCTATTGGACCAGAAAGTAAAGAAAAATAAAATTTCTTCAAAGAATATATTAAAAGAAACTTTGGGTGAAGAATGGCGTAAAATCGGTCAAGAACTAACCCAAAATCTTGTTGCATCAATGCCGAGAAGACTTCAAGCTATTATAGATGCCGACGGAATGATGACCAAATATTAGTTCTTAAAAAACATTAAATTAAAAACATCACACAATTGTGTAATTCATAGTGTGCCAATACTTTTTTGAGGGTCTAAAAGTGAACTTTTTTTAAATTGATTGTTACGTTTTGTAATTTTTCAATATTCCCTTTCCAATTATGTATTTTTCTCAATTGTTTATTAAATAAAAATGTTTAAAAAATGATTTTTTGAGTTTTTCACAATGAAACCAACAAAAATTTGAGTGTGCCAATACTTTTTTTGACCCACTGTATGTGCAGAGTCCGCAATGAGTACAATGTCATCGGCATATAATAGTGTCTACGCAAAAACTGTCCTCCTGTCTTCATATCTTGGATCTTCAAAAATCTGTGCATAATGCTGTCTCCATTTATCCAGTACGTCGCTTTCCTTGGTCAGTACCATTCCTACAGAATTCTTCACGTTTCTTATTGGTTTGCACTTTTTTCCCTTCAGTCACATATTTATCAAAACAGGTAAATTTCTAATCTAAGTAAGTTGGTAAGTGTAAGCTGTGTGTTGCGCGCATCGCTCCAGATTCTTTCTCGGGTGAAACGAGCGTTTTCCCCCTCTAAAATCTACCACGTTAGTCACCATATGTTATAATAATCCAATAAATTAATTTTATACTTTTTTAATGTAAGAGTTTTGCCAGGATACCAATAAAATATACGATTTGTTACTTGTTTACATTAATTTCTTAATTGGCTTTTCCTAATTCCAAGGAAAACATTTTTCTTTTTCCCTCTTTTAACAGTATTACCAGGAGATTGATTAAGATGGAATCGATCAGGAGGTATTTGTTAAACAATGGAAACAATGATGGATCAGAAAAAATATGTTAAAATTACCTTGATTGCTCTTTGGTATAGGTATATTTTGACAAATTTTTCTTGCAAAAATAAAATACCCCTTTGGTTTAAAAATGGTATAGTACATTTTTTTTCTGTGATGTTGCTTGCATTATAATTGATTATGAAATCTCTGGATCTTTTGACTGTTTAAGATTTTTATAAATTAGTATTGACATTAAATTATTGTAAAATAAATTCCAGAAGCAATTAAGTCACGGCATAGGCATGTTTCAGGTACTTTATTGCATTGTTCTCTCTGAAAAAAAAATCGAATAACTCCCTAAACGCTAAAAATCGCGTAAAATCTTTTAAAAGATTAAAATTCGATGTCGTTGGTCTCAATAAGTAACGAGCATCACCCTGGATAATTCTTGATATTTTTTAGCAAACACTATAAATATTTGGTGTATGCTTAAATAAAAATATTAAATTTTGGGACCATGATCTTACAAGAATGACACAAGCTGAAGGTTCATTCTACCTGTAGAAATAATATTCAAAAAATGTTAGTTCTTGTAATAAGCATATAAAGACAGTGATCGGTAATATCTTGCTTAATACTGGAGCTGACTCCCTATTATTTTTCATACTTCTTCTTCAAACTTGTTCTTTTTATTTATTAAATAATATATTATATTGATATAATATATTAAAGACAGTGATCGGTAATATCTTGCTTAATACTGGAGCTGACTCCCTATTATTTTTCATACTTCTTCTTCAAACGTGTTCTTTTTATTTATTAAATAATATATTATATTGATATAATATATTAAAGACAGTGATCGGTAATATCTTGCTTAATACTGGAGCTGACTCCCTATTATTTTTCATACTTCTTCTTCAAACTTGTTCTTTTTATTTATTAAATAATATATTATATTGATATAAGTTTCAAAAAATCACATCGAAACTTTGACTTACTGTACTTCATTTTAAATTTAAACTTACAAACATAAAACAAAAATGAATTAAATAATTATTTTAATTTGGTTGATTATGTGCTGTATCAAATATGACTAGCTGTCACATACATACAGTGGCTCACAGTCAAAATGATACATCTTTATTTTCAAAGGAATCTTTTGTTAAATATAAATAAATTGTTTTACTTGTGTTATACGGAAAACTATAAAAATTTTTGTTATCCATTAGCATCACAGTAATATGTTCTTTGCGTATAAACAGATAAGCCAGGATATAATAAACACGTTTGTATACTATTTACTGATCTCACTGTGGAAATGATACACCTTGTTGTTTATCAATATTTGTTTACATTAAACCATTTTCTTATAGTTAAACTCTTGTTTCGAAAGTGTTTGGTTCTTTTCAAAACTAGTTTAACAATATCAGTCGTATATTTTAACTTTTTAAATAATGGGACTACATAAAACTTTTATGTATTGGTGTTTTGGTGATGTGAATTGGTGATTCAACATTTTAATGATGGGAAATCTCTCAATATAAATAGCTAAAATAAATAAAAAAAAGCCGTTCAAATGTCCAGCATATTGTGAAGAGATACAAAAAGGAAAATCGCATTGCCAAAGTAATAAATTATAGTATATATTTATACAATGCATAATGTACTGTAAATATTATGTTATATTTATAAAGTATGATGAATCTGATAAGGATAAACTATAATAAAAGCTTTGTAGACTTTATTTTCTATAAAATATCCTTTCGAAAAATGTTGCTTTTCAGCGCAGACTAAATGAACCGTCTAACTGGTATAATTTATATGTATCTTAATTTAAATTTAAATAGATTAGATATCATTTCTAATCACAGTCTATTTTACAGTATATATCAAAGATAGGATAATGTTTCATATATTTTTTCAGGCTAAGGAACCTAGATAAGAGAAGACAAAACATTTTAAGTTTCATTAAAGAAAGTTATAGCCTAACCGAAACTTATTTGCACCTGTTTTTACGTTCCACACTTTTTGATTATGATGGACCTCATAACTTGAAAATAGATAAAAGAATAGAAATCCAAAAAGCAGATTTAGATACTTTCTGTAGGTACATGGACGATAGGCAATGGCGATTGTTGACAATATTGAAGCGTTATCAGAAGCAATACAAACCATTACCTAAGATTTCCAATAAAAGTGGCTATTATGAAAACGTATTTGTACGTACTATATATAATCTCATGTGTGAAAGATGCAGATCCATTAAAAGTTATCATGAAATTATGAAAACATACATGCATTTCAGAAAAGGAATACCAATTAATGTAGATTATGAGAATAATTACTTTTCAAAAGAGGCACATTTTCCTATGTACAGTGTTTATTTTGACCAAGACAACAAGTTAGCTTCAAAATATTCTAAGTTAAGCTGCTTTCTTAAATTCTTCAAGTTACCAAGAAGAGTTTCTAATTTGTTTTATAAAAGAAAAGAACCTGTTCATTCATGGTTCAAAGCTGACAAATCAATCAGAAAAATTTTTCACCGAAGGGAAATACCTTGCAGATCTTGTTTTCCTAATTATTTTGATAAAGAGTCCAATGAAGAACTAAATGATATCGATATAAAATTCATGAATGACGGATGGCTTGGAAAACTTTTCAGTAAATGCAAATGCAATTGTAAGCCTGTGAACGTTTGCAGGGTAGTAAACCCTTTTGAGACACAATTTTGGAAATCAGAAAAGTCGATAAAAAATATCCTGGAAGTATGGAGAATTGAGGATGACTCGTTTTTGGTGAAATTTTTTGGACTGTGTGACTGCCGGCATGGGTTAACATGCCCACAATATTACCCCTATGTTTATTTTTTTCAGGAAAAAATGAAACCGAAAGAGAGGGAGAAAAAGGAAGAAAGAAAAATTTGTTGTGGATTGGTTGAACTACCTCATGGTTATGAATTAATTGACCAAAATAATTTTATCTCTTCATTTGGCAAAGTGTTGTCCAGGAGAGATATAGATAAAGTTATTTCACAAATTTTGAACGAATCGCTTATTTACAGATTCAGAAAATGTGGATGGTTAGAAGATAAGTTTTTTAATAGTGAGAGAAATAAGATTCAGCTTGGTTTGCGAGTTATATACAAGAGTAAACCGATTGAGAGAATAGGATCGGAAACTTCAGAAGCTAGGGCCCGAGTTTCATCCATCCAAAATCAACAACGGCTATCACTCTACAAAGGGTTACTGTCTCAAGAGCAGTTATATGAAATAATAAAGGAGAATATGCAATCTGATGCGCACAAAACCCCCTGGAGAAAAGATTCTTTTCAAGTTTGTAATGAGTACTGTATTTTATCGAAATCGAAAGTTGAACTAAATGATAAAAATATATATAGTAAACATTTACTTACAAGTGACAAAGCGGGATACCGTCAACTATTACCTAGTAAGCAACCGATACCTGTCAATTTACTATATGGACACAAGATGAAATTGAAAAGTAATAAACTAATGTATCAGCGGATTTACTATAATAAATCCAAAAAAATAACAGAACGTGGATCATACAATCTTGAAACAATACCATACATCAATGATAGCGGAAGGCTATCGAAGTTTCCCTTGAAGAATATGATAGGAAGCAGAGAGCACGGGTCCAGCATTCGTCCCCAAGAATGTTTTGGTTCTTTAGTTAAGTTTTATCTTAGCATGGTGAAACGGGCTCAAATGAAAGATGTATTACACATGATGGTACGATGCTGGCAGATTCAATATAAGAATAATTTTACATCATTAAAATTTATGGAAGAACCAAAGCGACATCAGCCAAAATCGAAATTTAACGTTATTGCATCTGGTTTCGAAGATAATTATTTAGATTTCAATCTTTTCGCAGCAATGAAAAACGTTAGAAATCTATATTCAAAAACTTGCGACGAATTTATAACTAAAGTATATTTCCTCATGTTGGTGGCAAATGAATTCAAGTTGAGAACCGAAGATTACTTCGAAAAGTACAATGATTTCCTAGAAAACTTGTGTTATATCTTTTTAAAGAAAGATAAAGCACCTTTTGAAGAAAGCTCCATATTTGAAACAAAAAAACAGAGGTTTTTTTATTTGTTTCACGACAAAATGGAGATGAGGGAAATCAGAGAAAAGGACGATAAGACATGGTTACGACCATTATACAATTTAGATCTGCGGTGGGATCAAGATAGTAACACAAGCTCTGGAAAAGTAGATTCCAGTGTTCGATATACTACACCATCGTCAAGCCCCCAAACGCTGTCGACAATTTTCACTCACATTTCGGGCGGAGATAAGGACGTGACGGTAGATATTTCCAAATGCGACAGGGAGAACAACGATAATAGGAGTTATTATTTAAAAACGTTGGAGTCAAAGTTTGAAAGAAATAATTTTGATTTGGGTATTTTTGCTTCTGATCGTAAAGAGGACATACATGCTGCTTCGCGATTTCCCAAATCATTCCAGCAACGTTTAAAGGATTATAGACATAATTATATGTTTCTTTCGAAACAAATTAGTGAAATACACAAAGATGACAATTTGAAACCTTATGACCATGCTGCTTTATATAAAACAATCGACGTGCGTTACAAAAGCATTAGATGTAATACTATTATAGCATTAGTGATGCTAAATATTTTGAGATATCAACATATGATGTGTCTTTATAGAAGAATTATAGCACAACAGAAAACAAATAAGATGCTGTTTAGAAAAACGCTGAAGTTTCTATCGAATACTCAATTATTGTACCTACAAGAAAATCCTAAATTGCCCGAAGGGTGGTACTTTCCAAAAGGGAAGTTAATGGGCAACATTTGGTACTTATATAATAAAGAGGCGGAATCAATATCAGTAATTTATAGAGATAAGTATAAATATAAGTACAATCCAGAAATATTCCATATATTTAACAAAGAGTTCATCCAGTGCATACATCTTTCACCCATGAAATGCAAATCAGTACTCGATCATATGTTTACTTGCTTTTACAACATTGATCGAGTACGCTTAAGATATTATGAAAAAATTTTCCAAATCATAGTGACAAGAGCCAGGGAGTTTTCAAAGAGAAATAACAAATACTGGTCGCAAATAGTCCATTTCCTTAATAAGAACAAATCATTTTATAAATATTATGTGAAGAGAACCATGGGGATATGGGCACCTCCTTACCCGGCTGAGATTAAAAAAATCAATCGAGTTTCATACAGAAAAATGAGAGCTCACCTGCTTCCACTTATAGACTTTACAGCTGTAAAGTATTATAATAATTTATCCATAAATTCATTGCCTTTTCATTTGGTCAGAGAATCAAATTTCAGTTTTCGAAATATAAAAGCCATATATGATCTTTCGAGGTATGAAATATTAGGAAAAGCACATAAGGTCATATTGAAACAAAATTCAGATAGGAAAAATGAAAAAAACGATGGGCGACTAGAGCTTGATTCAATAAAACCGAACCAGCAGATGATACCAAAATTACTACCCTTAACAAAATATGAATCTAAAAAACGATCGGCTCTCGAGAATAAAATGCCTAAAGAAGTAAAAAGAAATGTTTGTGACGATTTACAAACAATGTATTTTCCTGACAAACAAAAATTGATTGTTAGACACCTAAAAAACACTATTCCTACAATGAAAATAAATCATATTAATAAAGAAGACAGTAATCAAAATGCCGAGGATCAACTTGAGCTCGATTCAACCAAACGGCCCCTTTACTCGTTTCTTTCAATCCAACCAAAACAGCAGGATTTTTTTGAAAATATAGTTCCAGAGAAAAACTACGGCGAAAGGGAACGCATGTCATTCATATTACAAAGAAGTTGGGAAATAAAAAGAAATATTTGTGACTATCAAAAATTGACTGGACCTTTGCAGAAAGATATTATTTTAGATGATAAGGATAGCATTAGTGATGTTAAAAAAGGATATTTACAAAAAATTATTGGAGCCCAGAAAAGCAAATACCATTCTTCAAAAAATTTACTTGGGATTAATGATTCAGAGTCACAAGAAAACAGAGCTTACCATAACATTCGTCATAAATTTAAAGATTATTCAGTAACTTACAAACCATGGTGGATAGCTCGGAGTAAGATAGCCAATGTCATTAAAAAGATGAGAAGTGGTAAATTTTGGATTGTTGAAGATCTTGTTCAAGACAAGAAAGAAATGAAAGGGGACAGGCAAGTGGCTCCTGAATTAGTATTTACCAAACCTCTCAAACATAGATTTCATTGTAATAGAAAATTGAGGCCCCTCAAAATGAAAAAACCGTGTTTATCAACTCAAAGGAACATCGCCAAGGGTAAGAGAGTCGAAAATTTGAATAGACTTGCTACCTATTTCGAAATTATAAATTTCTTTCTAAACAATGTAGGATATAATATTGCTATAAATCCTCCTTCAGAAGACATTTGGTTGCCTGTTAACCATACCCCAATAAAGAAAATCCATTATAAACATGTCAATTGTCAAGATATAAAATTCTATTCAAATAATAGCTTGTTTCGCCAAATGTTTGAAAATACAAAGACATCAACTTTGAATGAGATGGAGGAATACTGTTTAGAAATTCTTACTAAATACCACCTGACTGATCTGTTAAAGGAGGTAACTGAGTTCATTGAAAATTTAAGAATCAGCGAAGCTCAAGAAAAGAATGAATTAAATGAAGTGGTTACCGAAAAGGAAACCATTGAAGAAAGCGAAACAGGGCTGGAAGAAGTCATAGATATCGGTTCCCATCATTCAGAAAAATCGAGTGCCCAGAATTCAAATGTTTATCAATTTTCAGGGGATACTTTCGTTATTTTCAATGAGAACGAAGATCAACCGGTTCCAGAGCTTATTCAAGATTCTACGACAGTATTCAATTCGAACTCTACTACCTCTCTCGACAGCGTTACTACCTTCATAGGCAGGGAAGAACGCGAATTGAAATATACCAATTATAATGCATACTTCTATAATAAAAAACAACAAAATATTGCAAGTGAAGCAATAATAAGCCGAAGGCAGAGGCAGGCGAAAGAGAAGGACACGACAGATTTCTTATCTGATGTTACATATTCCTCCGATAAGAATTTATCTTTGCTGTCATCACAGATATCATATGATGGCATAACATTAGCTCAGAGAATGTGCAAAGTAGATTCACCTGAAAATCTAATAGTACCTATTTACAATGTAACTGATTATGACTACAGAAAATTCAAAATATGGCCCATAGGATGGTATTTAGGATGGATCTTTTTGAATGAAAAATGGACTTGTAGACAAGCCTTTTTGGCTGTTCTGTCACCGCGTTGCCTTACAACGTTACCTGGCTATGATTACGTTTCTCGAACTTACCTTGTTACACATTTGGCCTTTGGGGATCCTCACGTTTCATTCCATGCTGGGTATAAATTCTATGGTCTTAATAATCCATCATCTTATGACAAGTTGGCAGTAGTATTTTTAAATCAAAGAAAAAAGGGTCCTTGCGCGTCATATGGAAGCAGCAGACAAAAGATGGCAAGAAACAGATATAAGAAACGAAATTCTTTTTCAAGATGTGATTTTAAAATATTTAAACGCTTTATTGGACATCAATGTCATCCATGTATTAGTGTTTCAAGCAATTTTATAGTTGAACGGAAAAACAAAGCAATTGAAGATATAATACGTCCGTCAATCTCCTTAGAATATTTTAGTACAAATGCAATATTTCACAAAAAATATGATTTATGTTTCGAATTTGATGAAAGTGATGCAGACGATTCTTCTTATGACGTCAGTCAAGAGTCTGATGATGAATCTTCGCTTTCTGCAGGACAATCTTTCATAGAAGACATCGAAAACAAATCGGATTGGTCAATGAAGGCTTTGTATAAGAGAATTTCAGGAAAAGCAAGTGCGACCTCATTAGATGTGCACAATCAGATTACGAGTCCAATACCTGACGTAAGACAATATTATCCGATTGAAGAAGGGAGGGACCAGTTTATCGACGTTGCTGACAGATACGATATGATCGAGAGTATTAATGAAGAGGGACTTGACTGTCATACATTTTATAATCTAAAAAACTGTGGAAATATGGAAAATTTATTTATTCCGCTTTTTAAAAAATATGTCGCAAATTATTACGGTTGTTATGTGCATGATTTATTTTATTCGTCGAGTAGTGGATTTAATATTTTAATGGGAAGACATGTTCCTGTGAATCAAATTAATGAAGAATTAATATTCGAGGTCCCATTTTCACCCAAATATAAGATGTTGAATGTATTTGAAGTAGTGATCACCATAAATAACAGATTCCTTTTCAAAAAGAAACGTATAATAAAAAGAATCGCTTTTTATTATTTCAGCGATTACAAAAGTAGTTTAAATGAGTTTTTAACATGGAATCAGTACGTTGAAATGATATTGAATCCTTGGAAATCGATGAAGTTATTTTTCCCATCATATGTTCAACCTTTACATTCTTCTCTGTGCATTGACTTACGCAAGATTGATTTGGTTTACACACAAATTCCTTTTATTACATTATGTAAATTTTATACAATCAGAGAAACTTCAAACTATCAAAACGAATCGTGCCTAGTACGAACATCAGGTTTTATCAAGAAATGCAAAATATCGGCCCCTATAGTTTCATATGGTTTTGACACACCAAATGTTCATCAATTTCACTATCTTCCAGAAAAGGAATCGCATTCCTTGTCGACTCATCTCCAAGCTTCTAATTTGTGTTACATTTACGAACTCAATCATCTTCATAAAAGATCTTATTTCAATGTTGACAAATTAAGGATAAAAAATTCAGATAAAGTGGAAGGTATTTCAGAAGACAAACGGACATGGAAAATATTTAAAGAAAAGTTGTGTATGAAGGAAAAGGAAAGCATATATGCTATTAATCAGGCCACTCCAATGGCCATAGACTGTGATATAGAAGAAGATTCAGAGAATGAAATTTTAAAAGACGCCATAAAGCGTCGTGCCATTCACAAAGGAGATAAAGAATTTCTATTTAAAATCGACGAAGATGAAGAAAGGCTCAATTTTATAAAAAACTATCTCTTCGGTGCTATGTTTTTCTTTTCATACCCCAGATATTATTATGCAGGATTCCCTTCACGTACTGATATTTCATTGCCTACCGAAAAAATGTACCTTTATTCTGATTTCAAATTTAATCAAAAGCCCATACTACAAGTTGGTAGTCGTTTAATAAAAAAATATGAAAATATTAACTATATTTCCCCAGAAAAAATGCGGGTACTAATCAGACAGCTTTAC
The DNA here is from genome assembly GCA_911387785.2 of Aelia acuminata. Classification (NCBI taxonomy): domain Eukaryota; kingdom Metazoa; phylum Arthropoda; class Insecta; order Hemiptera; family Pentatomidae; genus Aelia; species Aelia acuminata. The sequence continues at coordinate 146,381,614 of OU426980.1, forward strand.
AGAAGTTATTGCAAAAACGAAATCAAAAATAGAATAAAAACAGATCGGCAATACCGAAAAGATAATAGAATAAGGAAAGAAATGGAAACACCCATCACTGAACTCACTGTAACATTTGAATCAGTAGGAGATGAAATAAGTACTTTTTACATGCCGGAAGAGAGTAACATCGATATTGATTTTAATGCCGCAGATATTTTCGGAAGAGAGATGGATAATCTGCAAGATATTCTTGGAAACCAACTAGACGACAGTGAAGACGTTTCTATTTCGGAACTAATTTATCCTCCCACCTTATCTGATAACGATTCATCACAAGACGATTGTAGGTCAGATGAATTAAAAAAGGAAATCAGTCCTTCTTCGTCTGTTGAAAGCTTTATCTTGAGGAGACATGATCGGGAAATCCCAACTAATAAACTAAAACCCATTGGCTTTACAAAGAATGAAGATTTCTATTATACTGAGCTCGAGGATATGGATGGTGATGAAAATGTGATAACTATCCAATCTCTTATTCAAAGATTGAGATTTAAGAAATTTCAAAAATACGATGTTAATTACTTTTACATTAAGGGATGCGTGAGTTTCTTATTTTATTTTATAATAGTTTTATACTGCTAACTGCTGTTTAAAACTAACTATTGCTGTTTTATGAAACCGAACTAAGAATGCGGTATCAAATTTATTTGCTACCTTTGTTTTATACATGTACTAAGACTAAGTTCTGGAGTATTGCCAACTGAAATCAGTTTTGAACTAAATTTTACATTAATTAATATTAAAAAATCTATTGATAAATTTATAAAAACTCGGCTATTTGACATTCCTTCCTTCAGTTTGAACTAAAAAGGAAATGACACATAAATATGTAAGCATTAAATATTTAATCTGTCAAATGTTCACCAAACGAAATTCGATTTACACTCCAAATAACAAAGTTAAAAAGTATGTTTATAAAAAAGCATTGTTAGGTTAGGTTATTGGTTTTAGTGGGCGATCAACTTCAGTGTCATTACGCCCCACAGTGGTCCCGATATGCCCATCATGGTGCAAAAAATACTTACAGTTGAAGGATCTTGTTCAAACTTTGTATTATTTTTAATCCACTATTGTAGAGTTGTTTTACATCGGTTTCATGAAAATAGGTAAGGGTGGGCGTGGGGGTAAGAGGGGAGGGGTGGGAGAACTTGTGTTGATTAGTGGATTGTACAGTTGTTTTATAGGTTCATACTTCATTTTATATTAACTTATCATGTAAAATGTTTAATTCATACTAAGTAATCATTTAATAAGTCATCACTAGAGTTTGTATTAGGTATTAGGTTATTTTTTTATAATTAATTAAACACGACATTTTAAAACACGAAAAAAAACCATATGTGCAAATTTACATAAGAATGTTCACTGGGAAGAATTTGACGTGTATACAACAGTGGAATAAAAAGAACACGTTTTAAATTACACACATTGAATTTCAATTATATAAGTTTAGGATTTTAATATTATCAATAAAAATTAAACACAGACCATTTCATTTCCCTGTAATTAGTGATTTATTAACTAATATTAACTCAACAGAAATTAGGACCACAAATATCAAATTAAGGTAACGCACCCTTCGAGCCGGCCGGCGTGACTCATGCTTTATCTTTAAACCGGGGGGTTTAATGTTGATTTCCTAATGTTGATGGATTGTGATGGACGTGAAACTTATACCAATTAAAATTCAGATAGTTTCTGTAACGTGTAGTGCCACAACCATTGCAGACCCTTGCAGACAAACTTTTCAGACATTCCCCAATATTAACAATAGGTGACCAAAATCGTTTACTTTAAAAAATAGTTCATTCGCTTAAATAACTGGATTCAGAAATCATTTGGATGGCTGAATATTGTATATAGAATGCGCATTCAAGGTGACATAAGTAAAAATTGATAGAAATTAACTAGCGAACGATGCAAACATAGGTTAACGGGCTGCAAAACGGGCGCGGATGGAGATGCCAGAAACATACGACTTTGAAATGTTGTATATTCCACAAAGTTTATTCTATTTTTGTTTCAACATTATTTTGAAGGTCCAGCATTCATATAAAAACCAAGAAAAATTATTAGATCCAGAAAAAAAGTTGGTGTTTGGGATTTTTTGCACCTTAATGCCTGAATCGGGACCACTGTGCGTTATAGGACTTAGACGACATCTTACGCAACAGTTTTATACAGTTTAATATTATTAGATTATTATACAACTATATTTTCAAGGTCCAGCATTCATATAAAAACCAAGAAAAATTATTAGATCCAAAAAAAAAAAAGTTGGTTTTGGGGAATTTTGCACCATAATGCGTGAATCGGGACCACTGTGCGCCATTTGGAATTCCACACTTGATACGTCAATACTTGTCTTCTAATCTATTAAATTTGATTCCTTCATGTTCTTTCTTAATTTATAAATTTTATGGAACATGTTTATCTCTTTTAATCTTTTGAGGACGCCGTCGATTGTTCCGTTCGAGTCACTGAAAGCTCCCTTTTGCGGGGCACCTATTCCTTTCGAAACCACGCTGTCGCGACGCAGTTCTCCATTATATGCTAAAACCGTTAGTGTTCTCTGAAAGGTCTCGTAGTGTGGTTGGTTCTCTCTCGAGATCAGGTGTAGTGAGTCCGGTTGGTGTGGCCTATCCTTATTGTTCGATAGTTAATCTCCTTACTGTTCTCTTATGGCTCTTGCCTATTGTTTTGTGGACCTTTTTATGTTTTTTAATTTATTGGAGTTTGGAATTTATGTCCACATAGATTCCCAATTTCTGCGAAAAAAAAAATAGAAAGCAGTGTATATACTCGTAGATAAATGAGTGAGAACCTCGAAAGGGTTTTTAAAAAGATTTATTATGAAGTACAATTACAAGGGAACAATATTACTATGGGATAATTATTGTCCTAGCTCTGATTGAATACTGGTCCTGGAGAATAGCAGGAGTGGGAGACTTCTGCATCTCATGACAAATAAGGAATAGGAAGTTTCAGCTTTCTAGGAATATGGAACACCTGCACTCCTCCCATACACATAACTATTAGTTAGGATATGTTTTCAATGTACATATTCCTTTACCGCTTATTTTTTTAAGTTTATCCTTTTATTCCAAATACCACACCATCTCATATCAGCTCCCTGTATAATAGCCGGGTGTCCCAACTAGTTATTAACTAAATTAAAATGATTTCGTAATACTCATGATAATAACGTTATCTAAGCAGAAATTCTCGCTTTGTGTAAAAAAGAATAGTGGATGAAAGTTGACCGTAGAGATTAATGTAATGACAATCGTTCGGACTGTGGTAAGATTTTTTTTTTTTTTTTAACTCATCCACAATAATTACCATTACACAAAAATAAATAAAGTAATTCGGAAATCAGTACTCTTGTTATAACCTATGATCGCGAATGCCAAAAATTTTCATGTTCCGAAAGAAACTCTGGATACTGAAAGAAAGAATGAAACACTGGATAATGGACACTGATTTCCTGAGCGCTTACTTGAATTATACTTATATGTATTATAATGTAAAAATGTAAATACATATAAAACTTTAAACAAAACAAGTAAATATGTAGCATTTATAAATTAAATATTAAACAACGTATAAACTAAGAAGAAGGATGTAATACCTATGTTTTACATGATGGTATGTAGTAAAATTTAAAAGGTGCATTGTGACTTATTTTACTTACAAGGGGAGGCTACGGACGTGGGGTCACCGATTACAATGAAACTTTTTTTCAAGTTTCTATATCCAAAAATATTAGATACGTGTCCGAGGGTTCTTGCCAATGGGCCTTCTGAGCCGAGAAAAAAAATGTCTTAGGTACGAAAATAGCCAAAAATTGCATCAACAAAGTTGCCGCTGCTCAAAGCTCCTTCAAACAATTTTAATGAAATTTTCAGGGATGTCAGAGTATTGAAACATATTAGACATGTGTATAGGGGATTGGCGAAATTAGCCTCTGGAAGCCCAGAATAAATCATTCAATTTTGTGTTATATTCGCGCTCTCGGTAACGTTAAAAATCAATTCCATTACTTTGTAAATTGAATAAATTACGTTTTTCAGCTTTTTACGTCAAAAACTAAATATTTGTATTTAAACATTTAACAGGAAATATTTTTCATGAAAAAGCATTTTTGCTTAGACTGAGGAAAAATTTTCAACCAAAAAAAAAAAAAATTACTATTTGAAATATGTTCCAGTTTTTATGTAAAAAGCACAATTTCATAGTTACTTAAAAAAAATATTTAAGATAATTTTGCGAAAAATTGAATTAGAAAGTTTGAATTTTGAATCTGAAAGTATTTCCATTGTTGTTTTCCCTTGCCAAAAGAATTAAGGAATTATTTTATGATTGAAAACGTTTGTTAAAAATTAAGTATAAAAAATCTTTGGAAGACGACAACAGTTTTTATTGAATTAAGGGATTGCAGTTATAAACACAGTATGAACTTCTAAATACAAAAAACAGCATATTGTCAACCATGTGATGTTTATTTTTTAAACAAGTAAAAAACTTCATTAAAAAAATACGAAATTGCCCTGAAATATTGAGTGATGGTCGTAATGAAATTAGTTCAAGGGAAGATGCTCTGAAAATTCATTCCTTAATTCACCACCAATAATCATCTCTATTATTTGTTGACATGGTAAAATTGCTTGGTTTGCATCCAAGTTAATTCCAATGAGAGCGATATTTGAAAATGTTAATCAAATATGTTTTCCTGATGGAATGAAAAAGGAAGGTAACTGCAACTCCAAAGGTGTACCTTTATTAAATGCTCTCATTGCCGAAAAAAACTTATGTTTTAGCTGTTTTTTTGATAAATATCACCCTAACGAGTGTGGGGTGTAAACGCATATTTTTAATTTCCTTGTTAGTATTTTAGGATAATTTGGTATTTTATAATGTTTATGTAGTCCAGGAAAAGTCTGAAACATTTTCCTGACAAAAATATGTTTTTGGACAAAAAAGATTTTAATTTCAATTGTTCAAAAATTTATCACATTACATTTAAATATAGGTACTACTATTTTACGAGTATAAATTTTTTGGTGACTATCTCTTCAATCCAAGCAAGGAAATTTTGTTATGAAAAATATTTTCTGTTAAATATTTATAATATTTAAATATAAATTTAGAAGATAAAAAAAAAGAAAAAAAACTTCGTCTCAAAATAATTTGTTTTTAAATATAAATATTTAGTTTTTGAAGTAAGAAGCTGAAAAAACGTAGTTTATTCAATTTACAAAGTAATGGAATTTATTTTTAACGTTACCGAGAGCGCGAATATAACACAAAATTGAATGATTTATTCTGGGCTTCCAGAGGCTAATTTCGCCAATCCCCAATACACGTGTCTAATATTTTTCAATACTCTGACATCCCTGAAAATTTCATTGAAATTGGTTGAAGGAGCTTTGAGTAGCGGCAACTTTGTTGATGCAATTTTTGGCTATTTTCGTACCTAAGACATTTTTTTTTTCGGCTCAGAAGGCCCATTGGCAAGAACCCTCGGACACGTATCTAATATTTTTGGATATAGAAACTTGAAAAAAAGTTTCATTGTAATCGGTGACCCCACGTCCGTAGCCTCCCCTTGTTAGTGTAACTCACAGAACGATATGCTACATGAATTAAGTGAGCTGACAAATAGGTGTTTCTTTGGCATGGCACAAAAGTATAATAATAGGTACAGAAATTAACCTATTCAAGTTTTGATTTGAACAACCATCAAAGAAAACAGACTTCTTGTTCAGAGAACAAGCTTATGCCATCTAGTGGCAAACATGGCAACCATAAGCTTACAAAAAATTCCACAGCATGCAGCACATGCTCGTGCCAAATTGTGCCAGATATGGCAAGAAAATTTTCCTGTCACTCAGCCAAGACTGAGCCAGGATCCTGTGCCTAGAGAATTTTTTACATCATTAGGAATGCCAAAAATGCAGGAGTTGAAGACTTAGCCAGCCCGTAGGGACGGGAAGAAGTGAAAGGTGAGTCAAGTTGTAAGAACAATCGCAGTAAGTCCTCTCAGAGTGCATGGACTGCAACACTTGAAGCTGTTCCCCCCATTCAATCTTTTATATTTTAATTAGGATTAAAATAATTAAGTTTTATTTTATTTTAATGGTTTTCAAAGGTTTTATTAGTTTGTTATTTAAATATCAAGATGTCTTTTCTTTTATTTTATTGCAGCAGATGTAATTTTATTTTAACAATAGATATCATTTTTTCATTCAATTTAATTTATTTTCCCATAATATTATCATCTATACAGTCCACTCAAAAATTTCTTTCCAACTTACCATTGTAACACTCAATCAATGTGGGGTAGACTGGGTAAGGCCGATACCTCACATAAACACTTCTAATATTTTAAAGGTAAGGATTGGAAAAAAAAAAAACTTTGGAACTGTTAGAGAGGGAGGAACGTTTAGGAAAAGCAAAAAACAGGAACTATAGAGTCTATGTAAAAATTCCCCGATTTGTCATATATCAATAAACTGGGTTATTTGGAAAAAAGTGTGACAGAAGAGCCTCACAAAACGAGGAGAGTGGAAAAATCTTGCGATGTCCGGACCGTATTTAAATCGCTTGTGAAATTTATGATGTAATTTGATAACGATAATAGCATGTGATGTTTAATGCAATTAATAATGATCGTATGGTTTTGGCGAAATAGGATTTGATAACAAATCTTGGTGCCAAAAAAAAAAATCATATGGTACACATTTTTGGTTAAGATAGTTTCCTATATATATCCTATTTTTCTTGTAACTGTAATTAGAAAAAAAAATTAAAATTTTAATATTCATTTTAGAGATTTCCTATCAGTTCAGCGATGAAGAGGCCATATGATAGAGTGATTCCATTTATCTTGAAACTTTTACATCGATATGATCTGCGGCAGCAAATTGCTTCATATTATTATCCCTTTATTAATATCCTAATAAACAAATACAATGTAACAATCAAAGACATGTCGATGCCAGAACTTGATCTTGGTGTGAAAAATAGTTATTACGGCCATGAATTCCTACATTGGTTTTCATTAAATTGGTTTTTTAATCCATATATCTGGGACCCCAATGCAGATACAAGGTAAGTTCAATTAAGTTACTTCAATTAAGTAAGTTCAATTTGCTACATTTATCTCTTCTGCTAGAGCCCCAGAGTAATTGGCGCTGTAGTTGTTTTAGATAGTATTAAACAAGAGTAGTTGATGTTTGGTTTAAACCATAATATTGTAAAATAATAAAACCTTTTTTTATAAAAATTAACTTGGAACATTTTTATTTTATAATAGAACAATTTTTTAAGAGAGGAACATTAACTGAATTGTTTAACACATGTTGATGAAGTCATATGAGTTGCAAGGCATGCAAGTATAGGATTTTAAGTTTCATATTGGATAGATGATAATTGACCAGATATAGAATAAGGATGAAAATAGTCCGGGGAGGCGGTCTATAAAATACAAAATAGTATAACACTATTTTATTGTTGCCGACGTTTCGACCCAACTATGCAGGTCTTCGTCAGGGCTTATGACAGGGATGGAAGTCAGAACCAGAATGACTCTCCTTGACTCTCATTCTGGCTCTGACTATTTTGTATTTTTTTGACCGCCTCCCCGGACTATTTTCATACTTATAGAATTTTAACATCTCGAATCTGCTTCCGTGAACATTAGTGAACAGTATTTTTAGCCTTTTTCGAGATTCCTCTGTTAGCCACCTGACATGGTGTTTTTAGTTGAGCTTGCTATCCAAGTATCAACCAAGTATTTGGTTTTTGAATTACACTTGCTGCGATGTAAGTGTATTTTTTATATCTTTTAATGTTTCATATTTTCAAAAAAATGACTTCCATAAATAAATTTTTTACTACATTACAATATTTGGTAACTTATGTTTGCATCTTTATAGCATGGCGATTTTTATTCCATTAAATAAAAATACTAAATACTTTTGAATAGTAATCTTTGTCTTCCACACCATTATGCTTAATAAAGAATGGTTGACATTTATCACAGTTTTGGTTCTAACCAAAGAAATTTCCGACCTTAAGATGTTTTTTTAGCAATTGTTTAGGTTTTTTCTTAAGTTGAACTAATTTTGCCATAAAATTAAGAGTTTCTCAAGTAGGCCGCCTTCTTTTAATATGAATAAGTGCACTTAAACTATCACAGCTGTACCCATTTATTGGTAAACTTTCATCATTCTAATATTCTCTAATTTTAATGTTGCGGGACACAAGTACTATAAATTATTAATAAACATTTCTTTACAATCCACTTGGTTAATTTATATACCACTTATATAAGGCCTTAAATAACAGTTCGTAAGAAATGCTATATTAAAAAGATATTATTAGACCGATTAAGGACAGAGATATGCCAGCGCGTAGTTATGGTATTTTCTAGTCTACTTTTACCATTATAATATTAATTTTATTAAATCATATTTTAGAACTACTAAACTGTTATATGTTTCTTATGATTACTGCGATCGCAGGGTCGATGAGGAATGGTTGTCGACGTGCAGGAACGAAGAAGGAGAAGAGTGTGGGGTACCAGCCCTTGCTTGGATCCCAATACCTCAAAAAGGACATACGTTTCTCGACAACATTTATCCAGCTGATTGGAACCTCGAGGGTCTGCGAAAGTATCTACCCTTCCCATTAATTAAGCACAGCTGGCAAAGGGTATCTGTATTCGAATATAACAAAACATATGATTGTTATCAAGTCGTACCGACCTCCCTTGCCCATGGGCCTTATTACGTTGAAAGGTAAGTTTTATAATAATTAATTAAATGGTCGACAGGTAGATCCGCTAAACTAATATTTTCGTAATTTAACACAAGAAGATGATCGAACCTCTCAATCTCAGATTTCCTGTAAATTTTTGATAAGCATACGACTGACATAGACTTAAACTTTTTTTTTTTTTTTTTTTAATCTTTATTTATTCCAGCTCGGCGTTATATAGAAAGTTTAACAGTTGGATATATTGGGGAATGGTCTCACGCAGGGAATGGTCGCACTCAACTTTAAGAATGGCTATTAATTTTGTTTCATGATAAAATGATATTTGTTCGATTCTGATTTAAGATTTAATAAATCAATAGGACATCCCATATATATATTTTTTTTCCATTTCATGTCTTTATAAATATTAGGGTCAACTTTATTTAATAATTAAGTGGCAAATCTAGTGAGATTTATAGCATAAAGTCTTCCATTATTACATCTTACACATAAATCATTTTATATATATATATAAAAAATGATATATATATATATATATATATATATATATATGTATAAATATATCGTCCAAAAACTCCTGGAAGGTTATGAAAAATGGTACTACTTTACTCGATTCAAACAAAGAACCAACTTAGTTGGTTCGTGCACGTCATGCGAAAAATAGCCAAAACGTATGCTGGGCTCTGCCCCGGAGGAAAAAAGGAAGAGAGGTTGAACTTCGACCTTCTTTCGGCCAAAGAAGCAGTGGATGGAAGGGGTGGATGAAGAAATGGCAATGCGAGGTAGAGACTTCCTACTACTACTTCCTTCAAATCGACAGCCGTAGCTTCTCGAAATCTCATCTACCACTCCACCGTAGTGAAGTAGAAAACAAGCCTATACATTAAATTGGATTGATCTCTCCACCCTAATGAAGTTGAAGGGTTTCAAAGGAAATAGAAGTTTTGGGATCTCTTGAGTCCGAATAACCTAGTCCCGCAAAATGGTCTCGTGTATGTGTGTGTGAACAGACCAGCTAAAAACGATAAACCGTATGAATCTGAAATAAGTTATTTGAGGTAGTTATATGCCCGTGATCTGACAGCAAAGATTTCATCTAAATTAGGTAAAAGGGAGAATTTCATAAATTTTATCACATTTTTTCGTTTGTCATGTTCAATGAGAATCGAATATTTTTTAATATCGGATAGGTTTTATCAACATAGAAATGTTCCGATGGGGCTTAAATGGCGAAGGGCAATTTTCTTTCTATGAAGTATCTTTTTTTTATTTATATGCAGAAATTAACTGTCTCTGGCAATGCCTAGTAATAGAAATGACTCAAAGAAAATGAAATATGAAAAAAATCGTTGAACATATACACGAGAAAAAAAAAGGAAAATGTTTCGCCAAGATTGGAATTTCACCTTCCGTTAATGAGTGCAGTAATATATATGTATTACATATCGTTCGAGAGAACCTCAGAAAGAATAACAACGTTTTCACTGACAGACCATTGTTCCAAGCTCATCAATCACTTTTTAATAGATTGTAGCCATTTTCTGAGCGAGAACTGGGGAAATATCAATCTGGTCTCCGAAAAGGGTGATTAACGACAGACCAGACGTTTAATCGGCGAATCCTGCTGGAGAAGAGAAGGGAACATCAGATACATACTCACCATCTGTTCATTGATTTCAGCAGGCAAGCCTATAATTCAGTGAATAGAAATGAAGCATATAACGCAACGTTGGAAATGAATGTCTCTACCAAATTAATCCAATTGATAAAAATGACTAAGGACGACAATATTTGCTATATTAGGGTGCATGGAAGGATATCTAGAGGAGTCACAACGGGAAAACGTGTGAAGCTGAGTGATGGTCTGGTGTTTAATTACGCCCTTCAAAATGCCATTAGAAAAGCAGGAATCAAAGTAAAAGGAACGCTTCTTAACAAAACAGTCCTGACTTTAGGATTCATTGATAATTTAGATATAGTAGGACTCTGAGAGAGTTTTCAATCAATGGGTGAATCTGCAAAAGCTTGGGCCTAATCATAAATGCTGAAAAAAATAAGTACGTGTGTACAATATCTGCCGGTAGAGATGATGGAAGCCATGCTTCAATAAGACGAATAGATTAAAAAAAGTAAAGCCCTTCATATATTTAGGATCCCAGGTCAATCAAGAGAACAGTGTAGAAGACGATAACCTAAAACGAATTCTATCAGCGAATCGCACATATTTTACTCTAAGAAAACATTTAAGAAGCTGTCCATAATCCAACGCCTGACAAGTAAGATATATATATTATATAAAAAACAATCATTCGATCTGTTCTTACTTGCGGCTCAGAATATTGAACCACGACGAAGGCACAACAACTAGCCCTCCTCCGATTCGAGGAAAAAAAATAAAGAAAAGTAATTCGTGGAATATACGTTAATATTTATAAGCAAGGCGCTTGGAGAATAAGGACTAATGATGGTCTGAGTGGGAAGTACTAAGAAGTACCTACGTTAACTTTTGTTGAGGCATGAAGACTTCGGTGGGCTGGCCATGTTTCGAGAACGGACCCGGACAAGACGGATTGGACGACCAAGGCTTCGCTGAGATTATTGCGTGCTCTTTATTCCATGAAAAATAATGATTTTTCAGATAACGTTAGAGCGTATTTTGTAAGAATCGAATTACCACCCTTACCTCATACCTTTTCATTTTTTTAATGAGAGAATAAAATTCACGGGTCCAGTTTGCTCCTGGTGTACAGAGAAGCTGAGAGAAGACCTAAACAACTTTAACAATGTATTCTTTACCTCCAAAGCCACTTATTGTTGTAACGGTTTGCTGAAAAGGCATAACTCCTATATCTCGACTGGGCCAAATTCCAGTTGGTCACGGAGAGTGGGCAAACATCATCTCTTATAAAGATACATCTCATTTTTAAGTAAAGGGCATAAAATGGTCTTCTTCCATTCAGCTGTTTGTTTTTCCTTTCTCTATCTGCCACTTAATAACTCTCAGAGCAATTTTCTCACTCCATCCCTGAATCAAGACGATCATAAGGGTGAGAATTATTATTAAGACAGTATACACCTGTGAATGTTTGATGGATAGGACGATTTAAATTGATTGAATGGCATCATCTGGGATGAAAGGCACATGGGAATGGGGTAGAGCTTTAAGGCTGAGGATGTGAGAACTGGCGTGGGAAGTTTTGTCTGTATGATCTGACCTGTAAGTGATATAGTCTCGCATAAAAATGTGACCGTTATGAAGTGTGTTTCAGTTATGAAGGCAATGCCATTTTGATTTTCTTGGAAAAATGTGTCAAGTTCGTCGTCGTGGTTATGTAGTCTGTTACTATTCCACAAAACAACAACTAGGGACTTCGTGTTCATCGTGGGAAATTAGATGGAATTTCAGAAAAATTTGTGTCCAGAAAAGAGGGTCAGAAGAGTAATGAGAGGTTTAATAGTACCTAGGAGGTCTAAAAGGAAGGTTTTAAGGATACAGTTGATGTCGGATGGATTTCGGTGTAGTTCGTTGAGTGACGGCGAATAGTTCGTTTTGCTGACTTCAGGGTGGGCCCTTCGGATTCGAGGAGGTGGATCTATTCTCAAAGTTACATATGATGAGCGATTCGAGTTAATATTAGGACGGGATGGTGCATAATGTTGATATTCTGTTGGAAGATTAACCAGTAAGGATTATTGATAGGCTGAGGATTGATGATCTTTGACTCGGATTCGAGCCTGATTAGCTCGCCGAGTGGTTTTCGCCACAAAGACCAAATTTATGCTTTTATAGCGTTTGGGAAGCTTATTGAGTGATTTATGGTCTCTGATGCGTGTGTGCCAGCTCATTTAACGCATCTGTCTTGGTGATAGCAGTAGGTATGTCCCAGGTTTTGACATTTATTACATTGTACTCTTAAAGGTTTCTTTTTTGATCGATCAAATTTGACAGTGAAATTTACTAGCCGGTTTACTTGAAATATTTCGGAATTATTTTTGCGGTAAGTAAAAAAAACAAAAAAATAAATAAAACAATGGCATCAGATATTTATCTGTTATTGTGTAAATTCGTTAATATCTGGGTGTAAAACGGAGGAAATGTGCTTCAATTCATGCCCTATAACTTCGAGTCCACTTTTTATAGCTGTTGTGGTGGTAGATGACTGGAGACCTCCTAAGACCACTCTGTTAGTTTTTTTTCTCGTAACTGATAACAGTGAACGTCATATTTGAGATGTTTTTATATATTTTATTTTTGAAGAGAAAAGATTGGGCTTCGCCGGGAGTCGAACCCGGGTCTCCCCCGGCCCCGTGGTCAAGGGTCAAGTGGTACCACAAGTGGTCAAGTGATACCACCAATTGGACAAAAATTGTCCACCTCCTGTAACTACTCGCAAAACTTGCGAGATCGATGGAGAGGTATCAGTGAAGAGGAAGGATTGGCTCCGCTTGGAAGCGTATGGAGCTATAGCGTACCGCGCATGTCACTTCAAAAATAAAATATTCAAAAATAATATAAATTTAAAAATAGGTGGTTACCCACGAAAAAAGATTAAATTAAAATTTTTTAAGATGGTTTATTAGTTTTTTTATATTCGTTTTATATTGTTTTTTAGAGTTAGTTTAACCTTTATATCATTAACTCTTGCAAAACATCCAAAATATGTTTGTCCAATCAAACCAGTTATTTATTGACCAAATGGTATAAAATTATCTTTTTGGCGACAAATGTGGGTGATGGTGCTGGAGGGTGCTCATCCAAATCCGTCGACATAGGAGCAAATAAAAAATAATAATTTAAAAAATACCTATATTTGATTTAACTAGTTAAATCTTTATTAGTATAACTAAACATTTTTTAATTTAATATTTTCAATTATTAAATTAAAATGTTTTATGAAAATATCTAAATAAATAAAAGTCTCTGGTAAAAAAACAATAAGATATCTACTATGTCTTGGATTAAAATTCGTGACGGCTCTAGGTAGACTTTTACTCCGTAAAAGTCCCAGTTATAAGTTATCCGGTAAAAAGTTATCCCGACCGTGTAATAACTTAATACGATGAGACCTGCTAGGAAAATTCCTGGCCTTATAAAATATCTCTAGGCTGATTTATACTAATTTACTACTTAATAATAGCTGTAATAGTTTCTCACCTCACTAAATGTGATTGTGAAAATCTTTAATTGTTATTCAGTTTCACAGCACGATTGGCAGCAATAACCAGCTGGCGAGAAAAAAAAGAAAAATATAGAGCGATAAGAACATCAAACTGCAGTTGCATAATAATTAAATAATTATAATTTAGATAATACTTTGTAGTTCTAAGAATGTTAAACTATCAAATTTACCCGGCAAGAAACTAATAAATCTGATACAAAAAATCTAATCAAGATGAAATAAGTAAAATTTTATATTACTTGGATAAATATAACTTAATACAATATATAAATGTATATAACTTCCACGCGGTAAGTTGGACTACTCCCCCCCCCCCTCCATCAGGGGAGGCCTCAAGTTGATATATACTCTGTTTAAAAGGCTAATAATAATAATTATTTTTCAGATGTTATTTAGTTTTCCGTTCTGAAGATGGAGATTTTGCCGCAAACAGAATATACCAGGCTACTGTTGAAAGATACAAGCATGAAGTGTGCTTCAGGTCAGTGACGATTACTCTTATTTTGTTTTTATCTCTCAGTGATATTTTGAATTTTGAACTATAAGCATTGAAGAATTTTAAACGATTACATCTGAAGTACTTTACTAAATACATACACCTAAAACCAAATTTCCCTCTTTAAAGCCCCAAGAAGCTTGTCCTTTTCAAAACAAAGAGCATCAAGATGATCGCTTTCTTAAGGATAAGGGAAAGAATGCGAAAAGATATGCTATGCCGTACTTAAGGACTAGAGGAATGGTGGTCATGCGCCAAACGAAAACTAATAAATTAACACATCAGTTATAGCCAGTGGTGGTCTTATATAGTTGTGAACTTGAGTTCAGAGTCCAATTAGCTTTCCTTTAAATGTCAAAAAATATTTCTTTTTTGGAACTCTTCTTAATCCACCATCATTCTTTAGTTATACATATCCTAATGGTGGTAGATAGGCAATGGATTATGACTGTTATGCAGTAAACAAATATGTACATTCGTCATCCTCCAGTAAAAAAACAGTGGGTCTTGGGTCGGAATCTGTACCGGCATAGTTCTCCATGACAATGGTGGATCCAGCCGGTTGTAAAGGGAGGGGCTGCAGTCTCAAAGGGAGGGGTGCTGCAGTCCCTCACCCGATATGGATCTGTCAATCAGCTCTTTTGCCTTTAAGTTCCTTTTCCACAACTAACATTCTAATTGTTATGCATATTATTTGTTTATCACGGTAATTGCTTAAGTAAAGTTAAATCCTATTTTTAAAGGGCTGCAGCCCCTCACCCGTTCTGGGTCTGTCAATAAGCTTTGTTACCTTTATGTGCCTTTGCCACAACTAACGTTCTACTTGTTCAGCGTATTATTTGTTTATCACGTTAATTGCTTAAGTAAAGTTAAATCCTATCTTTAAATTACTAAAAATTTCCCAAAGGGGGGTTGCAGCCCACATAGCCCTCCCCCTGGATCCGCCAGTGCTCCATGTACCATACCCCAGTGATACACCCCGATCCGCATGACAATTGAAACCACCAGTTTAATTTTTTTTTAATTAAACCTTTTATTTTATTAGTTCTGTGATTTTTAATTTCTCAATTAGAAGGAGAAGCTTTTTAGATGTATCGATTTAAATGTAAGACATTGAATCGAAACATTTTATAACCATAAAGTTATACAATATACATGTATCAGCTAAATGATACATAATGAATTAACGTATTTTTATTATTAGAACTATATTTTAATTCCAACCCGAAAAAATACATATTATTTATTTATTTATGATGTATTATTAGTAGAGTAAAGTATTGTAACACTTATGTGGGTTAAGAAATATTTATTCAACTAAAATAAACAGTATCAATGCCAACGAATTATTACAACTTAAATATTTGAGTAGCTTGCAAAAATGATAACGTTTTAACACACAATCATGTGACTTGAGCCTCACAGTCAAGACACAGACTTAGACTCAGACTGACTTGTTCAGTCACTCGCTCTTTATATATAAATCGTAAATGGTGAGGTCTGGAATGTTGCAGAACAAGGTGGACAGTTCCACGTCTGCGTGGATTAGCCTGGAAAGAACTAGACCTAAACAGTTCGTCCCAACCGCTTATTTTGTTCTAACAAACGGTCTGGGATTTGAAATCATATGTTGTGTTTTATTATTTATTTAGTGATTTAACGTTACACTGCCCCCTCCTTAGAGACATTCCTCCTGGATGTCTTCTTTTCCATGCGTGCCTGCTCCCTAGGTCGAACGAACGGTCTCTGTCGTAATCCGCTGCGCCTGTTCTTTATTGTGGTTACCCGTATATGGCGCCAAGCGATCATTATGGACGATTATGGGCTTTCCTTTGGGGTACTTGAGCACCCTGTTGACCAGATCGTTGATGTGCTCTTCATCCGATCGCTGGCGACGTGTCTCTTATTGACAGCTCTTAGGGTCTTAGGGTGATATCGATTGTCTTCTCGAGGCAATGACGGATCGACGGCTTCCATAACCCTGTCCTGCTGCTTGTATTTCAGCTCGCTCTTCGTAGTCGCCTGCCGAACCAACGAGGTGATCGGCGCCAAAGTCTCAACCTTTGTGCCTTTTCTAACGGTACTTGAGCGCTTATACCTCGACGGAAGTTCCACTTCCTTTTTTATGGTGGCTACCACACCGGCTGGTTCCCGACTGCGGAAGGACAGCTCCTCTCTACTGATCTTGACAATCCTCCGTTTCAGGTCGAGCTGAAAGCCGTACCTACGTGTTCATGAGGTCCATCCCGAGGATTACTTACTTACTTACTGTTGGGCGCTACAGTCCTTGTAGGAACTGGGCCTCTGCCACCATTCTTCTCCATTCCTCGCAGTCACCAGCGAGGCTCCTCCAATTTCTAATCCCCATTTTCTTGAAGTCTTCTTCTAGGTCTTCTATCCACCTACGCCTGGGTCTGCCCCTTTTCCTTTTCCCTGGTGCACCATTTAGCATCATTTTTGGCAGTCTGTAGGGCTCCATTCTTTCAACATGTCCCAGCCATCTTATTCTGAATTTCTTAACAGCACATAGGATATCAGGTTCCCCATACAATTCCATTAATTCGGCTTTGCTTCTGATTCTCCACCTGTGCTCTTCTTTGACGGCTCCAAAGATCTTCCTCAGGAATCTTCTCTCCCAAACCAGGAGAGTTCTTCTGTTTTCCTTGGTCAAAGTCCACGTCTCTCTGCCATACATTACTACTGGTCTAATTACCGTTTTGTATAATATTAGCTTTGCTTTCCTAGAGAGGCTTTTGTATCGGAGAGCTTTTTGCAGGGCATATAGACATCTGGTTCCTGCTACAATTCTGCCTTTAATTTCAACTTCTATGTTGTTACTCTCCGTCACTACTCCTCCCGGGTACTTAAATGTAATGCATCTGTGAAACACGTTTTCTCCCAATTCAACGATCTGTCCTTTCTGCCCGGTTTGTGTAGAGGTTTTCATGTATTCTGTCTTTTCGCAATTTATTCGTAGCCCTAAATCTTGTGCTGCTCTTTTAAATTCTTCTACAGCACCGGCCAATGCTGCTTTGGTTCTCCCTGTAATGACTACATCATCAGCATACGCCATGTGTTGTGTGAGCCTATTGTAAATTGTGCCACCTGGATTCGTCCTTATGCTTCTAATGGCAACTTCGAGGGCGAGATTAAATAGTACAGGTGATAATGGGTCCCCCTGCCTTAAGCCACTGTTGACCTGAAAGCAATTTGAAATGCCTACTCTAGTTTTAACCTTGCAGCGTGTCCTTTCCAGGGCCATCATCGTCAATCTTATTAGCTTGCTAGGTATTTCTAGTGACTGCAATGCCTGTAACAGTTTTCCTCTGTCCACACTATCATATGCCTGTCGGAAGTCGATAAAGAGATGGTGTAAATCAATATTGTACCCATAAGCCTTCTATGTCATTTGTCTTATTGAGAATAGGTGATCAATAGTTGAACGTCCCGGGCGGAATCCGCTCTGGTACTCGCTCACTCCTCACCACTAGTCTCTTACATATGGCCACCGACAGGACCTTATAAACTGTTGGGAGAAGAGCTATGCCTCTATAATTTTCAAAGTTGTTTGTTCCCTTTCTTATGGATAGGGACTATGATAGCTTCTCCCCAGTCTGCCCGAGGATTACATCTTCTTCAATATCAGCCACTAGGACTGAGTGAAAGACACGGCTTGAGCCTAACTGTAACTTTACCTTGGTTTCCCCGAATACCTTGGATTCTTCGCCGGTCGCAGTCCTAAGCTGCCATCTGGAAGAGGTCAGTCTTTTCTTGCCAGCTACATTTGGAGAGACTATAGTCTTCGTAGCTCCAGTGTCAATCAGCATCGTATGCCTCTTGCCGTTAACTCTGGCATCCATATATACGCTGTCGCCTCGGTGTCCCAAGGAGGTTATCATTATAGGGGGACCTTGGTGACTGTCCCGGGATGCTTTCATCCTCCGGGTATTTGCGTGTCTTATTTTTCCTGTGTCAGAAGTGACCTTTCCTTTGCAGGAACTTCTGATATGCCCGAGCTCCCCACAGCTCCACCACCTAAAACAAGGTTCTCTAGGTCTGCAAGCATTGCCGGCTCCCCACACTTCCTACACCGGAATGGTCTTCTCTGCGAGTCTAAAGCCTTCGCGACCCCTGAGATTACACCTTCAAAGTCTCTGTGGTTCAGATTGTCACGGTCGGTGATACGCGTGGTCTGGACACATCCATAGCTACGAAAATCCTCGGTAGCCGCCTCAAACTCCAATGCTATGGTTAGTGCATCCACCACCAATTCAGGGCGAGCAAGCCGCACCGCTCTCTGAAGATCAAAGTCTCGCAGATAGTCAATGAATGCTTGGACCGCTAAGCACTCTAACAAACTTTCTGGGACCGTTGGATAAGCCAGTCTTACCATCTTCGCAATGTCCACCTCGAATTCTTGGATAGTCTCGGCTGCCTTCTGCTTCCTGCTCTTCAGCTGAGACTGGTATACTTATTCGAGGTGGGCGTGACCAAACCGCATCTCCAGCCGGCTTACTAACAAGTCAAAATCATGGGGGTCGTTCGCATTGAGGGTCTGGAGGACATCTAGAGCTTCGCCTCGGAGGGCCACTGTTAGGGCAACAGCCCTAAGCCTTTCGGGGACCACCCATTAGCGCTAGCCGCTGCGTTCAATTTATCATTTATCTCTGCTGACAAATTGGAGTTAAGACTGGTAAATTTGTCATTCAACCCATTTATGTCACCAGTCAAATTGGTCACCTCTTCATTTACTTCACTAGATAAATTCGACAATTTATCATTTAAAACCATTTATTTCAGAAGATAAATTGGAATTAAGGCTGGTAAATTTGCCATTTATTTCCTCCGACTGGCTTGCTAATTTATCATTTAATTCAGCCGACAAACTTTCAAAAAGCTATCCTGAAACTCTACAGTTTCAGGATCTACGCCTTGACTCAAGTAGTATTCACGTAACCGAGCCAACAAGATCGTCTTCGTACCTGTAGTGTCTAAATCGAGCTCTTCTAATTCTCTCCTAAGCTCCGCTACTTTAAGTTCTCCAATTCGTTTACCTAGCATTTTTTTTTCTTCTTTAAACCCCACCCCTGACACCACTTGTAACACTTATGTGGGTTAAGAAATATTTATTCAACAAAAATATACAGTTATCAATGCCAACGAATTATTAAAACTTAAATATTTGAGCAGGTTACGAAAATGATAACGTTATAACACACAATCACATGACTTGAGCTTCACAGTCAAGACACAGACTTAGACTCAGACTAACTTCAGTCACTCGCTCTTTATATATAATCCTAAATGGTCAGGTCTGGAATGTTCCAGAGCAAGGTGGACAGTTCCACGTCTGCCTGGACTAGCCTGGAAAGATCTAGACCCAAACAGTTCGTTCCAACCGCTTATTTTGTTCTAACAAACGGTCTGGGATTTGAAATCATATGTTGTGTTTTTTTTTTTTTATTTAGCGATTTACCGTTACGGTATATTAATTTTTATTTTATTTTCAGGTTCTTCGTATATTTCATGTTTTCGGAAACATGGGTTGGTTTTGTTGAAGATGATATCATGTATGAGGATTTTATTACATTCACAAAAGGTCATGTATTCTTAAATATGAATAATACTACAGAATATAACTGTAAACGTGATTGGCCAAGTCCGTTTCAACCATCTTACATTGACACTGTAGTTCTACCTATTGGGAGAAAAAAGGCATCTGATGTGATCGAGAAATTCGAAGATTATAATAAAAAAAGAGGTAATGAGATAGCTAAAAAACTAAACTTAATGCATGAAGTTAAGGAAAAAATAAAAAAACCCTATCAAAGTGGATCCGAAACTTCATCATTCGAATCAATATCGATATCGCGAGGGAGTGAAACATCTACACAGAAAAAAGTCAGCAAGCCTTGCATACTTGAGTATAAATGGAGGCACCTAAAAGTGAAAGGCAATTATGGAGATTTAAAATACAAGCAAATTAAAACTCATCATGAAAAAGTGCTACGTTTAAAGCACATGAAAAATTTTTATTCAATACCGATATTCAACAGGAGAAAATATGTCGCAACTCAAATGAAAATCAAACAGTTTAAAAAATACTATCCCTTATTATACAAAAAAAGAAGAATGCAAAACAAATGGAAACAATTCTTGAAGAATGAGAAAGATTATGATAATAAAATTAAGATTGAAAACGAGCAGCGGAATATGAATATGAGGAAATCCAAGAAAAATGCAGCATCTTCAACCGGTCGAAAAAAAGTAAACCTAGCTACTCTCACCATGAGGAATGTATTGGACTTGAATCACGCTCATGAAATAGGTATATGGGAAACACTGAGGCTTTTCAAATTCCATAAACGTAAATGTCCCCTCTGTCTTCATATTGTAGATATGAGGTATCATATATGCCCTAATAAGTTTTGGCGTGTGAAGGAGGAATGGAATAATCCATCATTTGAAACCGAGAAAGAAGATCCCGGTTATTTCCCACTTATAAATGAGTTTCCTCAATTCTTTGTTAAAAATTACGATCGTATTTTAAGATATAATCAAAATTCATCTAAATCAGAATATCTGATGCGAATTGTTCAAGGTAATGATCTCATCCCATATTATGATAGAATTGCGCGAGGAAATTCATATAAACAATTGAGAAAATATCCCCCTCCTGAAAGAAAGCACCGCCCCACTCCTAAACACCATAGACTAGCGGAAAAGGGTAGTTTAATAGAAGTTAAGGAACAAGAAGAAGGAATAGCAACCGAGGAACCCGATGACGAGACTATACACATCACCCAATTCTCTCTTGAATTGTTGGAGGGAAAGAAAGTTGTATTTAAGAGATCACGACGATATTATTACAATTGGAGGTGGATGATTTTGATGGCTAGGAACGATGAAGAGGAAGAACCCGAAATGTATAAAAAAGAAGATAAACCTTTAAAGAAAGCCACTAAGTCAGATGAAGTTTCTGATGTTAATACTTTTCAGATGAGAAGCGATAACACGCTTTTATCTGCTTTTTCATCAGTAGAAGATATCTTGACAGAAGACTCTGTCATCCCTGGAGTTCCATCGGCTACAATAAAAGCTTGGCGTGTTAGAATGAACTACATTAGAACAAGGAGGCATATAGGCATCCAATGTCCATCCAATATTGATACACAAAACGCCAGGAGGAGTATATTATCAAATCTGGAAAATGAATTTCAAATAAAATCCGAAAATGTTAAAAAAAAAAGGAAATTAAGTAGAAGACTTTCAACTAAACCAAGAACATCTAGAAAAAGTAACAAAACAAACAATTATAGTTATAGGCGAAGCAATGATATAGCTAAATATAACATTTGGAAAAAAGATGCTATCGTTAAAGGCATCACCCGTTCTAATAGTTTATCCACTAAGTCAATTGCCCAAATTAGGAACAAAGGAAAAAATGCTGATGATGTTATTTGCAAAAAAAATCAAAATCAATCATTAGAAGAACTTATGCCTGTACAGATCTTGTTTGCTCAGACAGTCGATGAGAATCCAAAAGAAGTTATTCTTAAACCAAGTGTTCAAGACTCATCAACTGTTCAATCAAGCAAAGACCAGAGAGACTTACACCCAATATTATCAAATAATACATTTGAGCGGTACCCAAGCTCAATGATTATTCAACTGGTCGGTAGAAAACCAAAAAAAATTATTTTAAAATCTATTGACCCGTCAAATATTCAACCATTCAACGATTTTGAAAATAGAAACAATGCTATGAGATGCTTAAAAAACAACATGCCTATCAAAAACCGATTCCAATCAAGCGAATGTGATTTAAAAAATAACGAAATAACCGTTAGGCGGTATAATGAACCAGAAAATCGTTTCCATAAAGTTGTAACTCAAGAATTAAAATCTTACGGTAGTTTGGAAAAACAATTTCTATCTTCGTTAATCCAGGAATCTGAGATCGATGAATTTACACATTCAGTGCCCAGTAGTTGTAATGAGAGCTCCTTCCTTAGGTTGATGAGCCATCCACGAAGTTGTTTTACGATGGAATTTCACGCTGTGAAGGATAAATATAAATGCAAGTATAGCTCTCCTTTGTCTAAAAAAACATCTGAAAAAGCAATTGAGGACATTAGGTCTATAAGCTCCAATAATAAGTCAGAAAAAAAAGCGGTTAGTGAAAAACACTTTCAAATTTGCTTTCCAGAAATCGAACATAGCAGTTCAAGCGACGTGACCGTAACAAGCAACAAAGTCAAATCCGAATCCAAACACCTCAAAGTTTTCCCAATTAGCAAACATCACCAAATCAATTATTTTACCAATAGTAAGATGAGATTGAAATATAAATGGCCCATTCAAAACTTTCCATTAATAAAATATTCCAAATATGGAGAAAAACACCGAAATGTAACAAACCAATCATATATCACTAAGAACATACCTTCTAATAGTTGTCCAATGTTGAAAGAGAAGAGTCTTCAATCTAGTGAAGAAAATAGTCAGACACCAACTGTCACAGATTCTATAACAGAAGAGCTTACTCCATCTACAACCCCGGAATTCTCAGAAATTACGTCAGCTAGTCAAATGGCTGAAGGTCTGAATAAGTATATTGTCAGCATAACAACCGATAGCAGAAACAAGCAACCATCAAAATATAGTGCATTTAAGATGAAAAGTAAAAAGTATTGCAGATGGATAGAATGGTTAGATCTATCTACTCAAGATGTAAATATGTTTAGTGAAAAACACATTTTACGAGAAGTTTTGAGATTGATAGATGGTGCTTCATTAAAACGAGTACAAACGTTTGTTAACGTGCACGGTCAATTCAGTACAAAATATCCTCTCATTTTAGCTGCAATGGGCAGGGAAAAGTTAGCAGCTAAATATCTGGTACGTATATCATTGGTATTAATTCATATATGCTACCTATAACTAAGGCATACAACTTATCTAGAAGTCGATCAATGTATTAGTAAATTCAAGATTTATGTAAGCATTAATACTTAGAACTTAATTTTCAGAATAAAGATAGAAATAATGTTCATTGCAAATTATATCTTAATATTAAAACGAAATAAAATAATGTTATCAACCTCTAACTATACCTTTAATGGCTCTCACCGATATAACTCGGGAAAAAAAGACGGTCCCTACAAGCGGACGACAAGAGTGTTCTTCTTCTTCTACCGGCTCAACAAGCGCATGAAGCTGCCCTTGGCCTGCTTAACAGCTGCCAACCATCCGTCTCTATCTCTCGCAAGCGTGACCGGAATCTTCAGTTGACGAAGATCCTGCCCTACAGCATCTTTCCATCGGCCCTTCAGCCTTCCCTGTCGGCGCACACCATCCGGTACATTTCTGTACAGCCTGCTGACCACACGCTCATCACTCATCCTTAATACATGACCAAGCCATTTAAGCCTTTGTATCCTTATATATGATGAGATATTTAGGTCGTTATACAGCTGGAACAATTCACCGTTTTTCCTTCTTCGCCACTGACCATCTTCGCGAACTGCACCTAGAACTCTCCTCAGAATTCCTCTCTCAAACCTATCTAGCAGGTTCACACTCTTCTTGTTAAGGGTCCAGGTTTCAGCGCT
Organism: Aelia acuminata; assembly: GCA_911387785.2. Classification (NCBI taxonomy): domain Eukaryota; kingdom Metazoa; phylum Arthropoda; class Insecta; order Hemiptera; family Pentatomidae; genus Aelia; species Aelia acuminata. The sequence goes on from OU426980.1 coordinate 146,405,730, forward strand.
ATAGGTGACCACTGGCCTTATAAGCATCTTTTATAGCGTGAATTTGGTGGTTCGGCTAACAAGCTTGCTTATTATTAGCTTTGAGATGGCAAAATAAGCTCTATTTCCTGCTGTTAACCTCCGTCTAACCTCTTCTTCCTCTTCTATTTTGTCGTTAATACTAGAGCAGAGATAGGTAAGGCCTCTGGCCACTTCAAAATTGTAGGATCCTACTTCATAACTGCTCTGCATCTGAGCGTGATTTACTACAACCATGAGCTTCGTCTTTTCCTCGTTAATATGCAGGCCGATCTTTCTAGCCTCGACATCCATAGATTCGCATGCCGTTGTTATGCTCTGACGGGATCTACCAATGATGACTACGTCGTCTGCATAGGCCAGGACTTAGTTCCGTCCTGATTCAATCCTGCTCTATTTATAATTGCTTGTAGAGCGATATTAAACGGGAGAGGAGCTATTGGGTCTCTGTCTTAGACCATTTCCCACTTCGAAAGACTCTGACATCCCGACACACTTAACTTGGCAGATAGTGTTCTCTATAGTGCATTTTACTAAACGAGTCAGTTTACCTGGTAATCCGAGTTCATGCATGGCTGCTATGAGTTTAGTTCTTACAATTGTGTCGTAGGCTGCTCTAAAATCGATGAACAGCACCCATGTGGTCTGGTGATACTCCCTCATCTTCTCGGAGATCTGTCTTAGGGCGAAGATTTGATCAATAGTAGATCTATTGGGCCGGAAACCACCTTGATAGTCTCCCAGCTTCTGTTGCACATATGGGAGGAGCCTATTGTAAAGGGATATCGAAAATATTTTATAAGCAGTGTTCAGCAAACTAATCCCTCGGTAGTTGCTACATACAGTCGGCTCGCCTTTCTTCTTGTACACGGGGACGACTAAGGCCTTATTCCAATCCTCAGGTATCCTTTCTTCTTTCCATACCTGAGCTATCAATTCCTGAAGTTCCCTGGCGACTTCATGTTGCCCTCCTTTAAATAGTTCAGTGGGATGATAACCAAGATGTCTTCAATGTCCTCTATATCGGGTGGAATCGTTTCCAACTCATGGCCTTGCACATCCACTGGTAATTGTGCTTGGTCTTCCTGACAGTTCTCTACTTCCTTGGGGTTCAGCAAATTCTTGAAGTACTGTCGCCACCTCTCTTATATCTCTTCCTCCAGCAATAGCATTTTGCCATGGTCATCCTTGGATAAGGTTTCCCCTCCTGGCCGGCCCACTCTTAACATTTTTTTTCCATTTTATAGAATTTTCGGGAATCATTCCTAAGTCTTGAGTTTTCAATTTCCTCTATTTCTTTTCTCATCGCTTCCCTCTTCTTTCTCCTGACCAGCTTCTTCGCAAACATTCACGCATCCCTATATTCCTTGTTACTCAGCCGTGTTTTACGGCTAATCCACTTTAATCTTTTTTCATTTCGTTCCTTGATTGCTTCCTCGCATTCTTTGTTGAACCAATTTTCACGAGGATGTCTGTGCTTTTCACCACACACCTCTTTAGCAGACTGGGTTGATCCGCCTACCTACCTTGATCCGCTTCCACCTGTTTTCAATTGTTCCTTCCCCTGCCGACTCGCTTATGACGAGCTCGCGCACCTTCTTCCGTCTTAAGGCGTCCTACGTTCCATTTTTTACTGGGAGACAGTTTCTTGGCAATGCATTTTATTCTTTCGTGAAGCTTTATTATTACCAAGTAGTGATCCGAGTTGACATCATATCCTCTGTAGGATCTAACATCGTTTAAGGAACTAAAGCATTTGGTGGTAGTCAACACATGATCAATATTTTGACTTGCTGAATTAACATCTGGAGAGTGCCATGTTTCTTTATGCACATTTTTATGGGGGGACATAGTGCTCATAACTGCCAGCACTTGCAAAGCTTACCACCCTAAGACTATTGTCATTTGTTATGCTATGTAATCTATGGGCTCCTATGGTTGGTCTTAATTCCCTTTCTTTTCCAACTTGAGCATTAAAGTCTCCTAAGAATATTTTCATGTCATAACTGGGACAAGCATTGTATGCATCTTCAAGTTGTTCATAGAAGGTATCTTTTTCTTCTTCATTCTTCTCTTCTGTGGGAGCATACACACAAATCAGACTAATATTCCTGTAATGACCCCTCACGCGAAGTTTGCATAGCCTTTCATTTATTGGTTGGAAGTCTAGAATCGCCGATTTCATTCTGTTCGAGACCATAAATGCTACTCTGAATTGGTGCCTATCTTCACTTCTACTGTACAGTATTACGAAGTCCTTTTCCAGTCCATCTCATTTCTTGTACGGGCAAGATATCTAAAAAGGCCTTAAGCGACACTTCAGTGAGTTCCTTAAGAGCTCCATCTCGATAAAAGGTACGTACATTCCATGTGCCGATCTTGTATGTCCGTTTCCAAAGTCCAGGTCGTTGCCTTGAATCAATCCTATATCCGAGGCTTCGTTGAGCGACAAGCCTCTTGACAAGAGTGTTCACTAAACAGTAATAAAATTATTATAATCTTGTTCATTAACCTTCATGAATCACGTAATTTTTCATTAAAATCGATAATCTAGCATTTTAATTTATTGAAATAATGATCAAAAAGGTGATTTTTGTTTTATAATCAATATTTTTTTATCATTATTATTTATGTAACACCATATTACTTAGTTAGGGATCATTATTTTTAATCAAATCGATAGACTTCAAAGATCGATTATATTTTGATTTATGAATCAAGCATGTTTTTAAATTCAAATCAAATATATTAATTATTATATGATGTTTAGGAAAAATAATTATCGATTTCAAACCCTGCACTGCCCTATTAAACCTATATATTTATCCACCCGCTTTCTTTTTTCGGAATAGCCAGTACAGGTTATCACTTCGCTGATTAAAATTAGCCAGCCCTGGTAACGAGTGAAAAATTTTCCGATCACTTTTCAAATAGGAATCAGCTTTTCTCTAGAATATTATTAAATCTTAACAATAGTAGACTGGATTTATGATCCTGTCGGGTTCTAATCCTCTCTAAATCTTCCTCTTTCTGGAAAAGCACCATGGATGCATCCATACTAATTTCCAGGCCCATTGGATTTTAACCAGGTCACATTGGGATTTCCTTAATCTCCAAGGCCCTCACCAGGCGCTGCTGTTCGGATTTGTTTAGTTTCAACTGCAGGTCTGAAACATGTAAAATATTTTATGTTGCGATACTTTACTCATTTTTCAGGAATTGCACATCATTTTGTGTGTTTTGGACCTCCAAGAGCCTGTATTTTCAATAATGATTTAAACTGTTTTAATTCCGAGGCATTAGTGTTTGCCTAGCTTTTCAGTCGAGTTCAATCTCCCTCGGAAGTTGTTAGATCGCAGATTGTAGCAATTTTTATGTAGCACATCGAGCAAGGTGTTGCATGCTGGTTTTGTCTGGCCTCGTGTGGCCATAAGCTTGGCAGTTGTGGCATTGTACACTACCCCGTTTAGGGTACGGCTTTTCGACTCGAACCCTTGTATAATAAATTCGAATTATACTGAAAATCCTCTCTACTCCAGGGGCCTGTTCCAAGTCTGGTAATGTTATTTTTCTCTTATCTCCTGATTCTTCTATCTGCTCTTTGTACACATGAATAATTTGGTGAACCTGAAAACTCTTGGCCAATAATTCCTTGATTATTTCTATAGGCGTCGATGGGTGAAGTCCTCTGATCACTATAATCACTACTCTGAAAGCCCTCTCCTGGCGTAATTTATAAGTGTGGAAATCTGCCTTGGTATCAGTCAGATATTTCACTTTTTTTTTTTTTTTTGTAAGTTTCGGGACTTGGTGTCTTTTGTTCTACTTTGACATAAGTAGTTTCCTGAACCCACTACTTTATTTAATTGTTGGCATAACAGCAGGAAATTTCTTATATTCCTTATAAATATAGGTGGGGCCTTGACTTCCCTGGGGCTGCTTCCATGTCTTCAGCTTGATTATTTGATAAAAGCTGATAAGGGTTGGGAGTGACAAAGGGCTCAGTCATATCTTGTTGTGGCGTACCTGGTCAAGTACAACAGATCGGACATCGAGCTCGAAGCTGGGGCTGTTGGTGTGTTTCTTTTCGATCGCCTTGGCTTTTTTTTGATACGCGAACTATTTTTAGCGGAGTATTTTTATTGATTATTGAGTGTTTTATGGCATTCATTTGAAGTGAATAATGAATAACTGGTATTCAGTTATTCATGATTAACGAATACTGATAAATTCAGTTAGTCATTATTCATGAATAAAATATATTCATGAGCTAGGATTAATATACTATTCATCAATCATGAATGCCTAATATTCATCGATCATGAATAAAAAATATTCACCAATCATGGAACCAAGAATGGAAAGAGCGAACAAATTTTCAATCTTCATTCATGATTAATAAGACTAATAATTGTGATTCTTTTTTGTAATCATGATTAATGAATGATCTGTAATCATGAGTACTGAATTCCTATTAGTCATAATTAATGAGTAATGAGTAATCATGAATAATGAATTCTTCTTAATCATGATTACTGACTAACATTTAGTAATGAATAATGGTCATTCATGATTATTGAATACATTATATTCATGAATACTCCACGACCAGTGATTAATACAATTCATGATTAATGATTCCGCGCTAAAGAATGGTTTGTGAATGATGATTACAGTCATTATTAACATTTTTTATTATTAGTCATAATCATGATTACATTTTTATTTTAATCATGATTATTCATTATTCAGTTAGTCATTATTCATGAATAAAATATATTCATGAGCTAGGATTAATATACTATTCATCAATCATGAATACCTAATATTCATCGATCATGAATAAAAAATATTCACCAATCATCAATCATGAATATGATATATTCATAATCATTATTCATTTAAATTTAAAAAACGAGGATGCGTATCTGAATTAAAAGATGTCCTAATGAGCAAGGACAAGTCCTAAGAGTGGGTGTAGTCAACTGAACAGCATTTAAAGTCACAAGTAAAGAATTAGACCCTAATTCCAATAGGTATTAGTAAAGGTCTATCGACAAGAATGGAAAGAGCGAACAAATTTTCAATCTTCATTCATGATTAATAAGACTAATAATTGTGATTCTTTTTTGTAATCATGATTAATGAATGATCTGTAATCATGAGTACTGAATTCCTATTAGTCATAATTAATGAGTAATGAGTAATCATGAATAATGAATTCTTCTTAATCATGATTACTGACTAACATTTAGTAATGAATAATGGTCATTCATGATTATTGAATACATTATATTCATGAATACTCCACGACCAGTGATTAATACAATTCATGATTAATGATTCCGCGCTAAAGAATGATTTGTGAATGATGATTACAGTCATTATTAACATTTTTTATTATTAGTCATAATCATGATTACATTTTTATTTAAATATGCCCAACTCTGCTGATAAATACCGGAAAGGGTTTGAATCTGGGTGGAAATATATCCGGACTTGGCTATGCCTATGATTTGGTTTTTCTTGGCGATGACGTGGAAACGATAGAACTAAATACAAAAACATAGACAAAAGCCGGCAAAGAAGTAGGGCTGGAAATAAATACGGAAAAAACAAAATATAATATGGTTAGCTGTAGAAATGGTGACAATTTTGGCGATTTTGAAGTAGAAGAGGAAATGTTTGAAGCCGTTGAGAAATTTAGATATTTAGGATCTACAATAACTAGAAAAACCGAAATCGATGAGGAAATCAAGGCTAGGTTAAAAGCCGGTATTTCAGTAGCAAGTACGAAATTGCTTAGCTCGCGCCTTCTTTCCCGGAACTTAAAAATTAAGATTTACAAAACTATTATTCTTCCAACGGTCCTTTTCGGATGCGAAACCTGGCCGCGGACATTGAGGGATGAGCAACGGCTTAGGGTTTTTAAAATAAAGTACTGCGTAAAATATGTGGACCGAAGAGGGATGAACTAACCGGAGAATTTAGACGCTTACACAACTCCGAACTGAGTGAACTGTACCTGGTAAATTTAATTGACCTGATAGCAGCGAGGCAAATAAAATGGGTTTGTAAAATTGCGAAACTTGTAATACAAATTTTGAAAAGATTAACAAGTGCGGTGACAAATGGGAAACGTCCGAGGGAAACGAAACAACGGTGCTCCATATAAGAGAGCCGGTCTTAATATGCTTTTATAGATATGGAGTTTGAGACGGAGTGAGAGTGCAGGTGTAGTTAATAAGTGACTGAGGCGGTATGATCTTCTCCTGATTTTCTTGGTTTTTTGATAGATATGGGTTGATAATGTAAGATGTCTGTCCAGTCTTATGCCAAATAAATTATTGCATTTTTTGGGGAAATTGTGGTGTCCGCAACACGGAGAGTTCTCGGCCAAGTCGACTTCTTCCCCTTCTGTCTTGCGAATCCCACACAATCCGTCTTGTTGGGGTTTACCGAGATGTTTAGGTAACTCAGCTGCCTTGTGATGTCCTGACAAGCTTTTTCGGCCTAATGCAGTGCCATTTTCGGGCTCAGACTGCTGCTGTAGATTGCTATATCGTCCGCTTATGCGGCGACTGTAGCCCTTCTGTAGTGTTTGCCGACCACGCCAGCGGTATATATTGAGAACAACACTTGTGATAAAACGGCTCCCTGTAGCACTCCACATGTTACTGTTATTTTTCTGGAAATTTCATCTCGTACTTTTACTGAAGTGGTACGATCTTGAAGGAATAATTTAATGGTATTATAGAGCTGCTCAGGGCATTCTAACTCGATTAGTTTCCGACATAGGATACTATGAAATACTGAGTCAAATGCCTTGGTGCAATCAATGTATATCATTGCGGTGGCCAGGTTGCGATTTAATGCTGTGTTCACCTCCGACTGTAATTTCATCAAGTGATGCTCTGTGCTGAGATGGGCTTGAAATCCTGTTTGCTCATATGGTATAACCGATAATTCATCACAAAATTCCTTTATCTCAATATCTCAGCCTCAAGCACGAATTATAAAGGTTGGTGAGATGTGCTATTCCTCTTCTGGGTAGTTGCTTTAATAGAACTGATTGTACCCCGTCGTGTTCTGGGGCCCTATTTCCGTGTGACCTACGGAGAATTGTTTTTAATTTTTTCGGAGATATGAACATGTAGTTTATGTATCTATCGATGGTTGGTATCGGTGTCCTATCTCCTGTGCGCATCTCTATGTCGTGTTTATAATAGTCCGCCAGGTTTTCAGCTTGCTCCGCGTGGGTTAGGAGGCGGTCTCCATCATGTAGGCGAACGTCTAATGACTTCTTTGTGGCCGCTTTGGTGAGCTTCCAGAATTTTCGGTAATCACCGTGGGTGGCTCTTAATCTATCCTGCCAGGTCTCTAATTTACATCGTTTCATTAGATTTTTTAATTGTGTGGTCATCGAGTTCAAGGCCTTTTTGGTGTCCGTGTCTCTTGTGCGATGGTAACGATTTTTTATAGTTCGCCTACATTTTATGAGTGCCATATTGTACGGTGGAGGTGGCCATAAGTGGGGCGTTTGTGGGTGATAAGTAGGAATATTGGCCAGTGCGGATTCTGTTATCATTGTCATGAATTTTTCAATGTATTCATCGATTTCCTCCTTTGTTCGAAGGGTAGGTATCTGTTGCAGTTTATGCCTTACTTCAGTTTTGAAACGACTCGAGTCTGCCTCCTGATACTTGTATTTTTTCTTCTTCTTGCCCTGTACTTCGTATACTACTGGTCGGTGATCGGACGTGAGAAAGTCGTATACAGTGCAATCAGTGATGCGGTGTGATTGTTTAGTGATCAGGAGGTCTATAGTGGATGTGGCGCCGTTTCCAGCATGGCGAAAAGTGTGAGTCGATGGGTGGATTACTGTGAAACCTGTTCTGCCCAGCATCCTACCTGCTTCATTATATCTTATATTATGCCATAGTGTGTGGCGGGCATTTAGATCTCCTACCACCCAGTGATTCCTTTTAGCACCGCAAGAGTCAATGAGTTGTCGCAGTTCTCTTAGTGATCCACTAGGGCGTTTATATATTCCAGTTATGTATGTAGGTTGGGTCATGTGTACTTGAATAGTGACATGACTTATTCTAGAGTCCCTGGTGTTGAAAGGAGGTCACATTTTCTTCCATGTACTTCCATGACGAATGGCTATCAACACTCCGCCGTGGGGATCGTTATGTTCGTCCGTAATTATTGTGTATCCTTATAGGCGAGGTGGGTGTCCATGAAGTCTTACTTCTGTGAGTACTGCGATGGTTGGTTCTAATATATGTAGGAGAGCTTCTACCTCTTCAATCTTCGCGGCTAGTCCATTACAGTTGTAGTTGATTATTTTATATGAATTCATTGTTGGCATTTGCACTTCTGTGTGTTGATATTTTGAAGTAGTGTGGTCATGAAGGACCTCATTTCGGAAAACATGTGTGTAATTGTTTGACTGATGACACTGAGCATAAATGCTTGAGATTTGTTGAGTACCGGTGATGTGGGCGCTTCTTCCTCCGTCTGAGCTACGTGTTCTGCTATTTTAGCATTCGGGGGTGAATTTGTGGGTTGTAGTACTGAGGAGTATGTGGCGGTAGCACTGGCCATCCTATAGGCCTGTGTTAGGTGGTGGGGGTTGACTACCATTTGTTTTTGCTATTTTGTCCGTTTTCTTCTTTTCTGCAATCTGCAATGTTTGCCTGTATTCACATAGCCTGTAAGATCCTACGTGATCTCCGCCACAGTTGCTGAATTTTGGGTTACCGGTGTGGGAGCAATTTCGGATGTTGTGTTTTCCTCCACAGCGTATACAGCTTTCTTCGTAGCCGCAGTAATTTCTTGTATGACCAAACTTCTGACATCGGTAGCACTGCAGGGGGGCCAGGTCCATTTTGGGTTGGTAGTTACATACTGTGAACAGACATCTGTTCACGTGTCTCACTTTTCTTATATCGTCTATGGTAACTTCCACTGGCATCGTAATCACTATCGGGGAAAGTGGTGTCTTTTTCCCTGCTTCGTCAGTTTTTGAAGTCTTCTTACTTCTGATATGTTGAGACCATTGAATGCCTCTTTTACATCTTCTAATGGAGTGTTCAGAGGTAGATTTTTCAAGACCCATTTTTCATGCTTAATTTCGGTGGTGCGGGTTGCATACGTGTGGTATTCACATGTGGTATTTTCAGTCCTTGTATGACGAGGCTTTGGTCTTCTTTTTTTTCGAGGTAGATTTTGCTTCCATTGTTGGTTTGTTGTAAATAGTACGAGGAACATTTGATTTTTTCTAGAAATTTCTTGATTTCAGCTATTGTGTACGTTTTTGATACCACAATAGGTGGGACTTGTTCTGGTTTCCTGGGAGCTGGCGTCTTTTTCTTGGTTTCTTCGGCTGTTTTTTCAACTGTATGGTCTTCTTCTGGTTCAGTCGGGATGTCGGCGATGGCTTCGAAACGGTTTGAAGTGGGAATATTTGCTGGTGGTGGAGGTTCAGGTTGTTTTGTTTTTGGGTTTCTGCTTGCGTTCTCGTACAGCCATTCCTCTTGTTACCATGTTCTGTTGTCGTGAGGTAGTAGCTTCGGCGTCTGAGTCGTCCGGGGGAAGAGGGGCACTTTGTGCTGTGTCCATTCTGCTTCGGTGTTCACTAACCGGTTGATATTACGCACTTTACTCACTGTTAGCACTGCACTAGCTAAGGTTCGATAAAATATCCGCCAGTGCAACGCTGCCCTTACCCCAGTTGGGTGGTTGTCAAGGTTTGATCCCAGTGATACGCAAGGGCCTAGACAACACGAAGGCGCTAAATTAAGCGGGATATTCTATAGTGGTCTGGTTTTAACAAACTAGCGGCACTATGCACAAATCTCCGTCGAATAAAATATCCGCCAGTGCAAGGCTGCCCTTACCCTGATGGGGTGGCTGTCAAGGTTTGATCCAAGTGATATGCATGGACCTTGACAGCATTAAGACGCTAACTAAGCGGGATATTTTATGTTGAGCTGAGCTGGTCTTCCCGTCTTCTCTCTCTCTCCACTCTTCTCTCACTCCACTCTTCGTGCCTGAACTTTTTTCTGATCCCTCTAAAACAGAAAAACAGGATTAAAATGTGAAATTTGAACCATAATACTATGGAACGATGCTTATTTACCTTATTACCTTATACTACCTGTGGTATTTGAAGGTGCGTTGAGTAGATAAGTTATGTTGTTTTCGCTGTGGTTCAGCTCAACATGATGTAATAGGAGTTGAGGGGCCTCCGCGTGTTATTATATAAACATAAAAATAATAAAGTTAAAGGGAGGGGAAAGGATAATGGAATAGAGGACAGGGCTAGGGGAGAAGGGAGTTAGTGGGGGATTAACCGTAAGGCAGGTTTATATGATAATGTTAATTGGGTTGGTTGGACCCTTACGGCCTTGCCATCTGGCTGGGAGTAAGGATGGTGTGAGAGTGCGGAATAGGGGATTGAATGATGAGGGTAGGTTATCAAAGAATTTGATGTGCCTACGTGATATGTGTTTTTGTATTGTGTCGAGTTGTAATGTATCGTGAATGTGATTCATGTTACGTCTTTCTAATGTGGTGCCTCTACATATCTTCATGAGTATACTGTTTTGATATTGCTGTAGTTTCTTCAGGGCTGTTGGGTAGCTCCGTGTAAAAGAGATGGTCTTAGTATAGATTTGTATATAAGTAGTTTGAGTCTGAGTGACAGCCCTGGTGAGTAGAGTAGGTGCTGTAGTTGTGTTGATGTTGATCTGACAGTGTGAATTCTGTTCTGTATGTGTGCTGTGAATGATAGGTGTGATTCGAGTTTAATGCCTAGGTATGTGAGGTGTTTTTTTGTTGTGATAGTTTGGCCGTTTAATGTTGGTGTTTTATCGGGTGTTTTCTTGTATGAGAATGTGATAGCATCTGTTTTCTGCGTGTTAATGAGTATGTTGATGTCTTTTAATTGGTCTGTGATTTGTTGAGCTACTATCTGTGCCTTGCGCATTGCATGTTTCGCATTCATGCTGGCTGTATATATAGCAATGTCATCAGCATATGCGGCGATTGTGGTATTCTCAATCTTTGTCCCTACTACTTGGGCAGTATATATGTTGAAAAGTATAGGCGCAAGGACAGAGCCCTGGGGGACTCCGCATGTAACTTGGCGGGGGGCTGAAATTTCATTTCTGACCCGGACTACAAAGTACCGGTCAGTGAGGTATGATCCAATGATGTCGACCATTTGGTCCGGGAATTGATAGTGAGTGAGTTTATTGATAAGGATGGGGTAGGACACAGAGTCGAAAGCCTGTGTGCAATCGAGTGAAATCATTGCTGTAGCAAGGTTTTTATGGAGATTGTTAGCTATATCGTATTGCAGCTTGGCTACGTGGTGATAACAGCTAACTCCACGCGAGAACCCCGTCTGTTCCGGGGGTATGATGTCGTGTGTATCGCAGTGTTTTCGGATGTGGATAATGAGTAGTTTCTCATATATTTTTGAGATATGGTTGAGGAGACTAATTGGCCGGTATTCTTCCGGAACCGCTCCTCGTTTACGGGGTTTGAGGAGTGGAACGACGATAGCATGTTTCCACGCCGTAGGGAAGTATCTGAGGCGTGAGCAGGAGTTAAAAATGTTAAGGAGAAACATTAGGGTTTTTCGGGGGAGTTGTTTGAGAAGGACGTATGGAATATTGTCTTTCCCGGGTGATTTGTTTCCCTTAGTTTTCCTCAGGATTGCAGTCAGGTCTTTATATGTAGAGAATATTGAATTCTGTGTGTTATCGGTGGAGGGGTTGTGGTGGTATGTGTTACTGTTGCGTGAGTTGTCCCTTTCTACGTAATAGTCAGAGAGAATGTCAGCCTGATCTGCGGGGGTGAGGAGCTCATCGCCTCGTTGAATTTTCACCGATTTTGATTTGGTGTTATAGCTTCTGGTAAGTTTCCAGAATTTCCTATGGTCGTTATGTGTGAGGCGTAACTGTTCATGCCAGAGGGACGTTTTCCACTGCGACATTAGGGATGTGATTTGTTTTGTAAGACTGTTAATGATGGGTTTGTAGGTATGGTCTTTCGTCCTATACCAACAGTTTTTGATGTTGTTGCGTTGTTTTATGAGTGTTAGTATATGTTTAGGAGGTTTGCGTAGGTGTATCGGTGTGGGGGTGAATGTGGGGATAGATGTTTGGGCTGCTTTGTGTATGATGTTGTTTACTGTTGCAATGGCCGTGTCGATGTCATTTGTAGTGTGTAGGGTGGTGATGTAGGGTGTGTTTTCGTATGCTATGTTTTTGTATAGTTTCCAGTCTCCGTTCCGGAATTTATATTTGTAGTCTGTATGTTGGGTTGGTGTGTTGTCTTGTCCTAGTTTGTATAAAACCGGGATGTGGTCGTTGTCGCTAAACTCGATTGTTGTGCAGTCTGTGAATCTGTGAGGCTGTTGTGTGAGCAATAGATCTAGTGTGGATGTGATAGATGGGTTGGCGTGGTGTCTGTATGTGAACGCATTAGGGTGTATAATAGTGTATTTGCATTTGGTCAGGTGGTTTCCTAATGCGTTTGGTTTTGTACAGTTCCAAGTGTGGTGTTTGGCGTTTAAGTCACCTACAATAATGTGTTGTCTGTCTGTCTCAATGTTTTTCAAAAAGGTCTTGAATGTGTCTAGTTTGCCTGATGGACTTATGTGTCCATGTCCACCCCTAACCATCATACTATATTAAGTAGACGCATGTGATTTTGTATGAATGTTTTAGTCTTACTTGTATAGTGATGGCTGAGTGTTTGTCATCGTTTAGTGTTGTGCTGTTTATTAGTCTGGAGGGGATGTCTGAACGCACCAGGAGTGCTACGCCGCCGTGTGTGGGTGAGTCAAGTCTATAGGTTTTGTATCCGGGGAAATATACGTACCTCTGTTTGTTGATTTGTGTGTCTGTGAGTGAAATTATGGATGGCTTATAAGAAGCCAGGAGGGTTTCTAGCTCAAGCTTACGATGCATGAGCCCTGTTATGTTATAGTTTAGGATAGTATGTCTATTCATTGATATTTCTTTGTAAAATAATGTTTACTGTAGTCAATAACGTGGTAAACATTTCTTTCATGTCCCTGAACATTCCCACAAGTTCAGCGACCCATGGGGGGGTTTCAGAGGACGGAGGTTGAGAGGTTGGTTGAGAGGGTTGAGGGGGGGGAGGTGGTCCACTGACCGTGACCCCGGCGTAGGAGTTCGGGGCTGAGGTGGTAGGGGGAGCTCGAGATGTCTCCCTGGGAGGGTTGTTATTAACAGGTGCTTTTTCTACCTTTTTATTGATCTTATTTTTTATAAGATTGAGCCTAAATTCGCAATTGCGATATGAGGCCACATGAGGGCCTCCGCAATTTGCGCATTTGGGGGGGGATGTCCTTGGACATGTTGACGATTCGTGGTTTTCACCACATTTTACACATACGTGTCTACGACCACAGTATGCTTGAGTATGGCCGAATTCCTGGCAGTTATGGCACTGCCTGGGGCCAGCAATGTTCTTCTATTGTATAGAACATGTAGTCTATAGGGCCAATGTCCTTCAGTTGCTTAATTGTTGTTTCGTGATCAGTTGTCACGATAATGTGGGACAGCTGTCTTTTCTGTCCTTGTTCGTTGGTTTTGGTCATCCTCCAAATATTTTTAAACCCTGGTAATCGGGCTTGGAGGGTGGCGGATATTGATTCTAAAGGGTGATCGATATCGAACCCCTTTAGGAGGAACCTCTTGAGAGGTTTAGTTCCCCGTGGGGCATAGGAATGATAATATATATCATCATTTGTATTGATGATACTTAGTGTCCTGTGGTAGTCTGTGTCGTTTGTGAGGTAAATTTTGTTCTCGATTTTAGAACATCGAAGACTGAATTGAGTAATGTTACACTCTAAAAGAGTTTGTTTTATTACCGCCGATGATATCGGTGGTCTTATTACTATGGGAGGAGGTCTTATTGTAGGTGTGGTGGGTTGTTGTCTAGCGGTTTGATTGTCACTAGTTTCTGGGGTTTCAGTGTTGTCTATGTTTTGTGCTGCGTCAAGTTGTTCGAATTGGTTTGAAACTACGATTTGCGTAGTTCCATCTGGGGGTCGGGGGACAGCCTTGATGGGTTTTTTGGGGAGGGAAAACCCATCACTGTCGGTGTGAGTCACCTTGATCCTTTTTCGTTTGTTTCGTGTAGTTGTTGTAGGTGTTATAGTGGTGTTCTGTGTTAGTAGTGGGGTTGTAAAAATATGTGATGTGTGTGGTGTATTTTGTGGCCCGTTTGTGTGATCCATAAACAAAGGCATAATGTAAAAATAATGACAGATAAAATAATGCTAAAACTAACCTTAAATATACACAATATATATATAAGAAATTATTAACCAGAAAACTGGGGAATAATACAAAGGTTTTACTCACGTGTTTACATGGCGTACCCACGCGGTCTCAGGAAAACCGTAAAAACTGTTGGCCTGGTGCTGTATCGTCACACTGAGAGCAGGTAGAGCAGGTAGAGCAGCTAGATGTTCACAGGTAGAAGGCAGAACACAGAATGACGATCCTTGCCTGAATGCTATGTTTTTGTATAGTTTCCAGTCTCCGTTCCGGAATTTATATTTGTAGTCTGTATGTTGGGTTGGTGTGTTGTCTTGTCCTAGTTTGTATAAAACCGGGATGTGGTCGTTGTCGCTAAACTCGATTGTTGTGCAGTCTGTGAATCTGTGGGGCTGTTGTGTGAGCAATAGATCTAGTGTGGATGTGATAGATGGGTTGGCGTGGTGTCTGTATGTGAACGCATTAGGGTGGATAATAGTGTATTTGCATTTGGTCAGGTGGTTTCCTAATGCGTTCGGTTTTGTACAGTTCCAAGTGTGGTGTTTGGCGTTTAGGTCACCTACAATAATGTGTTGTCTGTCTGTCTCAATGTTTTTCAAAAAGGTCTTGAATGTGTCTAGTTTGCCTGATGGACTTCTGTAGACACATGTGATTTTGTATGAATGTTTTAGTCTTACTTGTATAGTGATGGCTGAGTGTTTGTCGTCTTTTAGTGTTGTGCCGTTTATTAGTCTGGAGGGGACGTCTGAACGCACCAGGAGTGCTACGCCGCCGTGTGTGGGTGAGTCAAGTCTATAGGTTTTGTATCCAGGGAAATATACGTACCTCTGTTTGTTGAGTTGTGTGTCTGTGAGTGAAATTATGGATGGCTTATAAGAAGCCAGGAGGGTTTCTAGCTCAAGCTTACGATGCATGAGCCCTGTTATGTTATAGTTTAGGATAGTGTGTCTATCCATGGATGTTTCTTTGTAAAATAATGTTTACTGTAGTAAGTAACGTAGTAAACATTTCTTTCATGTCCCTGAACATTCCCACAAGTTCGGCGACCCATGGGGGGGTTTCAGAGGACGGAGGTTGAGAGGTTGGTGGAGAGGGTGGAGGGGGGGGAGGTGGTCCACTGATCGTGACCCCGGCGTAGGAGTTCGGGGCTGAGGTTGTAGGGGGAGCTCGAGATGTCTCCCTGGGAGGGTTGTTGATAACAGGTGCTTTTTCCACCTTTTTATTGATCTTATTTTTTATAAGATTAAGTCTAAATTCGCAATTGCGATATGAGGCCACATGAGGGCCTCCGCAATTTGCGCATTTGGGGGGGGATGTCCTTGGACATGTTGACGATTCGTGGTTTTCACCACATTTTACGCATACGTGTCTACGTCTACAATATGCCTGTGTATGGCCGAATTCCTGGCAGTTATGGCACTGCCTGGGGCCAGCAATGTTCTTCATTGCTTCTATTGTATAAAACATATAGTCTATAGGACCAATGTTCTTTAGTTGCTGAATTGTGGTTTCATGTTCAGTTGTCACGATAATATGTGACAGCTGTCTTTTTTGTCCCTGTTCATTAGTTTTGGTCATCCTCCAAATATTTTTAAACCCTGGTAGTCGGGCTTGGAGGGTGGCGGATATGGATTCTAAAGGGTGATCGATATCGAAACCCTTTAGGAGGAACCTCTTGAGAGGTTTAGTTCCCCGTGGGGCATACGAATGATAATATATATCATCATTCGTATTGATGATGCTAAGTGTCTTGTGGTAGTCTTTGTCGTTAGATAGGTAAATTTTGTTTTCGATTTTAGAACATCGAAGACTGAATTGAGTTATATTGCACTCTAAAAGAGTTTGTTTTATTACCGCCGATAATATCGGTGGTCTGATTACTATGGGGGGTGGTCTTTGTATATTTGTTGGTGTAGTTTGTTGTGTAGTGGTGTCTTGTTGATTGTCGTTTGAATCAGTGGTTTCAGGTGTGTTTGTTAGTTGTTGGAATTGGTTGGAAACTACGATTTGCGTAGTTCCATCTAAGGGTCGGGGGACAGCCTTGATGGGGTTTTTGGGGAGGGAAAACCCATCACTGTCGGTGTGAGTCACCTTAATCCTTTTCCGTTTGTTTCGTGTACTTGTTGTAGGTGTTATTGTGGTGTTCTGTGTTAATAATACTGGAGGTGTAAGAATATATGATGTCTGTGGTGTGGTTTGTGGCCCGTTTGAGTGGTCCATAAACATGTTTATAATGTAATAAAAATAATACTAAAACTAAACTTAAAATACACAATATATATATAAGATATATAAACCAGAAAACTGGAAAATAAAGCAAGGTTTTTACTCACGTGTTTACATGGCGTACCCACGCGGTCTCAGGAAAACCGTAAAAACTGTTGGCCTGGTGCTGTGACGTCACACTGAGAGCAGGTAGAGCAGGTAGAGCAGCTAGATGTTCACAGGTAGAAGGCAGAACACAGAATGACGATCCTTGCCTGAACTTTTTTTTTTTTTTTTTTTTTTTTTTTCCTGATCCCTCTAAAACAGAAAAACAGGATTAAAATGTGAAATTTGAACCATAATACTATGGAACGATGTAACTTGCCTGAACTGAGGTCGGCAGCGGTTTATATACCCGCTGGCCATCCCCCACTCTGCCCAGTACAGGTGGCGTGCCTAGTGGCTTTTTAAAAAAAATGTCCTTATCTCTTGCTGCTACAAAAGTAAGAAATTGATAAAACAACAAATTTTATGTGAATGAACAACACTGCTACATCTATCTCAGGTTGGGGTAGGTTGCAGGAGCGAAAAATAATGTAATTTTTTATTTATTGCTCTAGATGATCGGAGTTCGTTCTAGATTTATCAATTTATTGTTGTTATCATTATATTAGAACTTGTATTTTCTTAATGTTAAATAGATAGGTTAAAGAAAATATTTTGTTTTTTTGCAGGCATTCAGAGAAATGGAAAGATTTGCTGGGATTAACCTATTTACTAAGTACTTGACTCTTTGGGCTGCTTCTGCACCTTACGAGTTCGAACATCAACCTAGATGTTATATAATGAAGAACTTACCAGCACAGGATCCGGTGTTTGAATGTTAGTTCATATAATGAATATGTGAACACATAAACTCTAATATATTAAAATAAACTTTATAGCATTTTAGAGATACTATAAACGATATTTGAGTGATACTCCATTATCACGCGGTAGTTTGTGTTATTTCTTTAAAAACAAAAATTCTGGTGCGATGCGCGCAACACACAACTTTCACTTACCAATTTGATTACATTAGAAATAGACGTGTTTTGTTAAATGCCATTTCTCGAAGTAACACATATTTCCACATTCATTTACATATTTTTGTTTGCATTTGCTCTCTAAAGTACACTATTTTTTTTTTTATTATTAATAAAAGTTTTTACTCGCGATATTCGGCAATGCAAGCATAATACTCCAAGTCGTCTGATTTTATAATTGTCTATGAAGTTGTTGAAAACTTCATTTAGTTCAAGCTGGACGAAGGATCATCATGTACCACCTGCGCTCCATTAGATAAAACAGTGGAACATGACTTCTTCGCATGAAAGAAATTTACTGGGGAGAAGGGTGAATTAGATATGGAGCTGGGTAAAAGATCCACACCGTAAAATCTGGTACAGCTCATGTTGACCAGTCAAGAAAACTGGAATGCTGTTTCAGATTATGCCGCGAGAGTCGGAGGAAAATTGAGAGCACAGAAGCGAGAGAGAAGGGGTCAAGTACAGTAAGGGTACAGTAGAGAAGTAGGCGCCTAGCCATCCTGCCCATCGCGAAGTAATCCCTGCCAGCAGTTCCGCGGTGTGGCATCGTAGGAAGTTTTTTAGTGAGTAGGAATCTCACACTGTTGTGGGTTTAACCCCCACTTTGTCCAATAAAAGATTTTCCCCGTACAAAAAAAAAAAACAAAAAACAAAAAACACACGCGCGCGCGCCACAGAGACCATTTCGCTGGACTTGGTTATTTGGACTCAGGGGACCCCAATACGTGTATTTCCGTTGAAAACCGGAAATCGAAATTTTTAAGATCGCAATACTTTCCCTTACTATATATTTCATAGGTATATAGGTAAGTGAAAGTAAAAAAATCTCCGGCAGTAAACGTAAATACTATTTTGTCTTGAAAAGTGATCAGAATCATGCAACCACGTTCGTTTCAATATTTTCTGTTATGCACTATGACTCTTCAAATATGCATAAAAAATCTGATAATATACTTTTTAATTCCAAAAGTAAATTACTCACAACAAGAGGGTCCGCTTAGATATACAAGTACCGTGTATCCTTTAGGTTGTTACTTTATCAAAATTCAAAGACGTATGACCTTATTTTAGAAACAAGCCATTTTTTAAGCTATATAAACAATTATTGTAATGACGGCTATGTATTGTGTTATGAATAAGGAAAATCTTTATAGTTGTCCACGTTATAAAAACTTGCCCATGAATGACTATTATACGATCAAAGTTTTTATGGTAAAATGTCTAAAATCTTGGAGGAAATAATGTTTAAAAGTTGGGCTGAGAGTAAGTACCTTAAAATTTTGCCTCTGTTCGTGGTAATTTTTTTTTTATTCCTCCCCTTTGTAGCCTTTTCGGCTATACGGATTCAGAACCCTGGTCAGCGATGAGGACAAGGGAGTAATGTCTAATTGATAAAAGACCCCCGGTCGCGGTATTTGAACTCAAACTTCAGGTTATCTATGGTAGTCAGGTGCAAGGCGTATTACGCGTCAGCCCGCTCGGTCACCCCGATAACGGTACTACTCTATGCAATTATTTGAATTATTAAATGTTGCGATAAATTAGCCGATAATGTATGTCACAGTCGTAAATACCGGCTAAAATAAGATTTTAAATGATAATTCTGACTCTGCTTTGAGATTTCATTTATTTTTATCTATTAAAACCTTAGTAGATTTTCATTTTAGTAATATTTTTTGTGACACGTTCTAACTGCATTTAGATATATTTATAGTGTACATGTTTCATATTTGTTTACATTATCTTTTATATAATCTTTTTCATATTTCCTTTTAGGGGATACCAAAAATGAAAATGAACCTTTTAGTAATTACAGCGTTGCGAAAAAGCTTTTTCAGTGTAGACATTTCTGTTCAAGATCACCAATATTTTACAATCTGTGGAGAAATCACAGAGAAGCCTGCCATTACATACTCAATATGAGACTGTTCTTGTGTAGGGACATGATAGGTTCCCCCGATCTTAAGAGTTTTCTCAAATATTTGCGCATTAACATGGAACAGGTAAACTACATTTTTAAAAGTGTTATAATTACGAAATATTTTAGAACCATATATCCGTAGTATCATTGGTTAATTATGTATCGATCAATAGTAAGTTAAATAATTATCTAGAAATAAGATTAATAAAAGAAAAACCTATATCGCTACAATTTAAGGGGGTCGTTGGTTTAGTGCATAGGATGCACCTTAAGTCTCTGTTTCGGTTACGGTTTCGGCCCGAAACCAGGTTTACGCTACCCAAGATTCAGTTTACTCTAAAAATTTAATTTCCGTCGGACATTATTTTTTTATAACCCTTAAAGTACAAGGAAAATTTACATGAAGAAAAACATGTTGACTTGAAAAGGTCGGGTAAACAATTTTTTTCAATAATTATTTTTTGTTTATAAAATATTATATAACTTTATTCTGGGACTTTTAGTGACCTATGAATGAAGTCATAAGAAAACCTAAGAGGCAAGGCATAAGGAGGATCAGACAAGGTTTCAAGGAATTCTAACATAAATTGTAGTCAGACCTAAGGAAAGAGAACCTTATGTCATGAGGAGATTCAGGACAAGATATAGAAAAAAAGAAGGAAAAAATAGCTATAATTACTTCTAAAAATATGAACGAAATTGGATATTGATCTGAAATAAAATGATTATTAGCTTGCAACATAAAAAAAAGTTTATCTTCAGATAAAAGTAGAACTCAAAAATAAAAATGAATAACGGAGAACTCTAAAAGTAAGACAAAGATGGTTACAAAATCTTCAACAACCACAACAAGCTGGCCTTTGATGTAGGCTGTGTTTATTATTTAAATTAGTCATAATCTTTGATTTATGCATGATCAAAAATTTCTACTAATTTTAACCAAGTTGTCCAACATTCTTTTAATCATGACTGTTTTTTGGGGAATATGCATATATCATTGGCAAATATGATATCGGTCAAATACCCTCCGTTCTGTTTTATGCCTAGGTCTTTCCAGATTGTCTCTTTTATATTGATGATACTGTTTAAAATAATTGGAGATAGTAAGTATTCCTTCTTTGATATCCTCTCTATCTGGAACATCCTTCCATAATTCCTAAAAGATCTACTAAAAAATTATATGTATTAGTCTTCCAAGAGTCATCCGAATCCGTTTCGATAGGTTATTAAAATCCACAGGATAAATTCAGTAACAATAGAACCTTAATAAGCTTTGCTTGGCTTAAGATTAGTACTCTGGTTTCAATATTGATGAATTATTAAAATTAATACATTAATCAATACCATTTTTAACCATTTCAGGTTATCAGACAAGTCCTTCTTATAAAAAACCAAACCTTAATAAACCTGAGGGCCATCTTCGATAAGAAGCAGAAAGGAGAATTCTTTTATTATGTAACGAGACCTGAATTTTTCCAGAAGATGAAATGGTACAGGATATGTCGGTTGTTCAGTTTGATGTTTACAGTGAGTACTTATCTTCTTATGTTTAAAATTAACATTGAGGAAATCTTATACTTAATCGTTCCCTCCTCTACTGTATGTCAGTGTAGAGGATCCTTCTTATAGAGCCTGATGCAGGCAATGCTGTTCTGCACTAGCCAGCTATGCCAGTTTCAGTCCATCCCTCTCCGATCGAAAGCCTCTTTGACCGCATTTTCCAATGTGTTTCTGGGCCTAGGAACTTTCTTTTTTCAGGCTAGGTTCAACAAATGCTGGAATATTTCTTGGCCTTTTGTTCCCATATTCTTTCACATATCTGTGGTGATACCGTCCAGACCTGCTGCCTTCTCTATTTTCAAACTATCTATGTTTTCATTACTTCATCCTCTCCAATAAAATCAAGTTTATGAGTTTGATCGTCGTCAATGTTTTCTGTTGTATATCCATCACTCACATCCTCACACAGCAGTTTTTCAAAGTATTCCACACATCTGTTCATGGCGGAACCCGTTTCTGTAAAAGTATTGCCTTCCTCATCTTTAATGTGCTTTATTTCTAGTTCCTTTTCTCTCTGCATATTTCTGTGGCATCTGTAGAAGAGTTTTTGGTTTCCTTTGGCCTCTTCTAATTTTTTTCCCGAAATCCTACCAGTCTTTCCTTTTTTGACTTCAAGACTAACACTCTCCATAAAATTTTTGTTTACTTTTTATCCATCACTTTTTTTTATTTACTATTTATCTGACAGCTAAAGTATCACCCTACAATCAGAATCAATAATAATAATAATAATGTATATCCTAATTTCATTAGCACACACACACACACACACACACACACACACACACACACACACACACACACACACACACACACACACACACACACACACACACACACACACACACACACACATATCGGATATGTCTTCTTTACTATTGATATTAAATGTTATAATAGGGTTCTTGTGATTAAGTCAATAATAAACAACCATATTGTGGCTATTCGAGCTATTGGCTATGCATTCGAGACTATTGTTCTCATAATTATGCCTTATATTGAACAAACAGGTTTGAATACAATTATATGAGTTACATAGGTATAATTTACAGTAAATTTAACAGTAATATTAACATATAAAATACATAGGTTGTATGACTGTTTATAATTCAAATGATAAAAGTGTATGAATATAATTACAATATTGCTGATATAAACACACAGTGCTATATAAACACACAGAGAGACTATCCAACTATATTACTCTAATATACAACGGCAAGTTCTGACTGTGTACAGTCATACAATGTGTATGTATTTTATATATTTTTATCATTGTTAACTTTAGTGTAAATTTTACCTATAATTGTATTCCAACCTGACCAAACATTGTAAGGCATGGTTATGAGAACAAAATAGTCTCAAAACGTTGCCAGTTGTTTCTTATTGACTGAACCTCATGAACCCTGTCATAACATATATATATATATATATATATATATATATATATATATATATATGTATGTATGTATATTTTGTGTGTGTGTGTGTGTGTGTGTGTGTGTGTGTGTGTGTGTGAGAATGCGAGTGCGAGTGTGAGTGTGTTTTTCTGTTTTTTGGGTAGGGGAAAAATCTTACTTAAGACGCTATGCTCCACAACAGTGTGAGATTCCTACTCACTAAACAAACACCTCCCTATTCTTCAATGCCACCCCACGGAACCGCTGTCAAGTATTACTTCACGGGGGGCTGAGTGGCTAAGTGCCTACTTCTTTATTTCTTTATCATGCCATTGCTTGGCCTCTCCTTTTCCTCTCCTGGGCTCTAAGGGTCCTGCCGATTTCGGCGGCATAGTCTGCCTTCCAATTCTCCTGCTTGATCAGCATCAATGAAACTAAGTTTTCCGGGATAGACTTCTTCCCCAGGATCACATCAAGCTGCTCCTTCTCTTTGGCCAAACTCCTACAAAAAAAGAACACGTGTTCCACCGTTTCGTCGGCGAGGCCACAAATGCACATAGCTTCCTTTTCTAGCTTGAATATGGCTAGATAGGCTCTGAAGCAGCCATGTCCGGTGAGGAGTTGGGTGAGGTAATAGTCAACCTCTCCATGTTTGCGGGCGATCCATATTGAAATGTCGGGAATCATCCTGTGGGTCCATCTTCCAGAAGATGATGAATCCCATCGCTTTTGCCAGCTTTCCATAGTTTTCCTTCTCTCTTCTTTTTCTACCACAGGCCAGTGAGCATCTGGCTGTCCACGTCTTCTATGATAAATTAGATTGCGTTCCTCCGCCAGAAGATCAATGGGAGGCATATCAGCTATGACTCACACAGCATCATAGGAAACAGTGCGGAACACTCGAGCGACCCGCAGTGCATTTCGTCGGTGCATACTGATAGCTTTACGGGCATATGAATGGACTTGGAAGGCATTAACCCATATCGGTACCGCGTATTGCAGCGTGGAACTGGCTAAATTAGCCAACAGTCTTCTCCGACTCTGCTGTAGTTCAGAGAAGAACTGTTCCTTCCGGCATGGGGAGCCTCAGTACCGCATCATACATTACGTTCCATAGCAAGGGCCCTAATACAGAACCTTGGGGAACGCCACCTGTGATCTTATAGGTTCTACTTCCATTATCTGTATTATATAACAAGGTTCTATCAGTAAAATAACTGGTAATAATCCTTATTAGATATTGCGGAATATTCATCCTTTGCAGTTCTTCCATAATACAGTCCCATCTTGCTGAATTGAAAGCAATTCTTATGTCCAATGCTATAATGGCGCAGTACTTTTTTCCACCCCTTCTCCATCTTTTTCCAGCGATTGCTTCTCGAGCAGATCTGATCACAAGGTCTATTGCCTCGATAGTAAAACCATATTGGTTGTCGGAAAGTCGTTGAGCTCCTTCGCTGAAATCGGTCATTCTGCCACAAACGATCCTCTCCAAAACCTTGCCTGCAGTGTTGAGAAGACAAATTGGCCTATAAGATGCAGGGTCTTCCGGAGGTCCTTTTCCCTTGGGCAAGAGCACGAGCTATTGCTTCTTCCATTGGGTTGGAAAGATCCCTTCGCGGAGGCATGAATTATAGATGTCCAGGAATAGTTCTGGTCTTGACTTGATCGCAGCTTTTAAAGCTTTATTTGGGATGTTATCCGGGCCGGGAGCCTTGGAACCCCGTATTTTAGTGCAAGCTGCTTCGAGTTCTTCCATAGTGATTTCTGGAATTTGTCCCTCATCTGCGTGCTGGCTTTTTTCAAAGACCACCTCTGTTCTTCTAGGGAATAAGGCTGCTATTATTTTTTCCACAAGGTCAGGTGAAGTTGGAGGCGACAGGCTTGTCGTCTTCAACCTTGCCATTTGGCGTGTTGTGTATGGTCTTCCCCATGTATCTTCGTTAACCTCTTCGCATAGCTTTTTTCAACTCTTACGTTTGCTTTCTTTTATTGCCTTTACCAGATTCCGTTTAGCATTTTTATGCTCTTTGGGCCAGTCTTCTTGTACGAAGGCATGCCTGTCGAAGAACCGCGATCTCTTCGTTCCACCAATACACGGCCATGCTATGGTTTCTATTGCATGTCTTCGTCATTGATGCATCGCAGGCATCAGTAATAAGCTCCATCAGCTGTGAGACCTTCTCTTCTACAGTTCCTTGTAATAAAACATTTCCCTCCATCATTGTACAAATAAATCTCGATCAAATGATTTATGGCTCCACACTGGTCTCCTAGGTTTAGCTTTTTTTCCTGCGGTATCTGATAAAATCGCCTCAAAGAAGATGGCCTGATGATCACTATGAGTGTAGTGATCACTTACCTGCCAATTGTCTTTATAACGAGAGAGAGATGCGCTAACCCAGATCAAATCGACTACAGAGTCCTTTCCATTCCTTGAGACAGTTGGAGTGTAGCCAGTGTTCAAAAGAACAACATCAAGTGCAGCGAATACGTCTAGAAGAGATTCGCCCCTCTTATTAGTCTCTCTGCTTCCCAATTTTATAGCCCAAGCGTTAAAATCTCCAGCAATTACAAGCGGTTGACGACCTCGTAGTTCCTGGATTATTCTATCGAGCATAAACTCAAATTCGTCCAGCGAGTAACTCGGTGGGGCATACACTCTACAAATGTAGATACCGGCCACCTTTACCCAGATAAAACCTTCAATACCTTGTCTGCTGGGTATCCTGAATGAAGAGTCCCATTCTGACCCAAATTGCTGCTCGTCCTGATTTGTCCGCCATCCAGAAATGGGGTCTTTCAACATTTTGTACTGCTCGCATAACAACGCCCATCGATGCTCTTCTCCTTAATTGTTTGCCAGCAGAAGTCCTGCGCTGCTTCGCAGTGTTTAAGTTTAACTGCATAAACCTCATCTACCGCGCTTTTTGGCTGCTACTACTGCCCGCTGATACATAGGACAACCAAAGCCCCCAGTAGCGTGTCTGCGGTTTCTTCTTTCATCACACAATAGGCATCGGTGTTCTCCGGAACACTCTTTTGCTGTGTGACCTTCCTCGCCGCATCGGAAACAAAGTCCGGTTCTGTCAGGCCCTTCACAGTTTCGTGCCAGATGACCATAGTCGAAGCATCGGGGAGAAAACTTCTCTCTCACACGGCTATTTATCCAGCCTATTCGAATACTGCCTTTTTCTAACGTTTTTCTTGCCAAATCGGTAGGCAATATTACCAATGCTGTCTGTGTGCCACCATAGGCCTTACGAAGGGATTTTACAACGGAAATATCAATATTTCCTGCTCCATCGATTTGTTTTCGGATGCCTTCGTGCACTTCCTTAGCGTCAGTCAGCTCATCGAGGTCCTTTAGCTCAATAGCAACAGAATCCCTCTTACTAGTGACCTCTGCTTTGTCGACCATTTTCTTTGCCATCGCAGAACGAATTAATTCTGTCTTATCCTGCGCATTTTTATCCAGAACCAGTATGAGTCCTCCTGTGTGGCACTTTCGTATTTTTTTAACCTTTTCTCCTACTTCCTGAAGCTCGGGGTCACTTTTTATCGTACGCAGGATGTCTGCGTAGGTCGGGCCCTCCTTTGCTTTAACCATCAAGGCGTCTGGCCGTGGAGGTCTATTTTGTGTGTTCTGCTTAGAGTTCTTCTTTTTTCTTATCTTCTTGTCCTTGGGGGATCAGTTTCAGCAGGAATATGTACCTCTGCTTCTTCCTGTCCGGTTTGTGTCCTTCGTCTTCTGTTCTTCTTCCTCTTCTTTTTGCTTTGTTGCTTATTAGGCAATGTCGCTCTGCTAGAGTCCTCTTGAGGAAGTCGCAAACTCGAAGATGTCTGTGTTCCGCAATTGTTTCTGGCTGCTGTCTGTCCTTCTGGGTTTTTGTCCTCTCTAGTTATGGCCTCGTAGAGCATGCGAATCGTGCATGCATGAGCTTTAATCTCGGTATGCACATTACGCTTACCCATGACGAATTCGTGGTGTTTCATTTCATTTCACGAATTTCACCACCGAGCAATGCCCACAATTCTCTTCTTCTTTCTTCACTTGAAGCACTAGATGCTTCAGCAGCCAAGTGATCAACCACTGCAGCACTGCGGTCACTGGATAACGACGTCTCGGAACCCGCTTTCTCATTCCTGTCAGACGCCGGCACTGGGGATCCTACCCCCTGCACCGTAACAAAATTTTCCTTTTCCTCCATAATTACCATTCAAATGGAAGTGCATTGTATACCTACTGCCAGGTGTAAAACAGCCGCCTCTAGCCTGAGGAACAGACGCTGACCAGGTCGCCGCCTATTGTAGGAACCATCGCTTCTGGGTTTGAGTCTAGTTTTGGTCCGCCCCGGGTGTTTTATTTCCCCGGTAATCACCATATCTGGTGAGAATCCGCCACTATCCGCCACCTGTGGTGAGAAACCGCCCTATCCGCCACCTGGGGAGGCGCCCGATGGAAGACTAGCAACTCCAGTCGGGTGTGTGTGTGAGTGATGTTTGTTTTGCTTTTAACAATTTAAAAAAAAAAAAAAAAAAGTAATAATCTGAAAAAAAAACATAGGTGGTAGGTCTGACCAAGTGTGATGTCAGAAATGGACGTGCATCAGCCCTTGAAAAGCCTAATGGATCATTCCAAGGGTAGCCATTAAAAAAAAAAAATCACAAAATTAAATAAAAGCCTAAATTATATCAATTATTATTATCAAACCATAATACTCATAATTTTTTTTAGATTGGAATAAGAGGACTTTTTAGTAACTCATTGAATCAGTTACGCAGAGCAATGCAACAACTATGCTGGAAAACATTGAGAGCACCTTCGAGATACATAAATTGGGGCGAAAATCTCTCGAGTCAAAAGTTCACCCCAACTGTTAAATGTTGGTTTTTCACTTTAAAGCTGGAGATAGGGAATAATGGAGTAGCATATTCAGATCGGTTAGACAAATATGAGGTAAAATTTATGAGAGAATGGTGAGGCATTAAAATAATATTTTATGAAAACATAGTTAAATTCATAAATGAAATTATAGTTATTTATTAATAATTAAATATATAAACATGTAATATAGTTAGGTTAATAGTTAAATATATAAATATTATATATTAACAGTTAAATATAGAGATATTATATATTAACAGTTACATATATAAATAGTATATATTAATAGTTAATTATATAAATATTATATATTAATAGTTTAATGTAATAAATAAATTTATATTTATTTATTAACCTTGCCCCAACCCCATTGATTATGACGATTGTAGTTTTGAAATGTTAAGGCCCTGTTACCTTAATAAAACATTTGAATACAAAA
Source organism: Aelia acuminata (assembly GCA_911387785.2). Lineage (NCBI taxonomy): Eukaryota > Metazoa > Arthropoda > Insecta > Hemiptera > Pentatomidae > Aelia > Aelia acuminata. The sequence continues at coordinate 146,433,582 of OU426980.1, forward strand.
ATAATAATATTTATATTTTTTGAGAGAATGTTTTTCAAGTATATTATTAATGAATAATAGTATGAAGTATTTTAAATATATTTTTTCAATAATCGGAGTAACTCAATTTTTTTTTTTAGTTATAAAAATTATTAAACAATCAAGCATCTCAAAATTATTCCCTGACACTGATTAAAATCAAGATGGCTCCCATACTCCCTTAGACAGAAATAGTTTGCAATTCTTAATTTGTTTATGATCCTGGCTGATGCGGTAATAGTTATTTGGTTGTTTATTTAATGTCACTTTATGCTGCTATGGCTAATCGGATGATGCAACAGTAGGAGTCCTAATTTTTGTCTAGCTTGTTATAATTAGGATAGGGATCTTTAATGAGTACCTGACATTGTGCAGGCTAGGGATCACAGGTGACCCCTGCTGTAATAGTTTAATATACTTTAGACACACTGGGAAAATTTATTTTAAATTCAACAAGGAGATGGTCTAAGATTCAGTCAAAAAATGAAGATTATTTATTAATAGCCAATGTTTCAGTGCCTTTAAACCTTACTCCTGAGGCACCTTGGGATCTTTTTTCAGTCCATAATTTACCTAGCAAGGAGGCTTAAGATTTTTTTTGTTAATGAATAATCTTCATTTATTTCTACATTTAACTGACTCTCCCCTCTCATCACTTTCAACCAAAAATATGGCATTGTATTTTAAATTATATAAAAATATGCATATGTAAAACTGATAAATAGATAATTGTGTTCATATATTAAAAAAATAATACAGGAACTATATAAGAGCTGGGTCTTTTTTGCGAAGACCTCATCCAGTTACTTTCAACAATCTGTAGTGCTTTTTAAACAATGATTTTTATGTAATGATTAAAAGTAGCAACATATCCTCCTTTTTTAACAACAACTATTTATTTTTTATTCCACAACATTGCTGACGTTTCGGGGTTGTGTCCCCATTCTCAAAACCTATACATAATTTATTTTCATTAACATTCAATGATCCAATTACAATTATATCAAATTAATAAATTAAATATAACTTACATACATAATTTCTCAATCACATGATTGATAGTATTTTAATAAATTTTATAAAATCAATGTCATATGCTAAAAAAAACACCCTTACACTATATTTTCTGTATGTCAGCTCATACTTGTCCATTTCCAATTGACTAAATGCTGATGTACTTTGCCCTCTTTATTTTCACCCTGTTAACACTAAATCCAGCTGATTGTGATAATTATGTTTTTTGTATTTATTATTTCACTATTGTTGATTAGAATCTTTTTATTTTATTTAATATGTCCATATAATGGGTGCTTAAGTTTTTTGTACCCGTTTTATAAAATGACTGTGAATTTATTGTTTTTTGTTATGTGTATAGCTTCCAGTAATTTTCTATTTCTTGTACTACTTTCTATGTCTAATATTTCGGCTTTATCAAAATTAAATTTATGTTGTAATTTAATACCATGGTATGCTAGTGCTGATGTTTTTTATATTTTTACAGTTTGATATGTGTTGCTTTAACCTGGTCTTTAGTGGTCTTTAGTTTTTTTGATGTCTCTCCAATGTATATTTTTTCACAATCCATGCAATCAATTTTGTATATAACATTTTGCTTTTCATAATTATCTATCTTATCTTTCATATTACTTAAATATTTATTAATTTTGTTACTATTATATACTCCTAATTTTATGTTATTTAGATCATATTCTTTTAGAGTATTTTTTATATTGTCTGTTAATCCCGGGATAAATGACATTCTATAAAATTGATTATATTGATATTCACTATTCTTTTTATTCAAAATTGTATTATTTCCATTGTTATCACTCCCTGTTTTCCTTTGCTTAATCGAGCCTTGATCTTGATTATTATCTTCATTGGTTATTACCTTTTCATTAAAAAAGTGTGTGATCAGTTTATTTTTATTTGTGTTTTCTAATATTTTTTTTTTTTAATTTTCTTTTGGTTTCTTGGAATTTTGGTTTAACTTATGTTCTATTTCTGTTTGTTTTTTTATTATTTATGATATTCCATAATTTATTAATTAATTTCATAGGGTAAAAGTTTTCTTTTAGTATATCATATACCTCAGTTTTTATCGTTTTTATGAATTCTTCATCTGTCAATTTTATAGATCTGAATATGAAGTTTTATGAAGCCGTATTAATTATTTGTACTCTGGGATGATTAGAGAAATAATTTAGCATTCCATTTCTGCAGGTTTCTTTTTTTTTGCCCACTTTGTGACTATTTTGTTGTTTTTCATGCACACTTCTATATCCAAAAATCTGATTTTATTGTTCATTGCTCTTTCCATTGTAAGTTTTAGTCTATTATTATAATCATTAAATATTTTCAAAATTTCATCACCTTGGTTCTTCTTTACAATTAAAAACAAATCATCTCTATATTTTTTGATTATCAGAGGCGCATAGGTTATTTTATTGATTTCTGATGATATTCGTTTTTTTAAATAAATTTCACTCATGTTAACAGGCAGCGTTGATCCCATTCCCAGTCCCCACAGTTGTCTATAGATATTGTTTTTATATTTGAAATAATTAAACCTGGTGCACAAACTAATTCCCTCCAAGAAATTTTTTTTATCCTTAATTTGGGTATTGTTTTTTACAATTTCCCAATTCTCCTCTATAATCTTTAAACATTCCTCTATAGGGATGTTGGTGAATAGTGATTGTGCATCAAGGCTTATCACTTCGTGTTCCCTCTCATCCAAAACTATGTTTTTCAAATTTTCTTTTATCTCAAATGCATTTTTTACAACATATTTATTATTACTGTTTAGTTCATTTAATGATGGATTCATAAATTTTGCCAATTCCTCACATGGGCCATTTATGCTGTTTATGATAGGTCTCAAGCTGTTATCTTTTTTGTGCAGTTTGATTAGCCCATATATTTTAGGTATTGTGCAATCTATGGCTAGTATTTTGTTTTTTGTATGTTTATCTATGTATCTCATTTTGTGTAGTTTTTGAGCATATTTGTTAATTTTTTCTCTAAGCTCTATAATTGGATTATTTCTCATTATTCTGTATGTGTTTTTATCATCTAACAATTTTTGCATCTTTTCATCATATTCTGTTTTGTAATAAATTACTAACTTTTTGGTTTCGTCTGATTTAATTATTATAATATTCTTATTTTCATTTAGAAACTGCTTCAATAATTTGATATCTTTATTGGTCTGTATGTTTATTGGGGAATTATTTTTTTTTTCTTATCTGACACATAGTTATTAATTAACTAATAAGAATATTCTGTTTCTGGTAGCATTCCTATGGTTATCTGAAATTTCAACGTTTTCCAATATATTTTCCACATCTATAATCGCTTTAATTATGTCTCTATCTTTATTATGCACATCTAAACTATAATTATCTCCCAGGGTTTATAGTTTATAGTTTATACATAACAGATTAATTATGTTTACCGGAATTACAAGGTTGGTTTTGTTTTCTACCTTATTATTTATTTTATGTAGATTGTTATATTGTTTAAGTATGTTATTTGAATGGTCATTATTTGGTCGATTGTCTGTTGGATGGATGGAATTGGAAATGGACAAGTATGAGCTGACATATAGAAAATGTGTAAGGGTGTTTTTTTAGCATATGACATTGATATTATAAAATTTATTAAAATACTATCAATCATGTGATTGAGAAATTATGTATGTAAGTTATATTTAATTTATTAATTTGTTATAATTGTAATTGGATCATTGAATGTTAATGAAAATAAATTTATGTACAAGTTTTGAGAATGGGGACACAACCCCGAAACGTCAACAATGTTGTGGAATAAAAAATAAATAGTTGTTTTTAAAACAGGAGGATATGTTGCTACTTAATCATTACTTATAATTTAAAAATCTTCCTACCAAATTTAGAAGAAAATAAGAATTAATTTTTTTTTGTATATTTTTGTCAATGTATTTCTATCATATGTTTTTTATTGAACAGTGAATGGGTTAACCTTTATTTGTGAATACAGGTAGTTAGAAACCATACAATACACTAATAACAATCCAGAAACTATACAATAATAGAAACCATATAAACTAATAGAAACCATACAATAATAGGAACTAACCAATACAAATAATAGAAACTAATAGAAACCACACAATAGCCTAATACAATTGAAGGGCTGTGGTCATTAGCCAAAAGATGAAATAAAAAAGATTGTGGAACAAACAGGAATCTACTAGACTCTTATATATGTGAATTCATTTGGAGACCAAGGAATAAGAATGAAGATTTTTTTGTGAAAATTATAGAAGACATTATATCATTTATGCCAGCTAGTAATTAATTGTCTTTTTATTGATTTTTTTATAATACTGACCTTTTTATAAATAAATATTCCTTGCTGAAATATATTCTTCTTATTTTCATTTAGGCCATTACTTAGAAATACAGGTTATCTAAGGGTAGGTTAGAAACCATATGATATAAATATAGTTACCAAAATAAGTATTTAAAATCACAGGTATCACTACTAAAAGTAACTGGATATGGTCTTCGCAAAAAGACCCTAAGAGCTTTGCTTCTTTTATGTTTTGAAAAGGTATCCCCTTAATAATTGCCCAAAGGCTGACATTCTGAAAAATTTTTCAAACAAATGGATGGAATCACGGGCGTCACCGCCGGGGGGGGGGGCAGGGGGGGACGCGTCCCCTCCCCCTCCCCCCAATATTTTTGCAGGAGGGGACTGTTCCCCCCAATATTTTGACAGGGGAGGACCCAATGTAAATAATTATATAAACATGCGATTTTACGAATTTAACCGAGTTTAACTAATGGAATTTAATAAAATATAAATATAAAATATTAGTTAATTACAGCATACTCTATTGATTGATTATACCCAATTTCTGCATCTGATACTTTATTTTCACAAATTGGTGCTGTGTCGCTTTATTAAAAGCATAGTCAGGCATCAATTGTATAATTGATGAATTATATATTTTTTATTGCAGCTTAAACTGTTTTGTTTTATGAATTCTATAACAAAGTTGTATCCCCGGATTGTTCTCCATTTCTTTTTTAAACCAAGCAGCTTTATCCTAATTTCCATCAATTCTATGGCATTATGTTGCAGCAATGAAATTAAAGGGATAAGGACAAGAAGGAGAACTTGGATAACATTCAATTAAGAAATTTTGGCCCACATACTTCAACATTAAGCCTTAACAACTCCCTATTTTATAACTGAGACATGCATTTACAAGTTTTAAGAGACTATAAATAGCATTAAAATACTTCATTGGAGGATGGGTTAAATGTCCCAACAGTTGTTTTCAGGCATTATTGATTCAACTTTTAGCCCCTCGAATTTCAACCTACCCTATCTAGCAAAATATTGAGCCGTCACCCCCAATAATTTGGTGCTGGTGACGCCCATGGATGGAATCAATGTATATTATTAAAAATAATTAAAGCCTTAAACTATTAACAAGATTAAAATACAGTTAAAAATTTATAACTGTTGTATATAAGTACTAAAGTATTAATATAATTAGTAACTAATAATTATATTAATACTTATATAAGTATTAATATATAACTAATAATTAGTATTAAAGTAATTAGTTACTACAATTAATCTACTTTTCGAGATTTTTTCTAGTGTCTACTTTTTTGTACTAGTCTTTTTTTTGGGAGGGTCCTTAGAACCCAAATCATCAAAAGTCAAATTTAACAGTTAATTTTATTACCAAATAAGATATAAAAATATATTTATGTATGCAGAAGGAAATAAATTCATTGAGTTTAAAAATGAGTGATAAATACATACTTAGGGATATAATTTATTTTTTTCATGCAGGAAGAAATTCTCAATGCTATTTGGGAGACCCTAGAAGTTCTACAAATTCATCCAAACCTAGAAGCAGAATTAAACACTAAGTTCTTGTGGAATCCTTTACTGATAGGTGACGGAAGGAGCATGGGACTTTTAGAAAAACCAGTTTTGCAAAACGTGAGATTAATAAAGAAATACATCAGGACAAACAAAAGATTACTAAGTGTTTATTTAGATAAATATTCTGCTTTCGACTGGCTAACAAAGTTTGATCCATTGTACATTTCACAGTAAGTTATGTTAAATCTCTATTTAGAATTAACTGATATTTTCTTGATGTAGTTCTAGTAAATATTTCAGTTATTTCCAGTATTACCAATGAAACTCATTCTAATAACAAAAAAATAGTTTTGGGGTACTGTTAAATTATAATTCTAAATTATATATTTTATTTTTTTATATTTAATTTAAAAGTTACTAACAAGTCACTATTTAACCATGCCATTAAAATTGTATCTTAGATTAAGTTATCAGCTTGTGGCGGCAACACTGCTTAGGCGATATAGCCTGATGAAAAATAGTATAGGCGGGCGCAAGCGACGGTGCTGCTTCTTTGCAGGAACTAGAGAAACGGGGATAGAAGCCGGGCCATTACCTGGGATTCATAGGGTTTTTTGGCGTTTTCAATTTATTTTTCCATAATTAAAACCCGATTGAGCAAAAAATTATTTGAAAAATGTCTAATAGGTATTGCTCGGTCCCTCAGTGTTCAATTAGAAAATCAAAAGACGTGTCATTCCATTTATTTCCAAAAAATAAAAAGCTTCTTAAAGAGTGGATTGTAAAATTAAGAATAGATAAGCCTGTTTCGAAAAATATGACGATATGTAGTCTTCATTTTAAAGAATGTGACTATATTTATCCAGGTAAATATTAGTATTTGACATTATATTATTCCAAAATGCTAGTTTTATGCAAATAATATTGGGACCATGCTGTCATAGATTTGTTTTTCTTTTTTAATATTCTCCATTTTTGTCTTACATCCGTTGTCCTTAATTGTTCTAAGTTTTCAATGCGATGCTTGAAAGTTTTGACAAATAAATAAATAATATGACAAAGAAACTAAACTGTCATCAAAATGACAGCTGTCATAACAATGATTATATAAATAGGTAATTAATGTTATTACTAACCAAAAAAATTAGAGTAAAGTTACAATGATGTGTTTGCATTTACCAGAACTACCAGCTATACACGTACAATTACAAGAAAATAGCTTATTATTATTAATAAACTTGATTTCCACTTTTATTTGATGGGGCAGTCCTTTAAGATCGCCTGTTTGAAGGCACAAGGCTTGTAAAATAACTGTTTTTTTTTTCTTCTAGATATTATTCCACATGTAATTATGTGGTTTGCATCAAGGATAGCCTGCCCTTTAATTAATGGTCTTTTAAAATCACCAATTATCTCTATCACATCAACTATGTCTATCCCCGTTCCTTCTGACATTTTGTAAAACTACTAGCGCACCCTATAGTGGATTGCGCCCGCGAATAACCTCTCGGATGGTGATTAGATTGCGAGTTGGACACAGTGGTTAATTAACATATTTTAATGTTTGTTATCAACGTAAATCGTTACTAATAAAGAATGATTTAACTTTATGTAACAATTCATCTACAAGTTTGTAAAGCACTGTCATCTTGTAATAAAGCTGCTCTGCTTATTCTCACACAACTTCATTCGGCTTCCAGTCGGTTGTTCGTTCTTCTGCCTTTGGATAGCCACGAAATTCTTCAGGAAAGTGGAAAGTTTGACTTTGGAAGAAAGTTGTCATAAATTAATACATTTTTTGGTGTTCCTCTCTCAATTTAGCACCAATCTGTAAGAAAATGAAAAAAACCGACTGCTTATTGCACAATGAAAAACACATGCAGCACGATGAAACACTCGTGGGACTCCATGAAACGTTTCATTGTGCCCCGAACGTCCTTGTTTCAAGGAGCCCTATAATAGCCATTTTGATGTCTTTAACTTCCTACGATGAACGTGCAGAGGAATGAAAACAAAGGTCAGGCAAAATCTTAAGAGATAGATGCATAATGAAAAAGTTGTAAGAGCAGATTGAATAAAATAATTACTCATACCTAGAGACGAATATCCGTTGGACGAAAATTTTTAGTTTTGTTACACGAAACCGCACTTCAGTACGTGGAGTCTGTCACGAAATAAGTCGAAAGGGGGCAATGCTGACTTTGTTTGGAGCCACCCTTACCGCTTGCTGTCTGAATTTGGTTGCTCTAGACCTTTTGGTTTGCCCAGTGCACCGACTGTTTCATTGTGCCCCACCCTCCCCTATATATTTTTTTTATTTCCTACTGTTTTTTTTCCTTCTACGAAACATTTCAGAGGTGACCTGGGATAATCATCCTCTGGATTTTCCCATGCCCATTACATATGTAAATTCTGAAACATCACTAATAAGGTTAATAATGTACTATTTTGTTTTCAGTATTTTTCTTCTGAGAAATAAAAAAAAAAAAACTATTCTTACTATGATAACATATCTATACCGCTTGAGAAAAAGGGCCAAAACCATACCTAGAATTATCAGGATTGGAATGTTTAGAATTTATACTCAACGTACAAAAGGATTAGTACTAAGCCGACTAAACAAGACAATAGATAACATAATATCGCTCTTCACCAAGGGAGATTGGATGTACGAAATCAATTTGGTAAGCTTTATATGATGCTCCCATAATAGAACTAATGGAACCCATCTATATAAACAACTAATAAGCTAGGCAAAAAATTAAAATGGAGGCTCATCTTAATATTTTTTATATAATAATATAATTAATGATCTAAATATAGATTTATAGTTCTTGCATGCTGTTAGGTAAAAAATTATTTTGTGAAATAGTATTTTGAATACCTATTAAAAATATTTTTTTAATTTGTTGAATAACATTGGATTCTATAATAATTAAGGACGTAACTCCTTAAGTCGCTCTCTTGATTCAGCGTTACTAGACCTGTTGGAATGCTCTTTCAAACTAAATCAAAAACTTTAATACGATGTTCCTTTGTAGTTGGAGGTTTAAAAGATGTACTCAAAACGAATATCACGAGGAAGTATTTAAACCCAGTTTACTCTAATGATCAGAACTAATTGTATTAACATTCTACTGATACTAAAGCTATATGCAGAAAATGTTACTAAAATAAGATTCGTTATTTATATTTATATTTATATTTATTATATATTATATTATATTATATTTATTATATTATTTATTATATTTATATTATATTTATATTTATAACCAGAAAAGGTTACTAAAATAAGATTCGTTCCAGAAAATAAGGTTTAATGCTCCTGCTGGGTCTAAAAGCAAGAATAATGCATTTTAAAAATGTATTGTACTCTATAAATACATCTAAGTATTTATTTAATAAAAATAAAAATCAATATTCCATTTAATTTAAGCTTAATTAAATTCCATTTAATTATAATTAAGCTCTTTTATATCAGTTTCATGAAAATAGGTAAGGGTGGGGTGGGGGTAAGAGGAAGAGGTGGGAGAATTTCTTACTATTAATATTAATTATTACTATTAATATTATAACTTTTTGTGGACAAAACTGGTTCAAACTTTGTATTGTGTTTATTAGTGGATTGTAGAGTTGTTTTACATCGGTTTCATGAAAATAGGTAAGGGTGGGGGTGGGGGTAAGAGGAAGGGGGATGGAAAATTTTTAATTATTATAACTTTTAGTGGACGAATCTAGTTCAAACTCTGTATTGTGTTTATTAGTGGATTGCACTGTTGTTTTATGTAGGTTCATACTTCATTTTATATTAACTTACCATGTAAAATGTTTAATTTATAACAAAAAGAACTCTTTTAATGCTCTTACAATAGCCAACAAATAAAATATTATCAAGTTTATTAGAGAAAGTTGAACACAACAAAATTAATATATTCATTGAATTGAAAAATCTGTTTTTAATAATTGAAAAACATAATTATAGGAAGGTTACAACAGTCCACCCCCACTAATTTGAAAACAATCTGACATAATAACCAATTAATATTTAATTAAAATCGAACGGAAAACAAAATTATAAATATTGAACTATAACTTGATGAGATCGAATTGAGTTTATAGTTCATAATGAAGGTAATTAGGTAGACCGTAGTTGATGAAAATGGTTTGGGGTGCGGTCAAATGAAACACTATATGTGCAATAACATATATTTTGTGCCGATGTTTCGACCCGACATTCGGGTCATCATCAGGGCTGTCGAGTGAACTGTTGGAGATCGATTGCCTGAGTTTATAGTTTATATAACAGATAGTCACTTAAGGGCCTATTCACACTATCGGTTTCGCTCCCGGTCTTCTCTCGGTCTACTACATCCACACTATCGGACCGCTCCCCCTCCACTCCCGGTCCGCTCTCCTAATGTCTTATCATATTCACATTATATAATTTTACACCGTCCACTTTTGAACGGTTGAACCCATTGAAGCCATTAATAATCGAAGTCGTCTGTATTTGGATTTTAATTAATGATTAACTTTCAGTTATTAAATTATTTATTTATTCATCAATTTTACGGCCAAAAAAAGTTCAAATTTTCGTTTGTAGAAATAGCTGTTAAGTGTACTTTTCTTGATTAAGAAGATAATATTATCAAAACATATAATAAAAAGAATATATTGCAACACTATGATAATTATTAATAATAATTATAAATCAATTTAATTAATGGTGAAGAAATAATTAAAAAAAAATTTTCCGAATGTATTCGAATACGCTTGAAATGATTTTAATAAAAAATCACCAAAAAGAAAATAAAACACGAAATCTTGTTGTGAAGCGGTTTGTCCACGAGAAAATTTCATTTTATGTTTAAGATATATTTTGCAATGGATTAATGTAAAAAACGTTCACTGATTTATTGACTATATACTCATTGCTATTATAAAACAACGGTCAATTAGAAACTTGAATAAAAATGCTCATAATATATTATGAAAAATGTCAGATCATTAACAAAAAAATATATTAAAGCAAAAAATAATTAAAATATGAATCAGGAAAAGAAGAGAACTCTCTACCGATCTGGATGGAACGAGACTTGAGCGGGAGCGAAGCGAGGCCGGACCGATAGTGTGAATGGGATAGATCGAGACCGGATCGGGAGCGGAGTGAGACTGGAGCGGGTGCGGAGCGAGATGGGACCTGTACCAACATTGTGATTACCCTCTTTCTATTCCTCTTAATAATATTTTTCCAGTGAGATCGGACCGGGGGCGGAGTGGGAGCGGACCGATAGTGTGAATCGGTGAGATCGAGAGTTGACTGGGAGCGGAGCGAGACTGCGCCGGTACCGATAGTGGCATACTCTCTTTCTATTTTTCTTTAGAATATTTTGCCTGACCGAGAGCGAACCGGTAGCGGACCGATAGTGTGAACCCGCCATAAGTGTCGTGGAAGGTGGCGGGGTCCAGTTGATCTTCGTATGGTTCAGTTTGCGCTGGTTGGGGGACCATGTTCTCTGGAGGTGGCTCACTCGGTTGTTGGATGTTTGGAATACCAAAGGTTACTCTCCTTTTTTGTATTCTGGAAGGTCCCTCTATAGGTTGACATGGTACTCGTGTTGATAGCAACTGGTTTATGTGTTCTAACAGCGGCCTGAATCCAATTGAACGATATAGGGAAGTAATCCATGTAACATAAGCGCTTCTTTGCAACTCCGAATTCCCATATTTCGGGGTTATTTGTGTACGTTTGAGCCTGAACCCTCTCCTCCACTAAGAGAGAGTGTAGAGTCACTGCGGTTAGAGTCAAATCTGACGTTTTCGTCTTCTTCGAAAATATGGCATCCAGACGAATCCGGAACTTTCTGTTGAGATACATCTCTGCAGGGGATCTTCCGCACGCCTAGGGGGTTGCCCGATAGTGAAAAAGGTATTCCCGTACTTTTTCTGTCATTGTACCGGGTTGGTTTATTATTGATTTTAGCCGATGTTTAAAAGTGTATGTTCCTTCCACGAGACCATTTGTTGCGGGATGACCTGGTGAGATTAATTATTGTGAGATACCATGTGTTGTGAAATAAATCCGGAATTGTTCACTGGTAAATATTGCAGCGTTATCCGATACCGGATAGTCTGGTTTGTGTTGAAAATATTTCATTCAATAGCTTGATGGTTGATGTAGAAGTTGGTGCTTCTCTTTTTGGAAGGGTTCTAATTTCGGCCCATTTTGATTTGTCATCCACCACAATTAAGAAATGATGTTCTTCAAATGGCCGTGGATGCTCTCCCAGTTTGATTCAGGCTTGTCCCATGGATGAACTACCACTTTAGGAGGGTTATTACACAATTTTGCACACTGCTCATAACTTTTGACAAGGTCCTCGACTTCACGGTCGATCCCTAGCCAATAGACATAACGTCTTGCCAGTTGTTTCATCTTAGTTATCCCAACATGTGTTGCATGCAGGTCCTTAAGTATTAGCATTTTCATACTTCTTGGGATAACCGCTCTGTCCTTATTAAATAAGATATCATGCGATATGGTGAACTCTGAGTCTTTTGCTGAGTCTTTTTGATGCGTAGATAACCTTTGTCTAATCAGGGCTCTTAATTGTATCTACTCTAATTTGGTCGGCAGTGTCATAACATTTCGTAATTTGGAATAAGGAGTCAGAGTATAACTGATGAACTTCCTCATTAATATAGATATCAAGTGACTTCACATCCTGGTACACTCGTGCACGTGATAGGCAATCAACATTTTCGTTCTCTTTCTCTTTTATAAATTTCACGGAATAATCGAAACCTGAGGGAAATAGAAACCTGAAGCGTAGCGTAGGAGCCGGGCTGAAGTCATTTGAGGCAATGCGCGATTATGGCTGAAATTTCTTGTAAGTGGTTCGTTATGAGTGAATAGAAGGAAGTGCCTACCAAAGATATAATTGTAAAAGCGTTTGACAGCGAAAATTATCGCCAAGGCCTCAAGACTTTAGTTCATTTCCGAGGAAGTTAAGGACCTTGACGCATATGCTATTGGTTTTCAATTCCATCGACCACATGACGGAGTATAGCTGCGATACCCACGGGACTAGCGTCTGAAGTAAGTACGATTGGTAACTGTAAATCAAATGGTACCAATACCGTGTCGCTGCCTATTTCTTTTTTCAAGCTCAAGAATGCTTTTTCACAGGAAGTGCTCCTGTCGCTGCCCTTTTTGTAGCAACTTTCGGAGTGGAAATGATATCGTTGAGTAGTGCGGGATATATCTGGAGTAATAAGTCATCATTCTTGGGAAGCTCCTTTCATCATCTGTATTCGAAGGGCGTGGCATTTCTGATACTGCTCTTAATTTATCTGGTGACTTCATGATTTTGTTAAATTCCACTACGTGGCCCATATATTCAATCCTTTCTTCGAAGAATGAGCACTCTATTTACGTGGAGGCCGTATTCCGTTAATCTTTTAAGAAATAATCGGAGGTTTCGAGTGCAGTTCACTAAATCTGACCTGTGAACAATAATATCGTCAAAGTACGCTTGGCATTTGGGTAAGCCTGATAAAATCTGATACATCCCTTTATTGGATTCAGAGGGAGCCGTTTAGATTCCAAAGCTTAAGCGATTCATACGGTACATGCCCCTGTGCGTGGTTATGGTTTGTATTATACTGGTTTCTTCGTCAACTGGGAGATGTAGATATGCTTTAAATAAATTAAGTATGCAGAAGTACCTGGAGTTCCTCAGACTGCTTTAATATGGTTGATGGGGAAATTTGCTGATACAAGTCTTTCATTTACGCCAGCTTTATAGTAAACGCAGTCTGACTCCTCCATCTGGTTTAGGCAAGACTACTAATGGTGAATCCCAGTCACTTTTTGTGACTGGACTAATAATGCCTGCATTTTTTATTTCATCCAGCTCCATGTTAACTCGTTCTCTCAGAGCAAATAGAACATTCTGTTCCCTTTTAAAGGAAGGTTAAGCATTTTTCCCCAGTTTTAGGGATATTTTTATGTTTGGGATGCAGCCTACTTTTTGTTAAAAAATTTCCGGACACTCTCGCACGATGTCATCCATCTGTAACAGTGAGATGTCAGATTTTTCCATTGAATGGCAATGTTTTTCCATGTCCGAGTCCATTTCCCTTAATTCAATTCCAAGTTGCCTGATCCAGTCACGACCAAGCAAAGGGTTACGCCCCTTAGGGACCACGTATAATTCTGATATAATGCTTCTTTCTTATATTGGATCTTGAGTGTTAGTTGGCCTTTACATTGCACAATGTTTTTTTAATAATCTCTAAATTTAATGCTCGATGGTTTAGGTTTTTCATTTAGTCCCAGCTGTAAAAATTTGTCCTCTGTCAATATTGAGAACCTTGCAACATCCATTTCTAGTGGCTTTCCATTTAGCAAAACGGTTATAAGATACTTCTCCGAAACTGAATTGATTTAATAAAGGTCAATAACTTCTTTGAGGTAATCAACCCCTTTAGATGAATGGAGAAAATCGACTTAATGGATTCCCTGGGAAGATAGAGGTTGTTCCCCGTTGAGATGGAATTTTTATTCTCCTCTGTAAGGATCATGGGAGTAAGAGTCACGGTGTGATGGACATGAGTGGCTACTGCAACTGCGTTCTTCATCTGAATTATCAGCAACAATATTTACTCCCTTCTGGTCTCTTATAAGTGATGTAATACACACCCTCGATACATGGCCAATCTTAGCACATCTCTCACATTTCAATGCCTTCCTCTGGATCCTACACTCTCGTGACCTATGAAATTTCCTACCGCAGTAAAGGCAATGATACGCCTAGGGCACGATAGTCTACTTTATTCCTGGACTGTGAGCGGTTCCGATGTGGAAGAGGACAAAATGACTTATTTTGGAACCGACCTCTGGCTGCTTGATCGGTAGAAAAGGTACTTCGAGTCGTGTCTTCGCGTGTTTGTTCCAAGGATGACATTTTATTTATATCGCTGAGAGGGTTATTAATGTGACTAATGAGCTCTTTACTATCCAAACGTGATACCTCTAAAGCAATAGCCTTTCCTTGTAATCTTCGAAAATATTGGGATCGGCTCGGAATAACTGTTCCCGTATCCAATCGTCACGAATACCTCATATAAACTGACTCTTTAAAAATATATCGGCCACTGTTCCTTTCTATTCACATTCACAATCTTTATGAAAGTTACAATCTGTTAATTTCCGTTTAAGATCAACTATATACTCAGGGATTGTTTGATCAGCTCTTTGAATTGTAGAGAAAAAGTAATGATGTGAAACTGCTGTTTTTCTTTGGTGATAGCATCACAGTTAGGTTCTCAATAATTTTATCAAATGTAAAGTTTTTAATTGGGTTATTGCAAAATTACAGATAAGTTATTGTTAGCGAGGTTAAGAAGAAAGGAAGTGGGGTGATTAAATTAGATCATGACCATGTTCTAATTTACTCGGGGGTTCCGAAAGGTAGTTTTGCAAAAGAAGGAGTTGCTTTTGTGATAAAGAGCGAAATGTATAGTAAACTAGAAGGACAGCGATTAATCGACTTCTGTATAGATAACGATCTATTGATTGGCAATTCCTTTTATCCACATAAAAAAGTACATAAAGTTACCTTTTCTTCTGGTGAAAGAAACAGTGTCATTGATTATATCTTGTATGACAGGAACCTCCGGCGATATTTTAC
The DNA here is from genome assembly GCA_911387785.2 of Aelia acuminata. Taxonomy (NCBI): domain Eukaryota; kingdom Metazoa; phylum Arthropoda; class Insecta; order Hemiptera; family Pentatomidae; genus Aelia; species Aelia acuminata. The sequence goes on from OU426980.1 coordinate 146,449,190, forward strand.
AGACATAAAAGTAATCAGAGGCGCCGAAATCAGCACGGATCATCTGTTGTTTGTAGCTGATACTATATGATACTACTGATATGTATACTGAGAGAGCGCAAACAACATACCAAGACTTATGATAGAGTTGATATAAAAGCACTAGAAAATGGCGCGAAGCGCGAAGAATACACTCAACTCCTTGAAGAAGGTCTAAGAAGCATTGATCTGGAAATGGGACTTGATGAAATATGGGACAAGCTGAAAGAAATAGTCCTAACAACTGCCTGTAGAGTGTGTGGAATGAAGAAAATAAGTAATAAAGGAAAACGCTCTAAATGGTGGAACCCTGAAGTTAAGGCAGCAGTGATAAGAAAGAAAGAGGCATGGAGAACATATCAAGCGGCTCGCACACCTTATAACTTAGAACAATATAGACTCAGAAGAAACGAGGCGAAGGTAACTGTTCGTGAAGCTAAGAAAAAATCTTGGGAGGAATTTGGGAAATCTCTAAACAAAGATTACTATGATAATATAAAAATATTTTGGAGGGCAACCAAAGCCCTGAGAAACAAAAGAGCTAAGGAAATAAGAAATATTACGAATGAGAAACGATGAAATACTTACCAAGCCAGAAGAGAGCCTTGATAGATGGAAAAGACATTTTGAAAGGTTTTTCTCTGAAAACCTACCAGAGACCAATGAGGTAGTGGTAGAGGAAAGACAAGAAAATGAAAATACCATTTGGGAAAAGGAAGTGTAAAGAGCCATAGAAAAGATTAAAACTGGCAAAGCTGCAGGACATGATCAAATCTCACCAGAAATGATTAAATATGGCGGAAAAGAGATGGTGAAAGTTCTTCAGATCCTATTTCAGAAAGTATGGGACCACAAGAGGATACCGAAGGAATGGGAAATAAATGTTATTATTCCTATCTATAAGAAGGGGAAACAAAGCGAGTGCAGCAACTATAGGCCGATATGTCTCTCTTCAGTAGTATACAAAATGTATACGTCAATCCTCCAATACAGGCTCAGAGAAATAGTAGAGGGTGACTTGGAGGAGGAACAGGCTGGTTTCCGCCCATTCATCTTAAGAAATATTCTTGAAAAGGCATGGGAGAGACACAGAAATGTGTATCTTGCATTCTTGGATCTACAAGCAGCGTTCGATTCTGTTCCTAGAAAATATTTATGGGAATCGCTTGAGCTAAAAAAAGTCCCGAGAAGTCTAATAGATGCTATAAAGGCAACATATCAAGAACCAAAAGGTATAATACGTATAAATAAGAAGGTCAAGCATCTAAAACATTTCGAATGGAGCGAGGAGTAAAACAGGGGGATAGCTTGAGCCCCTTCTCTTCATAATTCTGATGGACGAGATCCATAAAATTTGTAAAAGAAGGACACCCTGGACAACGATAGGAAAATGGAATCTCAGGACAATTCTCGCTAAATGCTACTTATTCGCTGATGACATCGTACTACTTGCTGATACAAAAGAGAAACTGCAACAAGCGATAAAGGAATGGCAGGAGGAGCTTTTACGGAAAGGCATGAAGATAAATACTTCCAAGAGTAAAGATTATAATTACCTAGGAACAGTTATCAGCAAGACGGGGAAGATAGACCAGGAAATCTCAAGCAGAATAAGGAAAGCAAATGAGGTCTATTACCAGATTTGCAACACCATTGTAGGTAAACGCGAAGTAAGCAAACAAGTCAAACTCTATATTTTTAAATCCATATTTCTCCCTACCCTGATGTACGGAAGTGAAAGCGAAAAGAATATCAGCCGAATCACAGTGTTAGAAATGAAATACCAACGCAGAGTACCTGGTAAAACTAGAAGAGACTATATAAGGGATAAAGCAATTGGAGAAGAACTGGAGATTCCTGCACTAATAGATACATTGCACAGGCGACAACTGAGGTGGTATGGTCACGTATGTAGGATGAGCCAGGACCGAGATCCACGGAAGATTATGGAGGCCAGACGTGCTGGCACAAGACCACGAGGAAGACCCAGGATTGCCTACAATGAATATATCCACAAGTTGGGAGAAAAAAAGGGGAAGAATCTGGCTCAAATGAGGCGACTTGCGCAAGATAGAGAGGGATGGATGAGATGGATTGAGGCTCCTCCACACTGAGAGGTATATGGAGGAAGGAAAAGAAGAAGAAGAATTTAAACTTACTTTATTATTTGAATTGTACCTTATTTTATTTATTTCGGATTGTGCTACATAGCTAACATTCTGGTCCTCATCACGTTACTTCTCAAGAAGTCCCTGCCTATGCAGTCCTCCTTGGTAAAACCTCAAGCAGCCCTGTCTTCTCTGACATCTTCTTTTCACTGCTTGCATGTTCTTCCATGCCTTCATCGTTTTTCAGGAAAATAGTTGATCAAATGAAGAGGCCAACTTGATTGTTCCATTCGCAAGACATACCCATACTGATTTCATTGAGAATGTTTAATTCTGCCCCTACTTTATTCCTTATCACCTCATTCGGAACCTTTCGCAGCCTAGATATACATTCACAACTCCTTCTCCAATAGTCCATTTCCGGAGTCTTTAATTTGTTCTCGCATTAGTCACTACCGTTTGTACCTAAAGTTATTTTTTTTTCTGATAAAATAAAAGGTTAAGAATCAATGCTAAACGTTTGAAATGTGATATAAAAACTCCTTGGTTAATTAGAAACATGATGGCTTTCAAGTGCCAACTTTTTGCTTATGATTACAAGACAAATTAAAATACCACAGTAACACAAAACTGGAGACCCACTTATGATATGAAAAAGCTAATCGTATGGAATTTTCACATTTTTGTTTTAAGTAGACTAGCAATCACTGACTCTAAATTTTAACCTAACCTATAAAGATCAAATGAGTTGAAAGAAACTGTTAATATAGATGTAATTTTTATTATATTAGCAATAAGACTAACTTGCTTATTATTTACAGGGTGCTTATCCATACAAACTATTAAATTCTTCAGTACTTGGGAAATTGAATTTGAAGGGTTCCTTCGAGACAATCATTGATAGCACAGCAAAACTATTTTGGTCCGATGAAGTAGTTTGCAGCCTTATTAAATTAAAATATCCTCAAAATATCCTCAAAAAGGTAATAAGTAATATAATATATAATGAGTAGAATAGAGAATTTATTTAGTCTATTGTACATTGAAGAATGATTAAATAAAACATTGCCTATTCGAAAAGAATTTTCTGTGCATTATATGAAAATCCTTCAAACATTATTGGAAACAGTTCCTATTATTTTTCTATCTAAAATAATGAGCCTTAATAGAGTTTTATTTGGGTTTGAAGTGACAATAATTGTCTCCTACAAATAACTTTTTTTATAATCCCCTTATAGATTATAACAAGATCTATTAAATAAAACATGTACTATAGACGGTGAGAAAAAAATCGACGTCTGAAGAAAATTTTGATGGAAATTTCAAATAATAATTCCACATTTTTATTTTTATCTGTACGCAGGAATAATCTAATTTTATTATTATGGAGCTTTTTATGAAAAAAAAATTGATACTCAACAACTTTTATCGAATAGAATTTTTATTTATTTAGTGTGCTTGTTTTTGAGTTAAAGGGGTTGAAAATGGAAATAGTACTGAGCTTTGATATTCGAGTTTAAATGAAGTACTAAGCCGATTTTAATTTCAAATGTGTCATTCTATCAGGAATAGTATACCCTTTTATGGTAAAGAGAAAGGAATACTTTGTAATCCTTAGTTTGCGAGTTATTTACAATATTGAAAAGTCCGAAAATCTATTGTGGTCACTGAGCGCTACAAATACTTTCAAGTTTTAATTAGTTCCTCTACACAGGAGTAAGCTAATTTTAAAATTAAGATGCCCATTTTACACTGAATTTGATGATCTAAAACCTTCATCTCGGGTTCACCTGTGGGGCTGTGCCAAGCATAGCAGCTTACAATAGTAAATGTCGCGTGCTCACATCCCGCTGGTGGCACAAGGATTTTTTAAAAAGAGGAAAAAATCCAAAATGCAGTCCTTGGGATGAAATGAAATGAAAAATAATTTTATTATCCTAGGACTGATGTCCCTTTAGAATAAGCTATTGATACAAAAAAAAGGAATCCAACCAGTGTGGCCGTATACGATATTATACGGCCACACTGGCCGTATAAAAAAAAGATCCGTTTTTAAAACAGCTGCGAAGAATCGTCTTACAATACTTCAGTTTCGTAGTCCCGGGTGAGGGCGCCAGTTATATAAGTGCTCCAAAAAAGTCCGTTTTTAAAAAGATTTTATTTGAATGTAAACTGAACATAAAAAACTTAACTAGACAATAATAAGAAAATAGGGCGTTACTGCTGGAAAAATACTGCATGCTGGGTCGAGATGTGCTCCATATTTATAGGTTGAGTTGGGGGTGGGGATGTAAGGCTCTATTTTCTCTGGTCTGGGATGTCTGGTCAGGGATGTCTGGCTCTATTTTCATTATTTAACTCCTCCCTCCTTAAGTTTGATGCTCCTGAGAAAACATATAGGGTAGACCAGGATATATATGTGTGGTAGGTTGGACTAATCCTGAAACTGTTGGTGTTTCTTCTGTTGGCGGTTCTAGGTTTTTAAGACAGTATTTTTGAAATATCTTATAGCGATATAATATAAAGATACTAATAGGAATTATTATAATAATACATAATAATATATTATAAAGTACAATATTGTTGTTAGTAGGTTAATCTATAAAGGCATTAAATGGTATCGTTTTTACATTAATATCATGTATATTATTAAAAGTTATATTAAGGTCAGTATGTGATATAATTACGTTTTTAATATTGAGAACTGTAGAGTGTTTATACATATATAGCTTTCTTATCTATTAACATTTCATTCCTATTTAATTTAATTAAACTGCTATTGCTTAAAAATACAGTTGCATTAGTTTTACTTTTTATTGTAATCTTATTAATAGAAATAGAGTGTAAGGCCTCAAAGTCTCGTATTATTTCATATTCATAATATTGAGTTTACAAAATTCTAATGAATCTTCCACATCGTTGATTTTATTGTTTATTAATACTAGGTTGAGGAATATAATATTGTATTGTTGATTTAACTCAATTTGTGTAAGTAAAGGACTAGATAATAATTGCTTTATTTTTTGGTTGTTTGTTTTGATAATATTTAGGTCATGGTTAAATTCTGCAATTAATTTTTGGTTAACCACTATTTGATTTTTAATGTTAGATTCTAATTTAAAAGAGTTCTGTTCTAGTGTATGTATGGCTTTATCATAATATTCTTTGTCGTCCACGTCGAGGTTTCCTGTAAAGTACGAGATGGTTTTCCCTAAAGCGTTGAATAATCCTCTTTTTGGTCTGTGATAATTTATAACTAAATGATCCATTTTATTCTAGTATTGATAATATTTAAAAAGAGATTTTGCGTAATGGGTTTTGTTTACTGAGTATGGATTGTTTATTATGGAGAAGATATTGATCAATTCTATATCTAAGGATTCAATGTTGACTATATGTACAAAAGTATAATGTTTACCAAGAATGTAGGAGTCAGATAACTTCACTGGAATAATGCCAGGTCCGTGTGTCAGGTCAGTTGTGACGCAGTAGGTTTGCTTTATCATCATAGGGACGAGTGATAAGGAAATGATGGTGATGAGTTTAAGTTTCATCTGCAACAAAAACAATGTCGTTATTTACGTATCGTCTCAGTCTCTTGATAAGATTAGGATGTAGTTTAAATGACTTTCTATTTATAGTTACTAACTTCGTTTTATTTGAATAATTTCCTCTCTTGTATTTCAGTTTACCTTTTCCGTATTGTTTTTCTTAAACATAGACCTCTCCATCTGGTATTATTATCTATTCCCTTGTTTCGTCAAGTTTGTTAGTTCTGTTTTCTTTTTCTTCCTCAATGATTTCTCTAATGGCTTCATTGATCAATTGTTTTGCGTCATGATATTCTTTTACTTTTTGTTCTAAAATTAGATCTTGTGTTTGTTGGTTTGTTTGAACACCGAATGTAATTTCGTTTGGGGTTAGTTTTAAATTAGTTAATATTGAGTTATTGTAAGATATTAATCCTAGTCTCAAAAATTTATAATGTGAGCATTCTTATTCAATTTTTATAATATTCATTATTTCAATCAATGTTAAATGAGCTTTGTTTATTAATCCGTTTGAATAAGAATGGTGGGGTGTAGTAAAATGCGCGTCAATATTGTTATACCTCAGAAAATTTTCGGTAAGTCCATTTTTGAATTCTGGTCCGTTATTAAATTGAATTATGTTAGGGCAGGGAAATGTGCTTAAGTATATTTCTAAAGAATTTAGGATTTCATTAGCGGAAGTGGTTCTTATGATATTACCGAATAATTTTTTAGAGAAACAGTCAATCATAGTAAATGTAGTTTTTCCGTCATAATGAAGTACACCTGCTCGCAATTTTTCAAAATGTTTTAATGGAGTGCGAGAGATTTCGTAGACTTGTTTAATTGAATTTCTATCGTATTTGACGGCTTTACATGAAGCGCAATTATTAATGACCTTTGTAATTGTTTCTAGCATGCGGGGCCAGTAATAAAGTTTAAATAATGCTTGATAAGTTTCATGTATTCCACGATGATGTCCATTGTTTTGCCGATATGTTTATTTAATATTATTTCTTCTTGTTCTTCAGTGGTTAGTACATCAAGTTTTTTAGAATAGTAGCGTTTCATTTTTATATTAGAATAATTTGTTTTAATTATTTCTGAAAAATGATTAAATATTTGATTGTAGATTTGTTCGTCTATATTATTTTAAATTTCGGGTGAACATAGCACTCCCTAAGTTTTATTAGGTTGTAAATATTCTATGCAGTTTTCTTGTAAGTCCTTAGAAAACGGATAACGGGTATAACAATAATATCGCGTTTTGTTAAATAAAGTTTCGATCGGTTTTTGTGTTTCTGGATTTCCTCTCTGAATTATAATTTGAAGTTTTTCTACGTTTATTGATTTGTTTTTGTCATCGACTATAAAAATGTGTACATTAGCAGAGTCTTGCGAGTGTTGTGTCTGTAAACTTTCTATGTCTTCTTCTAATGGATATTAAAGGATCTTGCTAAGTCGTCAATTGTTTCATCAGTATGTTCCGGGGACGGCATGGCTAAAAATTCATTAATTACATCATTGGGACATGGATCTGTATCTATTGAGTGTAAATTTGTTTCTATAACCGGATTTCTTGATAATGCATCCGCAACATAGTTACTTTTACCTTGTAAATATTTTACATCGAAATCAAAGTCTGCTAATTGAATCCATCTGATAAGTTTGGAATTTTGTTCTTTTAAACTGTGTAGCCATTGCATTGGTTTATGGTCTGTTTGTATAAAGAATTTGCGTCTATATAAGTAAGGTCTGAAATGTCTATAGGCCCAAACGATAGCTAATAATTCTTTCTCGATGGTAGAATAATTTTCTTCTTGTTTGTTAAGAGTCCTCGATGCGAAAGAAGTAGGTGAGTCTTTGTTATCAATGGTTTGTGATAATACTGCCCCAACGGCATGATCGGATGAGTCAGTAGTTAAGGTACAGTAGGTAAAAAAAAGTATTTGCATGGCATAATTTTTTTTATTTAACAACAATATGTAACTTGAAATATCACAATAAATATTTTTTTCTTGTCTAAATATAAGAAAAATCAATAATTTGTGCTTAAATTTTTTATAACAATTGACTTCACTTTTACAGTGACACAATTGACCAAATTATACGCAAAATAAGTATTTGCACAGCCTGAAAATCACATTGTCTTTTTGTTTGCACAATTTTCAGCATTAGGTGTGCCCTCCTTTCGCCTTTATAATCATTTCCAATCTTCTCGGCATGGATTTCACAGTTATGGATTCACCCAGCCAACAGAAACATCTGAGTCAGCAGTCAGCAGCTTCTAGTATATATATCCCCCAGGTCTAGGCTACCATTATCATTGTTATTGTGTCATCTCTTAGTTATAATATCTGTAGATAGTGAAGTTTTCCAATATTTGTAGTGTTTTCTTTGAATAAAGTTTTTTAAAAAGTGAATTAGTGAGTCCAGAGATTTATTTCACCAATTTTTGTGTCACATTTGAGCCGATGTTGTTTCATTCCTTTATTAGGCAGCTTTCTTGATGATTTTTGCCTGCAATGTGGTTTTTCATACTTTTTGATCCAAAATATACCACAAATTTTCAATTGGATTAATAATATTAATATGGACTGAGGAGGGATACTTAACCTGGGGGAGCATAGTAAAGGAGCCACTCTTTGGTAAGATTCGCCTTATGCTTTGGGTCATTGTCTTGTTGGAAATAAAATGAATCTTTAAGCCCTAATTTCCTGGCACTGGATTTCAAATTACGGATTACGGATTACCAATTACATTTTGGCCATCATATGCCCATTAATAAATTTCAAATTGCCCACACCTTCATATGCCATACAACCCCAGACCATAGTACTTCCTCCCCCATGTTTCACATTGTACAGCAAATTCTTTGCCTCAAGCCTTGTATTTTTTACTTTCGTACGAAAATATAATCTTTTTCCAAAACTCTAATGGTTTATCTATGTATATTTTTGCAAATTGCAAAAATATACAAATAAAAATAAAATATTCTTCCGGTTTATTTCGCTCAGTTAAGGCTTCTTTTGAGGACGCCTACCTTTAATTCTCTCATTATGCAGAACATTCCTTATTGTTTGTGACGTAACAGCATTACCCGATGTTGTCGCCAAGTCGTCAGCAATTTTTTGTGCGCTAGATTTTGGATTTTTCAGAGCATTTCGCACTATTTCACGTTGTAGTCGATGTGTGAGTTTGGATGGTTGTCATTTCTGGGATTTATTTTCAATACTACCAGTCAATTCGTTTTTTTAAACAATATATCGTACTGTTGAAAACCCGATTTTCATAAATTTTCCGATTTCACGGTAACTTTTGCATAACTCATGCAAAACAATTATTTTTTCACGATCAGAACACGATATTTTGTTTTTGTTCGGCATGTTTATCAATTCAAACATAACGCTCAACTGAAGCATATTTAAAAAAACTCCTCTACTATCGTATTAATCCTTATTTGTTTGTAAACAACATTCACCTCTACCAAACCCAACTATTAATTTTAAGATATGAGCGTGTAAATACTTTTTTTGCATGAAATTCTGTTTATTGTGTTGATGTAATTCTTATAAGATTTTTTTTAGGCATCTGCTATTATATTTTTGAATTTAAGCAACCATAGAATAAAACAAATTAATTACATGTTATTCTCTGTTAGTAGTTAAAAATTAACCCAAACTTTTATGGTGTGCAAATACTTTTTTTACCTACTGTAAATGGTTTTTCAAAATTTGGTAGTTGAAGGGTAGGGCTATTTTGTAACAGAGTTTTAAGATGTTCAAACGCGTTTTTATATTCGTCTGTTAGTTTTTTTTCTTTATCTTTTCGTAGGGCTGAAGTTAAGGGTTGTGCTATTTTAGCATAATTTTTGATCATTTTACGGTAGTATCCTGTAAGTCCTAAAAATCGTTAGATTTGTTTCTGAGTTTAGGTATGGGAAATTCGGCGATAGCTTTTAATTTTGTAGGATTAGGTTTTAAGGTGCAGGGAAATAAAGTATCTTGCATTTATACTTTATTTCCCCGCACCTTAAAACTTTACCTTTTTCCTTGTTGATTTTCGTTCTTTCTTGGGATAACCAGTCGTTTCGTCAGGAAAACCACGGAAAATAATTTCTGAATCAGAATCACCTGGAATATCTTTCATAACATCACTCGGTAAGGGTACGGGAGACTTACCTTTGTCCTGAGGTGTGGGAGATTTACTCTGATCTTCAGGAATGCATTCTTCTGGAGATACAATGATGTGCTTAGGTTCGTCCTCACTCTCTGAAATACCAGATTCAATAGATTCATCAAAAATGACGTTTCTTCCATTCTCTATCTTCTTCGTTTCAGGATTCCAGAGACGGTAACCGTTATCACAGTAACCGACTAAAAACAACTTTTTAGATCTGTCACTCAGTTTATTTCTGTCTTCTTTGTGAATTAATGCATATGCCGGGCTACCAAATATTCTTATCTTCTTAAGATTGGGTTTAAAACCAAGCCAGGGCTCAGCGGGTGACATACCGTTGGGCAAAACTGAGGTTCCAAGTCGATTAGTCAAATAGGTCGCTGTCATCAACGCTTCACCCCACATGCTCTTGTCTAATTTACTGTCCAACAAAAGGCATATGGCTTTCTCTAAAAGAGTTCATTCTTTCAGCCTTGCCATTTTGTGAAGGGTTCCGAGGCATGGAATAGCTGATATTGATACCCTTGGTTTAACAGAAATCTACAAACTTGGCAGAAACGTACTCTCCACCACGGTCGCAACGTAAATTTTGAATTCTTGCACCAAATTTAGCTTCAACAATTGCTACATATATTTGAAATTTTTCAAAAACTTCCGATTTCTTACGTAGAAGATGTGTGGCACAAAAATTACTGTAGTGGTCTATGAACGTGACAAAATAACTGTAATTATCGTAAGGGGGCGATATCTTACAGCATACATCAGTTGATACACGCTGAAGAATCCTAGTAGATTTCCAGTCCTCTGGAATGCTCTTCATGAATGATAACTTAGTTTGCTTCCCCTTTAAACAAATTTCACAAATTCCAACAGGATATAATGCACTATGCCCCATCCTTCGATGCATTAGACTGTTACATGGACCAACAACATTTGCTTGTTCCTTAAGAAGGTGAAGTTTAATTACATACAGTTTGCCAACGAGATAGCCTGTCATGACATTTGATCCCCTAAATATTTTAACACAGGAATTTTCGAATACTATTCTGCATCCCTTCTCCTCCAACTTCATAACAGATAAGAGATTCATTGTTAAATTTTTGCACACAAAAGCATCAGTTAAACGAACTTTATTTCCATCTTCCGACATACAAAACAAATTTCCTTTCCTTAATGCAACAACCGATTCACCTGCTTTTGCCACACTATCATCAACATTTACTGGAATGGAATCTCTTAAAAAAACACTGGACTCGTCCCTTATAAGGTGACATGTCGCACCTGAATCGACTACGAAGCATGCTACATCAGACGATTGTTTACAAACTACTGCCTTATCTGTTGAGGTATCACTACTGTTATCCTGAGAAGTAAACAGAAATTCCTCACTGTTATCACTAGAAATGGCGGCAAATCCTTTATTTTTGAGTTTAAGACAATTATTCTTAAAGTGACCTCGATTTTTGCAATAATAACAAATAACGTTAGACATACTTTTGTTTTGACTGACCTTCAAATTTTTGTTAAGGCTTTTAGCTCAATTTTTATAAGCTGAAAAAACATTTGTGAAGACGGATAATCTTTTGTCTTCAAATTCCTCTCATATTCCGCTAGAAGTGTGTTTTTCACTTACTACAAAGTAACGGCCGTCTTGTCCTTACTACACAAAATGTCCATCGCAGATACCACAGAATCATAATCGGGCGGCATTGCAACAAGAAGCTGGTTCACAACCTCATCCTCTTCTAAATTACCACCAGCTACTCTCACCTCAGAAGCCATTGATTCAAACTTTTGAAAAAACTCTTGGAGAGGACGATCATTATTGTATTCCAATTTCCTCCAAGCCTTCTGGGCGGTGACAAGCGATTTCATCCCACGCTTTTCATAAGTCGCTGCTAGGGCATCCATTATCCCCTTCGCCGTCTTCTTGTCCTTGATTGTAGGTAATATATTATCGGCAAGTCCTTGCACAATAACGTTACGGGCTTTTAAATCGTCTTGATTAAACAACTTGAGTTCGGTTTGCTCAGTTGGGGTCCTCGTTCAGAACTCGAAGTACTCCGTTTTGCTCAAGTAACAATTTTATCCTGAAATCCCAATTACCAAAATTTGAGTCATCGAATGGCTTTATACCGAAAGGAAGGTTCATAGTTGAACTAGCCATCGCAAAAACGAAACCGACCGCACACTTGAGTTCAACAGGTTACAACGCACCGCACAAACAAAAACGAATCCGATTCTTTCGTTAAAACAAAACTTGCAAAATCAACACCCTGGGCCCATAACCTTTTAAGGTGCAGGGAAATAAATGCAAGTTAAACGAAAAAGAGCACAGATTTATTTGGATACAAGGATAGGAAGGAGGGGAGCCACTTTAAGACGCTCTTTGATATGGACAGGTTTTGGAGTTTAGAAAGGAGGAACTCATGATTGACGGTATCGAACGCTTTTGAGAAATCAAAGAGAATTAGGATGATGATTTTATGTTCGTCTATGGAGGAATGGATGTCCTGAATGATCCTTAACAGGGCAAATTTTAGGGAATAATGAGAGCGAAAGCCGGACTGAAGAGGTTTGAGGAGAGCATTCCGCTCAAGGAAGTCATTGAGTTGGGAGTCGACAATTCTTTCGAGCGGTTTGGATAGGTTAGAAAGGATGGAGATGGTTCTATAGTCGGAGGCTATGGTGGGGATTGGTAGTTTGTTCAACGGACGAACTATCACTTTTTTCCAGGCTTTTGGGGATATGGAATTTTGTAGGGAAAAGTTTCATAACTGTAAAAGAGCAGGGAAGATGACAGGAAGACAGAGTTTGATTATCTTTACAGTAAATTGGTCAGGGCCGTAATCATTGGTTCTGGATTTAAGGACGGAGGAGAGCAAGTCTTCGGGTGAAATATTAAGGAAGTAAAAGTTACCAGGGCTGAAGGTTTGTGTGAATGAGTATGAGGAGGGGTGAGGAATAGTTGAAGGGTTAACAAAATATGAATTTAATTCAACTGGATCGATAGGATAATGAGTACAGGATTTGGATTTGACAACTGATAACTTTTTAAGGATTTTCAATTTGGACTTAGGATCTTGGGGTTGGGATATGGAGTTATGGAGAAACTGTGCCTTGGCACGCCGTAAGGATGATTGGGTGAGATTGCGTAGAGATTTGTAGGAGTAATCTTCGGCGGTACGGGTGCGTCTGAAACGTTTTCTGGCGGCATCTCTTCTCCTCATTAGCTCTCTGATTTCATGATTTATCCAGGGAGCGCCAGGACGTCTAAAGGTAAAAGTTTTGAGAGGAGCATGGCTTAGGAAAGTGGAAAGATTAGACGAGAGGCATTCCACTATTTCATCAAGGGAGGATGAGGAATGAATAGGATCTAGAGATTGGGAAAGTGAATCAGTTGTGAAAAGCAGTTAACTTGAGACTCAAAGCCGCACCTATGGAGCATATTAAACCCTCCGTTGACTCGCCGGTTTTCATATTGACTCCTCTGATTTCTATAGAATTCGAAAGCAGAGCTTGTTCCACCAGATTAACACGCACTTCGAGCACGCTGATTTGTGCTTTTAAGGTGAATGTTGTATTATTTTATTTTCTAAAAGTTTGTCAATTTCAATTTGTATGCCTTTTTTGCAAATTTCTTGGTACCTATAATTTTTAGTATAAATTGGGTTTTCGTCTATAGTTCTAATCGTATGTTTTAATAGGTTTGTACTGGTCAACTTATCATTTTTTTTTTTTTAATTATTAATGGATATTCTTTTAATACGTTTATTATTTTTGTTTTTTCTTCAGTATTCATATGCTCTGTTCTTATTAAATTAGGAATTTCCTTTTTCATTTTATCATATTGGCAATCACAAGACGTTTCGGGACATTTGGTCACTTCATCAGGGTTTCCGTACTAAAGCTTAATAACTCTTCGACTTCTACCGATTCGGGAATAAAGGTCATTACTTCCGGAGAGTCTACGTAACATAATACTTTATTATTCTTAATATTGTAAACTCCTTCTTTGAGAGTACATTTGTCATATAGTTGAATATCTTTACTTGTTAATCGTTATTCTGTATTATGTTCTTTATTCTTAACAGGTATCTCTATTAGATTAACACCTTAATCTATTGCTATCTTATTGTCTACACTTAATTGCAAAGGAACTACAACTAGGGGGTATATTAACGTATCATTTTCAGGGTGTACACTAATTTTTAATTTTTTCACGGTATTGTAGCCTAAGAGGATATCATATTTTTCTGAGAAAAGAAATACGAAAATTTTTGCCGTATCATTTATTCCAAATGTATTTTGTAGGTTTAAATAGTAACTATTTGTTCCTCTTTTCTTTCCTGTAGGGGTATTAATGATAAAAGGCTCTTCTATTAATTGGGTATAATGGAGTATAGCTTTCGGATGTATATAGTTTTCATTAGCACCTTTATCTATTAGCCATTTTTACTGTCATAATTTTCAAAATGAGGCAGAGTTGTTTTAATTAAATTTAAAATTAATTCGGTGGGCTTTCGTTGTTGTGATCTAATCCTAAAAAATGATCAAACTTTTTGGAAAAACTTTTGATTGTGTCTTCTAATGCAGTTATCCTATCATTGTTTTGATTGGTATCAGAATTTGGTTGTGGCGTTTCTTCACTATGAGTGACTTCGTAAGGAGAAATGGAAATTTTGGGGTCGCGGTCATTGTAAGTTACTGACAGTTCTCATTGAGACTGTGTTGCTAGAATCTTTTCTAGCGTTTTGGAAGTTATTTGATTTGTTAAAAGGGTGATTAGGATTGTTTGGATGATTAAAGTTCTAGGATCCGGATTGCGCTGGGTATTGTGGATTTTGATCATGATTTTGTTGATTATTATGTTTTTGTTGATAGTGTTGTTGTTGGTAATGTTGGTGATTAGGTTTCTGGAAAGGATTGTTTTTCTTGTAATTTAAATGTGCTTTTATGAGGGAACATTTGTTATATAGTATGCTTCTTACCTCATCTCGATTTGGATCAAAGATCATTATGTGATTACTAAGTGTTGGAGGGAAACATTTGTAAATATGGTATATTATTTCTTTATCTGTCCTTAGCGTGATTTGAATTAAGGTTTCTTGATTTAACCCGTCTAATTTTAATCTAGTAAATACTAAATTCCTCAAACCTTGTATTCTATTAATAAAATCAGTGGGGGATTCTTTGAAGTTAAATTTTGTTTGAAATATCTTATCTTTTAATATTTCAAAGGATCTTGCCTCAGCAAAATTTTCCTTTAATAATTTCAGGAGAGTTAATAAATATTCAAGATTAGCCAACAAAACATTTCTAACCGGTTTGAATAATTTGGCTTTGATTTTAATGAATAGGATAGTATGGTTATAGTCTCTCTCTACTATATTCGTTGCACAAATGGTTTTATAGGCACTTTCGACCAATTCTACAAAAAATGCCAGTTCATTAGGATTTCCATCAAAAGATGGAATATGGTTATAATCTACCCTAGATATTGTATAATTAACAGTTTCAGGCATTATAATTAATTGGGGAGGTTTAATAATTGAACTACTCCCTGTCCTTCCTTTGGAGTTAGCCGTCTAGTAGTCTTGAGATGAGTGGTTCTCTGGAGTTCTCAAAAGTCAGGGTTTTCTACGAAAAGTACGCTACGGCGTAGGCTGAAGGTTTCTGGGTCAATTGGACACAGCTGCGAAGAATCGTCTTACAATGCTTCAGTTTCGTAGTCCCGGGTGAGGGCGCCAGTTATATAAGTGCTCCAAAAAAGTCTGTTTTTAAAAAGATTTTATTTGAATATAAACTGAAGATAAAAAAATTAACTAGGCAATAATAAGAAAATAAGGCGTTACATCTGGAAAAATGCTGCATGCTGAGTCGAGATGAACTCCATATTTATAGTTTGAGTTGAGGGTGGGGATGTAAGGCTCCATTTTCTATAATTTCCATTATTTAACTTCGATCTTTTAGTTCTGGGCCTCTAGGAACGACTCAATAGTTTTGAGGTGCTCTGAGTTCTGGAACGTTATCGAGGCCTGCGTTTCCAGGAATAGTTTCAATTGATTCAGCTCGGTGGCATTAGCATCCACTGAGCTTTTCAGGCCTTTGACTTCTGCGGTCAAATCGCATTCTGTTGTAAGCCCATGCTTCTTTCGGTGGGTGGGCTGTTTTTTCGTGTCTTTTCACACTTTTGACACCGCCATTGTTTCCTTTCTTTTTTTAGGGCTTCTATCTCTTTGTCTTCCATGTTCAGACATTTCCCGGAAAATTGCTAGGCAGGTAGCTGTGGAGCAAATCACAGATTTTTTGTCTTCCCTGGACACCACCTGATTCCATAATGGGCAGTTACCCATTATTATTTATTTTTATATTTTACAAAAAGATCGCCAAAGAAATTTGAGGAGAGCGTACATAACCCCAATTCAGCTTAAGAGGCGCTAAATGTCAATTGGTAGTAGGGATTGAAGCTGATAGAACTGCGCATGTGCTCCCTTCTACTAGATAATATCCACTAACCTTCTCTTTAGCAAAATACGGCAGCTATCCAGTCTTATTTCTTCCTAAGATGTCAATAAGGCACAATTTCAGCAACTAGGATGCTTTAAAGATTGCACTGGTGTATAATTTAATACGAAGTAACCACTATGAATTACAATAATTGAACGTAAATGTGAGCTTATCACAGAGACATTTTCGGTATCGCGGTATAGGCCACACTGTGACGGGATGTGACGTTAAATGGAGATCCCAAGCCTGTGCGATGTCAGGTACTCGTTAAAGGTCCCTTTCCCAATCTTACCTGGATAGGCAAAATTTAGGACTCCCGCTGTTGCATCCTCCGATTAGCCTTAGTAGCATAAAGTGAGTTTTAACAAAACAAGCAGTTTTTACCTTTAAGCTCATTGAGAGTAGCCCTTTTTAGAGTAGCAGGCATTTGAACATGAGCATTGCTATTATGTCTTTTAGAAAAATTATTTTAAGCCAAATCTGTCTGTTTAGACTGAATTTTATGTTATTAGAAATATGATGTAATAATGCTTTTGACCATGAGCATAATTTTTACATTTTTCTGCCAAAAAATTACCCAGAATCATCATTCTGCTGTATTGTATATTTAGCAATTCTGAGGAATTCTCAGTGCATCTTTTCATAATATCTCTTTCTCCTTCTAAAGCCATACCTTTTTTGTTTTTTACAGTTGTCTATTTTTGGTTGATATTCATTCCTGAACCAATCTATCTTTTTGTAGAATTTCCTGTTCTTATGCTTATCATTCATCTTATGTGTATCTTCCAGGTGTTTACTAATTATCTTTATTTTCCCCTCTTTGCAATTTTTTAGCTTCTCTTCTTTTAAATCAAAACATTTCATAATTTGGCTAAGTATTCCAGAGGCAATAATTTTTGTCTTGATTGATTTTTCAATGCTATTCCTTTCTCACACATCTCATAAAACCACTCATTTTCTACAATCCTTCACCTCTCCTATTTTCTCTTCTGCTGCCTTCCCAATTTTCCATTTTTTTATTCTATCATATTTTCACTTCCATCATTAGTTTTATTTTATTTTTTTCTTTAATCCCACTTTCTAGGAATTATCATTGTTTAACCACCAATTTAAGCTTATCAGTTTTCTACTTCATTATTTTTATTATATCTGGTCTCGCGACATTCGCTATTCTTTGCCTCAGTTTGCTTTCACTAAAAAATGAAGCCAAGTCCCAATCTGGCATGCTTCTTACATTAGTGATATTTAAGGAATGCCTCGCTGATATTAGCACATGATTAATCTGATTAACAGTTTTTCTACTTTAAGTTTTCTGAGTTTCTTTTTGTATGTTTTTGAAATGGAAAGAATTTACTTTTGATAAATAGACCATACATTTCAAGGGCCAGCAACATATTACCAATATTTACACCTTACTTTTCTTATTGTTTTTTCTTTACCTATTTTATCATTAAAATCCCTAAAGAGAATCAAATCATATCTATGTATGATTCTACTCATTTTTTAATTTCCTTGTTTTATATTTGTACTTTAATCAGAAGAATCTAGTTTTTATTGTTTATTTTTATTTTTTATTTATTTATTTTTTTTATTAGGGGAGAGCGGGGTTGGTTGGCATAGGGGGTAGGTTGGCCATTGGCTTATAGTTTCCGTCACACCTTTTTTGAAGGCTCCACCATTGTACCATGTGACCCGCTTGACCTCGGGAGTCTTGTCCTGAGTTTTCAATCCAATGCTGACAGTGTAGATAAGACTGTGCTTCATTGATTGATTTTACAACATGTAAGTAAATTTTTATATTTTCAGTAAAGTTGGTTTAAAGGCATGGAAAAACATTTGACTACGATTCTGTTCACATAGCCCCAAACTCCTTTGAAAAACCTAACCTTTCGATTAACCAGTTTATTGTTTGATTTTTCTCCCCTGTCCTGGCAGTCATCTTTCATATGATCTCTCCTGTGGGGTTAGTTGGCTCTCTTCAACTTTTTTTTTTTTTGGCGCAGTAGCAATTCACAAAAGCAAGGTAAACATAATCAAAGGTGAAACTACCAATTTTCTTTAGTTCCAACGAGGAAGATGAGAGCAATTTTTCTTATGCGATAAGTGACGACAGTCTAAACTTCTATCTTCTTCTATTGTCATTCTATTTTCCCTTAAAAGCTGTTAAAAACCGATTCAAAATTATTATACCATTATAGTGCAGCTTTTAATAAAAATAATATGTGTCAGACAGTACTTGAATGAGATGAAAAAACAACCCCACCTTCTAGGCCAACCTGCCCCACATAGGGGTGAATTGGCGTACTCTGGATTGACGAATTCTTCAATTTTCTATGAATGTTGTGAAAAAAATACTTGAAGTACTCTAATACTTGGAGTTTACAGTGGTATCAGCCCCATTGGGATTATATTAACAGGAACGACTCAACAATCAAAAAAGTGAAAACTGTTGCCAACCAACCCCGCTCTCCCCTACTTTATATCTCTGTTTTTTTTTTTTGTTTTTTTTATTGTTTTTTTTTTTTATTTCTTATTATTTATTTACTGTATCAGTCATTTTTGTTTAAATTTTTGTATAAATTTTCCGGCTGACGGATTTCCATGCCGTACAATGTTTGTCTCTTTTGTGTATAATTTGTAATTATTATTATTCAATAAAACATTATTATTATTATTATTACTCATTTTTTAAGTTATATCTGCATAAGTGCTATTCATTTTACAGCTTTGAATTTTTTTTTTTTTGCAATTTTAGAGCTTAGATTTATTCCATTTTGAAAGTTGAATCTTATACAGACTTTAATATTAATAATTCCTTTTTTCTTTCTTTTTTTTTTGTATATCTTCTTGTATATTATTTCTGTATTATCAAATTCAAATATATTTTCTTCTTTCTACTGTGATGTGATAAAGCAGCTAAATAAAAATACCCACCATTTAAAGGTTATATTTAAATGTCTATGTAATCCATAGACCTCATTCCCCGAGAGGATTGGGTGAGGCATGTAAAGTCAAAACTAATGGATCACTGGAATGAAGCCTGGAGAAGGAGCCCGTCTAAACTACTGCAAGTAAAAAAGGAATGTAAAAAATGGGCAACTAGCTGTAGAAGATCGAGGAGAGAAGAAATAATCCTGTGTCGCCTACGAATTGGTCACTGCGAAGTCTCCCAAGCATACCTTCTGCAAAACTTAGTACAGCCTACCTGCGTTAAATGTGGCGCCCCTATGACCGTTTCACATATATTAGTAGACTGTAATTATTTTCAAGGAATGAGGAGAAAATTAAAGTTGAACGAGTCACTGCCAGAAATTCTGCAAGATTCGGAGGAAAGTGTAGAAAAGCTTATTCGTTTCCTTAAAGATATTGGATACTATAATAGAATAAAAAAAATAAAAAAAAAAAAAAAAAAAAAAAAAAAAAAAAAAAAAAGAACATTGCCAATGACCCCATCGGGTAGAGGCAATTACAATAACAATAAACAATTAAATGTTTGGTATTTTGACTATACGATGTGTGATTCTAGTGTTTAACTACTTTTAGGTTCCTCCAACATACTCTTTTGATAGTTTTTACACTTAATTTATACAATTTCACCTTTTTGTTCTTTCTATCTATATTTGCCTTCATGTTAATATGTTATGCTTAATAATAATAGTAAATTCTTTATTTTAATTAATCTAATCTTAATTTGTGGCTGACCATCATTTTAAATTATTTTTATTTAACCGACTTCGAACGAAAGAGGAGGTTACTCAATTCGATACGTATGTGACTTTTTTTTTTGTGCCTTTTTTTTTTTTTTTTTTTTTTTCTATGTATGTTCACCGATTACTCAGAGATGGGTGGACCAATTGGAACGAAACCTTTTGCATCTTGTAGAGTATTTTCCCAAGGTGGTCCCATTTAAACCTTTTTGGGGTTCCTAATTTATTTAAGAAGTTATCGGGAAAAAACATGAAAATAATTATTTAATTATCGCTCAAAATGTTTACTTATTTGAAAAACATATGGCATATATAACATAAGGTATGCTCCAACAAGCTATTAAAACTAATTGATAACTAACAAATCCCAATAGGCGGGCGCAATCGAATATAGGGTGCGCTAGTAGTTTTGGAAAATGTCGGAAAGAACGGTGTTAGACCTAGTTGATGTGATAGAGATAATTGGTAATTTTAAAAGACCATTAATTGATGGGCAGGCTATTCTTGATGCAAACCACATATTTACATGTGGAATAATATCTAATAATAAAAAAACAGTTATTTTACAAGCCTCGTGCCTTTAAACTAGCAATCTTAAAGGACTGCCCCATCAAATAAAAGTGGAAATCAAATTTATTAATAATAATAAGCAATTTTCTTGTCATTGTACATGTAAAGCTGGTAGTTCTGGTAAATGCAAACACATCATTGTAACTTTACTCGACGTTTTTCGGTTAGTAATAACATTAATTACGTATTCTCACAATCATTGTTATGACAGCTTAGATTCTTTGTCATATTATTTATTTATTTCTCAAAACTTTCAGGCTTCGCATTGAAAACATGGAACAATTAAGCACAACGGATGTAATAGAAAAATGGGGAAAATTAAAAAAGAAAAACAAATCTATGACACTATGGTATCAATGTTATTTGCATAAAACTAGCATTTTGGAATAATAAAATGTCAAATACTAATATTTACCTGGATAAATATAGTCTCTTTCTTTAAAATAAAGACTACATATCGTCATATGTTTCGAAACAGGCTTATCTATTCTTAATTTTACAATCCACTCTTTAAGAAGCTTTTTATTTTTTGGAAATGAGATGGAATGACACGTCTTTTCATTTTCTAATTGAACACTGAGGGACCGAGCAATACCTATTAGATATTTTTCAAATGATTTTTTGCTCAATCGGGTTTTAATTATGGAAAAATAAATTAAAAACGCCAAAAAACCGTATGAATCCCAGCTAATGACCCCGCTTTTATCCCCGTTTCTCTAGTTCCTGCAGCGCCGTCGCAGAAGCAGCACCGTCGCTTGCGCCCGCCTATATTGTATTACTGTTCGATGAATCAAATGGGAAAACCAACCAATCAAATTCAGAATCAAAAGAGTGGGGGGAGAACATGAGAAGTCTGTTAGTTATCGATGTGTTTTACGTGCTTGTTGGAACAAACCTATACATAACCTTAACTAATTTTTCAACATTAGATTTAAATGAAGATATAAATATCAGCAGAATATAATATCGCTGTCGTTTTCTGTAGCGATATTAGCATAAATATTAGATAGATATATATTCACAGTAAACCTTCTTAAATTAGATCTAATCGACGGTTGGACACCATAATCATAAGACTACAAAGTTCGTGGAATTCCAAGGAAGACTGAGTATTGGTAATCGTTTTAAAGCAGAATTTAAGACTTCTTCAAGTTCCCGAAGGATCATTTAAATTTAAAATCGTAGCTATAATTGATTTAAATTAGATTTTGATTTCTTTCTTTTATTGACTATGCACATTAAAAAAGAATACAATAATTACTGGAAAAGCTCATTTTCAGTTGACTTCACAAAGGATTCAGATACCTCTATCTTCTTCCGGATACACTTGGTCACTGTTGAATATCTTGCCGCAGGTCTTGTTCCGATCCTCTATGGGTGACACTTCTGTCATGTTATCCGTATTACTATTATCGGTTTTTAAATTTGTTTCTACAACTATCGAGGTTTTTGCTGTTCAAAAGTTCATCCATCAATAAAAACTACAAAATAAAATTTGATAACTACCTGAAAACCTCTTTGTATGAAAGTCCCCTCAGCAAAAATTTGGCAGTCATGGAAATAATTGTTAAAAATGATGATAAATGCTACGCCACTAGAATTGAAGCAACAGTTTTTAGCAATTTATTTTCTGAATAATGTTTTATTACGAAGGATATAATTCATAGTACTTCGGTAATAAATTTAGTCAAAAATTCATCGAAAGGAATTACGAACATAATTGACTCCACCTTTGGAATTAAGTCAGTAGTCTAATACGGAGAATAATAATATCCTTCGTAATAATAAATTAACCATATGTGAGTCCCAAACCCTGTTGGCTCTATCCTAGCGGTGCAGTCTTTTTGATATCGATAAATTTTATGGTTGCCCCTTTTTTGCTAGGACATCTTTCCAATGATGTTTAATCTACTTCTCCAACGATCGATTTAAATAAAGCAATATTAACGGTCCCTACCGGAGTCGTGTATAATATCGCCATAGTTTTCAGAAGGATATTCAAGCAATCAAAATTAAAAAATTCTTTCAAATTTACTATAGGTCATATTACCATCCTCATCGATTCTCCATTAACGATATCTTGTCTAAAACCGGCCAAAATCTCGACTGTTCAGTGACGTATCTACTTCATCTTAGAATGGCTGGATTTATGTATTTATGTATATTTAACTCAACACATCTCGGAACACTGATGGTGTACGTAAATGACAAGTACTGACGACATTTAGCAAAGGAAAAATATTGTCATTGTGGAAAAACATTTTATGTGTTCCTTTCCCAATTGAACATTGATCTTTTTTAAAAAAAAAAAATCCATTTATAATCATAAAACGTAGTGTGTTGAAAGTTATATAATACACGCACCGCTTTCCCACTTTTCTGTGTTTATTCATAAAATTGAAAAGGTGACTGTTTATACAATTATTGTATAATAAAAAGACCTGGGAAAGACAAACGTGGTAGAGCATAAAAAGATTTCGAAATTTTTAAACCAACGTTTGTTTTACCAACGATCAATTACCAACGAAATTTTTAAACCAACTAAAAATTGTGAAATAAAAAACATTTTATAAAAAAAAATATTAAACCGACTTCGAAACCTAGGAACCAGTAAAAATAAATTCACTGAAAAGTATGAAATAATTACCTTCTGATTTTTATGAATACACAGCAAAATTG
The DNA here is from genome assembly GCA_911387785.2 of Aelia acuminata. Classification (NCBI taxonomy): domain Eukaryota; kingdom Metazoa; phylum Arthropoda; class Insecta; order Hemiptera; family Pentatomidae; genus Aelia; species Aelia acuminata. The sequence continues at coordinate 146,472,491 of OU426980.1, forward strand.
AAAATGGTATAAAAAGTAGAAAAATGCAATAAGACGAATAATTTTATTTTGATTTGTACAAATACACACAAATTGTTAATAAAAATTATTAAATTTAAATATTAAATACTATGTTCAATACAACACAATCTTTTCGGAGGCGGCGCAAAATTTAAATTTTTTTACACTAGACATTATGAAAATCTTCTAAATGGATCTTCTCTTCACATCTATTGATTCCAATGCCTACTAATGGAATTGTATAAGTAACATGTCATTTCTATTTTGCGCCGCCTCCGAAAAGATTGTGTTGTATTGAACATAGTATTTAATATTTAAATTTAATAATTTTTATTAACAATTTGTGTGTATTTGTACAAATCAAAATAAAATTATTCGTCTTATTGCATTTTTCCACTTTTTATACCATTTTCAATTTTGCTGTGTATTCATAAAAATCAGAAGGTAATAATTTCATACTTTTCAGTGAATTTATTTTTACTGGTTCCTAGGTTTCGAAGTCGGTTTAATATTTTTTTTTATAAAATGTTTTTTATTAAATAATTTATTTTTTGAAGAGAAAAGATTTGGCTCCGCCGGGAGTCGAACCCGGGTCTCCTGCGTTACATGCGAGGATGCTAACCACTACACCACAGAGCTCGGCTCAAGGCAGAGCAATAAATTCTTTATTTATTTGTTCCGGGTCGTGTCCCTTAAGAAGAAAAATTAAATTATATACAAAGTGGGCTTTAAACCCTTAGAGTAAAGCTTAACTAAACAGATTGAAATGAAACAAGTAACTATAAATAATTGGGAAACCTCTAGTGTAAAAAAGAAAAAAAAATACATATTAAATATTCAATTAATTGAAAAGATATTTACAGATAAGAAAGGAGTATTTAGATTTTCAAAAAAATAAAATAAGAGCTTCCATTGGTTTAAAATACTATATAATAGGAAGTGTCAATTTAAATTTTTTTAAAGGTCACTGGATGGCTATGAGGTGATGATACAATGGGGATTTAAAGGCGGGGAGGATATTTGAATTACGGATGAAAGGGGGAACAGAAGTCCATAGGGATGAGGACCGGATAATGAAAGATCTATCAAAAGCTGACATTCGGTGGGCCGGTATATATAGATCTAAATACCTAGTTCGGGTATTGCGGGAATGAACCAAGGATTAGGGCTGAAGAAGTTCAGAGATATATGATGAACGGCGGGATCGGAAAACTAGGAAAGGGAAGGATGTCAGGAAATACTTACAGTGGTAGGGACACCACTTTTCGTAAAAAGTCGAGATAGAGACGTCTCTTGGGATCCCAAATATAAATCGGACGAAACAATTTATTAAGCGTTTTAGTTTTGCCTTGAAATCCCCAGAGGTACCCCCATACACCCATACCCCCATACCCCATACAACAATAGTCAAAGTGTGGAAATATCAAGGAAGTAACCAGAAGGGTTTCAAATGGGAAAAGGTTACAGAGATGGTTAAAGTTCTTTAAGGTCGAAATGGTGCGACGGAAGATATTTGAGATGTGGTTTTCATATTCATATTAGTGCCATATTCTTAAATTTATGAAGATGTAAAAAACAGAATGAATTTTTTTTTAAACATGGTTCTGAGGGTGAGATGAGACTCCAAAACATAGACAAGAAATTAATGAAGATGAATTATAGCAAAGATATTCAATTGTTCATACATGAATAAATTATAATAATTTATATATTATCTTCTCTCATAATAGTTATGGATTCTAATTAGAAAATTTTAATCACTACATACGTATAATAATTTCAAAAGAAATTGAAACAAGAGCTGCTAACTTGCAACTAACACTAAAATAAAATTATAATTTCTCATTGTAAGGAAAAAATGTATTTTAAAATATCTTTTATGTCGTATAATATCTTGTAATTTTGATATTCAATACCTTTTTTATTCCTACGAAATAGATATTTGAGCATAATTAATATATTTCGATTTCTAGAAAACTTGGTTTTTTTATAAATATTACCCATTTATTGACCAAGATGATGGAAAGAACATCATGGCTATGTATTACTGGCCATTGTGGATTTATCAGATCTTAGAGAGATTTATGAAGATTTTTATGAAACAACTTAATGAAATCAGGAAAAATCAACCAGGGAAATGCAAGATTCTTTGTGAGAAGTTGTTGGACCTAAAAGACAGAATAGATGTGTTACGTAAATACAGTAGTTTAGATCAGGTGAGATATTATTTATTTTAGTACTATATTATGTGTTGTTAATGCTTATTAAATATTAACAAAACTTCAGTAACTTGTTTGTTAAATACATAAGCAACAGTGGAAATTCATTGAAGTCATTGTGATTTGGTAAAGTTGTGTAAAATGCTTTATTAAAGTGTGATTTTAAAGGAGTGATTTTAAATCCTTCAGATCCAAGTTTGTGATTTGTTTGTTTGAATAATAATGATAATATTCGTTTTATTAAAAATCTGGAGTAGGGAACTGTTTAGGGCTGGAGGGGCAGATATTTTTGATAACTGCAATAAATTTAATATTCAATATGCTTATAATAATAAAAAGATGAAATGCTCATATTTGTTATGAAATATAAAGTGAAAATGTTTTAAAATAATTTTCAGTTGAATATGAAAGTTTAAAAAAAGTTGCATTCATTAATTTAGCAAACATGAATTTATATTCATTTTAGATATTGGTGAAATAAAAAGTATAATTTACTAAAATCTCAACATTTGAATGTTTCTTGCCAACTCTATTAGGAGTAAAAATTTAAAAATATTACTTCCTATTGTTTAAGTTTGGTAATTATAAAGTTTATGGCCCTATTACTAAATTAACAGCAAACTATTTTATCATTACATAGTTTTCATCATCAAATGAGATTTTTGTAAAAATAATTTTCATGACTTATTTAAAAGATAGATTATATTAGTTTTACTCTTGTCTCTTGTATATTAATTAAAAGAAATTCTAGCTAGTTCAGTTGTTCATTCTTTGTAAATTTTATAATCTTTGAATGTTTTTGATAACATTTGTTGTTTTTCTTCATTGAATGACACTTTTTAAACCAATAATGATAAAAAATATCTCTTACAAGTTAATGACCTGTTATGGAGCCTTTAATTTTTTTTTTCCTCACATATAAAAGAATTACATTGATTGTGATGTCCGAGTTTCTTTTCTCAATTGTCAAACCCTGAGAATGAACTATAGAGCTAAGAAAGTTATGATCCTTTAAGATTCATTACTTTTTAACTAATTACAAATGAAATAATTAATGAACTGGATGATGCTATAGTCCATTTAGAACTTTGGTCTCCTCTACAATGCTCCTCCACTCCTACCTGTCCTCACCCACACTCTTCACACGCATCCATAGTTCTGCTGCCGCATCGTCTTTTGTTTCCTTTAAGGTGCCCTTTCATAATCACCTTGGGGATGCTACTCCCATTCTTAATTTATTTTTACTTAAATATATGATAATTTCTTATATCAATTCAAAATATCAAAAAGGTTTATAAAAAATAAAAATAAAATACACGTTTCTGTTAAATCTTTAAAAAAAAAAAATACTATTAATTAGGAACTTTTGAGTAACATGATTTATTTCTAGACTTGTTAAAAAAAAAAATAACCAGAAACATGGACGACACATCCAACTCAAGTTACAAAAGTAAAAAACTATTGTCTAAAAAAATGGATTTAAATAATACAAGATAACAGATTTATAATACTACAAATGTGCTGTATTTCTTTACATACAGTCGTGGTCAAAGAAATTGCATCACTTAAAAATATTGAAAGATCTCCTTAAATCAATGTTGTTCATACCTTTTGATAATTTTAAAATGTTTTGTTAATGAAAATAGTCTGTTACTAGCCGTGAAAAATTATTAAAACCCAAATAAAAAATAAATAATAATCATAAAAATATTAATAGAATTTTTTTAGCGAGAAATTGAAGAAAAGCTGTTTTTTACATACTTATATAAATTGTATACTAACATTAAGAATAAATTTATCAAACTATATTAATATTAACTAGTATTTTATCGAACCGCCATTAGCCCTAATCACTGAGGAGATCCTTTTTGGCATTAAGTCGATCAAAATTTTTATAATTTCATCACCAATCTCCTCATTCCACACATTTTCGATTACCTGCTTTAGCTCATCTTTATTCTTAGGCTTTGCAATATTAATTTTTATTTTTATGATCATCCACACATTTTCTATAGGATTTAAATCAGGGGTATTGCCTGGCCATGGCAGCTTGGAGATCCCGTTTTCTGTTAAAAACTGCTTTACCTATCCAAAACAACAATGTTAAAGGTAATAAAAATTTATGTATCTTGAATCTAAGACATTTTTTTAAATAAATAAATAATTAACTTACCGATTTGGCTCTATGGCACAGAGCACAATCATCTTGAAAAATGAAGTCTCCGCAGTGTTTAAGGTGGGAATTCATTGAGGGAAATAAACTCAATTACAAATTTTTTTTTATATTTTTCTGCAATAACCGTCCCATCTATTCAGTTTATCTGGCCAATTCCAAAGTAAGAAAAACATCCCCAGACTATCACACTTCCATGTTTCACTGTTTCTAACATACAAGATTCGTCAAATCTTTCATTTAACCGACGTCTTAACTGTCAGAACTGAAGATGTTGAATTTACTTTCATCTGAAAACATCACTTTCCTCCAATCATTAGTGGTCCAGTTTTCAAAATTCTGCGCCCAGTTTAGGCGAGATTGTTTAATTTTTTTTGTTAAGAATGGCTTATTGGCTGGTTTTCTTGCCCTTAAACCTTTTTCTCCTTATCTTCTGCCTGCTTTTTCTCGACTTACTTCTGCTAAATTCCTATCTGCTACATCTCTAGATATTTCCTTTGCAGTTTTGAAGCGATTTTCTAATGATAATCTCATCATCATGCGATCTAAACACTCACCTGTCTTCCTTTTCCTTCCAGTCCCTTTCATTCGCTCGTTAGATTCCTGAGAAAGATTTTTCTTTTTTTATTCTCATAACAGTGGATTGGTTGCACCTCACTCTCTTTGCTAACTCCCTCAAATAAAGTGCAGCTTCAGAAAATGCCACTATTTTAACTTTTTCCTCCTTGGAATTTGTTTGAAACTCCTTCTATCGGACGTAATTATAGAAAATAACGTGTTTAATATTAGCCACTCTGGAACCAACTAAACTATAAGTCACTGATTACATCTTTCTCTAATGCAAGTAGGTGAACAAATGAAATCCCTTACTTGTATACTCATTTAGGAATGAAAAGATAACAATCATAGGTGATGCAATTTCTATGACCACGGCTGTATTTGATTTGAATAAATGAAATAAACAATTATTGTTCACTGATTGATACTGTTATCAGCAGTGTTATTGACTGGGGAAGTGCACCGCTGATGCACCACCATTTTTGACCAAAGTTTTTTTGGTGATTCTAAGTAAAAAAATACTTAAACAATGTCCATCTAATGCACTCTAGAAGCCAAGAAAAAAAAGTACTTTTTAAAATTAAAAAAAAAATAAATAAAAAGGAAGTTGTAATCATAATATTTATAAATATCTGGGTAAATTTAATACTATCATTATTATATTTTTAGTTTTTTACGCATTCTAACAAAGTGATTAATTTATAATAAACCAGACATCCATTCAGAGAAAAGGCAGAAAAAATATTTTTTTAAAATATATATTTTTTTTTGTTTCATTTATCTGAGTGAATTTATAAATTTTAAATTATAGAAATTATATAAAAATTTCCTTTTTCTTTTCTTTATTTATGTTCTTACGTCAAAGTCAACATTTCGGGGTATTCTAACCCATATTCAGGACTAGTCACTTAATAATCCTAGATCATAACAAATTTCATTTAAATATCATTTATAAACAATTAATTCATTTGTAACATCATTTACTGCTTTGATTGTTTACCTTATGATTAATCTATACTTCACAGTACATTTTCACTAATGTCACCAAACTTTATTCTAACGAAACATCATTTTTATAAGAAACAGTCTAAAATTGCTGAACTTTTACTAAACTGAAGCATATTAATGAAAAAATAATTTTTTTTTTTGACATTATAAAAATTCAGTCATAAAATTATTCTTAATTTTATTATATTTGTATTTAAATATATATTCTATCAATTCTAGGAGTGCCCAGATTTTATTTATGATTATGAACTTTAAGAAATAAAAACCTCTATGAATGAATGGAAACAATGTAGTTTTTTTTTTCCAGTTAAATCTAGTCGCAGGAGTTGTGTTATTATTTGACGGCGAGCTGGAGAAGGCCTACAATGAGGTGGAAAAGAATGTGATGCGAAATGAATTTTTCGATTTAGATCCACAGATACCATTAATCTATACATTTCCTCGACCTGGGCCTGTGTATAAGTTGAAAGATATTACCATGTTATTAAATGACGTTCGGAAGGATTTTGAGCCATTCAGGAAGCTATGGGTTACTGCATATAGTATGTATCAATTTTCTGTTACTAAGAATTAAAAATAAAAAAAAGATATTTTAATCTGATGATAATTTATAAAGAATGGCTTACAACTATTTGCATGAATAATTATTAATAATTCCCCTGTGGAGGAGGTAAATTTATTTTCAGTCTTTGAATCAGGACATGACTTTAAAGTAGGGTCTCACAATAGGAGGCCTTAAAAAGGCCATAGTTTGGTATATTTTGAGAGAATCTTCTCGAATTGAACATTACCCAAATTACCATATTAAATCTTTTAGACTAAGATGCCTCCCGTCATAAACTTCTTGATTGTATCTTAAGGCAGCTATCTCCTATAATTTTCAAAACTTTAACTTTTCCACCAGGGGTACACCTCTTGGTCAAAACAACATACTGAATGAGTCCTTAATCCTTTTCTAAGATCCTAATGACTGGAGAAGCAATCGTAAAAAACATATGTGGTCCATGGCAACGCATATTTTCTAACGCGTTTGCCCATTCGGCCATCGCGCCACCCTTGAAACTAATATACGCATACACATGACAATGAAGTTTCTAATATTGCCCTAGGGCATAGTCCCTCATCACTGGTCCACAGCTATCTTGAGGTGCCTTTACACAGTGTGACCTCACCCTCCAACAGCCTGTCCCAAACACTGTTCGGCTAATCTACTCGTAAATATGACACGAACATGGAGAGGTACTTTGACAGTATGATCGCTTGTTCGGGGATAGCATAAGTGTTCTTTTTGAGTTAGTTACACATTCTGTTAGCATTTGTCTGGCGCTGCTTATATCCATAATAATTACAACAACAAAAGTCAGAGCAGCCGCTAGTTCCATGTCAGCCGTCTTTGTAATGAAAATTGCTATTAAGTTGCAGAGCTGCGGTCAGACATGATTGCTCACTTAACTTCACGTTTGAGTACATCATTGTTTTTAATAAGTCGGAAAGATTCGGGGGATTATCTTTTCGAAGGTGAGGTGACTTTTTTTTTCTCACCCTCCTAATCTATATTTATTTAAAAACTATATATACAATATATTTACTAACAGAAGCTCTAGGGCATTCTAAGATGGGACTGGTGAGGTTGACACAGTGTAAAGGCACCTTTATAGCTAGTGTCCACACCAGTACTCTTTTGGTGTGGTGAAGAGGCTGCGTGCACTGGCTCCAAATCCAGTTGTTTGATAAGCATCCCCTCTCTTATTTCTTAACACTACTTATTATTACGCCGCTGTAGACATAACAAAGATATTCAATGAAGTTTTTTAATTAAAAAAAAATCACAAACTACGTACAATAAACAAGTAATATTATAATCAAATAGTTGACCAAGAAATTGTTTACTTAAATTTTAAATATTCCAGCTTGGCGGACTATATTGCACAAATGGAAGAAGAAGTATGGAGCACGAAATATAAACCTGACTTATGTGGAAGCAATCTACTACAAACTTCAAGGAAAGATAGAACAATGCATTGAAATGTTTGATAAATTTCCTGGTTAGTTAACTAAATGAATTACTTAAAGTAGTTTAATTAGTGCAAGCATAGAGTATTGGAAAATCGCATTATAAAATAATGATGAAATAAATTTAAAGTAATAAATAAATGATAAATATTATTATTATTGTTTTATCATCCCCTTTACTTGTCATTGAAGTCATTGGCTTTTGATTAATTTTCTTACTCATGCATCAAAAAGCTTCTGACTATAGTAAAATATACTATAGGTAAAGCCAGATTGAACTTTCCCATAGTGGTATTATTACTTATTTTGATTGTTAAACTTTTTTTATTTTTTTCAAATAGGCATGAATAAGAATAATTGTACTATTTTTTTGATGATTTAATTATTATTAGATCGTTAATCATTGCTTATATGTGGAAGATTGTTGTTCAGAACCATATTTTCCGATCACGGAACCAACTTTGCCGGTGCCTCCCGCATCCTGAAGGACATTTACAAGCTCCAACGAAGCATGGAACCCGAACTAGTTCATCATTTAGCACCGCTGTGTGTTGAATGGAAATTCATCCCACCTCGAGCACCTCACTTCGGGAGATTGTGGAAAGCTGGCGTAAAGTCAGCCAAGGGACTCCTTGTTCGCACCATGAGTTCACAGCCATACACGTTCGAAGAGCTATCAACCGCATTCTGCAAAATTGAGTCTTTGCTAAATTCTCGGCCTCTGTGTCTACTCAAAGAAGATCCTCATGATTTCGATTTTCTTACAACAGGACATCTACTCACTGGATGTTCATCATCAGCCACACCACCTGAAACACTGACACGTACTCCTGCCTTATCCAGATGGCGTCTCCTTCAAACACAAATCAAAACCGTCTGGGAAAGATGGCGAACAGAGTACCTCCACACGCCCCAGCAAAGAACTAAATGGAACAAAGGTGTCGAGAATCTTTCAAGCGGTGATTTAGTTATCCTCCTTGAAAAACGCTGTTTCCCCGGTCATTGGCCAGTAGGTCGTGTCGTTGATACCTTTCCAGGCAGAGATGGCGTCACCCGAACTGTCTCTGTCCGAACCCCTACTGGCAGCATCCTTACTAGAGCTGTCACTTCTCTCCCTCCTCTTTTTCCTTCTGAAGAAAGTAGGGAAAACTTTATTGATTGAAGTATATATTTTATTTCTATTTTTTTTTATATTTACTTGTACACGTATACTATAATAGTAGTTTATATATATTTTTTTTCTTTCATTATTAACTAGTTGAGTATGAAGCATGACTTCATTATATTATGTTATATCTGGATATCTATTTTCTTTATTTAAAATCAGCACAGCCGATTTTGGTGGGCGGTTTGTTCAGGTAAACTGAAGCGTATCCTATGTACCCACACATATTTGTGTCTTCGTTTACCTAAATGCAATTGTAGAAACAGTATGACATATTTCACGCTGCGTATTCTCAGCTCATTCCTACTCTCGCTAAGTCCGTCGCTGCTGCTACCTACGGCACTCAATGGAACTACGCCGACTTGAATGTGCAGGCGAGGAACTTTGATTTAAGCTATCCAAGAACCGCATGCGGGCAAAACCTTTTTTTTCTTATTATTCGCAGAATAACCAAATCATGAAGTAGGCCCATTCAGTGAACCCAGGAAGAGGGAGAGTAGGGAGTATGAGCTGGCGGGCAGACAAACTGTGAGTAACACAATTTTTCAACAAGAGAAATAATATCATCAAATTCATCCCTTCAAACCAATTCAGAATGAGATTCAGCCAAATTTCGACCCTTCATACAATCAGCCGTCAATCATCTCATCTTCATTTAAATCTTCATGTCACCACATTTTCCAAATTTTAAAACTAACCATTAACAATAATGTAAAACCTTCAGGCCCACCCCAAGAGATTGTTTTCTTTAGAAGAATATATTTACTTTCCTTATTTTATTTTAATTTAAACTCATCTTTAACCTTAATACAGTCCACTTTAAACCACACTAGCCCATATTCAATAAGGTTTATAACAGAAGTAAAGTTGATGTTATAAATCAAACAATTGTATTATCTTTAAATTAGTTTGTTTAAAAAATAGATTGATTATGTTACATATGCATATTAAATTATGAAAAAGCATGCCTCGAACAATAACAAAACATGAGCTGGTGACCACTTTTACTTTCTTTAATTTTCTAATTAAACCCCAAAACTAATTCAGATTATTACATTTCTTCTCTTTGATTTTTACTATTTTTTTTTTAGAACTTCTTCAAGTTACGATGACCATTCATTTGGAAATGACAGAATTCCTACAAGTGATGGAGGCTATTAAGGCTATCCAAAATAAAATGATAAGCCGAAGACATATATACTTCATCAGGAAAGTTTCAGGTAAGTAGACAACTATTATTGATTAATCACCGTTTATTTATTTAAATGATTTGATTATATTGATAATTAATTGCTGTAATTTAATTACCCTGGCCCTCACCAAAAAAGTTTTTTCATATTAAATAACAATGAAAATTTACTATTTAAAAATTCTAACCTTTCACAAGAAAGATTTGTACCCAAATGTTATGTTTACAGCCATTATATTTCACAGTTTATCTTAGTTGTTTTTTATAAAATGAATAACATTTTAAGTTATAAGGTTAGATTTAATAATTAATCTGTTTGTAGATGTTATATATTATGGATATTTTACGGACAGACTTGAGGAAAGCTATGAATACATACTAAAAACCGCTAACTTTTGGAATGCAGTTGGGGAAATTCTTACCAGTTACAGTGAAATCCTTGACAGGTTCGAAGCTATAAAATTGAAATGGGAAAAAATTGCCATGACTTTTCAACTATATAAAAAAACTTGTAAGTTCGATAACTATTCGTTTTTTTTTTTTTTTGTTTGTTTTTTTTAATGCATTTTCATGTTAATATTAGCATAAATTTGTGATATATTGTATAAAAATTAAATTGAAAGGTTAAATACTATCGTAAATTTTTTATTCCTTTTAACGATCAAGTTAATCAGTCATTTGTGTTCCACTGGTGAATCCGCGTCTTATAGTGTTCATATTTCTATTATTTTTTACCAAGCAGATTATTTAGAATGCAAAAATAAGCCAATTTTACCCTTCCTCGAAATTCAGATCGTGTGGTGAGCTTATTGGTGTGGTGGCTAAGTATTTAAATCGAACCCAATCGGTTTTTTCATGCAACCATCTAGGCTTGGTTCAATAAACGGGATTGAGAATTAAAAATTTAGTTTGGATCACTACTGTGAAGATCAGGGAGCGCAGTCAAGTCTAGATTATTGTGAAGAGCGACAGAAGAAGAGATCTGGTGCAGAAAAGAAACCATAAGTTGAACTGCTGTGGAGGGTTGGCTGATTAGTATTCAGTAAGTGTACATCAGAGAAATTAAAATGAATTTTTCTATTATTTTGCCTCACATTTATAGGTCTTGAGAACTCCAGAAAGCGTTATGACTATTCATATCTCCGATAAAAAGAACCGTGTTGAGGCAATCGGTCTCCAGTCTAGTAGATGTTGGGGCTCTGTTGTAGGTTCTTGGGGCAGCTATAAATTGAAGACGGGACATTGAAATCGATTCGGAGTACATTGATTCAAGAATGGCAAGAAGAAAACTGTGACAGCCATGATTCAGGTTAGGGCCATATGTTTTATACATTGTAAACAATTTTAATGTCCTATTTTGGTGTTTTGATAAATTGGATTCTTGAAACGCTATATAGAGAGTTTTAAAATTAATAACTGAGTCTTAATGATATTAAAAAAAATGTAGCAAACAAAAGTCCATTCCTCATTTATTGTCTAACAAAGTCAGTTGTTCGACTAATCCCTTAATAAACTTCATCTCCACATGAAGGAATTTGATCCTTATTGAATGCAGAAGTTTTCCCGAAAGTATGGAATCTGTCATCAGGAGGCTAAGTAAATAATCCGCAAAAAACCTCCGGTTTATCAAGTAATATAACTTTGCATTTTTAGACCTCAATAGGAGCAAACTTATAGGGTGGTCAAGTTGTACAAATAGACGATCCCAGTGGTTAAGAAAAATGCCATTTAAGGCCATATATGGACTATGGAAGGTTGAAGTTCTCTTTGACCTATCACTTCATGGTGTTTTTGAATAAGGCTTAAAAAGCAATGAAATGCTGTGATCTCCGTGTTTCGATACAAAATTTAGTTTTCGGGCTATTGGAATTCAAAGTTTTTAATGAAAGATATGTTTTTAAAGTTGTTTTCAGAAAAATCAGCATAAATAATGCACCAACATTTTTTTTTATTAACTGTCTTTGTATAAAGTCAGGTTGTCAAAAGTAAGCTCTTGCAATAGGCGACCGATAAAGAGCCTTTAAGGATTAAAACAGACTATTTTTATGTGGTTTTCATTTGAATACAATCAGAAAACGTCATAATTTTATTCTAATATCCAACACATTTACATAATTTGATCTTTTTGGGATAATCTTTCTCTTCATCTTCAAATATGATTTATGAAGAACTTTTCAAAGCTTTTCTCCTAGGATGCCTTCTTTCACGAAGTTTCTGACTGTATCTCTAGGCAGCTCTCCTATAATTTTCACAAAACTCTACTAAAATTAGCACGGTGTGAGTTGGGGTGTGAGGTACACTTCTTGGTCAAGATTCATAGACTGAATGAGTCTTTAATGCATTTCTAATACCGCAATTAATGGATAAGGTATCTTCAGAATACCTGATACCTTCTTACGTTATGTTTTTTATGTTTCATATTACTGCTATAAGAATTTGTAAGAATTAAACAATTCTGAATGAATTTGAAGTGAAGATTAGTTCCTTTGCAAATGAAACTAATTGTGGGTATGGGAATTTTCAGTTAAAAAATCATTATCAAATCACTGTAAAACCACCTTTTTTTTAAATACATCATAGTTTTTTCTTTAAAAATTTTATTTTTAAAAATTATCGTGTAATAAAAAAAACAAATAATTTTAACTAATGAGTTTTATTACAAGAATTTTGATTAATTACACAATTGTAATCCTATACCTAATTATTTTAATACTAACTATAATTAACACTATTTACAATTGGTTTGTGACATGACAATAAATTAATATATAAAAAACAAAAAAAAAATATATTAATAACTAATATATATACAATATTGAAAAAAAAAAATACAAATGAAAAACCAAATAGATTTGGGCGAATATATATAAAATTAAATAAGAATATTTTAAAAATAAAAACATTATAAAATTATAAAAACTTATTACTTTGTGGTTGTTCAGTTGACTCCTCAAGCAGAGTTTCAGCATCGACAAATCTCCTCGTTCTTGTCCCTAAAAATTTGTATATATGGTTTTTTTGTTCTTTTATTAATCCACTGTAACTGGATAATGTAATATAATAATAAAACATAATATAAGTATTGAGAATAATCTAAAAATTAGAAAAAATAGAATTGTTAAAAAATCTTTGAATTATTAAATACTTACTTCTTTCAGATGGCTTTCTACTATTATTCCTCTTCTAGGGTCCCATTTTCAATTAAATTAAATTAAAATTCAAAATTAAACGCTAAACTTATCAAAAATTGAGTGAAAAATTAAAAAAAGCACAACTTTGTCTAGAAAGCAGATAGAAGAAAACCGTAAACGCCAAAATAACCGTCATGAACTAGTGCAGGTAGCTGACTAACTAACTTAAAAACTATCCTTCCTGGCTAGCTTTCTTAAGTTGATGGGATAGAAGCTACCTGAACACGTCCCTGAGACGTGACTGGCCACCTGGGCTCGCCAAGTACCACGTCCCTGGGACGTGGCTGGCGTTGAATGTGTTGGATGTAAAATTATTTAGGCTGATTTATCTGTAAATAACCTCTAGAAATTTTTATTAAAAGTCAGATACAAACATCTGTTTTGGTTTCTACCGTAATATTATGTTTTTTTTTCATACAATGTTAAAAAGGACTCATCAGGGGATTGATTTATCCCTTTGGATAATTGCAAGTGCAGCAAGCGGGAGTTGAAAGCTGAAATCTAATTAATCTTATCAAGGCCCTTATTAACTGAACGGGATGTGATGGGAGTTCGCTTTTATTATGGTCACATAACCTATCAAAATAAGCCATGCTAGAAGCATGCCGAAGAAAAAAAAAAGGTCAAAAAATAAAATAAAGGGGTACATCAGTGTGTCACAGTATTTGCATTTTCGCCACCTTATGTATCATATTTTGGCAGAGAGATGGTTTATTCAGCTATTTAACTATATGTAAAATAAATAAAGTGCTTTATTAGTGTTTTTCAAATTTATTAGAATTAGTTTTAAATAAATTTGATTGTAATATAGTTATTTTTGATTCGCAAATGATTTAAATTTTTTCCAGATTATTATGTAACAAATGTAGAAGACAAATATATTATTTATTTGAATGAAGATCGTGTTGAAGTGCAATTACTGCGGTGCAGTAAATTTTGTATTGGAGCAATATCTGATGAATTAGTTAAGTGGGACAATAAACTCACAATTGCGCTTCGAGCTATTCAAAAATGGTTTGAATGCCAGGAGTAAGTCAATTGTCAATCCTTTATTTTGACAGCTAGAGAGAAATGCTTTATTTTTATAACTAGCAGTGCTGTCCAAATACATCGGATTTTCTTTACAATAAGCGGTACTGCCCAAATACATTGGGCTGTTATAACATACAGCATAACTAATAAAAAAATAATGAAATATAAAAGTTTTTCAAGCTGATTTAGATGAAAACTAACAAATTATTAATCATATGGTTGTATTTTAATTATTTTTATTGTAACATTATAGAATGACATGCTTTTAAAATATTTTCATACTAAGAAAAATAAATAAATAAATTCTAATTCCCTAAGTACTAAAAACTCTAAATAAGTTCTCGATTCCCAACAATACCCTTAAGAAGAAAATTAATGAATAGTAGGATGAAAAACTAACAGAGCTGGCTTTAGAGCCCTAGAGAAAAAGAAATAAAGGTAAATTAATAAGGAAACCTCTAGTGTTAAAAAAACAAAAACAAATCAAATATTCCAATTAAGATTACGTGAAATTAGCTTGTAGTGCACATCTAATTATATGTGATATATATATTACATCTTTATTATATTCAGCAATATATATTTATTTCATTGTTAAGGAAATGGCTGTACCTGAAACAAGTAGTTGATTGCATAGGAGTTGACAACGATGCCGGGCTAGTTTTATATAATTTTATGTCCGCTGAACTTATGTGGCATAATAAATATGTCAATCCAGCCAGATCTACAAAGATCGTGAGTATTTTTATTCTTATTTTGATGTAAATGGTGCAAATAAGTCTACTTTCAATTGTTAATTTCATTTATTTACTTTCATCTGAAAATTTCAAAATATATGTCAGTATATATAAGGATTGATTTTGGATTCAAATTCTGTATGACTTGGCATATTTGTAAATCAAATAATATAATTGAAAGCTTT
Organism: Aelia acuminata; assembly: GCA_911387785.2. Taxonomy (NCBI): domain Eukaryota; kingdom Metazoa; phylum Arthropoda; class Insecta; order Hemiptera; family Pentatomidae; genus Aelia; species Aelia acuminata. The sequence goes on from OU426980.1 coordinate 146,487,961, forward strand.
TTTTTTTTCATACTCCATTGTTTTAAGTTTTTAGTCAATGCCAGTTTTGTTTCGGATATAACCAAAGTTATTTTCCCTACCATGCTGAAGGCTAGGAAAAAATGACGAAGTTCATAGAATGACATCACGTTACAATGCAGCCCTACTTTCAGCTCTAAATTAGTCGCTGACTGTAAATAATGATTTAAAAAGTTGTATATTTGTTTTATTATGATTTTTGTGTTATGCGTATAAAAATGCATTATCAACACCAGTTACATTTAAGACAACTTGTTATTTCTTTATCAGTGTAGTCAATGGCCTCCTATTATAATTATACTTGAGTGAATACTATTGGAATACATTTAATGATTCTTTTATTCCAGCTACTCAATATTATGTCACCCCCGGGCATTTTACTTCACATAAACAAAGCATTAGAATTATTTGATATAGCTCTGAATGAACTGAATGTTTATTTTGATATTAAAAGGTTATCGTCTCCAAGGTTCTTCTTCATTAGCAACAACGAATTTCTCGAAATCATAAGTGTCTGTGCCACGCCTTGGCTAATGCTTAGTTTCCTTAGACGAATATTCGATTACATTAATAAGGTAAACATTTTATATATTGCTTCATTCATAAAAATAATTATTTATAATAATTATTTTATAATATTTGGTAACCAAGAAACAATGTAGAATTCTTATCTTAACCCATTTCGCCCCAAGGGTAGAAATAATATGAATGTTTGAGTTTAATGGTGTTTAACTGCTATGGTTATCAACCTCAACTCAACTTTTCACTTCAATGAATTTTTGGTGCTTCTTACTATTTGTGTATCAAAATATGTCAAAAATCTATGATTGATGAATTTCAAAATTATTTCTCTTCGGAAAAACTATTTTTCGAAATCATACTTCTGAGAGACAACAAAAGTGAAAAATAAATCAGCCCCATTTTTTTATTTATTGTTTTCATTCCTCATATCAATATTAGGCATTTTAAAACATTTTAAAGATGGTTAAAATTTATTTTTCATGATATTCTCTAAACATCAATGTTACAAATGTTATAGAGGTTCACAGAAGCCTTTCCTGTGTACAAATCGCAAATATGTTATGTCTGGCATGCAGCTTGGCATTAAGAATTAAACACAAGGAAAAATTATTTAAACAAAATAATAACCTTATTTATCATAAAATAAAAATGACCAAAAGCATAGTTAGATTTAAATATAAATTAACAACATAACCTTCTTAAATTTATGTAAACAAATAAATGATTAAAAATAAAAATATTTAATAGAACTATATAGATAATGTAGACCAGATAATAAAAAATATTAGGAAAAATATATAAAAATATTATTTTATGCACCAGATAATAAAAAAAAGATAAATACAATTTTATTTGAATAGAATGGTGCCTTAGAAAAGAAAAGAGAAAATATATATATATATATATATAAAGGAGCCGGGATGGCCGAGTGGAAAAAGGCGCTTGCAATAGGTAATCAAAGTTAAGCAACGTCGAGCGTGTTTAGTACTTGGATGGGTGACCACCTGCCAATGAACGCCACGCAGTCCAAGCCTACCCCCACCCCCGGGTATGTGAGGCCCGTCAGCCTACTGGAAGTGACTCACACTGACCGGGCATAGGAGTGATGAACCTTCCCCGTGTATCTCATCGAGAATCGTGGTATGGTTTTCTAGGATATCAGTAACCGCCTGGAGGTTTGGTACAAGGACGGTATGCTTCAGGGAAAAAGATAGGTCCTCGGGGCCTGCTGACTCTGGGCTACCTTAATCCTTAGACCTAGACCAGTTTCTGTCCTGGAACCCCAGAGAGCTGACGCCTTCGGTAGGAAGGACACTGCCGAATTGGCCCCAATGGGATTGGTTATGGAGCTATGGGCAGACAGCAGCTGCAGTATGGTGACCATGGCTCGCAGCAACGTGAGGTTTGGGCTACCCCCTCCAGGCTGTCTGTGCTTCCGCAAGCAACACAAATGTCTGTAAGAAGACCACACTGCGCGGCCAAAGGTCTCATTAGGCCTAATCGCTAACCGAAAAAAAAAAAATATATATATATATATATATATATACCAGGTCTGCAAGTTTAAAATGTCGTTTATTTCTTAAAATATATACACAGTAATTTAAAAAAAAAGTATAATATATTTTATTCAAAGTACTGGCCCTCGCTTTCTACACATTTTGTCCATTTCTCGGGCAATTTATGGATACCATTCCAAAAGAATGCTTCATCTTTATTTGAAATCCATTCATCGAGCCATTTTCTTACATCCTCCAAATTGTTAAAGTGTTGCTCAGCCAATGAGTGTCCCATCGATGAGAAGAGATGATAATCAGAAGGCGCCAGGTCAGGTGAATACGGCGGGTGGGGTAGGAGTTCCCAACCAAGCGAAGAAATCGTTTCCTTAATCAATCTGGCTGAATGTGCAGGAGCGTTATCATGCTGAAGAATGACTTTGGCGTGCCTGTGAGCCCATTCTGGGCGTTTTTCGATCAATGCGTGACTCAAATTGATCATTTGTTGTCGGTAGCGGTCGGTATTGACTGTTTCGCCGGGTTTGAGAAGCTCGTAGTAGACTACTCCCTTCTGATCCCACCACACACACAGCATTGTCTTCTTCCCAAAATGATCCGGTCTTGCACTCGATGTGGATGGTTGTCCTGGCGTTACCCATGATTTTATTCGTTTGGGATTCTGAAAATAAATCCATTTTTCATCGCCAGTTACAACTCGATGCAAAAAACCCTTTCTTTCGTGGCGTAAAAGCAGCATTTCGCACACAGTTTTTCGTTTTTCCATCTGTCGTTCGTCCAATTCATGTGGAACCCATTTTCCAACCTTTTGAATTTTTCCCATAGCTCTCAGGCGATCGGAAATGGCTTGCCTAGTGACATTCAACTGTTCTGCCATCATTTGTTGGGTTTGGGTATTGTCTTCGTCTAATAAAGATTGCAATTCGACGTCCTCAAACTTTTTTGGTCGATTTTCTCGTTTTTTATCAGTAACATCAAAATCACCACGTTTGAAACTTTGAAACCAACGTTCACATGTCTTGACGGTTGGAGCAAGATCGCCATAAGTCTCAACAAGAATTCGATGACATTCAGATGCCTTTTTCTTTTGATTGAATAAGAAAATCATGACATGCCGCAAATGCTCTTTATTTGGCTTAAAATTAGACATTTTTAACACCAAAGAAAGGTATGATACGTCCACGTAAACGACTTAAAAACAACTGACTTTTGTAAACAAATGACTAACAAACAAAATAGCGTTTAGAGATAAGCAAATCCTTCAATAGGCTAAGAGCGCATTCTATTGGAATTAAAACGACATTTTAAACTTGCAGACCTGGTATATACAGTGTCTCTCAAAATTAATCGGAAAAATTAAATTTTGATATTCAGCTTAAATTTTCTTATTTCAAGTAATACGAATTTTATTTCTTTTAACAATCCCATCAAATGCCAGTCTTACTAATGAAATATAGCATAAATGAAAAAAATTAATTTTTCTTTGGAAAATTAGACGCAAGAAAAGATTAAAAATACTAAAATCTATCATCACAAAAGTAATCGGAATTATCAGCTTCCCTTAATCCTAAGCCTCCAGTATAATTATGAACAGATTTATCGCCTGAACTTTGCTCTTACCTAGCTGCCAAGAGTCATTCCTTGCCCAGACGTGCCGCACGAATTAATATTTGGTGTTGAAAAATGAAAAAATACAGCTTAACGTCTATTGCAACCCGTTTACAAGTAGTTTTTATGAGGGAAAAAGGCTGTACTTTAAAACAAATAAGCCAAGTGACCGGAGTGCCTATTTCTACTGTTTCCGATATTATTAAAAGATTTAAAACGGAAGAAAGACTTGAAAGTAAGTCAAAAACAGGCCGTCCAAAAGTGTTGTGTGAGAGGAATGAAAGAAGAATTCTAAGGAAAGTTCTGGAGAATCCATTCATAAGTGCCCCTACTGTTGCGATCGAGCTTCATTAGGAAACTGGAACCAAGGTGAGTCCGGAAACAGTAAGAAGGGTCCTCCGAAGAAACAATATCCATGGTAGAATAGCTAAGCGAAAACCATTTATTAGTGCAGTAAATAAGAAAAAGCGAATTGACTTCGCTAAAAAATTTATAGCACAGCCTGAATCATACCGGGAAGATGTAATTTTTGCAGATGAAAGCAAATTCAATTTATCTGGTACGGATGGGGTGGTAAGGGTATGGCGGAGACTCAATGAAGAGTTAAATCCTAAAAATACCAGGGGAACAGTAAACCACGGTGGAGGGTCTGTAATGGTCTGGGGCTGTATGAGCTCAAGGGGAGTGGGAAATTTAGTTTTTATCAATGGAATAATGGATAGCGAGATGTATGTAAATATCCTGAAAGGAAATTTAAAGGACAGTGCCCAGAAAATGGGACTTTTGAATGATTTTAAATATTATCAGGACAATGATCCAAAACACAAAGCCCTGAAAACTCGGTTATGGCTGCTTTATAATCGCACCAAAGTTTTAGATACACCTCCCCAATCACCTGACCTCATCCCCATTGAAAATTTATGGTCTATTATTGACAAAGAAATCAGAAAACACAAATTTTCTAATAAGGAAGAACTAAAAGAAAAGATAATGGAAGTTTGGAGTAATATTAGCCCCGAAAGGACTTCTAAATTAACAGGATCCATGAAAAGAAGACTGCAAGAGGTTATCCAGAGGAAGGGTTTTGCTACAAAATACTAAAATTTGTATACCTAATTATAATTTATGACCATAATCATTCGTTTGTTTAATAATTCCGATTACTTTTGTGATTTCATGTTACTATATTTTCAATTGTTTTTGTTAATTTTTGACTGTTAATAAAATGTTTTCTTTTTCTAATGGAGCTTATTCTCATCCTTAATGTTGGGCAACGAAATGGGAAAAGGTATTTTCTTTTTCTGAGACAACAATACTCAGAAATTTCAATGAAATGTCGGAAGTTTGGTCTTTCCGATTAATTTTGGGAGACACTGTATATATATATATATATATATATATATATATATATATATATATATATATATATATATATATATATATATATATATATATATATATATATAAACATTAATTTTTTTTGCAACAGCTTAAAATAATTTATATTTTATTTATATAATAAACTAAAATAATTCCCCAACAAATTTAATAATATACTCATAAGCAAATTGAACGTGTCTCATGAAAAAAAAATGATTTCATTGAAGGCGAGAATTGAACTCGAGTCTGTTCAAGGGGAAGCAGGCAATTAACCTTCTAGCCACTGGGTCTGGTAACAATTCCTACTAATAGAGAGTAATGAGCTGCTCCAACTCTCGTATTTTGCTCTGTGAAGTCAGGGACATCAAAGTACTTGTGAAAACACTTAAGAGTGAAATGAAAATGTTCACTTACAGTTTTTGAGAAAAGGGGAGGTGGACGGATGGTACCTGGTACCTCGTCTATTCGCAGGTCTGCGCTGTGAATTTTCCCCTGTTAGGCGGCTGGGCCTGTAAATATTAACAATAAAGAAGAAAAAAAATTTTACAGACTACTTACTAATATAAAAATATTAAGAAAAGAAGATTCCTAAAAATAAATAAATAAACCTTCTAACATTTTTTTTAATCAGATGTGTCAACAACCAATAATTTACGGTGACTTTTCAAATTTCACATTTTAGAAGAAATTTGCATATTTTAAGTTTTCAAGTTCACAAAAACAATTTAATCTATCTTCGGCATTTAAGAACATATTTTATAACCTTATACATTAATTAAAAATATAGATAAAAACAATATCTAACAATAACATACAAACAAAAGCATCTCTGGAACCAAATGGGTTAAGAAGGATGCGCTGTTTTATGCGAATTGAAAACATAATTTGAGATGAGTAATATTCCCCTTGTAATAGAGGGAAAAAATTAATTGTATGGTACATCAAAAGCCATTTGTGCTCTATACTTCTTACTAATTCAAAACCCAATGAAAATATTTCATTGTAATATCTTTGATTTTGTAACTCTGATGATAGTTCACTGTTATGGTGCCGTGTTTGTTCTGTTATTGAACAATATATTAGAAAGTGATATGAATAATATTTCAAGATGAATTTTATATTTTAACAGAATTCTTCCGGGTTTGTTGTTTTTTGAAATATCATTGGAGCAGATGATGCAATTCAACTTTAGTCGCCCAGGTTTTTCATGTTCATTGCCAGAAAGTTAATTATCCATATCATAATACATTTATACTTTTTACCTAATATTTTTTCTTTCCTTATACAAGTCAGTACCTAAGCTGAATTTTGTTGTGTTAACAAGAGCTTCATAGATTTTAGAACTTAGTAGAAATTTTGAAACACAAACTGTTGAAACTTTCTATATTTTATCATTTTCACTTCCTTTATTTTATTTTTTTGTCTACAGTTAGTTTTTAATTTTGATATGGGTGCAACGCATTTCGTATCAGTCGATCTTGAAACAGTGAAGTTTCTACCACCTATTACTAAATGGCCCGTGAAAACATTCCCTGATGTCATGTATACCCCAAATGACCCATACTATGAACAAAAACCAGTCCCGCTAATTGATGGGGCTAGGCACAGTGGTGTTGAACTTTGGGTTTCGGCAGTAAGTATCAAAAGACTCTTTAAGTATTGATTTCAGGTTATTGTAAATAAATAAATGCTTCCAGAGCTAAGCATATTAAGGCCCCAGATATTGGTCTTAGGCCAATGTGAGTGGAATAGGAAAAATCTAATTGAATTTAAAACTACTATCTCTTCTATTGTGTTATTGTGAACTGCATATCATGACCATTAAGATACTATTATTTTTGCATTATTTGCTTTCATATACATATACTTTGATATTTATTATACTTGAACACTAATGTGGGTTTAAATAATTTCTTATTTTGATAAAATTATAGTTCAAAACATCAAACAAACAATAAAAGCTCAAATTAGTAATAACGTTAAAAAAAGTAACTATAAGTGACACAACCCAAATGCAAAATTGACCTTCTGCTTCGATGTTTTAAGCAAGACTAAGACCCCTTTATCGCTTCATATATTTATATTTTTTCCGGAATGGAATATCCCAAGAAGGGCTTAAAACATTCCAGAATATTAGAACGGTTCCAACAAAAGTCTGAAACTCTTACTTGTAATCTTCAGTTTTTTTTTGTTCACGTCACTGCCCCCTCCTTAGAAAAATTCCTCCCAGATGTCTACTTTGCCACACGTCACTGTTCTCTTGCAAGCCTCCTCAGATCTTCCTCCACATTATTCCACCATCTGGTCCGAGGTCTCCGTCCTCTTTTTCTTTTCCTATCCGGTTTCTTATAAAGCATCTATATATATATATATATATATATATATATATATGGAATTGTTTGTCCTTGCATTCTTACTACATGTCCTATCCACCTTATTCGGGCTCTTTTTACCGATGCAAGAATGTCTGGTTCCCCAAACAAATCCTTCTGATCCTTATCATGGTGAGCTCCATGAAATGTGTTGCCCATCGTTTCATGATGCTTTCCTTCTCTATTAATTGGTTTCCGTCTTCATTCTTGCATGCCGTATCTTTTGATTTAAAGATGGCTCTGACGATTAAATTTCACAATAAGCATTACTAATAACCTCATAATCAACCTCAATATCGAATAAGTTGTAATAAATCGATACCTGATTGCGTAATCCTAATCGATATCTTCATAATCTGTCTGTTCCTTCTCTCTCTCTCTCCCCCCCCCCCCAATTAAATTTATCTTATTCATTTTAGAAAAAAAAAATTGCAAAAGTTACAATTTTTTTTTTATTACTTATTTTGTTGCCTCAAACTGCATTCCGAAAGTTCTGCAAATTCCGAAGCATCCACATTATTACTACTTTTTTTTTTTTAAATGAAACTGAAAAGTATTCAGCACATTTTTACACCTGAAAAGTATGCGGGTGTTCTCAGCTTATCTCAAATAAACTAATATTTTTTTTTTAATTTATTGAAATTTACAACTGTATATTAAAATACATTGAGTAATATCCTATATAATATAAAGATATTATGTAAAAAATGTGTTGGCTATGAAATAAAGGAAAATAATGTCATGAAAAGGCATTTAACAGAAACTACCCACAGCAATGTAGTATTTAGGTAGCAATCAACTACTATTTTTAACTTCCATTAAATTAAATCAGAGATAGTTGACAAAAATTATCATAGCATCTTTACCTATTTCAGATTGATAGTCAAGTAAAAACAACAATGAGAAAAAACATCATCCGAAGTCTGAAGAGTTTCATAAAAACGTCCAACCTCGCACGTTGGGTTATGGAATGGCCCGGGCAAGCGGCTCAGGCTGTTTTACTTATATATTTCGCAGCCTTAGTAGAAAGTGGAATTAAGAAAAGCACTTTGGCGATGCGGGAAGTAGAGTATGACACTATCGTGAGTATTATTTATTGATTTTATTTTTATATAACTAATATATAATTTTTATATATTATTTTATTAAATGCCCTATACAACATCTCTATTTATACATTTATATGTTTTGTTGCTAGTTGTATGATTTAAGACAAATTCTCATCACCCGAAAACTAACCAGACTAAAGAGGAAGATAATTTTTAACATTTGTGTAATTTGCTCTCATGGTTCAGGAATTTTTTACCAGTTGAGGATCAATGGAGTTATTAATACAAGGGACTTTATTTGGGACAGCCAATTAAGGTAATGTTTATTTTTTTCTATTTATCATAATTCATCTTTTATTTTAACATTACCAAGAACTAATATTAGTCCCAAGAAAGAATACAAATGAATATGGAATTTGCAAAATGCAGTAGAAATTAAAATATACCATGCCCAGGTTTCCAGTAGGAATTTTAATATACTTGATAGTGTAGATAAGCTAGGGAAATTTAATAAATTTAAAATGGGTTTAAGTTTGAAGCCCAATGTAACTCCACAAATGCAGAAGCCCAGGAGGCTTCCATATGCCCTCAAAGGAAAAGTGGAGGAAGAAATTCAACGACTATTAAAAGAAGGTATTATTAGTCCGATTGAGTATAGTCAATGGGGGACGCCCATTGTTCCAGTGGTGAAGCCTAATGGTGAGGTAAGACTTTGTGGCAATTATAGGTTGACACTGAATCCATACTTGGAAATAGACAGGCATCCCATACCGAGAGTGGAGGATTTGTTCAACAGCCTCCAGGGGTCCCAGTACTTTAGCAAGATAGACCTCAAGGCTGCGTTTCAGCAGATTGAACTTACAGAGGAGTCTAAAGAGTGCACAACCATTGTCACCCATAAAGGTAACTTTTGTTACAACAGAGTTCCATTTGGTACTTCCCCTATTCCCCAGTTTTTCCAAAAAGTCATGGAAACAGTAATGGTGGGGCTGGAAAGCGTGGTGGTGTTCCAAGATGATGTAGTTGTGGGAGGAAAGCCAACACAGGAACATAATGAAAATTTAATTAAAGTAATGAAGCGATTAAAGGAATGTGGGTTAACAATCAATGTTGAAAAATCAGAATTCTTATGTAAAAAGGTTAATTACCTAGGATATGTAATTGATAAAGTAGGAATAAAAATAAAGTAATTGCTCTAGCCAAAGTCAAGCCCCCAGAGAATGTCACGCAGCTGAATTCATTTTTGGGTATGGTAGAGAACTATCGCAAGTTTATTAAGAACGCAGCTGATTTAATGAGTCTACTTTATGGTTTATTAATAAAAGGAAGCCCATGGCAATGGACAGAAATATGCGAGGAGGTGTTTGAGGGGATAAAAAAACAGTTAACTAACTCTCCTACATTGGTCCATTATAACCCGGAGATGAAACTGGTAGTGTCAGTAGATGCTAGTCCAGTTAGAATTTTCGGGGTTCTGCAGAATCAATTTCCAGATGGTTCTAGGCGTCCCATTAGTTATGTGTCTAGAGTGTTTAGTCCTGCAGAGAGACGATACCCTCAAATACACAGAGAGGCATTAGCCATAGTTTTTTCTTTTAACAAGTTTTCAAATATTTGTATGCTAAAAAGTTTATCTTGAAAACGGATCATAAGCCGTTAGTGAGTATTTTTGGATCAAAAAGAGGACTACCAGTTATGACAGCGTACCGGTTACATAATTATGCTCTCTATTTGACTAATCATGATTTCAATATAGTGTTCGTACCGAGTCAGAAAAACTGTGCAGATTATCTCTCTAGGCATCCTGTAGAGGAGAGGAGTGGCTCCGAGGATTTTCCTGGTCAATGCATTAAGGGATGTCTTATATATAAATCAAATATGCCAGCTGCATCCAGTGTTCTCAAAGCAGATGCTTAAAGAAGAGTCAGAGAAAGATGAAGAGATTAATTAATAAAGTCAAAAATTACATAGTAACGGGTTGGCCAAACCAATTTTTAAAAAGTTTAAAAGTTTATTTTTCAATAAATCAGGAACTAAATATAGAAGACGATTGCTTGATGCGGGGGCACAGGCTGGTCGTTCCTCTGAAATTAAGAAATTCAGATTTGGCTCTTCTTCATGAGGTACATTTGGGTTTTATAAAAACCAAATTACTTGCAAGGGATTATTTTTGGTGGCCTGGGATAAATAGGTGCAGCGAACAAGTGGTGAATAAGTGTGAGGTATGCAGAAGGTGTCAGAGTGGACCAAAAAAGTCAACCCTGGTCCCTTGGAAGTGGCCGGAAGAACCATGGAGTAGAGTTCATGTTGATTTCATGGGACCAATAAACAATAAACGATACTTGATTGCTACGGATGCACATAGCAAGTGGATTGAGGTGGTCCCTATGGAGTCTACCACTACCCGTAAAACTCTGGTTGATTTGATGGAATTGTTTTCCAGATAGGGTCTTCCCAAGCAATTAGTGTCTGATAATGGCCCCCAGCTAATTCGCTCACAAGAGTATAAGGAATTTTGTGTAATGAATGGCATTGAGTGCATATCTGGTGCTCCATATCAACCGGCTTCCAGTGGACAGGCTGAAAATAGTTTGGCAATAATAAAGAAATGTTTAGGAAAAGCTCAAGTTTCTGGAGAGCCTTTAGATACAGCTTTATTAAAGTTTTTGCAAACTTATCGTAATACTGTACACCTATCTACAGGAGAAACTCCGGCGAAGCTGATGTTCAGGAGACCCTTGAGAACTAGACTAGATATATTGAATGATAGAACGTTTGGGCAGAAAGTGAAAACTGTTCACGAATTAAAAGAAAAAGTAAAAGAAACGCATCATCGTCAGGCAATATACTCTGGAAAAAGAAACATATTTTTCCAAGTTGGACAAAAATTATTTGTGAAGAATTATAGAAATAACAAAGTTGACTGGGAGAAAGGGATTGTGGAAGAAGTGTTGGCCACAAATATGTATGGTGTGCAGCTGTTGGACTCAGGAATTGTGGTCAAACGGCATGTAGACCAAATGATACCCGATTATGGTGTTCAGAACTGTCATAGAGCCTCCAAGGTTATACTTGGAAGCGAAGACCCTGACTTACATAAGGACAGCCTACAGCTAGAGAGGGATGAAGGCAATGAAGATATCGGAGAGGAGAATAAGGAGGAAGGTACAACTCACTCAGATATTGACATTGATGTGAGGCAGGAAGGTACAACTCATTCAGATATTGACATAGATGTGAGGCAGGATGTAGCAGCTCACTCTGTCAAAGGCAGTGATGTAGCAGCTCACTCTGACAAAGGCAGCGATGTGAGACAGGATGTAAGAAAGTCTGAAAGAACGATCAAGCCTCCAAAGAGACTTAGTTACGAGCCTTTTTAAGGGGGAATAGTGTGATATATGTGGCATTTGCACATTTTTACTTATTTTACAAATTGTTATTATTATTATTATTATTATCATGTGATATATATGAGACTGATGTATCATATTCATTGTTTAATATAAAATAAAACAGTTCATTAAAATAAAGTGCCGAGCTTTTAGAGTTTGATTGCTAGCCCATATAGAAATATTACAATGTTGAATGTAGGGACAAGACAGTCATTAAGTAAGGAAAAAAAAAAATGATGAGATATATGATTAAGGATATAAGAGTGTACAGTAGAGAATAAAATTTTCACCGAAAAAAGTTTAGAAGCAAAATAAAAGTTGATCTAAATTCTATCTTGCCGAGGTTAGAATAGCTCAGAAGAAATCATGAATTAAGGATGTTTTTATTCTGGTCTTGATGACATTAGGCTCTCAAACTGATTTACCATGATAAAACTAACGAATGGAAAAATGGCTTTTTGGATCAAAATGTACAAAATAGATGAACAGTTTCTTGAATACTCAAACCTCCCAAAAATATGGAAATGTTTTATTAGAATGGGAGTTTCAAAATGTAGAAAAATATTTTCATTAATGGTCTGTCCATGTGCCATGAAAAAGTTTCATAAAAAAATATTTCATTCATAATATTATTAATACTACTCATAAAGTTTCAAGGTTGCTAGATTATTGATTAGTGAAACACCTTTTTTGAAGTTTTAATTTTATCTTTTGGTGCTATATTGAATTAAAGATTTCCTTGTTTTGCACAGGTCTTTCAAATTTATTATCCTAATTCAAGTAGGATTTTGTACATAATTCTTTTAAAATGTACAAAAACTATAGCAGTGTTGCTGTATAATGCTATAATATTCGAAGAGAATTTAATAAACATATTTTTGCAGATATTATTGGTTTGATCACCAACTTAAGATTAAATGCTTCAATACCATTTATGATTATGGTTATGAATACCTTGGCATATGTCAAAGGCTAATGACTACACCTTTGACTGAACGTTGTTTTCTCACAATAACTCAAGCTTTGAAATATGTACTCGGAGCAAAGGTGATAGGAACACCAGGTGCAGGAAAGTCTGAAACGATTCGGGTAATCAAATTATTTTTAAATATTTATGCTTATCCCCTATCTAATTAATAAGTAAAAACTCTTATTAATATTTCAGTATTTCGTTATCCGATACTCTTTATACTTCATCATGCCCTAAAGAATAAACTTGAATATATGATATTAAAATATAAATTATTCAGAATTAAATAAACTCGAGTTTCATATTTAAACCAGAAGGTGAAAATGGATTCATTAAGATTCGTGAAAAACGAAGAAAAAAATTTGCTAAAAACATTAGTTCAGCTAATCGATGATCCAAAAATACACGGTTCTTAAATTGACCATATTGATAAAAGAATCTATTAAATATTGAGATGCATAGAAATACACCAAAATTAGAAGTTATAAAGGCTAAACTGGTGAAAGGTCCGTTACAAGATGACTATGTTATTTTTTCTGTATAATCGAAATAATTCAATTTGAAAAGGCTTTTAAAAGAGTCAGAAGTAGTGGAATATTGATAATGTGCAATTGTTTACTATTCATTTCGATTGAATGATGCGATGCTATTAAATAACTAAATAAATTGTGGTATTATGCTGGCAATTTTTCGTTCATTAAATGAAATCTCAACAAGACACCTGCTTAGCGAACCATTGGTCATATGATGAACAATAATCTTTGTTAAATGTAATGCCGAATCGCTATATCTTTCGGTATCAACAATTTTTTTTTTTATCCGAAAACTACATAATTACCTAGGTAAAACTAAAAAACTACAAAGTTAAGTAACAGGTAAAAATAAAATACTAATTAATGAAAATTATAATATGTCTTCTTCCTGTGTAGTTTTCACTACCGATTCCAACCATAAAGCTCTTTCCTGGTGTAAAAATAGCGATGGTCCTACCTCTTGTAAATTGAGGATCCAAGTGATTCAAACATTAATAATTTATTTACCACATCAACCAAACATTTAATTCTTCTACTGGAAATGTAACGTCAAAATGAACCATGGACTATCATTTTTTAGTTTTTTACAAACAGTTAAGATTAAATACCAAGATAATCTTCAGCTTAAAATAGTTTTCTTGGGTACTATCAGAAAACCCAAAATTTTGTCATATTCTATCAAAATAATGCAATTAGGAAAACATCAACGAAATAAATGTCATTTATATAAACAACCTAAGGGCGACCAAATTTTGTGGTTTATTGCAATAATTAATTTTTGCTATTTTTAGTTTTTGTCACTATTGCTAAAAATAACCTCTTAGGAATGTGTCTCTAATGTCCTGTAACAGGTTTTTTGGGATATTGCCTGGAAAATAAAGATTTAGTCTCTCTTTTTTTTTTTTTTTTTTTTCATTAGTTTGCCAATACCTATGCTATTTATTTTTCCCAGAATTTTATATTTGTCTTCTATACATGAGATTATATAAGAATGAGTTAAATAATATAAATGTTGTAACTCAAGAGTTTTATCGAAATAAGTACAAGTTTGGGATAATTCCATATTTTGTATTACAGGATCTGGCCAAGGCTTCTGCTATTCTGTTATTTGCATTTAGTTGCTCAAATCTCATGGATTACTGTACACTGACTTCGTTTTTGAAAGGCACAGCTTGGTAAATCCATTCATATCTTAATTTTATGTAGCAATTAATTTAATTTAAAAATCTTAACTATTTTTTCCACTTTCGTTTCTTTTTAACTTAATATCCAGGCTATTCCTATAATATATTTCTTTAAAAATCAATTTGAGTGAGATGAGTGAAATGAGATTTAGTTACAAAGAAAAATAATTAATTTACTATCAATCCTATTACAATTTTGATACACAAATATTAAATAAAGTGTTTAAAATATTAAATATTTATAATTATAACATTAACCTAAAATATAAACATTTTAAAGTAGATAAATGATTTTTAAAAGAATAATGGTAGTTGATAATAGGCATACAAAAATATATTGAAAAGCTATAATTTTAACTTGAACATGTGTTTTCTTGGGATTATTGTAGTCTATTACTTACAATTGTGAGGACAAGGAATAAATCTAACTTGATTGACTTGAAAAAATTCTGTTGAAGTCAGAGACTGGAGTTAGGAGGTGAACACATGTTGATAACTTACGGTAGAACCAATTTATATAACACTGAAAAAATACTGAAGACTTAACTTCATCTTAATAAGGGAAATAGAGAACTTCATTTTAAATGTTCTCCAAGCAAATGATAGATAGAGATCAGAAGAGATTCAGCTTATATTGGTACTGCCACTTCCTTTTTAACATCATTCACCCTGCCCAGAATGATCAGGAACCTTCAATCCAAATCCAGATATATTTGGATGTCTTCATTATTTCTCAAAAAATATTTTTTTCATCTAATTCCCACTCCAATCTTCCAAAAGACTATTTTATTTCCTGTTAAACCTTTAATGTCTCTACATACTATTACACACACACACACACACACACACACACACACACACACACACACACACACACACACACACACACACACACACACACACACACACACACACACACACACACACACACACACACACACACACACACACACACACACACACACACACACACACACACACACACACACACACACACACACACACACACACACACACACACACACACACACACACACACACACACACACACACACACACACACACACACACACACACACACACACACACACACACACACACACACACACACACACACACACACACACACACACACACACACACACACACACACACACACACACACACACACACACACACACACACACACACACACACACACACACACACACACACACACACACACACACACACACACACACACACACACACACACACACACACACACACACACACACACACACACACACACACACACACACACACACACACACACACACACACACACACACACACACACACACACACACACACACACACACACACACACACACACACACACACACACACACACACACACACACACACACACACACACACACACACACACACACACACACACACACACACACACACACACACACACACACACACACACACACACACACACACACAAACACACAAACACACAAACACACAAACACACAAACACACAAACACACAAACACACAAACACACAAACACACAAACACACAAACACACAAACACACAAACAAACACACAAACACACAAACACACAAACACACAAACACACAAACACAAACACAAACACAAACACAAACACAAACACAAACACAAACACAAACACAAACACAAACACAAACAAACAAACACACACACACACACACACACACACACACACACACACACATACACCCACACATTTTCTCAGAAAATAATGAAACATGTTAATGTAAACTAAAACTTTACTAAGCACAAAGTTGAATCAAAAGAAATTAGCATTAAATGTATACCATATTTAAATGTATACCATATATGTTTACCAGTGTGTGTGAGGGTGGGAGGGTGTGAGTGAGTGTGTGTGTGTGTGTGTGTGTGTGTGTGTGTGTGTGTGTGTGTGTGTGTGTGTGTGTGTGTGTGTGTGTGTGTGTGTGTGTGTGTGTGTGTGTGTGTGTGTTTGTGAGTGTGTGTTTTTGTGTGTGTGTGTGTGTGTGTGTGTGTGTGTGTGTGTGTGTGTGTGTGTGTGTGTGTGTGTGTGTGTGTGTGTGTGTGTGTGCGTAATAGCATGTAGAGACATTCAAAGTTTAATAGGAAATAAAAAAGTGTTTTGGAAGATTGGACTGGCAGAAATATATGCCAACTGGTGAACATTAGCAGATATATTTACAAAACTTTAAATAAAAATTCTCAGGTTTACTTTCTTGTTTGTTGTTTTCTGAATTAGTTGTATTGATATAAATCATTGGGGGGAGGTTCTGTAATAACAATGATTTATATATAATTATATTTTTGGATTTGGCACCGTTTGGAAGCGACTCCGTGGTGTAATAGATGGCATACCGCGCATGTCACGCGGAAGACCCGGGTTCGATTCCTAGCAGGAGCCAAATCTTTTCTCTTCAAAAATTAATTATTTAAAATAATTTAAAAAATAGGTGGTTACTCCACAATAATGATTAAATTAATCGTCGACTGTTTGGGTGTTCTAGGTACTTTATCTGTTCGCCTGGGTTCGGGGGTAGCGATAGTGTCACTTTTGATTTGGATTTTTCCTAATTGACAGTTGTTTGTGATACTAGTGTATTTTGTAAAACGTTGTTATTTGTCTCCTATTTTTTTATTTTTCAGATAATATAAAATATATTGATAATGGAGATTTTTTCTTTATCATAAGCTAGCATTAGGTGCGTCAGCCATATTGCTTTGCTTAACGTCACGTGAAGTATAAATGGCTGTTCGCTTCACATCGGTACGACAAGGTTCGAAGGAGAACCTGTTCGAAGGTGAGGTTCATAGAGTGTAAAGGCACCTTAAGATATTACTGGCAACACTGTGTGATTTTAGTGTGTAGTTACTGGGAGGTTACTGTGCTCTGTTTTCAATTAATGCAATGTAATGAACAGAAAACAAAAAACGTGATTATGGACATTACATTGTATTAATTGAAAATAGAGCACACAGTAACCTCCCAGTAAGTATCCACTAAAATCACATAGTGTTACCAGCAATATCTTATGCTCACATACAAAATATAATTGTAAATTAATCATTGTTATTACAGCACCTCCCCCCAATGATTTATATCAATACAAATAATTCAGAAAAAAAACAAGCAAGAAAGTATACATCATTCTAACCCACATTGTACAAAATATTTGTGAGAATTTTTATTCAAAGTTTTGTAAATATATCTGCTAATGTTCGCCAGGTGGGATATATTTAATGCT
Organism: Aelia acuminata; assembly: GCA_911387785.2. NCBI lineage: Eukaryota > Metazoa > Arthropoda > Insecta > Hemiptera > Pentatomidae > Aelia > Aelia acuminata. The sequence goes on from OU426980.1 coordinate 146,505,787, forward strand.
AATTTCTTTCGATTCAACTTTGTGCTTAATAAAGTTTTAGTTTACATTAACATGTTCATTGTTTTCTGATCAGGATTACATACAGAAAATATTGTACTTTTGTTGTCTTCATAAGTTACAGTAGCATTAAAATTAATGTCTAATTCATTTAATAATTTCTTAATCCAACAAGAATCCATAGCACATTCATTTCTTCACTGCCTCTGTTGTACTTAACGCTGTTGTACTCTGCTTTTTACATCTCCAAATGACTGATTTTCCAATAGATTAGTGATAGATTTACTATCTTTTCCTGCAGAAAAACTAGCATCTGCATATGCTAGATGCATATGACATCCCCCCAAGGGATGCCATCAATATTTCATCTAAATCTGAGTCTTCAGTAATGTATTCTTGTAAATATTTCGGTTTAGTTTTCTTCAGTGCCCCTTTTACTATCCGTTTCCCCTCCTTCTGGAGTAGATTCTAAATTATTATCAGAAACTAAAGGAACGTTCTGAGGGTCACTACTATTATCCTTTTCTTTCTGAACCAAAACTGGTTCGATATCAACTACCTTAGGAGACTCCAAATTATGAGATGCTTCCTCGCTAAACAATAAATTTCTTTCTATAATTATTCTCTTTCCATCACTACCCCATAACCTATATCCCCCTGGGACATACCCTACCATTTTTAACTTCATTCCACGAGGGTCTAATTTCATTCGGAATTTATGGGGAATATGGGCATATGCAAATGACCCAAATATTCTATAATTAGACATGTTTGGGCGTCTTACTTCCCAAAGTTCGAATAGGGTGACATTAAGGGATTAGTCACATAAACAGAGTAAGAAGAGCTTCACCCCTGAGCTCTTTTGGAAGTTCTGAATCTAACAACAAGTTTCAGACTTTCTCAGTAAGAGTGCAGTTCATCCTTTCCGCTACTCCATTCATCTCAAGATTATATGCAGCTATATACTGTAATACAATGCCCTTATTACAAAACGTTCTGAAATTCCTAGATATATCCACCTCCATTATCCAACTTTAACTTTAATATCCCATGTCCGAAATGATTACAGGCATAATTATAATAAAATTTAAAATGTTCAAAAAACTCCGACTTTTCCCTTAGTAAATACAGAGCAAAGTGTGAAAAATCATCTATAAAAGTTAAAAAATACTTGTACCCATCCCAGGTGTACATGGGCTGACAGGACATACATCTGTATGTATCAATTCTAAAAGTTTTCTGGCTTTATACATTTCACCAATCAAGGAAGGCATGTTATCTTAGCAAGAACATATGGCTCACAATGTGCATTTTCCAAATCTTTCACTGTTAAATTACATAAACCATCAACCATATTTATTATTATTAATGTTTTCATACCATTATAACTCAAATGAAAAACATTTATGCCAGACTTCAGAAGAATTTTCACCATTATCTATCTATAAACCAGATGGTTTAGCAATGTAATTACAGTCGTTAAAAACAATTTTAAACTCCATAAATCGATAACCGTCCATCAGTAATTCGTCAATATGTGAAAAAACTTTAATTTCCCCTTTGCTGAAGAGAACCCTTAAACCATTTTTTTCCATCCGTGAAACTGATAATCAATTCTTTCTCAATTGAGGTACATAATACACATCATTCAATGTATAAACATGAGATTTATTAGAAATAAATAATAAGCTTAAAAGTAAAGATCCTTATAAGTTATGCTTTAGGCCTGAACGTGCGGTGAGGTCTTCTTACAGACACTTAGTTGCTCGCCGGAGCTGAAGGTAGACAGCCTAGAGGAGGTAGCCCAGTGTTCCAAACGCACAAGTTCTTTTCATGCGCCATGAAAAATTTTCTTAACCAAATAGGGTACTTTAGATATACAATTTTCAGCGAAAAAAGTTTATGTTACCTTATCCGAGTGGTTCAGTAAAACATTTACTCTGGTCAAGGTATAAGTTATAAAATAAAAAACAAAAGTATCTGGTTATAAATGTAAAATAGACTAAAATTAAAATTTATTCTTGGAATAAGCAAAAATAAATTACAAGCAATTGAAATGATATAATTGAAGTAATGACAAAAATAACTTAATAAAAAGAATTTGCTGATGGATTAATGTGTTACCATCTAAAATGAAGTAAAGAAAAAAGATAATAAAATAAATAAACTGTTTAAATTAAGAGATTCTCTGTAATGATGGTAACAAAATTAACAAAATAAAGAAAAATATATAAACACAAAAAAGGTTCTTATCCGGAAAAATGTCCTCTAATGGCCCTTGGGGCGAAAATAATGTCCGATGTCCATGATGGTGATGAGAAAGAAGACTGCTTAGCCAAAGTCATGGACTTCAGTAAAAAAATGCGTGCTCCTGGAGCGCATAGATGCGTTCATCTATAGTTGCATGGCAACACTGACTTGGCGCAGGCCGATAAGGGCAGTTTAGGTATTAACTAGGTATGGTTGATACTGCCCGAAAACAACAAACAGTGTTGCACGGTTTTTTATAAATACACATTTTAATTTAATTATACATAATAAAAGAAAACAAATACTTAAATTAAAAAAGACACTTGAATGTTGCATCAACAAAAGCAAAATATAAGTTGATCTAAATTCTAACTTGCCGAGGTTAGAATAGCTCAGAAGAAATCATGAATTAAGGATGTTTTTATTCTGGTCTTGATGACATTAAGCTCACAAACTGATTTACCGTGATAAAGCTACGTGATGGAAAAATGGCTTTATTGGATCAGAATGTACAAAATAGATGAAAATTTTCTTGAATAGTCAAACTTTCCAAGAAGATGGAAAGCTTTTATTAAAATGGCAGTTTCAATATGAAGAAGATGATTTTTATTAATATTCTGTTCATTCGCCGTGTAAAAGTTTCTTAACAAAATATTTCATTAATAGTATAATTGTGTAGAGAACAACAAGGCAACCCATCACATTAGGTATTTAAATGTCCTTACAATACATTATTTGTGAATTTGAAATGCGTTTTCAATTTATATTTAAACAAAAGAAACATCAAATGTGCAGTTTAACTCATGTTGTGTGTGCGTTGAACGCATTCAAACGCACGGATAGTCGCTACAATTGGTGGCACTCCGGTCTCAATATAGATGTCACTCAGACAAATGAAATTTAGTTTATATTTTACAAATTGTATTCGCCTCTAATTTTTCACTTTTGTCAAATGATTCAAATCAGAGTTTTAATTATTTATTAAATGAAAATCCAAACTTAAGAGGTGTAGATATATCAAGTGTTTTTGTAAACTGGAAAAAGTATTAGTAATGTATGTTTTGCTCTGAAATAGGAGCCTCAAGGGGTGCCGCAGAAAAATTCTGAAATGTTAAGGGAGCCGGAACCGGACAAAGCTTGGAACACCCAGGATAGCCCAAACCTTACGTTGCTGCAAACTAAGGTCCCCATGGTGCTGCAGCAGAGGGCTCACAGCTTCATAACCAATCATATTGGGGCCAATATTAGAGTCCTTCCCACCGATGGCGTCAGCTCTTTAATGTTGAAGGCCAGTGACAAACTGGTCTAGGTCTAGGGACAGCTGCTCAGAGCCAGAAGGACCCGAAGACCTATATTTCTTTCCCTGAAGCAGACCATCTGTGGACCGAACCTCCGAGCGGCTACTGACATCCTGGAATGGCAAAACAAAGTTTTTCTATTAGATTCTTCAAATTAATTTTACAGAACTGCTTCTTATTCATCTTTCATTAATACCTTAATTTTTTTAGAGAGGAATTAAAATAGGAATAATACATTAAAAATTTTATAATCTACATTTGTGTGATTAGTTCTAAAAAATAAATAAATAAAATAACAAATTAAAATAAAATGTTTCAGTACCGGTTCTTGGACTTGCTTTGACGACTTCAACCGTATTTCGCCAGGACTGATATCTGTTGTAGGACAGTTATTTGATGAACTTTGTCAAGCTTTAAGGAAGAAATCTTTCACGTAATTTTCTCATTGATTTTCCTATTAGATTATTTAATAATATTTGTTACAGAAAATTACTCTGTCGATGAATGTAATTGAAAGTTTACGGCCATCAATATTATGTTAACATGTTCACTTAAATTTTTTTTTTTTTTTTTTAAGCATTGATAAGTTTCTGATTTTGTTTAGGGTGAAGCTCGCTGGAACAGAGTTGCCCTTGGTATGGACTTGCAACTTATATTTGACGATGGTTCCCGGCTATGGAAGCAATTGGAGGTTACCAGATAATCTTTCTGCACTGTTACGACCAGTTTCTATGATAAAACCGGACAATTTACTGATTATCAGTTTGTTTCTCTACAATTACGGATTCAAGGCTCACCATGAACTGGCTCAAAAAGTTCTGTCATTTGTCAAAATCTGCATGGACTTCCAGATTTTCACGGTAATATTACTAGGGTCAGACATTATGGTAGAGAACCTTTTTGTGTCAAACACATTATTCAATTCGATATTGTCTGGTTTTGTTTTTTTTCATTCAAAAGGGAAGTCAATTTTCATTAAGACTCGGTATCTAGTTTGTAAATATCTAGCTTAAGTTTTTTGAATTTTTAAAATATATACAGATTTACGGAGTTGGATTCAGTTCCCCTCCCTAGGATTGATGATATTTACTGTTAACAAAGCCGCTTTGTAAAAAGTTTTTGCTCAGTTGACTCCCGAAGTGCTTACCTCCTAATTCCTTTAAGACCCAAGGACAGGCCATACTCAGCCTTTAAAGCCTGTGGTACAATATCAGTTCACACATATTCTGTTTGGGGTTAGGAATGGTGTACCAGCTTTTCTGAGTTATAACTAACATCATATTTACTGCTGGTCTTAAAGGAATTGATGTATATTTTGATGATGTAACAATTTGTGGATACGATCAACAGGACCATGATTTAAACCTAAACTGATGATTTAAACCCGGTGTTCAACTCTGGGGGGCCTGGTACCTGCTTTATGACCAGGAGCCCTTTTCTTGTAATTATAAATGTTCTTTAAATTTTGGTGAGGGATTTTATATACGTATGTATGAACGAGAAAACTTTTCTTGCATTGACTCCATACTTTAGGAGCCCTTTTCTTGTAATTATAAATGTTCTTTAAATTTTGGTGAGGGTTTTTATTTGTGGGCGCAATCAACTATAGTGCTATGTAATGGGGGTTAATTTATTATTGTTTTTAACTAAGAAGTGATTAATGATTTAATGGGATGCCAGAGCATTTTATAAGGAATGCCCAAACTAATAAAATATTTACATCCCCTGATTACATACAATACCTTCCGCTTTTGATGATAAAATATAAATATGATTCCCCTTTTATGAATCAAAAGATAATAGAATTTTAAGAATTGGATTCCTCTCTCAAAGGCATATGTGGGGCGATGTAATGTTGCATGCTTATAATTTGAATTTGTATGTATATGATTAAAATAAAATAAAAAAAATTCATGAGTATATTTATGGTAATATTATTATTATTAAAAAAAGGAATGTCTAAACTATTTGTTTATTAACATTATATCAAAGGAACAAACATGTTATATGATAAATATTTTGAAGAATAAAAATTAGTTTTTAATTAAATTAATGATTAACAATGCCATAGCTTACAACCATTCCAAATAAGATAGAATGGACAAATAATATAAATATGATTAAACCAAATGCAGCAATCTACTAAAACTACCATTTTACAAAATAATCAAACATATACATATATTGGGTACTCATCTGGATACTCCCAGGATCTATGACAGCTCTCTCTACTCGTACAGCCTTTGATAGACCAATTATCCAATAGTGCAAAAATTAGTTTTTAATTAAATTAATGATTAACAATGCCATAGCTTACAACCATTACAAATAAGATAGAATGGACAAATAATATAAATATGATTAATCCAAATGCAACAATCTACTAAATCTACCATTTTACAAAATAAACATATATACATATTGGGTACTCATCTGGATGCTCCCAGGATCTATGACAGCTCTCTCTACTCGTACAGCCTTTGATAGACCAATTATCCAATAGTGCAAATGGTAGAGAAAGGCTTGGAGTCCTATAAGTCTGATAACCATCTTCATACCACTAACTTGAAACATTCTTTAAAATGTTTAACTAATCAACTCCTTAAAACTCACTATGGGTTACCATATAAATTAACAAGTCACTAATGATACTTTGTAAGTCCTGAAGGGACACTCTATCACTTCCTATCATGATCATTTCATGTTCACTGTCCGAAGTCACATCCAAGAGTAACCCACCGGAACATCCCTTACCTCACCTAAAGAATGGAGGGGGAAATATTCCTCCACTGACAAATTTATTAAAAAGGAATTTAAATGAAAACAAAAATGATATATTTGTAGGTTCTCTACCAGGGAAAACACCACCTGTAAACTTTAATTTGCATGGTTCTTGTTATTAAGACATTAATTAATAAAAAACATATAACGTGGGGACTATATTCTATTTTAATGGCTTTTATTTTAGCGGTCGAAACGACTCTACTCTGGTAAACAAAAACAGGATGTCTTGAATTTACATTATCTTCCTAAAAAGGAACTTGAAAGGAAAAGGAAGTTTCCGCATTCGATCAGCACCTATGCCTTATACTAATTTAGTTATTAATTAAAATATTGATCAGCTGATTTTAAATTTAGACTCCTTATTAAAAATGAAAAAATTTGATATCCAACAAGATATATTTTATTTGATTACTTATTGAGTTTCCCAATTGGTAAGTGGCTCTATCATCAGCTATGACAATTATATATGAATATTTTGGCTACCTCTTAACCTGATACATAGCAATAGGGTGCGCTGGTAGTTTTGCAAAATGTCAGAAGGAACGGGGATAGACATAGTTGATGTGATAGAGATAATTGGTAATTTTAAAAGACCATTTATTGAAGGGCAGGCTATCCTTGATGCAAACCACATAATTACATGTGGAATAATATCTAGAAGTAAAAAAACAGTTATTTTACAAGCCTTGTGCCTTCAAACAAGCTATCTTAAAGGACTACCCCATCAAATAAAAGTGGAAATCAAATTTATTAATAATAATAAGCATTTTTGTGTAAAGCTGGTAGTTCTGGTAAATGCAAACATATTGTTGCAACTTTACTCTACGTTTTTTGGTTAGTAATAACATTAATTACCTATTTATATAATCATTGTTATGACAGCTGTCATTTTGATGACAGTTTAGTTTCTTTGTCATATTATTTATTTATTTGTCAAAACTTTCAAGCATCGCATTGAAAACATCTAATTGAACACTGAGGGACCGAGCAATACCTATTAGACATTTTTCAAATAATTTTTTGCTCAATCGGGTTTTAATTATGGAAATATAAATTAAAAACGCCAAAAAACCCTATGAATCCCAGGTAATGGACTGGCTTCTATCCCCATTTCTCTAGTTCCCGTAAAGAAGCAGCACCGTCGCTTGCGCCCGCCTATATATGTATTCATGAATAAGAAAACTTTTGTTGCATTGACTCCATACTTTATGACCAGGTGCCCTTTTCTTGTTATCATAAATGTTCTTTAAATTTTGGTGAGGATTTTTATGTATGTATGCATGAATAAGTAAACTTTTCTTGCATTATATCCATTTATTTACACTTTGATGTAGCTATCCCTGAAGGGGCAGTAATTAATAATCTACAATATTTACATACAGGTCTTGGGGGGTAATTTTAATTCACACACATTACAAACAACAATAATCCTTAATGACTAAAATAAAACATGTAATCTAAGGCTAGTATAACAATACAAATTTCTACAAAAAAGAATGTCTATATCATCCTAAACAAAAAATAAACATTGCAGTATCTGCAAACTCTCAGCTTGGGTTAATATGAGAGTCTTATTACTTATATTTATAAATGTCACTTTCACTCAATTTAACACAGAGCTATACTAGACTTGCTCACAATATCCATTAAACCTTAACTTTTATTGAAACAAAAGTCTTGTCTCTATTGTTTACGAATGTCATTATCACTCGATTTAGCACAAAGCTACATTAGATTTATTCGTTACTCCTTCCACTTCTTCACTTAAGTTTTTTATTACTCATACCCAATCGTTTCAACAATCTGATAACAAATGGATTATGTAAACAAATGATGGCGTTGACGGATTGTCATTCCGTAGTATCCTGGCATTTAAAACTGTGTTTTACCTTGCCCTCTTCTACTAGGAAGTTAGTGGCTAGACGTCTCCAGTGGCCGGAAATTGTATTCACCCTGCTTCCAGTGAAGACACTTTTGTGAACTGTTTTTCTCCACTTAGTGAAGTACCCTTCACCTATATACAATTATACAATTAGAAATATAAGAAAGAATTATTGCATTGGTTCTCTGATTGTTAGCTATGACTCTTTCTTAATAAACTAGACTTTATATACTTTAGAAAGATATTCATTATTATCAGTTATTGATTTTGGATTTGATTTAGAACTATCATATCGATGTTTTTATTCTTTATATATGCCCTAAGCCTATCAGAGACAATTATTCATCAATCTATATTGCAAAAAAAAAATCAAATTCAAGACAGATTCAATAAATATTTTGCCATACACATTAACTAGTGATTTATTCAAAAAATGGTTTCAATAAACTACTATGGAAAACACCTCAACATATTTTTCGAAGTTCTTCATGACTCATTTCTTTCCACGAAGGATATTTCTGTGTATCTACTAGAAGATAAGTTGTCTCCCCATATTTCCACGTGATTGTATACAGTCCTTCATACAATTTGATAAATTTGCTACTTTGAATTGTTGGGTCTGTAGTGTTTCTTCGGGTATAAAGACTCAAGAGTTATTGATTAAACATTAGGACATCCAAAATTAAAATCATCTGTCTTCACTCTATATTAACATCATCTGGTCTAAAAGTAAAATTACACAAAAAAATATATATACATCCAAATGATATTTACATTAAAAAAAAAAGAAATAAGCTGTGAATAAATAAGAAAATAAACTAAGGAAATTTTTACATACATTAAATCAATTAAACAAAATAATATTATATAGTACACAGTTAAATTATAACAGGTGTAAGGTTAAATGATAATGTTATCAAAATAATTTGATTAATAATTTCTATTGTGGGGAGAATCCCTACATCACTCCTCCTCCAGTGCACTAAGCACGATAAAAAGAAAATTTATACATTAATGATATATTATTTAAACTTATTATGAAAAATATAATGTTCTATATTTACATACAATTATTTTAGTTATCTAAAAACCGCGTAGGGAAACGAACAGTTCTCCCATGCCTGGTCTTTTTCAGATTTCCTTCATCTTCTTGGGTGATAGAATGCGATGGTTCCTGGTCCCTTTCTGCTGCTGTGTCTGTTTTGAGTCGTTGGGAACATGTTTCCTCGGTTGATAGCAAATAGGCTGGTTTCAGTCTATCAATGGAGATCGTTACTATTTTTCCTTTTATGTCAAGTTGAAAAAATTTATCGTTTCGACTAATGACAGTAAACGGGCCTTCATATGATGGTTCCAACGGCTTTTTGATACGATCTACTCTAACGAAAATGTGCGAACATTTAGTTAGATCCTTGTGAACAAAAAATTTTCTTGTAGAATTGTGTTGCTCAGGAATAGGCTTCAGATTCTTGAAAGTTTCTTTGAGTCTCGAAAGGAAAATTCCAGGGTCTTCCACAGGGTTAGTGGGTTCATCAAAGAATTCTCCCGGCATTTTTATTGTTGCACCGTATACCATCAACGAAGGTGATATATTGCTTTCTGGATTGAGTGCTGCTCGAAGACCAAGTAGTATGGTGGGTAAGGATTCAGTCCATTTAACGGTGTTTTTAGCCTTTAGTGCAGTTTTAATTACTCGGTGAAGTCTTTCAATTTTACCATTGCACTGTGGGTGGTAAGGTGTGGTTCTAAACAATTTAACACCACACAATGCACTGAAATGTTTAAATAAGCTTGAAGTGAATTGACTACCCTGGTCACTAACTATTCTTCTAGGAGTTCCGAACCTACAGATCCAATTAGTATAAAACGCTTGAGCCACTGTCTCAGCTAAGGAGTCACTCAATGGTATTACTTCCATCCAATTGGTATAACGATCGATGCAAGTCAAAGCATACATTTTACCATCAGATGGAGGAAGTGGTTCAATTAAATCGATATGGACAGTAGCAAAACGTTCATCTGGTGTCTGGTAGGTTCCTATTGGAGATTGAACATGTCTGGAGACTTTGGTCTTCTGACACGGAAGGCAAGCTTTGGTCCATTGTTGAACATCCCTCCTGATATCTGGCCACACATATCTTGATGTTATTTGTTTTACTGTTGACTTGATTCCTGGATGGGCCATATTGTGAATTAGGTTAAAAATCTGTCTTCTAAATTCTTCTGGAATGTATGGTCTGATATGATTTGTGCTGATATCACACCACAGACTTTTACCACTAGGAAGTTGTTGGCGTTTAAGCTTGAGCGAATTATCATTTCTAATGAGCTGATCTAGTTCCTTGTCCTTTTCTTGAGCATCAGAAATTAAATCAAAGTCAATAGTGCTAACCTCTTAAATTCGAGATAGAGCATCAGCGACGACATTTTTAGATCCAGAGATATGACGGATATCAGTAGTGAATTCTGATATGTATTGTAACTGTCTCTGCTGGCGTGGTGATGCCTTTTCATTCTTCTGCTGAAATGCAAAAATTAAAGGACGATGAACAGTGTAAATAACAAAGTGTCTACCTTCTAAAAGATGTTTAAAGTTTTTGACAGATAAATACATACTTAACAATTCCCTGTCATATGTACTATAAGATTTTTGAGCATTGCTAAGTTTTTTTGAATAAAAAGCTAGTGGTTTCCAGCTATCTCCTTCTAACTGCTGAACGACACTTCCCACAGCAAAGCCACTGGCATCAATGACTAGAGCAATAGGATATTCAGGAGATGGATATGTTAATATTGCAGCTTCAGCAAGGTCCTTTTTACATAATTCGAATTTGGTAATCGCCTCAGGTGTCCAAATGATTTTTCTGTTGTCCTTCTTCGCGCCTTTTAAATAATCATGAAGAATTGCTTGATTTTCGGACGCATTCTTTAAATACCTACAATAAAAATTTACCATACCTAAAAATTTTCTTAGACCATTCACGGTTTCCGGAAGTTTGTAGTCCATTATAACCTTAACTTTTTCTGGTAATGGTTTGGATCCCTCCGGTGTAATATGATATCCGAGAAAGGTTAATTATTTAACACCAAATTGCGATTTAGAAATATTTATTCTTAGACCGTATTGACTCAATCGATCAAAGACTAATTTTAAATGTTGCCTGTGCTCTTCTTCAGATGACGAGGCTACAAGACAATCATCAATATATGCAAAGACAAAATCTAAACCTGAAAAAACTTGGTTAATAAACCTTTGGAAGGTACTGGGAGCATTTCGCAGTCCAAACGGCATAACATTAAATTCGAATAACCCAAAAGGTGTTGTTATAGCTGTTTTGGCTTTATCCTCTTCGGCTACTGGAATTTGAAAAAATGCTTTAAAAAGATCTATTTTTGAAAATACCTTCTTATTATGTAGAATATTATGAAAATCTTCTATGCGAGGAAGTGGATACCTGTCCGGTGTTGTGAGGGAATTAAGCCTGCGGTAATCACCGCAAGGGCGCAATGTACCATCCTTTTTAGTTGCCATGTGAAGTGGACTCGCCCATTCCGACTTAGATGGACGGATGATCCCATTATTCAGCATAAACTGGAACTCTTCTTTGGCAAGCTTTAACTTTTCCGCATCTAGCTGTCTTAGCCTGGAAAAAACTGGTTTACCAATAGTATTAATATAGTGCCGGACATCATGTTGCAAATTAGTAGGTATCACATTCGGTTTAGCTAAATCTGGATATTTTAGGAGTAAATCCCCATATCTTTGTGAACTAGATATAGTACTGATTATGTCAAGTTCGGAAATGGTATAAATATTGCTTCGAATTTTTGAACCAGTCACGCCGTCAATCAGCTGGCGATTTTTTAGATCAATTAATAAATTAAAATGACTAGGAAAGTCAGCACCTAAAATACCTTTCTTTACATCAGCAATAATAAAGGGCCATCTAAATTCCCTTCGGAGTCCCAAGTCAATATTTACTGTTTTAATGCCGTACGTTGGAATAACTGTACCATTGGCAGCAAATAATTTAAAATTGCTAGTAGCATTTCTATCTTGATTTATAGCCAGAATTATTGAAACATCTGCACCACTATCTATTAGAAAACGCAAACCCGTAGTTGCATCTTTAGCAAATAGACGGAATTTGCGGCTATCATTTTGATTTCCAGCAACAGAATCAGCCGCTAGTTCTGCCGCTGGTTGGAGTTTTCCAACTCTTTCCAAGCACATGGTGGTTGACGTTTTTCTGGGTGGCACCTATTTCTGAATCTAAAATGATAAAAACAATATTTACCTCTAGGATTGAAGTTTTTTCTTCTCTTACTGTTAGAGCTATTTCTTGATGATGCGCTTGAGCTATGACTCCTCGAGCGAGATAATGAAGAAATTTGGGCTTCCAGAGCAGACATTTTTGAAATAAGTTCAGCCATAGTGTCATTAGATGAAGTTGACTTGACAGAACATATGTTGGGACTTGGGTTCATTTCAGTTTTTTATCTGCCATCAGAGCAACTTTTTCCAGAGTCTCTTCACTAATTAAAAGAACATTTTTCATCGTATCTGGCATTTATCAAGCCAAAGGGTGCGCAATACACTGTCGGTAATACCATCTCCCGCAAGGCTTTTCATTTTTCTTAAGAGCTTACTAGGCTTCAAATCTCCTAACTCAATCTCTGAGACTAACCTCTTAATCTGCCTATTTTCAGATCCTTTAAATATGTTTAATAGTCTTTGCTTAGCCACTGTGTATTTATTTTTCTCGTTTTGATCTTGGATAATATCCCAAACATTTTCCATGAATCTGGGTTCTAATTGAGCAATTAAATGATTGAATCTAGTCCTCTCAGTTGTAATACCATTAATTTCGAACTGTGCCTCGACCTGGTAAAACCATATCTCTGGCCGTTCAATCCAAAAGGGAGGAATTCTAATACTCACTTTGTTGAGCTCATTATGTTCCATCTTCCTTTCGCTAGATGATTCAGTAGGCTCGGCGTCGTTGCCCATTTCTTGACGAAAATCACGTCGGGGTCACCAATTTGTAGTGTTTCTTCGGGTATAAAGACTCAAGAGTTATTGATTAAACATTTATTATTTTTAGGACATCCAAAATTAAAATCATCTGTCTTCACACTATATTAACATCATCTGGTCTAAAAGTAAAATTACACAAAAAAATATATATACATCCAAATGATATTTACATTAAAAAAAAAAAGAAATAAGCTGTGAATAAATAAGAAAATAAACTAAGGAAATTTTTACATACATTAAATCAATTAAACAAAATAATATTATATAGTACACAGTTAAATTATAACAGGTGTAAGGTTAAATGATAATGTTATCAAAATAATTTGATTAATAATTTCTATTGTGCGGAGAATCCCTACAGGTCTGATACTGTTTGTAGTGTTCGGATTAATACTCTATCTCCAATATTAAATGTATATGTCTTATGACTTGCATTATATCGTTTCCGGGTTCTCTCACCTGATTCCTCTAATCTCTTTTTCACCTTCCCTCTTAGACTTCCCATTTCTTTATCTTTTTTTTATGTCTCTGTTCTCTGGTAGATATTTATTAATCAAATTGTCCCATGGAGTTTTTCTCCTAATTCCACTATGTACTTCTATTGGTACTGCACCTATAGTTGTTTGGTAGGTATTGTTAATTACATTATTTATGATCTCGGTGTATCTTGGCCAACTCTTATGGCTATCTCCAACCAAAACTCGATAATAGTTTCCTAAATCTCTATTGATCCTTTCACTAGCATTTGCCTGAGCGTGTCTAATTGAGCGAAAAATCCTTTTTCCTTCAATGTTTCCTCCCAAACTTTACTTTTAAACTGGTTACCATGATCAGTCAAGATTTTCTCTGGTATTCCATATTTTTCACAAAACTGATCGACGCCTCTTAATGCGGCTTTCATTGTTGTTGCACGCAAATTTGCAAGGTGTACCACCTTACTAAAATTATCCACCATTACAAATACATATTTCACTCCTCCTATACCAGTTACAAAAGGACCTAGGAAATCTGCACTGACTAACTCCAAAGGTTGGTCAGGGATTATTGACTGTGCTTCGGCGTAGAAAATGCGGTTAGGGATTTTAGAGAATTGACAATTAGGACACTTCCTTATTACCTGTTGGATAACTTCACCAGCTCTTCTGATATGAAAATGCGCATTCAATGTATTTACCAACTTAACTATTCCACAGTTGGATAATGTTTCATGTGCCAAGGTTATAAAATTTTCTTCTAATTTGGTAGGGAGTACAATTCAAGGCGGCTTACCTACCTTTTTTGAAATTAGTAAATGATCTTCTATCTTATACAGATAATTTTTAAATTTCACCCACTCTCCTGGATTTTTTTCTATTAATCTTCTTTCTTCTTCCGGGATATCTTCCCCTGAATAACTTGATTTAAAATTTCTTATCAAAGCATTTATTTTATCTTCCTGTACGAACCATTTTATTTTCTTAGTTACACAGATTTGAAGATTGGTTTCAGGTGCGTATGTAGTGGTCCCATTTTCTATGTTTCTACTTAAATAATCTGCTACTATATTCTCCTTTCCCTAAATGTGAATCACCTCAAAATCGAATTGTTGGACGAACATACTCCATCTTAACAGTCTATTTCTTGTATTCCTACATGTTTTAATATAAGTAAGAGCATGGTTGTCAGTATATATTTTAAATTTCCTATCTGCCAAATAGGTGATAAATTTTTTAATTGACCATACAATATCGAGCATCTCTTTCTCTGTTATATGATCTTTCTGGTCCTTTTAAAACGCTACTTGCAAATGAAACAAATCTAGGTTCTCCATCTTTAACTTGTAATAAATGGGCTGCAGTTGCGTATCCACTAGCATCTACCACTACCCCCCCCCCCTGACTACCGCGACCATCTTTGTCAATGCGATCTCTTGTTAGTTCTTGCGAACTAAAATTTAAAAAACAGTAATTAATACGGCTTTTTTTTCGTGACTAATCACCTCTCGCATAGGTAATTAGTCCAAAAATCTTTATTAGGTAAGACTATAGATTAGGGCGGGGGGGGGGGAGGGTTTTCCCCGACCTCAACAGGGACCACCACCGTCGCTGACTCGTCGCCCTCGCGCTCAAGTTGGCTCTCGCACACGTAAATTTTCATTAACTAATTACTATGAGTTTTTTTTTCCTAGCTAATTACCTCTCGCAAAGGTAAATATTCAAAAAGTCCTTATTTTGTGGTGTAGCGGTGGGGGAGGGCGGGTGGGGATTCCCCCCCCCCCCTGACTACCGCGACCATCTTTGTCAATGCGGTCACTAAGCGTGTCTATGAGCTAAGCGTCATTTTAAAATTAATGAGCTCGTTTTACACAGAATTTGATATTCTACAACATTTTTTTATTTGGAGTAACCCTCTTTAAATTGCAGGCTTTGGAACATGAGCGTAATTGATTTTTTCCGCTGGCTAAGTGTGGCTAAATGGACGCTAATGTTTTGGCGGAAAGACTTTAACCGATTTTAACTGTGAGGACCTCAGTCGACGCGAAATTTAATGCCCTTTTATTTTAGAAAATTTCTAAAAAAAAAAAAAAAAACACAAATTCTTCTCCGATAAATCGTTTTCGAGTTATGAGCGAAAAATTGATAAAAGTTCTAAAATGTCGATTTTGTTCGCCTATAAAATTTGATAACAACCGATCTGAGGTGGCAGACGTTCACATTTGTTGTCTATGAATTGAGTACTTTCAGCCTGTATGATCAACAATTTTCTTCAAATCAGACACCTTTTTGGCCCTCAGCTCCCGGACTTTAAGTTCGCGGGCCGCTTTCAAAACTAGTGCATTTTTTGCCCATACGTTTTTTGAACAAACATAAATTATTGTTTTTCAAATGAAGCTGTACCTACCCACACCGAAGTTATGATACCCTTATTAATCCCAATCTTCCAAATTTGGAGTGAGTATGTAATGTAGGTAAGTAGTCTAATATTGTTTTTAATTGGGTTTTTCAAGACGTCTCGCTGGCTGGTCGTTGCCCACATAAGTCGTGTGCTCTACATTCTCTCAAGAATGAGACCGTTCACGGTTAGCGACTGCCGCAGGTCTGACAATCAGTTGAAGGACGATTCCTCTCTAGTATAATATCTAATAGAGGTTTTCAACTGGATAACATAATATTTTATTTCTCTCAATTTATTTTCAGTTAAACTAGATCACCTTTATTTATTTTCTCTTTTATTTGGTAAATTTAGTCCTCAGCAAGATTTAAGAAATTCAGTTCTTTAAAAAAAACAAAAAAAGGGTGCTCCCCCTCAGAAAATTAATGGATTCGAAAGTGGTGAGCTTTTTATCCAGCGCTTGCGAAATGTTATTGTTGATTGTTTGGACGCCTCCCCAAGGACGCAGCTGTTTTCACACTTGAATATAATTGGGGTACTTAGTCGCCAAGGTACCACTACTGAAGTGCGGCTGATGGGGCAGCTCTGCTTCGGGGCGTGGCTATCACTCCCTTTCGGAGGGGAAATTCTCGTCAGCTGATGCCTCCACCACCTTATCACTATTCCCCCTCCTTTTTAAAAACAGCGCGTCTTGCTTGAGTGTTCACGTCATTTTTACGTCACAAGCCATCTTACCAATTCTCCAATTGACACATCGATTTTTCAGTTGCTACTTTTTAGTCGATATACTTCTCCGACTTTTGAAATAACGGCCTTTTAGGAGTCCATATTGTTCTCTGACTTTTGAAATCATCGCCCTCGGCTTTCATACCATTTTTAGAATTATCAGTAATTCCGAAATCGATTGAAAGTTTTTAATAAAATTAAGACTTATTTACTTCATATACTACGGGATTTTCTCTAATTCAAATTCAAAGAGTTACATTTCACCTTTCATAAATACAAGCTTCATTACATTATTGATGGAACACGCATTTAACAAATCAACGTTAAGCCAAGCATTTAACAAGTGGGTAGCCAGGAGGGGGGGGGTAAAACCCCACCCGCCCTCCCCCGCCGCTTCACCACATAATAAGGACTTTTTGAATATTTACCTTTGCGAGAGGTAATTAGCTAGGAAAGAAAAAAACCCATAGTAATTAGTTAATGAAAATTAACGAGTGCGAGAGGTAACCGGAGCGCGGGGACAACTAGTTGGCGACGGTGGCGGTTCCTGGTGGGGTCGGGGTTAACCCGCCCCCCCTCCCCAATCTATAGTCTTACCTAATAAAGATTTTTGGACTAATTACCTATGCGAGAGCTAACTAGTCGCGAAAAAAAAGCCGTATTAATTACGGTTTTTAAAATTTTAGTTCGCGAGAACTAAAAAGAGATCGCATTGAAAACGTTGGTCGCGGTAGCCAGGAGGGGGGGGGTAAAACCCCACCCGCCCTCCCCCGCGTCCAGGGTTATGGTCACACGAAGGCTACCTGTGAAGCTGAAGTCCTTGTATGCATATGGTGCGGGGCTAGTGGGCACATCTTAAAAGAGTGCCCCCAGAAGAAGGTTATGGCCAGCCCAAACTGCATTAATTGTGAGCGAGCTAATGCTCCTTCAGGTCAAAGGAAGCACAAATCAGGTAGCCGGGAGTGCCCTGTGCACTTACAGTGGGCAAAAGAAGTAGCGAAATCCACCTTCTATGAGTAAAATCACCATCCTCCAGATAAACATGGGACGTCGGCGACTTGTGGCGGATGAGCTTAGAGCGCTTGCCCAACGATACGACATCCTGGTTGTCCAGGAACCGAGCTGTCGTGGGAACGTGGTCACGGGGTTTGGCCTCGCGTCAAGAGTTATAGCCCTGAGCAGTGGAGAGAGGAGGCCCAGGGCAGCTATAGTGGTTAATAACCCTAACCTTGACGTGATGGATCTGAGACAGTACACCGTGGCGGATTGCGCTGCATGCTATGTAAAGTGGGGAAACCTCTCTTTTACATTGGCTTCAGTATACCTGCCTGATGGAAATGGTTTTGAAGAAGGCATATCCGCCATGGAGGTGATCACTGCTAGCAATAGAAACGTAATCATCTGCTCAGATACCAACTCCTGGAACACGGTCTGGGGATCCAATCGAACCAATAGAAGAGGTGCTAAACTTGGAGAGTTTATTGCTAAAAGGCAACTGGTCATAGTCAACGATCCCTCTTCAGCTCCTACCTTTTCTGGAGCAAGAGGAGAGAGTTGGATCGATGTCACTCTGGCCTCGCCAACGATCGTAAGGCGTATTATCGATTGGACCGTCAGATCTGAAACGAGTTCCGACCACAGAGGGCTGTCGTTTACGCTGGTAAAAGAGACAGCTTGTTCCCGCGACATAGACAAAGGATACATAACCCGCAGAAAAGATTGGACTACTTTTAAAAGTATGATGGAGTGGGAAATGGCCGAAGAAGATTGGGCCGAGGCGGAAGCGGCGAACACCGATGATTTAGACTACAGAGTGGGAAGGTTAACCGACGCCATTCGGGATGCGGCAGAGAACTCTCTCAAACACCGAAAGGCAAGGGTAAGACCTGTGCCATGGTGGACGCCGGCATTAACATCAATGAAAAGAGACCTCTACAAATCCCGGCGGTCGTATCAGAAGTGCAGCTGCGACGAGAGGCGCGCTGCACTTCGTGACGTGTACAAGTCCAAAGCAAGGGCATACCGAAACGAGGTGCGATCACAGAAACGGAAGTCTTGGGATGAGTTTATTGCGGAAGAATCCCGGAAAAATCCTTGGGGTATCCCCTACAGAGTAGCTCTTGGTAAGATGGCGCCCCAACAGGTGTTGGCAGCTCTTAGAAATGCAGATGGTCAGGCCAGAACTCTGGAAGAAGCTGCTAACATCTTCATTGAAGAAACATATCCCAAAGATAATCCATCCCAAGACAATGAGGAACAAGGTTTTGTGAGACGCACCACGGTATGTCCTCCTGGTACGGACTTGTGCCCACCATGGGACATACATGACCTACGTATCGCCGTGGATAAGCAAAAGGCTGGTCGTGCTCCAGGACTTGATTCTATAGATGCGGCAATGTTGAGGAATAGTATCTCTTTCATTGAGGAAAGGCTTTTAGGAGTCTATAATGATTGCCTAGATAAGGGATACTATCCTAAAAGGTGGAAGATTGCCGACTTGAGACTCCTCTACAAGGGAGGAGGCCGGGATAAGCAGCTCCCAAAATCATACAGACCTATATGCCTCCTTCCTGTGATGAGCAAAGTCCTGGAGAACCTCATCATGGCCAGTCTTTCCCCCGTTCTCGCAAGAGCAAGTCATCCACGGCAATTTGGCTCTACAAAAGGCAAGGGAACCTCTGATGCTGTTGTGAGAGTACGTCTGGATGTCGAGGTACGGGTAGAGCGGTACGTTATGTTGATGCTCTTCGATATATCCTCTGCATTCGACAGTATCTGGTGGCCAAACGTACTACAGCAGCTACAAAGGTATGAAACCCCCAGCAACTTATACGCACTTTTACAGAGCTACCTCCAAGATAGGCGAATCAAGGTCAGAGGTAATTCCTTTGAAACGGAAGCATCTATAGAGAGGGGGTGCCCGCAAGGATCTGTCCTAGGCCCAGCTCTATGGAAATTAGTTTTTGATGAGTTGCTGGGAGTATTAGAGGAAAAAGGGTTCCCTGCTACTGCCTACGTGGATGACTTGGCTGTAGTCATATACTCCAACAGCAGAGCCGGCTTGAAGCAAGAAGCAGAACGCTGTGCCAACCTAATAGCTGCATGGTGTGAAAGGAAGAGATTAAAAATGGCCGCAGCTAAAACCCAGGCCATCTTACTAAGAGGAACTACAGATAGAGCACACCCTATTAACATGACCATCCAAGGTGAAAGAATACGTCCAAGTGAAGAGGTCACTTACCTTGGTATAAGATTTAGGAGAGGCTTTAACATGACCCCTCACTTGGAGTGCTTGAGAAACAGGGTGGCTCTGACTTTGAACTGCCTCAATCGAATAGGGGGCGCTTTCTGGGGCCTCAGATACCCAGCTACATTGACCATATATAAGGGAGTGATTTTGGGTATTCTGAGGTATGCGTCCCCCGCATGGTACCCTAACCTTTCACGCCGACAAAAAAGCAGGTTGGCAACCATCCAGCGAACGGCGCTGTTGCGAGTTACGCGAGCGTATCGGAGTGTGTCTCACGAGGCGGTGCAGATTTTAGCAGGAGCGGTACCTCTCGACCTCCTCCTGCGAGAAGACCTTTTGAAACACACTTACAGGAGAGAAGGCTCTGCAGGCATACCAGGAAATCTTAAGGTGAGAATAGATGAGAACCCAAGGAAATGGAGGAGCATATTAAGGGAGGATACAACTGAGGAGTGGAACCGACGGTGGGTGACAAGCCTAAAAGGATCTACTTCAAGAAAGTACTTCCCCACCGTTCAGTCTCGCTTGGAAGCCAAATGGGTCCTCCCAGATTACTGGCTCTCTCAATTTCTCACAGGCCATGGGGCATTTCGAGCCAAGCTCCATAGCCATGGGATTGACGTTGACCCCCTGTGTCCTACCTGCGGTATACCGGAAACTGCAGAGCACGTCCTTGTTGACTGCACCGCCTTCGAGGCTCTGAGGGCTAAGTTGCTTCGTGCAACCGGACTTTACGTTCTCACAGAATCAGATTTCCCCCAGCTAGTTGCGGAAAATAACTATTATCATTTTAAAGAGTTCGTCTACGGATGGAAGACTGCACTCGGCCCTGACCACTTCAATGTCAGACGAGGGAGACCAGCCGTGCATAGAGGCCAACCAAACTGAGCAAATGAAGCCTACCGGCCTCAAGTTCAGAACATTTTTGTTTTATGGCAGCAGTGGGATGCTATGCAGACATGCCTAACATCCAACTGCTGCAA
The DNA here is from genome assembly GCA_911387785.2 of Aelia acuminata. Taxonomy (NCBI): domain Eukaryota; kingdom Metazoa; phylum Arthropoda; class Insecta; order Hemiptera; family Pentatomidae; genus Aelia; species Aelia acuminata. The sequence goes on from OU426980.1 coordinate 146,526,866, forward strand.
CAACCCGTATTGCCTCAACAGGCAGGGTAGGGTGAAAATAAATAAATAAATAAATAAATAAATAAACAAATCAATGAATTCTTATTCAAAATAAAATATTAGCCTGTAATTTTATTCTTTCCAACTTTTATTATTATAAATTTAAACTATCATCATTTAATTATACTACACAGTAATAAAATAGATTATTAAGCTAAGTCCCCTTTTCTTCCCTATCTTCATAAGTGATTTGGAACACTTCTTGCGTTGAATGGTATCACCAATATACCTACTTTATATTATTGGCAAACATAAATATTTTTTATTGCTCCTGTCTGTGGATGTCTTGCAATTATAGCTCATTCAATAACTGATGCACAACAAAATCAATAAATGCACAACAAAATTTGAGCTGTTTTACTTATAATAAGCAATATAACTCTGTAAATGAGCTCAAGATCGGTAAAATGATATTATGACGCTTAATTCTCAGCAGGAAAGTTTTAAAATATGTAAATTATATAATAAATCGAAAGTATGTATAAAGATATTTAATTTCAAACTTAAAGAATTAGTATCGAAAGTAGCACGTCGATCTTTATTGTCGATATAGAGAGCTGACGATTACGTGACGACACAGTTGACTACTGAAGGGAAATGGCGGGAAAAATAACTCGGACAGAACAGCGAGCGGGAGCCTTATCAACGAAGGGGGAAGGTGGTGGGGACGGGAGTTCGGCAAGGCCCCGAGCGATCGCTGCGCCTTAGGCCACGCCCCGAAGCAGGGCTGCCCCATCAGCCGCACTTCAGTAGTGGTACCTCATTTTACTCTCAGGGTTTTCGAAGGATATCTTTCGATAACTACCATAATCTGCTTTCACTAAAAGGAAATTGTCTTCAATATTGATCTCTTTCACATTGTTTTCAATAAAATCATATCCTAAGATACACCTTTGGCTTAAGTTTGGAACTATCAAAAAAGTTACTTGAAAAACGAAATGTTGCCATTCGACTGTTGCTATAATTTGTTTCCTAACATGGGTTGATTTCCTTTTTACCGCTGTAGTGATTTTCAAGTTATATACAGGTAAAATATCATTTTCAAATTTATCTTTATTCTCCTCATAAAACCCTTCTTCTATACATGTGGCTTGACTCTCAGTGTCTACTAAAGTTTCTACCATAACCTCTCCTAATTGTAAATAAACAGTTGGAGTCTAACTTCTTCAAACTGTTCTTGGAACTCCTTTTGTTCTTATGTTAATAAATCTGTAAATTCCCTATATAAAGACCCAATACACACATCCGATGTACTCTGAAGATGTGTATATTGGGACAAGAGATTTTCTCAGTCTCTTTGATCATCTTGGTTTCTGTTTAATTGATTATTACCCCTGTTGTATCCTCACCGAATACATACACAGAATTCTCTGATTCTAGGAGATTCTTCCTTTGTCTCACTTTGGTATTCTTGCTTTTACCCATAATATCCTTTATTTTATTTTCTATATCTAGGGTTCCATCGAGATCCCATATTATTATTATTATTATTATGGTAATTATGTATTTCTTCGATATTTCCTTTTGAAATTCTGGCTATCATCTTCTTTCTGTATAGTGTTTACCTTAGGTTCTTGATGATATACATAAAAGATTCCATTTCCAGCCTAAATTGAGTTTGAACCACTTCCCTTTTCTTATCACATTGGACATTTAGTTCTTCCCTAAAAGTCTCCATTTCTTTTCTGAATTCCTGTCTGCTTCTAGTATAATTCTCCATCAATTAATTGGAAAAATCTTCCTTTAGTTCCATTACCTGTTGATCTATCTTTCCGTAGATTTTACTTTCCATTTCTTTGAATTCTTCTCTTTGCTTATCTATTTTTTCTGACTGGCCATCCATTTTATTTTGCATCGCCTTCAATTCCTCGGACTGTTGTTGGAAGAATTTCTTCATCATCTCCATCATTGAACCTTCTTCTCTTTAAGTGATTGTAGAAGTACTTTCCTCCATAGGTACGACTGTCTCCTCACTCCCAAAGCTATGTCCTATCTCCTCTGATTTACTTGCGGTCCTTGACCGAGTAATTATTTTAGTAGGGGTAGATACTCCAAGACTCATCTCTAGCTGCCCCCTAGTAGTTAAAACCTCTTCATCCCCACTATCACCATCGGAGGTGGTTATGACCAGGAGCCCTTTTCTTGTAAATATAAATGTTCTTTAAATTTTGGTTAGGGTTTTTATATACGTTTGTATGAATAAGAAAACTTTTCTTGCATTGACTCCATACTTTAGGAGACCTTTTCTTGTAATTATAAATGTTCTTTAAATTTTGGTGAGGGTTTTTATTCGTGGGCGCAATCAACTATAGTGCTATGTAATGGGGGTTAATTTATTATTGTTTTTAGCTAAGAAGTGATTAATGATTTAATGGGATGCCAGAGCATTTTATAAGGAATGCCCAAACTAATAAAATATTTACATCCCCTGATTACATACAATACCTTCCGCTTTTGATGATAAAATATAAATATGATTCCCCTTTTATGAATCAAAAGATAATATAATTTTAAGAATTGGATTCCTGTCTCAAAGGCATATGTGGGGCGAAGTAATGTTGCATGCTTATAATTTGAATTTGTATGTATATGATTAAAATAAAATAAAAAAAATGCATGAGTGTATTTATGGTAATATTATCATTAATAAAAAAAGAAATGTCTAAACTATTTGTTTATTAACATTATATCAAAGGAACAAACATTTTATATGATGAATATTTTGAAGAATAAAAATTAGTTTTTAATTAAATTAATGATTAACAATGCCATAGCTTACAACCATTACAAATAAGATAGAATGGACAAATAATATAAATATGATTAAACCAAATGCAAAAATCTACTAAAACTACCATTTTACAAAATAAACATATATACATATTGGGTACTCATCTGGATACTCCCAGGATCTATGACAGCTCTCTCTACTCGTACAGCCTTTGATATACCAATTATCCAATAGTGCAAAAATTAGTTTTTAATTAAATTAATGATTAACAGTGCCATAGCTTACAACTTTACAAATAAGATAGAATGGACAAATAATATAAATATGATTAAACCAAATGCAACAATCTACTAAAACTACCATTTTACAAAATAAACATATATACATATTGGATATTCATCTGGATACTCCCAGGATCTATGACAGCTCTCTCTACTCGTACAGCCTTTGATAGACCAATTATCCAATAGTGCAAATGATAGAGAAAGGCTTGGAGTCCTGTAAGCCTGATAACCATCTTTATACCACTAACTTGAAACATTCTTTAAAATGTTTAACTAATAAACTCCTTAAAACTCACTACGGATTACCATATAAATTAACAAGTCACTAATGATACTTTGTAAGTCCTGAAGGGACACTCTATCACTTCCTATCATGATCATTTCATGTTCACTGTCTGAAGTCACATCCAAGAGCAACCCACTGGAACATCCCTTACCTCATCTAAAGAATGGAGGGGGAAATATTCCTCCACTGACAAATTTATTAAAAAGGCATTTAAATGAAAACAAAAATGATATATTTGTAGGTTCTCTACCAGGGAAAACACCACCTGTAAAATTTAATTGGCATGGTTCTTGTTATTAAGACATTAATTAATAAAAAACAGATAGCGTGGGGACTATATTCTATTTTAACGGCTTTTATTTTAGCGGCTGAAACGACTCTACTCTGGTAAACAAAAACAGGATGTCTTGAATTTAGCGCACATTATCTTCCTAAAAAGGAACTTGAAAGGAAATGAAGTTTCCGCATTCGATCAGCACCTATTCCTTCTACTATTTTAGTTATTAATTAAAATATTGATCAGCTGATTTTAAATTTAGACTCCTTATTAAAAATGAAAAATTTTGATATCCAACAAGATATATTTTATTTGATTACTTATTGAGTTTTCTAATTGGTAAGTGGCTCTATCATCAGCTATAACAATTATATATGAATATTTTGGCTACCTCTTAACCTGATACATAGCAATAAGGTGCGCTAGTAGTTTTGCAAAATGTCAGAAGGAACGGGGATAGACATAGTTGATGTGATAGAGATAATTGGTAATTTTAAAAGACCATTTATTGAAGGGCAGGCTATCCTTGATGCAAACCACATAATTACATGTGGAATAATATCTAGAAGTAAAAAAACAGTTATTTTACAAGCCTCGTGCCTTCAAACAAGCTATCTTAAAGGACTACCCCATCAAATAAAAGTGGAAATCAAATTTATTAATAATAATAAGCATTTTTGTGTAAAGCTGATAGTTCTGGTAAATGCAAACACATTGTTGCAACTTTACTCTACGTTTTTCGGTTAATAATAACATTAATTACCTATTCATACAATCATTGTTATGGCAGCTGTCATTTTCATGACACCTTAGTTTCTTTGTCACATTATTTATTTATTTGTCAAAACTTTCAGGCATCGCATTGAAAACTTGGAACAATTAAACACAACGGATGTAATACAAAAATGGGGAAAATTAAAAAAGAAAAACAAATCTATGACACTATGGTCCCAATGTTATTTGCATAAAACTAGCATTTTGGAATAATAAAATATCAAATACTAATATTACCTGGATAAATATAGTCACTTTCTTTAAAATGAAGACTACATATCGTCATATGTTTCGAAACAGGCTTATCTATTTTTAATTTTACAATCCACTCTTTAAGAAGCTTTTTATCTTTTGGAAATAAATGGAATGACACGTCTTTTGATTTTCTAATTGAACACTGAGGGACCGAGCAATACCTATTAGACATTTTTCAAATAATTTTTTGCTCAATCGGGTTTTAATTATGGAAAAATAAATTAAAAACGCCAAAAAACCCTATGAATCCCAGGTAATGGACCGGCTTCTATCCTCATTTCTCTAGTTCCTGTAAAGAAGCAGCACCGTTGCATGCGCCCGCCTATATATGTATTCATGAATAAGAAAACTTTTGTTGCATTGACTCCATACTTTATGACCAGGTGCCCTTTTCTTGTAATCATAAATGTTCTTTAAATTTTGGTGAGGATTTTTATGTATGTATGCATGAATAAGTAAACTTTTCATGCATTATATCCATTTATTTACACTGTGATGTAGCTATCCCTGAAGGGGCAGTAATTAATAATCTACAATATTTACATACAGGTCTTGGGGGGGCCCTTGCTCTCCTTATTCGCCCTGCTCGGGCTCTCTTTGTGATTGGGCTGGATCGAAAAGTGGTGTGCCCGCGTCTCTAGTTGTATGCCATAATGTGCAGTTTTGGGCTGGAACTGAGTCACCACTGTAATCGGGCAGTAGGTAGTCTTTCTCCATCGCTGGCTACAGGCAGAGCCCCCATTGGCGATCTTGGGTACGGCTAAAGTCAACGTTAAAAGGAGAGGGGGCTTAGGCGCTGCCGGGCGACCTCTAGGGAGGGTGTGTGTGATAACTAGAGCCCCTGCTATAATCAATATATTTTTATATAATAATAAAATTGGTTTGGATTTTGTGTAAATCCAACAACCGGTGTTTCACAAGGCAGTGTCTTGGGTCCCGTCCTTTACAGCTAATATTCCTACTAATCCTGACACCCTCCACGCAACATTCCGATGATGATGATATCTTTTCCTCCAACTCAGAACATGGAACAGGATCCTCAAACCTACAAAGGCACCTCTCCCTAATTGAACACTTGTGTGAAAATTGGCGCTTTTCAAAGTGCAAGCATATAACGTTCAACCTTCGACGCAGATGCTGCCCACCAGTTTACTTCAACTCCCTTACTTAGACAGGGTCCGTTATCTTCCTGTTAGACAGAAGATTAGCATGGAACCCACACACTAAACCAAAAAGACAAGAGCTTAACTGACGATTCGGCCAACTTTATGGACTGCTGAACAGATAATCACAACTTTCAATTGACAACAAATTACTCATTTACAAAATTTGTTTAAAACCTATCTAGACCTATGGACTTTATGGATGTTTTTACCATAGTAATTCTAATATGTTTTAATAAGGATGATCTTGCCAGAGCAACGCAGCCCTTCACTTCTATGAAGTGAATCACCAAAGTTAAACCTAAGGGATAAGCATGGACCTTGCTGATTTAAGGGCGCTATCAAAGCAATAGAGAAGAGGGAGCCTGTACAGAGGGATAACCAATGATACAGGCGTAAGATATAAGGACTGAAGGAATATCCTTGCCAGAGCGGCGCTACCCTCTTACCTCGAGCGGTAGAGCTGGTCAAAGCTAGTTCCGCGGGAGAAACGTGGGCCTTAACAGCTCTAGGGTGTTAATCTAAGCAAGGATGAATGATGCCCTATAAATGGCATATCGTTGTGTTCCTTGTGATAAAAGATTGAGAAAAAACCAATGTTCCCTGAAAAAAAAGTGGCCGCACTAATCCAAAATGGCGTTCAAACATGGCGGAATGACGAATTTGATTTTAGTTAGTTTTTTTATTACTGACGTTCACCATTATGCTTAATTTCGCCATAACTGGTGTTTTATTAAAGCTAGGTAGTTCTAGATTCAGAATAAATAAACAAACGTTCTAAAATAATTAGTCTTGACAACATAAAATACCTTTAAAGTCAATTTTTTCAAGTCACTCGCGTAAAAGTTAAAATTCCAAGCTAATTTGTGATTAAACGGCCATCGTTAACGAAAAACGCCCTGAAATAAAACTTCTGGAGCAATTATTCTTCTTTAAAAAACAGTGGTCAAATTTTAAAATATATCAACTAGTTTTGTAGAAAACGAACCTTAGCGGCGAAAAGGCGCCAATGACTCGGGCGCATCCAGTCCTCTGCCACATCGTTCAGTTCTCATACACGATATAATTACAGCGAGTTTAGGATATTATTTTGAATGTATAATCGAGCCTATGTAACTGTAAGTTTTTAATTGACAGAAATAATTAATATAAATCTTTTTTTTTTTTTTTTTTTTTTTTTTAAATATATATAAATCTGATAAATAAAGGATATAAAGATGATAAATAATAATAAATTAGTCGCAGATTGCACATTATCTAAACCTCACTTATATTGACATAAACTGGTTATCTTGAAATGAAATAATAATGTTCTCATAGTAGTAGTTGGGTTACAGACACTGGCATCTGTTCATTCGTGAAATTTGAAATAAATGCATTTTTGCAAAGTATTGATTATTTACAGATTTAAAAACAACCAAATAAAAAAGATAAATAAAAATTTCTGTTCGTTCATTGATATGTAGAAATTATTCATAATACAATTTAGGAAGTATATACCTAACACAATTTAATAGCTCACAACTATTAATGAATTAACAGTTACACGATGTGTATATATATATATATATATATATATATATATATATATATATATATATATATATATATATATATATATATATATATATATGATTAATTTAAAATTAAACCATTACTGGAGAGGAAAACCAGTTAAAACATCTAAGTATTCGTGCATCTAATGGACTATAATCCACGAAGTTGTGGCCTTTTTCGGTTTCTTGTATATAACTACAGATCAAAAAGTTTACTTTCTCTTTTTTTCGAAAAAAGGATATACTAATACAAATGAAATGAAATATTTGAAGTTGAAATCGGATTATTTATTTAGCCAAATTCGAACATCAAAGATCGGTAATCGTCACCATTTTGTGGGAAAATCATGTTCCAACGCCTATAACACGACAACATGTACTCTAAATGAAAAATGTTACAGATAAAAGTTTTAGAACATTAAATTAGGCATAAAACAAGCCCATTTATTTTTAAATTAACTTATTCCTGCGTAGAGATACAAATGAAAACGTGAAAGTATTCGTAGCACTTAATTCCTTCTTTTTGTGAAGCCTAAGGGGAAATGATAAAATATTCACAGAACTAACTATTTAGGTGGGCTTGATTTATGCTAAATTTAATGTTCTAAAACTATTATCTGTAACATTTTTCATTTAGAGTACATATTGTCGAATTATAGGCGTTGGAACATGAGTTTCCACCAAAATGGTAAAAATTACCGATCTTTGATGTTCGAATTTGGCTAAATAACTAATCTGATTTCAACTTCAAATATTTCATTTTATTTGTATTAGTACACCCTTTTTCCGAAAAAAAGAGAAAGTAAACTTTTTGATGTGTAGTTATATGAAGGAAAGAAGATGTAGTTAAAAGATTGAAGTAAGTGCTACGAATACTTTCACGTTTTCATTTGTATCTCTAAGCAGGAATAAGTTAATTTAAAAATAAATGGGCTTGTTTTATGCCTAATTTAATGTTCTAAAACTTTTATCTGTAACATTTTTCATTTAGAGTACATGTTGTCGTGTTATAGGCGTTGGAACATGATTTTCCCACAAAATGGTAACGATTACCGATCTTTGATATTCGAATATGGCTAAATAAATAATCCGATTTCAACTTCAAATATTTCATTTCATTTGTATTAGTATACCCTTTTTTCGAAAAAAAGAGAAAGTAAACTTTTTGATCTGTAGTTATATGCAAGAAACCGAAAAAGACCACAACTTCGTGGATTATAGACCATTAGATGCACGAATACTTACATTTTTTAATTGGTTTTCCTCTCCCGTAGTGGTTTAATTTTAAATTAATCATATATATATATATATATATATATATATATATATATATATATATATACACACATCGTGTAACTGTTAATTCATTAATAGTTGTGAGCTATTAAATTTTGTTAGGTATATACTTCCTAAATTGTAATATGAATAATTTCTACATATCAATGAACGAACAGAACTTTTTATTTATCTTTTTTATTTGGTTTTTTTTAAATCTGTAAATAATCAATGCTTTACAAAAATGCATTTATTTCAAATTTCACGAATGAACAGATGCCAGTGTATGTAACCCAACTGCTACTATGAGAACATTATTATGTCATTTCAAGATAACCAGTTTATGTCAATATAAGTGAGGTTTAGATAATGTGCAATCTGCGACTAATTTATTATTATTTATCATATTTATATCCTTTATTAATCAGGTTTATAAATATTTAAAAAAAAAAATAAAAAAAAAAAAAAAAAAAAAAGGTTTATATTAATTATTTCTGTCAATTAAAAACTTACAGTTACATAGGCTCGATTATACATTCAAAATTATATCCTAAACTCGCTGTAATTATATCGTGTATGAGAACTGAACGATGTGGCAGAGGACTGGATGCGCCCGAGTCATTTGCGCCTTTTCGCCGCTAAGGTTCGTTTTCTACAAAACTAGTTGATATATTTTGAAATTTGACCACTGTTTTTTAAAGAAGAATAATTGCTCCAGAAGTTTTATTTCAGGGCGTTTTTCGTTAACGATGGCCGTTTAATCACAAATTAGCTTGGAATTTTAACTTTTACGCGAGTGACTTGAAAAAATTGACTTTAAAGGTATTTTATGTTGTCAAGACTAATTATTTTAGAACGTTTGTTTATTTATTCTGAATCTAGAACACCTAGCTTTAATAAAACACCAGTTATGGCGAAATTAAGCATAATGGTGAATGTCAGTAATAAAAAAACTAACTAATATCAAATTCGTCATTCCGCCATGTTTGAACGCCATTTTAGATTAGTGCGGCCACTTTTATTTCTGGGAACATTGGCTTTTTCTTAATCTTTTATCACAAGGAACACAACGATATGCCATTTATAGGGATGTGGGGGGTGGGTGCACGGTAGGCGGGTCTGGCCCACGTACTAATATATATATATATATATATATATATATACATACAGTATCAGTCAAAAGTTTAGACTCACTTGTATTTAATTCACAATCTTCAAGTTTAATAAAATACTTTTAACTCAAGAGGTAGAATATGGTGGATATATTCCACCATCATTAACTGAAGAGGTAACATTTCAAACATTATATGATTGAGTTTAGAATAAAATTATAAATAGGGGTCACCTGTGGTGTAGTTTAGCATGGAAACTTAATATACTAAAGGTCGCGGGTTCGCGTCCCGAAGTGGCCCTAGATTTTTTTAATGGGAGTAAAAAATCCTTGGCTATGCCGTCCCTCGGATAGGACATAAAATGGAGGTCCTGAGCCTGTACGATGTCAGGTACTCGTTAAAAATCCCTATCCTAATTAACGTGGATAGGCAAAATTTAGGAGCCCCACTGTAGCATCGTTCGATTAGCCTTTGAAGCATAAAGGGACGGTAAACAATCAAACAAATTATAAATAAATTAAAAATAAAATTATAGTTTTAATGTTGTTAAATAAATAAAATGTTTTAAGTTATTTATTTTACAAAACTAAGTATATATATACCTCAGATTGAAAGTAGCCTTGTTAGAAATTATAGTTGTGCCTTTTTATAAACCATATGATGATGTACTGGGGGTATGTGCATATTTCACACTTATCAATATCTAATTAAATATTTATACTAATATAAATCAACGAGCATGAGTATGGCCTTGCAAGCAGTACTGTTAATGTACTGAATACAGATTTCTTGCTAGATGAAACTGTTCCGTGGGAGTAAAAAGAAAAACCTCTAATGGATTGTAGGTTTCCTTTAAGAATAATCCTGGTTAAATAGCTTAAAAAACATTATCATACATAAATCAAGACATAGACATGATTATTAGCAAGGTAACAAAATGTCTTGATTATGCAAGGGTTTCTTTTGGGTTAAATAAGACAATCATGTCTCAATCATTTTTTATAAAAAATAATAATTTAAAAGGATTCATTTCAATATCTTCTCTAATTAAGGCTGAATCATATTAATTTAAATATCAGGTATAAAAGTATGCATCTTTACATGGTTAGAAAATATAATCAATACTTTATGATTTATCAATATTTATTGATTTATAATCAATATTTAACAATTTATAATAAATATTTAGTAATCTTGTTACTGTTCCAGGGATATTATGATTTAGGGCTGCGAAATATAAAACAGGTAATAAGCGAAGCTGCAGATTTAAAAATGGGGTTCAAAAAGAAATCCGAGAACGTAATTCTCGTTCGGGCTTTTAGAAAAGTCATGCTTCCAAGACTTGCTGGCTGTCACAGTGAATATTTTCTAAGTGAGTATGATTATGATGATGCATTAATTAACCATTTATTAAATATTGGCCAGACTTTTACAAGAAATTTGTGTCGAAAATTTAATAAAACATGTATGGTATTTTTATTTCTAATAATCTAAAACACCCTGTAGAATGTGTAAGTTCAGACTGTTTATTTGTAAAAACGGTTAATCCATACAGACAAACCTGTACACTCCTTAGCATTATAATTTTTACTTACACTTACCTATATATATATATATATATATATATATATATATATATATATATATATATATATATATATATATATATATATATATTGGTCGATGGGGACCAAGGTTACCTCGGTTAATCCAAATAATCGGTTAATCGGAACCATACCTATACCAACTGAAAATGTAGGTTATTTTTAAATAAAAACTACATATATGCTTAAAAACCTAATAAATATTTAATAATAATAACAGAAATTATGAAACTATTTTTTTTTTAAATAAATCTTTTATTGTAGTTTGTTTGAATGAACTCATATATATACACATACCCCTCCCCCCCCCCCCTCAGACTTGGCACCTCGGTCGACTGGATCTCGTTTGATCAGAACCCTACTGTATATATATACACACACACACACACACACACACACACACACACACACACACACACACACACACACACACACACACACACACACACACACACACACACACACACACAATTAAACATACATGTAGTGGAAAGGAAAATAATAAAAAAACCTAACCTTAACAATAGCAAGGTTAAGAACTAGAGTTTATTATTTGAAACATAACCTTAGTATGCATATTTCTCCTAAACATTTGCTTTTCAAGTCACAAGTTTTTGATAAATTTTTTAATAATAGGTTTTCAGTTAACAAGAAACTTACTGACCTTTTCACTAATCTTAATAATAAATTAATATAGCTAGAAATAAAACGAGCATTTTGTTTTATTAAACAATCTACAAATAAAATGAGTGATATATTTAATAAAATAGATTCCATTCATTCAGTTATAAAAATCACAGACAAAATTGATGAACAAATTGATATTTTCCTAGATGAACAGTATAAATTAGAAAAAAATAGATTCTTTAAAAACCATCAGTTTAAATCACTCTACTCTAATTATGCTAAGCAAATATAACTAAAGCAATAGAGAAAAATATAAATTATATATATCATCGATAAAAGCTGTAAATTACAATTTCGACACTTTACAAAAGCTGTAAAGTTACAAATTCAAACATCTTGTTCAATATCGACTCACAGAACTATAATAAAATTGATGTATGTTATAGATACCATAACTTATACAAACATAACAATGTAGTGGAAAATTTTACAAGTATAAAAATACTTAATGACATTCTAAATATTTTATCCTTGGGTGAGAATTTAATTTTTTATTCAAACAATAAAGATGGAGATATTATAAAATTAATCTCTGATGTGTAAAATATTTATATTAGCCTTATAGACTCTTCCGAAAACTACATAAGTGCCACAAGAAATAATATATGCAACATCATCAAGAACTATATAACAAAAAAAAAAAAAGTTAATCAAATTTTTATTAATAATTAATCATGGCTTGAAATTTTTTAAAAATTCATCTTAAATCACATAGAAAAAATAATCATTACGTCAGAGAAAATCTAAATAATAGTTATTATATATAGTCTTCCCTGTTGTTAGCGCGTCTGATGGATATACATGTTCTCTTCAGATCCTCGAGGACAGCGTCCTTCCATCATTCTTTCAGTCTTCCATGAGTTCTTACTCCATCGGGTTTTCCATAGTATAGTCTTTTGACTGTCCTCTCATCACCCATCCAGATTACGTGCCCCAGCCATCTGATCCGTTTTACCCTTACAAATTGTGAGACAATCAGTTCATCGTACAGTGTATACAGCTTTTTATTTTTTCTGAGTCGAAACAAACCATTCTTCTGAACAGGTCCATAAATTCGTCCAAGTATCCTTTCGAATCTGTCAATATTAACAGCTGATACTTTACTCATTACACAGGTTTCTGACGCGTATGTCAAGATGGATTGGACGAGTGTTTTGTAGATCCTGAGCATAGTAGTGCGACTGAGCAGTCTACTGCCAAAGAGTTTAGATAGACTGAAATAAGCTTGGTTAGCTGCCATTATTCTGTACTTTACTTCTCGCTCGTCCAAGGTGTCATTGACCGCTGATCCCAAGTACTTAAAGCTTTTAACCCTCTCAAATTCTTGGGCATCACCAGCACCAAATTATTGGAGGGGGGACGATTCAATATTCTCGTAGATAGGTAAACATTTGAGAGGTAAAAATCGAAATAACAACGCCTAAAATCAACTGCTGAGACTTTTAATTCCTCCATCACCCATGTATTTTTAAGGTATTTAGAAAACTTGCCAATTTATGTAACTGTTAGAGTGTTAGTAGTTGCCCTATTCCAAAATATTGGGGGGGACACGTCCCCCCAGGCGGTGATTTGAGCCCATGCTCAAATCTTTAGTTCCCAATTATGTAATGCCTCTGCAGATTAAGTGGGCTCTTCTTCCTCAATAGTATCTTGGTCTTATCCTCGTTGATTTGGAGACCCATTCTTCTCCCTTCCATCTCAAGCACCATTAGTGCATCCTTGATGCTTTGTCGACTCCTCCCCGCTCTGAAAACATCGTCCGTATACGCCATCACCTGGGTCATATGGTTTTTTTTTTTTTTTTTTTTTTTTTGTTCGGTACCCCGTAGGTGTTACCAACCTATTCTAACCACGGTCAAGATTTATTCCGTGGGGCCTCCATAAAATAAAAGTCAACCCTCCCAGGGCGGATTCGACCCGCCGCCTTTCAGCTGGAGTGTGCTAAAGCAGCGGGTCGTGCTCAAACATACTCGGCTATCCTGGCCCAGGGGTCATCTGGTTAAAAATTTTCCCGTGGGATATTAGCCTTGCTCTTTTAATAACTGCGTTTAGGACGATATTGAACAGTATTGTGGCCAGTGAATCCCCTTGTCTTAGTCCCGAGATCACTAGGAATGAGTCTCCACAATTTCCACCTTGACCTTGCCAACTGTGTCCTTCATTTTACATATCGTAAGTCGGATCAGCTTAGCCGGGATTTCCATTTCTCTCATAGCCTGGTACAGTTTCTTCCTGATGACAGAATCATATGCAGCTTTAAAATCTATAAAGAGCAGCCAAATGCTATTGTTATATTCCCTCATTTTTTCCATAATCTGTGTTACGAATGTTATAGAGGTTCACAGAAGCCCTTCCTATGTACAAATTGCAAATATGTTATGTCTGGCATGCAGCTTGATATTAAGAATTAAATACAAGGAAAAATTATTTAAACAAAATAATAATCTTATTTATTATAAAATAAAAATGGCCAAAAACATATTTAAATTTAAATATAAATTAAAAACATAACCTTCTTAAATTAATGTAAACAAATAAATTATTAAAAAATAGAAAATTTAATGTAGATGAGATAATAAAAATATGAAAAAAATATAAAAATATTGTTTTATGCACCAGATAATAAAAATAATAGTGCACTAGAAAAGAATAGAGAGAAAAAAATATATATATACAGGGTGTCCCGAATTTAAATGGCAAAACTTCAGGAACTTATAGGGGATCGAAAAACTGAGACAAAAAGTCCTTTAGAGATTTGCTCGTTTTTGCTTAGTTTTGGAGAAAATCACAAAAAAAGAAACAAAACAGAAATGCTATAGGTAGCGATTATCACCTTTCAATGTTTGTCAGGCTAGGCAGTGAGATATTTAAACACTTAATGTTATCCTTTACATTCTTTTATTTGTTTACATTTTGGCTTCCTTCTAGGATTATAATTCCTAAATCAGTCTTCAGTCAGTTACTCAGATATTTTTGTGTGAATAGCATCAGCCACAATGCCGCATACATATTCTAATGTTGAATACGCTGATATGATTTTTGTATATGGTATATATACCGCTGATATGGTTTCTGTAACGGTAATGCTTTATAAGCAGTGCGGGAGCATGCCTACCGATTTCCAAATAGAAGAGTGCCTAATCGACGAGTCTTTTCGTTAACTTTTAATAGACTACAAGAGACTGGGTCATTCTTAATACGTAATGAAGGCGACCAATTCCAGGCAGCAATAAGAGCAGATTATCGGAGAAGAAATTGTGTCCAACGCCACTTAGATAACAATCCTGAGACTAGCATCCGAAGAGCATCTGCTGCATTAGGAATATCGTGGCAAGCAAAATGGCGAACTTTGAAAGGTGATAATCGCTACCCATACCATCTTCAAAAATTTCAGAATATTACAAGATTATGTCAAGAGATTGAATTTTAGTAACTGGTTTCTTGAAAAAATTCGCGATGAGAATTTATTTCCATTAAAAATTATATGGACCGATGAAGCTACCTTTACAAGAGGAGGAATTGTTAATCAAAGAAATTATCATGTATGGGCTCTTGAAAATCCCAGAGCTATTAGAAAGAATAGGTTTCAACATGAATTTGCTATTAACGTTTGGCTTGGAATTTGGAACGGATTTCTGGTGGGACCATATTTTTTACCTGAAAGATTGAATGGAATCACATTTACACATTTTTTGGAGAACGACTTTTCTAATTATTTAGATGACATTCCCTTACAACAGCGGATTGAAATGTGGTTCCAACTCGATGGATGTCCAGCTCATTATAGCAGAGCTGCCCGAGCTTGGCTGGATATAAATTATCCACAACGATGGATTGGACGTGGAGGAGTAGTACCTTGGCCACACAGATCACCTGATATGACACCCATGGATTTCTTCCTATGGGGAACCTTGAAGCAGGAAGTTTATTCGGTGTCAATCAATTCAAGAGTGCAATTAAGAGACCGTATCATAGATGCAGTGCACCAAAAATCATCAGAGCAATGTTTAGCTGCAATTTATCAAGTGAGTGCTAGATGTAATGCTTGCATGGTGCAAGAGGACAACATTTTGAGCAATATTTACACTAAAAAGAACATAACATAAATATAAATATAAATAAATAAGTATAAAAATGAAAACTTGTTTTGTTTCTTTTTTTGCGATTTTCTCTAAAACTAAGCAAAAACGAGCAAATCTCTAAAGGACTTTTTGTCTTAGTTTTTCGGTCCCCTATAAGTTCCTGAAGTTTTGCCATTTAAATTCGGGACACCCTGTATATAAATTAATTGCTAAATTAATTTTTCTATTGCAAGAGCTTACAAATAATTAATATTTTATTTATAAAATAAATAATAAACTAAAATAATTACTCAAAAAAATTTAATAATATAAACGTAAGCAAATTGAAAATGTCTCATGAAAAAAAAGATTTTACTGAAGTCAAGTATTGAACACATGTCTGATCACTGGAAATCAGACACTTAACCTTCTAGTCACTGGGGCTGGTAACAATTGGTATTAATATATAGTAATGAGCTGCTCCAACTCTTGTATTTTGCACTATGAAGTAAGGAACATCAAAGTTCTTGTGAAAACACTTAAAAGTGAAATGAAAATGTTCACTTACAGTTTTGAGAAAAGATGAGGTTGACCGATGATACCTGGTACCTCGTCTGTTCGCAGCTCTGCGCAGTGAATTTTCCCCTGTTAGGCGGCTGGGCCGTAGGACATTGTTCCTTTTGAAAACTGGTGGCTGTGGGCCCTTTGTTCTTGGAACTGAGTCGAAAAATGAAAGGAAAAGTCCTGGGGAGATGCACTGGTGTTGCTGCCGTCTTTATCAGGCTACTACTGAGGCAGTGCCTCGCGTACCCTATACGAGGGTACAAGGTACGACTCCATTGTTTATTTGCCAGCAGCCGTGCACAAAGTGGTCTGCATGTCATTATTAACAATAAAGAAGAAACGATTTTTACAGACTACTTACTAATTTAAAAATATTTAAAAAATATATGAAAATAAATAATTTAAACCTTTTAATATTTTTTTGTTGATCAGATGCATCAACAATCTGACTGAGCGAGAATATCTGGTCAATGGTTGAACGATTGGCCCTAAATCCACCTTGGTATTCTCCAATATATGGTTCCACGTAAGGAATTGAACTCCATATAGCCTGTGTTTAGTAAGCTGATTCCCCTATAATTGTAGGACTGGGTTGAATCACCTTTCTTTTTTAAAATTGGCACAATGATCCATTCTTGTGACATTTTTTCTGAAGTCCAAATTTGTTCTATAATTCTGGTTATTTCTTCAGCTATTATCGGACCTCCTGCCTTTAGAAATTCTGCTGGGATGCTATCTGATCCAGGTGCTTTATTGATTTTCAGCTGATCCAAAATTAACTATATGTCAGTGCTATCTAGTGGAACCAACTCACTCTCATTTTCATTTTCTGGTGGGTCATCCATAATCTGATGTAGGATTAAGGAGTGTCTTGAAGTGATCCCTCCATCTTTCAAGTACGTCCTGGTCCATAACTAGCAGCATACCTTTAGTATTCCTAATCATTGAGTTGTAACTAAATGTTGTTGTTATGCCCTTGGCTTCTTCAAAATTTTTTTTTGTTTCTTTATTCCTTCTTGAGACCTCAATAGCCTTCACCTTTTCTACTAGCGCTTGTTTCTTCTTTTTCTTAAGCACTGACTTTGCTTTAGTTTTGGCATCTTTGTACTGCTTCCTACTATGTCTCGTATCTCGGTTCAAGAAGGCTAACCTCTTAGCATTCCGTTCTGCTACTACCTCCTCACATTCTTTATCAAAACAGGTATTAATGGTCCTCCTATCCTTCCGACAGTATTGGTCTGCTGACTCTGTTATAGCCTGCTTTAGAAGATCCCATTCTTCTACTACCTCCCTCACTCCTTGAACTGCAGGGATGTTCCTCACTCCTTCCTCAATACTTAATTGGAATAAGCTTATAATTTCCTCCTCTTTAAGCTTTATTCCTTCCCATTTGAGTCTCTGATGCTTGTTTCTATGGTATGAGAATCTCATTCCTTGGGTCATCTTTGCCACCACCAGATAGTGGTCCGAATTCACATCACATTGAATGATATTAGTATGTGGTCTATTTGTGTAGCAATGCCATTTGGTGAGGTCCAAGTTTCCTTGTGTGTGTTTTTGTGCAGAAAGATTGTACTCATTACCGTTCGCGCATTGAACATCGCAAGGCTGATCAATCATTCTCCATTGTCATTTGTTTCTTGATACAGACTGTGTCTTCCAAAGATATGGGTAAACACAGTTTCTTTTCCAATTTGTATTAAGGAATTAATATTTGTTCCTGCAGTTCATTAAGGGTACCCGGTCTATATAGATAGCGCACATTCCAAGTTCCAAATTTAATTATCTTTATGAGGGTTCCAGTCATTTCCGTAAGACAGTCCGTAACTTGATAGTTTTTATAGGAGGCAGGTAGTCAGCCCTCCTCTTAACCCTACCCCTTTATCTAGGCTTGGGACTGGTAGTGGTAGTCCAGTAAACTAACTGACTACACTGGCGGAGTTAGTTTACTGAGAGGGAGTTTAATGGAAGTAAAAAATCCTTGGATATGTTGTTCCTCGGATAGGACGTAAAATGGAGGTCCTGAGCCTGTACGATGTCAGGTACTCTTTAAAGATCCCTATCCTAATTATACCTGGATAGGCAATATTTAGGACTCCCACTGTAGCATCGTCCGATCAGCCTTAGTAGCAAAAATGGACGTTAAACAAACTAATAATATTTTTTTTTTTTTTTTTAATTTTCCAAGATGGATGGCATTCTGTTTTACCCATACAGCCTCAGGTCTCGAAACAAACAATAAAACATAATTAAGGCTCACATGTTAAGTATCCTTTTAAATTTTAAAGGGATCTCAGTTTTGACCATAGCTGTACAAGCAAATATTTAAAATAATACTTAATTTATTTTAGTTTTCTAATAAGATATTCCGATTGGC
The DNA here is from genome assembly GCA_911387785.2 of Aelia acuminata. Lineage (NCBI taxonomy): Eukaryota > Metazoa > Arthropoda > Insecta > Hemiptera > Pentatomidae > Aelia > Aelia acuminata. The sequence continues at coordinate 146,545,911 of OU426980.1, forward strand.
ATGCTGGTAAGTATTTCTTTTTAATTAAGACAAATAAATTCATAAATATTAGAAAAATCATAGTTTAGTTTGTTTGTTTATCTTAAAGTACCTGTGATGGGGGTGAATCCCCAAAACATTGTAACCTTGGGTAATAAAGAAATTAAGGTGTTGATTTGGATATTTTATTGTCAGAATAAATCACTATAAACATGTATATTTAAACTTTATGCACTTATTTCAGGTGCATTGAAGGCAGTGTTCCCACACTGTAAACTGCATAGGCTTAAAAACACAAAAGAAGCACAGTTCAGAGTATGTATGATATGGATATCGCGCCGCCTTCTAAATGTAGCTCCAAAGAAAGGTAACTTCTTTAATTACTTCAAAAAATAGGTTTTTAATGTAATGTGTTAAAGATATCTATATATGTTTTATTATAATCATCAAAGTCTTAAAACACGAAAAATATTTTTATCTTATTTATTTATTTCTGTGATTCATATAGCCCATTATTAAAATTGTCAAGGATTACACCTACTATAGCCCAAGCAATAAAGACCAAAAATGACCATTTGTTGTGTGTAAATTAAGGCAAGTTAAATATTTGCCAGTTATTACTACTTGCTAACACTTCCCATTAGGTTTGGTCTCCAGGGAAGTTAGACATCACCCCATTATTGGGAGGCCTGCACGAGGCAACATTTGTTGTGGGCATATCATAAATATTGTTTTTTAACAATAATATTTGTTGCTGAATATTGTGATTGAACTGTTTAAAGTATTAATTACTAATAAAATGTAATTATATGTTGATGGTAATTATAAATATAATTAAATTATACAAATTTGTGTATAAACCTATAAATACAATTATATGTTAATATTAATTGTAGATATTAAATTGAAAATGTTGCGGAAAAAGCAAATATTTATGATTGGTTTAAGATTGTGTTGTTTCTCATGCAATAAAGGCTTTATTTATTTATTTACTACTTGCTAAATGCTACATTTTTCCAAAAGTATCTGCCTATCCCTGAGGGTAGTGGGTGAAGGGGGAAACATTTTTCTACATTTAGTGACATATTTTTGTGGAGTTTTAATTCAAGGAAAACTTTCAAATTGTGTAAAAAAAAAAACAAATGGTAAACCGAAATAGATTAAAGGATAGCATGAACTTAATAATTTGTTCTTTGTTTTTTTTTAGTAGTCCCATAATCTTTGTTCTGTTAACCAATAAGTAAACATATATTTAGTGGACCCCTGCCTGGAAGAGCAACAGGGACAATCTATTTCTTACTATTTACATCGAAATCCACACTGATATTTTCCAATCTCTCTACAACATATGGTAGCAACTGGTTGAACAAGATAATCAACAATATCTTGTAAGCAGAGGGAAGTAAGGATATTCCTCTATAATTACTACAAGATAAAGTATCCCCTTTCTTGTGTATTGGACAGATCACTGTTTCCTTCCATTCCTCAGGTAGCCTCTCTTCAGTTCAGGTATCATGCAAAAGGTCCCGAAGAAACTGTACCCGTCCGTATCCGGACCGACAGGATTCCTTTCATTTGAACTCCAGAAAGGATTCCTCATAGGCATGATATAAAATTTATGTCCTCCAATAAATCAATAACCCTAAAGATTTTTTATTGAATTCCAAACATTTGGAGATCTGATATTACGATGACCAAAAAGAGAAAAAGATCCCATGAATGATAACAGTTATGCCAATTACGCTAAGATTTTCCATGTGTAAATTGCAGGAAAAATTAATGAGCAGTGGATTGTTAGGGTATCTAGAATCCAAAAAAATTACTTCCACCATACCAGAGTTGGTTAAGGAAAAGCAGAACCACAAGAGACAATTTAGTTTGCTTAGAATCGGACATCCTGAATGCCTTTGATAACAAAATAAAATTACTAGCTGAATTTCTAGACATTGAGAATGCTTTTGATAGAACGTGGAGAAATCTCATTGGTAACTGACAAACTGATTAGGTTGGGTATTAGTGGGCATATGCTAGCTTCTTTCATAAATAAGTTCTTTATACCTAGAAAATTAATGGTCAGAATTGGTGATGCTTATTCCCAGTAGTTCGAACAAGAAAGTGGAGTACCATAGGGTTGCGTGAGTAGCAACACTCTTCATTATCAGCTTTAACTGGCTTTTAAATACGGTTCCATCCCCAGTCAAAGGTTTGCTATACATGGATGATCTTGTCATTTATAATGAACAAAAAATGCTAAAAGAATTACAAGAAAACACACAAACTGCTTTGAAAAACATAAATGACTGGCTTGCTGGTCGTTAAAATTTCTGCTTGTAAGGCTGTAGCTATCCTCTTTAACAAAACTCAACTGAATGCCCTTCCACCACCACCGATAGGAAACAAAGCAATCTCATTCTCACAAACAGTGAAGTACTTTGGTGTAACGTTTGATAGAACACTAAGTTAAGTTGGACTCAGCTTATCAAAAGGCTAAAAACTAAGTGTGTTCGCTCTCTGAACTTTTTAAAAATGTTGAGTACACTGGTTGGGGTGCAGATAGATCGAGTATATTGACCCTGTGCAGAACCCTGATAATCCGTTTCAGCCCTTCCAATAGCCTTTGTGTAGAAGCAGGAGAGCTTCCACTTGATCTTTAGCAACAGCTTGACCTCGTTTACGCTGCTAAAATCCTTTCTGCTTCCAATCATCCTTTGAATAACCTCTTACCAAATAAATAGATCCTAACACAATAGCAAATCACTCTTAAAAAGAGTGCACTTTTCATGGTCCTTGTGCCATTGTTTCTGCTCTACATAAACCTTGAAATTCCTTCTTTACTTGATACTATGATCTCACCAATTATCCTTAGACCCTATCTACACCTAAAATTTGTCTTCCCCTAACAAAACCATTGAAAATCAACACCTAACCATACATGTACAAACATAAATTCAACAGACTACCAGACATATTAGGTAATGCTGACTTTATCTATATTGATGACTCCAAGAACTAAAAGGGTATGGGTACCTCGATTGTAAGTAATGATAGTAAGTAATCTATTTTCACTGTCATCAAGTTGTAGTAATTACACCACTGAATTGGTGGTAATATACAAAAGTTTAAATGTTTTACATCCCTCAAATAAAAATCAAGTCGTATGTACAGATTCACTATCAGCTCTACTAAGTCTAAGAAACACTTTCTCCTATTTCATACTCATAACAATCTTAAAATCCAAACTATAGTTCAATCTTCTTTATTTGGATTACTAGTCTCAGTGGGGGATAAGCGGTATTGAATTAACTGACCGAGCGGCTAAAAAAACGATCACAGAAGGAATTCCATACCATGCGGTGCCTGCTGAGGATTTTATTTCCTCCATCAAATGTAAATTAAAGCTAAACTGGGAACTGATGTGGTCAAACAAAATAGATAATAATTTGAAAGAAATTAAACTGGACCTCTCTCAATGGAAATCATCAGTCCGAAACGAACGAAGAGAGAGAGTGATTCTAATGCGCCTTACCCACGACCACCTAATGACTCGAGATCCTCCAAATGATATCCAGACGTGTGGTTTTTTACTAACCATAAAACACATTGACGGAGTGCAGGGCTTAACACTCAGGCAGGAAACTATTTCAGATACCGAATGACCTCCATACCATCTTAGAGGACAACTGATAAAAATTTTTCGAACATTCAAAACTTTTCAACACATTATAGGCGATAATCTGTAATGTAGGGCAACCATGACCCTGGTGTTTGACACCTTAATATATTTAATTTAAAGGGAAAAAAAAGGATTCTAAGTCAGTTTTAATTGAATGAATTTCTGACCTTTTTTTAAAATATAAAAAGAAGTTATAATGGTTAACTCTACCCAATTTGTGAGCAGGCGGTGACAAGGGATGACAAAATTTGCATCACGCCCACCTTTTTTTTTTTTTTTTTTTTTTTTTTTTGGGTCCACCCCTTCCTCGCCGTTTTAGGCTATACGGGGCATTTCCCAGGCCAGGGGAGAGGGTGGGGGATTAATGCCGAGTATTATTAAATTTCCCCTGGCTCCGGGTTTTGAACTTGCTATCTTCTGGTTCTCAAATCATCTGTCTGGTTGTCAGTGGCAACGCGTATTTTCTAACTCGTTTAGCCACTCGGCCATCCCGCCACCCGCATCACGCCCACCTTCTTCTTTTTCTTCTTTCTCTAACTCCTTTGTGCCGTTAAGCGTAGAGTTACAGTTCCAGTCAATCCAGTACACTGGTCTTGTCCCTGGCTAGTCTTTGCATCTCCGGTATGGTGCTTCCTCTTGCAGTCCCCAGTTCCCCAATGTAGTCAATATATGTGCTCCTGGGTCTGCACGAGGTCGTCTGGCTTCCAAGTATCACCTGGCCTTTCTGGTTTCGTCCATTCTGCATACATGGCCGTACCACTTTAATTTCCTCTCTTCCATGATGTCCCGCACTGCTTGTACTCCCAAATCCTTGCAGGATCATTTCTGATGCAGTCTTTCTTGGTCTTCCCTGCTATTCTTCGGAGGAATCTCATTTCAGCGGATGTTTCCCTGCTTATGTGCTTTTTAAGGGTTGTCCAGCTTTCAGATCCATACATGAGCGCTGGAAGGAACACCGATTTAAATATCCTCAATTTAGCTTCTCTACTTATTCCCGCTTGCCTATGATGGTTTTAGATATTTGGTTTTAGATATACTCCATTGGTCTCACACCAGGAATATTTGTCAACCTTCCAGTCTAGATCCGCCGTGTTCCATTGAAAGTAGGGCCACCTCGAGCAGGGTGGGGTTCTTTACCGCACACGGATGGTCTTGGGTTTGTAGCTTCGTTAAGACCTCCCCATTATGGTTCATAGGGCTCTCAGCTACTCCCCTGTTGTCGAAGAAGGACCAATCAGCAAGTCGAGCCTGTGGAAGGTGCGACCTTCCTCAGCCATTTGGCTCCGTCACGCCCACCTATGAGGCTTAATTTTTTTTTTTGTACATATCCATTCTTTTTATAAGCTTTCGATTTCCGTATCATTCATAATTGAACATGTTCAAATATGAATGATACGGAAATTGAAAGCTTTAAAAAAGAATGGAGATGTACAAAATGTGAAAAGGCCCAGAAAAATAGCCCACAAGTATGCAGCACATTAGTGGGTCGTTAGATTGCAGATGCTGCTCTCTGATATCAAAGAACTGACTTCGGAAGTAAAAGGCTTAAGACGTTTTGTGGAGGCTAATGCTTTGGAGCTAAAAAAATTAAAAATATATCTTGAAGCACAAACATCGATAACCTTCCAAAACTCCAAGCATTTGAAAGGTCGGTAGATTGCAGATGCTGCTGTCTGAAATCAAAGAACTGACTTCAGAGGTAAAAGGCTTAAGACGTTTTGTGGATGCTAATGCTTTGGAGCTAAAAAAAAAAAAAAAAAAAAATTATCTCTTGAGCCACAAACATCGATTCAAAACTCCGAGCATTTTAAAGTCATCGAGTCACTCCTGGAGGGCCAAAACACAAAGATAGAAGGTTTGGTCTTAGAAAATGTTACTTTTAAATCCTGAGTGTGGGAACTAGAACTAAAATTAAGCAGAAGGACCAGGGAGTTCAAGGAAATCCCAGTTTTACCAGACGTGTGGCAATACTGGTAAAACATAAGTGATAATGGACTTTTCCACTCATCACCTGCATTGGCAGGAAAACAACACCCATAACTGATTTATTTGTTGTAAGTTTGTAAATTATTGTGAGGTCACACTGCTATGGCTTTTTTTATTATGTATTTATAATTTCTTCTGAAAGGATGTCAGTCCAAGGATTATAAAAATTTTTATTTCAAAAAAGATATAACTTATTTATTTATACCAGTTTCTATAACAATTCTTTTGGGGACTGATGTTAAGTTATCATTTGGCTTTTTGTGATTCACGCGGCTTTATGAAAATATTAGAAAACGTTCTTAACTTATACTTACAACATAATGCCATTGTTATTTTTTACTTATACATAATAATTGAAATTTATTTAATTTTAGCTATGATAACTAGAGCGATGCATATATATCAAAACATGTATACAAGAGTCGGCGTGATTATATATGGAAGTGCCGGAAGCGGGAAAACTACGGTAAGGATTCTTATTATCTCCTAAAATATCATTGCTTTATTAAATGCTGTTTTTAATCATATAGTATGTATATTAACTTTTTTAATATATTTATTTCATTAGTTCATTAAAGATTGTTCCAGCATAAAGACTAATACAAAATTTAATACCCTAGAACTGAAGGACCTATATGGGGTTCTTCAAAACCAGCTGAGGATAGTGAAATTCATAATTGAAATAATTTAATGATTGGTCGGTGTAATGCCAAAGTAAACTTAGCACCAAACATCATATTTTGAAAAAACTGAAGTTAAAGTTGAATTTTGTGAAATAGGATTCTGTTTACTTTTATCACTTTTGCAGTAAAACATATATCACTTTGTCTTTTATATTATTATTTTTATATTTTATATTATTAAAAAAATAACAATAGGTAATTTAAAAAATAAAATATAAACATTTATTAAATTGGTTTGGGGTTTTGTTAACTATGTTTTTATACACACATATTTCAAAAGAAATAAACATAACTTATATAAGACTAGAAATACTTTTAACTCATCTTCATTTAGGTAGAAAGAATCGACTAGAGGAATCTGAAGCGTACATGAAGTTGAATAACTTTTTTAAATATATTTTAGGGATTTCACGGCAGTTAACCATCTGTTATTTGTCTTCAGAATAAGGGGGGATTATTTATATCACTACTTTGGGAGGATTCTTACAGAATACCCACGACATGATGCGAATATTGTTCTGAATGTCCTTAAAGCCCAGGCCGGAGGAGAACCTTGTATTTTTCCTATGTTAGGAAAGACATATTCTGCACCTGGAATCTGATAATAATGGGGCAAGACTAGTGATTTTCACTGCACCCCAAAACACAGTTGTTGGTAGCTCTTTGCTTTATCGTAACAACATCTACAAATCCACATGGCTTACAACAAACCAGTGTGTGTGTGTGTGTGTGTGTGTGTGTGTGTGTGTGTGTGTGTGTGTGTGTGTGTGTGTGTGTGTGTGTGTGTGTGTGTGTGTGTGTGTGTGTGTGTGTGTGTGTGTGTGTGTGTGTGTGTGTGTGTGTGTGTGTGTGTGTGTGTGTGTGTGTGTGTGTGTGTGTGTGTGTGTGTATTTGTGTTTGTGTGTCTCTGTCTGTCTTTGTGTGTGTATACATGAGTGTGTGTGCATAAGAGACCTGAATTACGAACATACTAATAAAATACTCAAAAGCTTATCAAAATCATATACAAAAATGTTAAAGAAGTTTAACATTTTTATTTGGATTAATAAAAAAACTAAAAAAAAATTATGGGAATTCAGTGGAGAGAGTAAGAGAGATATGTTGGATGTTAGAATTTTCGGTTTCCCCCCCCCCTTTTTTTTTGTTAGTGGCATATGCACTGCGGCCTCTTTGGGCCTATTGTGCACCAGGTTTCCTGCCTGGGTTCTTCACTGCACTAAATGCTGATTTTCAGAACCTCAGTATACTTAAGAAGGCTGCTTGGGTTAATTAACTCATGTGCCTTGGGTCCGTAATGCGGTCCTGGCAAAACATCCTGAACCTGCGAGTCTGTAGCAGAGGCAGACTATGTGGTAGGCCATTTCACTCTCTTTCCTACAGAATTTGCACATTGGAAGTCCCTGAGCACATGCACAAGGCTTCTGAGCTTTCAGTGTCCGGTGTATATTTCTGTAAGTCTGTTTAGCGCGTTTCTGTCAAGATTTAGTACCTCTATACTCCTCCTGACAGAAGGACTCTCTAGGAACAATTTGGAATGTCACAGGTTTTTCTTCCCCTTCCAATATTGCTTTCTTTTCACTCCATATATCTCCTCTATCCTCCTTTTGGCAGAGCTCTTGCTAATGCCACACACCGGTTCAGGGGTGATGGGTTTGATATTGGATCCTTTTCTTGCTAGAGTATCTGCGTTCTCGTTACCTGGGATGCCAGTGTGACCGAGCACCCATTCTACTTCAACTCTATTATTGTTTGCTAGGTTGTTGAGTTTTGTTTTACACTCCCATACAACTTTGGAGTTTGTTTCTAGATTGCTTAAAGCACCGAGTGTAGCTTGGCTGTCTGTGTAAATTGTAATTGTTTTTCCAGACCGTTGTTCCTTCAGCAACTCAAAGGTGCAGTGGCTGATCCCCAGCAACTCTGGTTGAAAAACTGTGGTATATTTTCCCAATGATATGTATATGCCTTCATTAGTTTTATCTTTTCTTTTCTCCAGATGCCCGCACCCAACCCTTTGTTGGTAAGCAAGCCATCTGTGTAGCAGTTGATGCCAATGTTTGGCGTGTGTTGCTTTTTGGCATCAATTTTTATGTTGAAGTTTGTTTCTAGAGAGCCTCTGTTCTGAATGTCAGAGTGCATGGATAGTAATCTATCCCTTTCTAGTTCCTGGAATATTTTCCAGTGTCCTCTATTTGTATAGACTTTTGAGGAGAAAATTGGCTTGGTAATCCTGTAACAGGCCTTTAGAGCTTGCGCCTCCACCTCCATGTGCAGTGGTGCTAAGTTTAGCATCAGTTCCATGGTGGTAGTAGTGTTACGGTTAAATTTTCGTTAAGGCATTCAAATTTAATTTAAAATTTCGCCAAGGCAACAAAACAAAGGAAATATATTTTTTTAGTCAGAGCAGCTGGGAACTAAATAAAATCAGTATGTAGATTTAATATAAAAAATAGAAATACCTATGTTCAGGTAATATAGATAAATAATTAATGATAGATAGCATTTATTATTTATTTGAAATAAAAATATCGAAACAAAAGTGATAGTGTGCGCCCGAGTGGTGGCCGGCAAAAAAAAAAAAAAGACAAAGTGAAGTTAGCCAGTGTCGTGAGCACATAGTGGTTTGGTTCACATGAATTTTCTACGGTTTTACCGGATAATTTTGAATGGACTTTTGCGTCTTATTCACCAAAACGCGAGTGTAGACGGTGGATTACCGGAAGGAGCTGGGAACGCGAGTCCATCTGGAAATTTGAGGAAAAGAAGGCAACAGCGGCGGAGGAAAGGAGAGGCTTGGAAATCCTGCTGCTAGAATTGGAAAGTACATACTCTTTTTTTATGTCTTTCTAATTGAAGTAATCAGTAAAAGGAAGAGAGGACATTTCTTTTGTTTTCTCTGTTTTGTTTTTTGTATGCATTTATCAAAGACTTTAATTTTTTTATGTATGTTAATTTTCTAAAATCAAGGGGTTAATTTTATTTGGTTTAGTTTGTAGTTTGGATAAGTTTGATTTAGTTTGTATCTCTTTAATTTTGTATATTATTAATGAATAAAAACATTTTAAAAGTATTTAAATAAATAATGTAAAAGAATTTCAGTTGTAAACCCTAGCTACTCTGACAATAGAACTATACTGACACTAGGTAAGTTGAACTGTTAACACGGTGTCAAACACTGAGTTAAAAAAATTTGTGGTTCAAATCCAATGGTTGATGTTAATTTTTTTTTTCTTTCTATTGAGAAATTATTATTTTATTTTTTGTTTGTGTAGTTGCCTGACATTGATATTAATTAAATTAATAATTATTACATAAATAATAAATATATTAATAACCTTAATGCGATTAATATAATTTTATTTCTTTTAATCAATTAATTAACTCAATAGTACATTTTGATTTCTTTGATTCTTTGGTTTCATTTCTTTTCCTTTGGTATACTGACGACATTATGCACTAAATTATTTTTTTAATTCTATCCATATTTTCATTCTTTTTCTCCTCCTATGTAAGTTTAATTATTTATCTATTTTTATTCCATTTATCTTTAATTTTATTTTTGGTATTTCGTGGATTTCACTATTTTCCAAAAACAAATAGTGTGGTGCCCATTTGTTTTTATTTTGGATTTATTTTCATATTTACATATTCTTTTATTTATTCAGTAGAACCCTGGTGTCACGATTGGGCTATTATACGGGTAATAGATTGCTCACTCCTTTTGGAGGAAAAGCGTGGTAGCAGTAGGTGTGGTTTTCATTGCGCCCGTTGTCATAAGGCAGGCCAGTCTTTGCAGTTTCTCCAATTGAGTTTTGTTTTTGCCTATCCCTGACTTGTGCCACCCAATCAGGGAAGAGTATAACACCATTGGCTTGATAACCATGGTGTAAAGCCAAAATATCATTTTGGGCTTTAGTCCCCAGTTTCTGCCAATTGCCCTCTTACAGGACCATAGACACTTCAGGGCTTTATTGGTCATGAGTTCCACGTGTTTGGCCCAATGAGTTTGTTGTCCAGTGTAACACCTAGATGTTTTACTATCTTGCTATGGTTTAACTAAACTCCCTCAATTGTTGGTAGCTTTATGGCTATTTTTTTCCTCATAGTGAAGATGCAAATGTTTATTATCTGTGGATTGATGTTTAATCCATTATTCTTGCACCAGTTCAATATGATTCTGGTTGCATTGTTTAGGAGCTCAGATAAGACATTTTAATGTCTTCCCTCAACCAGGACTGCTATGTCATAAGCATATCCCTGTGCATAGTAGCCTGAGGTGTTCAGTTTCGTTATCAGTGTGTCCATCACTAAGCACCACAGTAGCGGGGATATCACTCCACCCTGAGGACATCCACCTTTACGTTTAATCCATATTTTGTTGTGTCCTAATTCAGACTGTATTAATCTTTCCCTCAGCATGGTCATTATCCATCTGGTGGAAATTTCGTCAATTTTTCTCTCCATCAGGGTTTTCTTCACTACCCTGTGTGGTGTTCTGTCGAAGGCACCTTTGATATCAATGAATGTGCCAATCGTTATTTCTTGGTGGTCCATGGATTTTTCAATTCTAGAGACTAGTTTATGTAATGCTACCTGGCAGGATTTTCCTGCTTGGCTAGCAAATTGATTTTCGTGAATTGGGTAAGTGCCCTCTAATTGTTCTCTCACATACCTGTCAATGATCTTCTCTAGAACTTTCATTAGGAAGGATGTCAGGCATATAGGTCTAAACGCTTTAGAGTTGTCGTAAGCCCCTTTATCAGGTTTTGGTATGTATCAGACCTTGGATGTGGTAGGTATCCCAGAGCCAGTGAATTGACTGCCCATGTGAGTTTCTCGCTGGTGATTATATCTTTTGCTTGTCTCCAAAGTGCACGTCCAGTGATCTGTTTGCAGTGCATGGGGACAGGTCCTTCAGTACCTGTTATCTTGCAGTCAGGGAAGTGGGCCTTCGCCATGGCTACCAGGGTCTCCATCGAATTAGTGGTGAATCCCTCAGGATGCCTTAGTGTGCCCAACATGCCCTGCTCTGAATGTTTAATTATGATTTTATTGATGCGGCTGGTTGCTGGGATACTGCTTACATTAGAGCACAAATCCCTCCATGCCTTGCGTTTTGCTCTTCTGACAGATTTGTGTTATTCAGTTAATTCCTTCCTATACTCAGTCCATCTGCCAGAGTTCTTTGAAGCATTGAACAACCTTCTAGTAAGGGTTCTTTGTTTTTGCAATTCATTGTTCCTCCAGGATACTCTCCTGTTGGATTTCTTTTTCTTTAGCGTGCAGCTGCTATGGTAGGATCTGATCATAGCATCTGTTAATGTGACTGTCTGGCATTCTAACTGCTATGAATTGCTGATTCTTTTTGGGCAGTTATTTATGTTTGAGTCCCAGTCTGTTATTCTGGGATTCCTATATTGGACTTAAAATTCTGTACTGTTCAGTAGGTCAAATCTGATATACTTGTGATTTGAGCATGTCTCTTCACTTGAGACGTGCCAGTCCGCAATATTTCTACTGATTGTTTTAATGGCCAAAGTAATGTCTATTGAAAAATGTCGGTTTGTCCACACGATTCAAAATGTCAAGATCATTATTTATAATAAATTCAAATATTTGCTCACTTATTTGCTTGGTGTTGCTACTGCCCTAGAATTTGTGCTGGGCATTACTGTCTAGGACAGCAATGATTTGATTTTCTCCTGTTGTTTTCAGGATCCACTCCAACATTGCAGTTGGATAGGTACCCTGCTCGTAGGATAGGTACCCAGCCAGTATGGTTGTGAATTTGTTTTGCCTCCCTTCAGGAGTATATATGGCTGCTGCAGAGTATCTGGAACAGAGTTGCCAAAGAGGCAGCAGTTTTAATACCTTTTATAAAGGTTGCATGCTCTAAGGTTGTCATTTTCAACCCTTTAAGCTTGCCATTAAGTAGGTAAGGTTCTTGTATAAAGATTATATCAATGTCCTTACCTTCGATGTAATGTTGCAGTACTCTACATGCAGCTATGCAATGGTGGAGGTTGATCTGCAGCAGCTTCATGTGTGGATTTTTAGTTAGGTGTGCCAGGGGGCCTATCTCGTGGCTGCAGTGGTGGCCCAAGTCCACCAACAGACACAACCTTGGTCGAGTCCTTTGGCTTTCTCTGGCCCTCCACAACCTTCCACGAGCCGAGACCTACCTCGTCTGGACACATGTCTTTGTCATCATTTTTGGGTGCGTATGGTTGGGCTGTGTCCTCAGTTTTAGTCTTGGCAGTGGCTTTGGTCTTTGCCCCACCACAGGTTGTCTCTATGATGGGAGTTGAGGGACCTGATAAGTCTTTCTCACCCTGTTTCCTCTCCGGTTCCTCCCTCACTTCCATCGGCGTGCTCTTCTGTGTAGCCAGTTGAGCCTGCTCGGTAGCGCTTAGCATGTGTCTGAAGGTGACTATCTTCATGCCACAGCCAACCTTCATCCCTCTGGTTTTGAGTCTCTCTAGGCTATATTCAAGAATCTTCATTATGATGAAGGAACCCATGTCCATTTCCTCTGAATAGTACAATCGCCACTCCTCGATACCTTCGACTGCCCTATTCTGGATCTGGATCCTTTTTACAAGAACGTCCTCAGCAGACACCTTCCCTGGGAAATAGGCACCTACTTCTTCCTAGTCAGCTCCCTGACTTCACCTGTCCCTAGGGTTAGGCCCTCTTCCAGGAAAATGTCAGAAATGATCTTTTCCAACCATTCCTTAGTTTGGTCTCAACGCAGGAAACAATGCAGCCACCTTGTTGTAGCTTGCGCCATCGAACAGTGGGAGGTAGTCTCCATCAACGTCAAGCTTGTCTACTCTGCCCGTTATTTCTTCCTGGAATAGTTCGCAGTGGTCTCGAGACAGCTATGTGTGCGGATAGCCCCTAGGGAACACTGCCACCAGCTGTCCTTTAGCCGCCAAAGCGTAATTTGTTGCAGACCCGGTTGTCTCCCTGGGTTTCTTTGCAGCTGGCGCAGAAGTTCCAGGTGACCACCTTGGTCTTTTAGTGATTCCTTGTTGGTGGCTAAGTTTTGGCCTCTGAGGCCCCACAGTTTTACCTGCTGGCCTCTTTGGCTGTGTCTTTGCACCATGTAGTTGATGGTGTCCAAAGGGTCTCTCCTTCTGCACAGCGGCTTTGTTTGCTGGGCCAATGCTGGCCCTTGCATCCTTGGCCGCAGGCTTCTGAAGAGTATCCCTTTCGGAGGTTTGTTGGCCCAGCTTGGGTGCCCTTCCCCCAGTTGGAACAGCTTCGTCTGTTTGCTCTCTCATGAAGTGAGGAAGACACCCACACTCATCTAACTCTTCAGCCTTTTCGTTGCCCCACCCATTTACCACCCCGGTTTCCCCTTAGTTTATCCTTTAATCTTTAACATCAATAAAACAAGCTTTACGAGCTCCAAGATACTAGTAATATTCTAAAGTTCTCTGATTTGAGTTTATATTTATTTATATTTGTAAATTAATTTAACATCATAATACGATTTCAGATGATCAATATGCTTAAGAAAACAATGTGTTATATGAAAGATTTAGAGACTCCTTTTGGAGGGACCTTTGCCAGAGTCATAAAGTACCATATACATCCAAAGGCTGTAACTCTACAACACCTCTTCGGAGTCTACGATGATTCAAAAGGAAAATGGTAACACATGACATTTTATTAAAACATTAATATTATACCAATCATTTCCAGTAAGTAATTAATATGAATTATTCTTCTAGGACTGAAGGGCTTATACCTTTTTTCTTGAGGTCTGGGTCGACGGCAAGGAATTGTATCCTTAGGTGGTACATTTTTGATGGCCCTATTGACTCTTCCTGGATAGAAAATCTCAACTCTGCTTTTGACGGCTCACGCACCTTATGTCTTCCATCCGAGATAATAAAGCTCACAAATTATATGAATCTGATTTTTGAAGTACAAATATATTTTAATTTAATAGGATTAGTTATTTGCCACTAGCTTTATAGCTGTCTTTAGCTCTTCCATCAGCTATTATGTAATAATATCATAAGTATTAATGTAAATAAAGTAAACATGTTTGCTGTACCGTAGCGATCAGTTATCTTACTGATGACTAAAAGAAACAATTACTTGTTATACGGTTAACCTTCATACAACGGTTACTAAGATGAGGTGTCAAGCTCAGGTTTTAGTCATAAATAACAGAAACAATCCTTTAAAAACAAATTCTAACATTTTATTCAATTTTAAGGTAGGGGAGAGCAGGGTTGGTTGGAAACAGTTTTCACTTTTTTGATTATTGAGTCATTCCTGTTAATATAATCCCAATAGGGTTTATACCACTGTAAACTTTAAGTATTAGAGTAGTTCAACTATTTTTTTTCAACTCATAATATTTAACTCTATGATCATAAAAAAATTGAAGAATTCGTCAAGCCAGAGTTTGCCAATTAACCCCCTGTGTGGGGCAGGTGGGCCTAGAAGGTGAGGTTGTTTGGCCATCTCATTGAAGTACTGCTTGACACATATTATTGTTATTAAAAGCTGCACTATAATGGTATAATGATTTTGAATCGGTTTTTAACAGCTATTAAGGGAAAATAGAATGACAAATGGCTGCATTTTACTATACAGCTGCATTTATTTCAATTGAACAAATTATATAACATTTCAATCAGCAGAAGTTAGAAAAATGTAATAATAAATGTAAAGCATTAGAACAATGTAAACAAATTTTTCATAAAACAAAACGAATTCCACACATCTTCAAAAACTTTAGGTAGGATAAATATTCTTAGACGAACAATAACTCCTCTCTAAATACTTACCAGTCTTTAAAAGTCAATAAAGAATGTTTTTTTGGCATCACAGATCAGTTTCGGTCGCGAAATTCTTTTAACAACATCGGCGAGGGGGTACCATATTTCATCTTTCTTTTTTGGCCATGACCAAAACTCATGCTTCTTTTCCATTTTGCTGACTAATACATCTGTATCATCAATTGCAGTCACGATTCCTGGGCATGTCTTGCCCCCGTAGTTCACATCAGCATATTCGCCAACAAATCCCAGTTGAAGAGAGCCAGCTTACCCTACATGAGAGATCATATGAAAGATGGCTGCCAGGACAGGGGAGAACAACCAAACAAGAAACTGGTTAATTGAAAGGTTATATTTTTCAAAGGAGTTAGGGGCTTTGTGTACAGAATCTGGGTTAAATATTTTGCCATGCCTTAAAACTAAATTTACTGAAAATGTAAAAATTTACTTACATGTTGTAAAATCAATCAATGAAGCAAACTCTTCTCTACACTGTTAGCATCGGACTGAAAACTCAGGACAGGACTCCCAAGGTCAAGTGGGTCACATGGAATTAACATGTTTACACACTGAATTCGACTTTATTTAGGCTCAGTAGTGTAGTTTATTGCAAACCAACGTGAGGCATATTATGCTGTTCTTTTTTAAAAAAGGGAAAAACGCAGCCCCTACTGCAAGAAAGATTCGTGCCATGTAAGGCAGCGATTCAAATGCTGATAGTACGGTTCAGAGCCTGCAAATCGACCGTTTTTGATAATCTAATGAAGGCCAGAGTTGGCAAATCAGAAAGGAGTGCTATTCCAACAAGACAACGCTAGGCCCCATGTTTCTTTAAGGACTCGGCAAAAGTTATTAAGCTTCAGATGGGAGGTTTTACCTCACATGCCGTACTCTGCTGACATTGCTCCTTCGGATTTCCATCTTTTCCATTCCCTCGAATATTTTCTACAAGGGAAATCCTACTCTTCAGAAGATGACGTCAAAACGGACCTTTTATTGTTATTCAGGAGTAAGGACAGTTATTTTTGGAAAAAAAGGGATAATGGACCTTCCAAGCCCCAAGTAAGGGACTTCCAAGTGGGAAAGGGTAATCGCTAATGGTGGTAACTATTTTGTAGATTAAATAACTAAATTTTAAGCTGTTCATCAATTTTAATTTTTGTCCAAATTTCTCTATGGACTTTCCTGACAACCCAATCTATCATCATGAAGCAATTCATGCCTAATTCATTGCGTAAACTGGCATCAAATATTTTTTTATTCCAAATTTATTTTTCAAAACAATGTTTCAGTTATTGTTTATTGATTTATTTTCTTTAGGATGATAAAAATTAACTCTTACAGTCTTATATATCCAAGCAGTAAAAATGTAAAAAGAAATGATCCCAAAATATATCAGAGTTGGGCATATTTATATTTATAAATACGAATAAGAATTTATTTTCCTCTTAATTTTTTTGAGAATATGAATAGAAACTTATTTATATCACAATATTTGTGTATAAGAATAGAAATGAATTCATATTCACAAGTGTGAATACACAGACATTTGTATTCACAGGTGTGAATCGGGTCATATTCGCAAATTCTTCTGTAAATGCAAATAAATTCACAGGGGATATTGTGAATATTCACAAAATATGGAAAAATTTACAAATTGAGTTGTGAGTTTCTTCTACATTAATAATTTTGGAAAAATTCATGAATTTTCCATATTGGTATACATTATTGGGTTAACCCTTTTTATGGAAATCACATCAGCACATAATAAATTAGCTGATATGATTACTAGGTTATTTGGGATGCTGATTATGAAAATAATATGGAAATTACTTAGGGTTACTCTCTCTGATATCGATCTATTACAACTTACGCGATATAGTAGTCGGTTTTTGGATTATCAGAGATTCTGATTATGAAAATTATATCGATTTTGAGATTCCCTCATCAGGTATCCATTTTTTACAACATGCCTGATATAGACGATATTGTGGTTGTGATATGATCGATATGATCAATATTGGAGTTGGTTTTTGGGTTATCGGAGGTGCTGATTATGAAGATAATATCGATTTTGAGATTACGTCGCCAGGTATAGATTTATTACAGTATAGCAATATGATCGCTATTGGAGTTGGCTTTTGGGTTATCGGAGTTGCTAATTATGAATATTGTATATATTGGGTTGTAAAAAAAGTTCGTAGCGTTTTTTAAGAATATATTTAATTAAAAATTTCAGATACATGTAAATATTTTTAATCAATGATATATGACCCATTTTGATCTATAACTTGTTTCCATCTTTCAGGTAATTTTGTAATTCCGTCCTCCCAGAACTGTTCAGTTTTCTGCACGATGAACTCGTCTATGTGCTTTTTACAGTCCTCGAGCGAGTTATATTGTTACCCGTTGAGGGAGTTTTGGAGAGACCGGAATAAGTGGTAATCTGTTGGGGCAAGATCTGGTGAAAAGGGTGGGTGGGTTATCACATCCCAGCCAAACTCCAATAATTTTTGCCGAGTCTGTAAAGACACGTGAGGACGGGCGTTGTCGTGGTGAAAAACAATGCCTTTGCGATTAGCCAATGCTGGACACTTTTGCTCAACCGCTGCCTTTAATCTTTCCAACTGGGAACAGTATACTGCCGAATCAATGGTCTGGTTGGGTGGGAGGAGCTCATAATAAAGCACGCCTTTCCAATCCCACCAAATGCACAGCATAACTTTTTTTGGATGCAATCCGGCTTTTGGATTCGTTAACGGCGGGTCACTTCGTTTTCCCCAGGATTTTTTTCTCACAGCATTATTTTACAGGACCCATTTTTCATCCCCAGTAAACAACCTCTTTAAAAATGGATCATTAACATTGCGTTTAAGGAGGGAATCGCTGATGGAAATGCGGTCCAATAAATTCTTTTCCGTCAAAATGTGAGGAACCCATACATCGCTTCGAGAAACATATCCGCAGCTCCCAAATGATTTGAAACACTTGTATGTGATATGCCAAGTGTTTTTGCGATATCCCGGGTCGTATAGTGAGGGTTATCGGTCACTAATTGTTGAATTTGTTCGTCATCAACAGTTGAAGGACGACCAGAGCGCTTGGCGTCTTCCAACTCAAAATTTCCGGTTCTGAACCGAGCAAACCACTTAGGGACGGTGCTTTCCCCTACGGCGTCATCTCCATACATGCTGCAAATTTTGTTGACCGTCTGTGCAGCGGATTTTCCTTTTCAGAAATAAAATAGCATTATATGGCGAAAATGAATTTTTTCCTCCTGCATTTTGGACTAACACAATACACTTGAACAATAGAAGATCCCGGTTGAAACTGATGCATAAAAGAACGTGATCTAATCTTTTTTTAGGATATGTAAACATTATTGACCATGTAAACAGGATTAACAAACACAGAAAGGATTAAATTAAAATAATGAAAAACGCTACGAACTTTTTTTACAACCCATTATTTTGAGATTCCCTCATCAGGTATTGATTTATTACAACATGCGCAATATATTAGATATAGGGGTCGGTTTTAGTGTTATTTGAGGTACTGAATATTAAAATTATATCGGTTTTGATATAAATGATATTATGGCCGGCTTTTGGGTTAATATGATTATAAATATGATATTGATTTTAAGATTCCATCGTCAGGTATTGATTTAATACAACATACCTGACATAAACGATAGAGAATGAAAATGATATCTAATTTGAGATCAAACAGCTTAGACAGAATCTCAAACTTGATACATTTTAATAATCCATTGTTTTTGTCTGGTATGTTCTATTATATCAATACCTGATGACGGAATTTTAAAATCAATATCATTTTCATAATCAGCACCTTTTATAACCCAAAAGCCGACCACAATATCGTTTATATTGGTATGTTACACTAAATCGATACCTGGCAAAGGAATCTCAATGTTGATACCATTACAACAACTCGGATATCCCAAAAACCGACCTCAATATAGAAATTATATCAGGCATATTGTAATCAATCGATGCCTGACAACGGAATCTCAAAATCAACATCATTTTCATGATCAGCACCTACGATAACCCAAAAGCCGACCACAATATTATTTATATCAGGATTGTTGTAATAAATCAATACCTAATGACGGAATGTTAAAATCGATAACATTTCACAATCAGCACCTTGGATAACCCAAAAGCCGACCTCAATATAGATTATATCAGGCGTATTGTATTAAATCAATACCTGACGACGGAATCTCAAAATCAATATATTTTATCATATATTTCATTACCTATCGTTTAGTCATGTATGTTGTATTAAATCAATACCAGATGACAGAATCTTAAAATCCATATCATTTTCTTAATCAGCACCTCGTATATCCTAAAAGCCTACCTCAATATCGTTTACATTCGGTTTGTTGTAATAAATTGATACATGATGACGGAATCTCAAAATCGATATAATTTTCATAATCAGCACCTCCTATAACCCAATAGCCGACCTTAATATAGATTATATCAGGCATATTGTAATAAATCGATACCTGTTGACGGAATCTCAAAATTGTTATATTTTCATAATGAGCATCTTGGATAACCTAAAAGCCGACCACAATATTTTTTATATCAGGCATGTTGTAATAAAGCAATACCTGGTGGCCGAATCTCAAAATCGATATAATTTTCTTAATCAGCACCTCTTATAACACAAAAGCCGACTAAAATATTGTGAAAGTTGTAATAGATCGATATCAGAGGGAGTAACCCTAATATCCATATTATTTTGATCATCAGCATCCCTAATAACCTAGTAATCGATATCAGGTAATTTATTACGTACTGATGTGATTTCCATAAAAAGGATTAACCCATTAATGTATACCAATATGGAAAAATCCAAAAATTTTTTATAAATTTATTCCGAAATAATTAATGTTGGACATCTTTATTTGTGAATATGGCCGTATTCATATTCATATCTGTGAATACAAATTTATTTGTATATACACTTGTGAATATGGATTCATTTTCGTATTCACAAAATTGTGATATAAATAAATTTCTATTCATATTCACAAAAAAATTAAGATGAAAATAAATTCATATTCGTATTTATAAATATAAATATGCCCAATTATAAATTCTAAACTTAAAATATTAGCAATGTTTTTTTATATATACAAATTATATTTTTTAGAAATATTAACCATGTATGGATTTTTAGGTAGACAGCCTCACTACCTCCTGCCCTTCTATTGTATCTAAAATGGGCTTGGTTTATGTTCCACAAGATATGATTGATGACCGAGCTCTCTTAAGATCATGGTTAAGATCCTTACCAAGGGTAACATATTTTGATTTATTTATTAGTATTGATCATTAGTCAGTATCATTATTATGATACTGTAATGATCAATAACTTATGTTAGTGTTATAAAATTAAGGAATGGGTAAGTAAAGGTTAAATTACAAATTTAACCTTTGATGAACTACAACAAATAGATACATGTAATAGAAACATTAGAACTAAACATTCTATAGAAATAGAAACATTAGAACCATACGATATTAATGTAAATGAATTCAGCGCTTACATATTTTATGTAATAAATGTATAAACCTTTTGCATTATCATATTTATTGTCAATATTTTAAAATTAAATTGCCAAAGAACCAACTCCAAATACCCAGAATCCCCAATCAGAACCACCTAACACTTTGACGGCAGATCAAGAACCTGGTTTCAATATTTACAAAATAGACAATTATGTTAATTTTGTCATTGGACTTCACTTTCATAAGGACAGACAGGTTAAAGGACCACCTGCGGATCATGTACCTGCACTGATTTCCGAAGTAATCATACTCGACACATCCTATTTATTTCCTTCCACACATCCCAGACATAAGGTCATCGTCATTTTAGACATTGTTCCATAATATTTAGTTTGCAGTCAGTTGGCTAAAGTTTAATTTTATTTTTGAGTTAATTTTAATTTTTTATTTGATTAATTTAAAGTTTTTTTAAAAATAATTGTCAATGAAAATAAATAATTTAATATACATTAATGAACATGTATGGAATGCATCTCTATGCATCCCACTTTCATTGTTTTTCTCATCCACATACCAAACTGTTACAGAATAATAATAATAATAATAATAATAAAGGCTTAACGAACCCGGAGGTTCGATGCCGACACCACCAATCGCTCCCCGCACACCTCCATCCATCGACCGTCTTCCAGACCTAACTTCGATAGATCCGCCCTAACGCAATCCTCCCACCTCCGTCTCGGCCTGCCCCTCGGACGTTTCCCATTCGGCACCGCGCTTATTAATCTTTTCGGAATACGTTCGCAGCCAAGTTTCGCAATTTTACACGCCCATTTTATTCGTCTTGCTGCAATCACGTCAATTATATTTACTGGGTAAAGTTCACTCAGTTCGGCGTTGTGTAAACGTCTAAATTCACCGGTTATTTCATCCCTCTTCGGTCCAAATATTTTACGCAGTACTTTATTTTCAAAAACTCTAAGCCGTTGCTCATCCCTCAATGTCAGCGGCCAAGTTTCGCATCCGTAAACGACCGTTGGAAGAATAATAGTTTTGTAAATCCTAATTTTTAAGTTTTGGGACAGAAGGCGGGAGCTAAGCAATTTCGCGACTGAAAAGTAGCAAGCATTACCGGCTTTTAATCTAGCCTTAATTTCCTCATCGATTTCGTTTTTTCTTGTTACCATCGCCCCTAAATATCTAAATTTCTCTACCTGTTCAAACGTATACCCCCCTACATTGATATCAGCGAAATCCTCATCACTTCTACGACTAACCATATATTTTGTCTTATCCGTATTCATTTCCAGTCCAAGTTCTTGTCCGGCTTTCGTCAACGTTTTTGTGTTTATTTCTATGGTTTCCACGTCCTCCCCAAGCAATACCAAATCATCGGCATATCCAAGCACGGGTATATTCCCTCCCAAATTCAAACCCTTTCCGGTACGTGTCACCTCCCTAATGGAATATTCCAGTGCTAAATTAAATAAAACAGGTGAGAGAGAATCTCCTTGTTTCAAACCAGAGCGGACCTCGAACTTCTCAGAAAAATAATTACCGATTCTAACTTTATTGAACGTTTCAGTCATACACATTTTTACTAAGTTTACTAATTTTTTTGGTATTCCCTGCTCGACCAGAATGTTATACAACTTTTGGCGGTTAATAGAGTCATATGCCTTTTTGAAATCGATAAAAAGCTGATGTACGATTCCGTTATATTCTAATTTTTTCTCTAATATTTGGCGAAGAGAGAATATTTGGTCTACGGTTGATCGGTTTTGCCTGAAACCACATTGATATTCTCCGATAATTTCCTCGGCGTATTCAGTGATTCGACTAGTTAGGATTAACGTAAATATTTTATAGCAAACCGGAAGGAGTGAGATTCCGCGATAGTTATTGCAATCCGTTTTTGATCCCTTTTTGTGAATCGGAATGAGAATAGACTCTTTCCACTCTTCGGGTATCTTTTCTTGTTCCCAGATCTTTTTAACCAAAAGAAATATTTTTGATATCCCAGCTTCCCCGCATGCCTTGATTAGTTCGCTAGGAACATTATCTGTTCCCGCTGCTTTATGAGATTTTAATTTTCCAATGGCTATTTCAACCTCCTCTTTACTCGGTTCTACTACTAACGGTTCAGCACTCTGGTATTCCGAAGAGGAAGATAGATTATTATTTTCCGTATTTAAAATACTATCGAAATAATCCTTGAACCGTCTTAAGATGTCTACCGGATCGGCCAAGATATTGTTATTTTCATCCCTAATTCCAGTTGTAACCGGGCCCGACCGTTTACGAATTCTGTTTATGCCTTCGTACATGGCTTTAACGTTATTCTCGATTTTGTTACTTTCGATCGCTATTATTTTATTTTTGAGATATTCTCGCTTTTTGAATTTTAGCAGTTTAGTTGTTTCTTTTCTTGATGCTCGAAAGTTAGCAAGATTGATTTCGTTAGGAATATTTAACGCTTCTAATTTAGCAGCTTTTCTTTTGTCGCACATGTTAATACATTCATCATCGAACCAAGGTTTATTTTTATTTTCCCTTTTTCCAAGACAAGAGTTACCGACCTCTTTAATACTATCCCTGATACCTTCCCACAACTTATCAATGTCTTCGTTATCCTCGTCAGACGATTCCAACGCCTCAAACCTATTTTTGACTTCCAGTTCGAATTGTTTTCTAACCGTCGGAATTTTTAACTTCTCCAAATTATAATTATCATAATTAAAACCAGCCTCATTTTTCCTATGTATTATAAGTCTCTGGCGAATTTTCGCGATTACTAGTTCATGATCCGACCCGCATTCGGCCCCACGATATGATCGAATATTAATTACGCTATTTTGCCATCTACGTTGAACCAAGACGTGATCAATTTGATTACGGGTTTGCGAATCGGGAGACGTCCAAGTATATTTATGTACATCTTTATGTTTAAAAGTAGTACTTTTGATTATTAGGTTTTTCGAGGTGGCAAAATTTATTAGTCGTATTCCGTTATCATTACTATATTCATGTAAACTTTCTCTACCGATCGTAGGATAATATACTTGTTCCCTCCCTACCTTTGCATTTGCGTCTCCCAGAATAATTTTTATGTAGCCTCGCGGTAGTTTGTCATAAATCGATTCAAGTTTTTCATAAAATTCACATTTAACTTCATCGTCACTATCTTCAGTAGGTGCGTGTATATTGATCAACGCGATTTTAAACCACCGACCCTGAAATATAGCTACCGATAACCTATCTCCGTAAAATCGAATGTCCTTCAACGCGGAAAGTAACCTATTTCTAATCAGAAATCCGGTGCCTAAACAATAGTTTCCGCTCCCACCGTACCACAAAGTGTACTTCCCTTCCCTCAACGAACCCTCCCCTGGCCAGCGGATCTCTTGCAGCGCCACTATATCTAATCTATACCCTATTACCTCATTCGCGACCGATTTTAACCCACCCGCTGTGTTTAAACTTCTTACGTTCCACGTCCCTATGCTTAGATCTATATTTTTCAACTTGCGGCATGAATCCCCTAAAGCAGTCCCCACCCGGAGACCCGAACGGGGGACTAGTTTACCTCCGGATAATGAGCGTTTTACTTTAGGGAGATCCATGACTTTTTTGTGGTGTTTGGGTGAACTAAAAAAATGTGAGTAGGGCGTTCAAACCTACGTCACACCCTCCAGCAAGCCTGGGGGGCCGCTCTCATTGTTGGTCAGCGAGTCCTACGGACTTAGCCGGGAGGAACTTCCTAGGAATTTCCACCGACCATCCCCACATCCGCCACCCGTGGGACGCTCCCCATACGCGGTAATGAGACCCGCGCGAGGACTGTTACAGAATAATTGAAATTAAATAAGTGAAATAAAACATTTTTTTTTAAATGTATTTTCATTTGATAACATTATAAAACTGTTAGGGATATTGAATAATATGTACCTGCCTGTCAGCTTTACGAATATGATTAAAAATTTAATCAACTGACTGACTAGTCTAGGAATATGGTCCTCTGATGAATATATTATGATAATCAGGATCTTGGCATAAAAATCAGTCAATCAATCAAGAAATAAAATGCAATTAAATCAAATTAAACTGGAATATATCTGAACATTTTCAGTAAACAATCCAAACTAGAATTAATATTTTATTACTACATCATAGAAGTTTTCTTTTTACTAACACTTGTAGAGATATTACTGCATAAACTGAAATCATTCTTTATTTTTCTCGTTAACAAACTGGACGATTTACATTGTTATAAAACAAACAGTAAATATGAATTAATCACCAATTGTTAACATGTGTTCTAATCACACAGGCGAGGTTATTATATTTTTTCTCAGGCCATGATATCTATGTGCACTTGGTCAAACCTCTTATCCGTTAATGGAAATTGTCCTAGTGGACTACAAGTACTAGTTTTAGATAGTTGACAACTAGTACATTCCTTGGACCACTGACGAATATCTTTATCAACAGAAGGCCATACAAAACAATCTTTGACCATTTTTGCAGTTTTCTCAGGAGAAGGGTGAGATAGATTATGTAACAGATTGAAAACTGTTTGACGCCTAGCTAAAGGAACAAATGGGCGATTTCGGTCATCACAGTAAAGCATGATTCCAAGTCCAGGAACTGGTTTTTCTGAAAATGTTATGGAAAATTTGTCTGGATTTAGCTTTTCGTCAAATACATCTAACCCAAACTTCTGGTAAAATCTAGGCGGTTAACATACAATAAACTTGATTCCTCTCACTAGGGTGGCAGGATGGCCGAGTGGGCAAACGCATTGCCCCTGACAATTGGCTTATGTTTGGGAACCCGTAGATAGCAAGTTCAAAACCCACAGCCTGGGGAAATTTAATAATGGTCGACATCAATCCCCCACCCACTCCCCTGGCCCGCGAAACTCAGTATAGCCTAACTGGTGAGGAAGGGGAAGAAAAAAACTACTCCACATCATCAAACATACACTTACTAACAAAAGTCTCTGCACACCCTCAAGCTTTTTTTTTATTTTACCTAAAGATACCTTATGAGCCAGATATGGGCAACGAAACTCACATATTTTTTACATAATTTAATCTATTTTAATGACCAACAATTACATTTAATATAATTTATTTAACTTATAATTTATGAGGAAAATTACATAAAATGTCAAAATATTGATGCGCCAAAAGTCTCTGCACGCAGTGGAATTAGCCAAGATACTGATATATATATACAGTTTGCACATTATCCCATTCATCCTCCGGCTAATCCTAACTTGCCAGTGCTAATTTGGGCCCAAACAGTTAAGAGTGTGATAAAAAATGGAGGTTCTAACACCGATTCCCGACCAAATTGTAAATTTAAGGAAACTCATACAACTCATACAGGTAAATAGGACAAATCGTCAACAGGGGCTATAATACGGTAAGGTATGTTCTAAAACGGTATGAAAAACTGGGTACAATGGAAAGTAGATACCGCTCTGGCCGCCCCCCGTACTCCAAGCTCACCACAAGAGGGCTATCATAAGGACTTTGGCCGAAGAACCCCATACGAGTGCTCTAAATTTAGCAGGTATGGTGTAAGAAAATTACAAGATTGGGGTATCTGCACAAACGATCAGAAGAACCCTAAAGGAAGCTGGCTATAATGTGCGTAAGCCTAGGTGTAAGCCATTCATTAGTAAACGAACCGGATATTGAAACTGCAGTTCGCAAAGGAACATGTAAACAAGCCCTTATAGTTCTGGGAACGTGTTTTATTTATTGACGAGAGTAAATTTAACATTCATGGATCAAATGGAAGGGGGAAAGTTTTGAGAAAACCTAACAAAGAGCCCCTGGAAAAAAACATAGTTGGTATTGTGAAACATGGTGGAGGGAGTGTTTTGGTTTGGGGGTGTATGTGTGCTGCTGGAGTTGGTAATTTGAAATTTATCGACGGAATAATGGACCAACACGTTTATATAAATATTTTGAGGAGTAACTAACCGGAAAGTTTAATGAAGTTTGACCTCCAGGAAAAATTCATTTTTCAACAAGATAACGACAGCGCGGAAAGTTCAAGAATAGTTGCTCTGCAATGCTCCACCGCAACTTAAAACACCTCCCTAATCTCCTAAACTTAATCCAATACAACATCTGTGGGATCAACTAGGCCGTCAGAAAGTAAAAATTAAAATAAAGAACAAAGACACTTAAAAAGATTGCTAAAGGAATTGTGGGGTAAAATCACTCCAGAAACTACAAAAAACTAGTTCACACAATGCCAAATAGATTATGAGAAGTGATAAGAAATAAGGTAGGAACGACTACCTATTAAAGTTGATTTGGTATCAATAATTAAGCTTCAAGTTGAAGAAAAATGGTGTGTGCAGAGACTTTTGGCGCATCAATATTCTGACATTTTATGTAATTTTCCTCATAAATTATAAGTTAAATAAATTTTACTAAATTTGATTATTGTTGATTAAAATAGATTAAATTATGTAAAAAATGTGTGAGTTTCATTGCCAATATCTGGCTCGTAACCTATCTTTAGGTAAAATAAAAAAAAAGATGG
This sequence comes from Aelia acuminata, assembly GCA_911387785.2. Lineage (NCBI taxonomy): Eukaryota > Metazoa > Arthropoda > Insecta > Hemiptera > Pentatomidae > Aelia > Aelia acuminata. The sequence goes on from OU426980.1 coordinate 146,573,149, forward strand.
AGGGTGTGCAGAGACTTTTGTTAGTAAGTGTACCTAGGAAACTTAACTGCTGATTTCATTTAACTAACATTATCAAATTTATTTTTAATTTACTCTCTTTCATTATTAAAGTAATTCCTATAATTTTTTATCATTAGAAAAAAAAAATATTTAAAGTGCCTTTTATCTTTCTATTTACGTATTTTGTTTTTTCTATTTTATTTTCCTTCATTATTATTACAGAAAATTCCTATAATTACATCTTAATTATTATATTTGGTTATTACATTTTGACTGATCTATGTCCTATCCAATGTCCAATGTTTTCTCATCTTAACTCAGGTATGAATTTGGGTTACTCTACCACAAGTAGAGTAACACTCTAAATCTTTATCTTGCCCTTTGAATCATATTGAGAATCACAGGTTGGTGTTCAGTATGTTAATAGACGTTCAGTTCGGTCCATGGATGATCTGCTTCTGGGGAAGAAAAAGAGATCCTCAGAGCCAGCTGATTCTAAGCAGCCAAAATCCATAGCCTAGACCAGTTTGTCACTGTCCTCGAACCCGAAAGAGCATTGGTGTGAAGGACAGTGCCAAATTAGCCCCAAGGGGATTGGTTATGGAGATATGGGCAGTTTGCCTCTGCAGCATGGTGACAATGATTGCGGCAATGTGGCATGTGGCCAACCCTCTCCAGGCTGTCAGAGCTCCAGCAAGCAACATTGCTCAACAGGCCAAAGGATTCATTAGGGCTGTTGCACCATCTGAAAAAAAAAAAAAAAAAAAAAAAAAAAAAAAAAAAAAAAAAAAAAAAAAAAAAAAAAAAAAAATGTAATTTTATGGATTATGTGGCACTTATCTTAACTTAGCCTAGTAGCTCCACAATATCTTTTTCTAACTGATCATTATTAATCAACTGAGATATTCATTTATATTCATCTTTTCCCTCGTCCTTTTTCTTCCACCATTTAGCTTCATCATCTCATATGAAGTTCACGATCTGTCAGCTTTCACTAATACATTAAAATTAAATTCACTAATACAAATTCATTTCAATATATCAGGAAAATATTATTTAACTATTGCATTATAATTTTATATATGTGAATATAAATATATGTGATATATTTTATTTAATATATAATTACATTTTATATAACATAATATTATTATATTTTATTAACTATATTCTAATAGTTCTGGTATAGCCCAAAATAACTTTGTTAAATTCAAAAGTTTCATTTGGAAAATTTTTGTAATGTACCGCAATCAATTCAAACTTAATTCAATAAATATACAACTTTTCACTTTCAGGTTATGAGGCTTTATTCGAAACGTTTTAGAGTTCTTTTCAATCGCTATGCATTAAACAGCATCATTTTCATTACAAAAATGGACATGAATCACATAATACCCATCCGAAAGTTTAACATGCTAAAATCATACTTCAAGGTTCTGGACTGTTTCATAGATCCACTAAGGGATACTCCTAGTTTGTCAAAAGAACGGGAACAATTAATGGGTAAGTTTTCATTTGTATATTTATCAGTATAAATATAACAATAAATAATGAAGAAAAACAAATTTTGTATTCTAAATTTGATTTTGTACATGAGATGTTATACATATAGGATAAGGACAATGTTTAGCAGTGCAGGAGCTCTCTCTCTCTCTCTCTCTCTCTCTCTATATATATATATATATATATATATATACATATATATAGAGAGAGAGAGAGAGAGAGCGAGAGAGAGGGAGAAAGTATATATGCAGGAGCTCTCTCTCTCAGAACAGGACACGTCAGACCGAGAAACAATACCAAGGAAGAAGAGACTGTTAATGCCATGGCTGCAGGTAAAGCGGGCCTTAGTAGCACAGTGTCCCCGCAACAGATTCTTTGATTGTGGGACAAAGGCGCACATCACTAGACAATGTCCCTACATATATTAAAGAAGGGAACAACATAGGGTGGAACCAATAAAAATGAATGTCCAGCAGGTGCGGAAAAGAAATGGCTTACCGACGGGAAGTGGATCGTCAAGGGAATCCGCGGAGGAATCAGAAGAGATTGATGGGTGACAGAGGGGAAGATGTGAGAGCAGCCGAGGTGTAAGGAAACGCGGGGGAAGCTGAGGAGAGTGCAGGCAGAGGGGGGACCACACACTGGTGAGTTGCAACATAAAGATTGAATGTGGCTGGTTGCCTATAATAGAAGTGATAAGAGGAGTACAGTGCTTCGTGGACACCGGGAGCTCTAACATCATCATGACCAGAGGAGCACTGAAGCAGCTATACGGTGGAGAGAGGATACCCCAGATCCAGACCCCAGTAGGCTGATCACCCTTGGTAGCCTTTGTAGAATCCAAGGGGAGTAGGAGATAGGGCTAGATAGATGGGCAGCCTGAAGTGGCATTTTAGGGGTGCATGTTATAAGCCGCATGCCCTGAGAATATCATAGGGTGTGACTCACTGGGTAAGGTATCCATTGTGAGCGGTAGAGAAAAAGAGCACTGCAGGAGAGAACAAAGAGAAATATCGCGTTGTGATAGACCACCGAAAGTTAAGTAAAAATATCATCGATGAAAAGTATTCAATCCCTAGGTTTGAGGAGATCCTGGACAGGCTACAGGGAGCAACAATATTTAGTACATTAGACTTGAAAGCTGGGTATCACCAATGAAAACACACCCAAAAGACAGACATAAAACAGCGTTCACATTTGAAAGGGGTCACTATGATTTTACTAGGATGCCTTTTGGCCTAAAGAATGCTCCGATAACATTTCAGAGTCCTATGGACGAATTTTTAAGAAAAATAGATGTATCAATGTGCCAAATTTACATGGATGACCTACTAGTGTTTTGTAAAATGGAGGCCGATCAGATAAAATCCTTAAAGAGCGTATTTGAGAGAGTACGGCAATTAGGCTTGAACCTTTCGAGTTAAAAGTCACTGTTCGGTCAGGTGCATATACATTTTTTAGGCCATTCAATTTCTAAAGAAGGAGTCAAACCGGATGCTAATAAGGTGGAGGCAATAAGAAAGATAGCAATACCACGGGATGTAAAAGGGAACCAAAGACTATTATGAACACTCAACTCTTATAGACAATTTGTGCCTGAAATGACGGAATATCTCTACCTCTGAGCAACCTGTTAAAGACGGGTGACAGTGACACCACTAATGGTAGACAACATTAGGTAATGTGTGGCACAACTTCAGGAGGAGCCGATACTCACCTTTCCTGATTTTAGGAAGTTGTTTACGATAACAACCGATGCAAGCGAATATGCACTGGGGGCCATGTTATTCAAGGGAGGAAACAACGGGATTAGAATACTCTAGCAGGTGTCTTACAGATGTGGAAACCAGGTGCAGTGCCTTGGAACGAGACCTATTGGGAATCGTGTGGGCTATTGATCACTTTAGACCATGTGTATTAGGGAGGAAGTTCCATGTTCATACTGACCACAGACCTCTTCAGTAGGTAGGGATATCAAAGGAGTCGTCAGCAAGGGTAACACGCTGGAAAAAATTCCTTACACAATATAATATGGACATAATTTATAAGCCAGGGAAAGAAAATGTAGTGAGAGCAATAACGGTAAGTGCCAAAGAGAAAGATAAAGGGAAATCATTCAGGGACGTGAGACAGTTTTTAACGGAGTGGACGCCAGAAGGAGATGGGGAACAGGGTGCTATGGAACCGGGCAAGGGAAAGGACACTTCAGAAGGGGAAACCCTGATTGAGGAGCTGCCAGCTGATATGGAGGAACTGGAGGAAATTATAAATGATAAAAGCCAGTAGATAATTTGGAAAACCAGAACCTCAGGATTAATGAAAATGCTATACCACACAAACGGGAAAAGCAGAATCACGACCATCTGATCAGCGCTGGGAGTAAGGGATGACGAAATCTGTTGGACACTCAAAGATGCTTCTAAACACAGAAAAACTTGCCATCTTTTCGTGGGTAACGCAAAAATGGAAGAAGATTATAAGAATATGGCAATCAGAGCTGATCGGAATAGATAAGAAATTCATACGCTGCAAAGTCATGGTACAGACCCTGAGAGATGAAGAAGAGCAGAAAGAGATAACACTTTCTTATCACCAGGGGAAGACAAATTATTGTGGAGTGAGCTAAACACTTCAGGCATTGCGTCTGAAATATTTCTGGTGGGGGATAAAGAGAACCATCACAGAGATCATAGGAGTGTGTGAAGTCTGTCTCAGGACCAAATACGATAGACATCCACCCAAAGGGAAGCAAGAAGAAACACCCACAGCAGATGCACCGTTGTGACCTACAAATCGGCACATTTGCCGGGAGAGGTTAAAGTTGGTTACAATGATAGACCTCTTTAGTAAAATGAAAATGGCATTCCAAGTACAGGAACGGTCAACAGAAGCAATAATAGGAGTATTGCAAGTGGGGTTCCACTTCTACGGTGTGCCTAACCGAATTTCGTCCAATGGGGGAAGGGAATTTGATAAGCCAAGATTAGGGAAGAAATGAAGAGCTTGGGGATGGTGTTGCATCTGAACACCCCAGGTCACCCAAATAGCCGAGGAAGAATAGAGAGACATATGGGACCCTTAGCGAACCTCAGAGGGTATATCAGCTTGAGAAGGGATTGGAACCAGACGTGGGTATACAGAAAGCAGTAATTGCGTATAACCATTCTATGCATACCGTCACAGGGTGCTCACCAGAGTTGAGCATATTTAAATAAAAATGTAATGATGATTATGACTAATAATCAAAAATGTGAATAATGATTGTAATCATCATTCAGAAATCATTCTTTACCGCGGAATCATTAGTCATGAATTGTATTAATCGTTGGTCTTGGAGTATTCATGAATATAATGTATTCAACAATCATGAATAACCAATATTCATTATTAAATGTTAGTCATTAATCATGATTAAGAAGAATTCATTATTCATGATTATTAATTACTCATTCATCATGGCTAATGGGAATTCACTACTCATGATTACAGATCATTCATTAATCATAAATAACAAAAATTCATTAATCATGATTACAAAAAAGATCACAATTCTGAGTCTTACTATTCATGAATGATGATTGAAAATTTGTTTGCTCTTTCCATTCTTGTCAATAGACCTTTACTAAAACCCATTGGAATTAGGGTCTATTTCTTTACTTGTGACTTCAAATTCTGTTCAGTTGACTACACCCACTGCTTAGGACTTGTTCTTGCTTATTAGGACAACTTTTAATTCAGAAATGCATCCTCGTATTTTAAATTTAAGTGAATAATGCTTATGAATATATCATATTCATGATTGATGATTGGTGAATATTTGTTATTCATGATTGATGAATATTAGGTATTCATGATTCATGAATATTATATTAATTCTAGCTCATGAATATATTTTATTGATCAATAATGACTAACTGAATTTATCAGTATTCGTTAATCATGAATAACTGAATACCAGTTATTCATTATTCATTTCAAATGAAACCATAAACACTCAATAATCATTAAAAGTACTCCGTACTGATTATGAATAATGGTTATTTATTATTCATTTGTTTTATGATTACCAATTATTCATATTCATTAATCATTATTCAAATTACAATTTGCCCAACTCTAGTGCTCACAATTCGAAATCCTATTTGGGCTGCTTGGACGGCAACAGGACTACTGGGGCATGATGGTGGATGAGGAAACAATCGGGAGAATGCTTAACAATAAAATGAAATTGGATAAACTGTGGGAGGGGGTCCGAAAAAAAATCAATAAAGAGAAACACAACCATGTAGCATGGGAGAACTTAAAAGACTTCATGGGGAAAATAAAAATCTTACTCAGAGAGCACAATATGGTGACCATTGAAAGTATAAAGGATCCAAGAAAATGAAAAACGGTTCACATAGAAAAGTTAAAACTTCCATTAGTTTTTATTTAATTTATTAGTTTCAATTTAGTTTAAATGAAAAATATCATACAACATATAACTACTTAAACCTATAAAAGTAAAGAAAATTAGGAAATTAGGATTGTGATAACATTAATAAAAGAATATGAAAGAGGTTTAATGAAATTAAATTATACATTAAAAACAAAATGGATAATACTACCGTGATAAAGATACAGTGATACATTTTCTCTTAATTAATGAGTCCCAACATCTAAGAAGAGTTTTAGTATTAATACTTCATTTATTACTTTTATGCTATTCTTACTTCAATAACTATAATCTTACATTTTTAAAAATTTTATGTTTATTTTTATCTAATATATTTAATTTTGTTTAATGCTTCACACATAGATGATGTTTGTTTTTACAATTTCTCTGGTTAGTTTTTTTCTGGCTCTTCTCATTTAGCCCTGATGATGACCTAAAATTTGGGTTGAAACTTTGGCAAAAATAAAATATGTGATTCTTACATATTAGTGCTATTTATTTTGACCGCACCCCCAACCATTCCCTCTTCTTTAGTATTTTAATTTTTAACACATTTAGTGATAAATTCAGCTCAATATCATTCTTGAACTTGTTGAATGATCTGGACACACCGACACAGAATGATTTATTATTTATGGATGTACGATGTTTCGTAACAATGAGAGCATGCTTCAAATACTTAGTACTCTTATCGTGGATTTGGGAGAAGAGGAACTGCTCATATCTGTAGATATCTTGGATTCCGAGTCTTGAGAATTTTACTTATCATGAATAGCAATGCTGCTTCTCTTTTTAGTTCATACTTTCATTCAATTTAGTAATACGGTGATATGTGCTGATCTATCTGAGCTTTAAGTATGTATCTGACTACCGCATTCTGGCTTCTTTGTAACTTATCTAAAAGAGTTTCAGATATTCCGGAATAGACCACGATTGCATAATGCAGATGAGATAATAACGGAGATTCTACTAGTAGTTTCTTTATTTTTATATAGATTAAAATTTACTCTCTTGAGAATTTAAAGAGAACTATAAATTTTTCTGCAAACATTCTGAACTTGATATTTCCATGCCAAGTTCAATTTTAATTCCCAGAACTATATTTTAATTTAACTTGAGAGTTATATTTTAATGCATGGGTTCCTATTTTTATTTCATCCATTTTCTCCATATTAATATTTTTCAACAGAGTTTTAAAACCTATGATAATATCTCACCAGTTCACTTATCTTTTTAGGTCCTTGTTAATTCTTGCTATTGTGATATTTAGGTTATTCAGGTCACCTTCTAAATATATCTGGAGATCATCTACGTACATTATAAATTTAGAAAACTAAAATCATTCTGCAAGTGAGTTGCTGAAGATTGTGAAAAGAAGACCTGATAAGCTGGATCCTTGTTGTTATTTATTTATTTATTTATTTTATTTTATTCATTTATTTTTTATTTATTTTATTTTTCTTCCTGAAGGTTTTTTTTATCATCATTTTGCTTTTACTTAAATAGGACTTAATGAGTTTCAAAATGTTGCTATTGAAATTCATAGTTTTTAGTATAGCCAATAAAAGGTCATGATCAATGCAGTCTAATCCTTTAATAAAGTCCATTAACACTAAGATTGTGACTTTTCTATTGTCCATGTTTTTTTCTGATATCATCTGTAACTTTGATTAATGCTGTTTCCGTAATATGTCCCACTTAGTATTCCGTTTGATAGCTATTAATGATTTTATTTATATTGACAAAGTTGTACATATATTTGAATAAGAGTTTGTCAAGTATTTTTCCTGGAACTCACAATATGTTCATGGCTTTAAAATCATCTACTTTCCCTGATTTTGTCTTCTTTTCTAAAAGCCTGCTAACTGCTGATTTCCATAAATCTGGATAATTCCCATCTACGATTATCTTATTGAAAATATGCATTAACACTGGACAAACTGTAGAGGCAATGTGCTGAATCATGCAGGTTTCAATTATATTATAGTATTATTATATTATAATCAGAGACCGATGTCTTCATAACTTTTTATTTTTATGAACATAAATTCCAACTCCACCAGCTTCCTTACTTAGCTTTCCTATCATGCCTAATAAAATCATAATTGTTGAGGGTGACTTGTGAGTTGAATGGGGGTTTGAGAAAAGTTTCCAATAGGCATATTACTTCTGAAATTTCACTTGAAAAAATTCTTTAAATTAATCAAAATTTGCAACTGATAATTGTACATTGCAGTGGCCTATTTTAATTAATTACTATAATTATTAAGCTGCATTTTGAGTTTATTGTGTTCCTCTATTATAGGAAAATAAATTTTTAACCCTTTAACAACTAAGCACTCGGAACGTAAGTTGCACTGAGAAGCTAAGCGGGTCTGCTGGCTTTTACACTCCCCAAGCTAAGGCGTGCAGGCCACTCTCCTCCGCTGACTGCCTCAACTTCTTCAACTCCTCATAACCATCTCCGACTATTTCTTAATGTTTTATTTATTTTTTATGATTCTCTAATACCTTTATCATTATTTCAATAAATTAAAATGCTAGATTATCGATTGCAAAAACAGATTACATGATTTAAGAAGGTAATGATGAACAATAATATTATAATGTTATTACTTTATATACATTTTTTTAAATTTAATTAATTTTTTAATAAGTAATATTTTTTTTATTTGAAGTAATATTTTAATAATATACTAATGTTTAGATTGATAAAAAACTTCCGATCCTCTTTTTAGATGCGGGTTTTGGACCGCCACCAGTGGTGGATCAGTCCCCGAAAAGTGGGCCACAGGTTCTAGTTCCATGGGCTCCTAAGAAAGACTGCCCTTCTCTGAACTTTCATTCAAAATCTCCTTATCAGTGAACACTTTTGGCGACAAATAACACCAAAACTGGAGAAATAATAGCGAAATAAAACAGTGAATATCACAAAAAAACACAAAGGATTATCGCTCAGAGCGTCTATAACTCGAAACAAATAATGGTAAATATGTCCTTCAAGACCCCTGAAGGGAGCCGGGGGAGGGATAAGTGACAGAAAAAAAAATTTAGCAGGTAAAAAAGAGGTGAGACGGGCTTCCCCGAACGTACGACCCAGATTCTCCCAGCGGCTGCTAGATGTGCTTATTAAGTCTCCGTAGATACGCTACGATTTGCCTCTGTCACGATAAGTTATCTCGTGTGAAGCTGAGGACGTTAAATAAGTGTAAACTGATTGCGAGATTTATCGTCTTCCATTTGTGGGGACCTACTTTTTTTTCCAAAATATATCGTCCAGAGCCATGAAAGGGTTAAACAAACAAAAATAATTCTAAATTTTAAAAACAACAATTATATTTTACAATAATTATGAGGCAGCTAAAGAGTGTTTTGGAATTTTAGTCTTTCTTGATGCATAGTTTCATTCTTTTATTATACTGTAGCACATTTATAATGTTTCATAATTTTAACAATTTTCACATCTCTTAATAGTTTTTTATTTTCATAGATCAAGTTGTGATTGACGTAAACTTCATCAGGCTCTCCGTCAAGCAATCCAAAATCCTGTTGTTATAGTATAGTGTTCCCTTCAGAGAATACTTAAATACTTTTACTTGAATACTTTTTTATTTTTGTCAGTGAATCAGATGAAGAGGCTGCTTTCTTTGAGCATACTGATTTGCTTCCCCATCATTCCCAGGCTTCCTTAGGAAAGTTGTCCCCATAGTCTGCTGGGGGGGGGGGATGTAATGTATATACTGCACATTACATCTCCCCCCCCCCCCCCCCAGCAGACTATGGGGACACCTTTCCTAAGTATACTTTAGCCTGGACGACCTATAGGGCCACCACATTCCTATGCCAAATATTTAACAAATATTATAAATACTTTACAAAATTAATAATTTAAACATTATCTATCATTGAGCAGGTTTACTGAAATTTCACTTGATGAATTTTTAAATAAATAACATTATTCTTAACCTAAAATGAATGTACATGATTATATAGTTATAATTCCGAGAAAAATTTATTTAGATTCTAAATGTTATTTTTTTAGCATATATTTGTAATTGCATAACTTTAATTTGTTATTAAATTAGAATTTAAGTATTATTTTTGTTCTATTTGTTGTACGGGGAATACCCCATAAAAATAAATAAAGAAATTATTATTATTATTATTATTATTATTATTATTATTATTATTATTGCATAATTGTATCCGTTTATTGCATACGTGTATTTTGGAATAAGATTACTGTCAGTAAATAATGATATAAATATAGCTATCTTTAATAACGAATATTAAGATTCCAAACGAAATTTTATTACCATTGAGTGAACTTTTACTGAAGTAACGGGCGTAATAATCGTGAAATTTATCGCCATAAAACACCTACAACTACTACTACTACTTTACTGAAATATTGTTCAAGTTTGCAGGTTACATGTGAATAAACATACTATCTATAGTATTAATCTTTTAGCATCTTTTAATGTTTCAATAAAAATATTATTTTCAGTCAAATTGTTCAGTGGATGGTTTGTGTATTCTACAGTTTGGGGAATAGGAGGATCATTGGATAATAATGCCAGGAATCTGTTTTCAAAATTTGTGAAGAGAAAGATGAAAAAACATCATTGCTCCCCTGGAGCACCTTATTGTAGTTTATATGAAGCCTGGTAAGTCATTGATTCTCTATACCTTTTCATATATAGTAACGATATTCAATTTAGTTTACTGCTGAAAAAATCATATTTTAAATGTTTTAAAATTTTCTTCCGAGGCGCCCAATATATGTTTCACGTCAAAAATACTACTAAAGAACTAAAGTTTTATAAATCATTAGTTTCTATCTTAAATTTTATTTAACCTATGATTATTTGATTTTTTTTTTTTTTTTTTTTTTTTTAATCGCACAAAGATACTTGATTTAAATTATTTTCATATAGAGACTGTAGTTACAAACAGATAAAGGGGAAATTAAACCGAAACCGTGAACCAAATACATAATGTATATCTTACAAAAAAAAAAAAAAAAATAATTACATGATAAAAAAAAATTCAATTTGTTACAGGTTCGATCAGGGAGGATTTTTCGATCCACAAATTATCTCACCAAGCGTTAAACGTGAATATAAGTATTCTTTCATAGACTTTAGACTCCCGACCGTCCTGAAATATTGGGATCCATCTTGGGTACCATGGTATGGCAAGGGTCAACAAAATGTGTTTAATGCGACCAGTAGATACAGTAGTAAGTATATTGGTGTATTTTTCTACTTTTATTATAAATATAAGAAGATTTCACTTCCCAAACATAACTCATATTTTACTGAGTGTAATGTGGGGCTCATTTAACTCATATCCTAATTTAAATTCATATGAAACTTACTATAGGATATTAGGAGTAGGGTAGCTCAAACAATAGTAGCTTGGCTAGTAGCAGTTAAAATCTGCTATACATCACTTAATTATATAAGCTATGATCAAGGAATAGTACTACATTAGTTATATAAGTAGCATCAAGTGTATGACTTACATCAATGGATTTTTATACATTAATTCCAATTTTTAAAATACTTTCATTAAATCTATTACCTAGCTATAGAGTAAGGATCTGAGAGTTAATTGCCTTTAAGATCAACCAAAACGGAAATTTGAGTATTACTGTTATGTAGAGGTTGCTTGGTAGATTCTATTCCAGACTTCTTTAGCATTGTGCCATATTAAAAGTAATTTATTTTTATAATAATTACTTTTAGCAATTTTATTTAAAGTGCTAATTATGATATTAGCATAGCAAATTACGATATTTTAAATAATATTCTCTCCAACCAGTATCCTTAGGATTCTTTAGAACTTTTAAATATAATTTGTCTCTGAATCTATTTGATGTAACCAAGCCCTTAGTAATTCATACTTTTAATTTAGTGTGATTACTTCTTTTAATGCTCATGTCTACTTTACGTTTAGAAATGTAATAATCTAAAATTGATAAAAAATTACTCAAAGCTAAATCGTCATCACTACTTTCATTGTATACATTTATCCAAATTTCATTCTCCAGTAAAGAGCACAATATTTTTTAATCTATTTTATTATGCTTGTTGGTAATTATTTCGTGTAATTAGTTTTTTGGTTGAAGTTTTTGAAAAAATATGATCAATAAATGAAGAAATAAAATGGGATTATTTATTAATGGGAAGAAATTGAAGCTTGCTAAACAATTCAAATACTCGGTGGCATAATGGCTATTAGCAATATGTTAATATTTGTATCTCCACAAAATATGCATTTTGGATTAGCCAAAACTGATTTAAAATAGTCATCCAAGCTAGCAACAAACTAATTTATAGGCCAATTAAAAGATTTATAAAATGCAAATATAGTTATAATATTGTCCATTATTTCTATTTCGCAAGCTAAAGAATTGCAGTTATCTATTGGATTTAATTTTACATCAATTACTTTTATGTTTGACTTAACATATAAACTAACACCTTCAGCCTTATTTTTATGTTGAGTTGACATATAATCAATCTAACCTGGGGGATAATGTTTACTCTCTTCATTATTCCTAGTCTCAGCAAGTATTATTACATCTAAATCAAAATAGATAAAAATACCCTTAATTAGTCGAATTCCTTTTTTATACTTCTCATATTTAAAACAATAATTTTCAAGCTGTATTTAGACAGTGTAATATTAAGATCCAGACTACTATTACATACAAATGTATCTAAACCAGTTTGTAAATTATCTACAGTTTGATTACATTTATCAATCATTTTAACCATTAAATTTTTTGTGCTCAATAAAGTTAGCAATCTAATCAAGTAAGAAAATTTTATATAAATAAATTATAATTTATTTTATATAAATTACCAAAGATAGGATTGAGAATAAACTGATTGAAAGACATGTAATGATTATCATGAATGAAATTAACATCGAAGCATTTTGTACTATTTATACTAAAAATGAAATTTTAACTAAAAAATAGGAAAAACTTTGAATACATAAATTTTCATATTTCAAATATCTATTTTTGATTTTATGACAACTGTAGAATCTTGGTTTCTTTTTTTTTCAAAAACTTTTCCGTGTTTGAACCAAACATATATATAATTTTTCTTTGTTTGCTCATTTTTGACATCCTGAAAAAGAATAAAATTAGCGGCAGTCATACTTTCATTTATGTAAATATTTTGTGGATAACCATCTATCCAGCCTACGTCCCGTGTGTTAACATTACCTTTTTGACGAGCCGGATTTAGAAAATCATCCTTATCCCATCTTCTTAAAAAAACTAAAGCAATATTAGAAGCATGGTGTTGAATTTAGGGTTAATACTATAACAAAAATTAATTTATTTATCACTGATTTCTATATGTAGAAATTTGCACAATTAAATGATCAAAGCAGAAATATTTTCATAATCCTTTTTAGAAAAACCATGAATTTCAACATATTTTTGAATAGATTGATGTTCAAAAGTATTTAATTTACATTTCAATAAGGAATTTTCACTCATAATTTTGTCATATTCAACATATAAAGTATCTATTTTATCATTAAGAGAGTGGAATTCTTTGGTAAGATTTTTTATACCGTTTTTATTTTCCTCAAAAATTTCAGAAAAATGGTTCAAGATGAGTTTTGAAATCTTTATTGTTACGATTAAACTCAGAACTTAATTTCTTAAATTCCTCAATAATTTATTGTAAGTTACCAGTATTAGAAGATAAATCCATTTTTTCTTCTATTTTAAGGGATTTTCTCTTTTCAACAGTACAATTTTAAAGATACCAATCTTTATTTTCTTGCTGAAGGTAGGTCAAATCGTCCTTAGTTACATTAACATAGCCTAAATGATGGATCTTTTGACACGTAACACATTTAATTTGAAGTGCATGATGAGCAAAAACGGCATTAAACAATTTAAAAACGGCACAATTATTATTAGGTTTAGTTTTTAAAAAGATACAAAATAATGATCAGTAGTGATACGACTTGATAATGACAGTTAAAGCAATCACGTTCTGCACTGAACGGCGATGGGACTGATACTGATTTTAGGAATTGATTAATTCAATTTTAAGTAAAAAATATTGAATATGGATTTATAGTACATATTATTAATTCTTGCAATGCATTTTTTAGGTTTGGTTGAGGAAGTTCCCGCTGAAAGTCGCTGCCATGGGGACATTATCAGAGGCCTAGTAGAGCACAAAGTTCATGTTCTCTGTGTTGGACCACCTTCCACCGGGAAATCGAGAACCATCCTCAACTCAGTTTACACACAACTCTCAAAGGATTTCTCCTATGATACGGTAGTCTTCACAGGAGCATCCACCGTCGATAAGATTCAAGTAATACCTATTTACATGTGATTTAGAACAATATAGTCAAGCAAAAAAAATTTATTGCATACTCTAGTAAGAAACTACAGCATTAATTTCGGTATATAATTATGGTATCTTTCCAATATCAATCGCTAGGATCCAATTAGAAAAGAATGCATTCACGACTAAAACATAGCTAAAAAAACTGCAAGATATTTATTGATTTCATTAATAAAAGTAGAAAAAAAGAAAAGGAATAAGATTGCTGCTTTACACATAATTTATAAGATAATAACGCTTTACACTTTACACCTGGTTTAAACTAAATATCCCATCCTATTCAATAAACATTACGCTCATGTTAGTTTGAGGGTAAAAATCCTTTAAGAATCCCCTTCCTCCAAATCCTCGTCTAGAAGAACTTTTCGTTGAAATCATCTCTGATGCTTTTGTCTACTTTACATAACAGATTACCACCCTCCGCATGTCCGATTTGATCCTTCCTTTGAATCGAGGAATTAACTACATCCCGTTATTCAGTAGTGTAATAATTGCCGGTGAACTTTATACGAATCTAATTTTCTGACAGATGTTATCTTAAAGTCGTCATCCACTCTCTTTGTACATCTAGTTTGTCAACCCATGGTTAGTTGTGCGACTGAACCGTCTACTATCAAAGAGTTTAGACAAACAGAAATTAGCACGGTTAGCTGCCATTATTCTGTATTTTACTTCTTCTCCCTCATCCAAGGTGTCATTGATCACTGATCCCAAGTACTTAAAGCTTTTAACCCTCTAAAATCTGTAGTTCCCAACTATATAATGACTCTGCAGATGACCTAGGTTCTTCCTCAATATATGTATCTGGGTCTTATTCTTGTTGATTTGGATGCCCATTGTTCTCCCTTCTATCTCAAGCACCTTTAATGTATTAAGAATTCTTTTTTGACTCCTCCCTACAATAACAACATTGCCTGGCGTGAAAAAAAGCCCTGGCCTTTTTAAAGCTGCATTTAGGACAATATTGAACAGCATTGGGGCCAGTTAATCCCCCTTTCTGAGTCCTGAGCTCACTAGGAATACATACATACATGTTCGGCGCAACAACTCGTCACCGAGTCCGGGCCGCCTCAAGTAGTCTCCGCCAGTTGGCTCTATCCCGTGCAGCCGCCCTCCAGTCCAGCACGCCGAGAAGAGTCCTAGCATCTTCAGCCACACCATCCATCCACCTTACGTTCGGCCGTCCCACTCTTCTCGTTCCTACAATCTCCTCCTTAATTACTTTTTTCGGGATCTCGCCATCATCCATTCTGACCAAATGGCCAGCCCATCGAAGTCTTCCCAATTTAATGACTTTGGAGATCTCGTTTTCTTGAAAGAGCTCATACAGTTCCAGGTTCTTTCTTCTTCTTCATGTCTCGCCTATTTTGATGGGTCCATATATCCTCCTCAATATCCCCCTTTCGAACACCAAGAGCCGCTTTTCATCCGCCTTCTTAATGGCCCAGGCCTCCAAGCCATAAGTTAGTACTGGGCGGACTATTGTCTTGTACAGACTTATTTTGGTCTTCCTTGAAAGATAACGATTTTTGAAGTTTCTGGATAAGCTGTAGTAGCACCTGTTGGCGGTTATTATCCTACGTTTAATTTCTTGGGAGACATCGTTTTGGGAGTTTATTTCACTTCCCAGGTAGACGAAGTTGTTGACCACCTGGAATCTGTACTGACCTACCTCAAAGTACTCTTCGGTATTGTTTCTTAGCCCTCCAACCTGCATATACTTTGTTTTCTGCTGGTTTACTTTTAAACCGAATTTTCTTGCAGCTTTCTCGAGGGCAAGAAATGCTTCCCTTAGGGCTCCTTTGGACCTGGCCATTATGTCCAGGTCGTCAGCATATCCCAGCAACTGCACCAGTCTGTTAAACAAGGTTCCCCCAACCTGAATTCCTGATCTCCTGACAGCTCCCTCTGCGGCCAGGTTGAAGAGCAGGCATGCGAGCGCATCTCCCTGTCTCACTCCGTTGTCTGTGAAGAACTCCTCCGATACATCGGCTCCGATGCGTACCACACACTTTGAATTCCTCATGGTCATTTTTACCAGCCTTGTCAGCTTTTTATATATTCCCATTTCCTCAAGAATCTGGTAGAGCTCCATCCGATCCACACTGTCGTACGCGGCCTCGAAGTCGACGAAGAGGTGGTGAGTCGTGATCCGGTATTCCTTACACTTCTCACTAGGAATGAGTTTCCACAAATCTTGACATTGCCAACTGTGTCCTTCATCATAACTCAGATCTGCTTAGCTGGGATTTCCATTTCTCTCAAAGCTTGGCACAGTTCCTTCTTGATGACGGAAGTATGCAGCCTTATAATCTATGAAGAGTAGCCACGTACTATTGTTAAATTCCTTCATTTGTTCCATATTCTGCCTAAGCGAGAATATGAAAAAAAGGGCCAATTGGCTATAAATCCACCTTGGTATTCTCCAATATGTGGTTCCACGTATGGGATGAACCAGTTTGTAACACAGTTGAGAACTATTTATATCCTAAATTTAGTAAACTGATTCCCTTATAATTGTTGCGCTGAGTTGAATCACCTTTATTCTTTAAAAATGGGGCACCCCTTATTCTTAAGGCATTTTTTCTGAAGTCCAAATTGTTCTATGATCCTCGTTATTTCTTCAGCTATTATTGAGCCTCCTGCCTTCAGAAATTCTTCTAGGATGCTATCTGATGCAGGTGCTTTATTTATTTATTTATTTTTTTTTGAGCTAATAGAAAATCAATTGTATATCAGTGCTGTTAGGTGAAACTAACTCACTCTCATTTTCATCTTCTGGTGAGTCATCAGTTTAGGATTAAGGAGTTTCTTGATCATTTCTCCATCTTTCAAGTATGTCCTGGTCCACAGCTAATAGCTTACTCTGGCATTCCTAATCATTGAATTGTTATTGTAGCTTTTATTTATGGCCTTGCCTTCTTAAAAAAAAAATGTTCGCCATATTATTCCTTCTTGGGGCCTCACTAGCCTTCAACTTTTCTAGTAGCGCCAGTTTCTTTTTTTTTTTTTTTCAGTACTGACTTTGCTTTACTTCTAGCTTCTTTGTACTGTTTCCTTCTATAATCTTATTCCTTGGGTCATCTTTGTCACAACCATATAGTGGCCTGAGTTCACAGGTGGTACATGGTATGATATAACAGCGTTTACTGAGTTGGAGTGCCTGATATCAATGTGTGATCTATTTGTGTATCCAAACCATTTTGCGAGGTCCAAGTTTCCTTGTGTTTGTTTTTGTGAGGAAAGATAGTACTCATTAGCAAACAACATCAGAAGGCTGATCAATCGTTCTCCATTTTCATTTGTCTCATGATACACACTGTGTCTTCCAGTGGTAGGGGTAAATGCAGGCTCTTTTCCTAGTTGTGCATTAAAATCACGTAACACAATGTTCATGTCGAAATAAGGGGCAATTTATTATAATTTTATCCAATTCTTCATAAAATCAATGTTTGGATGGTTCAAAATTGAGTATAGCTGATTTACAGCTATATTTGCAAGACTGAAAGGAATGCAGTCCTGAACTCATGCCTTTTCTTGCCTCCACTACAAAAGAAGTCAAATTCATTTCTAGTGATTTTACTATACTTCGTAGCTGTGATATCTATGCTTGGTCAAGATATTTTGTCGTGCAGTAAGGGCATGTTCAGTAAGGGCACCCTTACTGCATCTGCACCCTAGTTCAAAATTTAACTACCTTAATGAGGATTCCAAGTAATTTTCGTCCAGACAGTCCGATATACGAGGCTTCGTTTTTGAGCATTAGCAATTTGATAGTTTTTATAAGAAGCGGGTAGTCAGCACTCCTCTTCTTATTCCCTAACCCTCCTTATTCAGGCTTGGGACTGACAGTGGTAGTCCAGTAAACTAGTAGGCTACACTGGCTGAGTTGAACGTAAAATCATCATAATTCTCTTTCTGAAAAGCGTTTGATGCCAACTATCATGAAATCCTTCTTTCCAAACTCCAAACATTCCATTTAAACCGTGACTTAAAGTAGTTACTCTCCTTCCTTTCTCTACTTTCGCAAACAGTTCATATTTCTGATAAACCTCCTTCCTCAATTCTTTTACTAACAAACACAGGTGTCTCACAGGGGCCCTGTTGAAAACCTTAGAATACTCACCAGTGCTCTTTTGTTGCCCAAAAACGCTTTGCCTTTTTAACACTAAAAACAACCAATTTAACTCCATTACCATTTATTCCATTCTTCTACCCTTTCATAGGCCTCAATGAGCTAGCTGGCTTCCCACGTTGTTGTCCTCTTCTTCCGAGGTGAATAGAAAGAGTAAAAAAAAAAGTTGAATTCCGTGCGGAATCATTTTCTCGAAAGCTAATTGCACACTATTATCGATCAAATTTGGAAAATCCAATAATAGAGGGGTACATGCTTGTGAGCAAAAATTAGGGTGATCCTGATCGGCTCCATGCACTTCAATCCTTCCCTTACTCTACCTCAAAAGCCAACCTATTCATTTCCCATCCTTCTCTGGACAATAATCAATGCTCCTTCGACTTTTTTATATATTTTTTAAATAGGATGTATATGTCTTCAATCATAAATATTACCACTGTCTCAACTAAGGCAGAATATAATACTTTTCAAATAAAGTTTTATTCTTAAAAAAAATAAAAATACTTCATGGACAGTAAATGAAAACCTAATAAATTATTCGTATATTTGGATTTAAAAAAACCTTAAATACTCATAGAAAGACCACAAGATTGTTTTATTTCATATTATTGGTTGTGCATTAACACGTTTAATCTAAGTTACATTCTTGGAATTTATTTATTCAAAATTAATTTTTGCAAAAAGTAATGTGTTAAGTGAAAGTTTTGTTGTTTGTTGTAAAGATGAACTCAACGCCTCATTATTTTGTTTTGTTTTTCCAGGAAATATTTGAATCGAAACTTCAAATATATAAGAGGCATTTACTTGGACCGACAGTCGGAAAATTATCACAAATCATGTTTCTTGAAGATTTAAATATCCCTATGCCTGAAAGTAGCGGAAGCCATCCTACTACGGATTTGTTCTGCCAATTCTTAGAACATAATTGTAATTTACAATAATCTTCTAATAAATTCAATATGTTAAGCCTTACGAAATTTAATATTTAAAGAATATATATCCTTGTTCTCTGTGGTAGTTTGGTGTTTGTTATTGTTTTTTTATTTTTTTGTTATATATAAGAATTATATTCCTTCTCTAAGTATATCAATAAGTGTAAAGGTAGGTGGTCTGCTCTCTGAAATAGGATTTTACTGTCCTCTTGTAGCAATATGTAGCAACTTTTATCTCTTTCAAATATTTGCTTAAATGGACCCTATCATTGTTAAGAACTCAGTCGAGTCGCCTATAACAGGTTTTCATAAGATGTCTCAAACCTCTTGTGTCTCACAATGAAACACAATGTGCCTTAGATCTTCGGGAGATTGGCATGTTGGGCAGTTACCGATCTTAGCTAGACCCATTAGATTTAGGAATTTCGCTTTTCACCCATGATTTATCCTTATCCTCATCAGCTTTACTAAAATAGGAGGTTCAAGATGGAAAGTGAATAGAAAACCATGGAGTCAGGCCTAACTTCTCATGTACAGCGTAATGGTTCCATCTTTAGATGCTGATTCCTAATTGTACCAGGTTCTCTAAGAATGTTATTGATTTGATTGAATTAACAAATTATTATTGATAATGAAAACTAAATTAAGTATGTAAATAAATACATTTCTTTTAAAGTATTTAAAACATTTTAAAAATCTTTAAGATATCGGAGATTAGGCTAGGAAACATTTGAAAGCAAAAAAACAACTAAGTTTGATGGAGGGGGTCATTAATTGCTTGGATTCATAGAAATTTAAAGAATAATCCAAATTGGGGTTTAATTCTATCTCTAGGCCTCAATTTTCCCCTTGTCATTCAATTCTCAGTTTTCGTTTGAAGAATGTCGAAAGTGATTTCATTGGGAAAACGTTGAAAAAGAGTGAAGATGAAATTATTTTCACCATAGATCAAGGAAAAAAAAATTATTATTCTGTTCCATTTATGATAAAATGATAAGATTAATTTTATTTTATTTTATTATTATGGTCTATAATTCCAAAAAAAAATATTTATTTTTAAACATTATTATTTATCATTATTTAATTTATTTATTTTAATATTAATCAATTTATTTTTCCATATATGTGTCTGTGTGTCTGTGTGTCTGTGTCTGTGTGTGTGTGTCTGTGTCTGTGTCTGTGTGTGTGTGTGTGTGTGTGTGTGTGTGTGTGTGTGTGTGTGTGTGTGTGTGTGTGTGTGTGTGTGTGTGTGTGTGTGTGTGTGTGTGTGTGTGTGTGTGTGTGTGTGTGTGTGTGTGTGTGTGTGTGTGTGTGTGTGTGTGTGTCTGTGTCTGTGTCTGTGTCTGTGTCTGTGTCTGTGTCTGTGTCTGTGTCTGTGTCTGTGTCTGTGTCTGTGTCTGTGTCTGTGTCTGTGTCTGTGTCTGTGTCTGTGTCTGTGTCTGTGTCTGTGTCTGTGTCTGTGTCTGTGTCTGTGTCTGTGTCTGTGTCTGTGTCTGTGTCTGTGTCTGTGTCTGTGTCTGTGTCTGTGTCTGTGTCTGTGTCTGTGTCTGTGTCTGTGTCTGTGTCTGTGTCTGTGTGTCTGTGTGTCTGTGTCTGTGTCTGTGTCTGTGTCGCGTGCGTGCGTGCGTGTGTGCGTGTGTGTGTGTGTGTGTGTGTGTACACAATATAATAAAAATACATAGGATATCTATATAGAATATTTTTTAAAAATTCTAACATTTTAATTTAATTTTCTGTTTATAATAGGGTGGTACTCTCCAAAATACATCGGTGCTAAAAACAAATTTAAGAATATTATGTTGATTGGATGTGTTCAGCTACGTAGTTTTGCTAGAAGAATTCCGGAAAAGCTGCTGTGGCGTTTCAATGTTATAGCATTTAATGAGTTGAGCTATAGCGCACAAGTGAGATACTAATAATTGTTTTTGAGTTATTTATTCATTATATTTTGATAACGATCAATACAGCAAAATCACTTTGCAGGTCGGGTTCTTTAAGTCATTAATAAGACCATGGGTATATGGTCGGGCTGCAATGACAATTATGCTACAAAGCGTGGTCTATGCAACTTTGGAGGTGCACGAACAAATCAAGGCCAAGTTCTTACCAACGCCCTCCAACATTCATTATATCTACACATTGCGTGATGTGTATAAGGTCTTGCAAGGGATAATGATTTGCGATCAGAAGTATATGGCGGTGAGTTTATTACAGGCATTCAGTTAACAAATTTTTCATTAATTTAAATTTGTAATACCTTAATTTAATTGTGACTTTATTATCCGATACTCATTGATTATGATTTAGGCATATTATACTTATAAAATTAAGGATATTAAAAACCTACATCAAATTTCAGAGTAGGAGAAAACTAGCTCGCTTGTGGGCTCATGAAGTGGCTCGAGTTTATCAAGACAGGATGTTCTTTAAGGATCACCAGTTGTACTGTGGAAAAATAATAAGGAAGGTCCTAGCAAATAATTTTAAAGTGAGAGGAGTGAGAGATATATTTCCACCAAACAAGCTGGTTGTATATGGTCATTTTCCCGGAATCGTCCCTGGTGATAAATTCATGGAATATCGTCGTATTCGAAATCTTAAAGAGGTTATTTTTAAAAATTATATTAGTTAATGAATAAAAATGGAAACCTTATATTATAAATACATAGACTCATTAGTCTGGCTCTAGCCTTTTTACATTGAAGACTCATATCTTAATTCTTCAAACCGTTATTTGTTGGTGAAATTACGTTTCCTTTGGTTTTTGATTTTTTATTATTTTCAGAGGCAAACATTGCATTAATTATTTAAAACCAATAATTAAAATACTAAAAACCAATACAAGAAAATCATATAAACCAATACATTAAATGCTTGCTAAAATCATCAATGAATATCAAACAAATCAAAGGTAAGCTTTAAAATTAGATTATTGTCATTGCTCAGACAAGTCCGATCTCGCTTTTCTTATCATTCAGTTCGGTCTGCTCAGACTTAATTAATGTTAAACTTCTCAGACTTTATGTTTATGAATCAGCGGAGTCTTAATTTCAGAAACAAAAGGAATTTTTGTTTATGTCTCCAGTTGTATATAATTATAAAAAAAAAATAATAGGTATTTAAAGTAGTCTTAAGGTACTGTAAATTAAAATTTTTGCCGAAAGTCATGTGAACTTTATTTTTTAAATCTTGTATATAGGCCAGGCCAGAACAGAAAATGGAATTTCCTAACAAACCGTCCTTCCGAAGGAAAGAAACTTTCTGTTACCAAAGAAACCATGAAAGTTTTTCAATTTTTGTCTATAATTCAAAAAATGATAAATCATACTGAAAATTGTAATTTCATTTAAATAAAAACGCACAAAAATAATATAAAACGACTCATTAAAAGTGATCGGTTGTTATAAAATTTTATAGGCAAACCAAATCGAAATATTCTAACTTTTATCAGATTTTGGCTTATAACACGACAGCGATTGATCGCAGAGAGAATTTTTTTCTCTTTAAAATAAAAGGGCATGAAATTTCGTGTCCAATAAGTTACTCTAAGTTATAATCAATTTAGTTGTTTCGCCAAAACCGATTATCAAGAATCGGCATTTTTCGCAATTTTTGCAGAAGAAATATGTCTGAAAATTCAAGAACCCAAGTGACTAAATGAGAAACAAAAACTACAAGTTAAATAAATTTGTACTAATTTACTATTTTCATGAAGTATTAAACGTATTTTAATTTTTAAATATCAATATTGTAACACTTATGTGGGTGTGGTATTTTATTAAACAATTTATATTAAACAAAAATAATAATTTACTATGCCACAGTAATAACACTAGCCAACAAATTTTAACTTTTTGGAAGTAACACGGAAGTGAATCACCATTTAGGGGGTTTTCGGGTGTGCTGAATCTGAATCTGACATTAATTTTTTCCCTATACGTCAAGTTTTTAAAATATAGGGCTTTTAAGTTGTTTTATAGTAATACTGAATCTTAAAATTTGCTCTTTCTACAGAAATTTTTTTGGCGTTCTGGTTTCTATAATTTTAATGTTTTTTGGGGTGGAGAATACGAATATGAAGTTAGATTTCTGATAAGTTGGTTCGTTTTTGTAAAAAATAAACTTTTAACAAAAAAAAACATGCAAAATTGCTGTAAAAGTCCCATTTTTTACCGTTTTCAATGAACTTTTTGCAAAATATAAAATTGATAGGAAAAATCTAATTGCAAATTTGGATTCTACGTTAAATTTCCTTTAAGAAATTATTAGATATTAGAATTTTCAAAATTACAAAAATGAGTTGGTAAAAAAATAGTATCCTATACGGGAGAACCAGGTTGACTCTGCGGCTACAGGCGGATGCTAGCTGAACTCGCATTTTCTTCTTGTTCTATCTACCAATCCTAACTTCATTATTAATCCTCAGCTAGGTATACTCCACAACCCAATTCTGGGGTAAAGAAATCCTTGCTAAGTCACCCCTGAACTTCTGCCTGCAGTCTGACAGCTGTCAGATGTCATGTACGTATAATTAATTTAGTATTATATACTCATTTAATAATAATAATAAATAGAAAATTTTGTAAAGTTATACCTTCTTCCCCCTACAGAAATGAATATCAAACAAATATTACATTTTAAAAGCATAGACCTTTTTTATTCACCCCAACTACCAAACCTCTACAAAATAAATTTTTTATGAATTACAATAATTTGCAGAGTTAACAATTTAACATTATCAGAATTAGGACAACAAAACACTATTGACTTATTTTGCTTGGAATGTGGAGTATACCTAGTTGAGGATTGAGAAAAATGAAGCTGGGCCCTACTGAAGGTGGAGAATCAGCCTGGTTCTCCCATACAGAATAGTATTTTTTTACCAACTCATTTTTGTGATTTTGAAAATTCTAATAGCTGTTTCTTAAAGGAAATTTACTGTATAATCCAAACTTGCAATTAGATTTTCCACTATGTAAAAATTAAACAAATCAATCACCGTGACCGATTTATAGCCCTTCCAAATGAATGTGTCAATCTGCAAATCCGCCAGGTGTAGGTGTTTCCTCTTGGGATACTCTAGGAGGGTGACGATCGTACTTCGTAGTTTGGCACACACAAATGAAATGAAATGAAATGAAATGAAATGAAAATATAACTTTATTCTGGGACTTTTAGTCCCCTAAGACTAAGAATAACAAAAAGAATACATATGGTATTACATTTGTCTGACTAAAATTAAATCAGTAGGATGAAATTATATATATGACATATGTACATTATCCTAAATTATATATAGGATAATAAAAATACAAATGGTGATTACACATTGTTCTGAATATCCACAATTTTTACATTTGTGAGGAAGATTGATTAACTAGGAGATGGGTGAATAAATGGTGTTTAAATGTTGCCAAGGAGGATGCGCTGCGTATGGAATTGGGCAGGGAATTCCAAAGGTGGGTTGCACGTACTGTAAAGGATCGCTCAAAGGAGGCTGTTCTACGGATAGGAACATACAGGTCGGTGGGATGGGATCTTGTGTTTAATAGGTGGATGGTCGAACGAGGTGTAAGGAGGTCGAGGATATAGGTGGGTTTTTTGTTCTGAAGGATTGGAATAGGAAGGAACCAAGGAGATATTGTCGTCTGGATTCAGGAAGAAGAAAGCCTTGCTCAGTATACAATTGGGAGACGTGAGAGTGCCTGGGAAGATCGAGAATGAATCTGATAAGTCGGTTCATTAATCTTTTTAATCTCATCTCCAGTTCACCAGACAGCCCTCCGTAGACCAGGCATCCATAATCAAAATGAGGAAGGATGAGAGAGGAAACTAGGAGATGGCGGGTGCTTCTGGGGAAACATCTAGGGAATCTAAGGATGAAGCACAACATGCTTTAATTATACCCTCTATTGTTTTCCTCATTCCCCACCAGAAGTATCTCCTTTTAAATGCCTGCAGAGTCTCTCTAACCCCGCGATGAGTGCGATCTCCTTCTGTTGGTCTACATCCCTTACCATCTCTACCACACGCTGACACCTGATGAAGACCCGATCTTCTCAGACCTCCAGAGTCCGTCAATCTTTTCCCGAATTGAGACATTTCCCACATACAAGTAATGAATTTTGCCTGGTTTGGAGGCATCATTTAGAGCCCTGCAACTTTGATCCTTGTTGACTCCCGGTTGTGACCACATGGTGGTGATAATACATTTCTCATATTTTTCATAGTCCACTTTCATAAGTCCCGACGTCCTGGTTTTCCAGATGATCTGTCGCTCCTTGCTGGTTATTCTATCATCTGTTACTTCCATATTCGTGGGCCTCTCATCCACTGAGCTTTCCTCCCCGTGTGACTCTCCGCCACCCTCCGATTCCCGCACTCTCTGCCCGCCCTCGCCCTCCGTCATCCAGTCCCATAAGAATTGTCTTACGCCCCCGGAGTGTTCCCCTCTCTCTTCGTCTATTGCATTAACCTGTATCTCCCTCGACAACCAATCCGCCAAGATATTCTCCCTTCGGGGCTTATACGTTATGTCTATGTCTTACTGACTCAGAAACTCTTTCCACCTGGTTACTCTTGCAGAGGTCTCTTTTAGCTTTCCCACCCACAGTAATGGCCGGGGGCCCATATGTACTTTGAATCTCCTCCAGAATACATACGGTCGGAAATAATCTATTGCGATGCCTAACAATTCACGTTCCAGGGCACTATATCGCGTTTCTGCGTCTGTGAGCCGCCTGCTAGCATATGCCACGGGCCTATCACCACCTTCACCCTCTTGCGATAGTACCACCCCAGCGCATACTCGCTTGCGTCCGTCGTGATTGTGAATTGCTTCGCGAAATCTGGAAATGCCAACACTGGTTCCTCTTGTAGTCACAACATACACTTTCTGATACTGTCCTCCATACCAGAGGTGACCACTACTTTCTGACCCTTCTTCAGAAGGTTATTGAGGGGTACCAAGTACTATACCATTTCTAGGACAAACAGCCTATAATAGTTTAAAGTCCCTAGCAACCTCCTTATTCCTTTGATGTCTCTCGGTAGAGCCATTTTTTGTACTGCCTTTACCTTGTGAATATCCGGTTTAACCCCGTTTTCCGATATAGTGTGGCCTAAAAAATTTATCTGTGTTAGCCCAAGTATTGATTTCTCCTTTGACAACTTCAGTCCAAATTGTCACAGTCGCTCGAAAACACTTCTCAAATGTTTTACATGTTGAGCCTCATCCTGACTGAAGACTAATCAGTCGCTGGAATGATGGGCGCGTTTTTTAAGCGGAATGGCATCTGAGTGAACTCATAGTGTCCTCTCTCAAACGTGAAAGCCATTTTGTGCTGGTTTCTCGGGTGCATCTTTATTTGGTGGTACCCCGCCTTCAGATCCAATGTGGTGAAAACCGCAGCTCCGCTTAGACTATCCAATATGTCCTCGAATTGCAGTATTGGGTATTTCTCCTCCACCGTATTTTCGTTGTTTCCTGAAGTCGATCACCACCCTGTATTTCTCTTGATCTCCTTCAAGGGACTTTTTCTTCACTGCCCTGAGGGGACTATTATATGGGGACATACTGTCCACTATAATCCCTTGTCTTTTCAGATTCTCTAGCTCTTCTCTTATATGCTGTCGGAGCGCCTATGGGTATTGCCTCTCTTTTACGTACGTGACTCTATCCTGTTTCAAAAGGATTTTATGGACCGTTTTCCCAGTAACCCCCAATGTTTCCCCTTCATTGAAGGAAATGTCCGCATATTCTCTATTCAATGTCTCCCTCCAATCTTCGGCCCGAGTTATCACCCCGAATCTAACTTTATCATCATCTTGAGATCCCCTACAACGATATTTCTTGCTTCCTATCCGGATGCCCCATTGCCCCCTTTTATTCCGTATTGATGCCCCCACTTTCTCCAACACATCGCACCCTATTATTCCCCCATATTCTCTAGGAATGCTTCCCACGATGTCCACCCTCACCTTTCTGTCTTCGGTTCCCCCCTACCTTATTTCCGCCTCGCCCTCAACCTCACAGGGACCACCCAGAGTAATTAATTTACAATTACATACCTTTAGCTGGGGTATCCTCTCTCCTCCGTACCGCTCCTCCAGCGTGGTGCGGCACAATATCGTGTTGGAGCTCCCTGTGCCCACTAGGCACTTCACACCACTCGTGACTAATTATTGGCAACCCGCCACGCTATTCTTTGATATTGTTAACTAATGCGAGGGCACCTCTCCACTCGCACTTTCCTGATTCTCTGTTTTGTGCCCTCTCTCCTGCCATTGCTCGACGTCCTCCAACCCTAGTGCTACACCTTCTGCTCGTACTCCCCGATCTCCGCTTCCTGATTCGCTTCCATCGCTTTCCGTTTCTAAGGCTGACGAGGTTTCTCCAGATTCTACTCTTGATCCGCTCCTCCTCCAAACTCTTTGGGCATTTACCTCCATAGGTTCAGGATGATAGTTTTTCCTGCATCTACTCATGTATGGATACTGTCGGGTGGCAATATGCCCCTCAGCCCCGCACTCGAAACATCTTGTTTTGGGACATTGAGCCACCAAGTGCCCCGTCTTGCCACACCCCAGACATCTTCTTTCTTCCTTTCTTCGTTGTGATGCGTGTATTGCAGCGAGAGGCAGCATTTACAGAACAACATTTACATTGAGGCTGCCGAGAAATTAACTATATAATTTTAGAGAAGGTAAAACCTTCAAAATTTTCAGTTTTTTTTTCTCACTAAGGTAGTCCCATATAAAACTGAAACATTTATGTTTTCCTAGTAAGAATATCAAATTATTTTCCAAATTTTTAATTTTTATTATTTAAATTTTTAATTTATTAATTTCCAGTTTTTGTTCATAATGTTATGTACTTTAAATAGGTAATTTTCTTTATACTATGAATATTTGAATAAAAAAGTATTTATTTTTTCCGAATAAAAAATAATTTTTTTTTTCAATTACCTTTCTATTAGTATAAGATTGAAATACAATGATTGTATTGGAATAAGAATTATTGTTAAAATACATTCAAGGAGTGAAATCCGCTCTTCCATGGCCTTAACTAGTTTTTGCACAACTAATTTTAGTTTTTGTGATTTTCTTGAAAACAAAGCGAAAACGAGGCATATGCCAGAGGACTTTTTTTCTTAGTTTTTCGATCCTCTATCGATCCCTGAAGTTCGGCTGTTTGGTTTTGGGACACCCTGTATATATATATATTATTTATGCCTGATTTATCAAGACGTAAATCTGTTTTTCATAGTAATGAATGTTAATGACTAATGACTAATTACTTTACATTGATCTTCATTTTTACAGTACTATAGAATAATGAAATTAATATTAGAAGATTACAAGGGAACTCCAGTTGGAAAGAACTTAGTTTTATATAATGAAGTGTTAATTCATATGTTCAGAATAATCCGTGTGGTTTCTCAAGAAATGGGCCATGCTTTGATATTGGGTGTAACTGGATCAGGTAATCTTTCTCTCTCTCTCATCATGATATCCGATCATTTATATTGATAGTCTTATATTCATAGTAAGGATAGTTACAATGGATTTAATAACTTGTGTTACAATCATTAATTTATGCTCTATTACCTATCATACTGACTTTACAACTCTCAGTGGCTCTTGGACTCCTCAATGAAATTAATCCTATTAGATCTTTCCTGTGCTGCAACTTTCGAATTTCTGACTCCTAGCAGGTCTTTTGCGCCAGCTGCTACACCTTCCACTAATCACATTTCGGACTGCTAGCTCTATTGCCAATTGCAGTGCCATAGGCTCCTTGAGAGCTTTTCAGATCTCTCCATTCGAAATATGGGTCATGACCACTTGGACTTTTCATTATTATTATTATTATTATTCTGATCTCATCAGATAAATTAAACAGCTGATAGGTTTAGCATCAGTAAGAACTGGATGAATTCTAATAAAACAAGTCTACAAAACAAGTTTTTATATGAAGCCTTGGACCACCTTCTTCTTTGATCGCTGTTTATTGCCATTATTTTCATTCCTCCCATATTGCTTCCTCTGGCTCTTCTAAATTTCAAAGAAGAATCATAGGATCTTTGTAAATTGCCGGAGTTGTTTAGGATTCAGCCTGTGGTACATACATCTTGTAATATATTTGCCGCTCTCAAAGTTAATATATATATATATATATATATATATATATATATATATATATATATATATATATATATATATATATATATATATACATATCAGACATTATGAATAATGAATAAATTTGCAAACTACAGTGAATAATTAATTACTCTAACCAGCCATTATTCATAATGGCTATTACAGTTTGGCTAAAATAAATATTTTTAAATAATTATCACTTTGACTAGACATTATGAATAATAGTTAACATGGGATAGTCAAAGTAAGAATAACAGCTAACATGGGATCGTCAAAGTAAGAATAACAGCTAACATGGGATAGTAATAATTCTGACTTACTGTTCTGGTCAGGTTGGTTTGGTTCACACATTTTGTTTGAATGCATAATATTTTGAGTTGTTAAAACTCTAAACATTAAGCGAAATTGTTTCAAAATGTCCAAAATCTTGAAGTTTTTATACCTAACCAGGTATCCAAACTGGTTAGCAGTGGATTAATACCGCTTCATTAATCACTTTGACCAAACACAGTTTGATAGATTATATAATGGCTGAGAAAATTTATGAAGGAAACCTTATCAGCATAAATTAATGAAACATAACGTCTGGATATTATACTTAATAGCTAGATTATTTATTTTGGCTGTGACATATGAACTTATAATAATAATTATAATCATGTGCGTCACCAGCACCAAATTATTGGGGGGGGGACGAATCAATATTCTCATAAATAGGTTAAAATTTGAGAGGCTACAATGTGAAATAACAACGCCTAAAAACTACTGTTGGGACATTTAATTCATCCTCCATCGAGTTTTATTTTAAAGATATTTATAAAACTTGCCAGTTTATGTCACATTTCGAGTGTAAGTAGTTGCCTCCATCCAAAATATTTGTCCCTCCAGGTGGTGACGCCCATGATTATAATATGTCTTTATTTATTTGTGTATATAAATACAAAATCAGTTTTACTTAAGTAAAAAAAAAGTGGATATGTAATTATATAAATTGGTGCATGTACATAAATGTATGTATTAACAAAACTTTAAATATTCAAAATCATTTTATGTTTTTCTAAAATAGTTGTCATGCTAATTATGGATGCATCATGCAGATTAATCAAAATTGAAATTTATTGTTTAAAAAAATGTACAAAAATTAAAATAATGGATGCATCATGCAGATTAATCAAAATTGAAATTTATTGTTTAAAAAAATGTACAAAAATTAAAAATATATATATTTATATTATGAATAACAAACTGTTTGATCATTCAACTAATAATGATGTATTTGTTTTAA
The DNA here is from genome assembly GCA_911387785.2 of Aelia acuminata. Taxonomy (NCBI): domain Eukaryota; kingdom Metazoa; phylum Arthropoda; class Insecta; order Hemiptera; family Pentatomidae; genus Aelia; species Aelia acuminata. The sequence goes on from OU426980.1 coordinate 146,603,996, forward strand.
AGATTGTCAATTAATACAATATTTTATTACAAATTTGTAGGACGCCAAACTGTATCCCGACTATCAGCATACATGGCAGGACTTGATTTATGCGAAGTAAGCCGAATAAATGGGTATGGTCCAAGAGATTGGCATAGAGATCTAAAGACTGCATGCATATATGCTGGGGCTTACCACAAGCTTACAGCTTTTCTTCTCCCTGAAGAGCTTGTAAGAATTTTAAGAATCACACTAATATTTCATTATTTAAGTATAATGTCATATAAAAGAATAATATGAAATCTGTTCAAATGATCTAAATAGACCTATATCATATAGACTATAATTAAAGGGTTTTTTAAAAGTTATATAAATTATGTCCATAAATATCTAAAAAAATGTTGTTAATCAATAATATAATTGCAGATTGTAAATGATTTATGGTTAGAAGATGTATGCTTCCTGATGGGCACCGGTGAAGTTCCTAATATCTTCAACAATACAGAAATCAAAATATTAATGCAGTACAATAAAAAAATTGTAGAAGAGTTGAATTTACCACTTCTGAGGCCCATTATTTACTCTCACTGCAAATTTGAAGTTTTAAAGAACCTCAGGATCATAATCACTATGTGGTAATTACCTACAATAATTCATTATAATATTCGCCAACTAACCAATTTACAAGTTTAACTGTGCAAGCTGCCCTCTCATGTTTAAAAGTAGTTTTTTAATTGTATTTATTGGAATTAAAAAACGCCTTCTTTTAGTTCAGCTTCTGATAGGCGTGGAAACTTTTGGCTGGATACTTGAAACATGGTCCATCTTTAGGCTTTACAAATTGTTTCATTAGGCCTAACTTTACGTGTAGAGGTGGTAGAAGCACGTTTTTTGGATCAAAGCGGTTTTTGCGTAGAATGTTCTTCTCACCAGGTTTTAACACGTTTGGTGCCCACAACCCGCCTCGCGGGTGCACCTGACCTAACCTCAGAGTGTTATTTACAAGAATGAATAAAAAAAACTATTGGGCCCCGAGGATGTATGCTTATTGTTAGTGGGCATTGAATGTGTTAAAACTTCCTCACAGGCCAGTTCTTTCTGCACCAATGTTGATCCCTAGCCCTATTGTCCCATTCACACAAGAAACATAGAAATTTGGTAAAACCACCTTGCTGATGAAGGAGCATGCATGTTATTTTTAAATTACCACATATCATCCAACCATGAGCAGAACAGCCTATTCGATTTAACACTACTTCTAGGTTTTTATAGTTTTCCTTCATATGTACAGAATGACCAACAGGAATAGATGCGTACATGTTACCATTGTGTAATAAAACAGCCTTTAAACTAGTTTTCGAGGAATCAATAAACAACCTCCAGTCTTCTTTTTTGTATTCAATACTAAATTCATTCATCAAACCGGGAATGTTTGAGCAGTACACTAAAGCACCTTCTTGTTCAAAAAACTTGGAAAATTGCTGCTCTCTCTTCCTGTACACATAAATGCTGGTTCCAACCGCCAACAAGTTCTTTTCTTTTAGTCTAGAGCCAAGCAATTCAGCTTTTTCTTTCGTTAAGCCAAGATCCCTTACCAAGTCGTTAAGCTTGATTTGATTAAACAGTTTAGGCTCTATATTTTCTGTAAAACATTGGAATTCTACATCATCTTGTTCATCTAACTCCGATTGTACATCAGAAAATACTTCCGTTGAATAGAATTTAAATCATTTGGTGGTTAAGGGACCGGTAAATCTACACCGTGCCCTATAGGTCGGGTGGCGGACGGAAGGTTAGGGTAGCTTAATACCTTCTTGTTTTTAGAGTTATGACCAGTAATATCGACACTGCAAAAGTAGCAATCATTGGAGTGATTTCTTGGCTCCCTCCATATCATAGGAACAGCAAATTTAAAGTTTTTTTTCTCCTTTTTTGACCATTTTCTTAGATCTTTGACACATACCTTATGCGGGGCCCAAGATTTATCCTGATCACCAAGTTTAGTTCCAAAGCATGATAGATAAACCTTTTTGACAAAGTCTGTAATGTTTCTTTGGTGGTTTTAATCACAAACTCACCACAAATATAACAAAAACTGTCAGAAGAGTTTTTACAACCGTGATTAGACATTGTACTGAGCACATGTACAGGAAACGTGAAAGTGAGGTTAGGTTGACAGTAAACAAAACATCAGCTGTTAACAGAAAAAAGAGTCAAACTTATTTGGGCAGCAAATGTGTTTCAGCAGTGCTACCAACTTCATCCACACCCATAGACCTAGATTTCAGTTATTTATTTGAAATATTAAAGTTGTTCAATTCTTTAAAAATCGCTTGATTTAATAAATTTAACTATGAAATATGAAGAAATTGTGGGTGATACACCTTTTTTAATATCATATTTTGATTCAGCACCCTAAAAACTATAGGAATAAGTTATTTTTAGTAAAAAAGTTTTTTCATCGTTGGCTTGTGTAATCTTAAATAAAAGTATACAGTAAAATTAACCTTATCTTTTTATTATAAACCAATCCATGTCTTCAAAAATGATTTTTGACTTTGTTAGAATTATTTTAAAATGTCTCCTAGCCAAATCTCTATTAACACAAGGATATTCATGTTTTAAATAGTTTGAAAGAAATGGATTTATTCAAATATTTAATTTAGCGTAAGATATAAATAATAATTCGTTGATTTAATAAATTGAATACAATTCTTAAAGAAAACCCCAGAATATATCTATCAGTGGTGTGTGAAATCGCAGAATTGCATTAAAGATCTCATAGGATTTCATTTTATTGTGTTCTCTCTTAAACACACAATAAAAAAACGAAAAATCCTTAATATCCAGGAACTAGTTTTTATGCTTTACAAGCTTTATCCAAAGAGAAGAAAGATTTTTTAAAAATGCAATCTGTTTTAAAATACAAGGATTATGGTCCAGATATTGAAAGAGTATTTTTTTTATAAAAATAATAAAACATCAGTAGATTTTATTATTGCTAAATCTTCTATGGACCAAGAACACAGCAAATTTGAATTTTATAAAATAATCAAAGAGAGATAAGAAAGTTTATTATTGTCAAACGTACAATACTAAATAATAATTTACATATGACTAAGGATATGACCCTTACAATCAACAATTTACTATAGGTTGATGAAATCAAATGATGCATATAGGACTTTTTTAGTTGAATAGTAGGACAATACTAAATAATAGTTTACATATGACTAAGGATATGATCCTTACAATCAACAATTTACTATAGGTTGATGAAATTAAATGATGCATTATAGGACTTCTTTAGTTGAATAGTAGGACTAATTATTAAAAAAAAAAAACCTACATAAAAATAAAAACAATCAAAAGTTTTCACTGAGGACAGTATCCGGCTAAACTATTGTAGTTCAAGGTATAAGATAATGAGCAGCATAAAAGAGAGATTCTCTCCAAAATCTTAAATTAAAGTGCTGAGAAAACTTATAGATACATCAATAGAATGCTCAGTGTCTTTACCTATTCGGAATAGTATTTCTTAATATGCACAGAAAAATCATATAGAATGAAGCGTGATATAGAAATGGCGCCCGTGGCAAGTGTTTTGCTAGCCCCCCCCCCCCCGACCGAGTAATTCTGTTATAAAACTATAGGAAACATATGATAAAAACAATTCTGAATTCCCTATTCATTTTTAGATAATAATTGAAAGTTGTAAGATTTTCAAAGATTCATTACAACAATGTTAACATTTGTTTTTGTTTGGCTTTTAGTTTCACAAATGTTCCAATCATACCATAAAGATTGATTCTTTGAGACAGCTCTTGTCCCTTGGAAATCATTGCCAGTCCAACCAATCTTTTCTTTGGAAAATGGATGACCGGAGATACTTTTTTATAAGCTTCACCTTGGTCTCCTTAGGTGAATCCTTAGAGAAGCTTCCTTCTCCTGATGCTATGTTTACTGGTAGCATTACAAGAATCCTAAAAGCCTTATAAAAAATATGTAAATTCTCTTTGAAGTCAGATTCTATGATCGTTTCTTTTCTAGTTCTTCAATATGGTACATTACATATATCCAGATCTATTCAGAAATAATAAATGTCCTAATCCTCAAGGCCCTAGTAAGATAATAAAAAATATTTGATAAATGTCCTTCTTGAGGATTAAATAGACAAATTAGATGTTCTTCATTATCAGAGGATCTGAAGCCTTGGAGATATTAAGTTCTTAGAAATTTGTTTACAGGCCTCTCGAAGATAGGTGAGTCAAGGTCTCCGGTCTTTGCAGGTTACACACACTGCAGATGATGTGGGTATCTAGCTTGTAAGCCGTGTCATTCAAGTATAGTCGAATCTCACTGGAGGACGTCAGTTTAAGCTGGAGAAGAGCTCTCTTCTCTTCTACACCCCATCGAAGCGGAGATACTCCTCACCAAGACCAAGGAAACTCAGCGGCTGGAATAGAGGGTTATACTCAGAGTTCAAGGCTCTTTCGATATCTACGAAGGTGATTCTTCTAGCCCTCAGTTATCTCATTTTTATTCTTGAGTAGCCAGGTGAGAGTGGACTCCCAGAACACTTCCATCATTCCCAGTGTGCTCAGGATATGGTGGAGTGGCGAAAACCAGGCATCTTTCAGGGTCTCTGGGTGGAAGTTAGTTTTCTTGATAATTGTCTCGTATCCCTTCCTCTTCAGGCCATCGACATCCATAGATTTGATGTTGATCCTCCAGTTTAAAGTCTGCTTCAAGATATCTAACCTCAGGTCTTGAATACAGAACTCGAGTTTAACGAAGTGGTTAGGAGTAATAATTAGGAGATGGTAAATACTTTTTATGTACATGAGACGGATGCCTTCTCCCCTCTCCATGTGACTCAGTGACCATAATTCTGCCGAGTAAAGTGCAGTGGCCCCAGCAATGGAGTCGAAAAGCCTCATTGATGTGTCCTAAGATCTTGACTTTCCCTTTATAGGGATCTCCTTGACCTTACCCAAGGCCTTGTTAATTCCTGCATTATGAACTGCCCAACTAAAAGGAACCAAGATATGTAAAGCTGTTGTCAAATTTCATCAGTTCACCTTCCATCAACAAGGGAGGGACCCTGAAAAATCCCTAAGGACTGGCCCTGAAAACTATAACTTTAGTTTTGCTTTTATTTATCCTCAGCTGGTTCTTCCTGCAATATGCAGAAAAAGCATTGAGTTTTGCCTGAGTATCAGTCCTTGAGTCTCCAAACATAATAAGGTCATCGGCGAATAACAGTCCTAACATATCGGCCCAGCTATCCAATTGCACCCCATGCAAACCTGCAGAATGAAATTCTTCCATAACGGCTGCCATGAAGAGTATGAACAAAAGAGGTGAGAGTGATTCACCCTGTAAAACTCCTGTCTCAATGAGAACATTGAAAATTATTTTTCTCATATTTATTTTAGGGTAAATTCTGCTCCAGAGTAAAGGTTTTGGACAATTCTTATTATTTTGCAACTGAATCCATAGGAGTTAAGCTTTACCCAGAACAGGGCATGTTATGCTTTACAGTATCAAAAGCCTTTTGCAGATCGACTAATATCAAGTACAAATTCTGCTTCTTGATTTTCACATAGAGGGTGATGATGAAGTACTGGAGAAAAAGATTATGCATACAAGATTTTCCTTTTTGAAAGTCCACCTGTTCCCTTGGTATGAAGCTACATTTTGCTGCCCAAAACTTTATTCTTTCTACCAAGATGGAGGTATAAAGTTTTGCACAGGTGTTAAATAATGCAATACCCCTATAGTTTGATGGATCACCTTTCTTCAAAAGCATTGTCAGAACATCCTTTGACAAATCAGATGGCACACTCTGTGTCCTCAAAACTTGATTAAATAATTATGGGTATAGTTGCTGTTAACAGTGTTGCTGCATGTTGGAGCAATCACCAGGACAATCTCACATATAACATTTATTGCTTCATCTACAACGTTTCGGCTATGTCGCCATTTTCAAGTCTCAATCTGACTAAAGATGTAATTAATCCAGCTTTTTTAAACAAGGCCTTCATCAACCCAAAATAAAACTCCTTTTTATTTTTATAAATTAAATATATATAAACCATTAACTGGTGTCGTCATATAAAAAGTTGAAAACATCTTTAGTCAGATTGAGACTTGAAAATGGCGACATAGCCGAAACGTTGTAGATGAAACAATAAATGTTATATGTGAGATTTTTCTGGTGATTGCTCCAACACTGTTAACAGCAACTATACCCATAATATAAATATCCCAGGAGATTAAGAAACCAATTATATATTGGATATAATTAAGTTGATTAAATAAGTTCAAGAGATAGTGGATCCATTCACAACTGAGACATTTATAAATCTCGTAGAGTATACTGTATAAGCCAGATGACTTTCCACTTTTGCTTTTGGAAAAACAAAGCTGGAGTTACTCTAGGGTGATATCTCTATCTAAGTAGGGGTGCCCAATATTTGAGGAATGCAATTCTTCTACTACTAACCCAGGTGATGTGAAAAGGGTTTGTAAATATGAAAACCGCATATGAATGTCAATAGGTTGTTCTTGATATGATTTTGAGTTTAGCATTTTTACTGTCCTCCAAAAGTCATAGGAATTTCTGACAGTCAACAATCTGGACCAGTTGTGGAATCATTTCATTTTATGATTTTTTGTATTCTCTGCGTAGTTTGCAAAATGAAATTTTAACAGAGCGATATTCTAAATATACTTCTGAACTGTATCCACTATTCTTAGGCTTCTGATATAATCTCTGCACATTCTTTCTTAATTCTCTGCAATCGATGTTAAACCAAGGTTTGTTATTTCTCTGTCTCTTGGGTGGAAGTACTTTCGCTAAGCACTAACAGCTTAGAGCTTTAATCTTGACTGCAGCAATAAAATTTTCGTATAATTCACCCAGATCATCATTATTAAAGTAAATTTGATCAGATTTCGAAAGTAAATCGCTGAAAACTTGGCAATCGCAGTACTTCCACTTTATGACTTCTATGACTATTATTTTGATGATATATTTATAATAGAACCATTATATATTAGGGTAAATTTACTTAATTACCAGTTGTGGAATGATTTTAAGAACACGGATTACTCTCAACATATTTCTTTAATATTTGTATATGGTATAAGTTACAGAGCATAGAACATAGATTTATTTCTGTATAGATTTATGATATTATTCTGGTATCCCAACTTTTATAGACTTTATTAAAGAAAATGGGAGAAAGAGTAGTTAATTATATTAGACAGAAAGATGTATTTGACAGACATTATTTGTTATTTTTGAATATTAAAGGATTAGCAATCAGTTATTTATATGAAAAAAAATGCTAATTACTCTTCTTATTTTAGCCCTACTGCGCCTTCCTTTAGATCGAGAATCCGTAAATTTCCAACATTAGTTGAACGTTCCACAATTGATTATATTGGTGAAATTCATAGCAAGGTGACTCTGCAGGTAATATATAATTAATTAATAGAACTGTTTTATTTGCAATAATTAATTAATAGAACTGTTTTATTTGCAATAATTAATTAATAGAACTGTTTTATTTGCAATAATTAATTAATAGCACTGTTTTATTCTGAAACATTAATAAAAATACACAGTATCTATCGGTAACAATTATCAGACTTAAAATAATTATATTAATAGAAATAAAATTATAAAGTGAAATAAATTTTGACATGTTTCATGACAAATATACCCCCCTTTAACATAATTTTTTACCTTAAATATAAGGCTCCTATTTATCTACATGTAATAATCCTAAAACATAAAAAAAATAAAAAATAATAGTAATAATAATGAAAACCCATACAAGCTTAAGCTTCAGTGATATTGTAATGATATCTGAAAATTAATTATTCCAATAAAAAAATCGTTTAGAACATTTGTTATCGTTTAGACTATTTACAACTTAGGGTCTAATCAATGGAGTTTTCAAATAATAAGGGTATCATTATGTATGTATTACATGTATGTACAAGGGTATGTATTTAATTTTTCTTGTTATTCATTAATGCTTCCCTCCTACTTTGTAATGTACCATTTTCCAGTATGGTAAAACAAGGGAGTTGTTTTCGAAATATAGGTTGTTTTTTTAATAGAAAATATGTTTCCATTCTAAGAACAAAATTAGGATTTAGTCATCCTTAGCTTCTTCACTGTTCACAATCATTTAATGTAGAAATGACTAGATATGAGTGCGAGGATGAATACTGAGGAAGGGCGCTGGAAGTGATTTTATGTCTTTATACTTCTATTTTTTGGACTTATACTGTCAATTTTCATTCCAAGTCTTCGCTACTTAGCCGGTATATTATCCAAAATTAACAAATAGTTCATTTTTTTTTCCGTGGCTGTAACCACTGCGACCTCCAAGGGTCTATTGTGCACCTGTTTTTGTGCCTGAATCCTAAATTTTTACTTTTAGAACATCAGTAAATTTTAGCAAACTTGTTGGATTGACTAAATCATTTGAGCCTGGGTCAGGTAGGTTCACCTGGCCAAAGATTCTAAATCTTAGTCATGCAAGTCTTTCACACCAACATATGATGTGGTAGGGTGTTTTGTTCTCATTGTTACAGGCTCTGCTAACTTGAGTTTGTTGCTAGCTGCATATGTTTGTTGCGTTCACAGTGTCCCATATAGATTGCTGTAATTTTTTTGAGTGCTTTCCTGTCTAGGTTTAGTCATGTGTTACTTTTTTTGACAGAGAAACAATTTAGGAAGAATTTGGAGAGATACTGTATTTTGTCATTCCAATATTGTTTTTTGTTGCTCCATAAATTTTCCCGATCCTTCTTTTAGCATACCTTATGCTTATTCCAATTACTGGTTCTGTGGTAATGGTTTTCTTGGCTGAGCCTTTTCTTGTTAGGTCATCAAATTTTTCATTTCCTTGGATACCAGAATGCCCTGGTATCCATTCCACTCTAACCTTATTACTCTCAGATAATTTATTGAGTGTAGTATTGCAGGCTTTAACGACCTTTGATTTAGTTGCATGATTTTTAATTGCTCCAATGGCTGCTTGACTGTCAGTGAAGATGGATATCCTTCTATTGGTTACCTTTTCAGTCAGCAGCTCTGAAGCACACTGGCAAATAGCTAGTACTCCTGATTGGAAAACTGTTGCATATTTTTCCAATGAGATTGAAATACCATCTTTGGGTTTATAATTTCTCCAGATTTCCGCTCCCGATCCTGTTTTGGTGAGTGAGCCATCTGTGTAGCAGTTGATTCATTTATATTGTTCGTCTGGTTTCAACTTATTGATTATGGTTTGATATTTGATGTTCAGGAATCCACGAACTTGTAAATCAGAGTGCATGGATAGCACTTGATCTTTTTTTATTTTCCCGAATATGTCCCAGTGTCCGCCCACAGGGTTTAATTTGGGTTAGTTGTTTTGCTTCACAATCCTATTAGAGTATTTCATAGCTTGGGCCTCCACTTTTATCTGCGGATACCACTGAACAGTGAGTAGGGCACTATGGTTTAGTGTTCTCTCATGAAGTGAGAAAGACTCCCGCACTCGTCTAACGCTTCAGCTTTCCTGTTACCCCAACCATTTACCCCCCCCCCCCCCTATTAAAACACTAACTATAAAAAATTGTTCATTGCATATATGTACAATAAAAGTAAAGAAACGATGGAAAATACTGGAATAAACGCGGTAACTATGTGTAAAAAATGACATCTGGGCTAAACTAAAAATTTTATTTCATTTTTAAGGACTTTTTGCTAAAAGAAAAGAATTAACATTATATGGTATTATTACTTGTTGGTACTTCTTATGAGCTCTGGATAAATGTAAATATTTTACAGAGAGTAGCACATTGCTTTTTAAAGCACGGACCAAAGGAGATGAGGATGTTTCCTGAACTGGTTGAAAGTGTAGCTAAAGCCTGCTGTTCTGTTCATAAAACAGCGATTTCATTGGCTGGTCTTTACGGAAAGGTATGTTTTCATTTTTAAGATTATTATTAGATTCATTCGTACAACAAATTTACTAAAATACTGACTCTGTCTAATGGCCCAGGAAAAATAATTATTATTTCAGACGATGATTGAAGGACAACTGAAGTAATGATTAATTTCATTGGTACCCAGAAAGGGGTCCAGGATACCAGTTTTGGAGTAAAATAGTAGATACTGGTTCCTTAGAGATAGTTTTTGTATATTCCTGGTTCCCATTAGTAAACATAAACTACTATTATAGAAGTATTAATACATAGGGTAGATGGCTTGATTTTCATAATATATTTTATTGGCTAAATCATATATTAACAAGCTATTAATATAAGTTATAAAAATTAATTAATTATAAAACATAAAATAAAACAAACCATAATGTTACGTTGCAATATTTGGGTTATATGTAAGATGAGGTGAAACATTTAATATCAGTTCTTGTATTTTTTCCTTTGTCAAATGAGAACGATGTACAGGGGAAATACAAATGCAAAATGCAAAGCGCCTTCGAATTGCCACCAAACACAAAGCATACATTTTTTATCGAACCAAACTTAGGGAACCTCTAGTTGTGCTTCTTCACCGTGCCGTACACACTGCTTCCGTGGGTCAGACCTTGGTCTTAAATACCATATGTATAGGTTTGTATGATGATGGCGCAGTGGTTTGTTAGAAGCTCTTACTCAGGCTGATTAATCACGATTAGTTGCATGTGGGTCGAGTCCTACATTCAAGAAGAACACCAAATCAAAGACCAGTATGCGACCTGATCTGGGCTTATCTGAAAGGCTCAGATTTCCATTGTTGAAACGCTTGAACCAATAAGCGGCAGTGTTTCTATGGTTAATTAGCTTTCTTTCTATGGTGAAATTCCTTTCACAACTGCCTTTGCGCTTATTGACCACGAATCATGAATTTACTTTCAGACATTGCACGTGCATTTTGCAAATATAAATTAACCCGTAGTCAACTCAGGTTACCAGGAATAAAACGATTCCTATAGAATAAATTTTCTACCTTTACCGCAGAATGTTTATTCTCAATATACATAACCGATCCTTGACCCACATTCTCAAAGAAAATTCACACCACCAACAATGACTTCCGACAGCCGATATGCAACCTGGCTCATAAATTTCGACTACCAAATTAGACACAAAGGAGCAGAAGAAAATGTACATGCTGATTTCCTGTGAAGAGTCCCTCTTCAAAAAGACATTTCATAGTGTCATTAATTTTGAATAAACTTTATATAATATTTCCAATGAAACAATCAACTATAAAACTCTCGCAGAACTTCTTTGATTCATAACTTTTTAAATTAAAATCAGACCTTGTTTACCTCCCCACTTGGTTGTAGAAAATCTCCATCAGAATTGTACTTAGGAAGTAAAATAAGAATTAAGCTTGACATTTTAAAACCTACACCAAAAACACCCTCTCCTTCAACATCAGACATGCCAACTAAGTGTGGGAAATCTCATAGAAGCGAGATGTTATCCCTTCACTAGCAGACCAAAATGGAAATTCGGGACAGTATTTAACAAGTCAAGTTTCAAGGGACAGTATTTACATTACTAGTTGATATAGTTATGCTTGATCATAACAGTTATTACCTGAAGAGGCACATGTACCAATTACTGTTTATTAAAAACGGTTCAAAAACCAAGAAGGTGCCATTCACCAATTTGCCTCTGAGCACTTATGAGAATGGTCCAAGAATATGCCGAGCTCCCATTCCAACTCTGCGGAAAGAGCAGCCGGAGGAGCATCCTAAAGTCCAGCTGAAACTCAGACGATCAGGAAGACCACCCAAGAAAATTCAAGACTATGTTATTTCATTTTAGTTTTCAATTACTTGTTTTTTGTTTTCATAAACTCTCATTATTACCATCTTATAAATATATTACATTATCATTGTTATTTTTGAAGTAGGCTCAATAAGCGTGGGAGACTGTTGCGTCTCTTAATATCCTAACTAGTATCAATTATAATGATTTAAAAATTACCATGTGTTATAATTTATATTAGATCCTGCAATTTGGACTACTTTTTCTGCCCCCATACCCTTCATTAGAACATGGTGAGATCTGATAGTACAAAGAAAGGGACAGTGAAGAGAATGGATTGTCATGGCTGGGAGTACGGTTTTGGTAACGTAGTTAGTTTGTGCAGGAAGGCGTAGTATTCGCATATTTCATATTTTCCATTAAAAGTCTGTTGTGGGTCCCCACCACCCACCTGAAATATTTACTTTCCTTTCCCAGTCCTGAGTAATTCTTCTTGGAGGCAATTTTGCAAGCCTACCCAGACCATTTGCAGGCAGGTGGTTTCTCTTTAATTATTACTATATATCCAACTTTTTGTTATATCTCTCATATGAAGACTCCCTATTTTTTATTAAATGGACAAAATATGCAGGTTGCTCTCTTTTCGATTGATTTGTACGATTTGAGGCTTATCGGTCACTCAGACCGACTATGTTAAAAAAAAAAAATTGCCAGAGATATATATGTAATAGAAGGAATTCAATGTGGTATACTAGGAATTAGGGATCCGATTGATGATCTCCCAAAATCCTGTCAGTCTGTTCACCCCCATCACTATCCTACACCTCACAACAGGTGCAATAGCGGTCTTTTATGCCAATTAGCAGACATAAGTCTTAATATTTAATTAATATACAGCCACACTGGGATGTTATCTTTACTATGTACCAACAATTTATTCTAAAGGAAAATCAGTCCCAGGATTATAAAACTATTTTTCATTTATTCATTCTCACGATAATTGGGTCTTTTAAAGTTACAAGATAATACTGCAATTTAAGGTAATCCACTTGTGGATTTTGCAGATGCTGATAGGATAACATCTTTAGCTGATAGGGCTGATTTGTTTTATTTTATGGCTAATAATTTTTAATTATATTTAATACTTGAATAATTTATTAATTTATGGTTTTTATTTTTGATTAAGGTATAAAATATTTTATGACAATCAAGCTATCTACCTTATGCATTAATACTTCTACAAAAGTAGATTATGTCCATGAGTCAGAAATGGACAAAAACTAACTTCTGCATTTTATATATTTCTACTTGATTAATTTTTTACCTTTAAACACACTGTAAGGTTTCTTTGTTGGGATTTAAATAAAATCGAGGTGTTTGGAGATGTGTTTGCTTGAAGATAAGTACTTAATTTTTATTTCTGTATTGTAGTATATTTTTGCAATGGCTTCCAGTTATGTGTGTCATTTGTGGGAATTCAAACTTGATAATGATTGGCCTATATTTAAAGGAAGACTAAGCAGCTACTTTACTATAAATTCGATAGAAGATGAAGATACTAAATGAGCCCTATTTCTTAATACTTGTGACGAAGCCGCATATAAATTAATTTTGAGTTTGTGTGTACCAAAAAAACTGGATGATTTAACATACTTGGAGCTTATCTCAAAGGTTGATAGACATTTTGAGAAAACAGATACTGGATTTAGTGCACGATATCGATTTTATAATTCACACCGAGAAAATAACGAATTGATTCCGGATTGGTTGGCTAAGGTTCAAAGTTTAGCGAGTCACTGTTTTTAAAACTATGGTTAGGGATAGATTTATTATGGGAATGGGTACAAACAAAATAATGGACAGGTTATTTGAAGATGAGGTAACCTCGCTAACACTTGAAAAGACTTTCGAAATTGCATTAAACAAAGAAGCTACCTCTCACTTGTACGATTTGGAAGAGGTTAGCTTACCAACTCGGGAAGATTGTCGTGCACAGCGAGTTAGAGATATACCTTGTCAATGTTGTGGCTATAAAAATCATATAACACAAAATTGTAAGTTTAAAAATGCAATTTGCTTTGTGTGTGGCCAACAAGGACACCTCAGAAGAGTTTGCTCGAGGAAAGGAAAACCAGTAAAGGTTAGTAGATCAACAAATTTGGTGGAAAATAAATCAACGGCAAGGGTTACTCGAAGGACCAGGAGTCACAAAATGATGAAGACCCGCTCTACAATGTTCATGTAGGTAAAGGGATTTCTTCTTTTGATATTCGAGTGTCAGTAGAAGGGGTATCAGTAATCTTTTCGGTAGATACGGTTCTTCTTTAACTTTGATGCCTCTAGAGTTATTTAGAAAAAAGTTTAACCACATAAAATTGCAGGAGACAAATAAATGTCTGGTCACGTACTATGGTTCAACATTTTATTCTATAAGTAAAAGTATAAGTAAGTGTTAAACTTAACGAAAAAGTTCTTGTGGATCAACCTTTATACATTGTGGATACTAAGGGTCCCCCACTCCTTGGTAGGGATTGGTTTTCGAACTTAAACTTGAAAATTGACAATGGTAAAGTTTTAAGTAATTTTCAGATACAGGCGGTAGATTCAGCAAGATGCATAGAGGAATTAAAATCTAAGAACCCCAGGTCTAATCAGTATTAATTTGAAGCCAGATGTAAAACCGAAATTTGTTAGAGCGAGGCCATTACCTCATGCATTGAAACAATTGGTAGAAGCGGAGTTGGACCGAATAATGCAACAAGATCTTATTGAACCTGTAGCCTATAGCCCATGGGGGTCACCTATAGTCCCAATATTAAAAAAAAGGGGGGGAAAAGCAGTCCGGATTTGTGGGGATTATAAAACAACTATAAACCCATTTATTGAAATAGATCAACATCCATTACCCCGCATTGATTCCTTATTCGAAAATTTTCAGGGATGTGTCGTTTTTTGTAAATTAGATTTACGAAGTGCATATCAACAGTTTGCATTGGATAAAAAAAGTCAGGAACTGCTTACTATCACCACTCAAAAAGGTTTGTTCCGTTGCAAAAGGTTGTGGTTTGGAGTAGCCAGTGCACCTGCAAAATTTCAGAAATGCATGGATAGTACCTTGCAGGGGCTAGCGGGAACAGGCTGGTTTTTAGATGATATATTGGTAGGTGCAGCTGACAATGAGACGCTGCTTATACAGCTAGAAAAAGTCCTTAAAAGATTACGAGATGTAGGGCTAACTTTAGCAGAAGAAAAATGTGAGTTTTTCAAGTCATCGGTAATATATTTAGGATTCAGAATCGACAAAGAAGGGCTACATTTAGCTGAAGATAAAATAAAGGCGATTGTCGATGCTCCACGTCCCACTTCGGTCAGTGAACTACAATTGTTTTTGGGATTTATCAATTATGTTATACGGGGCCCGGTGTGGCTGTGCGGTAAAGTGCCGTACTCCCATGCCGGAGCTGCGGGTTCGAGTCCCGCCCTGGGTGGTGCTTTTCTTTCGTAGGAGAAGTATCACCCAGTGCCATGGGTGTTAGTATGGGCAGTATAGGGCTTCAGTGGAAGCCTTGAAGTCCCCCCCCCAAAAAAAAAAATAAAAAAATAAAACTATGTTATTCGGTTTATCCCCCATGCAACTGATTTATTACATCCGTTGTATCAGCAGCTGTATAAAAATTGTGTTTGGAATTGGAACAATGACTGTGAGGAATCCTTTAAGCGGTTGAAGCAGATTGTAGCATCTCCTATAGTTTTAGCTCATTATAACCCTGACTTGCCCCTCAGGCTTACGGTGGACACTTCTGAATGCGGTATTTCTGAAGTATTATCCCAAGTATTTCCGGAGGGGGAGAGGCCTTCGGCTTTTTCCAGTCGCACCTTGACGCGTCATGAGAGAAATTATTCACAATTGGATAAAGAGGCACTTTCAATCATATTCGGTTTGAAAAAATACCTCGTTTATCTATTTGGAAGACATTTTTCTTTGAATTGTGACAATCAACCCTTAGTTCACATCTTGATTAGGAAGAAACCGATTCCCACAATGGCCGCCAGTTGGTTGCAGAGGTGGACTCTGTTCTTGGCTGGGTATGATTACGAAATTCGTCACATAAGTTCAAAAAAAAACTTTGCTGATTCGTTATCAAGGGCACCTCTACCTGCTGCTGAAGGAGAGAATACCCTCGAGGAGGCAAATGATGAAGTATTTTTAAATTATGCAGGCAACAATGAAGATTTGCCAATTCTTTATCATGATGTTTTAAATGCCACCAAAAAAGATAAAGAGTTGGTTAAAGTGATAAATTTTTTGAAAAATTCCTGGCCGCAGAACATTGATGAGACCTTAAGTGCTTATTTCAAAAAACGCCACGAATTGCATCTGGAAGGAGGCTTATTGATGTGGGGATATAGGGTGGTTGTACCCAAACAGCTGAGACAGAGAGTTCTGGAAGAGCTCCATCAATCGCATCTAGGTATAGTAAAGGTTAAGTCTTTGGCGAGATCTTATGTGTGGTGGCCTAAATTGGATAAGGATATTGAAGATTATATACGGAATTGCCAAGTATGTTTAGATAGTAAAGGTGATCCACTAAAGGCTCCAATGATCCCATGGGCATGGCCTGGAGGCCCCTGGGAGAGATTACATATCGATTATGCGAGACCAATTGGAGGTAAATATTACCTGATTGTTTTGGACGCTTATTCTAAATGGGTTGAGGTCATTCCTTCCAGCAGTATGACAGCAGTTGCTACGATGAAGATTTTAAGAGATTTATTCGCACGATTCGGTGTACCTAGAAAGCCTGTTCGTGATAATTATTCTTCTTTCTACTTCAAAGAATTTGTTTTATTTATAGTATCATCCGGAAACCAATGGAGCAGCAGAGAACGCTGTCGAAACAGTAAAGTCTGCAATCCAAAGTTTAAAATTATCGTCATCGTCAAAAGAAAAAGATTTATCAATTTTTTTGATGGACTACCTTAATTCCGTTCATCGTAATTGTACAACAGGTAAAGCACCAGCTGAGCTCCTTCTCGGAAAACTATTGAGGACTCGATTGGATTTACTTCGCCCCGATCCGGTAAGTAATACTGTTCACAAAAACCAAGGCAAACAGGTTGAGTATGCCCGAGGAACAAGAAAGGTTAATTTTAGATTGAAGGACAAGGTGTGGGTAATGGACTTTAGGTGTCCTAGAAGAACTTGGAAGAAGGCGATAATTCAAGAAGTGCTCGGACAGAGACGATTTCGCGTGTATGTGCCAGAATTGGACGGATGTTGGATTAGGCACACAGATCAACTATGCGAAAGGAAGGAAGAGGAAGAGAATACAGACATTACAGAAGACAGGATCAACTCGAGAAGACTACCAACCCCAAGGGACATGGGACAGGCGAGTGAAAATGTTAGAGCTGATTCAGAGCCTCTAAGGTCGCCTCGGCCTGTTAGAAACCGTCGTCCACCTAGACATTTAATTGAAGAAATTTGAATCAATATTTTCTTTTATATCTTATTTCTTTTTTATTTTTTTAGGGGGAAAATGGTAATATTTTTTGTATTTTTTTAATGATTTAATTTTATCACCTGTTTTGGTAATATATGTTAACGAGATATAATGAAGTTATGAGTCAGTTTTAATGTAATGTAATGATGCAATTAAAGAAGTTTTTGTTAAAAGTATCAAGTCCTTGATTAAATACATTATAAATGAATGTATATATAATAATGTATATACCATGTTTTTTCTCTGTAGTTAATATATTCAGAGCGAATAAGGTGTTAGAATACAAAAATCATATGCCCTTGAATATGGCAGCACCTAATCTTTTTTAATTATAATTAATATTACCAGCCAATTATTATGATAAAAATATTATTATTGTCATTAAATATATATTTGATCTTTTCAGAATCGTCCGAGCAAAATAGTACAGATTCTACCTTCGACTTATCTAGGATTTTTAATGACATATTTAGAGCTGATGAGAACACGTCTTAAAGAAATACAAGGAGATATATATAAATATGACAAAGGTACTTTAATTTTTTTTTTAATTTCAGTTTTTAATAAGTCCTATTGATATTTAAATTAAGAGGAACTACGTAAACCAACAATATCCTGTCCTACAGTATCCTCCAATAATGTTCAAATTATACCCGTCAAATACAAATCCAATATTGACAAATGTCTCACATGGAATCCTCACACAAGACTGAAAAGCCAAGAAACCGACTACTAAAACATTTAATAGACAAACGCTCGAAACTTCCAAATCACTACAAAAGATTAATCCACATGACAATAATAAGACCTATCTGGTCTTACATAGTCCAAGTTTGTGGTTCCACCTGATCATTGAATTCCTCTCACACACAATCCTTAAAACCACAAATTCTTCATAAAATCCTTAATGCTCCTTACTTTGTCCCTAATAAATTTATCCATGAAGGCCTCAGTGTTCCTCATCTCGCCGATTTGCCCAATCCAGATACCAGACTTTTCACAATAAACTCCTCACTCATCCTAACCCACTTTTTTCCAACCTTGCTTCCACCTCAATTCCGGACAATCCTCAGAGGCGCCTGAAAATAAGGTGGTTTTGAGATCTACTAAATTAGAAACAATATTTGAGTGCTATCAATGGGTAGTTTCTCTACATGCCTGTATATGTCATCAGTCTATGTATATCATATTTACTTAATGTATTGTTATTATAAAGCTTTATAAATTTCAATAAATAAATATAAACAAAAAAAAAAAAAACAGTTGGACATAAACATTGCTGCTTCAGCCTGTACTTAAAAGATGCATTTTTGTGCCTCAGACTTAACAGCAAAGTCCATCCTTGACCAGCTTTTACCATTCTTCTCCACGTGATGAGTGTTTTAATCATAATTATTGTTTTATGTGTACTTAATTTTTTAATCCTAATTCTAATCATAAATCATTTTTCATCGATTTTTTTATTCAGACTTGCTTGATTATGTTTCACAAATTTTACTTGTGTCCGGAACAGTCCAAAAACATGTAGCATATTAATTGATGGAACCACAATTTCTTCATCACTTAAGCATTTTTGTTTTTCAGGATTAAGAATATTACGATCACCTATTGATTTCATTGAGTACACACCACAAGAACTCCGTTTTAAAAGCCGTTATATAAAACTTTTAATAAAAATTTTGTCTAAACAAAAGACTCAGTTTAAACTCTACAAGGTAAAGTATCTTAGGATCTAATAACCTTATGCATCAAACTATTGAACAAAAGACGCATACTCACTGAAATACTATGGCTCACGCAGACTGGAATCAAATATAATTCTAAATATAATTGGAATGGGATATAATATAATTGTTTGTTTGTTTGTTTGTTTGTTTAACGTCCATTTTATGCTACTTAGGCTAATCGGACGATGCTACAGTGGGAGTCCTAAATTTTGCCTATCCAGGTATAATTAGGATAGGGATGTGCCTTCTAATGGAGCCTCATCCACAAATCCTGGTCCTGTACTCTTTTTTTTCCCACGCCAATCCTCATCTGTCAAAAACCTCCTTTAGGCCCTCATCCCAAGTCTTTCTGAGTCTTCCTTGGGGTCTCTTCCCCTCTGCAATGGTCTCGTAGGTGATTTTGGCTACGCGGTTTTCCGACATTCGATAGAAATGTCCGAACCATCTAAGGCGATGTTCCTCTAAAATTTCCTATATTGGTCTTAAATCGAGGATCGCTTTGATCGTTGTGTTTCTCACCTGGTCTCTCCTCGTCTTGCCTTCGAGCTTCCTAAGATACTTGAAATGAAATGAAATGAAAAATAATTTTATTATCCTGGGACATATCACAATAAATATAAACAAAACAAAAGACAGAAACAAATATAAATATAATATAATTAATCTTAATAAAGTGAAGGAAAAATGTCTTGCTGAAATATTATTGATTAAGCACACTATTATGCCTGTTTCATCATTTCATCTCAAACTTCATTGCCACTTTTATCCCCATAGGGATTTAAATAATCTAATACCTAATTACTATATCAATCTTTTTATTTGTAGTGATGATGTTTATTGATTCCATAAATCTGAATTTTGTCTTATTTTATTATCATATTAAAAGCCTAAAATTGATGAATCCAAAACTACATTTGTTTACAGGTCTGCTTCCTGTCAGTTTTGTTGCTTTTTCTTTTTTTAAATTCTTTATATTAATTTTAGTTGATTTTATAGTTATTTTTGATAATTTTGCAGCTTTTGAAATGTTTATTTACATTAATAAACTGAATAGCCACCGGTGGCTCACACTTGAATGCCTCATCGGCAAAATCATTAGATCTTTAACACTTTGACTGCCGAAAAAGAATATCTGAGAGTCACGCTCTTGTTTCGACACAATTTTAATATTTAATTCTCTGACAAGAGAACAGTTACTCGATTTCAGGTGAAATGCCAGCCAATATGTTAATAAAGTATATATAATTTCTATATAGCTGAAAATTTAAAGTAAATTCATTTATTTTTATATTTATTTATATGTATATTCATATACTTATAAATGTATAAACATTTATTTTTTAATAACAATTATAATTAATATTGTATTATAAACATAACTAGTAAGATAGTATTTTTTATTGTTTATTTTATTATTGTTGGATTGCCAATACTGCATAATGCCCTGGAATAGCTCCCGTCTGATAGAGCGATAAAAATTAAACTCAGCCTAGCATGAATAACAGTCCCGGCGTGAACACGTTAAGCTTCATATTCGATGACCCTTTTGCCCAAACACCAGTGATAGATATATAATTGATATTTTCTGATAATAAGAAAATCCCTTTACAAACTACAGAATGATACTAAATTCATTATTTTTTTGTAAAAATCATGAACTAACCTTTTTTTTTTTTTTTTAATATCTAGAATGAAGGACTAAGAGCTTTCAAATATGCCAAAATGATAGAAAAGATAATGACAGGAATAATTATCAAAATGAAGGACCTAAATACAAATATAACTGAGTCTCTGGGTGAGTACTTAATTGTTGTATAAAAATTATGTTGTAATAAGGGGTAATTTATAAAAGGAGACCATCTCTCCTCAATATTTAAAATAAGAGTAACATTAACATGAGCTATTAATTTTATAAACTTATATTACCTTACATTGGATTTATGAAGAAAATAAAAAGGATAGAGAAGTAGAGACCTGTCTTTAGCTATATTCTATTTCAGAAATGTTATAACAGCTTTATAAGTCATCAATAATTTGGTGGTATCTCTCACTTACTCGATGGTTCTACGGTCCTTTTGAGAACATGGGCCTCTTCTACATTATTTTTAAGAGGTTTAACCCCTCCGCTCTGACCAGGGCTTGTCTCCTCCATCTTCTAAATCCCAACTTTACCAGAGTTTTTTCGACGCCATCTATCCATCTGCTTCGTGGTCGCCCTCTTTGACTTCGTCATCCTGGCTATCCATTCAACATTGTTTTTGGCAGTATACCTTCAGGCATCCTTTCCACATGTCCTGCCCATGTTAGTTGACACTTTTAGAAGTATGACACCAGTTCTTTGTCTTGAAACATGCATCGAAGTTTTTCGTTTTCCACAGCCTCCATCTCGCAGCTTTACAGACAGGTCCATATATCGTTTTGAGTACTTTTTGTTCGCAAACAATCAATAATCTTTAGCAATAGTTCGACTAAAATGTTTTTATTTAATTAAAGTAATACACTCCAAAACAGTCCATATATTTTCCAGACCTTACATATCTACTATTAGAGCTTTCGGCGCCACATATCTACAATAGGAGCTCTCGGCGCCTTTGCACCATATTCATCTGTTAAAACCTCCATCACTACATATTCATAAGCACAAGCTTAATGATCAATTTTTATAAAGAAATGAAGTAAATAAGTTATGATTATTAGACACATAAAGTATAGGATCCATGTAGGCTAATCATAACTTATTTACTTCATTTCTTTATAAAAATTGACTATTAAGCTTGTGCTTATGAATATGTAGTGACGGAGGTTTTAACAGATGAATATGGCGCAAAGGCGCCGAAAGCTCCTAGTGTAGATATGTAAGGTTTGGAAAATATATGGACTGTTTTGGAGTGTATTGCTTTAATTAAATACAATCAATAATCTTTCAATTTAATTTTTCAGCACCCAGGTTTCACAGTTGTTACTGGTCTTATTACCGTCTTATATATTAGGACCTTAGCTCTGTTAGCTTAAGCTTCTGAACTTAAATGGCTTCTGTACTGCAAAGAAACATCTGTTGCCTGCGGCCAATCGCACTTTTATTTCTTTCATTATGTCATTTTTCTCCGTAACAAGAGTTCCCAAGTTTTTAATTGGCTCTCCAACTTAAAGACGTATGGCCCAAATTTTATTTATGGTTCTGACCTTGTTGGCCTTCTGGAGGTCTTCATATTCACACTTTTTTGCTCATTAACTTGGAAACCCGATTCCCCCTGTGGATTGAGGTAATAGAATAGATCCACAGTATATACCGCCTGTCGTAGAAGGCAAGTAAAGGATAACTGACCTTTGACCTTAGTACCCTGTTCTATCTTTACATTTTAACTAACCTCTTCTAAACCTTACCTCATCAATATTTCCTTCCTACACCCCCCCCCCCACTGCCAAGTGGGTTTGAATCATATTCAAAGGCTAAGGGAGTAATCCCCTACAGAAAGTCCTGGTCTTCCAGGTTGATGGCCGGACATTGGGCTAACAACCCTTCTCTGGAAAAACAATACTGTTACAAACCTTAACTGTAGAAATAGCTGGAGGTATATTGGTATTATAACAATGTATAAGTATAGTGTCACATTTATTGGTAAATCCATTTAATGAATGTTCGGAAATATTTTGATGATTTATTTATTTTTTCTCAGGAGAAGAAAAAAACACCTTTCATACTACTTTGGCGCCTATAAATAAGATAAGGACAAAGAGCCTGCTGCAGCTAGTTGGACCCAGAAAACCCCCACCGCTGTTGACACTTTTGGCAAAAGCATTTGCATTATTGATGTCACTAAAACCAATAAAGGTATTCATCACTAAGAACCTATTTGAAATTGTATTATGTATTTAGTACGCTATTATGTAAAGTTTAAGGTTTAGTTGCACGTAAATCATAAGGTGTAGGCTTCTTCACCAATTTATAATGCCTGAACCTCGCAATGTTATCTGGGAACCTCTTCATGATTGTGAATTATTCTATGGAATATTATATCAGTTTTTTAACCTTTCACCACAGTATTTTATCATCAAAAATAATATATATTCACTTATTAAAAATACATCATAGGTAACAGGAGAGGAAATTAATGAGTAATTAGCGATAATTTTTGCTGAAAATATTGCTACTTTGTGAAGATAGTGTCTCTAAGCTTATTCTGTAAAAGAAACAAAAATATATTGATATGGACGTCAAATTTATCCAACACACAAGTTTTTTCTAAATTTGATCAAATGTCCAGTTGAATGGTTAAAAAAATGAATAATTACATCATTTTTTTAAAATAAAGACCCGCCTATTTAGTAACTGAAACATTTTTCTAGCTTATTAAACTGATATAAAATTAATAGAAATAACATGCACTATAATACATTCCTTATTTATAGGTTCCAGGGCCACGGCCAGGTCAGCTTGTTAACGATTTTTATTTGCCTACACAACTGTATATCCGGTCATTTCCGATGGAGTTTTTAAAGATGGTGCGTAAATACAAAGTTGAAAACCTGCCGCTAACAACTGCGAGGCAAATTAGACATGTATTGATGGATAACAATTTCGATTTCAAAGCGATGACTCAGGTTTTTCTAAGATTTTTTTATTTAAATCGTAATATAAGAATTGAGATTAATTGTTCAAATGGTAGTAAAGAAACAATTATTATTTATTATTATTATTATTATATTATTTTGGTTTTATACTTTTATAAAATTTTCATTTTTATAAATTATAGTTTTAATTGTTTTAATATTGATATATATGCAAAGGTTAAAAATAATATTTTGAAATATTGCTGAATAATGAAATATGTATTTCACATTTTCTGTTTGCAATTATTTATCTCCTTTTTTTATATCATACAAATGGACTATTATTACATGTGATCCTTAATTCTCTGATGTGTTTTTTCCCCATTTGCATTGTTATTTTTGGAAATCAGAAAAACTTCCTCAACTTTACGCACACAGATTTTTTATTTAGATATCTTTCAAATTTTTCTCAAGTCCCATAGGCAAATCTATATTTAGATGTCTTTCAAGGGACATAGCATTTTGCTCTCGCATCGCACTTTCTTTCATCAACTAACAACTAGGGTATAATACCAGGAAAGTAATTTTAAAATTAAATTCTCCTTTGTTCCATAGTATCTAGTCTGCTATAAATACCTAATTTTAATTTCTAGTCCAATTTGTATATCCGATTCTTAGTGAGGTTATCTTCCTAGCTTCTTGGGCTGAAAATTACACCCATTAACGCATAGTTTCATTTACTCAACTATATGGGATCTAAGGTATATAGCCTTCTTCAAATTTTAATGAAAAATTTTTCAAATCGGTTCTCGTTCATTCAACAAATGTTCTCTTAGATTGGTTACCACCAGGAATCAATATATATTTATTAGAAATAAAAAGATAATATAAGTGAGAAGATGTTTCTGAATTAACTATCCATCCACGAAATAGGATTAGATAAAAACATAACAGTATGCTAATTTGTTTTTTTAAATTATAAAAATCTCATTTACTCAGCAGTTGAAATACTTGTATTGGCGTATTTCTTATAACATTTTAATAAAGAAACTTTTAGCAGGATTCTATTCTATTCTATTCATTTGGCGCGACAACTCGATGCCGAGTCTTGGCCTCCTGCACCAGCCTCCACCAGTTGTTCCTATCCTGTGCTGCCGCCATCCAGCTCCTCACTCCCAGCATGGACCTGGCATCACCAGCCACACAGTCACTCCACCGCAGCCGAGGTCTTCCTCTACGCCTTGTTCCGTGTATTACCTCAGAAATCATTTTCTTCGGAATGTCACTCTCAGCCATTCGAGCAACGTGCCCAGCCCATCTCTATCTATTGAGTTTCATGAATTGAACCACATCTGGTTCCTTAAATAAATCTCTGAGCTCCTGGTTTGTCCGGCGTCTCCATACCTGTTCAACTTTAACGGCTCCAAAGATTTTACGAAGAATCTTCCTCTCAAAGACCATCAGATTCTGCTCCTCAGTCTTGGATATAGTCCATGTTTCTGAGCCATAAAGGAGTATCGGCCGGATGATTTATATAATAATATCTTTGTTTCTATTGACAAAGCACGGCTCCTAAAATGTTGGCCGAGGCCATAATAACAACGATTGGCACATAGGACTCTTCGCTTAATTTCCGAATCCACTGCATTATCTTGAGTTATGAGGGATCCGAGGTAAATGAATTCAGACACTTTCTCAATCCTGAATTCTCCGATGGTAATGGTTTCGCCAGGTCTGGGGTTTTCCTCAGTGACCAGATATTTGGTTTTTGCGGCGTTGACTCTAAGGCCCATTCTTCTTGCTGCGTCCACTAGTCTCAAGAATCCATCAGAGACAGCCTGGAAAGAGCGTCCAACAATGTCGATATCATCAGCATAAGCAAGAAGCTGCACTGTCCGGCTGAATATAGTTCCGCCTACTTGCCAGAATCTCTAATGGACTTCTCTAAAGCTAAATTAAAGAGGAGACATGCCAGCGAATCCCCCTGCCTTAATCCTTTTCCAGAAGTGAATTCTGCAGATCTTGCTCCACCAACCTGCACAGTGCATCTCACTTCTCTCATGGTGAGTCTTACCATTCTGATAAGCTTTTCAGGGAATCCAAGTTCCATCATCGCCTCATACAACTGTTCCCTGTGAACACTGTCATATGCTTCCTTAAAATCAACAAACAGGTGGTGCGTTTTAAGCTTATATTCACGTCCTTTTTCAAGCATGATGCGCAAGCAAAATATCTGGTCAATGGTCGATCGTCCTTTCCGAAAACCACACTGGTATAGGCCTAAGATCTTCTCTGCATAGGGAAGTAGTCGTTGGAAGAGGATGTTGGACAACACCTTGTACGCACAAGAGAGTAAGGAGATGCCTCTGTAGTTACCGCAGACCAGCCGATCACCCTTTTTATGGATTGGACAGATTATCGATTTATTCCAGGATTCAGGCATTACTTCATCGGTCCAGATCCAAATCATGATATTCTGAAGGATTCTCAGTAGTTCACTTCCTCCACACTTTAGTAATTCGGCAATTTGTCAACACCCGGAGCCTTATTATTTTTGAGTTTTGCTAAAGAATCCAGAATCTCCTCTTCATCCGGCGGTTCCATTATCTGAGATAAAGGTAGATCCACATGACTGTTATTCCTAACTTCTTCCAGATCTTTGTTAAGAAGCCGAGAAAAATGTCTCTTCCATTCTTCAAGGACATCAATCCTATTGGTAAGAAGCTTACCGTCTTCATTCAAGCAGTAGGTAGATTTGATTTTGAAGGGTTTTCTTTTCTGATTGACTGCTTTAAAGAATTCCCTACACTGCTTATTTCCTTTAAGGAGTTCAGTCCTTTCTAGTTCTTCTTTTTCCCATTTTCTTTTCTTATACTGGTGTAGACGTTTTTCTGTTTGTCTCCTCTGTCTATATAATCCGGCATTGCTCCTTGTCTCTCGTTGAACCTTCGCTTTATATGCTTCGTTTTTCGAACGTGTTGCTCTCTCACACTCCTCGTCAAACCATGGAGTTCTCGAGTCCCTCTCTTGTGGTCCAAGCAGCTTTGTCGCTGTATCTTTTATAGCCTCTGTGTATGCATCCCATGTTTTGTCGATATCACCCTCCAGAACATCAACCTGTCGAACACACTTATCCAATTCCGATTCATACTGTGCCAGAATTATTGGATCCTTAAGCTTATTTAAGTTGTATCGCTTAAGCCTCTGTGCCGGTGCGCTTACTGTCTTTAATGCTATTTGGGCTCTGAAATGAGCGATGCTTAAGAAGTGGTCGGAATCCACATTTGCCCCTCTGAATACTCTCACGTTGAGGAGATTAGACATGTGTCTTCTATCAATAAGGATACGGTCTATTTGGTTAAGTGTTGACCCGTCAGGTGTTTTCCATGTTCCCTTGTGGATTTTCTTATGAGGGAAAAGGGTGCTGCCTATAGTAATATCACGAGAGGCAGCAAAATTTATAAGTCTTAAGCCGTTGTCATTACTTGACACGTGCAGGCTATGTCTGCCAATAGTTGGGTGAAATATTCTTTCCTTGCCTACCTTTGCGTTGAAGTCTCCTGCAATTATTTTCATGTCATATAGTGGGCAATCATCTAAAGTTCTCTCAAGGAGTTCATAAAAGGCTTCTTTTTCACCCTCTTCCGAGACTTCCGTGGGGGTATGCACACTTAGCATGGAATAATTGTAAAAAGTTCCCTGGATTCTTATCACACAGATTCTTGGGCTTACAGCTTTGAACCCTATTACTTGATTTCGATACTTTCCCCTTATAATGAATCCTGTACTATATTCGTGAGTCCTTTCACTGCCACTGTAGTAAACGGTGTGGCGCTTTTTTTCAATGATTCCCTGACCGGTCCATTGTATTTCCTGGATGGCAGTAATGTCTAGATGATATTTATCAATCTGTTCTAAGAGCAGTTTCAGTGCTCCGGGTCTATACAGAGTAAGGACGTTCCAATACCCTACGTTAAATTTAAGCCTGAGGTTGCCGGGTCGATTCCGTTTTTGACTATTGAGTTCCGAGGCTGAATTAGGTTTCGTGATAAATGGATTTTCGGGTAGTGGGGCTATCCCCCATACCCAGACTACGTACCCTAACCTGCTAGTGGGGCTGCCACCTTTAGCCTGCAGACAGACACCCCCTCCGGGGCGGCTTCTTAGGGAAGGTGATCCTAAGGTGTGTACTGTATATGACCAAGTGTAAAGTGTGATGTATTTGTGTACTGTGTGTATGCGATAGTGTAAGTGTTCCCCCAACCTGGAGGGCCAGTGGTTAACTGCGGTCCTGAGACCGGGTGATGGGGTCACCACATCCCTACGCCAATATTAACAGGATAATAAGTAGTAATTTTATGAATTTATGACCTTGGAAGTATAAAATATGTTAATTAAATTATTTTGTATGATATGAACTTATGCTTTTGCTATTAGATACACAAAGGTGGAGGCTCCCTGGCACAGTGGATTTCGGCATTATGCTTGTATCGAATAAAAATTGCAAAAATAGATCCAAAAATTAAAAAACTCACAGCCATGAAAAAGAAAATCAAAAGTATGAATTTCCGCCGTATTGTTATTTTGAAGAATCTATGCAAGGTAATATTTTTCGCTAACTCAGGTATAATTTTTTTATGATAACTTATACTATGTTAGTTATTCTTATCCTACTGTGCAAAGATTTTTAAAGCAGATTATCACAGTATCACAATATTCAACAAATATAAAATATTAATTGTGTCAGATATTATAATGTTAGTACGATTATTTTAATTAATCTTTGACTATCATATACAATAGAAATTATTAATCTAAATAGTAAAATGTATCCTAATGTAATAAATAGTAAAATTTATCGTCGACTTTACTCAAAATGCCACAAATATTTTTAATTTAATTAATAACAGTACTAAATCAGTATGTTTCAATTACTACAAAAAAAAAATTCAGTTTTTATATATTTTATTTTCCAAAATATAATAAAATTTACCAAATCAAATGTGTTAGATTTATCTGAGTGGTGAATATAATATATTAGAATATATCATATAATATATAATGGTATAGTAGAACGTATTGTTTAAAAAATAAATTATTGTACCACAACTAGTACAAACCTCTTTGCATAAAGTAAACCTTTTTAAAATGATTGGGATTAACAAGTGTTATGCATATTAAACAGTCCAAAATCTGCAATATGCAATTTGTACTAACTATTCCTCTATCTCTGATACAATAACAATAGTTATTTATCTGTTTTTAATATATTGAAAATTCATCTTTTTGTAGTTTTCAGATTATGCTAAAATATCAATTAATTATTTAATGATGTAAACAACATACATCTCTGGCGCCACAGTCTAAGCGCTGGCCACCAAAAGCAATTGGGGTCTTTCTCAATCCTCACCCATCCACCCCCAACTGCTTCCTTCCTGACTCGGTCCAGCCAAGCCATCTTATTCCTAGTCTTCCATTTGTCTGGTAACGACTGGCTTAAACTCCATGACCTTTGGAAGCCTATCTTCCCCCATTCTCAGCATCTTTCCTACTCGTCATAAGCAGTGTGCCAACCTTTTTATACCTCTAAACTCCCGATTATACATTCTCCTCCAAACATCATCATGCATTCCACTTTCACCGGTATCTTTTTCAAAACCTTCTTTTTAAGACAGATATCTAGTTCTTTCACTTTTTTTCAGAATTCAGTTTTCGAATTCGTATGTTAGGATCGGTCTAAATAAAGTTTTGTATAGGGTAACTAATTTCGTGTTCATGTTAATCACTTTTGATTTACAATGCTTTATTAAGCCATAATAACTCCTATTGGTCACAATATGCCTGAGGTATATGCCGCTCAAAAATGATGAAGAGATGTTATGTGGATATACCATATTCAATGGTCTTTTCCAATGTTTACTGGAGTATATATATTTATATTGTATATATATATATATATATATATATATATTGAGTATATATATATATAAATATTTAATCAACAGTTGACCTGCCCTTCAAAAAACACTTGGTAATCCTTTATGTTTTTCCCCGCTTAGGGGAGAAGCTTACGAAATATGTTGTAAGGTAGAATATTAGGTAAAAAGATACATCTGCAGTTTTTGCATACTAGAACGTCACCTTTTTTATTAGAAGAAGTCACAGTCAAACACATATTTGAAGAGTGTCATTTTTATGTTATATATGTCTGGTTCAGGAATAACATCAAATTTATCAGGCATTTTAAGTGATCATGAAAATAAAATAAAATCAGTATTGAGTTTCTTGAAAGAAAATAATTTGTTTCGGAAAATCTAATTTCGTTTTTTTTTTTTTTTTAATACTATGTGAGCACTTATGAGTGTGTGTAATAATTGTATAATCTTTAATAATTTAATAAGTTTTTCTTTGGTGCTGAACGAAAGTTGAATGCAGGCGTTGATGAACTTTTTACACCTCAAAGCCTTAACAAACAAACAACCCATCATAGCCCAGAGCCTTTTTGTTCTTCATTTCTTTAGAGCTTCATACACTTTATCATTGGAGGGCACCAGTTTCTCTATTATCGATATTTTCTTTCCCACATTGAGGGTTATGCTGTTGAAAACAAGTTGACTATTATTGATACAATAATATTTAAGCATCAGGGTTGTAATGTTTTTTCATAAATCTAACATATAGATTTAAAAAAAAACCTTCCATCCCAGAAATATTTTATGATTTATTCAAAATTTAGAATAAAACAATTAAAAGAACAACAGGCCACGTACTAAATTTAAACCTACTATTCGCACATCCAGAATGAAAGGGGCTCAACTCAAAAAATGATGTTTTCAGGAAATCGCGTTTAAAGTTTTATACTTTTTTGAACCCCGTATTCAGTCTGTTTCGAACATTTTTTTACGAATTTGTTATTTTTGTTTTTGTACCTTAATAACTCTAGTTTAATATTATCTGGCCCTCTCCAATTTTTTTCAACGACAAGAAACAGAATTTTAATTTTTTTTTTAAATTTTAGAGTTGCGTCTTTTTACATGTTTGATGAATCCATATTTTTTTTAGTTGTGTCTATTGCTTGTTTCTACTCTTGCCATTCAGTAATGGTAAAAACTAAGAACTGATTTAAGGAATTATGTTTGAAAAATGGATAATAGGAAAATACGAGTAAATAAAATTAAATTAAAATTAAATACTCAGACATTGTAAACAATTTTGTTTCCTTTTGAGCTGGGAGTGGATGAAAAATTTCCCCTTCAACATGATGAACTAGTTCTCTTGGGGTGATATTCATTATTAATTTCGTTCTGTGCATCATTGTTTTATTTTTGTTTAAGCCATGTTCCACTAGAAATTAATAGTAATTAATGGCATTTCATAAGATCAGGTTTTATAAGGTTCTAAATTATCTGATCAACAAATTATAAAATTGAAGAGAATAGGTAGTAATATATAAAAAAAAAATAATTTGGTAATTGAAGCCATTAAAAACTGTTAATAGATTGATTTTGTAGTATTAAAATGAAAGATTATAGTCTTAGAAATTATTTCTTTTGTTGTGAGTAAGAGATCTAATTTAAAAAAATGTACTTACCTACCAAGTTACAATGGTCACAAGTCGAAAAATGTCCCTTACCAACTGTATTCTCACCTCAATGTCTAGATGCACACAGGAGTTTTTGAGATGTGCCTCTTCCATCCCAAGCAACCCCCTACCAACTAGAGCAGTACAACAGACACATGGTGCACTATAGCGGCCAACGCTCACACTAGAAAAAAATCTGGTGCGTGCGCGCAACACACAACTTTCACTTACAAACTTACTTAAATTAGAAATTGATGTGTTTTGTTAATTGCTACTTCTCAAAGACACATTTTTCCACATTCATTTCTTAATTTTGTTTTTATTTGCTCTATAAAAACACTATTTTTTTTTTATTATTAAATAAAAGATTTTACTTACGATAATTCGACCATTTAAGCATAATACTCCAAGTCGTCTGATTTTATAATTCTCTATGTAGTTGCTGAAAACTTCATTTAGTTACCATGGAAAGAAATAATTTCCATTAAATGAACAGAACGGATTTAATTATCAACAATGGTCTGTCATTAAAGGCGTACTCGCATTAAGGGCTCAATGTGTTTGATCAAAATAGTTAAAGCCCTTTTTAAGTAAATAAAAAAAAAAACACGAGATAATGAGAAAAAATTTATTAGGTAAAGTGCTCCCTCCAATTGATCAATTTTGGTGAAATTTTGTCTATAACTTCGTTTATAGTTTTTGAGCTAGTCTGTTCACACACACACACGCACGCACGCACGCACGCACGCACGCACGCACGCACGCACGCACGCACACACACACACACACACACACAGACCATTTCGCAGGACTTGGTTATTTGGACTCAGGGGACCCCAAAACGTGTATTTCCGTTGAAAACCGGAAGTCGAAAATTTTCACGATCGCAATACTTCCACTTACTATATATTTCATATATAGGTAAGTGAAAGTAATACCTGTAAGCAACAAATATAAAAAACCTTCCCGTGAATCGTATAGTACTACACACACACACACACACACACACACAGACCATTTCGCGGGACTTGGTTATTTGGACTCAGGGGACCCCAAAACGTGTATTTCCGTTGAAAACCGGAAGTCGAAAATTTTCACGATCGCAATACTTCCACTTACTATATATTTCATATATAGGTAAGTGAAAGTAATACCTGTAAGCAACAAATATAAAAAACGTTCCCGTGAATCGTATAGTACTACTAACTCAAAAATGGCACTTTTTGAGTTGAGCCCCTTTCATTCTGAATGTGCGTATTGTACACGTGTTTTCAGTTGGGTACCCAACTGTAACTTAATCAGGGGATGGATACTTTAATATTTATTTAAAAAATCCTAAAACGATTATAAAATTGAATGAATGTTATAAATAGTAAAAAAGAGACAATAATATGTTTGTGAATAACAGTTAAAGTTTGTAAATTAGACATATTTTAAAGATAAAATATTGTGAATAATAATATTATATCTTTAATTTTAGATTTTCCTATCGTAATTTTTAAATTGATATGGATACTAATATCAAAATCATGATCAATGTTTCATAAATATTTCATATTTATAAGTGTCACAACATATCTAACATAACAAAATTAATCCAATCCTATTCCAGATGTACAGGCGCCTATTTCGCTTGAATCAAGATCAAAACCATATTTATATGAGGTTGGCCTCTACAGTTACTTTGATCCCAGTAAATATTAAAAATATGCGAGCTGCAAGCATTATAGCCGAAAGGCTATCATCAACTTTAGTTGTGTGGAAAAAAACGCTCACTAATCTCCGAAGACGGAAATTAGCCACTTTCGGTGACATGCTTATGGCTGCAGGTAACCGGAATGAAATATATAATTGAAAATAAATAATGTTTGGTGAAAAAAGATAGCCAAACATTATTTTTTAACATTTTTAGTTTATTAATAATTATGTGTTTTTTAGTTTAATATTAATAAGAAAAATAATAATTACATTGTTACTTATATATATATATATATATTTAAAATTTATTTCATAAAAACGGATAGGCAGCCAGTTAACATATTTTATATTGTTTGGAATTGAAAGCTTGTTGGCAACTGTAGGGAATTCCAGGGAGATACAATAAAAAGTAGGTTAAACAAAAATCTATCTTATTTTTTTTAAATATCACTTATATCAAGATTCTTGATAAACCCAAGAAAAAAAAGTATATTACCATTATTTTTTTTTACAATATATATACATTTACGTGCTCAATACTTACATATCTGCTTTCAACAAGGTGAAAAATAATGTAAATTTTTTTAAAATTTTATTATTTGTAAGTTTCAAGAGTAAAAATATAGTATCTTATTATATTAGTCAATATTGCTAGGTTACTCATTACTAATTAAATCTCAAGTTGAATTTCATTGGAACTGTTTATTTTTGAAAGAGCACATGACCACTTAGCCTAGTTTTACAGGAGAGCACAAAAACTGTTCCAATTTTTTGACAGATCAATTTTTTTTTACTTTTTGTTTAAATTAAACAAAGTCATTTCGATATCTGTTTCTCTTTAAGATACGGTGCAATTACACCGCTCCCTGTCTAATTATTTTGTTTTTTTCAACAGATTTTTTCATGTTTATTGTAAAATTTCAGCATCCCTCCACTACGCTGGCGCATTTCCAGACAAATATAGGTCTTTAGTCATCAACACATGGGCAAAAGTGTTGGAACTCCCAGTTAATTATGTACCTCATTCTTCAAGATCTAAAAAAATAGTCAAGCTGTTGGCAAAGCAGGATGAGCAACAGAACTGGTGGAAACACGGTCTTTCTCGGGGTAGTTACTTTACCGAGTGTGCTACTATCACAAATCATTCTCGACTTGTTCCTGTCATCATTGACCCCCAGTACATAGCTTACGAATGGCTTAGCAATCAGGTATGTCTGAAGGGTATTTTTATAATTGTTTCACTAAATCTAAGGAGCAAGAATATATATATTTACATGTTATTCCTTATATGTGTTCACGTGATGTTCCTGTTCCCTAGAATTTTATGTTTTCCAGGAGTATGTTTTTTTAAAAAATGACCTAAATTGAATTTTAGAGGGGGGAGGGCACTAACAAATTAAAAAAGTGATATATTTCAGATATCTTTTACCTGAGGGTCTAATATTATGTTAACTAGTACGGTGTTTTGAACAAAGTATTCCCTTTTAATTTTGAGGGGAAGGGTTATTTCCAAAATAGTTAATTAATTCAATATTACAGTTTTTAATTTAATCCAATTATAAAATAGAAGAAATTCCCCAATATTAGATACAGGAATAAATACGTTTAACCTCATAAATCATGTTTATTTCACATCCAACAAGTTTCATAATAATCGAATTAAACGTATGATATAAATTAACAATAATATTAGAGAACGACTCCCACCGTATATACCTCGGGGAAGAAATGACCCCCACGAACAGGCGTCTCTACTGGCTCGCTCGTCAGAAGAAAGCGTCGGGCAAATTAAAATATGTCTGGTTCGCGGCAGGCAGGGTGCGTTGCCGGAAGGACGACGGTCACCCAGTTATCTTCATCGACCAGCCCAAAGACTTGGACATTTTCTCCTGACCTGCTGGCTCTCGTCTACTGTCCGGTCGCAACCCGAAACCCATAACGGACTTGGTCTTACAAACTCTTTTTTTCCTTCAGACGAATATATTTTTCTTTAACAGTATTTCAACTTCTTTTTTATTTTATATTAATCTGTATATATCATTATCTTCTCTGTTCTGCAGGGATCAATCAGTTTTGTTTTATATCGCCACCAATATCCATTACTGTTCCTCTCCACTTCAACCCCTACACTCCTTCACCCTCCTCCGATCATTCCCATTAATCAGTCCAAATGAGTAACATCCTTTTATCCTGCCACGTTAATTCCCAATCCCTACCAGCACATTATGATGAGTTCCTGGACCACTTCCTCCATAATTTCTATCATATCATTGCCGTCTCGGAAACCTGGCTAAAACCAAATATCCCATCCTCCTCATTATCTATCCCTAACTACTCTCTTATCCGTCGTGATCGCGAGGACCGAACTGGAGGAGGGGTAGGTCTTTACGTTCACGATAGTCTGAGGGTTAAAATCCTCCTAGAATCTCCTTCCTTAGAAGTTCCTCATCCGGAGTATCTCCTCGTTGAAATTTCCTCTGATGCTTTCTCCCTCCTCTACGTAATAATTTACCGCCCCCCGCATACCAAATTTGATCCCTCCTTTGAATCTTCCCTCTTTACCTATGTCCCGTTATACAATAACGTAATCATTGCTGGCGATTTCAATATAAACATGCTCTCTGATTCTCCTAACAGATCCTACCTAACAGACCTCATCCATTCTCTTGACCTTTTCATAGTTCCCTACCAACCAACCCACCACACTCAGTTTACCAGCACCTGGTTAGACCTCTTCATAATAGATTCCTCCCATAACCTACTGTCTTCCTCACAGCATCCAGTACCATTTCTTTCAAGTCATGACCTCATCAAAATTTCATATAATATCCCAACACCAAAACTATGCCCTTACAAAATCTCCTGGCGGAACCTCGATTCATTAACCCCTGAAAAACTAAATCCTTTTTTCGACTCCCTTTCCCAATCCCTAGATCCCATTTATTCTTCATCCTCCATTGATGAAATGGTCGAATGCCTCTCATCCAATCTTTCCTCGTTCCTAAACCAACACGCCCCCCTCAAAACCCTAACTTTTAGACGCCCAGCCGCTCCCTGGATAAGTTCCGAAATCAGAGAGCTGATGAGGAAAAGAGATGCCGCCAGAAGACGTTTCCGACGCACCCGTTCCGCTGAAGATTACTCCTTTTTCAAGTCCCTACGCAATCTAACTCAATCTTCCTTACGGCGTGCTAAGGCACAGTTTTTCCATCACTCCATATCACAAGCCCACGATCCCAAGTCCAAATGGAAAATCCTTAAAAAATTATCAATCGTCAAATCCAAATCCTGTACTCATTATCCTATTGACCCAGATGATTTAAATTCCGATTTCGCTAACTCACCTTCTATTCCTCACCCCTCCCCATACTTTTTCACACGAACCTTCAACCCGGATAACTTCTATTTCCTAAACATCTCGCCTGAAGACCTACTTTCCTCTGTCCTTAAATCCAAAACCAACGACTATGGGCCCGATCAAATCCCTGTAAAGATTATTAAATTATGTCTCCCTGTCATCTTTCCTGCTCTTTTACATATCTATAACTTCTCCTTACAAAACTCCGTTTTCCCAAAAGCCTGGAAAAAAGTGATAGTCCGTCCGTTGAACAAAGTACCAGTTCCCACTTTAGCCTCCGACTATAGACCTATCTCCATTCTTTCTAACCTATCCAAACCGCTTGAAAGAATTGTCCACTCCCAGCTCAATGACTTCCTAGAAAGAAATTCTCTCCTCAACCCTCTCCAATCCGGTTTCCGTTCTCATTACTCCACACAATCTGCTCTGTTGAAGATCACTCAGGATCTTCAATCCTCTATAGATGAACATAAAATCACCATCCTAATTCTCTTTGATTTCACAAAGGCGTTCGATACCGTCAATCATGAGATCCTTCTTACTAAACTCCAAAACCTCTCCATGTCAAACAGCGTCTTGAAGTGGTTCCTCTCCTTCCTATCCCAACGTTCACAAACAGTTCACATTCCCGATAAACCCCCTTCCTCATCTCTTTTACTAACACGAGGTGTACCACAGGGTTCCTCACTTTCTCCAACTCTCTTCTCTGTTTATATTAACGATCTCCCCGAGTCCATAAACCATTCACAATACCACTTATACGCAGACGACCTCCAAATCTACCTATCCTTCCATCCCTCCAAAATGCTAGAGGCAATCCGAAAAGTTCAAGAAGATATAAACAGCATCAACGCCTGGGCAGAAAAAAATGAGTTAAGACTGAACGTACAAAAAACTAAGGCAATCCTAATTGGCTCCAGGCATCTTCTTAATTCCCTCCCTTACTACCCCTTACTCCGTCTTAATAATCAAACCATTCAGCTCCAATCCTATGTCAGAAACCTCGGTGTGGTCTTTGACCAGCACTTGTCGTGGAGTAATCATATTTCCGAAATCACCAGAAAATCCATAGCTATCCTCAAACAGTTCCTTAGATCACGTGATTGCTTGTCCCCAAAAACCCGGCAACTCCTAGTTTCCTCTCTTATATTTCCCCATTTTGACTACGGCTGCCTTGTATACGGGGGACTGTCTGGCATGCATGAAATGAGGTTGAAGAGACTAATGAATTGTTTCATTAGATTCATCTTCGGTGTCCCCAGGCGCTCCCACGTCTCCAGCTGGTATGCAGAATTGAAGTGGCTCTACCCAGTTTTCCGACGGCAATACTTCCTAGGTGTATACCTTTTCCAAACCTTCAGAACCAAGAAACCTCCTTATATCCTCAGTTTGTTCAAACCCTGCTCCTCTATACATTCTCTAAATACCAGATCCCAAACCTCTAACCTGTATATCCCTTTTTACCGATCTGCATCCTTTACAAAATCCTTCATCATCCGTGCTGCCACCTTCTGGAATTCATTACCTGTCTCTATCCGAAAAACTTCATCCCTCACATCCTTCAAAACCCTACTATTTCATCACCTCCTAATTCTC
Source organism: Aelia acuminata (assembly GCA_911387785.2). NCBI lineage: Eukaryota > Metazoa > Arthropoda > Insecta > Hemiptera > Pentatomidae > Aelia > Aelia acuminata. The sequence continues at coordinate 146,641,787 of OU426980.1, forward strand.
CAATCCCCGATGGCTATGTAAATATGTAAATAGTGAAAACAGTATTAAGGATAAATCCATTTGATTTTTATTATATATATTATTTCTATTTATATATATCTCTTAAGCTCAAAAGCTGAAGTTTTGTACTGTACATCCGCATGTTGATCTTACATTTTTTCTTTCTACATTCTGTCTTTGTTATCTTTACTGTATTACTTTTCTTTTTTGTGTCTACCTTATATTTTAATTCTTTATTTCTTTCTATTGTTTTTATTATATTTTTTCCAAATAACCAGACAAATGGCTATTAATTTGTCCATTATTGTTATTCTTAGGGGACTAAATGTCCCAGAATAAAAATTACTTTTCTTCTTCTTCTTCTTCTTCTTCTTAATATTTACATTTCGTAATTAAAAATACAAAATTATAATAATCGATATGTCACATCTCCTCCCCATCTTCTTGAGCTTCAAATCTCTCCCTGAGTTGGTCTGGACGCCTTCTCTGCGTCTTCCCATTAACAATCACCCAGGAAGTGTGTTTCCTTCTTTCTTTTGTATTTGACCTTCTACATATCCTTTACCAGATGGGTTTAACACCCAGACGGCATCTCCCTCTTCAAACTGCTTCCATTTCTTTCCTTTGTCAAAGAGGCTTTTGCGCTTCGCCAATGTTAGATCCAGCTCTCCCGCTAGATCAGGTTTTAGTAAGCTTAGTTTCGTCCTGATTTGTCGTCCTAATAAGACCTGACACGGAGCTCGACCAGTCGTTGAATGAGGTGTAGCTCTGTATGTGAGCAAAAACCGATGAAGCCTGGAATACATGTCATCGCCATCCCTTTTGGAAGTGCCATATCTCTTCTTAAACGTTTGGACGACCCGTTCGGCTAACCCATTACTCCGTGGATGGTAAGTTGTTTATTTTGCAGAATTCTTTGAAGGAGCCACTGGTAAATTGAGTGCCATTGTCGGTCACTAGCATTTTTGGTAAGTCAAATCGAGTAAAGATGTCTTGAAGGATATGGATCGTTTTCTTTGGACTTCTAACCATTTCGATGTTGAATCGACAAGTATAAACCAGTAGTGTCCTTCATATGGCCCAGCGTAGTCCAGGTGAAGTCGGCTCCAAGGTTGGGATGGCACTGACCATGTGATAAGAGGTATGTTTGGGTCACATGATCTATTTTCCTGGCATGCCTCGCAACTGAGCACTTTCCTCTCTATGTCCAAGTCAATATCTGGCCACCATACATGAAGACGTCTAAACGACTTCATAGCTACTATTCCCGGTTGGCCTTCATGGAGTAACTTTAAGCAGTGCTCTCTTAGGGTAGATGGTGTGACGATTCTCCCCCACCGGAGGACAACATGGGATTCGTAAGAAAGCTCGTCACGTTTGTTGTAATATACTTTGAACTCATTGCTTGAAGGTGGTAAATCAGGCCAGCCCTGTTCAATAAATGCTATAATTTTGAGGAGTGTTTTATCTTTACAAGTTTCCGCCCTAAGTTTCTCCTTGGTGAGTAGGAGGTTCTCTATCCGAATATGCATAAGTCTCATAACTAATCAGCCGGAGTTGTATCAGGTTCTTGCTGCAAAGGTAACGTATTGAATTTGGTATTCGTATGAACAAAGTATGAGAGCCCACCTTGTTATGCGATAAGAAGTTATCTTAGGTAACTCATCATTCTCGCCGAATATTCGTACAAGGGGCTTGTGGTCAGTCCTCAAAATGAATTTATGTCTAAACAAATAGTGATAAAATTTAGACACTGCAAACACTATTGCTAGGGCCTCTTTGTTCAAGGCGGAGTACTTTCTTTCTGCTGGTTTAAGACTTCTTGACGTGAAAGCCACTGGCCGTTCAAATCCATCGGGCATAATGTGAGCAAGAGTAGCCCCAATACCGTAATCGCTTGTGTCAGAGCAGACAACGATCGGGTAGTCAGGATTAAAGTGGACTAATGTATCCGAAGATATAAGTGTATTCTTAAGAATATTTAATAGATTTTCATCTTTCTCGGTCCAATTCCATTTAATCCCCTTCTTCAAAAGTCTATGTAAAGGTGCAAACTTATCCTGCAGTTGTGGGATAAACCGCTGGTAATAGTTTATCGAACCCAAGAACGACCTCATATCTTTAATCGCCTCAATGTGTGAGTCTGTTGGATGAATACCGAATTTGTCTATCCGATGGCCAAGGTAGACAACAGAACTTTGGAACCAATTGCATTTAGTCGATTGCAACCAGATTCCAGCTTTTGCGAAACGAGTAAGAACTTGGTTTAGTCGAGCAAGATGTTCTTGTTTTGTCGCATCCGTGACAATGGCATCGTCCAGATAGCAAGCTGTGCCTGATAATCCATCTAGCATTATAACATGTCTAGTTTGATCCCGTTAATTTTTAGTTTAATCATTGCCCTCGATGGTCCATAAATGTTGTAGATTGATATACTCTTAGAGCTGTAGCTATGAGAAGATGCAGCCATTTGTTTCACCTACTTGGTTTGTCTTTCCCATGTTATATTTGCTTTGTTGTATTTTAAACATATGCTTGCAAAATGATTCTTTACCTGGCATAGGTTACATTTTTTTCCCAAAGCAGGCCACTGTTCGTGCTGTTCGTCAAGTCTCGATCCACATCGAAAACAATCGCGGCCCCGAACTAATGTTTTCCCCTTTTCCACTGAACGATTGTATGAAACCTTTGTCCGGTTTTTAGAAAAATCATTTTTCTCAATTTTAGAAATATTATTTCGTACTTGTTGAATATTGTTGAGGTGCGTTTGGGTTTCATCCGCCCGTTCAAGAGTGGAACCCAGTGCAATAACGTTTTCCAAACTGCTGTCAACTCCCGGAAACTGACAAAGTAACTCCCTTTGCCAGTTATGGTTATTAATTCCGACTATAACCTGATCACGGAATCTGCAAGTAAATGTAACTCTTTCGCCAATTGGAAACAATGTTTTCCCGTTATAATTTTCTAAAACAGATAAATATCAATGTAAGTATGAGAACTCACCGGTTCAGGCCTGAAGTGGTCTACTACTACTCTGAACGCCTGTGGTCCCACTTTAGAGAGAAGAATGTCTCGTCTCTCATTATCGTCAAGTACGCTGTGAATTCGAAGTTCGACTTCAAATCGTTGCCTGTAGTACTGCCATTCCTCATCTTCAGGTAGGAAAGGCCCAAACTGTAGATATCTAGAAAACCCACGGTTCCGGCCAGCTAATGATAACCTTCCCGAGTTGTCTTCAGTGTCTGAATGTCGATTCTCGTGCAAGGAATCTTCATTACCGTACAGACTGGTTGCATTACTGACCTTCTTCTGTCTTCTGTTGCCCATTTATCCAGCAGCGCCAATATTAGATACAGGAATAAATACCTTTAACCTCATAAATCATGTTTATTTCAGATCCAACAAGTTTCATAACAATCGGATTAAACCTATGATATAAATTAACAATAATATTTACATTTCGTAATTAAAAATACAAAATTATAATAATCGATACGTCACCCCCCCCCATAAGAAAATTCAAAAGGTTAATAAAATACGATATTGTTAGCAAAATCTTAAAATTCAGTATATTTTTAAACATTTAATGTTTGATTACTGAAAAATCATTTATCATGTGGGAAAGATGCAAATAGAAATAGAAAATGATAAACTTGAGTCTTATTATTACCAATAAAATTTCAATAATCAGCAGGCTCAAGACTTTAACATAGTACCTCATACTGTAGATATGAAATAGAAGTATTCATTTCTATTTTACCGTGATGCTCTTTTCTAAGAATTAATTTATCCAGGATGTTTGAAAAAATTGCATCACTGTGTCTTCCAGACCTATCTGACATTACTCATTACTCCAATTATTAATAAGTGACAAGATGGCTTAATAGTTTAAGTAATTCTCATTTTTCTTACAGTACTCCCCAAAATTAAAACAAATAAAAATGACAGATCCTTTCTTGATGGTAATTATGCTGGAATGCATTCGTTTCGGGACTGCTGTACTTATTGAAAGCGAAAATGGCTACGTAAGTCCTGCTTTGGATCCTATACTCTATAGATGGACATATGTAACAGATGGTCTAGAATGGATCGCATTAAGAAGTGAAAGAGTGAAGGTCCATGAAAAATTTCGTCCTTTCATTTTAATTGCACAATATGATCCCAACCTTTCTCAGGAATTGTATGCTAAAGTCACAGTGATCAACTTTTCTTACGGTATAAGGTATGTTTATTAGCTTTTCGAAGTAAAAATTTGATTATATCTTTTGACAAGTAACTCATTATTAAATAATAAGTCAGGTAAAATATTGATTTTAAAAAAAAAAAAAAAAAAAAAAAAATATATATATATATATATATATATGTATGTATAGGGTAACTGTACCAATATTTGACAGTTTAAGAAAAAAAAAAAATAATAATATTGACACTGTTTACCAATATAATGGTGTTATGATAATCTTTTTTATGAATTTAGTTAGGCCAATCCCTCTAGAAAACTATGAATACAATGATTTCTTAGAAACTTCTAATATGAACCAATAGTTGACACATCAAGATCTAAAGGTTTGGAAAGTTGACATTTATGGTTTTAAAGTTGACACGTGCATTAATTTTTGATTTCCAGTGATTTTTGATAGGTAATAAGGACTGCAATAAAATTTAATATGTTTTTTAGTTATATACTAATAAATTCACAATGGAAACAAAATAAAATTTCCACAATTTAATTATTTTATACACAAAAAACTTAAATGAGACAAAAAAACACATTTAAAGGAAAAATGAGATCATGCTGTTTAGAATGATAAATAGATTTTAGTAATGGCCAGAAGTTTCGTTTTTTTAATGTTGGGTTTGCACAATTTTAGATTCTCCAATGATGAACTTCACTCTTCCAGTGCTCTTTTAGACAATTAAAGATGGCCTTTAATTCATTCATTGCTTGGATGAAATGTGTAGTATTTTGATATAGTGCGACTAATAGCAAGTATCACATGTTCTTTGCAGAATTAGGAAGCGTGGAGGGTCAGATGAAATGCGTGTCCCTTCAGGAATATGATTATCGGCAATGCGATTTTGCTCTCAATGATCCATGGATAGAACACACTATAAATTCATAAAATAAGACACCTGTCATCCAGCCAGACTCAGAATTCCATAAACCACCCCAGATGTAACACTATTTGCTGTATTTGGCAGTTGTTGACATTGATGTCAACTATTGAAATTATGGATTAATATCTGTTCTAATAGTTGACACCTACATTTAAGCCCTGAAACATTGTATAAATACATTAAAAAGGATATCAAATGATTCTCATGAACTTAATGAATACCATAAAAGTAATTAAAACATAATTGAACTTAAATAAACCAACTAAAAAGCTTATTTATCTTGACTTCCACCTTATTGAAACCGGCTAGCAGAAACCAAGTTTTCAGGCCACTAGAAAATTTGCCATTATAACCTCTCACTAATAAGCTTGAGTTTTCATCAAAATAATGTCGATGGCAGTACAGCTCACTAGTATAACTTGGCAAATTACCGCCAAATTTTGAACCAAAATAATCAACCCTGAATCTTATTATTTACACTTTTTGTACAAAATGTCAATTATTGGAGCACTGTCAACTTATGGTACAGTTACCCTATATATATATAATGACCTTAAAATATGAAATGGGATTTTTAATGTAATATACATGTTATAAAAGAGCGAAAATGAAAAAAGGGACAAAAAATAATTTAAATTCATTCCATTAAGAGTTATTATGTCTACTTCTCATAAATACAGATTTTGTTTCCAAATAAAATTCTATATATTTTAAAATAATTCAGTTTATTGGCTACATAGCCAATGAATCTTTGGAGAAGTTAAATGTTGGACTCTTCAAGTTGAGTTGTTAAAAAAAGTTTTTGACATTACCATAAAATGGTGAAACCCCTTTGTTAAAATTTGAAAGAAGCAATAGTACATAAAATTGCTGAATATATAAGAATGACAAATAGGCAGATTGAGACTAGAAGATGACCATTCCTGACCCTAGCATGAAAAATAGAAAAGGATCTGAAATACAGAGAGTTTGCTTTGGGACTACTTTGATGTTTAAGGGACATTTGATAAGAATGGCCAATTTGTAATGCTTTAAGAAACGTACTACATCAGCCAAAGAATTTATTAGTCAGATAGGTAGAATTCGTATAAAAAATAGAAGAATTCTTGTAGCAGTAGTAGAATATGGTACCAGAATACAAGCATAAGCGCTAACGTGGAGCCTCCGAGGGAGCAACATCTCGGAATGCAGAATCAAAGGGATTCCATTCAATAGCTGTCCCTTTTGAGCATCATTAGAAGAACCAGTATGTTTGACATGGAAGAAAGTTAGCCATCATTGGTATAAATCATTGTGGTTCAAAAAAAGAATCCAAAGACTTTTTTGATGGCCATATGTCCTCCTGTACCTGTTGCCAACATAATAATTTTCCACAAGAATACAACTTCCACAAATAGATATGTCAACTTTTGTTAACTAATGATCTTCCAGTGTTTGGAAGATTGAAAAACCTTCTGTGATGTCTTGATGGGAAAGGCTGGGGACAGCTGATTTTTTTTAAACTCTTGATGCTTAAAAGTGCTAGTGTTGGTTTATATCTATGTGATTTATCCCTTTTCCTTCCTGGCAAACCATCCCCGGCTTTTCCGAGTTCTGTACATTGCACACTTAACAGCGCTCATAAAATTCTGATACTAAGGACATATACAGTACTTACCTCAGGACCACAGAACCTTTTCTGAGATGACCCAAGGTCTGGGGGCCGGGCCTGGGTGGCATTGCCTGGCCACCCTTCCTCCTGAAAGGATTTATTAGGAGTCAGTTATCTCGAGATTACGGGGTCTGTGGAGCTTGGGCTGTTCACCCACAAGGAGTATAATTGAATCAAATAAACAATACTAGCTTCGGATCTGGACAGATTGGTACTGAAACGACGTGTCAGAGAAAATGACATAAGATTGACAACTTGAAGTATTAAGACCTTGAAAGGAAAAGAAACAGATCTCATTTCAGAAAAACATGATATAGCAAAGATGTTCTGTGTTTAAGTGAATTTTCTCACTTTCTGAAGGATTAACGATAAATGCATGAAGATAAAAATTGCTGCCTGTTCAATCGAAGATGTCTACAGCTGCCTGTTCAATTGAATTGATTTTTTTTTATTGAAAAACAATGTTTCTGGACCTGAGAAATAAACTGTCGTAACCACAGATGAAATTCTTGATTTTTGGATTATTAATGTATCTGCATTGTATATAAATTGCAGTTCTTGAGTAGGAAGTTGTCGTATTTGCACAGCTAACGAATGAAGTCATATGCAATGTTTTTTATTAGTTTTTACTATGATAATTAGGAACATTTAAAATTCAAATCACTTACCGTTAAACTTTTCAAAATTTCAGTTACGATAGTTTACCTGTGAGGTATTGATTTTCCCTTTATTAAACATTTTCAAGATTGTAGAATAGTTTTGGATGTCGTGATAGGAGCTCGGATCCATCATAGCCAATACCAATGATATATGTGGTCAGAGTCCTCGTGGTGTCTGAAATAAGGGTTCAGCGGGCAATCTAGAGGTACCAGGAGAAATGAAACTTCAATGGGAAGCGGGGATCTGACCATCCAAGAGCTATCTACTATCTACTATCTACTATCTACTAATAGTTTTGCAGACTCTCAAAACCGCTTCCAAACTTCTCTTAATATATCTCATCGACTATATATTGCTCGAGGTGAGAATGTCAGCCCGAAAACCACATAAATAAGACTTGCTAAACTCAACCTGCACGCTAGGATCCCTGTTCCATTTTTTCAAACCACCGAGCTGCTAGCCTCCACTTTTGTTGTGAACACTGGGCTGAAGTTGATTTTGGCCTCTGTCCTGCTTTCTTACAAGTCCCGGTGTAAACTTTATGGTGTAGAGAGACGAGTTGGAGTGTTATGCATAGCACTAAGCACTAACTTCTTATCAAGATTATTTATTTAGTTTGTAAAAAAATACATATTAAGTGCCTAATAATATTGGGCATTACAGACTATTTGATGACGGAAAAAATCTTGTATTATTTTCGGCGGGTCATATCATGTTAACTCATTGAATCAACTTATGGTAATTTTTGTTTTTAGTTAAGAACGGCTATCTGGTTTGTAAAACGAGTTATATAAGGTGCCTAACATTATTTGACAGTTAGGCACATTTGTCAACTTGTTAACTAGCTAATTTAACATATAGTTTATAATATTGGGAAAAAATTGGGGGACAGACAAACTTAAAAATCATAGATAGTGTTTTTCTAATTTTTGAAAATTTCTCGGAAATACGGATAATAAAGTAATAAAAAATAAGGGTAGGTTACAGGTTTAAAAATAACATTTTTAAATATCTTCTACATTTTACTTATAAATAACTCAAAATTTAATTTTCAATTTACTTGCTATTCTAAACGAGTGCTTCTCTATCTAAAACTACAGAAGTTTAGAATAAAAAATATATTAGTGAAATTTTAAAATGAAAAAACATCTCTTTTTATTTAAACTCAGTAGGGGATTTTAATTAAAAACTGCTAGTTGAAAAATCTTAAAAACGGAACAAATTAATCGAAAAGAGAGGGAAATATAGCTGCTTTCATATGAACTTTTTGGTGTTTTTGTATAATTACGATTTTTATAAACAGTGAAATTAGTAAATAACTACTATCATAATAACTCGATAATATCCTTTTGATATTTTTGAAATGTTTTAATAACTTTAGAAAAATAAGTTCTTAAATAAGCATCTTATTACATGTTTATCCTAACTTAAAATATACAGTAAATAAACAATTGTTGCAACAAAGCTTTACTTCACTTTTATCTTCACAATATTTAAATTTTAAATGCCTGGTAGCCTCACTTATCTCATTATCAGTAAGAAAGGTTTTAAAAATAGCACTTCTTCCACATTTTAACTAAAACTCAACATTTAAAATTACTTTCAGGTCTTTAAGAAATACTTTTCTATCAACTATAAACGAATTGTTGCTCCCGGGACTACAAAATGAATTGAATAAAATCAGTGAAAATATTAGCAAAGAAAAAGCACAGCGGAAGGATTTAAAAGAATCGATTATCGCTCAACTGAACCAAATGGGCACTTTGGTCTCCCCTAGGTGTGGATGGTTAAAGTTTTTCAAAGAATCAAGAGCAAAAGATCTTATATGTCAGGTAGATAAGAGTTTATTATCCTTTATTTTTTATGTCAATGTGATTAGTACTCCCTCAGAATGTATTTTATGCAAAGTTATAATTTTTGTGGATAATATTTATTTAAAAAAATAAATTTATTTAATCACAATAATTTGACCTTGTGATCCACTGAATGTGTAAAACAGGGATTTTAAACTTATATAGACAGCTGATCCCAACCTAAACAATTTTTTTTTTAATTATTATTATTTTTTAGTTTTCATTGCTTATCCTTGTTTTATTTTATTGTGCTAAAGATTAAGAACAATAAAATTAAGTAAAAATAGCTAATGAGCATACAATTGATGATATGAATGGAGAACTTGACTTATTTCCTGTTGCCACTGCTGCGGGGGCATAGGGCCGAAGTAAATTTTCGCCATCCATCCCGATCCCGGCTGAGAGCCTTAACCTCCTGCCAAGATTTGCCAGCCGCTCTGCATTCCTCTTCCACATTCCTCCGCCAGGTCAGCCTCGGTCGCCCTCGTTTCCTTGATCCTTGGGGATTCTAATCCAGCGCCGTCTTCTCTATGGTCCCATCTTCTTTTCGGAACGTGTGGCCGATCCACCTCCATTTTCTTTTTCTTATTTCTTCCTCTATAGGCTGCTGTCTGGCAATGCTCCATAGTTCCTTGTTTCCAACCCTATCCTGCCATCTGACTCCAAGGATATGCCTTATGCATCGATTGATGAAAACTTGGAGCTGCTTCTTGATTTTCACAGTGTTTTTCCATGTTTCACAGCCATAGAGTAAGACAGCCTTTACATTTGATTTGAAGATTTTCATCTTTGTGGACCTAGTAATGTTTTTGCTTTTCCATACGGCGTACAGTTGGACAAATGCCGCATTTGCTTTCCTTAATCGAATTTTCACTTCTTCTTCCACGCCACCTTCTTTTCCAACAATGCTCCCAAGGTACGTGTACGATTTAACCTGTTCTACAATGAGACCACCCACTTGAAGGACCTCTTGGGACAGCACATTAAGTCTCATTTCTTTGGTCTTCTCAGCGTTTATTTTGAGCCCTGCTTGCTTTCCTACTGCTTCCAGGTTCTCCGACTTGGCCTTCATGTCTGTGTAGCGGTGTGCAAGGAGACAGACGTTGTCGGCAAAATCAAGATCTTCCAATCTTCTATTTAAACCCCACTGTATTCCCCTTTTTCCTCCCAGAGTTGAGCGCATGATGCGATCCAATACTAGGATAAAAAGGGTGGGCGAAAGTACACATCCCTGCCTCACACCCTTGTCCACTCTGAACTCCTTCGACACCCGACCATTATGTAGAACACTACAGTTGTATCCATTATACAGGCTCTTGATTATGGTTACTATTTTATTTGGCATTCCATACATTCTTAAAGTTTCCCAAATAAATTCCTGGTTTACCGAATGAAACGCCTTTTCGAAGTCAACAAATGTTATGTAGAGAGGACTCCTCCACTCTGTGCTTTGCTCGATTATAATTCGGAGGGTATTTATGAAGTCAACACAACCTCTGTTCCTTCTGAACCCGGCTTGTTCTTCGAGAACTCGGCTGTTCGAGGCGAAGCTTCCTCTCCACACTCTCTGCGATTCTGTCTAATATGACCCTACAGAATACCTTGCAAGGTACTGACAGGAGCGTAATTCCTCTCCAGTTATTGCACAGAGTTCTATCTCCTTTCTTAGGCAACTTAACAATTAGTCCTCGTTTCCAATCTTGGGGGAGAACAGTCCGGACAGAAGTTCTGCCGAAGTCTGCACGTCTGCCTTCAGAAGTTCTGGTGCAATATTGTCAAGTCCTGGGGATTTCCCATTCTTGAGTCGAGAAATAGCTGCGGAGATCTCACCTATGGTTGGTTTGCCGGTCAGCGGAACAAAATCTGGATCATCCCTGTAGGTTGAGCAGGTCGATTGATTACTGATCATGATTCTGTTTGGACTTTCTACAGCTGCAGCCCTGTTTCCATTTTGAAATAGTTCTGAGAAGTATTCCTCCCATCTAGCCTGTTGCTCTTCCTGCATTGTCAGCATTCTTCCGTCCTTACTTCTCACTGGTTTGCTGGATACTCGGTTTTCCCTGAAAGAATTTTAGTTAAATGATATAACTCCTTCAGGTCAACTCTCTCTGCAGCCTCTCGGGCCTGATTTGCAAGATCTTCGGCCCATTTTCTTTTATCTCTGCGAGCACTCCGTTTGACCAGTTTATTAAGCCAAGAATGTTCTTCATGTTTTTGGACCATGTCCGTTTGGGAGCAGCACTGTTTGCATTTCTTCTTGGCTTCTTTTCTCATTTCTACCAGGTGCCATGTTTCGTCGGACATCCACTCCTTCTTATCCTTTTTTCGAAATCCAAGGACCTTCTCAATTTCTTCGGTAAAGATGTCCTTTACTTTACTCCATTTGTCTTCGGCAGTTTCTTCATCCAGCATAGTGAGAGATTCAAAGCGATTTCTTAGAGCGACTTGAAATTCTTTTTGTTTCAATTCGTTTTTCAATGAGCCTATATCGAAGCGCTTATCCTGTCGATTAAACCTTCTTGTGGCTGCAAATATCTTCATTCGGATGTTCGCTACGACCAAGTGGTGATCACTTCCAATATCAGCACCGCGTTTGTTTCTTACATCACACAATGAACTGCGGAATTTTCTTGAAATGGCAATGTGATCAATTTGGTTTCGCGTTGCATGATCAGGTGAGACCCATGTTTCTTTATGACATGACCGGTCCGCAAATTACCGCCAAATTTTGAAACAAAATAATCAACCCTGAATCTTATTATTTACACTTTTTGTACAAAATGTTAATTATTGGAGCACTGTCAACTTATGGTACAGTTACCCTATATATATATATATATATATATATATATATATATATATATACATTCATACAATTTGATGATAAACAATAGATAATATTAAAATAAGAATTACAAGACCAACAAAAAAAAAATTTCTATTTACTTATCTCATCTCATACTCAAACCCTCTCTGCCACCGAGCGGTGTGTGGTTCCTTTCTTTAGAGTTGCTTCCAAATCACTGTTCCACTGTCAACTTATTTCGTTTGTTCCAGTTGTTGCCTCGTCTCTTTAAGGCATCTGTAACGCCTTCCTTGCACGTGTGCCTTGGTCTCCTCAGCCTCTTCTCCATCGACCCTTGCTTCATATGCTTGTATGGGTATTCTTTTCTCTGGCATTGATGAAACTAGGATATTTCTTATATCCTTCCATTCAAAAAAAGAAATGAATAATAATGAATAAAAAAGAAAATGTTCTATTGAAATATATTTGTTTTAAAATTAATGAAAATGACTAGAAGAAAGAAAACAGTCTTACAAAAGACAATATGATAAATCCATGATGGACCTTCCAGTACTCTCGAGATGCAGAACGTCTGGGTGCAGTTCAAGCCTCACGAGAAAGGGAATCCTTGGCCGAAGGGTCGAGTGGTTCGTGTTGAGAGCGATAGAAGATATCTCGTTGAAGTGGATGGGAGATTATGCCGCAGGAATAGACAAGTCATAAGAACTTAAGGAGGAAGATGTGTTAGGGATTAACATTGTTGTAATTAATGTGTAAAACGGACATGTGTGAGATTGCTTTGATTGTTGTGATTATAAATATTCTCTCTAATATATCTTATACAACTGTACTGCCAACGAGTTGGCAAGCCAATGCGCCCATCGGATTGCGGGTCTAGGTGACGAAGGTCATAATGATGTAAATGTAACTAAAAAGATAACTGGAAAAAAAAACTGAGACGATCCACTGTAAATTCTGTGGTTTAAAGCACGCAAAGGGCACTAGTAGTTGTCCGGCTTTTGGAAAGGTTTGTAGTGCCTGTGAAGGAAAGAACCACTTCAGTAGAGATTTTTTCGAGCAGAAAGTTCGAAACGTAACCGAAGAACCAACGGGTAGCGAATGATCTGAGGAAGATAATTTAGGAGATCCCGTTTACAGTGCCACTTTAATGGAAAAAAACAATTGTTCCATGATCTTAGGATTTATATCAATGTGGAAATTAAAGTTTCTAAAGTGCCAGCTGGATTCTGGAGCAACCTGTAATGTTATAGGTCTGAAAACGTTAGAAAACCTGTTAGAAAAAACAAACATACAACTAGGCTATAGCAATACGAAATTAAGTTTCTATGGGGGTGCTTCCGCCAGGTCCCTTGGTAGGATAACGATAAAAGGACGATTTAAAGGAAAGAGTCATAATATTGAATTCGAGGTGTTAAACATAGATAAAAATACACTTCTCGGGGCAGAGGACTGTTTGAAATTAGGTTTGCTAATACCCAATGAGGAGGTGTATAATGTACCACAGAGTCCACAGGTTTAGTTGACATGTTTCCCGATGTCTTTGAGGGCCTAGGACGCTTCTCGGGCAGATATGATCTCCGTGTTTATCCTTCAGTGACACTGGTTGTGTTTCCTCCCAGGCGGATCCCAATAGCCTTACGAAACGAAGTTAAGGAAGAAATTAGCAGACTCGAGAAGCTGGGGGTGATAGTCAAGGAAACCAGTCCTACAGATTGGGTTTGCAATATGGTGATAGTAAAAAAACCGAACAAACTGAGGATATGTATAGATCCACATTATCTTAATAAAGCAACAAAGAGGTCTCATTATCAGTCCCCTACATTAGATGAACTTCTCCCGCAGTTTGAGAATGCACGAGTATTCAGCTTGTTAGATCTGAAGGATGGTTTCTGGCAACTGCAACTCACAAGCGAGGCGAGTAAGCTGACAACATTTTGGACACCTTGGGGAAGATACCGGTGGACTAGGTTACCGTTCGGTGTAGACACGGCTCCTGAGGAATTTCAAAGACGGGTGCATGAGGCGATTGAGGGATTGGATGGTGTGGTGGCTATTGCGGACGATATTGTAGTTATTGGAAAAGGGCTAAATAGTACAGAAGCAATGGTGGACCACAATAAAAAATTGAAGAATTTGTTAATCAGGGCAAGAGAAAAAAATTTCAAGTTTAATAAGCGAAATTGTCGCATAGGGCTTTCGGAAATAAAATTCATGGGACACCACATTACAGATAAGGGTCTGAAACCTGATCCAAGTAAAATAGAGGCTATAAAAAACATGAACCCACCCAAAAATAAAGAAGAATTACTAAGATTTCTTGGTTTCATGAATTGCCTGGGAAAATTTATTCCTAACTTTACTGAGATTGCTGGACCATTGCGAGCCCTAACGAAGGAAGATTGGTGTTGGATTTGGGAGGCCCCACAAACAGTTGCTTTTCAGGAGCTGATCCGCCTAGCATCCAACCCACCTATATTAAAATTCTTTGAAATGGAGAAACCCGTTACTCTGCAATGTGACGCGAGCCAATTTGGGTTAGGGGCATTACTTTTGCAAGAAGGGCAACCAGTTGCATACGCATCCAAAACCATGACAAAAACTGAACGAGCTTACGCACAAATTGAAAAAGAATGCCTAGCCATAGTTTTCGGATTCAGGAAATTTGAACAGTATTTGTTGGGCAACACAATGGTAACTGTGGAAACAGACAAAAACCCCTTGAAGCTATCTTTAAAAACCCACTGACTTTAGCAAGAGGCTTTTACGAATGATGCTGCAGCTTCAAAGATATGCCTTTAAAATTGTTTACAAACCTGGTAAGAATATCCCAGTAGCAGACTTCTTATCCAGAATAACGGGAGAAGATGAAAGCTGTAGCGCTGAACAAGTCGAAAAGCCAATAGTTATATTCCAAAGCGAAGACAGCCAATAAAGTATCTCAATGTTACTGATGACCGCATAAAAGAGATTCAGCAAGAAACTGCAAAACGAAGCAAGGAGGCTACTGGAGGTAATAAGGCTGGGATGGCCCGAAAAGAGAATTGCTAGGAGTGATCTGCAAGACTTCTGGAGTATCAGAGACGAACTGGTGGAAGAAAAGTGTGTCATCTTGAAGGGGGATAGGTTATTTTTACCGAAAAGCTTAAGACCAAAGCTGATTAAAATAATTCACTCATCTCATCACGAAGCTGCATCCGCCGAGCCGGGTACGTCATTTTTTGGCCGAAGATGGCTGAAGATACAGCTCAGAGAAGGAGAGTCTGCAGCAGAGCAATGAGCAGAGGAATGAAAGTCTCGTATCACATGATACTTCAGGACGCCCATGGCAGTTCGTGGAGATGGACTACTTTTACGTCTTCAATGAGCACTA
The DNA here is from genome assembly GCA_911387785.2 of Aelia acuminata. Classification (NCBI taxonomy): domain Eukaryota; kingdom Metazoa; phylum Arthropoda; class Insecta; order Hemiptera; family Pentatomidae; genus Aelia; species Aelia acuminata. The sequence goes on from OU426980.1 coordinate 146,657,245, forward strand.
CATAATAATCGTCGACTGTTATTCCTCGTTCTTCGAAATAAAAAAAGTAAAATCCCTAAAGACCGCCACGCTAGTCTCATTCTGCAAGGAAGCTTTTAGTCGATTTGGCATACCGGACGAGGTAGTGTGCGACAGCGGCACACAATTGTTGAGGAGGGAATTTCAAGAGTTCGCGAAAAGGTGGAGATTCAAGATTAGCCAGTCTTCCCCACATAACCATCAAGCAAATTGAAAGGCGGAATCAGCCGTAAAGATAGCGAAAACTCTAATAAAAAAGGTAAAGGAAGAAAAAGGAGAACTGGAGATGGCACTTTTGGAATGGAGGAACGTTCCACTTCAACATTTAAATGCAAGTCCTTCACAACTGCTGATGTCGAGGAGGACCAAGACGATGGCGCCATTAGTAGAAAGGAAGCTTCTTCCTGAGGTACCAGAGGATGTAGAAAAACGACTAGAAGCAAGAAAACAGTCTTACAAAAGACAATACGATAAATCCACGATGGACCTTCCAGTACTCTCCGAGATGCAAAACGTCTGGGTGCAGTTCAAGCCTCTCCAGAAAGGAATCCTTGGCCAAAGGGTCGAGTGGTTCGTGTTGAGAGTGATAGAAGATATCTCGTTGAAGTGGATGGGAGATTATACCGCAGGAATAGACAGTTCATAAGAACTTAAGGAGGGAGATGTTTGGGGATTAACATTGTTGTAATTAATGTGTAAAACGGACATGTGTGAGATTGCTTTGATTGTTGTGATTATAAATATTCTCTCTAATATATCTTTCTTAACGAGCGCAATAATTATTGTATTATCACCTCGTAATATTAACACTTTCCACTTCAACATTTAAATGCAAGCCCCTCACAGCTGCTGATGTCGAGGAGGACCAAGACGATGGTGCCATTGGTAGAAATGAAGCTTCTTCCTGAGTTACCAGAAGATGTAAAAAAACGACTAGAAGAGAGAAAGCAGTCTTACACAAGACACTACAATAAGTCTACAATGGACCTTCCTGTACTATCCGAGATGCAGAACGTCTGGGTGCAGCTGAAACCTGATGAGAAAGGAAATCCTTGGGTGAAGGGATGAGTCGTCCATATTGAGAGCGACAGAAGATATCTCGTCGAAGTGGATGGGAGATTATACCGCAGGAATAGACGGTTCATAAGATCTTGAGGAGGGAGATGTTAATGGAATTATATTCCATTGTTGTAATTAATGTTCAAAACATTCATGTATTACATTACTAAGATCATTGTGATTATTTATATGTTATTGAATATACTTTTCTTAACAAGCGTAATAGTTATTGTTTTATCACCTCTTAATATTAACGAATTTCTAAAATCTGTAATTCTTTAAATTTATCTCTCACCCTATAAAATATTGAACGAATAATTTATACTTTGAACAACTAGTGAAAACTTTTTTCAAATATTAGAAATAATTGATTTAGTAATATTTAGGAAAAAATGTCCACATATAAAATGTTTCTTTTTTGTTAAAACTTTAAACTGACTTTAGTAATGTTTATTTTTTTCGCTCAGTTAATTATATTTTTAATTTTACAGAAGAAAATCGTCAAATTGAAACTGGCATTGGACATATTGACGCTAATGTGCACTAAGTATCACGATGTTACAAAATATCCTGCTCAGTTGTTTTTTTGTTTTAGTGGTTTTGAAGTAATCTGTAATTCTTATTTATTTGCATTTGATTGGTTTAAAGAGAACTTCAGAGAAATAATAAAAAATCTACCAAAAGGAGGTAATTATTGAAAAATTAAAAACAGAAAAGATAAAAATGACAAACGTTTAGAAACATCAATTCAGACTGTGCTTACATTACAAAAAATTTAACCTTATTTGATCTTATTGATATGAGGTCTATCATTATGTTTCCAGGGATGCTGGAAAAAAAAAGAATATTGATTGAAAATTACGAGAGTGGGGCACTAAAATTACAAAAATATATAATATAATTTTTTTCAATATTTTTTTTTCTATTATTATATTAAGGAGGACTTTTATTTCAAAAGTATTATCAATTTGAAATTTTGTATTGAAAAAAATGTATTGATCTTATCAAGCTTATTGATCTTATCAAACTTATTGATATGAAGGTCTATTTATGTTTTCGGGGACATGTAATTTGAAAAAAATATTTATCCTTAATTTCAAGTGTAAGGGGGCATTTTACAATAACAAAAAATGTATCCTTACTCAATTAATTGATATAAAGTTCTATTATTATGTTATCACGAATAACTTAACCTTTTCCAATTTTATATATTTATAAGGGTTATTTAAAATGATTTCTGGGACATATTTATATTTTGCGAAAAGTTCGAGTGGTGGGGAGCACATAAACAACAAATAATCTAACCATTATAACCTGAATTTCTTAATATGAGGGTCTATGATTATGTGATTGGGAAAGTAGATTTAGAAAATATTGTCAAATTAATGGGGTGCATACACTAAGTGTAATTTTATGTGTCACAATTTTATTGATATGAGGGTGTATTATTAATATAAGCTCCTCCACGCTAAATATGAAATCAAAATATTTTTACTATCTACCTGTCCAACTTTTAATATCAAGTGAGGGCAGGCAGTCACATTACCTATAACTTAAGCATTTCTGCTTAATTTATATGAACTTCCATATTTCTGGGGACTTAGTTAACAAATTCAGTGCAGGGGTCTTGGAAGGGTGCACTAACCTTGAGCGGGCCGAATTTGAGTTCCTTTTCTATGTGACCCACATGCTGAGTCATTCGCACAACCCAATAACTACCACTCAATGTTTTTTTTTAAAAACTGACAATAACTAGAGTGAATGCTATTATAAATTCCTATGATACTATATAGTCACAATCATTCATATTTTATTTCAATAAAAACCCCATTTTTTTTATAAAATATAATGGTTTATAAAATATTAATCAATATTTTATAATAGGGCTTACAACGTTATTTCTTCACCATTAAGATATTATAAAAAAAATTATTTACTTCTTGTTCTACTTTTCATGTCTTTATGATATGTTATGAAAAATCAGACAATTTCTGTTGTAGCAAATGTTTTTTGTGGTAAAACACCAGTTTTAGAAACAAGAAACAAACATTTAAAATTGTATATTAAAAACTGTACAAAAGTAAAATAAAGCAAAGTACAAAAAAATGTCACAATTTACATAATTATACTGTAATATTTACATAAGTATTAAACTAATATTTACATAATTAAAATTTTTATTAAAAAAAAATTACAATATGAAAAAAGTCCAAAAAAATACATTGCAATAATGTAATTACACTATACCTAATAATGATAAAATTTTTTGAAACATGGGCTTAGACAAAGTCCTGGTTTTTCATCACATTTTTCGCAACAAAAATAGGTATTTTTTTCTAAGCCCTTTCTTGTAGCAAAAACGCGACATCATTTTCTTCCTTTTTGCTATATTACGGGGAAAATGAACCTTATGAATTTTTATTGGAGCTCCACTTTCAATTTCGGGTAAAGATCTTCTGAGGGATCTTATTACACTATACCTAAAATCTAGTAGGGTCAAACAAGCTCCTCGAGGCTTGCCGGCATTGAAAATCAGGTGAGAATTTATAATCATCACCTGGAAAATGTGGATTCCTATCTTAACCACCTTAATGTTTTCCTTTTGGAGTGGCTACCACCTAAATAGTTGGCCAATCATTTTTTGACTACTTTTTCTGTGTGGTTTGATCCCCCTACTTCAGGATCCTTCGAACCACAGTATATATGCATCCTAAGGGTGAGGCCATTTGGCTCTGTCAAACGGGTATAGAGGTTTATGCCATAATTGTGGCATTTGATTTTTATGTACTGACGAAAGCACAAACGACCCCTCCAAAGGAGCATGGACTTATCTAGGCTCAAATTTTTTTTCAGAATAATAACATCTTTCCATGTTCTCATGGAAAATGTTTAACTACTGCCGAATTTTAAAAATAGGATCTGTAGGTTTAGGATCCCCTGGGGGTGGATTGGTGGCAAAATTTAGATGTCTCAAAATTCGGAGAAATCTCTTGTCACAGCTTTAGAAAAGCTTGGAAAATTATATACATCATTTTTTTCCCAATAATGTCAGTAACTAAGTAACTTTATGCTTCCTGTATAAATATGAATACCATTACAATTTTGGACTTTCCATTTTAGGAAGAAGGTGCTGTGAAATATTTTTAAAACTTTGTTAATTTTGTTCGTTTTTGATTTCAAGGTTGAAAGATTATAGGCTTAACAAGACATATCAGACTGGTCAATTTTTTTGTTGTTTTGTCCAATTCCGCCTGGTTAATTTTTGAAGCTTATGCTTTGGAGTGGAAATTTTGTGATTTTGTCCTTGAATGTTTCAAAGAAGTCCGTGATTATTTTAAATGAAATTGCCTTGGAGGTTTTGTAATTTGGTATAATAATGTTTCGTGTCTTTGTTTTCTGAATTAGTTTTTTAACATTTTTTTTTTAATTTCATTCAATTATACTGCAAATCACCCTCAACGATTGTATAAAATATGATCTCAGACAAGAGTAATTTTTTTCGATTATTATATAATTATTTACTTCTAATAATTTTTTTTCTTATAGTTACAGATATCAAAGAGGTTTCTGAGATTGTCGATAAAAAATTCTTCATTTTAATCTACGAAAAGTTTTTGAGATTTGTTTTTGAGAAGGATATGTTACAATTCAGATTCTGGTTGAGCATTCGACTTTTAAAATATAAAAATCAGATTTCAAATAAAAATCTGATGTTCTTTATACATGGGAATAAAGGAAAGACTGAGGTAAAAATATTATTAATAACATAAATAACACCTTCTAAAAGAAATAAAAATTAGTTTTGTTTTATATATTATTAACAGAACAATATCCTACACATATATATTGTTCATTTGGAAGAAGAGTGTTATGGATACATGCCATAAAATGTTAGTTTTTAGTTGACAAATTTACATTTCTATGGACCTATGTGGCTCTTTTTTTCAGTACACCCAATATACTGTTAAATGCCGTTAAAGAAGAGAGAGGGAAACCAAGTCATCAAATAAATAGGCCTTGAATGTCTCGGAAACCCAAACAGAAAAAATATTATATTAAATTACTTTCAATCAACCATATTAGCAAATAGAATGACACACCTTTTACCTATTACCTTAATCTATTAGAGTTATTTGAAAGTGCTCTGACTTTTATTGCCTCTGCGATACTTCCCAGATGCTTCCTGCATAGTTATCGGTAGCATGAAAGAAATCGAAGAGTTAAGATGCCAATCGGAATCAAAGCCTTCTACAGCAGCGTGAATGCACAGCACAAGGAACTTAAGCCTAGAAGCAATGCTTGCGAATTAAGCATGCATAAATTACTAGTAAAGAAACCATCCTTAGTGTATGGGCTAATCACTTTTCAGGAACTTTTCAGGGCACCACTGAGGAACATGTGGCTCCTGATATGTGCTAGGTCTGTAAGTTGACTGAAACTCCGGATGAAGAAGAAATCAACCTAATCAATCAAAGACTTCACTGTAAAATAGAGCCCAAGGCTCTGTAACAAAACCGCTTTAGTGATAAAGGCTGAGGGGAATGATCTGAACAAGGTTATCTTTGACCTTCTTCATAGTAATTGTATAAGCAAGACCATGCAAGAGAAATGGTGCAATTGCCTTATCAACCCTTTCAATAAAAAGGGAGATCAAACTATCTGCAATAAATGTCTCAAAAATACATGAGAAATTTCTATCAATCCATATTCATAAACATACGGCATCATACTTCAGGAGCAAACCGGGTTTTCTCGTTGAGTTAGCTATTATCGTACAGCCAATCTACAATACGAAATAGCTAACTACCCCAAAAAGCTAACAAGCCCCAACCTTGCCACAGCAACAAATCACTCGACTGCACACAGCTTTTTGACTCTAATTTCTATCCTGTATTAATAAATAAACTCAAACACGACCAATTCCCTGACCAATTCGTTAGCATCATCGGTTTTTACCCCATTGAACGCAACTTTGCTGTCCGTTTCAAAAATAAATCAAATTAAACAAAAAAAGGTTTAAAAATAGTTTCACTCTCATTATTCACAGTACAGATGCAACAACCAATGCACACATCAACGAACGAGCCACCTCAACACAACTACAACACCTGCTACTGAGACTCAAACTACTAATACGATACGCCATACTCAGACCATCACTTTTCCATGTAGCTCCACATCTATACTGTCTATATACTACAGCCATGAAGAAATAAAAAGATAACTGAAACAGTATACTCATGAAAATCTGTAAAGACACAACATTAGAGAGACGAAACATACTATATACATAATGAATTTCTACTAGACAATACAAAAACACATCTCATGGAAACACATTAAATTCATTCTACAACCCTCTATACAGATCCATAAAGCCCTCCCTCTTTCTGGCTAAATGGCAATATAAACTCGCCCTATATAAGGCCCTCTTCCCCTTCTTCTGATCCCTGTATCTTCCCCAATTAAATTTTTGCATTATTTAACATATCTGGGGGAACCTGACATGTGGTACCGGGTGAATTACTCTAATAATTCCTACAATAGTAGCAAAAATTCCATATTTTCAGCTCCTGACAGTTAGTGCCTGGTCTATACCTCCTCCTTTTTCAACGGGGGGAGTTCTCTCATAAGAATAGTGAGAGAAAGGATAAACCATTCTAACCTATTTTAAGCCATGATTTGATTATTGCTTCAAATTATAAGTAATGAAAAAAAAATAAGATTCTTTATTATTTTTTTTAATAAACAAGGCAAGCTGTTTTGACTTAAATGGTATAAATTTATATTTTAATATATTAGTGAGTTGTTAAGGAACTCAGAAAACCTAAATGATCTTTATAGGATTGACTAAAGGCAAAAATGCAATATAATTTAGAATTTAATATCTACAAATTTTATAATTTATTATTATTAACATTTAATTATAGGAAGTAAACGTGTCTCCTCACTCATGGATACCTCAAAAAATTTGGGACAATATTCAGTCAATGGAAGAACTGAAAGACTTTTCTACATTTGTCAAAGATTTCAAAAGTAATCCATATAAATTTGAAGACTTTTTTCATACCTTCAATCCTTACAGGTAACCTTGCTTAGATAAATTATATCTGTCATAGAACAAAACAATATTATTTTAATTGACTAAAATACATTTTACGTCTTTATGTATCTTAATTTGATTTACCATAAGTCTTTATCTGGAGTTTCAACAGTGTTGAAATGTAAGTTAAAACTTTGAGTTTTTGAGAACATTTGAAGAGGACCTAGGATCGATTTCCGGCTGTGGTAGAATCTTTTATCTTCTAATTTGATTGTTTAAAAATTATCAATTAATTATCTAAAAATAATAAATGATCAAATTTCAACATTTAAAAAAATAATAAAGAGGATGATTAGAAACAAAGTAATGTAACCTTGTTCCTAAGTAACCTCCTTCTTCTTCTCAATCGTTTCTCTTTTACCAGAGCGCAGTGTGAGGTGCCTTCTGATGGAGCCTCATCCACAAATCCTGGTCCTGTACTCTTTTTTTTCCCACGCCAATCCTCATCTGTCAAAAACCTCCTTTAGGCCCTCATCCCAAGTCTTTCTGAGTCTTCCTTGGGGTCTCTTCCCCTCTGCAATGGTCTCGTAGGTGATTTTGGCTACCTGGTTTTTCGACATTCGATAGAAATGTCCGAACCATCTAAGGCGATGTTCCTCTAAAATTTCCTATATTGGTCTTAAATCGAGGATCGCTTTGATCGTTGTGTTTCTCACCTGGTCTCTCCTCGTCTTGCCTTCGAGCTTCCTAAGATACTTGAAATGAAATGAAATGAAAAATAATTTTATTATCCTGGGACATATCCCAATAAATATAAACAAAACAAAAGACAGAAACAAATATAATGCTTTCCTACATGACATTAATCTTTAAGTATAGAAGGCGGAAGAGGAACAAGGGAAGGAGAGAATACCGATATATGAAGACAACAAAGGTAGAACGAAACTGCTTGAATAGATTACTTATTTTCTAGTGGGGATAGTGATAAATAGAGTTGTTTCTAAAGCTCCATTGTGTCCCTTCGGAGATCAGTTGAGTTGAGAGTTGAATAAGAACTTGAATAGGAGGGATTTGAAGGTAGAAGTCGATGGAGCGTGTAGGATGTTAGAAGGGATGGAGTTCCAGAGGGATATGGCTTGCATTATGAAGGATTTTGCATAATTATCAGTTCGATGTGGTGGAGGATAAAGATCGGATGTGTGGGATCTGGTTGGGCGGGATTGGATGGAGGATTTGAATTTTAGGCTCTGTAGGATATAGGAAGGTCATTTAGTTCTTATGGCCTGGTATAGGAAGGAAGCCAGTAGATACTGACGGCGATAGGAGGGGTAGAGCCACTTCAACGCAGCGTAATACTGGGTTATATGCTTATCTCTGGGGATCCCCAAGACAAAACGTATTGCGCAGTTCATTAGGCGTTTAGAGAGGAGACTAGGAGTTAGCGGGTTTTGAAAGGAAGAAGATATCGTAGACGGTTAAGCTGTTTCAGGGTAGAGATTGTTCAAGGGGAGTTTGTTAAGGTTTGCCCAAGCAATGTTCCTGGAGTTTTAGGATGGCGTCGGAGGAATTGTCGGGATCAAAGGAAAGGTAGATCTGGACGTCATCGGCGTACCTGTGTTATTGACAGTGAAAGATGGAGGATGGGAGGTCGTTGATGTAGATAGAAAAAATGGTGGGGGATAGAGAGGAACCCTGAGGTACGCCTTTAGACAATGGTAAAGGCTTTGACGGGGGTTTGGAAGGGACTATGACATATTGGGAGCGACAAGTAAGGAAAGATTGGAACCATAGAAGAGCATTAGAGGACATGTGGAAGTTTTTAAGTTTGCTTAGAAGGATATTATGATCCACTGAGTCAAAGGCTTTGGTGAAGTCTAGGAGAATAAGGATGGTGAGTTTCTTTTGGTCTATTGCTGTGTGGAGGTCTTGGGAAATTTTAATGAGGGCGGAGTGAGTGGAATGATCGGGCCTGAAACCAGACTGAAGATGATTTAGGAGGTTGTTTTGCTCAAGATATTCGGATAGTTGTGCCTGAACTAAACGCTCCAAAGGTTTAGATAGGTTGGATAGTAGGGAGATGGGACGGAAATCATTGAGGGTTTCTGGATTGGAGGTTTTTTTCAGTGGGCGTACAAGAGCTATAGCTAAAAGTTATAGATATGATACAGGACGGGAAGGATGAAAGGAATTGAGGAACTTAATCAATTTAACTGGGATGTTATCTGGCCCGAAATTGTTTGTTTGGGATTTTCGTGTGGATTTGAGCAGGTTGTCAGGGGTAATATGGGAGAAATAAAAGTTAATACTTCATTTCAGTTGCTGTGATCTGACTTTTATGTTTCGTTGTTAGGGTTCAGGATTCACTTGCGTAGGTTAGGATAGGTAGATATATATTGATATACTATCTTTTTTGTATTTTTTTAAATTTCCTTCTTTCCAAGGAAGCCCTATTTGGTTTAATAAAAACTACATTCTTAAATTTACAAAAAGACGCAAATATCCTAAATAAAAAAGAAATAATTTCTAAGCAGGCCTACATTTCCTTAATATAGACTTGTTAAATTTACCTAAAAATAATAAATTTCAAGAAAAACCACTTTAGATTAATTTATTCTTTTCATAGCATGCACTCTTAAAATGATGCTCAATAATTGCAACTTAGTTGGTCGAAGTTAACGACATGGTCCCTTGGCATTTAGATTGCTAAATTGCAGCCTATCGTCGATTGTTCAGCGGTGAATTTTTGAGGCCTCCTTGTCCGAGTTCTTTGTAAGGCGAGAGAATCCCTCGATTTTTGCGTATTCTAACGTATTCAACTAAATTTATAGCATATGGTGGCTTTAAAATTGAACTATATGGCTGGGTTGATTTAAATGTTGGAACTGATTCTAAATTTATAATAGTTGAAAACGAAAATATTGCGTTATTAGGTTTGAGAACATGTGTGAAGTTGAATCTGCTAAAAAGAATTGATAATATTCAAAATAAATCGATTGATAACATTAAAAATAAAACTGTAACAAAAACAGATGAGCAGTTCACTACTTCTTAAAATACATTTTTTTATAATGAAAATAAACGAGGTTTTGAAAAGTTTCAGCAATCGAAAATTAAAGATCAATTAATACCCCATGAAATTCCTAATGTACCTCTTTATAAAACTGGAGTTGACAATAGCTGAATTTGCTGGGAAAAGCTATCTAGTAGCGTTCGATTATTACTCCCATTGGATCGAAGTTTTCAAGCTTACAAACAAAAAGTGTTCTGCAATAATACCCAAACTAAAAGAAATGTTCCGAAGATTTGGAATTCCTCACACTATAATTGCTGATAATATGTCGTTTTAAAGTTTCAAAATGAAACAATTTTCCAAAGAGTGGAATTTCATAATTATAACAACCAGCCCTCATTATCCCATTAGTAATGAACTTGTAGAGAAAGCGGTGGGTATCATAAAAAATATGGTTAAAAAGTCATTTTGATTTTGAGTTGTATTTGTTAAATTCACCTGTTGCAATTTAATTTAAATTTTTCTCCATCTCAACTTTTGAATTGCCGAATGCTGAAGACAAAGATCCCAATTTTACTGGACATATTAGAACCGCTAGCGATTTCTGATGATGTAATCGATCAGTTTAAGGAAAATCAATATATCAGTAAAACAAATCATGAAAAATCTGCAAGAATTTGAGATAGGGGAACAGGTTTTAATTAAAGATATAGGAAAAAAAGGATGAACTCAGGGTGTGATTCAGCAGAAGCTATCTCAGGCTACGTTTTACCAGATAGAGGTTCCAGGAAGACGATCGTTCAGGAGAAACTCCATCACATAAGGAAGAGCCTACGACTGCTTCCGAAAAGGGAGGATGAAGGACCATCTCGGGAAGTAAATGTTTGCCACTGTTATGGACTACTGGTTAGATTCAGTCATTCTCTGTTCCCGGGTGCCACTGATATAACCTCCACCTATCAATAAAAAATTCTTCAAACTTTTTTTTTCAATTGTTTGTTTGTTTATTTAACGTCACTAAGGCTAATCAGACAATGCTACAGTGGGAGTTCTAAATTTTGCCTATCCAGGTATAATTACGATAGGATCTTTAATGAGTACCTGACCTCCGCACAGACTCGGGACCTCCATTTTACGTTCCATCTGAGGGACGGCATAGCTAAGGATTTTTTACTCCCTTTAGTATTGTAGGGCTAACCACTACACCAAAGGTGACCCCTTTTTTTCATTTTCTTTGGTTTGAAAAAATGGATTTTTAATCATGCATTAAAACAATTTCTTCAGCATCTTATTCTGCAAACCAATTAAAATTGGAACATTTTGATTAAATAAATTTTATTTGTTTTCTAGGGAGTTGTTACCACCTCCATGGCAAACAGAATTTACATCGTTTAAAAGGTTGATAATAGTCAAATGCTTCAGACCTGAGATGCTTAAAGAATCAATGGAAGAGTTTGTAGCTGAAAAGTTAGGGAAGATAACAGAAGATGAGTCAAAAATGCAGAGCAAAATAGAAAAAATGTATCAGGATGCGGATAAAAGTGTTCCACTTCTATTTTGTCTTTCTCCTGGAAGTGATATTACAGCTGAATTAATTGCCTTTTCGAAAGAGGTAAATATCTCTGTGTATATATATACATACACACACACACACACACATATATCACACACACACACACATATATATATATATATATATATATAGACATATATTTTGGTTTATTTCTAGTGATGTTATAAATACTGTTAAAAAAAATTAATAAAAACCTATAATAATGTAATGTAGCACATCTATTACTGGCAATACTTCCACTAGCAGCATATCTCCAGGTAATTTCTCCATTGTTCCAACTAGTAATTTAATGAGTTATTGTTAACTATTGTGAGTAAGATAGCAAACCACCCTTTCTAATTATTATAGAATCGGTAGGCCACAGGGTTGGGGCCTGGACTTCCTGATGGCCAATCCTTTCTGAAATTTCCTGATGAGTTCTTTGCAGATTATTTGATGCCTCTTACATATAAGTGAAGCTATGAGGTACCATCTTAATTCACTCCCATTACATCCCACTAACCATTACATTAGCCTATGGAGCCTTCCAATCACTTGGAATTTTTTGTAGAGGCATGTTTCTTTCGGCTGCTCACTCTTTATTAAAAATTAATTGGTTAATTTTTGTTAGTTTAGATGCTCTTGCTTTTAATTATTTTCATGTGAAACTTTCATTCGTGTGTTTGGAAGAAAATCAAACAACACCCACCGCTCGCTCCTGGGTGCGGCCTATTTTGAGAAGTTAGGTGTTTGTGATAGCATCAATCTCCTATGCGTCTTTTTCACTTAAAAATGACTTTTATTAGCTTTATGTAATTCTAGCTTTGAACTCTCGTTCCCTACGCTCGTTCTTTATGTAGAGATAAGTAAACCCCTAAAAGGGTCCTTTTCAGCTGAGACCAGGCCTTACTGAGAAGGGTGCCTAACTGTAAACGGCACCCCAGCCGTTGTTTATAAGTAGTAACCTCCTTTGTGTGTGTGTGTGTGCGCACACACTCCTAGTTTGTTCCAACAAGCAGTTAAATGTTTACGACTCTTTCTCATGCGCAATAAGCTTCTGACTACCTTATGTATGAGTGATATAATTCCAAGTACCTTTCTATCAAAAAATGAGTGATAATGACGGCTAAGTGACCGAAAAATAGGGTGTTATGATCAACTTGTTTGAAAGTGTATTCCATCGGGTGATCACAATATTACAAGAAGGATACTTTTGTTAGGGAATAGGCTGCTGCCAACGACAAGATTCTGTGATGCAAACAAGTTATGTGTGTGTGTGTGCGCACACACTCCTAGTTTGTTCCAACAAGCAGTTAAATGTTTACGACTCTTTCTCATGCGCAATAAGCTTCTGACTACCTTATGTATGAGTGATATAATTCCTTTAAAATTTTAACTTCCGTTAAAAAGTCTATGGTCAGTGTCATTACAATCACCGAGTAGGTTATGTTTACCTGTGATTTTGAAATACATTGCTTCCTAATAACCTTTGTATTAAAATAAACTGCAAATATTATATCAAATCGAGGACTTGCCTAGAAAGATTTATCTTATAAATCATAGAACTTCCTTTTCTTGCTTACCCGATGTCTCAGCTAGAGCATAGCGTTGAACAGTATACATTTTTAAAATCCTTCCATTTAACCTGAAAAGTCTCATTCGGGGATTTGAAGACTTGAAATCAATTATAATTTTTCCTAAATTCTTTCCTGCGACAAAGGCGGTTCCAAAGTGGTGTGCTCTATTGTCAATTCTATAATATATGGTGTGATTTTTCTTTTTCAATGATCCCTGACCAGTCCATCAGATATTTTGGATGTAATTAATTTCAATTTTGCAATTTTATATTTCATCCAGGAGCAATTTAGTTTCTCCATCTCTGTACAAAGTCAAAATATCCACGGTCCAAAGGTGAAGTAAAAATGGCGGGTGCTATATAGTTTTCTAGTCGAACCCGACAAGCAGATACTGAGGTTTCGTTATGGGTTATCAGCCTATTGCCCAAGTCAGGTGGACCCATCTGAGGGTGCAATCTATATACATCAATAGATTCATTTTATCAGTAATAGCGTATCCATTCTCTCCTATCTAGGTCAGTTTGGCAGTGCTTGGAGAATGCTACATCATCTAGTTTCTCATAAAGAGACAATTTTCGCTAGCTGTTTTGAGATCACAAACGAAGAATCGACAGGCATTTACATACCGTCATAGATGCAAGAAAAACGGGCCCTACCTATCATTGGACTTCTACTAAGACCTGTATGGTAGACAAAAATGTAATAATACTTTCGAAAATAGGCCGCTCCATAATTCCATGTTTGGAATTTCTTAAGATAAATATGAATCAGCACTGTTAGGTATATTGCCTAGCAGATTAACTGACAAAGCAACAGGTGCAAACTAAAGTATTGACTGAACAATTAAAATAAATGAAAGCATATTAGGCTTAATGAAATATGACAGGAAATTTTCTTTTATACATTTTTAAAACATCTGTTCCGATTGTTCACTATAAGGATTCAATAATTTATTGTATTTAATTTTCAGCACTTGGAAGATAATAAACTTGTTACAATTACAAACTTAGATGGTGAATCATTTGACATTATTCGTGAGGCGATGAGCATTGGTGACTGGATATTTATCAAGGTATTTATTATTTTTAATTAATTCCATAATATCAAAAAATTATGTATATCCAAAGATTTATATACCTAATAATAAATTATTTTTCTTATTACGCCTACTTCACTAACAGTGTTGCACCTTATCTAAGACTTATTAAATCAATGAATAATTTTTCAATATCATTTTCTTTTTTACAATTATAATCATGTAACCTCCTTCATTAACCCTCCCTCCAAGTTCATGTCTGGATCAATAACAAAAATAATTTCAAGGATACTAGTTTCTCTACGTTACTTCTGCGTAAGCCAACATGGTGTCATTTAGTGTGGCCCTGATCTCCACTGAAAAGGACCAATTTGGGGGTTTATTTATCTCTGAAGAGTGGGCGTAGCTAGCGGGAGTCGAAAGCTGGGAACTAATAAAGCTAATCAAAGCCCCTTTTAACTGAAAATGATGCGATGAGAGTCCCCTTAATCATGGTGACATCACCTTCCGGAATAGGCCTTGCCCAGAAGTAACATAGGGAATTTATTATCAAGAAATCTGTAAGAAAGCTTCCTTTATAACCTTTATACAGAAATAAAAGGTCATACTTTTTATGCCACTTGACAAAACAAAAAGAGAGATGCTTTATTATTTATCATGTTTTCTAGAATACACTGCGGTAAAATTGATGTACTTTGTATCGGTAATTTCGATGTATTGTTTTAACTTTTGTCTTCACAGTGAAAAATAAGGAAGAAACTAAGAAGCACTTGATTGGTGGTATTAAATATATTTTTAATGAATAGTATTTTCCTTAAATTTCTTCTCCTGAAATCTGAATCAAAATAGATAGACTATAGCAAAATAAGAAAAAAAAAAATATTAAATTGATTGTTCTTGATATGTTTAATGGGTGTTTGTTTGATGGTTCCTGTAAAATTTTACTGATTTCAATAATCATTATATTAATCCAAAATAACTACTTACATAAAAATAAGAATATCTTATGAGTTAAATACTGGCTAATTAAACATTTTATAATTATTTTACCTGTTTCCTTAGAACGTCCATCACATGAATATGAAGTCGTTTTCATCAGTCGCCCAAACAGTAATCTCAACAAAGCCTGAAACAATAAAGGATTCGTTTAGATTTTGGGTTTCCTCTGAAGAACATCGAGCTTTTCCTAGATTTATAGCACGCAAGGCTTCCAAAATGTGTGTTCATAGTTTCTCCGGGATGAAGGTAAGAATGTTGCTTTGCTTCAGATATATTATTATAGTTTAATACAATTTGCATTAAAGAAAAAAAAAATACGACGTATTTTTTTTTTTTAAATACCTTAACTATATATTCTTTATTAAAAATATCTAGACTTATGAATTCCTCAGCATGATTATAAAGGTTTTATCTTGCTTAATCTATTCCTTTAATTCATTTGTAAGTTTACCAGTTCCCATGAGCCCATTTTAGAATGTAATTGTTGAAATAAGACACCTTTTGGCTATAATTAACATAAAATGTAAACATATGTTGTAAGTATGAATAAAGGGTAACATTAGATTGAAAATAAAAGAGGTTAAATTATTAAATAATTACAGAGAGATAAGAAGTAATGAAATCATCACAATTGCAGCCCTTCCATAGTAATTTCCTGCTTCTCCACTTAACCTATAATTGTCTGCAGCTCCAGTGCCCTTAGTCAACCTCAGGCTTTCTATCTAATATCAGTAAGGAAATTAAAGTAGAGCAGGGTACAAAAGGAATACTTGGTTGTTATTAACCTTTAACCGTACTAACAGCCACTAAGGCACTACCCTCATCTAGGTGTATTTTTCAAGCTCCACCAAAGTGCATCGCTCGACTTAAATGTATCTTTGGGTCTTTATAGGCAAATGTTTAAAATAAACATAATACTTCTGAATTACACCCGATCAGAAAAGACGGTGAGATCTGATTTTTACAAACCATTTTTATTCACTCGTAAAAGTCGGAGTCCTTTTTTGTCCCACATAAACAATAATTGTTCACTAATTCACAGAAAGTCAAGCCGTACTCTGACAAAGATAGTGGGTAACTCTGCAAGAATTAGTGATAACAGTTGATATTGCTATGTATCGTGGATGCTACCAGGCAAGTAAATTGAATTAATAATTTAAAATAATATGTAAAGTACTGTATATGCTTAAACCCAGTGGTCAGTTTTACCTGAAAGCGGCAAGGTCCTGGGAATACCGCCTTGGAAGTTATTGGGGCCATAAACATGTTGTTAAAAACCAAAAATAAGTAAAGCCGAAGATTGACAATGCTGACGACACTCACCTAGGGAAATAGCTAGAAAGATTCTTATGTCCGTTAGAAAAATTTGGGGCCATAAACTCTGGTTTTGTCCCGACAAAGGTACCGCTGAAGAACATGAGAAGTGTAAGATAGGATAGCATGAAAGGAGAACTTAAGGATTCAGTTGCCTCCAATCAGAGGCAGTCTGAAGAGAGTGGGGGAAAGAAGATTTATATGGAGCATTGAAAGAGAAGAGGGGGAGTTTTAGATAGAGAAGAGAGGTTGGAGGAAGTTCGAGGAGTTAAGAAGAGAGTTCGAGCGGAGGTGCAGTAAGGGGCAGTAGTCCAGGTGTCCAAGGAGAGAAGATGCGGTGCTTAGTCTCGGGGAGAGGCAAAGATGGCAGAGACTTATCAGAATGATCCACTGAGGGCCTACCAGATAAGTTGTAGTTAGATATACAGTACTAATTATAATATTGCGTGGTATGCATTCAATAAATTAGGTTAACATGCTAGGCAGCATCCAGCATCTATATGTCGTTTTATGTTACTAATATATATGTATAGATTTTACTAGAAGGGTATGATTTACATTCTTATTAAATAAAATTAAGTATGGTCAGAATTCAATTTAATTTTTCTCTATTTCCATTCACCCCTTGCCACAATTTTCTTAAAATAGATGAAAAAAGGTAAACACGTCGCCTCTTGAATATAATCCTTCTTCTTTCTCTACCTCCAGGATGCCTCTAAGTGTGGAGGTTTAGCCTCGGTCCATCGTTTCCACTAGCTGCGATCTTTCGTCCCATTTTTCATTTCAGCCAGAGAGCAGCCTCTTTCTCTTCCTATCCTTGTGATATGATCGGTGAAAATCTTTCTAGGCCGACCGCGTGGGCTTTTCTTCTGGTCTGGCCTCCATCAACCACTTGATCTTTCGGTCATCCCCCATTCTGCTCACGTGCCCAAACCATTTCAGCTAGTGCTGCTCCACTATCTCTCCAACTGGCAAGACCCCGAGGTTTTCCCGGATTCTTTCATTGCGAATTCGGCCCCTACAGGTTTTCACTTCTATCCTTCTCGGGAACCTCATCTCTGCTGCTGCAACTTTGCTTGCATGCCGATCCAGGACCGTCCAACTCTCTGCACCATACAGGGAAACTGGAAGGAACACTGTTCTGAATAGGAGGAGATTTGTCTGTTGGCTAATTTCCTTCCTTCCTATAATGGTAGAGCCCATCTGAGAGTATACTCCGTTTGCTTTTTTGACTCGATTGAGTACCTCATTGTCTACTTTCCCGTCTCTGCAAATAATTGCTCCCAGGTACTCGTATGCATCCACAAATTGAAGCGGTACCCCATTGCAATTTACAGTCCCCTCATTCACATTTCTTCCGATCAGCAGGGCTTTGCTTTTCTCTGTTTACGGTTATTCCTCTCAACTGAAGTTCTTCACTCCATTCAGTTATAGCTATTTGTAGGTTCTGTAGATTATCCGCCACCAATACTACATCATCTGCCTATATAAACGCTTGCACCAAAACTGGCATGAGGTTCCAATACCTTACTATTGCTCTCGGTGTTCTCCTCTTGCACACCTTCCATATCTCGTCCATGAAAACTATGAACAAGAGTGGGCTGAGACTGTCTCCTTGTTTAACACCTTTACAAAACCTAAAAGGTTTTGATTTACGTCCGTTAAGCCTGAACACACCTTTTGGGTCCTGGTATACTGACTGTATTGCTGATATCAGGTTGTTAGGGATCCTTTTATTTACCAGGGCTTTCCAAAGTTCTTCTCGGGGAACCGAGTCAAATGCAGCTTTCAGATCCAAGAATGCTAAATATATATTTTTTCCCCTGTCCCATGTTTGTATTATTGTCCTGAGGGCAAAAATATGATCCTGAGTCTGCCGACCTGGTCGAAATGCTGCCTGTTCCTCTTCAAGGTTCTCCTCAACCAATCCTCTCAATCTTCTCTCAAGAATACGGGAGTATACCTTATAGACCACTGAGGAAAGACAAATTGGTCTGTAATTGTCACAAAGAATTGGGCTATAATGGGTATAATCCACACCATCATCATTCTACCTACATAATTAGTGGAATATTTTGTGAAAATCAAGCTGGTTTCGAAAATAAAAATCAAAACTGCCAGAAAAAGATGCAGAGTTTATGCCTTTTTTATTAATTTTCATTGTGTATTTGACTCCCCACATAGAATTGCTATATTTGATAAATTAACTGAAATCAGATTTTTAGATCCATAGTCCCTTTTTAAAATGCACCTTGAAATTTCGAAACAACAAGACATCATTCATGACATTTGAGCATGACATAGTTATATTTGCAGAAAATCGATTTTCAGTCTTTTTCAAATAATATGTGTGGGATGGGATTATTACCCTTAAAGTTATAACTATTATGATGGAAACGGGAAGAAAATCTTTGCTGATTCCCACATCAGAGTTGAAATTACTGTCTTCAACGAAATTGATTCTGAACTTAACCCCAACCACGTCATCCGAATAGAGTATGTCAACGAGCAGCGACTCTCATTTTCTCATGAAATTTAATCAACTCGTGTATAGTAACAATCATCATCATCATCTAATGGCGCTATGGTCCTTGCAGGACCTTGGCCTCCTCCACTACTCTTTTCCACTCAGACCTGTCCTCAGCGGCCCTTCTCCATTCCACAACGCCGAGAGTCCGAAGATCATCTTCCACGTCCTGCAGCCACCGCAGTCTCGGCCTACCTCTCTCCCTTCTTCCACCCTGGTTCCCTTCCATTATCATTCTCTGTACGTGGCCTAGCCATCTTATCCTTCTCTTCTTTATAGTGGCAACTATGTCTGGTCTCTCATACAAGTTCTTTAACTCTTCATTAGTTTTCATTTGCCAGAGGTTCCCTTCTTTAGTTGGGCCATAGATTTTTCGAAGAATTTTCCTTTCCCAAATGTTAAGTAGTCTTTCCCCACTTATAGTAAGTATCCAGAATTTTTATTAAAATACCCTGAATACAAGCTATTTTTGTGATCAGCTTAATGTTTTTTTTAAAATCTGCAACGACTTTTGTCTACTTTGGTAATACGAGCCCTGCACTTTTCAGCGTCTTTTAAAGAAATTAAAAACTTAGTAGATCACTTGCACACCACCTCTGCAGTCGGGGTGGGCTTTATACATTTTTAGGACATTTTAAATTTTTTGTTTGTAGGTTTTACATTTTCAGTCCATCTTTGGTGGAAGCTATTTTAATTTTCTTCTGCTTATGTTTTTGAAATGGCTGGGAATTCCGTATGATGAAAAAAAAATGCGCGTCAATAATTCTCTGCAATTCTTTTGAATGTGAGGACTGAATTTGAGATATAAAACTTTACTAATGACAGGATTTACTACTATTACTACATTACTAATTAGTATGAAATTTTTATAGATTGTATAGTAAATTGAAAATTTACTATGCAATCAATAATACAACAATTTATATATAAGATGTTTCAAAAATTAATTTAGTACTTATTAAAGTTAAGAAGAACCACACTAACACCTACCATTCTTTTCAGAGTCACATGATTCGCGCCTATAAGTCTTTATTGAAAAACCAGGAAGAGTTATTAAATACAAAAAAGAATAGAAACGCTCAAAATATTCGATGGATAGTCTTTTCCCTCTGTTATTTCCATGGATTAATAATTGAAAGAGGTAGATTCGGTACTCTCGCAACAAACGTGCCTTATAGATGTGAAGACTTGGATTTCGAAATCAGTGTAAGACAGCTTCTTTGGTTCGTAAAAGAGTATGGAGATGAAATTCCGTTTAAGGTAATAATCTTTTATTTAATTATTTTGAATTCATGAGTTAAATAACTAACTTAAATAGTATTGAGTAAAACTTTAACGCTAAAATCATTTCTGCTTTTCATTTAAATAAACATTTTTCAGCTGGTAGCTTATTTTTTTGGTGACTTGAATTACGGTGGAAGAATTATCGACAGATGGGATATGCATACTGTTAAGACATTAATGGGAGAATGTATGGAACCGATGGTTTTAAATAACTATCACAGTTTTGACCCAGAATCCTATTTCCATCAAGTATGTTCTTACTATTATAGATTGATATATTTTGCCTTATTTATTTAAAGTAAAAATCATTTAAGACATATTTTATTTCTTATGAAGGACACTTTTTAATAATTATGGGTTATTGTATCTGGTTAAGATTGTTAATCAAATTAAACATTCACGCGTGTGTCATATATGTATATTTTTTTAGATAAAAGATATTTCAAATAAAAATGAATAAAATAGTTAGGTAAGAAGTAGATTTGGGGGTGGGGGTGGATAGAATGTTGAAAAACAGACAGTTTATCAAGCCGTCTGAAGAGATGCATTAAAAGTACCTCTCTTTTAGTAATGGCCAGTCAAACAAATTTTATTAAATTTAGTGTTTAGTTACATAAGTTTTTAATATAATCCCATAGTCTTCAACGAAGTTAATAAAACGTTTATACAATTTACAAAAATGAAGCCTTTTTCTATCAATTGAAACTATGACAGTTGTACAGAAAATAACTCAAAGAGTTTTATTTTCTGTTTTGGAGAAGAGAGAAAGAAAATTTAACGAAAAGATGATCATAGCGCTCTTTAAAATATAAAAATTGTATGAGCGATCGAATTAATATGACAAAATAGAATTAATTCTGAGTTTTCTAGCTTTTTTTAGAAAATTATTACACTATAGTTGGGAGTTTGTATTTATACCTGGTGCAGTGTGGGCATTGGCTGTTTGAGCTCCCGGGGATTAAGCATCAAGCATCGACTGATAAGTTAAACTCTATTATTACTACAATTTTTTTTTCTTTTTTTGCAGTTATTTTAAAATATATTTTGATTAATTTATATTAGAAGTTATCTTTATTTTGTTTTATTTTACTGGTTAAATTGGCAGATTCTCCTCCCTTAAAGCTGAAAAAAGGCAGAATCAAAGGCACATTAATGGAAAATAAATATTTTAAGCAAAAAAATTGCATAAAGTCCGGATCTAAATTATTGCTCCATCAATGAGATTAGAATTAAAGATTAATTAAAATCTCAAAATTTACTTGATGTTAAAAGATTGACTTATTTTAAAAATAACGAGAAAAGAGGGAGTCATAATTCCTTTTAACCTTTAATAACCCCACGATTCCTAGTGAAATTAAAATAAGTTTCTACAACATTAACGTTAGGCAATTCATTTCTAATCTAACCAGATGCTATATTTGCCTTAAGTTTGGACACAAAAAAACCACATGCAAAAAAGATCCTTTATGTAGGTATTATCGTTAAAAAAAGCATGAAGGTACAGAATGCAACAGCCCTTCAAAATGCATTAATTGCTCGGCCCAACATGATTCGTTTTCAAAAACTTTTCCGGTATTTATAAAAGAAAAAGAAATACAAGGTATCCAAGAAAAAATAACGTATGTAGCTGCCAAAAAGTAATATGAACAATTACATCTGTTAACGACACAAATTACATTTTCTAATATCGTGAAAAATAAAAGAAACGCTAGTGTATAGAGGGACGAACAAAATGTTAATGCATTTATATTTAAAAAAACCAATGGAAGCTGTAGTAAGTAAGGCGCCTTTAGCTATTGCTAGCTCTTTGTGTAATGATAAAGGCGATCCCCCACCCTACCTCTTCCCCACCCCCTGCCTCCTATCCCCGCTCCTCATTCCTCTATTCCTTCAAATTCATCTCCTCCTAATTTTTCAAATTTCCCACAAGCACCACTACCCTCGGCTGGAAAACTGGTGAAAACCAGCCAGCCTTTCTCAAATCCGAAGACTACACCTTCGGAAAAACCCACGATGTACACACTCCCCTTGTTCACCCAAAGGACCAGGGCAAGTGGACATTAGGTAAGGAAAGACGTCCAAAAAGTAGGTCTAGTAATAAATCACCTAACTGAAAACAGAGCAAAGTGAGAATGCAAACTGATTAAAACATGATGTAGATTATACATTTTTATTAATTATCTATTGATGCATATTTAAACTCTTCTTTATTTTTAATTAATTTATATTAATAAACTTCAATTAAAATATTTTGTTTTATAATTAATTTAATTAATTGAATGCCTGTTTCTTTATTAACTTTTACACACATTATAACATATTTATTCAATACTTTCTTTAAAAATGAATTTCCTAACCAATATAATTTAGTGGAACTGTAACGTTGTATTGGTATAACTGGAAAATATGAAGAGTTAAAACTTTTAATAAACAAATATAGTCCAATAGCAATTAGTATACAAGAGAGTAAATTGCTTCCTCGAAAAAAATTTAATTTAAAAGAATATAATGTCTATAGAAAAGATTTTGGAGATAAAAATACGGCATGTGGGGGTGTTTTGATTGCTATACTTAAAATGGTAGTTTCTGAGTTGATACCCATTAATACTTCTCTTCAAGCCATAGTTGTCAAGGTTTTCCTTCACTTCCCAGTCTTTCTTGGTAATATATATTTACCTCCTGACAATCTATTTGAAATGGAGTTGCATAATTTTCTAAGTAATATTCCTTCACCTTGTATCGTAATGAGTGATGTCAACGCCCATCACACCTCTGGGGGTTCTTAATATTGCTTTAGCTGTGGAAATACTATTAGGCGAATAAAAGATGGTTTCGATTTCATTATTCTAAAAAGCAGCCTTTTTTCGCATCACCATCGTGACATCGGACATTATTTTCACCCCAAGGGCCATTAGAGGACATTTTCCAGATAAGAACATTTTTTTTTGTGTTTAAATATTTTTCTTTACTTCGTTAATTATTATTACCGTCATTACGGAAAATATCTTTTAATTTAAACAGTTTCTTTATTTTATTATTTTGTTTCTTTGTTTCACTTTAGAAGGTTCCTTTTATTTTTTTTTCATTAATAGTTTTTTTTAGTTTATTTTTCATGTTCAGTTTATTTCTCTTCAACACATTAAGCCATTAGCACATTCTTTTTATTTGGTTATTTTTTTCTATTATCTCAATTATATCATTTCAATTGTTTGTAATTTATTTTTCTTATTCCAAAGAATAACCTTTAATTTTAATTATATTTACATTCATACCAGAGCCTTTTGTTTTTTTATTTTATAACTTATACCTTGACCAGAGGAATGGTTTAAGTGAACCACTCGGATCAGGTAACAGCAGGGAAGCTTCTTAGTGGTGTCCTTTTTGCCATCGTCATTAATAAAGTAACTAACTTTATACCAAAACCCATCAAAACCTTTTTATTTTTGGATGATCTAGACTATCTTATATCGTATATCTAAAGACAGGAACAAGATGAAAACAACAGTACAGAAATGCCTGAGTAACCTAGAATCATGGTCCGCTTAAACTGGATTATGCTTTTCAATAGAAAAACAAAATGTATGCTATATTCAAAACTCGGAACGCCAACCCCTCCTCCAGAGTTGACTTACAAAGGTACAAATCTCAATTTCACACAAAATATTAAGTTTCTAGGACTTGCTATGTCCCTTGTTTATTTAAATTAATTATAATAGTGTTAATTAAAAAGGTCCGTGGATCTTAATTATCTCAAATAATTGGGACAAGCAAAAACACAGAATTACGCAGTGGAAGTAAATTATTATTGGTAATAATATATACATATATACATATAGAGAAATATAACTAATGTTATTAAAATACAAGCCTGAATAAAGGAGTGGTATTGGCCGGGAGCAAGGCAGCAATACGTCTATCAAGATCATGATTTTAACTAAGACTGGTACAAGACTGGTAGCTAAAGTGGGGCCTTCTCAGAACTAGGGCGATAAGGAGGGCTTAGAGTACAAAGTTTGGCCCTATGTTATTAGTTGGCATATTTATATAAACTCACATATTCAAGTATCTATTTGAGCACCTAATTACAATAATTATAATCATTATCATTAATATCTACATACAAAATATTCATATAATAGCCCTCATACAATATAATATAATAACAATTAATATACATCATAGGCCTCTTACAATATATCATTATATAATTACAAATAATTATGTGTGGGTCATCACATTACTCCTCCTCTCGATTGAAAATAATTGATGATTTCATTTCGAAATTCATGATGGCGAAGAAAAAAATGTAATAAGTTATAAATATGGGTAGATACAATCCAGCCGAGCGTGTAGGAGCGCGACCCGCTGTTGCACGCTCGAGCCGAACGGCGGCGGTTCGAATCCGCCCTGGGAGGGTTGACTTTTATTTCGTGGAGGCCCCACGGAATAAATCTCGACCCTCCCACCATGGTTAGAATAGGTTGGTTACACCTCTAGAGTAACCCCCCATATGCCACACATGGCCAGGTAGGGGTAACGAACAAAAAAAAAAAAAAAAAAAAAAATGGGTAGATACAATCCGATGTGCAAAAAGTCTTAAGTAAACTTATTGTAACTTATCCTATGTTAGACACACACATAACAATATGTACGGGCAGTATAGGGCTTCAATGGAAGCCTTTAGCCCACAAAAAAAAAAAATAATAAATAACAATATGTATATAGAATCATCTCTCCAAAATTAAATTTAATTATTTGTCCTCGTATTTGTGTGTGTGCCAATAGAGGGAGGTTTTTCTGTGGGGGATATTTGATCCATTTGCCCAGATAAGGAAGGATTTGTGACTTCAGATTATAACCTCGCAAGTGGGGCCTCCACATGCTTAGTCGTCTGAATCACTTTTGAAGGGTACTGGCTTCAAGATTACAACCCCATAAGAGGGACCTCCCTTTATGCAGTTGTCTTGAACCGAGGGATATCAAAAGGACAAGGAATCCAACATACCCCTTCCACGACTTTAAAAGGACCCTAGGTCATATTGATTGCCAAAATGCAGGATTAAAAGCAAATCAGAGCAGATGTGGGACCCTTTTTAATGGAAAACAACTATTCAAAATTTCTGCCCAGCAAAAATTGGCATATTGTGTCAGTAATCATCTGTGGTGTTATGTCAAATAAATTGAATTCTTATATACATATTGCCCACAACACATACAAATCCTATACTATGTTAATCTTATTCTACTAATCTTACTGATAGAGACCTATTGCACATATATTAGGCAAATTAGCTTATAATATAAGCAAATATTAGGCAGCTTGATAAGGGGCACTAATCATCATCGATGGCGGTTGATGGGTTGGTGTCTTTGATGAATTGGATGGATGGATGGATGTATTCGATGATGGCCTGTTGGTGATGATCAAGTGTGCTTGTAGCATATTAATTTCAATGTCATAATCAATTATATACATATTGCATGATTTTTCAAATTTATAAAAAAAATATTAATTACAAAGCATTTCATGTATAGATTATCAATAGCCTCTAATTACTTTAGGTATATTCATTACAACATTTAAATTATTCAATTAAATTTTACAAAGGCCATAATAAAAATTATTATTTCTAAAAAAATAATTAATTCCAAACTTATCTCTGTGCATTATTGTTGAGGACACATTCAATTTAATTATCTTCAATAATATCCATCCAATAATAATTATAAAGAGCCAAAATTTAAGTTTCTAGTGTAGCTCTATCTTGGCCAAGTTCAAGGTCATATGATACTTCACATACATAATCTCTGCAACTGAGCTTTACAATATATTTCAATTTTCCTTAAAACAAAATGCTGCCTCATGAAAGGATATTAGGGCTCAAAGGATAAGCCATCAATATTCAATTTTTTTTCATCAATACCATATATGTATATATATATACACTGGGCCAAAAAAGTCTGTGAACACTTAACCAATTTTTATTTTTATGTTATAGTTGGCCTATTATTTTTTTATTCATCACGGAAAAATATAATTTGCAATCATTTTGTATTTTGAAAGACAATATTTTGGTATTCAAATTGAAAACCACAATAATTCAAGGTTTGTATAAGAATACGTGATATTGATGTGCAAAAAAAGTTTGTGAACACATTATATATTTAGATTTATGATACCCTAAAGCACAACAGGCTAACCAGTACAGCCTTATCTCGGTATTAGGAGTCCAAAGTGCAAGCCTACTTACTTGGAATTCATCCTCAGTGTTATACCAGCCAGCAAAATGGAAGTTCCCCAGGCAATACGTTCATTAATTGTGAATATGAGAAATGATGGAAAAAGTTTTCGGGAAATAGGGAAAATTGTTAAAAAAAATCCCTCTTCAGTGTTTTATATAATAAAACGATATGAAGAATTGGGAAATGAGTCGAGCAGACCTCGCACAGGACGTCCATCAAAGCTAAATAGGATTCACAAACATGAAATTCATAAAATTATTTGTGAGGAACCTTTAACAAGTAGCTCCACAATTGCCGCAAAATTATCAACAGACTATGGGGTAAGTGTTACTCCTCAAACTATAAGAAATGAACTCCATGAATTAGGTTATGACGGCAGGGTTCCACGAAAGAAGCCGTTTATTAGTAAAGTTAAACGGAAACGGAGGTTGGAATTTGCCAAAGAACATTTGTACAAGCCCCCAGAGTTCTGGAAATCAGTTATATTTTCAGATGAGTGTAAATTTAATGTTTTTGGTTCGGATGGGCGACAAAAAGTGTGGCGGAAGATAAATAAAGAGATGAATTTAAAGAATTTGAGGCCGACTGTAAAACATGGAGGTGGGAATATCATGGCATGGGGATGCATGAGTGCAGCTGGGGTAGGTAACTTGCACTTTATCGACGGTATCATGGACCAATATGTGTGCATAGATATTTTAAGGCTTAATTTACGAGAAAGTGCAGTAAAATTGGGGCTGGAGAGATGTTTCTTGTTCCAGCAGGACAACGACCCCAAACATACTGCCAAGAAAGTCAAGGAATGGCTTCTGTATAATGCACCGAGACGCTTACATACCCCTCCCCAATCACCTGACCTGAACCCAATCGAGCATTTGTGGGATGAAATAAACAGAAGGGTAAGAAAACTTGGGGTAAAAACAAAGAAATGCTAAAAACTACCATTGCCGAGGAGTGGTCCCGGATTCCTATGGAAGTAACTTCAAAGTTGGTGGATTCCATGAAAACTCGTTTATTGGAGGTTATTAGAAACAAGGGAGGCCCCACAAGTTTTTAGCGCAATATTATAAGAGAAAAGACAAAATAAAAACAGTGTTCACAGACTTTTTTGCCACTTAAATATTAAATATTTTGTTATTTGTTAATTTTTTCTCTTTGATTTTTGTAATTTATGAACTTTCTACATTGGAAATAAAAGTTTAAAGTTTGTTAAAAGTTATGTTGTTTCCATTATTCAAAACATTTTCATTTGACAACTACAGTACAAAAAATACAAAAAAGTAGGTGTGTGTTCACAGACTTCTTTTGCCCAGTGTATATATATCACAATTAATTTAATCGCCATTAAATTCTGAAATGAAATGAAATGAAATCTTTATTTGTATTTGGGGACACTGCCCCGTCCAAATAGAGTTTGGCTGGCACATATTTTTACATGACATTATGAATATGAACATAAATGTAGTCCAACTACAATTCAAATCAAAATACAACATAATATAAAGAAAATACATAAAATATTTACATTTTCAGATAATTATCGGATCATAATCAATAATTTTTAAATAGCTAAATAATTAATTGGATAACATAATTGGATGGCAAGATTATGACAGACATATGTACGAAAGAACAGTAGGTATAGATTATTATCGGTTATTTAAAAACAATTCAAAATAAAATTCCTTCCTTTAAGCGAATATAGAAGGAAGTTAGATATATCATTAATTTTGGCAATTGATTCTATTTCCAGCAACTCATAAATTGAGTTTTTTATAGGTAGGTATTTGGAAAGATATTTGTTTCTGAAGCTATTGTACATGGGGCAGGTGATGAAAAGATGTTCTATTGTTTCCAACTCATTTCTGTTGCAGATGGGGCATACTTCTCTACTGTCTATTGTCTGAATTTTTCTATTAACTCTAAAACGGTGTATATTCACATTACTGACTCTTAACTGGCTTACCAATCTCAGTTTTAATATATTGACTCGCCAAGAAATGTATGGTTGAGCCTGACCTAACGGGCATATAACTCTATAGTTGGGGTTATAGGATGAGTTCATTGTTTGCTCGATATCCTTGCTTAAAAAATGATTAGTAAACTTCTCCAGCAAATCATTCACCGATTTATTTAGGATATAAAGACTCTGAGCCAACCATACTTCGTCCGCACCAATCAATAGAAGAAAATGCCGCAGTTGCGCTGCCCAGTTGTAATGGATTGGGTCCGAATCTGCCGACGCTAACATTTCAATTAAGCATTTCCTAGGTAGCCTTTCATCTGGCATCGAAAGTAGTTTTTTCCACCACCCAAACATTATCTGAAACAGCAGAATTTGGATTCGATCAACGCCTACCTCCAAACGAACAAAGTGATCCGGGGTGTTAATCGGCCAATGAAAAACGTTCTTGTAAAATTGCGTTTGGACACATTCCAGATTATTTGCGTACAATGGCGCCCATAGTTCCGCTCCATACATCAGGTTTGAGCGAGCGATGGCTTCAAAAAGCTTCTTTGTTTCCAATGAGTCGCTTTTGAACCGACATAACATGCCAATTACCCTAGATGCAGCATACCTAGCTTTATTTATAATATGCTTCTTTGTTTGGGAAAACCTGCAGGTACTCGAAATTCTGATACCTAGATAGTCGTAGCTATGCACACATTATAGAATGTCATTTTTTTACTTAAACAGTTGACTACTTTTGACTTTAGGTGATTTACTAAAAATTACTATTTTAGTTTTATTTGGGTTGACAGTGAGGTCATTTTCAGAACAGTAGTTATCTAAAGATCAGAGTACTTTCCTGAGCTCGCTTGCTGAATCTGCAAAAAGAATGGCATCGTCCGCATAAAGAAGCCCTGTGAAAGTGAGGTGCGTTTTGCTGTCTACTCTTAGCCCTAGGACTCCATCATTCTCAAGAAACCTCAGCATATCAGATGTATACAGGTTAAACATCAGCGGGCTAGGGGTTCCCCCTGTAAGACTCCTTCCGTTATCTCAATTTCCTCACTAAGCCTGCTTTCCACATTGATTTTCATTTTGGCGGTATCATAAAGTGATTTAATAACGTTTAACATCTTTGTGCTCAATCCAACTTTATGTAACTTTTGCCACAGCTTATTCGTGTTTATGGAGTCAAAAGCTCGACGAAAGTCCACAAATAATCCGTAAGCCTTCTTTCCTTTTCCTTTTATACATGAGGAAACAACGGAGTTTAGGACAAACAGGTTGTCCAGCGTACTTCTTCCTTTCCTAAAACCTGATTGTTCTTCTGGAAGTAGTCTTGGTTGTCCATGACATGGGCATCTTCTCCTTTTGAAAAATCAAGTTAAACATATTTAATAAATAGCGAGTTCAGGCTGGGGTCATATACTTATAGAATTCATAACTAATACCATCCACTCGGCCGCTTTTCTGGATTTCAGTGAGCTCAAAACATTTAGAAGTTCACTTAGTGTTATATCGGTATCCAAAATTGGGTTCATTATTGTAGTGGGGAAGTGGAAATAACTTTCTCGCGGAGGATATAGCGAGGAATAAAATTCACGCCATTTCTCAATAGAAATTTCATTCTTAGGCTTGGACATTGGATTTCTTTTCCTGATCTCACTCCAGAATTCTTTAGAGTTCCTTGCATTTGCCAAAATGTCAAGGGAATTTTTAAAATACTCTATTTTTGCTTTTTTAATGAAATTGATATAATCCTTTTTGCAGCGAAGGTAAGCTGTTAGCAATATATCATATGTTTCCTTTTTAAATGACATTCCGCGCTGTATCAGGGATGTTTGGGTATGAATGCGTTTGAATTTTTCCTTCTGCTAACTATCATTCCTGAATGGGAGGCCGCCTATCGTATTGCAGAGAGCATATTTCTATAAAGTTCTTCAGTGATATTACTGTTAAAATAAAGAAAGTCGCAGTTATTTAAGAAATGCTGAAAAGTAACGGCTGCATCAATTTTCCATGTGATTCTCCGATTACTTAGATATTCGGAATGTCGTACAACGCATGGTTCTACTTCGTCAGATATAATTTCACTGTTGACCCTCAAAATACATGGAAAGTGTGGACTGGACTAGGGGAAGTACAAAACAGAACTTCGAAATCAGATACAAATGGCGCAACACCTCCATTGACAAATACCAGATCTATGCAGCATTTTCCTTGTGTCGATACAAATGTAAGTTGAGCGGGTGTGTCCGATGGTGACCTACCGTTACAGGGATGTAACCTTCATTCTCCATTAGATCTATTAGTCTTCTTCCTCTTGAATTGGAAATTTTATCCAATGATTTTCTTTTAGAATTGAATACTGTATTCTCCACTATTTCATAGTCTAATTGGTTCATATCACTTATGCGACTGGTGTGCTTGAGCCAAGCGTCACCAAGGCTCTATATTTTCCTTACTCATTAGTTTAAGGCAAATTCTCATTAAAATTGTGCGAAGATAATTTATTATCATTGTTACCCATCAATTAATTTGTTAAATATACAAACGTAGTTTAATTATTGCTCGCCATCGTATATCATTAAAATTATATGAAAACAATTTCTTTCTAGGCATCCAATTATTATTTCAACAATACGAGGACATTTTTTTTTTTTTTTTATAATCGGGCATTCATTTTATTATTCATTATATACCAAGACGATTTATAGATATTCGCCGTCAAATTATAATTAAAAGTAACGAAGATCTTATGCTGCCATCATAGACAATTTATTTATTGTATACAACACATTACTCGACGCTAATATACGCACACATTATAAAATTAATTATATTTTAGGCACCATTAATATTTTTTTAAAATATTTAATTCGTCGTTAATTGCAAAATTTTTACTATGCAAACATTATATCCAATATCATTGTTATTATCAATAATTAATATTATTAATTATGGCCATTCCTATTATTAATATCAGTATTTTATTCACAATTAAATGAATTGTTTCTCTTTATTATAATAATCAATTAACATTACTATTATCCAACAATCATTAATACAATTGCTTCAAATCCTTAACGCGCGCGGTCTTTTTATATTTTTAAATCCCATCCAATTATATTTATTAATTAACTAACACCTTACCGCCGTTTCTATCTGAACCTAATAAAGATTTATATTTTCCCTTCCAATAATCAATATTACCCTGATTATAGTTTCTCACAAGATTATTAGCCGAATTATTTTTATAAATGCCCTTTACTTTTTTATTTCTAAAATATTTTTTCGTCTTACTATTATTAATTCAACGTTTAGATTTATTATATTTATGGCGATTGATACTTATGTTCGAAAATTTAATTTATTTCGGCGACCATTTTTTTTATTGTTCGAAGAAATATCATTATCATTAATATCTACAAATAAAATAATAATATAATAGCCCTCATACAATATAATATAATAACAATTAATATACATCATAGCCCTCTTACAATATATCATAATATAATTACAAATAATTATGTGTGGGTCATCACAGACTAATAGTAAATAGTAAGCTAGCCTGGAAAGATCCTATCAAATGTTTAAAGGATGAGTCCTAAAAAAGACTCAACATACTTAAGGTCTTAGCTTGATGTTCATTGGGAGCTGATAGATCAAGTATGCTTAAAGTTTACACATGTCTAATCAGATCCTAATTAGATTATGGCAGCATCGTGTATCAGCCAATCTCAAACTGCTTTCCTCGATAGATTCTGTGAATAACGGTGGTATCCTTTTCAGGAGCCTTCAGAACAAGTCCCGATAATAGTTTATGTGTAGAACCTGGTCTAGCTCCACTAACGGTGAGAAGACGCCAGCTGGCTTGTAGATACATTGGTAGGTTAAAGTTCAACTACAACAATTCATCTTGGAAACCTATCTTCCAACTGAAAACTTGAAGGTATCTGCAATCTAGAAACAACCTGTGAACGACATAACTTCCCACTATGGACTCTAAAACCGCCTATAGTTGACCTCACTCTGAAAAGGCATAAGAAAAATGGCACTTCAGAATACACCTCTCTCTCTCTCTCTCTCAGCGGCGCAACAACTCATTGTTGAGTCAAGGCCTCCTGGATCAGCCTGCGCCATGTGTCACGATCCTTTGCCGTTTGAATCCAATTGCGCGCTCCCAGCAGCGCCCAGGCATCGTGGGTCACTCCATCTCGCCACCGCAGCTTAGGTCTTCCTCTACGCCTGGAGCCATGAATTTCTTCATAAAAAACCTTCTTTGGGATGGAATTTTCATCCATCCTCGCCAAATGCCCAGCCCACCTTAGCCTTCCGAGACGGATGAATTTTGCAATGTCGGGTTCATTGAACAGTGTGTACAGTTCCATATTAGTTCTCCGACGCCATTCATTGCCCTCCATGATTCCTCCGTAGATGGTTCGGAGGATCTTCCTTTCATGAATCATTAAAGTAGATTCATCCGATTTGGTAATTGTCCATGTCTCAGAACCGTAGCTCAGGACTGGGCGGATCAATGTCTTATATAACATTACCTTTGTAGCTCTCGGAAGTAGGCTACTGTGTAAATGGTTACGTAGGCCATAGAAGCTTCTATTGGACTTGCCTATGCGAGACCTAATCTCCCTGGAGATATCGTTTTCAGAATTAACTTCACAGCCGAGGTACACAAATTCGTTTACCTTCTCGAATTTGTAGTCCCCAATTTTAACTTCCTCGCCATGTACTGCTTGTTCTCCGGAAACCATATATTTCGTTTTTTGCTCATTGACAACTAGACCCATTCTTGCGGCCTCGGCAAGGGCAAGGAACGCATCAGAGACTGCCTGAAGTGATCTCCCCATGATATCAATATCATCAGCATACCCCAGCAGCTGTACCGTGCGGTGAAATATTGTACCACCGATCTGAATCCTGGAACTCCTAATGATTCAGAATACACCTAGAGATCTGAATATAAACAAATCAAAGATAAATATTAAAACAGTATATTTCTTTTCACAGATGGGTCTAAATTAAACTCCAGCTTAGGCTGCTCCGTTGAGACTAGAAACATAAACCACATAATGCAGCGAGATGAGGAAGACTTCGTCATATGCACGTATTCCCTGTCGACTATAATGGCATTCACAGACCTGTACTCTAAAAATCCTATCCTAAAAAGAATTCGGGCATATACATCCTTGACCAATGACTTGAACAAAAATATTGTTATCGTATGGACACCATCGCGTGTAGGGATTAAGGGGAATGAAGAAGGTGACATAGGGGTCAAGGATGCAGCATTATCTTCAATGGAAATTACTAGTCTTTAAATTATCTGTTATCAGCAGTTATCTAAAATCCCAAGCCAAGAAGATGATGGATCAGCTCTGGGATACTGTTGAGGGTTCCAGCAAATTAAGAAGCATTAAAAAAGAAACGAAAGAATGGAAAAGCTCCTGTAGGAATAATAGAAGAGATGAGGTTATTATAACTAGATTGAGGATTGGACACACAAGACTCACAAACGGTTTCCTCATCGATAAGAGTACACTGCTGACATGTGGAAATTGCAACGAACAGCTGACAATAGACCTTCGACAGCTTCATTTGAAATCACAGGATAGAAAGAAATATCCAAACAATAGTGGGAGATCATGAATATAACATTAGAATAATTATTGAATTCCTAAAGAAAAACAATTTTTTCAATAAAATGTAGCAGGGAAATCTGAAAGATAAATAAATGAGTCGTAATTTAGAGGAGGTATACATGTATGTGTATATAAGTAAATGTGTGTTTGATGATATTTAGATATTTTATATATCTTATTGCACCCATATGTACATATATTTTATTATGTATGTATGCATGTATATATATGCTTGTATCTATAGATATGTATGTGTGTATATTTGTGTATGTGGCTATATATTTATGTGTGTATAGAGGTATGTATATTTATATTTAGGCCCATTATTGAATAGTTAAACGGTACAAAAGACCTTAGATGTTGTGTGTCCATAATAAAACCTAATCTAATCTACACAATAGTTTATTAAATGAAATATCCTACCTGTTTTTTATTGAAAATATCTATATTTTTTAAACTTATCGAGTTGTTGTGTGAAGCTCTGCGAATCATCCTGGAATAATCAGATTAATTATTTCAAATATCGTCTATACTGAAGCTTCAATTTTGTGATTCTTATGTTTCAATATGAAAAACTAGAATCGGTTTATGATAAACTACCACAAAGCTACATGAAAATTATTCTGGGAGAAGCAAATGCAAAGGTAAAGAGGGAACAAGTACATTATCCTACGACCAGTAAAGAAAGTTTACATGAATGTAGTAATGATAACGGAATACGGCTAATAAATTTTGCTACCTCAAAAAACTTTATAATCAAAAGTACTTCGTTTAAACATAAATATATTTTGACATCACCGCATTCGCAAACCCGTAATCAAATCGATCATGTCTTGGTTCAACATAGGTGGCAAAATAGCATAATTAATATTAGAACATACCGTGGGTCCGAATGCGGGTCGGATCATGAGAGTATCTCAAAAATAAAATAATAGCAACTGAAATTAGCAAAATCGAAAATAATGTTAGAGTCATATATGAAGGTATCAACAGAATCTGTAAATTGTCCGGACCGGTTACGACTGGATGAAATGGATTAGAGATGAAAATTACAATATCTTGGCCGATCCAGTAGACATATTCAGTTGGTTCATGGATTATTTCAATAATATTTTAAATACCGAAAATAATAGTTTTTCTTCTCTTTCAGAATGTCTTCGTGAAGTTTTCATTTTTCATATTTGATCAATTTAGTAATATCTTTTCTTAATGCTCAAAAGTAAGAGATATTGGTTTCGTTAGGATTATTTAATGCTTGTAATTTAGAAGCTTTTCTTTTTTCGCACATGTTAACGCAAACAACCACAGTTTGTTCCTTTTTTTCCCCTTTTCCCAAGGCACAAGTTACCGACCTCTTTAATATTATCCCTGATAGCCTTGGGAAATTAAAATCGCATAAAGCAACGGGAACAGATAATAATCCTAGTGAACTAATCAAGGCATGCAGAAAAGTTGGGATTGCTAAAATACATCTTTTGGTTAAAAAGGTCTGGGACTTAAGGACTTAAGAACTGGGAACCGGAAAAAATACCTGAAGAGTGGAAAGAATTAATTCTTATTCCGATTTACAAAAAGGGATTAAAGATGGATTGCAATAATTATCATGAAATCTCACTCCTTCAAGTTTGTTATAAAATATTTACATTAATCCTGACTAGTCAAATCACTGAATACACCGAGGAAATATTCAGAGACTATCAATGTGGTTTCAGACGGAAACGTTCAACCGTAGATCAAACATTAGAGAAAAAAATAGAATATAACGGAACAGTACATCAGCTTTTCTTTCATCGATTTCAAAAAGGCACATGATTCGATTAAATGCCAAAAGTTGTATAATATTCTTGTTGAGCAGGGAATACCACAAAGTTAGTAAACCTAGTAAAAATATGTATGACTGAAACGTTCAATAAAATAAGAATCGGTAGTTATTTTTCTAAGAAGTTCGAGGTTCGCTCTGGTTTGAAACAAGGTGATCACCAGTTTTATTTAATTAAGCACTGGAATTTAATCTATCACCAGTTTTATTTAATTTAGCACTGGAATTTAATCTATCACCAGTTTTATTTAATTTAGCACTGGAATTTAATCTATCACCAGTTTTATTTAATTTAGCACTGGAATTTAATCTATCACCAGTTTTATTTAATTTAGCACTGGAATTTAATCTATCACCAGTTTTATTTAATTTAGCACTGGAATATACCATTAGGTAGGTGACACATACCGGAAAGGGTTTAAATTTGGGAAGGAATATACCCGTGCTCGGATATGCCAATGATTTGGTTTTGCTTGGTAAGGACGTGGAAACCATAAAACTAAATACAAATACGTTGATGAAAGCCGGTTAAGAACTAGGACTAGAATTAAATAAGGATAAGACAAAATATATGGTTTGTCATAGAAGATGTTGCTGATATTAGTGTAGAAGGGAATACGTTTGAACACATACAGAAGTTTAAATATTTAGGGGTGATGGTAAATAGAAAAAGCAAAATCGATGAGTAAATTAAAGCTAGACTAAAAGCCAGTAATGCTTACTACTTTTCAGTAGGGAAATTGTTTAGTTTGCGCCTTCTGTCCCAAAACTGAAAAATTTGAATTTACAAAACTATTATTCTTCCAACGGTCCTTTACAGATGTTGACATTGAAGGATTAGCAACGGATTACGGTTTTTGAAAATAAAGTACTGTGTAGAATATTAGGACCAAAGAGGGATGAACTAACCGGAGAATTTAGACATTTACACAACGCTGAACTGAGTGAACTGTACACGGTAAATATAATTGAAGTAATAGCAGCAAGGCAAATAAAATGGTTAATAAGCGCGGTGCCAAATGGAAAACATCCGAGGGAGGGGTAGGCCGAGATGGAGGTGGGAGGATTGCGTTAAGGCAGATCTTTCGAAGTCGGTGGATAGAGTGAGTTGTGGTGTCGGCATCTAACCTTCGGGTTCGTTAAGCCTTCATTGTCATTATAATTTTTAAAAAGGTCTAGAATTGTCCGGGACGATTATTACGTGGTCAAATGTTATGGAATATTCTCAAATAATCCAGAACCTGTGATCGCAGAGCTAGAGAGTTAGTCTAACCTTGAGAAGTGTACGTTACTTTTTAAATACTGTTACTTTTAACTCTCGTCAATTTGAAATTATTTTATGTTCTCATGTTTGCTTCAGGTTTTTGTAATTTGATGCTAATAAATAATTGTTCAACCCCGAATTAGTGTTTCAATATCTTGAATTTTCCAAGATAGTGTATAGAATAATATAAAAATGATTGGTTATATACACTTCAGCAATACAAAAACACAGGGTTTATTAATTTAATCATATTAAATATTATTCATAATTTTCCAGCTTCCAGCCGACTCAATGGTCACTGATTACCTAAAATATATGAGGTACCTACCAACAGACGTTTCCCCGCATGTTTGTGGTCTAACTGATAACTACGGACAAGCTGTAAAAATTAAAGAAGGGGAGGAGTGTTTGAGACAGCTTAAGTTGTTACAACCGGAGTTCCCCATGCGACTGAGTCTAGACTATTCCAGTGCCAACAAACTGGGCCAGGCCATTATCGATTATTTACCGCTACTGGAACCGTCATTAATCGAATTCATAGAAATGTGAGTATTTTTTATTATTAATTTTAATTATCATTATTTCTGAAGGGGACTAGGGTAGGATTATGGTGTTACCTCACAGAACACTTTTCCTCCTGTGACCTCCAAGCTATAATTCATATCATAGTAGATTTCATTTCAGTTTAAGATTTTGATACAAATTGTTTAACAATTAGTTAAGAAATCAATAAATAAAAATAATAATAAATTTCTTAATTATTGAATGAGTCAGTAGTGTTTGCACATAATGCTTTTTCTTTTTGTTCCGGGGATATATTATTATATCTTTTAATGATATTACTAGTAGAGTTACAGTTAGTTGTAGTTATTTTAAAAAAATTGATCCCTCATCCTCATTGATAGATAAATAGAAAGATAAATAAAAAGAACTTTATTCTGGGACTAAGTTCCTTAAGAATAACAGATTGTATTCTTTATATAAAAGTAATTATTTATTGCTTCATCCAGAAGTATATACAATATCACACTTGAATAAAAATTTCAAAAATTATTGCTCAATTTTTGAACAAATGTTTATTACTTGTTCTATTGTATGCCAAACATCACTTGTAGTCTACATCTTCATGAGGGTTCGAAGCCTGTTTTTATACGAACTTGCGATGCCTCTTATGCTCTGAAGGAAAAAGAAGAAATGGATCCCCTTGAAAGTGATAGTATCACTAAAAAAATTGAACCTGGGGATTGGGGTTCCTCCAATGGCTATCGTCCCAAAACCGGAACGAGCTGTCCGATACAAAATACCAAATGTATCAACACAATGAAATGGATCAGCGAAGCCACCAAATTGAAATGATTTCAACTCATCAAGGAACCTATTTGATGGATTGCCTACCATTCGGCATAAAGACGGCTCCCAGTGAATTGAAAAGAATATTGGGCCAGATTCTTCTAGGATTCGACGGCACAATTTCATATTTTGACTATTACATGGCAGAAAAATTGAAGTATGCCGAGACCACCCTCATATATGTGGAGCGATTAAAACAATACGATCTTCATTTAAACAAAAAGAAATGTGAATATTTCAAAACTGAAATTAATTATCTGGAATATGCCGTAAGCAAAAATCAAATCATCGGTCGGTGAGTCACAGGTATTGTGGAAATGGCACATCCAGCAAACGCTGATGATGTTTCCTTGGATTAATTAGATATTACTCTAGTTTCATTCTAAATTGCTCGACATTTACTTATCCAATGGGGAAATTCTCCGGAAAGATTCAAAATATTACTGGTCCACCCAATGTGAAGCCACGTTTCTAATCGCCAGTGGCAGAGTTTTCACCCGTTTTGACCTCAACTTCCAACAATAATCACATATGATGCTAGCACAACTGGGATCATAATAAATTTTGAGAAAAACTGTTTTAACTGGATAGAGATGCATTAGCGATTTTGTTTGGGATGGACCACTTCTATATGCACATGTGCGGCAAAAAGTTTCAACTGGTAACGGACAATTAACAACTTTTTCGAATTTTCCATCAATCGACCAAGCTGCCAGCAATAAAATGACGCACGTCTTCTAAGATACGCCTCATTCTTACCTCAGTTCGACTTTGAAGTCAAATTCAAAGGGGATCGGAAAATATAAATGTATAGCTCTCAGACAGGATCATCAATTGGTTATATTCTTACAAGGGGAGGGCACAGCTATGGGGTCGTCGATCGGGCACATTTTTTTTCTGGTGATTCTACATCGAAAAATAGTCGACACGTGTCCGAGCGTTCCGTCCAATGGGCCTTAGGTGCTGAGAAATAAAATAAAATACCTTGAAAATCCTTTATTTTTTATCTTGAGTTTGGAAAATGATATCGACATGATTCTTTCACTAATTCATTTATTTTAAAGAGTAGATTAAAGGAAAAATACAATTGTTAAAGAATTATTCATATTTCTTCAATTTAATTTAAAAAAAGCTTCAAGTTTTCAAGTAAACTAGCTTTATAAATTTTTTCACATAAAAAACAATAGCAGAATTGAGTTCAGCACCTCAAGAAACCCTGATGTCTTAAATATCATCCAAAACAAAAAATAAAAAAAATTTCCTGTCAGGAACAGCTTAAAAATGTTTCAGCAAAATTGTATGTGTAGTTTCAAATTCTGCATCTCGTGTTGAGCTGATCCGATTTTTTAGTTCTTGAGCTCGTTGCATAGAAGAAAGCTTCCTTTTTCTAACCATATAAATAACTATTGTATTATCTCGGGAAGCTCTTGTAAAAAATGGTCCTCAAAATAAAAATTAAATTCAAACTTTTCTTTATATTATGTTGATTCCCGAACATGTAAAAAATCTCGATTATGTAAATATGTGTAACTCTAGAGCCTTTGAATATATTATTCTATGAATTTGATGAGAATCGGTAGAATTTTCTCCGAAATATGGTCGGATTTTTGGATGTTTAACGAAATTGTAAGGGTCTAGCCTTAGCGAAACTTTTGATGCAATTTTTAATTTTTTTTTTTTTTTAATCTTCCCAAAATTTACTTATAGGTTTTTCTGATTGTCCTCAAAACGAATCTGAAAACTGTTATGAAACAAAAACAGTTTTTCTCATACTACACTATGTACTAACTCAAAATGATTTTTTAATGTCATTATTTTGCCAGAATATTCCATGAACCTAACTCTAACAATAAGGCACAATAAGGATAATAGTTTCCAACCCGAATAATTTCTCTATTTCTTACAGAAAATAATTTCAAAGTTTGGTGTTGTTTAAAAATACCCCTACTCTCATTGAAGAGGAATGAAATTACTATGCATTGATGAAAAAAAAATTTATTGTTATGTCATATATACAATAATTTATTCTAACTTTTGCTTTACTACTTTTTACAATATTTTGGGTGGTAGGACACGTAGAAGCATTGAAAACAAAGCCAACTCCGGCACACAGTACACTTTATAAAACACACATTCCCACACACACACACACCTCCTCTTCATGAGTGATTCGGAAAAACAAATTTGGTTCACGTTGGAGAAAATATTTCGATCAGGTATCAGTTTCGCAGCAAACCATGCATATCTAACCATTGCCTGAAAGCAAGGGGCGGAGTGCTGATGATTTATGAGGGAATGCATTTTAATTGAATCTTCCCTCGACGAATGGGCAGCTGTCAGTTTGCCGGATTTTGAGGCTGTAACAAAAACATTCTGGTGCTCCTGCATTAGTGCACTCTCGTTTGTTTCGATTCGCGGTCCAAATGTCCCGCCCGCTTCCTGCATGCACAGGAAAACTTTTGGTAGAATGGTCCCTGCTGCAGTAATAGCGTATTGCACGGTATAGCTGTGAGTGACTTTATTGAAGTCACCCAGGAAAAGCTCCGTGGTTTTTTCTCCTCTAACCGACAACGTCCTGTCCACTCTACATCTGTACTCACAGCCCGTTTGGTCAGTGTTGATAACCAGGTGTGGTTGATACTGTGTGATGAGTGCTGCCATTCTCTTTTGAAATATACAAGCTGTATTAAAAATTTCAGTATCATTCAACGCATTCTTTGACTTAATATATTTTGTCACCTTCCTTTGACGAATGCAAGTTTTAAATTTCTTCACCCATCTCCCAGAGGCTATAAAGTTGTGACTTCCCAAAGGGAACTGTAGAGCAGCTGAAGCACCCCATTGTTGAAGCATGCGGGTGGATACTGGCTGCCTTTTCGCCCTTGCTTCCAGAAACTTATTATACACCCACTTATTTAGGGTGTCAAATCGCTCCTTGATGCAACCTCTAGCAAGTATATCACTTTCCCACTGCTTCAACTGGGAAAACATCATGAAAAGGATGGAAATAATTACTTTTTAGAGTTATGTTCATGGAATATTCTGGCAAAATACTGACATTAAAAAATCATTTTGTGCAAAACTGTTTTTGTTTCATAACAGTTTTCAGATTCGTTTTGAGGACAATCAAAAAAACCTATAAGTAAATTTTGGAAAAATTAAAAAAAAAAAAAAAAAAAAATTGCATCAAAAGTTTCGCTAAGGCTAGACCCTTACAATTTCGTTAAACATCCAAAAATCCGACCATATTTCGGAGAAAATTCTACCGATTCTCATCAAATTCATAGAATAATATATTCAAAGGCTCTAGAGTTACACATTTTTACATAACCGAGATTTTTTACATGTTCGGGAATCAACATAATATAAAGAAAAGTTTGAATTTAATTTTTATTTTGAGGACCATTTTTTACAAGAGCTTCCCGAGATAATACAATAGTTATTTATATGGTTAGAAAAAGGAAGCTTTCTTCTATGCAACGAGCTCAAGAACTAAAAAATCGGATCAGCTCAACACGAGATGCAGAATTTGAAACTACAC
This sequence comes from Aelia acuminata, assembly GCA_911387785.2. Lineage (NCBI taxonomy): Eukaryota > Metazoa > Arthropoda > Insecta > Hemiptera > Pentatomidae > Aelia > Aelia acuminata. The sequence continues at coordinate 146,699,492 of OU426980.1, forward strand.
ATACAATTTTGCTGAAACATTTTTAAGCTGTTCCTGACAGGAAATTTTTTTTATTTTTTGTTTTGGATGATATTTAAGACATCAGGGTTTCTTGAGGTGCTGAACTCAATTCTGCTATTGTTTTTTATGTGAAAAAATTTATAAAGCTAGTTTACTTGAAAACTTGAAGCTTTTTTTAAATTAAATTGAAGAAATATGAATAATTCTTTAACAATTGTATTTTTCCTTTAATCTACTCTTTAAAATAAATGAATTAGTGAAAGAATCATGTCGATATCATTTTCCAAACTCAAGATAAAAAATAAAGGATTTTCAAGGTATTTTATTTTATTTCTCAGCACCTAAGGCCCATTGGACGGAACGCTCGGACACGTGTCGACTATTTTTCGATGTAGAATCACCAGAAAAAAAATGTGCCCGATCGACGACCCCATAGCTGTGCCCCCTCCCCTTGTTAGTAAAGAAGTCAACATGATTTGTTCGTCAACCATAAAGCACATTTCAATCAAACCGTCACAGCAGAGACGATCGCCACAAAGACAGAAAAGGATAAAATCACTGGAAAATGAAGACTGAAATGCTGGTCGGAAATTATGCTGCTTTGGATTATACATTTGATTCAAGCATTCTCTTCAAAGGTCAAAGATTTGTTATTCCGAAATCGCTCCGGCCTTCAATTTTTCAAGAACTGTACGAAACACATAGGAATTTCAAAAATAAAGCATTTTGTGCAGAGATATTGTTCATGTAATGGAATTGATCTTGACATCGAACGACTCTTTCGATCTTGCGATGCCTGTGAAGAGAATTTAAGAAAAGCCCATACTCTCATGGATGAAAGTTCCCAAACACTCATGGAAAGAATCAGCTGAAAATTGGGATCGGCTGCAAATGGACTACGTTAGTCCATTCAATGAAAAGCATTTTCTAATCGTTGTCGATGCTAAGTCACCCTGGCATGAGATTCGCTGCATCAACGAGGTGCTAAAGACACAAAAAACTATTGAGCTACTCCTGCAAATATGGATTCCCTCGGATACTTTTATCCGATAATGCCACAATATTTAACAGCGAGGAATTCTAAGCATTCTGTCCTGGCAACTGTATAAAGCAGACATTTTTTGCCCCATATCATCCAGCCACGAACGGATTGACGGAAAAAACAATAAACATTTCCTCTTGAAAACTGTTGAAGATAATGATAACTTGTCAAGTCACTCCCCTCGTGACAGTCAAGGACAATCCCCAGCTGAGAAGTACCCAAAAATGACCATTAGAATTCGTTTGGACACAATAAAACTGTACATAGAGAATCCAACATTGACTATCAATCTGAAAACAAGATAGCTCAAAATAGAAATACCCCTTCAATCGAGGTACTATTCAAAATCTAAGCCTCAATGGTGCTAGGGCGCAATCTTAAAGAAGTAATGACTTCATTATCACGTGAAACTCAATGGTGGATTCATCTTCAAGCCATATTAACCAATTGACTTGAGCCGACAACCAAAGAAGGCAATTACCTTCGCATAGGCTCTACCAGAAATTAGTTCAGTTCTGGAAAGAAAGCAGTTCTCGCTAGATGAACATCCACTTCTCCCATTCCTTAACCATCCCAGTCATCGAACGCCTGGGTATGAATCTGAACAACCTTTGAGAGGAGAACAAGAGACTAATCCACCTCCAGACCAAAAAATTACCCAGGAATTGAGACTCTCTGATCGACCCCGCCAATTGCCGCCATATCTGCAAGATTATGTGATCCAAAATTCCATAGAATATGTTGTTTTAGGCTTCCATGGTCTGAATCCATCATCTGAATCTTCTTCAGGGTTTGAGATCCTCATTCTTGTATTGGCCCTGAAGAAGCCACAGCAAGATGGGTGAAACTTGGCAGTTGAAAAACCTGGTACATGGTCAAACCCTGAAGAAGAAATGCATATAATACATAGAATATGTTAATTTATGCATTAAGTCCTTCAAACATTTTTGAAGTAAGCTATACTATATATAGGTTGTCAATTAGGCTATAGGATGTAAATTAAGTAACAAATTAAATTGTATTTTTTTACTTTCCTTATTTTAGAACTGATTATAAATTTTGTGGGGGAGAGTTGTAATATACTAATTCATTTTTTTACCGTGAATCTGCTATATTCTCAGAAAAGAGAATTAAGAATGTATGCACAGCTCATCTTAAAAAATATAGCATTGCCGATGCAATAGGATCCGAAACCATTTCATAACTTTCAATGCCAATCAAGATAACCAATCCATACTTTGTAAAACATCAAAAAACAAACACCATTAGCTATACAGAAAAATCCTCTTTTATCAATAAACAACACATTTTCCTTTTCAGAATAGGAGGGAAAGAGTGGTCCAAATAATATAATAAATATCAAGAATCTTTCTTTTGAAATCAAAAACCTCTTCTAACAGTATCTAAATTAAATTCACTTGTTCCCTGAAATGTGGTGGGAATCAATTGCGATTCCGAAACTCAAAAAAAAACAACAACTGAAGACCCGAAGAGTTACCGTTTGATCTCAGTGACCTTTACTGAATGCAAACTTCTTGAGAAGAGCTTATAGATTGAACTGGATTTTTCAAAAAAGAGGATTACTAGATCAATGGCAAAGCGGTTTTCGTATATGTCGAAGCACAAGGGACAATTTAGTTCTGGTGGAGACAGACATAAAGGAATCATTTAACAAAATAGAGAAGATACTAGCTATTTAATTGACCTCAAAAATGCTTTTGACAGGGTATATAGAAAATACATATTAGAAATTTTATTGAACACAGGTATCAACGGATACTTACTTTTATATGGAATGGGAAAATATTACTATTACCCATGCTTAAAATTGAAGATACTATAGCTCGACAACATAAGAAATGTACTTGGGAATAGCATGCGCGGATTGTGATGTCAATTTGGTGGCCAATAGAAAGTCTATATAAAAGTTGGCGTACATACCTCACTTTGTTGTTAGTTTATGCTTTGTTTTTATTTCAAAGTGTTTGTTTTTAATATAAGTGTTTTGTTAATTTGATAATGAAAAAAAAAATGTTTACGTGATCTAAACAGCAGAAAATGACACCTTAGTGCAGTTGCGAAACTCCTACAAAGAAAATGCCAGGAAAATCAACTAAAGTGGTCATAAGGATATTCTTTTCCATATTCACGATTATGCAAAACAAAACAAAAGAGACATACACTAGATTACAATGTTTTAGAGGTTGTTTGTGAAATAGCACAGTATTTCTATTCATTGCATTTCCAGAAAGAAGAAAATAAATTATGTTATTATAGAAAGGTTATTAAGATTGTATTTTACTGTAATTTGTCAATATTGTGTTCTTTTTAATTTTTTTATTAAGTTTGTGTGTGTATTTTATTGTTTTTACTTTGAGAATAATTCTATTTAAGACTTTTATATTATTATATTAGTAAATAAATCTTTTATTTTATTTTTTTCAATTTCAATTTTTGATGTGAGTTTTTAAAATATTATCAGAAAATATTTTTTTTATTCATTTAAATATTAATAATACATTAATAAATGAACTAAAGTTTTTACTCCTTTTAACCCCTAAATATTTATATAATAATAATGCTTTATATAGATAAATTTAGATAATAATTTATATAGATAATATAATGTGATCTATATATAATCTATATATAGTACTTTTATTCTTTTATATAAAAGATTTAAAATTGCATTTATTGGATATATTTTTATTATAGTTTGTTTTTATATTGCATTTGATGGTTATTTCATGAAATATAGTATCCTTGAATTGATTTAAATGTCATCTCCATATGTTTGTCATCATTGATAACATAACCTGACTCACTTCAAATTTAGTGCCAAAGCAGAAGTAGCATAGCTTATTTAGGCTCCACCCTGAGGTAAATTTCTTATGTTGTCGAGCTATACGATTTCTAATCGAGAATCTGTATGTTTCTTTAAATTGGACCCAGCATATTAAACAGCGTAAAATTAATTGTCTAAGATCTTTAAATGCTTGACTAACACGTTGTTGGGTGGTAATAGGAAAATCATCTTGATTCTCTACTGTGCCTACTTAAGATCAAAATTAGACCATGGCTGCATGGCTTATGGATCTGCTATTGGAAAATTTGGAAGCGTACACCATACTGGATTACGGTTAGGCACTGAGGCCTTCCGATCCTGAGCATATGATGCGAAGCCGGAGAACCACCACTAGAATCCGAAGAATAATAATTCATTCTCATATAACATTTTCATAAGCTCCTTACAACATTCTCTAAGTAATCTAACTGAAAGTAATCTATCCAAAAGACTTAAAAATTATTTATTTTATTTTGCTCATTTCCTCCCAACAACCTTTCCTCTTTCTTAATCCTAACCCTTTTCCGCTCCTATCAATCAGAAGTAGCGAACTGAAATTTATACTCCAAAAAATATTACGTCTAAGAACCGGTAATTATTATATCTTTAATATTTAATACTTAATTGAAAAATTAAGGGGAAAGAACCTGGCGGTTGAGCGTGATCACGGTCAACTCACCTCCTTGCACGACCGCTGACCAAGAAACAGTACTCTTCCTTACATAGTACTGAACCCAAGAAAGACCCTTTATGGGTTGTAGTGGTACAGGTTTTTTTTTTTTTTTTTTTTTAATATTAACAATCTCCAATAAAACACAAATCTCTTCCTAATTCCTTTATAACGTAATAATTTGAATGATCAAGAACTTCCCTTCAGAGTTAGCCGATATTGACCAAAATGGTTGACTTGCCCTTGAAGAAAGGAAAAAAAAAATTTAAACATTATTTTAGGTAGAAAATAGTCCGGGGAGGCGGTCAATAAAATACAAAATAGTATAAAACTATTTTATTGTTGCCGACGTTTCGACCCAACTATGCATTTTTTGTATTTTATTGACCGCCTCCCCGGACTATTTTCTACCTAATTCTATATCCGGTCAACTATCATCTATCCAATAAACATTATTTTGTGCTTTCTCTACATATATTTTTTTTTCTTGTACAAATTAACTTATTAATTACAATATTTATATTATTACTATATGCATTTTGTTTTCAGGTTTCGCTTGGATTACAGAAATCCGCTAACCATTCATTTGCGAGAAGAAGCTATTCGATATTTTCAGCTCCTTGAGGAAATTCGTTATAGTATAAGAAAAATGCTTAACGAATTTGCTGGTTATTCCATTGTAACAGATGAATCAGAAACGGTAGCAGAATGTATCATAAGACGTAACATTCCTTGGACATGGCAGCAAAAATCGTTCCCGTCAACAAAAGCTTTAGGTATAACAATGAATTACTATAATATTATATTCTCATACCAGGTCTGCAAGTTTAAAATGTCGTTTTAATTCCAATAGAATGCGCTCTTAGCCTATTGAAGGATTTGCTTATCTCTAAACGCTATTTTGTTTGTTAGTCATTTGTTTACAAAAGTCAGTTGTTTTTAAGTCGTTTACGTGGACGTATCATACCTTTCTTTGGTGTTAAAAATGTCTAATTTTAAGCCAAATAAAGAGCATTTGCGGCATGTCATGATTTTCTTATTCAATCAAAAGAAAAAGGCATCTGAATGTCATCGAATTCTTGTTGAGACTTATGGCGATCTTGCTCCAACCGTCAAGACATGTGAACGTTGGTTTCAAAGTTTCAAACGTGGTGATTTTGATGTTACTGATAAAAAACGAGAAAATCGACCAAAAAAGTTTGAGGACGTCGAATTGCAATCTTTATTAGACGAAGACAATACCCAAACCCAACAAATGATGACAAATGATCAATTTGAGTCACGCATTGATCGAAAAACGCCCAGAATGGGCTCACAGGCACGCCAAAGTCATTCTTCAGCATGATAACGCTCCTGCACATTCAGCCAGATTGACTAAGGAAACGATTTCTTCGCTTGGTTGGGAACTCCTACCCCACCCGCCGTATTCACCTGACCTGGCGCCTTCTGATTATCATCTCTTCTCATCGATGGGACACTCATTGGCTGAGCAACACTTTAACAATTTGGAGGATGTAAGAAAATGGCTCGATGAATGGATTTCAAATAAAGATGAAGCATTCTTTTGGAATGGTATCCATAAATTGCCCGAGAGATGGACAAAATGTGTAGAAAGCGAGGGCCAGTACTTTGAATAAAATATATTATACTTTTTTTTTAAATTACTGTGTATATATTTTAAGAAATAAACGACATTTTAAACTTGCAGACCTGGTAGTCTCTGATCTTATCCAAGGTCCATCGAGGTCTTTTGCATTTACTTCCTTCAAGCACTACAGCCAAGCGCTCACGATAGCTTGCTTTCACCAAAAATGGTCATAATCGATTATTGATAAACAGTGCCTTATAGAAACAAAGACATGATAGATTGTTGAGAGCGCCTGTTGGTGCTTTCCAAGCTGCTTTATTGCTTTATATTGATTGTAATTTAAAACCTGGTACTCTTTATCCTGATGTATACAGATCATTCTCATTGGTCACATCATGGTAGGAAACTTTTTTACAAAAATGTTGAATAAACTCCCCCTAGCCAATATTGTGCATTTTAAAATAATCAATGCTCACTGCACCTAGTCTCTTAAAGACCCACATCAAGATTAAATGCTGCTTTACCTTAGACCTCCTTCCCTACGTTTTGGTCAGGGTATTTTATTTTTACCCATCAAGTTTTGTGGTCATTCCCCTATTCGCCAACCTCTATTGCCCAATGGACTGGAAAACCGGCAACTCTTCATGAGAAATACATACTTTATTTCCCATAATTCAAAATATATCAAAATAAGATATATTCGAAGAAATAATAGCATGTATTGACTAATGCAGTTAATAGACTTTAAAGAACAACATATTAAAAAATGTGAGAACGAATTTCTGGCAAATTTAATTGCATGCTGTTATTAAGCGGTTCAGTAAACGGTAGTTAAGCAGTAATCTTTTAAGAATAAAGTGTTTTCCTCTTTTCGACCCTAATCTGTTTATAACTAATGTTATGTGCCTATAAAATATAAATAAAATTTTATTAACTGCTATTCATATTACATTAATTTTTTTCAGCTTCTTGGTTAGCTGATCTTAAAGAGAGTGTGCGATTTATACGTGGCTGGATGATAAAATCTGTAAAAGGAAAACCTGGCCCTCAACCTGTTAGAATGTCAGCACTTTTAATACCCAGGGCATTTCTTTCGGCTATGATGCAAACATATTCAAAGAAGTTTCAGATTCCATTGGCTTCTCTTCGTTTCAAATCTGAAGTATGTCAATACTCAGTATTTTTAATTATTATTTTTTTATTTGTATTAATATTTTGCATGATTATGCTTTTTACTTGAAAAAGGGGGTACCTCAATCGTAGGGCATTGAACTGCTATGCTTAAGGCACTCTATTCGAACTGGCTTGGATTATATTAAAGGTAAGAGAGTATCTTCAATATTTTGTCACAGATCATCTGTGTGGCCAAGATACCCTCCTGAGAAAGCCCACCTCTATAAAGTGGGTACCCTTTATTGAAAAATTAAGTGGGAATAATCTGGTGGTTGAGCATGATCATGGTCACCTCCTTGCATGAGAAATGGCCAAGAAACTTCCTTGCACAGTTTGTATCAAAGACCCTTATGGATTGTGTTGGTTTAGGTTTTTTTTTCCTTGCCTACTTTCCAAAAATATCTTTCAGTCCAGTGCCAGCTCTGGACTGAAGAAGCCACAAGAAATGTGATGATTTTACCTGTCTTTCTTATATATTGTTTACAACATGAGCAGTGGAGACTAAAGCGTCCAGGTTTCTTGAGTGCAAAGTTGTCTTTCGGATTGGGCAGAAGGTGTCCGATTGTTTGGTCTGCAGTAAAGATGGTTTTGATGTTGCTCTTTTTTAGTGTTCTTGCTATTTTTTCCTTTTACAAAGGGGATAATCGTTATGGGCTTCTTTTCTGCTCCATTATCTTCAGAGGATAATGGAACAGAAAATAAGAAGAAGAGAAGACACCCTATTCTCAGTCTTGCAACAGCACTGAGAAGCCCATAGCATGATGGACAAAAGCTTGCCAATTGTTAGCAATGTTCCAGGGTCAAACCATGAAAGCCAAATGATTTCATCAATCAAGACCATGGAAACTTAGAAGAACAATAAGGAATCTTTCTTATTTAGATCACCGGAAAATATCTGAGTAAAAAGTTTAAGTGAGTTTATGATGATTGAAATCTCTAGGCTCTCAGTAGCCCCACATTTGAGCTATGTACATAGTCTGAGGAGGTAAGACAAAAGAAACTTTTCTCATAAGAAGAACTACTATGAGTTATTGACCTGGGTCTCACTGAGTAATCGTTAATCTCGTTTATAACTAACATGATTGTTTAAGTCATCCAAATAAAGCGAAAATTTAACTGACGGGATTTATGCCCAAAACACGTGTATATTTTAACAAATGGAAACCTGCCATATTCTGTATTGTATTCAGCTATATGCGGCATGGTTTTTTCAACTCAACGGATCAAGCATTTATCACATTATTAGAACTTTATGATTATGCTAAATATTAACCTGTTTAGGCCATCATGCCTCATAGTACTTTGCTTGAGATTGTGTACAATTTAGTTTTGACATCCATTTGTTATCACACCACTTTTGTTTTATTCCAATTTTATATACATTAATTATTTATTTTTTCAAAGGTTCTCCGAAATTCCAAGCACTATAAATATGGCTGTACAATATCTAGTTTATTCCTACGCGGAGCAGCATGGCATGATGAATTGAACATTATCGTCGAATCAAAACCAAATCACTTGTATAGTGGTAAGTATTATGTTTAATATTTCTGATACAAATAAATTAGTAATCTTTATATGTGTATCAAAAAAAATAAAAAAAATAATAATAATGTATAGCAATACAATACTCTGTTTATCTATATTTCTGATACAAATAAATTAGTAATCTTTATATGTGTATCAAAAAAAATAAAAAAATCTGGTGCGATGCGCGCAACACACAACTTTCACTTACCAACGTACTTACATTAGAAATCGGCATGTTTTTTTAATTGCCATTTTTATAAATAATATAAAAGAGATGACTTGATTTTGATTAAAAATGATTAATTTAATCAAAATCATTAAAGCCGTTTTTGAGATATTCCAAAAAAATGCAAAAATTAGAAAAAAAAGTTATGAAATAAAGAGCCCCCTGCATTTGACCAATTTTGATGAAATGTTGTCTGTCACATTGTGAGCATATACATACACCAAATATCCAGTCTGATAAAAATCATTACAACCGCTGTTGAGTAAATAAAAAAAACACGTGAACATAAGAAAAAGTTTATTAAATGAAGTACCCCCTCCGTTTCACCAATATTGATGAAATTTCGGCTGTCGCATCGCGGGCATATACATACATCAAATACCCAGTTTCATCAAAATCATCATAGCCGTTTTTGAGAAAATAAAAAAAAACGTAAACATTAGATAAAATTCTTTAAGTAAAGTCCCCCCTCCGGTTGATCAATTTTGATGAAATTTTTACAGTCGTATCTCGGGCATATACATACATCATATACCCAGTTTGATCAAAATCGTTAAAGCCGTTTTTGAGTAAATAAAAAAAACACGTGAAAATGATACAAAATTTATTAAGTAAAGTCCCCCCTCCGGTTAATCAATTTTGATGAAATTTTTACAGTCATATCTCGGGCATATACATAGATCAAATATTCAGTTTAATCAAAATCGTTAGAGCCGTTTTTGAGAAAATCGAAAAAAACCTAAAAAGTTATTAAATAAACTACCCCCTCCCTTTGAGCAATTTTGATGAAATTTTCGCTGTCACATCGCGGGCCTATACATACACTAAATATCCAATTTCAGGTTCCCACGGTTTATAGTTTTTGAGCTAGTCTGTTCACACACACACACACACACACAGACACACACACACACACACACACACACACACACAGACCATTTCGCGGGACTTGGTTATTTCGACTTAGGGGGTCCCAAAACGTGTATTTCCGTTGAAAACCGGAAGTCGAAATTTTTCACGATCGCAATACTTCCACTTACTATATATTTCATATATAGGTAAGTGAAAGTAAAAAATAATAATAATGTATAGCAATACAATACTCTGTTATTTATTTATTTTTTAATAATCTTATTTAATATCGTTGTTAATATTAAACGATCAATTAATTTTGTAGCCCATGCCAGACTTGGGCATAGTTAACTATTGTTTTAGCTGAATGAAACTATCAATTAAAAACTAATGATTGTTAGTTGTGCAATAAATATTGAGCTAAGTTAGGTATTAGTTGGCAGGTCCTAATTTTGCTTAACTAATGTTGTTGAAGTTGAAAGAAACAACTGAACAATTTAAGTAATAATTATTAGTTGTAGATTACAACAACTAAACAATTAATACAGTTGTACCCTGTTCTAAGTGTTTTAATTTCAAATGTTCAGAGCTTTGCCTAGTACATAAAAGTATTTAAATAACAAATAAAATTTATTTACACCTGATTCAAAGCAGCCCGACAACTCATCTTTGCGTTTTGGCCTCCTGGATCGGCCTTCACCAAGTATCCCTGTCCACACTGGACTACACTAGCCACCCTCCAGTGGCGACCTCCGAGTAGGGTCCGAGCATCCTAAGCCACACCATCCTGCTATATCAATCCTCAATCCTGCTATATCAAATTCCTCGTTCCGAAGAATTTGTCCAGGAACACTTCTTGGGGATTGTGTGATCGTCCGTCCTTGCCAGATGACCAGCCCATCGCAGACAAATGAATCGAGAGGTATCAGGTTCCTGGTATAGGAAGTACAGTTCCTTGGATGGCATGAGGCGCCATCCGCCAAGGTAGTAGAATTCGTCCTTTTCTGCCTCTGCTGTTACTTCGGTTGGTGCATGGGTGTTGATTATTGAGTTATTCCTAAACTTTCCTCGAAGTCGGATAACACATATACTCAAGATTATAGGTTTGAAGTCGATGACAAGTCGCTTGAACCATTACCCCACCACAAACCCAGTACCATGCCTGTGGAGACGTTTGTGACCTTCAATAGTAAATGGTGTGGTTTCTTTTTTCTAGCATTCCAGACCCCGTCCATCGGATCTCTTGGATGGCAGCTACATCTATTTTATAAAAGTCGAGCTGTGTTAGGAGCCCGTTGAGAGCTCCGAGTCTCTATCGACCATAGAGACTCAGGAAATTCAGAGGCCCATGTTAAAATCTAGGCTATGGCCATTTCTTAATATTAGATTTTATTGATATAAGTGTGTATTATTATTTTTACAATGTGACAGCAAAAATTTCATCAAAATTGGTCAAAGGGAGGTGGTACTTTATTTAATACCTTTTAACATTTTTTTCGATTTCCTCAAAAACGGCTTGAATGATTTTGATAAAACTGAGTATTTGATTTATTTATATGCCCGAGGTATGACTGCAAAAATTTTATCAAAATTGATCAACTGGAGGGGGGGCACTTTACTTAATAAATTTTGTATTATTTTCGGGTGTTTTTTGATTTACTCAAAAACAGCTTTAACGATTTTGATCAAACTGGGTATTTGATGTACATATTTATATGCCAAAGATGTGACAGCCAACATTTCATCAAAATTGGTCAAATGGAGGGGGCACTTTATTTCATAACTTTTTTTCCAATTTTTACCTTTTCTTCAATTATCTCAAAAACTGCTTTGATGATTTTGATCAAATTCGTCATTTTTAATGAAAATAAGGTCTTCTGTAATATCAGGTAAGCTTTATCATTATTAAAATGTTCTGAGGGGGTTGTTTTCCTATAAAGTACCTTTGTTTTTTGTTTATATGGAGAAATGGTTAAATATGAAATATGAAAAAAAATAAGTAAACAACAGTTTACTTACTTAGTTTTCAACAACTACATAGAGAATTATAAAATCAGACGACTTGGAGTATTATGCTTGCATTGCCGAATTATCATTAGTAAAAACTTATTTAATGATAAAAAAAATTAGTGTACTTTAGAGAGCTATTAAAACAAAAATAAGAAATGAATGTGGAAAAATGTGTGACTTTGAGAAATTGCAATTAACAAAACACATCAATTTCTAATCTAAGTAAGTTAGTAAGTGAAAGTTCTGTGGTGCACACAACAGATTTTTTCGGGTCGGTTTCTAAAATACTATCGATTTGAATTTCAAGTTGGCCTCAAATCGAGGAACCTCACTGCATCATTTTCTTTTTGAATTCGACAATCATCGGCTCACCCCTTTATCGTTCATTCTTTGATTTACTGTGCTTTTGACTAGCACATCCCCAAATCTTAGCTCAGTTTGACTCTGAGAAACTTGTTGCATACTTTAGCCTTCTATGTTTGACTCGTAGGATTCCACAACAAATTTACTCCCGTCTTTCTTTTCAGCTCCGTAGCTCTCCGAGTTGGTCCAGCTGATCCACAGCGCTGATTCTTTCTTCCTCTAGTCCCTTCCGGCTCTCCTCCAGGAACGCAGCCGTTTCTACCTATCCGAAATTCTCCCGCAGCTCCTCTATCTTCGACATAATACTGCCAGGAACCTTTCGCTCCTCTATCTTCTACACAGCCTATGCTAGGCAAATTTCGCAGCTCCCTTTTACACACAACTGTGCCCGGCACGTCTAGCAGCTCCATTCTGCACACAACTCAACCCTTGCCCGGCGCCTCAACCAAAAAATGTGTCACCCCTATTCTTAAATCTACCAGTCCAATGTGACACAGGGATCTTTTGGGCAAGGGTTGTGTGGTAATCAATTAAAATAGAGACTATTTACACCATTTATTATTTACAATAAACAATCTACAGGTCCCAACTACCAAAGGGGGTTCTCATAACTACATAAATACTTGGGGCCACTCATATACTCGATACTTGCGGCTACTATACTACTCGAATCCCACTCCTGGCCTGTCGGTGCCTGCCTCAGCCTCACTCTGCCTGTCCCAGACTTAGACTCTCTCCATCTCAGACTCAGACTTCTTCAGACTGCTTCAGACTGCCTGTCTCTCCTAGACCTTGACTGCCCCTCTCAGACTGCCTGACTCTATCCGCCACTCCTGGACTCCCTCAGACTGACCCTCTACTCACCTGGGCCAGCCTCTTCTAGGAATTCCCCCTCCCTCTCAGGGTCTACTAGGTTCAATGGCCTGCTTATCTTTTCAGCTATGGTTTTTCACGTGACAATATTATGCAAATTATTATAAATCGATTCTTGAACGAGTGAACTTAAAATTAATATTGGGCTGTTTTAGAAGAAACGTGTATTTTCAAGGTAAAGGGATTTCAGTAAAAATACAATATGAAAACAATATAATTTTATTCGAAGGATTCACCACCTTCTTCTAAACATTTTTCCCAATGTGACACCAACTTTTTTTATCCTAGAGCTGAAAAACTCTGTGCTATTTCAAAACTTTTCATCTGACGAAGTTGTCTAAATTCCTGAACAGGTGATAATCTGTTGGAGGCAGGTCGGAAGAATATGGTGGGTGCAGAAGAACTTCGTAAACCAGTTCATTCAATTTATGCACGTTAAGTTTTGAAACGTGACCGACGCTGATTGTCATGTGCAATCCATTTTTCCAAATGGCCGAGTTTAAACTAATAAAAAAATATTACACAAAAATCGCGTGTTTCCATGTTCATATTTGGAGGTATACTAAAAAGTGCGTTTTAAATAAAGCTAATGTTTATAAAAGAAAAGTAGAGGATTAGTAACTGCTTAACTACAATATGTAAACATTTGGAAGTAAACAACAGAGACCCGCAAAATCCTCTATGTATTTAAAACATTATAAAATCGTATATTTCATGTGAAACAACCCAATATCATTTCTAGTCAACCACCATATCGTTCACTTCTTATAACTTCTAATAAGTCAATACCTGAGCATAAAATCGATATTATTTTCTTAATCAGCACCTTTGATAGCCTAAAAGCCAACCATATATATATATATATATATATATATAAACCTGTACCAATACTACCCATGGAGGGTCTTTGGTTCATTACTGTGTAAGGAAGTACTGCTTATAAGTAAGCGGTTGTGCAAGGAGGTGATTTGAACGTGATCACGCTCAACCGCCAGGTTTTTTTCAAATTATAAATATATTATATTACAAGTACCCACTTTATAGAGGCTGGGTTTTGCCCCAGGAGGGTCTCTCGCCCCACTAGACGAACTGTGGCAGAATATTAAAGATACTCTGCCAAGCCAGATTCGAACTCACCGGCACAGCAACTCAATGCCTTACCAAAGAGCTAAAACGCTCCCCAACCGAAAATAATTTATAATAAATTGATTCCCGAAGGTATAAGCTTAAAATCGATATTATTTTCATGATCAGCATTCCCGATCACCTAGTTATCGACCTCAATATCGAAATCAGGTAATTTATTAATATCCCATAACAATTATCAAATAGCTGAATCTTTAGCGAGCCTCTGTTGGTACGTGCCGGCGTGAACATATTAAAACAATTTTTTTTTCAAAGCCTTTTTTTTTCCAGCAATGCCTCCTATAAATCTTACTCCAGAAATCGTTCCATCAGATAGCGAAGAAGAAGACTATGACAATATAGAAGATTCCAAAATGTTCACTTCCTACTACAAATGCCCAGTTTACAAATCCGTCATAAAAGAAGTCTTCCCTAAAAATGAAAGAGCCTATCAGAATAACTATATTTTATCCGTAAATTTACCAAGTTTGAAAAGTGAAACAGCATGGATAAAGCGATCGGTTGCACTATTTAGCTCTATAGACGAGTAATTACAATTATATGTCAAATAAAGATTATAATCTGCAACAATGAAGAAGTCTAAAAGACAACCATGGATTAATAAGGTTGAAAAAGCTATAGGCATACTCAATATTATTTTTGTATTGACTTTTATTCAGTCACGTTGATGATATTATTCTATTTATATTTCGCTTATAAATGCATTATCAAAACTATAAAAAAGAAGAACGAGAGAAAAATTACAGTTTTGTCATATATTCAGATACATTTTAAAATAAAATAAGCCTAAATAATAATAAAGAACTATAGATAACAATCATCTTACCTACAATTAACAATTCTTCAACAGCAATGCAAAATTATTAAAATACTATAAAAAAGTTATTAAAAATTATTGCAAAAATGTGGTAGTTTTTATAATAGAAGTTGTTGAAAATATCGAGGCAAGCAAGATTATGTAAAACTATTTAGCTGTTAATAAATAGTGCTGCATATAAAAACATTTGGCGGTTTTAAATAGCTATAAACATTAAAAGTTATCAATGGTGACCATAGTATAGATAATTAAGGAAAAAAAATCTTATTTAAATATATAATCATTAAAATTAATTCAAAACAACAATGATATCATAGTAAAATTAAATTAATACATATGATGAGAAATCATATGAAAGATGGCTGCCAGGACAGGGGAGAACAACCAAACAAGAAACTGGTTAGTTGAAAGGTTAGGTTTTTCAAAGGAGTTTGGGGAGAACAGAATCGGAGTCAAATGTTATGCCATGCCTTAAAACCAAATGTACTGAAAATATAAAAATTTACTTAAATGTTGTAAAATCAATCAATGATGTAAAATGATCAATGAATATAAAATCAATCAAATGTAAAATCAATCACACACTTCTCTACATTGTTAGCATCAGACTGAAACCTCAGGACAAGACTCCCGAGGTCGAGCGGGTCACATGGTACGATTGTGGCGCCTTCACAACAGGTGTGACGGAAATTATAAGCCAAAGGCCAACCTACCTCCTATGCCAACCAAACCCGCTCTCCCCTACTATAAAATTTTGTTATATCGGAACATTCTTTTCTAGCGTTTACTAAATTATTGATATTATTGTTTATGTGAATGCTCTCTAATATTTCTCTCGTTTTCTTATTTATATGTGAGTAAATTATTTGAGTGTTTTTAAAATCAAATTCATGTTTAGTAATTTTGTGATGTTGAACGAGGGCTTAGTTAATTTTGGAATCAGGTTTCATATTATATTTATGTTGATTCAATCTGGTTTCTACGCTACGCCCTGTATGAACCAAATATGATTTATCACAATTAGAACAAGGTATGTTGTAGATTACCTTTGTTTTGTTTTTTCATAATTGTAATATTATCCTTCATTAGTATAAACTGTCTTTAAAGGGTTCGTAGCTTTGTAGGTTATTTTAAAACTGTTCTCATTGAATTGTTTGAAGATATTGTTTATTTTTGACGATAAGTTTGTTACATATGTAAAGCTGACAATTTTTTTAATTTCATTAATCTTGTTTTGAGCACTATTAATATTATGAGGTTATAAGACATTTTCATTATCAGAGCTATGGGAAACTGCCTGAAAATAATTATATTAGTAATAATTGTGAGGGTTTAGGAAAGTTGTTATTATTTCTTATATTATCATTATATATTTTTTTATGGAAAGTATTTGTTATAGAATTAAAATACTGTTTTGAGGTTGTGAGATGATCTGCATTATTACTATTTTGACTAACTTTATTGTTTTAATTTGGGTATACCATAGTTTGTGTATTAAATTTTTAGGAAAACAGTTTTCTTTTAAAATGGTATTTATTATGGTTTTAATTTCATTTAAATAAATATTGTTTGTTAATTGTATAGATCTATTTATTAAGTTTTTAGCCTCATTAATGAATTGGAGTCTCGGGTGGATAGAGTAAAAATTGAGTAAACTATTTGAAGTAACTATTAAGTAAACTTGAGTAAAATTGAGTAAACTATTCTCTTCAAAGATAAATTATTTAAAATATTTGAAGAAATATCTTTTTTATACCATTTAGTTGATATTTCCATTTTGTTTCATAACAATGTTATATCTATAAAATTAGTGGAATTATGTTTTCAGTTTCCAGAGTAAATTTTATTTTATCATGCTCTTTATTAGACATGTTTGAAAATTCTGAATTATGATATCTGTCAATAATTACTAACAAAATATCGATATATCTAGCTATAGAATGTATTTTTTTATAACATTTTATTATAGTATTATTTATAATATGGTTCAATACTATGCCAGATAAATTTACTGATAACCTCCCACCCATTGGTAGTTTATAAGTTTGTCGATAAAAATTGTTATTGTACCTAAAATAACTATGCTCATTGCATAGTCGTAAACCTTTTATGTTTTGTTCGAAGTTTGAAAGGGAACAATGTTTTGTATGGCACAAGATAAAAAGATGATTGATATACTTAATGATAAGAATACATGCAGAACTGTAAGAACTGACTCCGAAATAGCTCTTATAAATCAATAAAAAGATACTTGGACACATTAGTAAAATTAAAATTTATAAATCACAGCACAAGGCTAAAATAAGGAACATGTTTTTTTTAGTTAGATTCCTTAGTAGACGTAGTTTCCTTATAGTCCGGGAGCTGAGGGCCAAAAATGTGCCATATGTGAACTTATTTAGCGCCTTGTGGTCTAAAATCCGTGAAATTTCTGGGATTTTTTTTTTTCAGTTTCTCGCATATAATTCGGCAAATATAGATCACAAAGTATTGCTTTCTTCTTACTATGAGAGGCTAAACTATTGCAAACAAAATGATATATTTGAAGTTTAAATCGGTTTGGTGGTTTAGCCGGATTCGGCACATCAAAAATCTGTAATTTTTACGATTTTGGTGGAAACCGTTTTCCAACGCCTCTAACTCAAAAACACCTGGTTTAAATGAAAAATGTTTTAGATAAAAGTTGCTCAGCATCAAATTTAGCAGTAAATAGGCTCCGTACACACAACATTAGCTACATCCTGGGGGAAATACAAATAAAAACGTGAAATTATTCGAAGTACTTACATCCTGCTAAGACTTCGGTTTTTGAATTATCAAACATTTTGAACTAATTAAACAACCATCTTCCATCTGTTAAAATAAAAGATAAAATTTTCCAACTACCTAACTGTCTAAGTAGTTATTTTTATGAATATTTTATCAAATCCCCTGATACTTCAAAAACGAAAGTCTTAGCAGGAAGTAACCACTAAGAATTCTTTAACTTTTTATTTGTATTTCCACGCTAGTGTGTAGCTAGTGTTATGTGTAGGGACCTTGTTTCATGCTAAATCTGATGCTCTGCAACTTTTATCTAAAAGAATTTTTTTCAAATCAGGCACCTTTTTAGCCCTCAGCTCCCGGACTATTATTCACTAACATCCTTCTTAAATTAGCTTTAAGAATAATTAATGAAATCCATTGAACCTCCCATACCCATAACAATTTTTATCGAATATAGATTTTGAGATTCCACCGTCAGGTATCGATTTATTAAAACTTAACGCGATATAATCGATCTTGGTGTCAGCTATAGGGATAGCTAAGGTGCTGAATATGAAAATGATATCGATTTTGAGATTTCACCGCCAGGTATAGATTTATTACAAGTTGCGCGATATAATCTATCTTGGTGTCGGCCATAGGGTTAAATGAGGTGCTGATTATGAAAATAATATCGTTTTTTTTTATTCCGCTGTCAAGTTAACATAAGCGATATAATCGATATTCGATCGGCTACTAGGTTATTGTAGGTGTGACTATGAAAATCGTAACAATTTATAACAACTTACTAAATATAAAGTATACTGGGATTCGCTGTTAGGTTTTCGATTTATTACAAGTAACGTAATATTAAGTTATGTTGTAAGGTAGGTATATTTTTAATTTTAATTATGAATTTGGAATTAATCATACTCTGATTTTTATGTCGATATGATAACAAATTTATTTATATTATATTAATTTAATCATTACTGTGGGTACAATGATGATAATAATGATAATAATAATAATGATTAAATTTGTTATCATATCGACATATATGTAAATCAGAGTATGATTAAATTCATATTCGTATTTAAGATTAAAAATATACCTATAAATATGTTGAATTGACAGTGAAATCAAAAAATCGATATTATTTTCATAATCAGCACCTCAGTTAACCCTATGGCCGATACCAAGATAGATTATATCGCGCAAGTTGTAATAAATCGATACCTGACGGTGAAATAAAAAAATCGATATTATTTTCATAATCAGCACCTCAGTTAACCCTATGGCCGATACCAAGATAGATTATATCGCGCAAGTTGTAATAAATCGATACCTGACGGTGAAATCTCAAAATCGATATCATTTTCATAATCAGCACCTCAGCTATCCCTATAGCCGACACCAAGATCGATTATATCACGCAAGTTGTAATAAATCGATACCTGAAGGCGGAATCTCATAATCGATATCATTTTCATAATTAGCACCTCGGTTATATCATAATTACGATTATATCGCGCAAGTTGTAATGAATCGATACCTGAAGGCGGAATCTCAAAATCTATAACATTTTCATAATCAGCACCTCGGTTAACCCTATGGCCGATACCAAGATAGATTATATCGCGCAAGTTGTAATAAATCGATACCTGACGGTGAAATCTCAAAATCGATATCATTTTCATAATCAGCACCTCAGCTATCCCTAAAGCCGACACCAAGATCGATTATATCACGCAAGTTGTAATAAATCGATACCTGACGCGGAATCTCAAAATCGATATCATTTTCATAATCAGCACCTCAGATAACCCTATAGCCAACACAAAGATCGATTATATCACGCAAGTTGTAATGAATCGATACCTGAAGGCGGAATCTCAAAATCTATAACATTTTCATAATCAGCACCTCGGTTAACCCTATGGCCGATACTAAGATAGATTATATCGCGCAAGTTGTAATAAATCGATACCTGACGGTGAAATCTCAAAATCGATATCATTTTTATAATCAGCACCTCAGATAACCCTATAGCCAACACAAAGATCGATTATATCACGCAAGTTGTAATGAATCGATACCTGAAGGCGGAATCTCAAAATCTATAACATTTTCATAATCAGCACCTCGGTTAACCCTATGGCCGATACCAAGATAAATTATATCGCGCAAGTTGTAATAAATCGATACCTGACGGTGAAATCTCAAAATCGATATCATTTTCATAATCAGCACCTCAGCTATCCCTAAAGCCGACACCAAGATCGATTATATCACGCAAGTTGTAATAAATCGATATCTGACGCGGAATCTCAAAATCGATATCATTTTCATAATCAGCACCTCAGATAACCCTATAGCCAACACAAAGATCGATTATATCACGCAAGTTGTAATGAATCGATACCTGAAGGCGGAATCTCAAAATCTATAACATTTTCATAATCAGCACCTCGGTTAACCCTATGGCCGATACTAAGATAGATTATATCGCGCAAGTTGTAATAAATCGATACCTGACGGTGAAATCTCAAAATCGATATCATTTTTATAATCAGCACC
The DNA here is from genome assembly GCA_911387785.2 of Aelia acuminata. Classification (NCBI taxonomy): domain Eukaryota; kingdom Metazoa; phylum Arthropoda; class Insecta; order Hemiptera; family Pentatomidae; genus Aelia; species Aelia acuminata. The sequence goes on from OU426980.1 coordinate 146,719,952, forward strand.
TCAGATAACCCTATAGCCAACACAAAGATCGATTATATCACGCAAGTTGTAATGAATCGATACCTGAAGGCGGAATCTCATAATCGATATCATTTTCATAATTAGCACCTCGGGTAACCCTATAGCCGATACCAAGATCGATTATATCACGTAAGTTGTAATAAATCGATACCTGACGGCGGAATCTCAAAATCGATATCATTTTCATAATCAGCACCTCGGGTAACCCTATAGCAGATACCAAGATAGATTATATCGCGAAAGTTGTAATAAATCGATACCTGACGGTGAAATCTCAAAATCGATATCATTTTCATAATCAGCACCTCAGCTATCCCTAAAGCCGACACCAAGATCGATTATATCACGCAAGTTGTAATAAATCGATACCTGACGCGGAATCTCAAATTCGATATCATTTTCATAATCAGCACCTCAGATAACCCTATAGTAGCCAACACAAAGATCGATTATATCACGCAAGTTGTAATGAATCGATACCTGAAGGCGGAATCTCAAAATCTATAACATTTTCATAATCAGCACCTCGGTTAACCCTCTGGCCGATACTAAGATAGATTATATCGCGCAAGTTGTAATAAATCGATACCTGACGGTGAAATCTCAAAATCGATATCATTTTTATAATCAGCACCTCAGATAACCCTATAGCCAACACAAAGATCGATTATATCACGCAAGTTGTAATAAATCGATACCTGAAGGCGGAATCTCATAATCGATATCATTTTCATAATTAGCACCTCGGGTAACCCTATAGCCGATACCAAGATCGATTATATCACGTAAGTTGTAATAAATCGATACCTGACGGCGGAATCTCAAAATCGATACCATTTTCATAATCAGCACCTCGGGTAACCCTATAGCAGATACCAAGATCTATTATATCCCGCAAGTTGTAATAAATCGATACCTGACGGCGGAATCTCAAAATCGATATCATTTTCATAATCTGCACCTCAGATAACCCTATAGTTGATACCAAGATAGATTATATCGCGAAAGTTGTAATAAATCGATACCTGACGGTGAAATCTCAAAATCGATATCATTTTCATAATCAGCACCTCAGCTATCCCTAAAGCCGACACCAAGATCGATTATATCACGCAAGTTGTAATAAATCGATACCTGACGCGGAATCTCAAATTCGATATCATTTTCATAATCAGCACCTCAGATAACCCTATAGTAGCCAACACAAAGATCGATTATATCACGCAAGTTGTAATGAATCGATACCTGAAGGCGGAATCTCAAAATCTATAACATTTTCATAATCAGCACCTCGGTTAACCCTATGGCCGATACTAAGATAGATTATATCGCGCAAGTTGTAATAAATCGATACCTGACGGTGAAATCTCAAAATCGATATCATTTTTATAATCAGCACCTCAGATAACCCTATAGCCAACACAAAGATCGATTATATCACGCAAGTTGTAATAAATCGATACCTGAAGGCGGAATCTCATAATCGATATCATTTTCATAATTAGCACCTCGGGTAACCCTATAGCCGATACCAAGATCGATTATATCACGTAAGTTGTAATAAATCGATACCTGACGGCGGAATCTCAAAATCGATACCATTTTCATAATCAGCACCTCGGGTAACCCTATAGCAGATACCAAGATCTATTATATCCCGCAAGTTGTAATAAATCGATACCTGACGGCGGAATCTCAAAATCGATATCATTTTCATAATCTGCACCTCAGATAACCCTATAGTTGATACCGAGATCGATTATATCGCGTAAGCCAATTGCCTTTAACGGAATTTTATTTAAAATTAAAGCTAAATAATTACAGCTAAAAAGAGAAGAGCCCATTTCAACTACTACGCCTATTTAACAATGCCAGTCAGAGTTCTCAAGGTAATTTTTCGTTGCCTCCAATTCAATTATCGAGTTTTTCAGGAGATATTGAAGATCTACCCAATTTCGTTTTATTAACTTTCTCATTGAATAATCTCGATGCTCGTACTTCTAAAGCTTTTCCTAAAGAATTATTTTTAATTCTGGCGGAATATACATTAGCATTAAAATACGGTGGGGTCATAATGTGGTTAAGCATCTGTTTGTTGAGTAATTTGGAAATTTTCAGAATTTATATTGTGTAGTTCTTCTATATCTAAATTTGGATATAGGCGGGCGCAATCGACTATAGGGTGCGCTAGTAGCATTTTCAAAATGTCGGAAAAAACGGGGATAGACTTAGTTGATGTAATAGAGATAGTTGGTAATTTTAAGAGACCATTAATTGAAGGGCAGGCTATTCTTGATGCAAACCACATAATAACATGTGGAATATTATCTAGAAGTAAAAAAACAGTTATTTTACAAGCCTTCTGCCTTCAAACTAGCAATTTTAAAGGACTGCCCCATCAAATAAAAGTGGAAATCAAATTTATTAATAATAATAAGCAATTTTCTTGTCATAGTAAGTGTAAAGCTGGTAGTTCTGGTAAATGCAAACACATCATTGTAACTTTACTCTACGTTTTTCGGTTAGTAATAACATTAATTTCCTATTCATACAATCATTGTTATGACAGCTTAGATTCTTTGTCATATTATTTATTTTTTTTTTTTTTTTTTTTTTGGGACTTTAAGGCTTCTACTGAAGCCCTATATTGCCCATACAAACACCCATGGCACTGGGTGATACTTCTCCTACGAAAGAAAAGCACCACCCAGGGCGGGACTCGAACCCGCAACTCCGGCATGGGAGTACGGCGCTTTACCGCACAGCCACACCGGGCCCCATATTATTTATTTATTTGTCAAAACTTTCGGGCTTCGCATTGAAAACTTGGAACAATTAAGCACAACGGATGTAAGACAAAAATGGGGAACATTAAAAAAGAAAAACAAATATGACACCATGGTCCCAATGTTATTTGCTTAAAACCAACATTTTGGAATAATAAAATGTCAAATACTAATATTTACCTGGATAAACATAGTCACTTTCTTTAAAATGAAGACTAAATATCGTCATATGTTTCGAAACAGGCTTATCTATTCTTAATTTTACAATCCACTCTTTAAGAAGCTTTTTATTTTTTGAAAACAAATGGAATGACACATCTTTAGATTTTTTTGAAGAACACTGAGGGACCGAGCAATACCTATTAGACATTTTTCCAATAATTTTTTGCTCAATCGGGTTTTAATTATGGAAAAATAAATTAAAAACGGCAAAAAACCCTATGAATCCCAGGTAATCGCACGGCTTCTATCCCCGTTTCTCTAGTTCCTCAAAGGAGCAGCACCGTCGCTTGCGCTCGCCTATTTCCGAACTGGGGTGTTGAAAAAAGTATTTGTTTGATTTTGGAGATTACCTTTCTAATTGCTATCGACACACATAGGAGTTGACTGATCAGGCTGTTGGGATCTATATTGGTTATAATGTTGGGGTTTATATTGATGAGGTTGTTGGGGTCTATATTGATTATATTGTTGAGGTTTATATTGGTTAGGTTGTTGGGGTCTAAATTGATTTGAAATAAATGGTTTAGCAGGTTGTATTGCTTTAAATTGGTTGGTTTGATTCACCGGAAAATAATTTACAAACTGTTGTCCGTTTTTATTTTGTTTGTTAATTTTTTGTTGTGGGCGATAGGAGTCAATGGCAAATTGGAAATCATTAGTTAACATGTTTATAGCCTGATTTAGGTCGGCTGGATTCTTGGTTCTCATGTAAGAACCAAGCGGTTCTTTTAATCCTTTTAGTAAAACACGTAGCGCTAATTTTTCGATAAATTTTGTGAGGACTAACGCCTTCATCGGCATCTTGCTTCTCAGATAACTAATTTGCAATTGCAATTTTTTTTTAAATTTTGTTATAAAATTCAAACGGTGATTCGTTTCCTTGCTAGATTGACATGATCTGATGACTGTAACTTCGGTTCGACTAGACTCCTCGTCTGGGCAGTCTGGGAGGGATATATAGGGAATGGATTGCCGAGTCAGGTTTCTCTGGAAATCGGTGCAGGTGCATATGGTGTGATACGCAGGTGGTCTCTTAACACCTCCGTCCTTATGAAAGTGAAGTCCACTGAACTTAAAATTTTAACAAGAATGTCTATTTTGTAAATATTGGAACCAGGCTCTTGTTCTGCCATCAAAGTGCTTAGGGGGCTCTGTTTGAGGATTCTGGGCATTAGGAGTTGGATTGGTTCATTGGAAACATAAATGCTTGATTTAGAGTATTGACAGTAAATATGGTAAAATAAAAGATATAAACATATTACATAAAATGCATACGTGCTAAATTCATTTATAGTGATATCATATGGTTCTAACGTTTCTATTTCTATATTTCCTACATATATTTGTTCTAGTTCTTCAAAAGTTAAATTTGTTTTTATAATAGTGTTATTATTAATATGATTGGAAATTAAAGGAATATTTACATTTTCTTCATAAGTGATAGGCACATTTATATTCACAAATTTTTCGTTCTTATCCATATTTAACAAACTAGTGAATGGTAGGGTATATGATTTAATAATATTTGATACATTTGTTTCTGTTGTGCTAACATCAAAGGTTAGGTATTGGTGTAATTCAGGTATTAATTTGATAATAGGTGTTGTTCTTATTTCTAAGGTTTTACAATTACTTAATGCTACGTTTTTGCATAATTCTAATACACACTTATCCTTAATTCATAGTACATCTTTACAATAATATTGAGAGTAAAATTTTATACAAGTTCCAGTGAAAAAGGATTTTTTATATCTGATGATGATCTGTTGAGTAATGACTTTATCATTTCTTTTTACAAGATATGAAAATGAAATAATAAGAGGGTTTGGGTAATGTTTTTAGGGGGATTTTAATAAAATAATAAATCAATCCAGTGTCTGATACATAAAAAAATGTTGAACTTAATAACCAGTTTAATTCTACATTTTGGGATATAGGTTCATTGTAAGGGATTCTTAATTGTTTTAGTTCATTTGCTGTTAGTATGCTAGGGTGAGTGATTCATAGTCTGCATTGTTCTAGTGAGATTTCAATATATGTTATTTGGGAATCAATTGAATTTAGAATTGCAAGTAAGTCGTGATACATTAATTTAGTAAGAGCAATATCGGCAAAATTGTTAATCTTTTCTATATTGTTTTTGTAGTGGTTTTGAATGGAAGCTTCTTTATTTATTTTAGAAATTAATTGTTTGTTTAATCCAAGTCTAATGTGCTCGTAATGTTCAATATGATACATATTTTGTTCACTTTGGCCAAGAATTTTGTCGTATTTGGCTCGGTCGTTCGATTCCATGTTTCCTGTTATCCAATTTATTGCTATTCCTAGTGAATTAATTAATCCTCTTTTTGTTCTATTTGTCTTGTGTACGTTAAGAATTTGATCTAATTTTTCTATATTTTTTATTTTACTCTGAGTCATCTTTCCAGTTCAGTTGAAGTACCCACGCCGTGTTCCGGACCCTGATGGAGCTGAGCCTCTCTCTACGCTACATCGACTTACCAGACTGGGCGGTCCATGGCTAGCATCTTCTTCCCTTACCCTGGAATCTGAAAGCGGGATTTTCCTGCTCAACTGACGCACGTTTTCGTCTGCTTTCTCGCTCATCATCCGGCCCGGTTTGACCAATGTTCGCTCTACCTCCGGTTAATTAGAGCTACTAAGAGAAAAAATAACATTGCGACTGTCTTCAACAAGCCTTTATTTCAAACTGAATTATTTACTATTTTAACATATGTTTTGTTTTTTATTCTAGTAAAATTTTCATAACTTTAAAAATTAAACAAACAGAAGGATTGATGAAACATACATCGCTTTAAAAACGAAATTCTATTGGCTAAATATGAAAGATCACATAACAGAAATTATAAATAACTGTGACACATGCAACCGAGGAAAATATGACAGGAGACCAATCAAACAAATATTTCAAATCACCAACGGCGGAGAGACCATTCACCAACTTAATGATAGGCACCATGCATATGAGTAATTATTACATTTATTTAACAGTAGACACCTTTTCGAAAAAGATCTTTGTTCGTTACACAACCAACTATAATGCTGTAGAAAGCATGGCTACAATAAGGAAATATTCAATTCACTTCCCCAGACCAAAAATGATCATATGTGATAACGGGACGGAATTCGACAATAACCTTTTTAAAGACTTCATGAAATATTTAAATATCGAAATTCATTTCACAACCCCAAACCACCCTAACTCATTAGGACTTTTAAATAGATCAAGTTCATCCTTATTGGAAATATTAAGATTAATAAATATAGAAAACAAAAAAGATAAAGAAGAAGATAAATTAGACCAAGCTGTTATAGCCTACAATAATTCACTAAACCAAGATTAAAAATGACTCCAAATGAAATCACTTTTGGTATCGATCATGAAACTTTTAATGAGTCACCCGAGGTTCAAGAATATCTTGTGCACGAATACCATGAGAAAATGAAACAGTTCCACGAAATAACAAAAACAAACTTAGAACAAAACAAACAAAAGATAATTAATAAACGTAATCAGAATCGCGAAGATATAGAAATTCCAGAAGACGTATATATCCAACAGCAGAGAAAAAAGAAAACGGGTCCCAAATTCCAAAAAGGAAAGCATTTTCAAGGAAAATTCCAAGGAAAAAATAAAAAGAAAATTAAAAAACTACAACCAGACCAAATAAAAAGGCCCAAAAAAGGTAAGAAAAAGAAACCACCCGATAAAACGAAACCTAGCACTAGTAAAAGTCTAAATGATACAGTTCACGAAGATATTGAAAAAAATGATTCAAGAACTGGGTTCTATCTTGTGAAAGAAATCTGGAAATCTAACTTTTTCACAATGCCCTCCCCCTCACTGAAATACAAGCTACATATTTTTTTCAGAAACTCAATAACACAAAATTAGTCCCCCGTGTGAAAGAAATTGGTAAATCTAACTTTTTTATAGTGCGCCCTCCCACCCCTCTACTAAAATACGAAATGAATATATTTTTCAAAAACACCGTCCTCGATAACAAAACATGGATAAAATCCCACATGTGAAAGAAATCCGAAAATTGGCGTACTTGGGTTTCCATTTATTTCATTAGGTTTTCATTTCATTAGGTTCAAGTGTTTAAACTTTTTTTTTGGCATAGGAATTATCCATACTGCCATTCATAAAATGAGTCTGGAGGATTACTATGGTGGGTAATCCATATTTTAAATATATTTATTAACTCACCATAAATACCTTGTTATGCTCATTTCTTCTTTGGTCGTAGTTAGTAACTTTATATATTTAATATCATCATCAAATTGGCTTAGAAAATTTAGGAATCGGTTCCTTGTACTACTATAAGCAGGACATTATTATATGTTGCAGTGTTTCTCTTTGCTTACACCTATCATATTCCGATGACTTTTCCACACCTATGCGCTGAAGGTAAGCTTTACATAGACCATGGTTAGATGGAAGTCTTGAAAGATTTTTAATAAAGTCTTTTGTTAGATTAAATTCATAGAACGACGGTTTATTTAGAATTTCCGGTTCAATAGTCTTATAAACTCTACGTTTATAAGTCAAAGACTCTTTATATTGCTGAGACCACTTTTTAATCGTTGAAAAGTAATCGGTGTATGGTAATTCGATGTCTGTAAATCGCGGTAAGTCGACTGAAGTTTTAGCAAGAATATCTACCTTATTATTTTCGGGTATTTCGGAGTAAGCTTTTAGCCATGTAAATATGATTTCTTTTTTATGATTTCGTACATAAAAGTGTTCTTTCATTATATTAACTAGGATAATATTATTATCTATGTTGTTTTTAATAGCTAACAGTGAGCTCATACTATCAGTTATTATAATGAACTTATTTTGGTCTGATTTGTTTATAAACACCAGAGCTTGTTGAATTGCGTATAATTCGGCATTGTAAATAGACGTGTTGTTAGGTAATTTATATTGTTCTGAGTAGTAATACTTCGGTATTAAAACAAATTAGGTACAAAGCGGAGCCGGCTTGTTCAGGCCAGTTTTCTGAAATCAAAGATTTTATGTATACGTTAATGGTTATAGGAGGCAACATTTTGAGTTTATAAATTATTATTATATTAAATGTCTAAATAACATGTCATATTGGAGAGTGTATAATGATGGAAGTGGGTACTAGTATAAATATTTACCGCTAAATGTTGGTATCTTATAAAACTATCGAAGATGAGAGGAGTATATGTTTTCTTTTTCCAATAGGGCGAGGTTAGGATAAGAACAGAGTAACTATTGTGTTATAACATTTATTATTCCTGGCTTTTAACCTAAATAAATACAAAGCGAATTGTAACAAAGATATTTCCTCGGGTATGCAGTTTTTAAGTCTGCTGAAAGAATAGCGACAAGAAGGCCGCTAAGAATACTCTCCTGTGGTAACCCAATTTTCGCGTTTCTTGTGCCAATTATGCAATTGTTAACTTTTACAAATAATTTTCTCTCACTGATCAAATTAATAATGAATTTAATAATTTTCGTGGGGACTTCTAATTTGCTTCTAATTTGCGCGAAAGAATATGTATGGGTGTTGAGTCATATGCCTTCTTTATGTCCAAAAATAATCCGATTGTTTTTTCCCTTCGGTAAAACCTATATTTATGTCGGTGTGTAGGATTTATAAGCTATCTATACTGGACTCCCCTTTCCTAAAGGTTTTAAATATACAGGAACTTAATGAAATTGGTCTGAAGGAAGCAGCCAAAGAATTATTTGGGGCGCTAATAAAGGAGGGGCTAAAAACTCCTCGCACCAGTTTCCTATGAGAGGAATCAATCTATTTAGGTTTTTCGAACAGATAATTTATTCCATATCTCTTTGATAGGGTTACTTTTATTAATACTCGAAGTAAATAATCTCCATGACTCCTTTTGCTTATTTTTGAATTCTGCATCCGACCTTTGATAATTTATCAGATTAACGGAGGTAGGGTTATTTTTGTAAATTCTAAACGAAGCTTCCCTTCGATTAAGGACAGAGTTTCTGAAAAAAATATTAATTTGCATATAGTGGCGGTGGGTGGGGAGCGCACTGTAAAAAAGTTAGATTTTCGAATTTCTTTCACATGGGTTTGCATTATTATATTATCGAAAACGGTGTTTTTGAAAAAATATTCATTTTTTATTTTTGTGGTGGGGGGGAGGGCACGCACTATGAAAAATTTAGATTTTCAGATTTCTTTCACACTGGGGTGCAAAATTATGATATCGAGGACGGTGTTTTTTAAACAAATGTTTCAATTGGTATTTTAGTGAAGGGGTGGGGGGGGGGGGAGCGCGCACTATGAAAAAGTTACATTTTCGGATTTATTTATTCTAATTTTATGTTAAAAGGAAAGAGTTTCTGAAAAAAATATTCAAATTGAATATAGTGGCGATGGGTGGGGGGCGTACTGTGAAAAAGTTAAGATTCTGTGATTTCTTTCTCACGTGGTCATATTATGTAATCAGGGTAGGTCTTTTTTTTTAAATAATCAATTTTCTAATTCAGTGGCGGGGAAGGCGCACTACAAGCTGAACTGAACCCTATCATACAAGAAAAATAGATCCAAATTTACACAATATGAAACTCTGGTCATGCCTTTGTCTAAGCAATAAGATTCGATATCACTAAAGTCTGCCCAATGTAAAGGGGGCAACCACCCTTTTTAGGGGGGGTTGAAAGGGGAGCACCAAGAATCAGAGAACAAACTTTTGTACCTCCAGGCTTGAAAACACCAATTAATGTAAATGCATTTGTACTATCTCATTTTGAATACATTCAATCATTATTGAATTTAATTACTAGTTTATATATTTATGTAATCAGATTAAAATTTATCTATTTACTTTTATAATGATTATGCTTATAATTTACAGTAGAATAATAATTATTTTCAATATTTCTAAATAATTTTAAATATTGGATTTTTGTGTTAGACTAGTTTTATTGTGATGCTCAAGTTATTCTTGTGAGTTGAATACATTTAGTTACTTATGTATCTATTTAAAATTTATTCTCAAACTAAATTTTGAGATTTCTCATACAAAAACTTGCTTAAGACATCATTGAAGTACTAACATATTTATTACCACGCCCATTGATTTATTATTCTTTAATTCAATAAAACTAACTAAAAGCAATAAGAAAAATAAAAACATGCAAGGTTAGTTTATGATTAAAATATTTATAATGTGAAATTTGGTTTTAACAAACATTATGTGAAAACCATTAAGGTAGATTAAGGTAAGTAGTTTGTTAAAAAGGTTACCAGCAATTCTTCATAAAATTAATGAGAAGCGAAAATGAAAAAAAAAAAAAATAAATAAATAAATAAAACCAAACACATGGACTAGTATTGTTTAGGAATGTCTCCTAAACAATTAATCATTCGAACTTCAAGTGGACACGGTACTGTTCCAGAGGTGCTGCCCCCTAGCGGCGGCAAGAAGAAGAAAAGTCTGCAGGCGGTGACAAGGCGGGATTAAGAGTTTTTAAATAGGCACCTCATGTTTGGCCGAACCAAGTTGAATTTTTTACTGCCTATCATAAGTTCATTCAAAATGTGTGAGTAATCACAACACTTACTGACCCACCAGGAGCCAGAAGGAGGAGAGAAATGGAGAAGAAAACAGGGGAGTTAATAGAAGAAGAAGCACCCAGATGAGTAAAACAGCTTAACTAAATTCAACCTTAGAATAGATCCATCAGTTCAAATAATTACAAAAATGCAATAGTCTATATCTAAATTTAATTAACTCACTAACATCAAATGTATCCTGAATTTGGCAAAACCCCTCTAATTTTCTTCACATGTATCAATAATATTATATTCAGTTATTATCTCAAATAGTCATTCATTACAGTCCACTCCATAATGCCCATTATCAATTAATTGTTATAAGGTAATATCTCCTCCCAAAGAGAATATCTTAAACAAGTATATGAAGTAAAAATTGCAATATTTTCTCAGGCACCTATTTGGGATAAAAAGGATGGACACCATCATAACTGTGACTGAGGCTTAAGCGTATATGTATACATAAACATATTGGTTTGTATGTACAGACTTTAGACTTAAGATGATTATAAAAAATCTGAAATAAAGACATGATGAGTTTAACTAATAGAAAAATAAACATGCTACAACTGATTCTGGGTGATGTTCATAATAAAGAAATTCTGAAATGATTTTAATATTAAGTGACTAAATTATAGAATTAGGTTATATTGTGCAATAATAAAAATAAAGAATTATATTATTATTGTCAAAGGTAAGTCAGAAATCAAGGCAAAACTAAACTTACAGATACCAGCTAATGAAAATAGGAAGAATCATATAGAGTTTGATAGAATCCTCCTATGATTATTTATTATCCTACTATCCTATTATGTACTTAAGCATTCTATAATGGTTTTAACTACGATCCAGTTATATTATTTTGTATTGGTGTGAGCTCATCAAAACAGGTATCAAACTATTATTTTCTTTTAAGAGACTCTTTTTTCCCCCTATATTTATTCCATATCGTTGATGTTTCGGCTATTTTGCCAATCTACAAGACTATAAATTATTTTTCACAAACTGTTGTGTGATTGTTGTCCTGTTTTGCACTTTATTTTAATTATTTTATCTACCTAAAAACATCCTTCTCTTTATTTAAGTTGTCCTATGATAGCCTGAAGACGAGATCAGTGAGATAGCCCGAAACATTAACGATATGGAATAAATATAGAAAATAAAAAAAAGGGTTAACTTTCTTCAACCAACAAACTATAAAAAGATAATAATAATAATGAAACCCAAATTGAAAAAATCTCAATTTTAAGTGATATTTATATTTTCAGATATTTATTAAAAAAAATTATCAGTCTAATAATGCACTACAACCCCAATATGAATAAGCAATATTGTTAGAAAACAATAATATTGCAATAACAAAGATTTGAAGAAAAAATAAAAATAAAACAGTATATACAAAATTTTATTCAATCATTAGCTTATTATTTACATGACATTTATTTGTAAACAAGTAAATGTAAAACAAGAATTTAATTTAAAATACTTAATATACATTTGATTTACATATTTTATATACAATGAAACTTATATATTAACACATATTAATATACAAACAGCTAGAAAGAAATAAAAATACAAACTACATAACCCATACATATTTTTTAATTATTTCCTTGTGGATAACCACTCTTCTTAATTTTTAATATTTTTATTTTGAAGAGAAAAGATTCCAGACCAGGTCATTTTTTCCTCATATACACATAAAGGTACATTAACTCATACCATAAAAACAATAAAACTATTACACTTCTACATGTTATAAATTGGACAATTTATATTACGAATTCATACATAAAAACAAATACTCATATTCCTAAAATGGAAAATAAAATGTAAATATATTCACATCATATTAGAAATAATAGAAGCAACTTAATATTCATAATAGTAACATGTATAAATTCTTTTTGAATGACTATTTAAAAAAATAAAGAGAGTTATTTTTAATAATTGTAACTAAACTATGAAACCCCAAATAAATTTACAATTACTGTAAACTGCTAAATTTCAAACCAAAAAACAAAAATGATAAATGCATCAAGATATTAAAATGTTGGTTAACTGTAATATCTGCAAAAGAACCCTTGGGAAATTTCATTAGCTTAATATATTGCTTTTGTAGTACCAGAATAGATAGTTAAGATCAGTTCTTCATAAACAGTATGTTCCAGTTACTTTTTCTCTGAAATATAAACACTCAGATTCAAGAAAAATAAATATGTTAAGCATCCCGCAAACGCAGACGCACCCTCAAAGAGCTCTTCAATTGAATTTTGATGGAAAAAGAGTTACTACAAAAATGGAAGATGAGTAAAATCTCTTACACAGGAAAAGGAGCTAAGGAAAAAATAGAGAATTTTTGACCAATCTCCCTCACTCAGTCGTTATATAAAGTATTTAGATAAAAAAATGCTAATTAAATTTGTGAGAAACATGATAAGGGTCTAGAAGGGTTTCATCGGTTGTTCAGCACATCCGATCATTACCAGTCCTTAACCCAGATCATAGAGCGAAATGGAATACAAATTTACTACAATTTACATCAGCTATATAGATTACACAAGTCAATGACAGGCTGGAGCACTGCTATATTTGGAACACTCTAAACTAGCATGTATTGGATAAAAAATGAATAGGAGTAATACAGGAACTTGCATTAACAACGTTTTTTCAATTAAGACGATCATTAAATTTAAGCTTTGATAGAATACAATGCCTCTGAGATTGTAGGTTAGTATTACTGTTACATTGAATAATTTAATAACTCAGAAATTTGTATTTAAATTATCTCATTAAAATGCAACTAACATAGGGCAAAACATTAAATTGATGGCCTAAAACAACAGGTTAGTTTGCTGTGAATGTTTTTTCACAATTTGAATTAAAACTTCGTATCTGAAAGCTAATTGGCTTCAAAACAAAATTCCATATCAAACTAATTTCAAGGATTTTCACAATTTTTTATGGAATTAATAGATAAAAGTTTAATCATAAATTCTTAAATCATGAAACTCCAATTATTTTCAATTGTTAGATATATAAATTGATATCATGGAGAGTATGGAGGGGTGATTCAATAATCCATAACTCCATAATTAACCCCATTGAGGCCAAGGCCACAGTTGGGTAGAAGGGGTATGGCCCCTACATGCAGTCAGGGAGAGTAAGGTCTATTATGGCTCACTTACTGGGAGGGCTTACACTGCATGGCCTTCATTGGCAGGTGGTCATCCACTCATCCAAATACTAACCAAACTCAATATTGCTTAACTGGATTACTAATTGCAAGCACCTTAGCCATCCATTTGGCCTTCCTGGCCAAAAAAAATATGGTTAAGTTTGAACAAAAAAGTGGTATTTCATTTTTTCCCCTAAATTTTATAATTTATCACACTTCTACAGCCTCAAAATTTTCAATTATACAGTATAGCGTACATAGTACCATGTCAAAATCAATTATAGTGATTCCGAAAATAGGAAAAATAAAAAAATAAAATTGGGTGAAGTTGGAAATATAAAAGTGGTATTTTATCTTTTTTTCCCCCGAATTTTTATAATTTTTCCCACTTCTAAGGTGATCTCAACTTGATTCTTCTACTACTGCCGTTTTTAAGGTATTAAGATCTTATGCGAGTTCTAGCCTCCTCAATGAGCTTTGCCAATATGGTTGCCCAATTCATTTTTTGGGTGTAGATGGCATCTTGTGTCAGCATCCACCAAAAACAATATTGGTCTCACTCTTCCTGGTATGAACCAACTTTTCTTCCATCAGCCACTTAGTTCTGGAGTTGAAAATTTACAAGTGGATAGAGTTAGAGACGGAGAAAAGCCTTTGGGGAGGATCCTAATTTTTCTCTTCCGCTTTCCCATGTTTTGCATACTGTGCCCCATTTTCCAAGTTGTTAACACCTCTAATTCCTGAAAAGATTTAAAATTTAAAAGGATTAAAATTTTAATATCAACTAGTTGATATAAAAGAAGTTACTATATCAGGGCCTCCATTTTTTCCCAACACTTCTTCTTCTTCCTCCATAGTGCCTTTCAGCGTGGAAGTGCCTTGGTCAATGCATGCCAAGCCTCTCATCTTGTACCATAGCCTTCATTGCATTTGGTTACTAGTGTCGCTTTAGTCCAATTCTAGAAATGTGGTCAATCCATTGCCTTCTTGGTCGACCTCTGGGGCGTTTCTCTATGGGCACAACTTCAAAGAATTTTGGGGGATCACGGTTCCTGCTCACCTGCTCCCTGCCTATGTGGATTATTTTGCTCTTTCCGACATTGATAGTCATCCCCTTCCTTTCTAACTCTGCCTCCCATTCTATAACGGCCTGTTGTAATCGCTCTTCATAACAGGAAATGAGGACAATTTCTCTGATATAAGGTGATATGATGTCGTCTTTTTCCAACACCATTTTTGTAAATTAAAGGTATTTATGGATTTTTAAAGTCTAATAAATTTTATAAGGTACCCATTAATGAAACGAATTAACCACTTTCATGGAGTGTATCAAACATCCAGAAAACACCATAGCCATGTAAAATGAGTCCTAAAGTTCATTTTCTTAATTTTTGGTCTAATGTTTAGGAACTGAGGCATGTAAATGAAAAAGGCTATAGATCCCAAAAATCGAAAAAAAGAAAAAAAAAGGAATAGGAAAATGAAGTAAATTCTATCGATAATGTAAAGAAATCATTAGTAAGTGCTTAAAGATTTCAATATCTGGAGATAGAAAAAGCGCAGTATGTCTCACAGTTTTAATATATAAAATGCTGTAAATGAGTTAATACCTCTTATAATTCAATACTCTTTCTTAATTAAATACTCAATATTATTAGACATAAACAATTGAGATAATTAGCCAACATAGACAGAAAAAACTAATATTGAAATAATTTAACAGGCACGCATTCATCTCATGATTGGACATGTCTCTAATATTTGTTGTTATTTTCAGATCCAAATTTGAGCTCATACACTAGTTTGTTTTTTTGTTTCAAAATCAATAAGTTGGTACTTCCAGCCTTTTCTCCATTCATGTGCCTCAATTTTCATTTCAAATAGGATAAAGATGACATTCAATGATAATTCACTCGGAATGTATGATTTTATATATAAACTACAACACATTTTATAAATTTTGTTTCAAGTTAAAATAAGGTTATCAAATATTAACCCATAAAAAAATATTATGATAAAAAAAAAAGTATCTATCCAATATATGTATATAAAAACCTATCAACAAAAAAATTTTTAACAGACCATGAATGGAATCCTGTTTTAAGGGGTCCTCTCAAGAAGTGCTGAAGCCATGAAACAAATTCACACATCTGTTGATAATTCAGAACAGGAGTTCCAAAACTGGGGGCCACAACAACAGTTGAAAATAACAAAATTCGCTTTAGTTAAAATTTTAAAGCACAATTTACGTTGTAACTTTTTTCAATTAACCACGATATTTAGAAAATTAAAACAATGTTTTCAATGTATTACCAGTTTTGTTTTTTCATACACCCATACAATTTATTGGATAAGAGAGTGTGAGGGGTTTTCATTTCATCAGGGGAAGGGCGTGAGAGGCTTTTAAGTCATCACTGATTAAATCAACTAAACAGAATGAAATGGTTTATATGAAAATTGAAATAAGTAGTTTTAAGTAGCATAAAAAAAAGTATAAAATAATATTAATTTTCAATGCACAATAGTGCAATTAAAATATAATTGAGTCCTTTATACTAAAATGGCAAATAAGGGTACTACTTTGAAACAACGGCTCCATTGGTTTCTCAGGCCTTCTATGTAAATAACTATTAAATAGGACAGGTAAACAATTCCATTCAAGAGCTTACAAAACTTTGAGGTCGTCCTCATTAGTTAAAATAATGAAAAAAGGCCATTTTTTCTTTTAAAGAATGAAGTACATCATAGTAAGCATATCATTTAATTTATCAGTGAAATATAAGAATTGTTAGTTAAGAAATTGTACTATTAATTGCAAAAGAAAAAATGGATTAAATCACAAATAAAAAATGGTACTAGAAGTACCATGAAAATTACTATTGACCTAGTAAAAAATATTTTCTAGATCTTTTACATGATCATCAATGAAAAAAAAATACTTACTAAAGCCACAAAAAAAGATATGATGGAAAAGGATAAATTATAAAACATATATATAAAAAAAAAAGAAAATAAAAAATATTACCATTACAAACATATATGCATAATATACATTATAGAATATTTCCATTTAATTTATTGGATATTGGAACCAATACAAAAAATCACTTTGATTTGATCAAATCTATTGCATTGGAAACATATTAATCATAAAATTTATAATTTATTCATAACAGATGTGTGCATGTAATATATACCTGTTATATTTTCAATCATACAGTATATCGTGCATACCACGATGTCAAAATCCATTACAGTAATTCAGAAAATTGTAAAATAACAATAAGAACCAAATAAACTAAATAATATAGGAAAAGGACAACAAAAATTTAAACATATGATATTAATAACTATATCCAATAAATCTGGCATTAAAAATAGGTACTTTTATCTTCAAATATACAAAAATAAATAACTTTGTAGTACATTTTGTTTATTTTATTCAATGAATTATTTTATTATTTTATTAATCAGGAGTATCAATGGAAATTATTGGTACCACTGGCTTAGTAGCATCAACCTGTTTTTTAGATTTTTCATGTCTTACCCTATTACTTTGTTCTCCATTATTTTGCGTATTACTGGTATATGCAATATTAGCATATTCTTGAAGAAAAGGAAACATACTGAGTAGAAAATGACAGAAGTCTTTTCTGATTCCAAACCACCCTGAAAATGAAGACATATTAAAATACTGAACGATTTTCACAAAATATAACATTTTTACCAAAATATTTTTGGTGTTTCGATTGTGTATTTTTGTGTATGTAATTGATATTTTCAATGTGTATTTTTTCAGGAGTTCTGAAATAGGTCATATGGTAAAGGTAATTTAATTAGTTATAACATTTATGTTTTTTTTTTTTTTTAACTAGGTGTTTACTTCAAGATACATAATTACCAAGACCAGGCTTTTTTTTCACAGTTAATGGAAAAACTCAAGAATCAAAGTAAAACAAGAATGTTAACAGTTAAGTTAAAACTGTCACAAAGCCAGTGTTAATCCTTAGCTAATGATAGAGCTAACTCAAAAGTCGTGGATTCCTCAGCTGCACCTAGCATTCACAACAAACCCATTGATTCACTGAAGCCGAAGTTTCCCCCTTTTCTCATGTCATAAATTCAGTCCTACTCGTATACCACTATTATAGAATCTGATAATAGGTATATATCCCATCCATCGAAGGCTTTTTCATTATACCCTTACAATATCAGAGCTCTCGAAGAGTCTTGTTTTGTTAGCTCAGTGTTTGTTTGAATCTTCCAGAATTTCATTGCCCAGAAAACTGGGCAGGAAATTCTCCTCGGTATTCTTCTGTTAAACCTTGAGAAAAGAGCCTTCTGTGGACTCGTGGTAACGTCTAGCATTCGGAGAGAAAAGTTAGGGCTGATATTCTCATGGTTCTTGTATAATTGCGCCTTTGCGGCCACTGCCCTGATCCTGAAATGCTTTAGTAGCCCAAAATAGCATTCATTTGCTGAAGTAATTCTATGACTGATCTCTGCTTGTATCTCATTATTTTTGTTTACATGTGAACCAAGATAAGCAACTTTTATTTTTTTTAAATTAGCCGGAAGTCACAAATGCAATGGTTCGAGTACATTTAGTTGTGTGCTTGCATGCATTTATTTGTTTTTTGTTAGCAAATCATTATAATAAAAAATAGTTGACAGTTTTCCTACAGCATAAAGTACATTTTTTTTAATACGTACATTTTCGATTTTTTTAAAATTTGTTTAGAGACCTTACATAATGATCAGCCCTAGCCTTAGAATTTAAGGTATATTTTTAGATAATACTATTTTTAGACAATATTACATAATTAATATTTGGCAATTTCATTTTAAAATTATACCAATAAAAAAATAAGAAAAATCAAGAAAAAAACAAGGTATAAACATGATACAATTTTAATTTTAATAAAGAAATTTGAAAATCAAACTTATAGACATAAACAGGCACACTAATATTCACAGCAAGAATAGTTTAAATATAAATGTTTCCTTAAAATAAAGTGAGGTTTCTTTGTTAGTGAAAATGGTTGGAAATGATTTGGAAAGGATTATATTTAATTTGAAAATTCTACATATTTTTTCCCAACAAAACATTACAAATTCCTTGTTGCTTTAATATATAGGGTGTCCCCAATGTCCCCAAACCAAACGGCCAAACTTCAGGGATCAATAGAGGATCGAAAAACTAAGAAAAAAAGTCCTCTGGCATATGCCTCGTTTTCGAGGAAATCACAAAAAACTAAAAATAGTTGTGCAAAAACTAGTTCAGGTCATGGAGGAGCAGATTTCATTCCTTGAGTGAATTTTAACAATAATTTTTATTCCAATATAATGATTGTATTTCAATCTTATACTAATAGAAAGTTAATTGAAAAAAAAAATATTTTTTATTCAGAAAAAAATAATAAATACTTTTTTATTCAAATATTCATAGTATAAAGGAAATTACCTATTTAAAGTGCATAACATTATGAACAAAAACTGAAGATTAAAAAATTAAAAGTTTAAATAATAAAAATAATTTTAAAAATAAAAAAAAATTAAAAATTTAGAAATTAATAAAATAATTAAATATTCTTACTAGGAAAACATAAATATTTCAGTTTTTATATTGGACTACCTTAGTGAGAAAAAATCAAACAAAAAAAAACTGAAGATTTTGAAGGTTTTACCTCCTCTAACATTACAAAGTTAATTTCTCCGCAGTGTCAACATAAATGTTGTTCGAAGTGCTAGCCTCTCGCTGCAATACACGCATCCCATCGCATACTCACTGATCACACTGCATCTAAAAATTTTTCTGCGGTGAGCTGGTTGCAAACCATTCTGATGCGCTTGATGAGATCATACCTTGTGTGGACGGGCTCTTGGTAGAAATTTTCTTTCACGTATCCCCACGCGAAGAAATCTAGTGGTGTAAGGTCCGGAGACCGTGGAGGCCAAGGCACCGGCCCACCTCGTCCTATCCAGCGACCTGGGTAGTTGATGTCCAACCAGTCTCGCACAGCACTTCCGTAATGTGCAGGACAACCATCGAGTTGAAACCAGTTCTCAAGCCTTTCCAAAGGGATATCTTCAAGATGAATAACTTTCAGCATTAAGTCGAGCAGGTAAAAATACGGGACCTATTATGCCATTATTACAAAGACCAACCCACACGTTTACAGAAAACTCATGCTGTTAGAGAAATTCTCTAACAGCATGGGATTTTCTTTTGCCCAAAGGTGGTAGTTTCTTTCATTGAATATGCCTCCACATGTAAAAGTCGCTTCTTCTGTCCAGATTAATTTCGAACTTAAGTTTACATCGTTTTACAATTGTTCTTTGTACCAATAACAAAAATTTAATCGACGAGGATAATCAGCGAGTATTAAATTTTGTACATGGTAAGCATGCCTGCGGTCAGCCCTTAATGTGCGCCAAATTGTTATCCTTGGTATGCCAAGAACTGAAGCAGCTCTCTGGACCCTTGTACCAGGGTTGGTATTGAAGTGCCGCAGTATCCTCTCCCTCCGCCTCAGGTCAGCATCCGTCGGAGCCTGCATACGGTTTCCATCACGATTACATGAGAAGGATCCAGTCTCTCGAAGCCTTCTAAAAGTGCTGGTAAAAACACCTCTGTGTGGGGTTTCTCGGTCAGGAAACCGTCTGCGATATTCACGAACTGCCTGACGTGCATTGCCATCGCAGAATCCTTAGACGTAGACTATTTCCACATATTCAGCGTTGGTACATCTAGCCATATTTGTTGACTTCACTGAACACTACTAGCAACACCACTAATGTGAGAATGGGAGGCTGGATTCCCCCCCAAAAAAGATTAAAATGATAGTATAATGATTAACACTTTAATCCTTTCTTTTTAAGTTTAAAAACTCAACCTAGATGTTTTATTGATAACGAAAGCGTGAGAATATTCACCTTTTCTAAATTTACTCCTCGTAAATTAAGAAATTAAGCTTACTCAAAAAGCCAGTATATTTTTGTAATTTAAATACATTATTAATAAATATAAATACATAGAAAAAAAATTAAAATACGCTTTTTGCACAACTATTTTTATTTTTTTTTTTTATTTTCTTGAAAACGAAGCGAAAACGAGGCATATGCCAGAGGACTTTTTTTCTTAGTTTTTCGATCCTCTATCGATCCCTGAAGTTTGGCCGTTTGGTTTGGGAAGACCCTGTATATACATACTTTTATATATATATATATATATATATATATATATATATATATATATATATATACATATATATATATATATATAGATATAAATTAATATTATTTATTTTAGATTGATCATATAGTCTTTATGTGGATTTTTACTTACACTTATTTCCACCTTTTGCACTAAATGACATCAGGATAAGAGTTAAAAAAGATATGAACAGAGGTGAAGCTACTCCAATGTAAGACATAGCAATGTCACCATCCAACTTGTTGGTAAGTAGAACCTTCAAAGAAAAAATACAATATTTATATAGATTAGAAAGAATATTAACTACTTTCAAAACTATACATTACTAAAGATTATTGAAATCGATAGCGAAATATATCTCATGATGTATGTGGGGGTTAAAATAAGTTTTAAAGGATTAATTTACAAGAAAGAAATTACTGATAAAAATAAAATACCAATAAAATATTTATACATCCGGTATTTATAAATCCGTCTTGGTCCACGAATTCTTTCACGCTTTTCAGTGCATTGGTAGGAAAAAATAATCACCAAACGCGAACACTTCAATGATAGTTGTAGTTTGTAAAAGCACTGACCAAAGGGAGAATGTGGCCTCTGCATTGCATTGTTGATAGTTTTATCAGAAATTTAATCGTAAATACATATGATAAATGAAAGTAAAAAAAAATAGAAAAAATGGTAGACTGACGAAAGTCTGGATTGTAAAAACATTACTAGTTACAGTTTTTCCCTACTTAAAGTGAATAATAAAATAAAATCATTTTAAATTAAAAATATAAATAATTATTAAAAACATTTCAAACTTTAAAATATTTTGGAATTAAATTAAAAGTTATTAAAAACAGAATAATTATCAACATTTCAAATACATAATTTTTAATTACAAATTAGTGGCCGCAACACCCCCCAAAAACTAAATAAAAGAAAGACTAACCAAAAAAAAAAAAAAAAAAAAAAAAAAAAACAACCCGCATCTGGGACAGATTTCCTCCCGAAATAATATAAGAACCCACTATAAGTTTCGCTTTCACTGATACTTCTTTTTTTAAATATAGAGATGGATTCAAACAAACAAAATAATAAACAAATTAAGAATAAAACGTTTTTCCAGTTTCATACTTTAATTCACTTCTAACTCCTCCAAAAAATAAATTTCAAGGAAGCATTTCATATTAGATTTTTAATATGAATAGATCATTCTTTCTAAAATATGATCTAATTTTTAAAAAAATATTTTAAACTGAAGCGTGGGAATACTTGGGGGTGTATACAATAAAAAATTTTAAAATTTAATTTTCAAATTTAGATGGTATTACAGTAACCTGATAGGAGCACACAGCTGATAGGTAATTACTATTTTTATGGAAATTGAAAAACAAATGGTTTAAAAAAAAAATAATCAACTTTCAAGCTCCTAGCTCTCTTAAGATATCTATTTCAAAACCAGACTGTGAATAGATTATGAATGAAAGACAAAAAACTCAACCTATGAATACCCTAAATCAATTTAATCGTTTGAAATTCAAATTGATATGAAAGTTTTTTCTAGAGAAGAATAAAGTACATGTTCATTTTTTGCACCATATTTTTTTTTTTTTTTTTTTTTTTTTTTTTTTTTTTTTTTTTTCGGTTGGCGCATTAGGCCTAATGAGACCTTTGGCCGCGCAGTGTGGTTTTCTTACAGACATTTGTGTTGCTTGCGTGAGCACAGACAGCCTGGAGGGGGTAGCCCAAACCTCACGTTGCTGCTAGCCATGGTCACCATGGTACAGCGGCAGACTGCCCATAGCTCCATAACCAATCTCATTGGGGCCAATTTGGCAGTGTCCTTCCCACCGATGGCGTCAGCTCTCTCGGGTTCAAGGACAGTGACAAACTGGTCTAGGTCCAAGGATTATGGTAGCTCAGAGTCAGCAGGCCCCGAGGACCTATATTTCTTTCCCTGAAGCATACCGTCCCTGAACCAAACCTCCGGGCGGTTACTGACATCCTGGAAAACCACACCACGATTCTCGATGAGATACACGGGGAAGGTTCATCACTCCTACGCCCGGTCGGTGTGAGTCGCCTCCAGTAGACTGACGGGCCTCACATACCCGGGGGTGGGGGTAGACTTGGACTGCGTGGCGTTCATTGGTGGGCGGTCACCCGAACGGAGCGGTCACCCATCCAAGTACTGACCACGATGGACGTTGCTTAACTTTGATTATCTATTGCAAGCGCCCTTGTCCACTCGGCCATCCCGGCCCCCTTTTTGCACCATATACAACTCCTAAATACAGATTTTCATAGCAATAAAAAAAAAAAATAATAAAATTGTAAAAGATTTTTGCCTGCCTTCAATTGTTTTTTTAAAAAATTCAGAAATTGATATGGTTTGGGAAAATAGTAAATCAGCTTTTTAAAAGATTAGACTAAGAGCCTGTGATAAAAATATGTCCACATAGAGTACATATTTTCGAGTTGCAGGATTGTAACATGAGTTTCCACCAAAATCGTGAAAACTGCCAAACTTTAATTGATTTTGGCAATTTTTTTTTATTTTTAATATAAAAAGAAACTGAAAAAAAGACTAAAATTTTCTTTTTCAAAAGGTCACCATTTTAGTCCGGGAGCTAAGGGCCAAAAAGGTGTCTTGATTTGAAGAAAGTTTTTGATCATATAGGCTGAAAGTAGTCATTTCATAGACAACAAATGTGAACATCTGCCACTTCAGATCGGTGCCCATCAAATTTTATAGGCAAACAAAATCGAAATTTTCGAACTTTTTTCAATTTTTCGCTCATAACTCGAAAACAATTTATCGCAGAGAAAATTGTGTTCTTTTTAAAATAAAAGGGCATAAAATTTCGCGTCGAATGAGTTCCTCACAGTTAAAATCAGTTAAGTCTTTTCGCCGAAACCGATTGTCAATTTAGACACTGAGCGGAAAAATGAATTACGCTCATGTTCCAAAGCCTGTAATTTGAAGAGGGCTACTCCAAATAAAAAATGTTACCTATAATAATTGTAGCATATTCTGTGTAAAACGAGCTCCTTAATTTAAAATTAGCCCACTTCTGTGAAGACAAACCAATTAAAACGTGAAATTTTTAGGATTTTTTTTCAGTTTCTCCCATATAAATCGGCAAATACAGATCACAAAGAATTTCTTTCTCTTTACTATATGAAATAGAACGATATATTCAAAGTCTAGATCAGTTAGGTAATTTATCGGGTTTGGAACATCAAACATCTGCATTTTTTACGATTTTGGTGGAAACTGTGTTCCAATGTCTATAACTCAAAAACAACTAGTTTAAATGGAAAATGTTTTGAGATAAAAGTGGCAGAGTGCTTTTTAGCATGAGAAATTCAGCATGAATCGAGCTCCTTACATGCATTAGCTAGCTCCTGCGTGGAAATACAAATAAAAACGTGAAAGTATTTGTAGTGCTTACTTCATTCTAAGACTTTGGTTTAGCAGGAATTTGGGATTTGATAACTAGCAGAAAGGTATCAGGGGATTTGATAAAATATTCATAAAAATAAATACTTAGAAAAGTAGGTGCTTGGCAAAATTTATCTTCAATTTTAACAGATGGAAGAAGTTTAGAACTTCAATATCCGATTGATGTGCTTATTTTTATTAATGTTGAGTTGTCTAACTTGATTAGGTTACATTTTTGGTGTTAAATCTCATTTCATCTTTTTATAAACCACTAGCTAAGTTAGAATAAGTTTTTTATTTTTTTTAATATAATCAAAATATTTATTATTATTTTAATATAGATGAGATTAAAAAATTAATAATACATATATTGAGATATTTGAGGCTAGTAAATGGAAGAGGCTGTAGGTGCCAAAAATTTGAAAAAGAAACAGTAATTGGAAAATGAAGTCATTCTATCTCAAACGTAACGGAATCATTAGTAAGTGTCTATCCTGAAGAGTTTTCTGTCTACAGATATCAAATCTGATGATCATGAAACCGATTTCATTAACGCTGTATGACTCATGATTTTACTATCGAGAATGCTGTAAATGCCTCGAGTTAGGGACTTTAAGTTAAAAAAAAAAAAAAATCAAAGTCTTAGCAGGAAGTAAGCACGAGGAATACTTCCACGTTTTTATTTCCAGTATGTATTTCCACGAAGGAGTTAGCTAATGTGTGTAAGGAGCTCGATTCATGCTGGATTTCTCATGCTAAAAAGCGCTCTGCCACTTTTATCTCAAAACATTTTCCATTTAAACTAGTTGTTTTTGAGTTATAGACATTGGAACACGGGTTCCACCAAAATCGTAAAAAATGCAGATGTTTGATGTTCCGAATTACAAAACTGATCTAGACTTTAAATATATCATTCTATTTGATATAGTAAAGAGAAAGAAATTCATTATGATCTGTATTTACCGATTTATATGCGAGAAACTGAACAAAAATCCTAAAAATTTCACAGATTTTAGGCCACTAAGCGCTAAATAAATATGTTCACGTTTTAATTCATTTGTCTCCACAGGAGTGGGCTAATTTTAAAGTTAAGGAGCTCGTTTTACACAGAATATGCTACAATTATTATAGGTAACATTTTTTATTTGGAGTTGGCCTCTTCAAAGTGCAGGCTTTGGAACATGAGCGTAATTCATTTTTCCGCTTAAGTGGCGAAAAACTTAACTGATTTTAACTGTGAGGAACTCATTCGACGCGAAATTTTATGCTCTTTTTTTTTTTAAAAAGAACACAATTTTCTCTGCGATAAATTGTTTTCGAGTTATTAGCGAAAAATTGAAAAAAGTTCGAAAATTTCGATTTTGTTT
The DNA here is from genome assembly GCA_911387785.2 of Aelia acuminata. NCBI lineage: Eukaryota > Metazoa > Arthropoda > Insecta > Hemiptera > Pentatomidae > Aelia > Aelia acuminata. The sequence goes on from OU426980.1 coordinate 146,745,773, forward strand.
GCCTATAAAATTTGATGGGCACCGATCTGAGGTAGCAGACGTTAACATTAGTTGTCTATGAAATGAGTACTTACAGCCTATATGATCAAAAACTTTCTTCAAATCAGACACCTTTTTGGCCCTCAGCTCCTGGACTATTAGTACTCGTAGCTGCATGATCTTGATGGCAGGCTCCTATAATTTTCATCTCAATACTAAATGGTTTAAAAAATCGCTATAAAAATTTTCATAAGTAACGTTGAATTAGGAGAAAATCCTTAGGAGTAATAAATGTTATAATGAATGACTGGTGAAAAATCCTCCTGAGAAATCAATAACAAAATTATTTGTATTTTTTTTATTTCTATGAAAATTCCTTTTTTGGAGCTTTCAAAGATTCCAGAAAGGTTTTTGACATAACTCAAATATTTTTCATTCCAGAGCTGTGCACTCCTCTTGTTAGTTAAAAAAAACATTTTTCTCTGACAACCTTTGAGTCAATAAGTTATATAATAGCATGTAACCTGGTACATTAGTCTGTAACCAGCAAATAAAATAATCTTGATTTCACATTTTCTAAAAACACTCAGACCCTTTTGCACTTCCAACTTCAATGAATTAGACTGTATAATCGCCAGTAATATAAGAAATATAATTCCCATGGATGGAGATAGGATGCCTAAGACAAACAACAGCCTCGGATCAGATCAGTCAACTAAGGAAACGAACCTTTAACCCCAATAGGAATCTTAACATAGGGCAAAAACTGACGAAAACATTGATCGTGTGAGGGCTCTTGTGAGATCAGACTGTCGTTTAACAATAAGGATGATCAGTGAACAGCTAAATTTAAATACTTTCACCGTGCATCAAATTGTGACAGATGATTTGAACATGCGAAAGGTTTGTGCCAAATTGGTGCCGAAAAATCTCACAATTGAACAGAAGCACATTCTAAAAACATGTGCGTTGATCTTCTTGAGAGGATTGCTAATGACCAAGAATTCTTCAATTGTGTGATCACTGGTGATGAATCCTGGATATTAGAGTATGATCCTGAAACAAAGCGGCAAAGTAAAGAATGGCACACTCCGTCATCTCCTCGGCCAAAGAAATATCGAATGAGCAAATCAAAGATCAAGACCATGCTGATTTGTTTTTTTGACAGGAAGGGTATCGTGCACAAAGAATTTGTTCCACCAGGACAAACTGTCAACCAAGTGTTTTATAAAAGTGTCCTTGAAAAGTTGAGGAAAAGAGTGATCCGTGTGAGACCAGAAATTGCAGACAAGTGGATGCTTCATCATGACCATTCCGTGTCACATGGCCATTCCTATTCACCTGATTTAAGTCCTTGTGACTTTTTCCTCTTCCCGAAATTGAAACATGTCCTAAAAGGACATCATTTTGGAACTCTGGAGAACATTCAAAAGACAGTGACCGACCAGTTAAAAGCCATACCAATTGGAGACTTCCAGCGCTGCTACCAAGAGTGGGAACGACGACTCCGGCGATGTATAGCTGCCCAAGGGAACTACTTTGAAGGGGATAACATTGTTGTTTGAAAATAATAAAAACTTTGGTTAGTATGAAATCAGTCTCATTACTTTTCTCACACACCTCGTAGATAGAGGCCACCATTCAGGAAATCTGCTGGACTGGTCAGGGCTTTTTTGAAAAGAAAAACCATTCCGTGTATTACAGCTGTAGCGAAAGATATCATAAATTTGGAGCAGGATTTGTCATTAGAGGAAGGTACCGGCAACTAGTGATTGGATTCAAGGCAGTTAGTCCCGGCATCTGTTACCTCCGTCTCCGAGGAAGATTGTTTAATTATAGTCTTTTCAGTGTCCATGCACCACTACAGAAGTCTCAGAAGACCAAGAAAAGGAAGACTTCTATGATCTTCTCGAAGGAACTTTGAATCAGTGTCCTAAGCATGATATTAAGATTATTGCCGGTGATTTCAATGGGAAAGTTGGAAAAGAAGACAAATACAGACCTACAATTGAGCAAAATAGCCTTCTTGATATCAGCAATGGCAATGACAAACAGACGTATCAACTTTGCTGCATCGCAAGACATGGTGATAAGAATATTTCCCACTCAGAAATATACATAAAGGAACATGGGTATCTCCAGATTTACGCCTAAACGATGTCCCTGATCCGGAAGTAAGTGTGGAAAATTGCTGTACAACTTGCTCTAAAATAGTAGAAGACGTTGCATACAAAGTGCTCGGATTTCCAGAAAAATAAAACAAATCTCTGTGGTTTGATAATGAATGCCAGATTGCAACGGAAACTAAAAACCGGGCCTAAAGAAGCATGGTTCAAAGAAAAACTAGGAATGCAGTTGAAGAATATCGTGTAAGGAGAAACGCATTCACCAGAAAAAGAAGAGGCAATACGAAAGAACCAATGGAGAAAATGGAAATGCTCAGTGTAGAAAACCGATGTTGTGAATTCTACCACAAAGTGAATAGAAGTAGAAAACCGTTTTCCCCACGACAGATGACCTGCCTCAACAAGGAAGGAGAACTTATAACAAATAAATAGAAATACAAGATATGTGGAAAAATCATTTATCCAGCCTTCTTAACTACAAAGGAGCAGATTCAGTAGGTGAAGGACTGACCTTATTACTCGAAATAGATCAAATTTCCCCAGACACAGATTTTGAACCTCCAGATAAAGAAGAAATAGAAGAAGCTATCAACAAATTAAAAAATCCTAAAACAGCAGGCATAGATGGATTCCCAGCAGAGTTACTCAAATTGAAGCAAAGGACTCAAAGGCAAAGTTCTTCAAGATATAATATCCCCCATCTGGCTTAGAGAGGAAATGCCACTAAATTGGAGCAAAACTGTGATCATACCAATTCACAAAAAGAGAGACAGGCTGCTCTGCAGTAATTATAGAGGAATATCCTTATTACCCACTTCATATAAGGTCTTCTCCAACATTCTCTTTCAAAGGTTGCTGCCATACACGGAGAAAATTTTAGGCTCATACCAGTGTGGTTTCAGGAAAGGGAAACCAACTGTTGACCATATCTTCAGTCTTCGCACTATCTTTGAGAGAGGGCATGGGTACAATATCAAAACCCACCACTTGTTCATTGACTTTAAGGCAGCGTACAACAGTATGAATAGAAATGAGCTATACAATACCTTAGAATGCTTTGGAATACCTGCCAACTTATAAAGCTCATTAAACTTACAATGAACAATGTGGAATGTGTTGTGCGAATCAACAATAAAATGGCTAAAGAATTCAGTTCATGTAAAGGCATAAACAAGGAGACGCTTTGGCCTGTTTACTTTTTAATCTGGCCTTGGAGATGCAGGTCTTCAGACCAGAGGAACAGTGTTCAACCATCTTCACCAGCTTATGGCCTATGCTGATGACATAGATATTGGTGGTCGCTCACTAACAGCTGTGGCCGAAGTATTTTTAGCATTAACTGAACCAGGAAAGCGACTCGGACTAGAAGTGAAAAGCTCTAAGACGAAATATATAGTGTCTGGGAAAACACCATTAGAAGGCGAAATGATCACAATAGGGTCATTCACTTTTGAGAAAGTCGCAAAATTTAGTTACCTGGGTTCGATTGTTATTCAAGAAAATGCAATCGAAAAACAGATCAAAAATAGAATTGTCTTGGCCAACTGATGCTGCTTTGGGCTGCGTAGATACTTCGTAAGCAATTACCTTTCCTGGCAAACAAAGATAACTCTCGACAAGACACGCCAAATGACCCAAATGATGATATGCCAAATACTCCTCTACAGCTCTGAAACATGGAAGATCCCGAAAAAGAGCGAACAGGATCTCCAAATATTTGAAAGAATAGTGCTTCGATGGATATTGGGAGGGAATGGAGGAGAAGGAGCAACCAGGAACTCTTAGATATCTACCGAGAGCCTGATGTCACACAAATCCTTCGCGCTGGTAGACCATGTTGGGCTGGACATGTGGCCCGAATGGGAAACGGCGAGATACCAAAGAGGCTGCTGACAGAGCGGATCTTCAGGAGTAGACGGAGGGGAAGACCGAAGCTACGATGGTCTGATGGTGAGTTGAATGACGCGCGAACTATGCTCGGCATCAGGTACTGGATGTTGGCTGCCAGAGACAAAGACGTTTGGAAGAAGCTGGTTGAGGAGGCCAGGACTCATCACTGAGTTGTAGCGCCAAATTAATAATAATCATACAAACCTATCACAGGCTGCTGTATTCAATAAAGTAAATTGTTTGATATAAGAAATCATCCAATTAGCCATAGTAGCAGACTGTGACAATAAACAAATAAAATAACATAAAACATTAAAATGACATTCTTTCTTCATGCTTTCTAATAATTCAATTCTTCAAGGTGATATAATAACATTTTATTAAAGATACTTTACCTGGAATATTAAAATAGGTATCACCAAGAATGTATAAGCTAAGGCAGAGTTAAAAGAAGTCCTCCTTTGCCTTGCATTTACTTGTGGAGTTCTTAAAAGTATTCCAGCAAATATAATTGTGTATAAAACTCCAACTAAGGATAAACACATTACAATCCACAGTGGAACAAACACTACCTACAAAAAGCAAATAATTTAAAACTATAAATCTTAAACTTAATATAAAAAAAAGTACGAAGGGTGGTGATTAATCTATTTTAATGGTTATCAACCCTAGACCGGGCACACCAAACGGTTTTACACTACCGGGCGCGTGGTTGACTTTGGACACCATTATTTTTATTTGCTAAAATTAAGAATAGGTGTATGAATAATTTAAAATTATTTATAAATATTGTATTATTATTATTTTTCTACAAATAAAACAAGAAAATAATCACAATAGTCAATTTAAGTATTTAAAAAAAATTAAATATTTTAAAAAATCTAAATACGTAAAATAGCATTACAAAGAGCTACTACTTTTATGTTTTTACTATCTTCTTCTTAAAGTTATTTATAAATTTTATACTCTTATAGCTTTTTTTTTACATAGAAATGAAGAGCAAGTAATAAAAATCAATCTTAATGTTTTATAAAATCTAAAAAAAAAATCATATAAAAAAGTAATATCTTTTTCTAATTTTACTCGTCTTTCGAATTGTTTCTACCTTCTTCCTCACAAGAAATGCATTTAACAAATGTCTTGGAATGTTCTTTGCAAACAAAATTTTCACAAATCCTACACTTCATTATCGTTACATTATTAAGCCATTCATGAAGAACATTTAAAATTTTTTAATTTCAATATATTTCAACTTAACAAATTAAATTAAAAATCAATTAATTAATGAATTAAGTTTATACCCACCTGTGACCACAATTTTCAATAAAATAGGCTGAGTACCCTAGTCATAAAATTTTAAACAAAATTTACTAGTTAAAAACTATAGTCTTATCATTCAAGCTTCACAGTCAAATGCATTATTATACCAATCCCCTTAACCCCTCCAACATTTAACTTCACTGTTACTTAAATAAACAATTGGAAAATATTAATTAAAACCATCATTTGAAAATCATGATGTAGGTGAATACAAATTAAGTTTTAAATCAACAAATAAAGTGGGTAACATATATAACAATATGAAGAATAAAATTAATGTTAAAACCCAATCCTAAGTGGTCAATAAAATATCTTGTTTGGATTGCCCTGCAATATACATTGGCATAACAAAGCAATATATTTCTGACCGGATATATCAGCATAAAAATGATATCAAAAATATAGAAAAAAATGACAAAAAAAAACAGGTTTAGTGGAACCTATAAATAAAACAAAGCATAGGTTTGATTTTGATGGAGTTGAAATAATACATAGGGAATCAAGCGTGTATAGGAGAAAAAAAAAAATCAATTTCAGAGAACATTGATAAAACAGTAAATTTTAAAAATGACTAAAAATTTGAACAAATACTATGCAGAAATTTTAAGTAAAATTAATAACTGATTGTCCTAATATTAAAATAAGTTATATGTCTGGATATTTATATAAAAAAAATTATTTTGAATTTCTAAAATTTTAGAAAATTAATAAATAGTAAGATAGAAAAATTTAATAAGTTTTAATTAATACTTTCCAATTGTTTATTTAAGTAACAGTGAAGTTAAAGGTTGTAGGGGATAAGGGGATTGGTATAATAATGCATTTGACAGTGAAGCTTGAATGATAAGACTATAGTTTTTAAATAGTAAAATTTTTTTTTAATTTTATGACAATGGTACTCAGCCTATTTCATTGAAAATTGTGATCACAAGTGGTGTATTGGGGAGAGGGGTGTTTCCTAATTAAAACACAAACCTTACCCGGTGAGATTTTAAGTCTCCCCATCCAAGCGGAAAAAGACGAGTAAGTAGACTGTAAAGAATGTGGTGGGTAAGGTGGGTGCCTGTATGCCAGTAGGAAAAAGATCAATAAAGATAATACGTAAAATAAAAGCCCCTTCCAAATGTTAACAAAGAGTATATTGAGAAAAGAACAAAAATAATAAATAACATTCAAACCCCAAAATTATAATATAAATGTTAAAGAAAGTAAAGAAAAAAGGGTAAATTAAATTAACTTGAATTTCTAAGAATTAAAAGAAAAGAAAAAAGATAAACAAACTTCTTGAACAAAAAAAAAAATCTATTGCTAGGAACACAAATAAAATAACTGTTCATTAGAGAGAGACAAAACAAAGATGAGGTTTTTTGATCCTTGCGTAGATTCAGATGGGAAGAAATATAAGACACCTTATATCAGAAGTGTCTCAAAAAATCCGCCTTCTTTATATGTTATCAGCTATCATAATAAGCTGCATCTGAAAGGATTGAATTTTCAAGGCGATGGCAATATTTGAGATGAGGAGGGTGAGGGGACAGTTGGTAACAGTGGTGAGTGTTGTTCCCCAAGCAACTGACAAAGTACTAATCACGAGCCTTATCGCCGTGTTCATAGTTCTATTGTTTTTAATACACTTGCTCCAACAGCTGGCTTAAATATCGTATGGTTCTTATAACCATATTTAAAATAAAAATATACTACAGTAAACCCTCATTATTACGAACTCGGATATAACGAACACCTCGATATAGCGAACCAAAATACTATCCTCCCAAAATTACCATTATATTTCTGCTGAACCCCTCGTTATAGCGAAATCCCTCGGTTAGTGCGAAATACGAACTAAATTTTATGCCTGAGAATTATTTATTCTGTTATAACGAACTACTAGAATTTTTATTAATTTTTTTTTTTTTTTTTTACTGTATTATGTAGAATGAGTGCGGGAAGACAAAGTAGCTCCAGTTTTTAGAATTGAGGTGTTTTTTTACTCTTAACTAATCCGATTTCCTTTTGCTCTATCTCTCTCTCTCTTTCTCTCTCTCTCCCCCTCTCTCTCTCTCTCTCTGATTCCTTTGACTTTTTTCTCAAAACTAGCTCATTTCTGTTTCGACCTCTGTATTTTTCGAATCAGTGTTCTGTAGTCGTTTATACTGTTTCTTTTAATACACAATGAGTTCGTTGATAAGCGTGAGTCACAAACGTAAATCCTTATCAATTGAGGAAAAATTGAAAATTCTCCAGGATATTGAATCGAGAATTCTAAGTAAGAAAACCATCGCAGAAAAATATGGAATTCCAAAATCAACACTGTCAACCATTATAAAAACCAAAGATAAAATAGATTTGACCGCAGCCCAAGGATTAACTTCAGCATCAAATAAACGACTGCGCTCTGCAGCTCATGAACATTTGGAAAAAAAATTGATAAATTGCTTTAAACAAATGAGATCTCAAATACCAATCTCAGACCCTCTTATTAAAGGTAAAGAACTCTCAAGTGAACTTGGCAGGTAAATTAATGAATCTCATTGTTTATTTAATATGTTGTTTATCTAAAAATAAATTACATACATGCGTTTTAATTTAACTAGTTCTAATGAATGAATTTCCTTCTAAATATGATCAAATTAGTGCGGCCATTGGCTAAAAAAAAAACAAAAAAAAAAAAAAAAAAAAAAAAAAAAAAAAAAAAAAAAAAAAAAAAAAAACGTTAAAACGAATCTCGTTATAGCGAACTATGAATATCAAACCCCCTACCAGTTCACTATATCGAGGGTTTACTGTATTTACAATTTAATTCACAATATACATCAAAAAATTTCTTAACCTATAAAAATGATACAAATTAAAGAAAGAAAAAAAAGACTATTCACAACAAATAAAAGGGCCAGCTATAAACGAAAAAAAAAAAATGACAGAGAAAAAATTAAAAATTCACTAGGGCTTTAACAGAGTGTTTTGTGTATTTATCTGAAATTAACTGTAAAATGTGTCCAGGTTTGTTAGTTAGTTATTTAAATTTTATATTTTATTTTTTTATATTTTTATTTTTGTTATTAATACACTCAAGTTAAATATTGTTATTATCAGAGTAAGAACATACAAAAATGTTTATTTATATCTACATTATGTTTAATATATGTTATATTATTAAAATTTTTATATGTGAAATATGCCTGCTGTATAAATGCATATATATTCGCATTGTACAATATGTTGATTACTTTTTAATTAATGCATTTATTATTATTATTTTTTTTTCTCTCGGTTTTTCACCTGTAATCCACATTACCTCGACCTCGGTCAAGGGTAACACGATACAAATTTAATCATTGATATTAAAACATTTCCTAACAATGCTCGCAGTTCCAAGCAACACTGCCTTCTGCATCTGTTCCAGGCTGTTAGGAGGAAGATCTAATTCAGTATTGGATTTCACCGTTGTCTCCCAGATCAGACAGTTTGTTGAAACAATCAATAGCAAAACCTTCACGCTATCAAGTTTGTAAAGTATCTTCAACTCTTGGCTTACGTCCTGATATTTTCTTATTTTGTATTTTTTAGCTAGTTCTTAGTGAACTATTTTCGCCATGTCGCCACGTCGCTGCAAATATTCTTTTCCAGCCACCACTTGGTAACCTGATGTGACACGCTGAATAGATTCTGTTGCAATTCTACATAGCCTGCATGTTTCTGCAATAATTTCCCCATATATATACGGTACCTGTAAGTTTTGGTTGCTATCACTTGGTCCTGAATAGCTAAAACAAAGGTTTCAGGGAATAATGCTCCCTTACGGAGCCACATTAATGATGCCTCCTTACCTAATCCCACAGTGGATATACTGTGAAAGAATCTTCCATGAAGCTCTTTAGATTTCCATGCTTCAAGCATTCTTATTTATTGATGAGGGAAAGTGTTCTCGAAGGCTTAGTGCTGTATAGCCAACATTTAACTTTGCCATGGTAGATGTCAACCTTGATGTATTGCTGGCTGAAAAATAGTTTTAGAGCTGATATACTTCATGCGACATGCTCTTACCAAGCTTGGGAGCCCACGTCCTCCTACTTTATGCGGGAGAAACATTCTGACAACTTAAGATTTCGGATGATGTTTTCTCGAATTCACCAGCTGCACTCTTAAATAACAATCCATATCACCTAAGTCTGTATTAGTCCATTTTAAGACGCCAAAAGAATAAGATCATGCCGGCATTGCCCACGTATTTAAAGGTTTTATAATATTTTTCCCAGAAAGATATGTTCTCATGATCATTTTAATGCGCTTTGTAAACTTATCCTCAAATTGCTTTTTGATATCCTTCTTAAATTCCAACAGCTGATGAATACCTAGATATTTTTAGGAATCGTTTCTATCCAAGCTGTTAATTACGGCTTTATTTGAGAGCTCCATATTAAGGTCTGGTCACACATAACCGCACTGCACCACGATCATTTATCAGATCTGATTCAAATACGAAGGATAGATAGTACCGGGTTGGTTGACCAGGTGAGGGCATGTGTGACCGGTTACTATCTATCTTTCATAAATGAATCAGATCCGATATACACCCGTGCTGCGGTGCGGTTATGTGTGACCAGACCTTTAGTTGTATTTTCTAGCTTTCTTTTTTTGACATGTAGTACAGCACATTTATCCAAACCCATGTTCATCTGAACATCTTCACTGAAGATCCGTACTATTTCTAGAAGGCTTTGCAGATCATTTTCATTCATATACCTTGATATTGTCCATGCAGAAAGAATGAGAGACGATTGTTTCTGCATCAAGATGATATCCTCTACCTCCTGATGAGTTCAACAAAGTGCTTAATGGATTGATCGCCATACAAAACCATAGTAGGCTCAGAGAATCGCCTTGGAAGATTCCTCTATTAATTGGAATTTTTTCATTCATTAGATTTTGCCAGTCGTACTCTAAGAAACTTTTCATAGCTTCATAAGAATTTTTTAACAATGCGACATTACTTCCATTTATCTTGTACATTTTCAAAATCTCTAAAAGCCAGTCATGAGGAACAGAGTCAAATGCCTTCTGATAGTCAATCCAAGAGATTGAGATGTTACGTTCTTTACTTGCGAAGCTATAAAGCTGTCAATGACAAGTAGCTCTTTACAACCCTTGGCATTCTCCTTCATTCCTAACTGTTCATCAGCTATCAACTTATACTCCTAAATGTGTGCTTTCATATTATTGTGAATTACTGATGTTAACACTTGTTCCATCCATACTGATGTTCCATTAAGGCATACTATTGGTCTTAAATCTTTAGGCTCCAAATTTCCTTTTTTCACTTTCTGTATTAAGGATGTACGGCTAGTACAAAAATTGTCTGGTATTTCAGTATTATTTTCAAGGAGATTCTGAAAATAAACAGCCAATGGTTGGTGGGCACAATTAAAGTTTTTCAGCCAATAATTTTCCAATAATTTGGGCCAGTAGCTTTCCAGTTCTGCATTTTCTTCAGGGCCACGACTATGTCAGTTTCTTGGATAGCAACACTTTCCAGCATTGGTACATCGGCCACACTATTCCTTACTTCATTCAGCCAGTAGGTGTCTCTTTTATAAGATTTTACGGTGCTCCATATACTTTTCCAGTGGTTGATCATTAGTTTGTTAGTTGGGAAACTTTCACAGTTCATTCTTTTCGTGGAGGATATTTGCCTATAGAAATTTTTTTCCTTAGCATTGAAAACCATATTTTGTTTCCTTCTCTCAGCTGCTTTTGAATGACTCCTAATTCTGCTAGCATAGACTGCCAACCTCTGTTCATATCCTCCTTAAGCATAGTTAGTTTCTGGGCCTTTTCACATTCTTGTGCCCCTCCAACGTGAAAGACAATTATTTTGTCTTAAGCTTGATTGAAGCGTTTTCAGGATTCCTTAAAACATAGGTAGTCATAGTATAATTAACCATTATTAGAGCGAAAAATACCCTCAAATAACAGTATCGTCCTAAAGACTAGCTGATCAGGTGAAGGAAATATTAGAAAGAGAATTCTTATCAGAGTCAGAAATTATGGCAATTAAACAGGAAATTCGCCTCGAACTTGTCCAGAATCCAAAAAGAGTAACAGATAGTTGAAAATGCTGAAGCATCAATCGAAAACAGTTTACTGGACACTTATTCTAATAACCGAAATGACAGCTTAAACAAATACAAAATAAATTGTTACGAGAGCATATACTCTATGATGGAATACCTTTAAATAGTAGGCCAACAATTCCAAAAGTACCTTACTAAAAAAAACATTACCCACTGTAAAAGCTGTTAATAAAATACTTGCATATGTTGGAGGGTATAACTCTAGAAGAGATATGCCATTGGATATATGTGGACGCTCGAACGGTTGCTATGGACCTAGGATTAATAAAATATCATAAGAATAGTGATAAATTTAATTAACCTGGAGATCCTCCATGGAAACGAAGAATCAAGAAAAAGATTAAGAGCCTTCGCTGTAAAATCGGGATTATCACAAATTACCTTCGAAATCCAGAAAACGCTTCTTCAAAATTACGGAAGAAAATTTATGAAATTACAGTGCTCAATATTGGAGGTGTAGCAAGTAGTGATTTAAATCAAACTCTTTGAATTTACATGGAAACACTCAAACATAAATTAGCAGTGTTAACTAATCACAATGTTCCTCAGGGAGATCCTCAAGAACTTGAGGGTGACTGGTGGACCATTTGCGGTGTTCAAATTCGCCTATTGAATTGAGTTAATCGCGAACGGAGACACCTAGCAGACTGGACATCATTAGCGCCAGTGATTATGTCATCGACATAAGTTTGATTTATTATGGCTGCTGAAGCCAAAGGGAAAGCGGAGCCTTTATCTTTTACTAGCTGATGCAGCACGCGCATGACATCGCATTTTTACAAAAAATAAACTATTATTGGGAAACAAAATAAAGACTTATAATTGCTTTAACAATACTAATTGGTCTGAGTGAGCTATGATCGCTTTTAGGAATGAGAACCACTTTACCTTCTTTATTGAAAAATAATTTATATAGTTGTAACAATATTCTAGGAAAATATTTGACAACTTTTTTTACTGTAGTATTTTGTCTATACCAGCAGTTTTTTTAGTATCCAGATTTTTAATTATGTAATTTCCCCATCTTCAATTTGTACGTCATCAGGAGTTTTGGGAGGTATATTAATATTTGTGCTCAAAGTCATGTGAACATGGTTGTCATTGTCAAAACTGTCATTCTTTATTAAATCATCAAGAACTTGCCTTGGCATATTACCTTTGTTTGAAGTATATTCTCCTTGGTTATTAATAACTTTCTGAAGTTAAGTCACAGTTTTCAGTTTATTAGCAGCTGATTTGTAAGGCCAATTCCACACAACAGAGTAAGTCTTAAATGTTTTCCAACTTTCAAATTTTATTATATAACAATCATGAAACTAACATCAGCCTCGGATTCGATAAGTCAACTCAGGAAATGAAACGGCCACCCAAATAGGAATTTTAATTTAGTATTTTGGAATGTTCTATCCTTATATAGACCAGGAACACTGCACATACTTCTCAATCAAATTGATAGGTGTAAAGTCGACGTGACTGCAATTCAGGAAATCCGCTGGACAGGGCAGGACAGCTGCAGTGGAGGTAAGCATGAATTCGGTCCTGGCTTTATAGTGAAAGGAAGATACCGCCAGTACTTTATTGGATTTAACCCTTTGACTGCGCAATGCCAGTATACTGGCAGAGGCCGGCCGTGCCCCGAGTGCGCAATGCCAGTATACTGGCACCGGCCGGCCGTGCCCTGAGCGCGCTATGCCAGTATACTGACATCGCTGTTTTATCATATAACTGCGCAATGCCAGTATACTGGATCGTTGTGTGACGATCTAGTGGATGTTACTCGAACTTGTAAGTCTAGCGCTGATCGCTAGATCGCGTGAGACTTCAGAAATAATTTCTGACTCATAAGTTGTGCTTTATAGCTTTTAACACTTGAAAGCATGAGCCTTCAAAAATAGGACCGGAGACTAGGCCTGCCAATATACATTCTGGTTCGGCCGGTCCATAATCCCGGATCAAAAAGGTGATAGAAACAAATAGAAACGGATCAAAAAATATAGAAACAAACAAATAATACCTTTTGTGGGAAAAATTTGTTATTTCATAATTAAATTCATATTTGATTAAAAACAGGCTAAACTAATATTATAATAATATAATAACCGGAGATTAACAAGTAATTTTTTTCATTAAATCAAATAGGAACCTAAATGAACAGCTAGAGAAATAATAGCGCAAGTGTCAGGGGCAGTTGAAAATTCTGCGCACCAGCGGGTAGTAACCTTGAGCCAAGCCGGCGCAGCCACCTACACCCGATCACTTATCACCTCGCGCAGTTAAAGGGTTAAGCCAGTGAGCCCAAGAATTTGCGTTCTACGTCAGCAAGGGAGATTTCATAACTGCACAATAATAAGTGTCCACGCTCCAACGGAGGTCCCCGAAGAAGAAGAGAAAGGAAACTTCTACTACCAGCTGAAAAGAACAATGGATGCAAGCCCTCTATACGATATGAAGATAATAGCTGGGGACTTGAAAGCCAAAGTGGGACAAGAAGACATGTTCAAGTCTGCAATCGGAAGACACAGCCTACACGAGGAGACAAATGAAAACGGAAGAAAACTCATCAACTTCACCACAACCAGAAACCTAGTCATTACAAGCACATTGTTCCCTCATAAGAATATTCAGTAAGATACCTGGACATCCCCTGATCAACTTAAAGTAAACCAAATCGATCATATTCTGATAGGGAATATGAGGAAGTCTGATAAACGCACGAGCATACCGTGGAGCTAATGCCGACACCGATCATTTCCTTAGCATTGCCTTCATCCAAGCTAAGCTGAAAAATAAAAAATATGAAACAACTTATAAAAGAGGAGCAAAGAGGTTCAATATAATGAAATTAAAGAACCCAGATTCACAGAAGACATGCACAGAGAAATTGGAGGCCTGACTGAGAGGAAGTACACCTGTTGAGGAAAGTGTTAGCTCACAGTGGAAAGCATGCAGTAAGGCCATCTTAGGAGCGGCTGAGTCTTCACTTGGACCTCAAGAAAAAGAACATCGGTCCCCATGGTTCGACGAGGAATTTGAAGTGGCCACAAAGGCTAAGAATGAAACCTACAGACTCATGATCTAAAGGAGCACAAGGAGAACCGTGGAAGCCTACCAAGAGAGGCGAAAAGAGGAAAAACGTTTTCATCAACGGAAGAAGAGGCACCATGAAAAAGAGGAGCTTGAGAGGACAGAACTGCTTAAAGGATATAAGCAGCATAGAGACTTCTTCAGACTGGTGAACTGCAGCAGAAAACCCTTCACAAGTAGACTAACCTGCTGTCAAGATGGCGAGGGAGATCTTTCAAATTTCTCTAATGTTCTGAAGCAATGGAAGTATCAAGAAATATTACTTCTCAAGTCTGCTCAACAAGAACGATCCTCCTCCTGCATTCCATCAGAGAGAGCTACCGACAGGATTGGAAGAATGTGAGCCTCCTGATGAGGAAGATACCCTCCAAGCAATTGATAAGCTCAGAAACAACAAGGCACCAGGAGTTGACGGATGATGAGCTGATTAAAGTCCTCCAAGATAGCATGATCACAATATAGACAGATGAAGTAATGCCCGAAGACTGGAATCTATCAATGATATGTCTCATACATAAGAGAGGGAATAGATTCCAGTATAAAAGGTAAAAATTATAGAGGCATATCCCTACTCCCATCAGCTTACAAGATATTTTTAAATATTTTATTCCAGTGTATCCTTCCGTTTGCTGAAGAAATAGTAGGAAAATACCAGTGTGAGTTCAGAAGAGGCAAGTCAACCCTGGACCAAATCTTTAGTCTCCGAACGATTTTGGAAAGAGGTCGGGAGCATATGATTAAAACTCACCACCATTCATAGACTTCAAAGCCGTCTACAACAGCATAAACAGAGAGGAGCTATACTGGGTGTCCCAGGCCTAGGGAGGGCTTGCCACCTTCACAGCCCTTCACCTCTCATGCATATCGACAAAAATATAACATAACTAATACATTTATTCAATCAAGTAGTTTTTCTAGTAGGTACGTGAAGCAATCAAGTATTTACTCTCTAGCGTGATTTTCATCAGAAAAACTTCTTTTAGACCCAAAAGATGAAGAGCAATTGTATCATGGGTTACACCATTAAAAAGCTAAATAAATTCCGCAGTTTTTATGAAATTTGACAGCTTCTAGGGTGCTTCAGTGAGGAGCGAGGAATTTTCAAAAACTATTAATAATTTAAGTTTTAATAAATCTTTTGTGTTTTGCGCGTTAAAAGGTCCACTGAAAGTGAATTTAAAATAACTAGACCCATCTCATCTTTTAGACAATTTAATGCTGATTAAGAAAATATCATCGTTTTTGTTTCTACGCTAAACCGAAGTAGAGAAAACTGTCATTTTTCAGAAAAAAGTAATTTTATGAAATTTGACAGCTTCTAGGGTGCTCCAGTGGGGAGTGAGGAATTTTCAAAAACTATTAAAAATTTAAGTTTTAATAAATGTTTTGTCTTTAGTACGTTGAAAGTCCCACTGAAAGTGGATTTAAAATAACCAAATCTAACTCATATTTTAGGAAATTTAATGCTGATTAAGAAAAAATCATTGTTTTTGTTTCTAAGCTAAACTGAAGTTGAGAAAACTGCCATTTTTTAGAAAAAAAAGTAAGATTTTAAAAATAAAAACAAAAAAAATTCTATCTCCTCAACAGATTGAGATAGGAAACTCGTTTCTGCGCCATTCTACCCTGTTTAGCATGCAGTATTACCCAATTTTTTACACTAGGTCTGGGACACCCAGTATATTGCGTTGAGAGAGCTGGGAATACCTACAAGACTGATAAACCTGGTCAGGAACACCATGCTGAACGCCCGTTGCTCTGTCCAAGTAAATGGTGAGAGGTCGGAGGAGTTCCCATCGACATAAGGTTTCAGGCTAGGAGATGCACTGGCCTGCCTTCTCTTCAACCTTTCCTCAGAAAAAGCAATTGGAGAATTGGGAATACAAACTAGGGGCACAATATTTAATCGGACAGTGTAGTTACTTGCCTACGCAGATGACATAGATATAGTAGGCAGGTCACCTTGGGCGGTAGAAGATGCGTTTCTGGCGCTATTGGAACCTGCAAGGAGGCTTGGGCTCGAGGTCAATGTCTCGAAGACTAAATACAGAGTGACAGAAGAGATCCCAAACCCTGGTGAAACTGTAACCTTTGGCCACTGGGAGTTTGAAAAAGTATCTCAGTTTAAGTACCTAGGCTATCTCGTTACTCAGGACAACGAGAACAACGTCGAGGCTTGCCAGAGAATTTCCCCCGCAAACAAAGTATACTTTGGACTCCTCTGATACCTGAAGAGTGGTGCCCTTACTAGGAAAACAAAAATCCACCTATACAAGACACTGATTAGACCAGTTTTACTGTATATGTCGGAATCATGGACAATTACAAGGGAGGCTGAGCAAGACCTGCTCATATTTGAAAAGAGGATCCCATGAAGGATATTTGGAGGAGTCTGGGACAATGGCAGATGGCGGCAACAAACCAATCTCGAAGTCTACGTACTGTACAAAGACTGAGTTGTAGAGCCATGTTAATTTGTAAGAACAATTAATCAGTCTTGGATAAATTGTCTACTATATTCAGATTGAATTTTAAATAGAAAGTTATATCTTATATAGGAAGGTGAAATCGTAAAATGATATAAAATTAGGAGTTTCTGAGATTAAAATCTACTATGATTTTGCCTGTGATTGGTGAAATAATCAATGATATAAGATTTCACATTACAAATTGCATTTGAATAAGGTTTTTTATTTTGTTAATATTATATTTTATTAGATTATATTTGCTTCAACACATCTGAATCTTGATTTTTCACATTGAATTATATTTTGTTTTTATACTTTTGATTTTAAATATAGCATTAAAATGACAATTACAAAGTCTTTGGATTTATTCATGTTTTTTAATATAATTTAGCAGAATAATTTTAATTTATTTTTTTTAATAAAAGAAACATTTGTGAAATTAATTTACCTTAATTTATGTGTTTAAAATATTACAATTTAATTTATTGAAGACTTTCAAACTAAAAATAAAACCATGTGAAGAACTTATAAATCCATTAAAAAAAAAAAAAAACATAATTAGAGCTAAGGGATGCTGCAATAAGATCTCAGATTTGAACAAAAATGAAATGGAATGAAACCTAAAAATGTTTCACTTGAGTTCTCTGATCACATTCCCACGGGACCATTCAGGAACACATTCTAGAAGAACGAGGGTGAACAACTTTTTACTTGTTCTGTTTGAAAAATTTCCCTAGGCTAAATTTGTTTCTCGTTCAGTTCAACCCAGAACCAATCATTCCATCCCTACCTAATGATATGAAAGAAAGACAAAATAATAATTTATGGATAAATAAGTAACAACTTGGAAGTAGATAAAAACAACTATGGATATTTAAGACAGTTAAATTAGGTAAATTAGAAGCAATTTAGTTCAAAAATATGTATATATCATTTATTACTGATAAACTATGTAAAATAGATTAATATTCTTAAAATTTTATTTTTATCTTCTATTCTTACGAAAACATGAGGCAGAAACAAAAAACTTTGTGAAACCTTGAGATTATCATGTTATTTATAATTAAAAACAAATGAAGAACATACATAGGGTAGGCGGGGGCAAAATTGGCGGAAATATCTTGAACGTTGACCGAGAAAGTTATTTTGAGGTAAGTTTATTTTTTCTGTTTTCATATAATGTTTCTTCTTGTCTTAAGTCAATTATTTCAAAGATGGTTCGAGGTATTTCTACAGACAAACTTACAGCTATGAGCCTCTTAGTTAAAGTTTCATGTTCGTGTTTCAAATAACTTTTTAACAGTAGTTAACTTTGTTGAAGGATTCGTGATTTTGGAAGTGCGAAAATGGGGCTAAGCCATGTGCTCTATAAGGGGCAAGTCCATGCAGTCCTAAAAATGCGGGGCTTGCCCCTATTGTTCAGTGGTGAATTCCTTGTTCAATAAGAGGCAATAATCAGTTTAAAGGCCTAAATAGGTTTGGTGATATTCTTGGACGTGATGGATATGAAGTTATCTGGTTATTATTATCATGGGCATTTAGGTAATACCGAGATCTAACTAGCCTATCCTTCAACAGAGAAAAATAACCTTTCTTTATTCCTTAAAAAATAAAAAATGTAGGTCTTCACCCCTTCCTACCCTAAGTTTCATATATTAAGTATAAACTATCTTAGCACACCTATGCAATTCTGTAATTATTATGTTATGCATGCCAATATCGCATTATTGGAAACACAGGACTTGCAGTGGCAAGTCTTGGAGCAAAAAAATAAATATATAAAAAATGTTATGCACTATGTTGTCCCAAAAATATGTTTTCATGAACTTAAATCTTCTTATAAATTAAAAGATAAATTTTTAAACGTCTAGTTGGAATTAAAATACCTACTATTAATATTCAAATTTTAATAATTAAAAATATTTAAGATGTTTATTTAATATGTATAACTTTCACCACTGTAATTAATCTAATATTTTACCTCCCAGCTCCAAGAAGTAAATCCATCAAGTCGAAGAGCAAGAAATATGAACTGGAGCATGTTGACAGCACAAAATAATTCCAGCTAAAGTCAAACAGAAATATAGTTAACAATATAAGAGGAAGAAAAGATAAAATGATTCAGCAAAAATAAAGAACTATTAACATGTTCAGCCCATGAAGTTTCTGATATTTTTCTTGTGGGACAATTGCCTTTCTTTCTTCTATATCTCTGTGGCTGCAGCATAAAGAGTGTTAAGTCCAAACTAAAAAGTAATTTTATAATTTGTTGCACATGACTTAGCAGATTGATAACACTTTTTAGGCAATACCTTAATGAATAAATTTAAACATTCAGGAGGATTCTAACTGTGTAAAGTGCTAAATAAATTGATAATATGTTATAAATCTGCAAAGCCATGGTCAAAAAAATTAAAATATTTATTAATTTGGACTTAACACGATTTATGCTGCAGCCACACAGATATATTATCAATAGAACCTTTAGGTATCTAATGAATTATTATTAATTTTAACTTATAAATATTTACTTATTCTTTTTACGGTACCAGATGCTGTAAAAGAATTTTTTTCAATTTGTCACCTTTTTCAATAGGAAAACATTTATGTACTGCTTTCAGGATACAAATAGTTTTAAATATTTCTATATTTCATCTAGTATGTATTTCCATCAAATACCCAGAAAAACGACCAAAAGTAGTCTGTCCCAAAAAAAAAAAAAAAAAAAAAAAAGGATTTCCCAAAAACCTCGCCTATCTAAGAAAGCTCTTTGAGCTTCCTTCCCACTCCTAATAAAATAAATGATCAAGTAAATGATATTGTTTTGATGACAACAAAATAATATGTACAATTTTAAAAATTAAAAAAAATTATGGAATAAGAGTATTGTGCACATCACGAGAACCAATGCATTCCATCACTATATCAATAACAGAAATGTACTCAATTGGGCTATATAGAAGGTAAAAGTGGAAAAGACAGTGCGCATTTCTTGGGCCTGCACAGGTCCACTTAGCAAGATAACTTGGGGACCATGTTGGGGCTGAATGTGTTAGATACAGTCCATTTAAAACAAAAAACATTTAAATATATTTCTCAGGATAATCACATCAATGAAGTCCGAGTAGAATAAAAATGTGCACTAAATAGTTTTTAACAACAAAACAATGACACTTAAAAAAATAAATTGAACATAACACAAATATAGAAATATTATGTTTTACTATATATAATAATAACAACGAGAAATAATACTATAATAATAAAAAGAAATAGTAACAAATCTGTGAGCGGTTAGTTTACAAATTTATTTATTCAAGTAAAAGCTACTAGTAAAATGAAAAGTGTATATATATATATATATATATATATATATATATATATATATACATATATACACACTTTTCATTTTATATATATATATATATATATAAATATATATATATATATATATATAAATATATATATATATATATATATATATATATATATATATAAATATATATATATATATATATATATATATATATAAATATATATATATATATATATATATATATATATATATATAATATATATATATATATATATATATATATATATAAATATAAATATATATAAATTATATATATATAAATATAAATATATAAAATTATATATATATATATATATATATATATATATATATATATATAGAGAGAGAGAGAGAGAGAGAGAGAGAGGTGAGAGAAAGAGAGGGATACAGCTCAATGGTAAGGCACTGAGCTGCAGCACACCCACCCTCTATAAAGATGGTACTCTTAATTGAAAAATTAAGGAGAAAAACTTGACAGTTGAGCATGATTATGGCCAAATCACTTCCTTCAGTTTGAAAATGTGGAAAGGATTTTGGCTAATTTAAAATGCCATTGTTTTGACTAGAAATTAATTAAAATAGGGAATCAGTTCTTAATAGCTAAACTCTGGTAATCAATCCTTCTGTTCAAAAAAAAAAAAAAAATATCCAAAATAAATGTTTAAAAAAGTTCTTCATTTGAGAAATATTTCACATTTCCTGTTTTTTAAACTTTTTACTATTTACAATAATACTAATAGGAATTCCTAATATATTTAGGCCATAAGATATCTGATTTCATCACATGTCCCTCTGTCAAGGAGGAGACCCTCTGTACAACAATGATAGGATAGTCAAATGCAACAATAATATTAATGAAGATTACTGTCGAATTTCAGACAATGAAAGA
The DNA here is from genome assembly GCA_911387785.2 of Aelia acuminata. Taxonomy (NCBI): domain Eukaryota; kingdom Metazoa; phylum Arthropoda; class Insecta; order Hemiptera; family Pentatomidae; genus Aelia; species Aelia acuminata. The sequence goes on from OU426980.1 coordinate 146,767,015, forward strand.
GTAAATTTTAGGTTTGTCTTTTAATATTGTTAAAAAGTTGATGAATAGGAAGCAAAAACTAAATGAACAGTTCAGTTAGGTCAGTTAGGGATGGAGCCTTAAATAATGATTAAAATTTGTTTAAATAAATTTTAATCATTTAATAAAAATAACTTAGAATATTTTTTGTAAAAATATTTATAAGAAGCTTTCAAGCAGCTAAATCTATGCAGTTTTTCATGGTCATGGATCACTTGAAATTTTTATAGTTAGTCCTATGTTGGACTAAGGATTACCTAATGTTAAATAAATGTCCCTGTTCAATAAGATTCAATTCTATGTTGATTAAGTTAAGATCTTCTACAGCATAAGCTGAGATTCATTTAAATTTTAGTTGAACAATTGTGTGATGTGACTATGCCCTATGAAAGTGGTATTGTTTTCAGACAAAATAAATATAATAATAATGGTGGAAGATTAGTTGACTGTAGAAAGTAATGTAGAGGAAATGGTTGGGGTACAGTCAGGATTACTTAGTATGATAATTTTACATGTTATAATACTGAACCAACGTTTCAACCTGAGTTTCAGATCTTCATCAGGGCTAAACAAGATTCAATAAGAGAAAAATATAAAAAAAGGAATTGAGTCGAAAAAAGAGGCACAAAGACTGTAATTTGGCAAATCCTGAAGGTAATGGCCAAATTTGAAATAGGCCTTAAATATTCGAAAATCCTTTGATTTTTAAAAGCCTTCTGACCCTTGAACTCTGAGGGCTTCACAGTAGATAGTGGGAGGCATTGAGGACAAGGATAAAAGAAACAGTTAAAGAAGAAATAGGTATTCAGGAAAAGCGAAAATCAAAGAATAACCATGTTTCTTAACCATCTTAACACATTTTGTGCCGATGTTTCGACGTTTATGTATGGGTCCTGTGTAATCTAATCTGAACAAACTATTTTGTAGTCGTGACATGATGCCGTAAGCCCTTTTCTGGGATACTGAGTTTCGGACTGAACTTGAAACATATATTACAAGCTCAAATAAATTTTCAAACAGCTTGTTTATCCACAAAAACCCAATATTTTTTTTATCATGGAAAGTACCATATTAGGATCGGTGTGTCAATTTGTTTAATCTATACAATCATCAGTAAATTGGTGAAGTGGTCGGTTTTTTTTATAAAACTATCGGATGGCATTGGCTCATAGCTCATATCAGCATTCTTTCACCAACTCAGATTATACTTCATTCTATAGACAGAGAGAGGCCCTGCAAGGAATTTCAGCAGGGTTTACCTCGTTCCAAATTTCTGATATCCGTCTAAAAATGCATTGCTTGTACCACATGCACAAATATTGCTCAGCTGCATCCAGATATTCAGAATAGTTCTGTGAATCTCAAGGAATCAATTTTAGAACCTTGGGCACAATTATCATATTTAATAATTGCCTAAAAGACAAATTTTGGTCGATCAACCCCAAAATAGAATAAAAACCCTGAGGTAACCATAGCTAAGACTACCATAGGTTTGGCTTCCAATATGTTGTTGATTTCCATATCCCAATAAATCGGTCATTTATCAGAAGTCCCAATATACCAAGGTGGAACTTTAACTATGGGACACCAACTCATGGAGAGTAAGGCCACGTGACAACCATTGAGCTGGATGCATTTTCCTTTCCACATGAAACCAGCAACCACTTGGAGTTTTCCCCCCCAAATTTGGACAACCTTATTGGCCACAAATTTTTTTCATACATTCTCAGAACTATGAAAGAAACTCTAGTTAACTATAAATTCCTATATGCCGTAGGATTTATATGTTTAACAGACTCCCCAATTTAGACTGAAACGGATGCCATTTATGTGCCACCAAACCTGAGCAGGTTCATCCCAGTCGACCCCTTCTTCCAAAAGTCACTTTCGCCCATCTATAGCAATTGAGGGTTATGAATCAACAATGGTATCAACTAGGAAATTTTAAATGGATTGTAAAAATGAATTATGAATTTATTAATAGTTTAATATGAATTAAAATCTGGTTTCCCACAACATTAATAAAATTAAAAATAAGTTTCTGGACTCACCAGCTATTGGTCAAGGCATTCTGATATCTGACTGATCTTGTATAATGAGATTCCATCATATTCAACTTTAATAAGTCCTTCTACCAACTTCTCATTTGACATTGCTCAGGGAAACATTAAAGACATATCAGTTGTGCATCGATCATGAAACTAGGCCAGATTGACCATTACGTCCCAGATGGGATTATTAACATAAGACAGTCACCAAAACATCTGAGGCCCGATAGAGCCGGGCTAACTGTAAAATATTTTCTTATTTAATGGTAATTCACGTAAGTGCGACCACATATCTATTAAATATACATTTTCTTATTACATATTATATTTCTATTCATCTAATTTTCTTTTATTATGTTCTTATTCAAATAATTATGTTTTTAATTCTTATTAAAAATTCATAATTATTATTATCAGTGTTACTTAAAATTTATTCATCATTAAAATTTAGAATATTACTTACATCCTTGGATATGTTGCTATTCATAATGTAATATTTGTTGTATAATTTCTCTCTTTGATTGTTATCTTGTTTTTTATTTAGCCCCGAAATACGGGTCGAAACGTCGGCACAATATATATATATATATATATATATATATATATATATATATATATATATATAAACTTCCACATATAAGTGTTGCTTTTCTCACCGCACCCCCAAACATTTCCATTTACTTTTATTTCTAAGGTCAACTATCTTCCTTCATTGAAAATAAATAAATTAAAATATTACTGTTTTATGTTAGTGTTTATTAACTAATTGCATTGAAAAAAAATTTAAATAAAATTAAAATCAATAATTTACAATTACCTATTATCGTAATAAATGATTGTAATTACTTTCTCTAAAAGCATTGGTGCTTCAAGGAAACAACAGTTTCACTTCATATAATTGCTTTACTGGGAGTGTTCGTCTGACTGACATAATTAATGGTTGTGTTTATATCAAGTATGCAAAAATTAGTTATTAGTGGTTTATAAAGCTACTTTAGATTGAAAAAAAAATTAAATATCAGCAGTATTGATTCAGTAGTGGATGAGGCATAAATCTATTCACTAACTTTGTCTACAACATTGGGTTATCTGGAGATTAATTCAGGCATAGAAAATGTGCTACTATTACTAATTTTTGGTACTAACAAATTCTAAAAATGCATTTTCCAAATAATTTTATGATTATTATTACGACCTTCCATTAAGGGTTGCCTTTTCGGAGCTCATTCAATAGTTCCAGAGGTTGTGGTCCAACCAGCCCCTCTGCTGAAGACCTCAGCATGCCATTTCCTTTTCTACTTTACTAACCCAACTACTTCTCTGACGTCCCCACCAACTCTGTTTTCTCCATGGCTTCCTATCCAAAATTCAATTTGCCATTGCTCAGCGGACATTTGCCTTATTAAATGGCCATACCACTTTAGCCTTCGCTGTTCAATTCTTTGAATAACAGACAGGCATGTCATTCATCCTGTCCCGAATGGAAAGACGTTGTTCCTGATTCGTCCATCTTCAACACACTAAGGCCATCTTCTTCAAAAGTCTATCCCCACAGCTTGAACCCATAAATAGGCCCGGGATGACATTGCCCATGTTTCAGATGTGTACATTAGGATGGGTTCTAAAATGATGCGGTAAATTCTTCTTTTTCTTTTAAAATCATGGGCTACTGGATCTCAAAACTCCTTATAGGGCATGGGGGATTTTTGCCCAAGTTCCATCTACATGGCCTTGACATCGACCCCTTGTTCCCTATTTGTGGCGTTCCTGAGACTGCAAGCATGTCGTCCACATAATACAAGGAATATGGCAGAGGAAGGTTGACTAAGAAAAAGGATGGGTTGGGTATAAAAAGGGGGAAAAGATATAAAAAGTATAAATTGGCATTCATGTTAACTTGCAGGAGTGAAATATTCAGTATGAGTATGCCACCACTGCCAAACCCATTTAGCATTCATGGCTAGGAAGTTTTTAATAAATAAATGAATAAAAAATAGAATCATGTAGTTTCACAGGACAGGATTTCGTAGTAGGTGTGAGGTTTGCTCCAATTTCCCCTGAATTTCAATTTCTGAGGACCCATAAAAGTCAAGGTAAGACCCAAGATAGTTGAAAATATCCACCTTTAAGCATATTTTTGAGTGAACACAAAGGACCCTGTCATCTTCAGCACCATGTAGGGGGTTTCCAAGTTTCACCCGATTAATGTTGTCTTAGTAGAGGTGACTTACTCCACCTAATAGGGCCTTGTTAATGCCAGCTTCTCTAAGAGTTATCCACGGTTTACTTCTTGGAGCTCTATCAAGGCCTGTTGAAGGTCCACAAAAGCTATACGCAACTTCATTCATTTTCCGGGATTTCTCAAGCTGATGAAGTACGAATATATTATTATTACAGGACACCCCACTGTAAACTGCTCTTTTTTGCAGTTCAAACTTCATATTAGTTTAGTTCAACAGATATTATCCAAGACAGAATAGTCACTTGTGATGAAAAGCGGAGTCTCTAAATGTTCTGGATAGTCGCTCGACAAAGGATAGAGCTCCAATTCATCAAAAAAAGGTAAAAATTACTGTTGTTGGTCTTTATCAAGGCTTATTCACAACAACTTCTTTAATCCTGGTGAGACAATTAATGCTGGACTGTATTTTTCTAAAATTGATTCTATACACCAGAAATCAGAAAGGCCATATCCTGTTACATTAAATTTCTCTGCCCCATGTCTCATGTATGACACTTTGCTTCATTATGACACTCACTTGACTCTCTGGGCTTCTCAAAAACAAGATCAACAGGGAAAAAATTAATTAATCCGGATGTCGTCCATCATTAAGAAAGAAGACAGGAAGTTGTGCCGGAATTTCAGAGTTATATGAGCAGAATCATTGGAAGGCTTCTCTGAGACCAATTAGAAGACTCTTTTTTTAAATATGAAGAGCAAGAAGTTTTACAGTGTGGCATTCCTAAAATAATCATATCTTCTTCCTTCATTAGCTCATCGAGAAATCCAGGGAAATTGAAGGAGAAGCTGCATATAGCTTTTGTGGACCTTCAAAAGTTACATTTATAATACATGTAATTCAAAAATAAACATTTCTATCTATTTAATTGTTTCATAAAACTCAAAAAGTGCAAAACTTAATTAACATATAACTAACTTCAATAGTTTGTTAAACAAGGAATTCTTCTTACAAGAAAAGTGAAAGTGAGTTATAAAAAGTCCAATACTGCACTCTAAATTTTTTTTTTAATAATCCATGATTTTGTGAAAAACTAAACTACATAGTTCTACTACTTAACAGCCATTTTTAAGATTTTAAGATTTAACTAAAAGAAATTCTACTCTCTTTAAAGAATTTTTTTGGATGCTGCTATCACATTTTATTAGACAATCTATCCCTACCCTTCCTATCCTGAGTACTTTTTAAAGTTATATTAGCTTTTCTTTAACCAAAAACATGAACAATCTTATAATTAAAAAAAAATTACGAATTACACTTTCCCTCCTAGAAATCGTACCATACCACAAAACAACTTTTCTCACTCCATTTAGTTTTTGATATCATTAATATTAAACCCTGAAAATATATACAGTAAAAACTTTTTTTCAGGAAAAAAAATTCTTTTGCCATAAGGAGATGAAAGAATAGAAAAAACTCTGGGACTCACGGTTGTGTACCCCATGAGGCAGAAATCTTTGGTCTACCCTCCAAGAACTATGACAATAACATAAACAACCCCTAGACGGACGAAGAAAGTTTATGGAGGGATACCATGAATCTCTTAAAGAATCAAGAGGTGTTAGCACCACTCCGGAGAGAGAATGACTTCTTCACCATCGGACAAGGAAAGGTCTGAAATCTTTGCTATTATCTTTCCTTTGTTTCCGAACAATACCCGGACAGTAACACAGAGCCTGAGACGTTTGTAAAAAGTAATCTAGACATCCCACTACACCTCACACTATCATTGCCTTCCACACCATCACTAGTACCACATGGAATTAGATCGTTGGCAAGAAGAGAAAATCCTCGGGCAATGAACTGATTAATGCAGAGGTTGAACACCAAGGATTGTATAGTTTTTCTTACCACAATATTTAACTAAAATCTCCGGACCAAAAGAAAAAGGATCAAAAAATTCAAAATTTCTTATACAGTGGAAATAAAGAAGATTCAAATGAATTACCAAGAGTCTCAACACATCACGTTTACTCTAAGACTAGAAACATGTCCACTTGTCTATTTATGACAACAGACAGCTCTCAAAATTGGACAGAGTAAAATACCTAGGACTGATGGTTAATAGGAGAATGAAGGGTTAATAGGAGAATGGGGTCCCCATGTCAAGAAAAAATGAGCTCAATCAATTAATAAGTCAAAAATCAATTAATCTAAGTGATGATTATTGGATTCACTCTTTAGGCGAAATTCAAAATTAAAAGCAAGACAGAAATTAAATATTTATACATACCTGTTAAACCCTGTCTGAACTTGGAGAATACAAATATACGACATTGCAAAACAGACACATAAATATACTTCAGCCGTAAGATACTTTGACTTATTACTCAAGCACCATGGTACATGAATAACAACAGTTTACATACCCATTTTCACATTCTGAAAATGTGAACACATGCCGAGATACTGCATACAATATCATGATAGGATGAAGGGACATTCCAACAAGCTTATAAAAAAAATAGTCACAACTCACGTGCTTGAGGACACTAGAAGACTATTGAAAAAGGTCTGGATGAGAGACCTATTTGCTAGTTGCTTAAAATAGAGAACAGAAGAAAGGAATAGGAAAGATGATTAGGCAATTCTCAAGAAAGAAACTGCTTAATGTCTGGCCTAGATAAAAAAAAAAGAAGAGATCCTCACGGGATTACCATTGAAAACTTTATTCAAAATAGCCTAAAACCACAATATAATAATAATAATAATAATAACAATAGCTCTACCTTTACTATATATTTCATAAATAGGTCAGCAGAATGAAAAATTCCATTGCTTAATGTGAACAAAATATCGTAAAACCATACTATGAACCATCAAAGAAACCATTTTATGAGTAATAAATAAAAATCATCTGATGATTTAAAGTGAATCAGTTGCATAGCATCCAATGACTATGATAATAAAGAACTATGAATATATTACTATACTTAGAAGTATTATACAAAATGGTTTATACCTCAAATGAACGATCATGCTTAACAGCCCAAATGCAAACTGCAATAGAAACAATAGATATAAAAATCAATGGGATGAAAACCAAAATCCACAAGTGTCTTCCAGATTGTAGCTTATCACAGACCAATAATTCAAACATAAGTAAAATTAAATGAAGTGCTAAACTTATCAGCATGGCCTTATAATGTACATATGCTTCACCTTCGAGCCTAAAACAATTTTAAAAATCAATGTATTTAAATTGAAATTGTACAATATCACATTTCATAATTAATTACAAAACTGAAACAACTGGAAGAATAATATTAAATTTAATATAACTTTTTTTACAAACTAGCTAGCCAGTCTTAGTTTAGAAATATTGTTCTTTTGAATGGTAAAAACAGATTTTTTAATTTTAACTCTTTAATAAATTTGCAATAAAAATTAACTAATATAATAAAATTCACAAAAATACACTATTAATCAAAAAGAGAGGGAAGTAGAAAGTAATTTTTAGAAAAACTTTAGTAGAATTTTTCTTGTGATTGCTTTTTTTTTTTTTTAATTTTCTGGAACACCATATGCAGTTGAATCCCACTAAACTGGATTAGATAGGAATGAACCGAATCAGCAACTTTAATAATAAAAAATAAACCTTTTCTTTTACTAGAATTTTATATTCAAAACATTAAACATGATTAGATCTATGTTTTTGGCTGAGGAACTGACCCAGGGTCAACTAAATCTTTTATTAAGTTAATTTATTTTTAAATTTTAACTGACTTTAATTAATTTAACTGAAAACTTACTAATGAATGAATATACTTTTTCAAAAAATACAATATACAAATATACAAGAAAAAAAAAATGAATATACTTTATTTATTTTCAGGGAATACCCCATGCAAATAGAGTTAGCTAAACTAGTTAAATACATATTAAAACTATTAACAACAATATTTAAGTGATAATAAGGACACAAGAGGGTGTGGCAACATCTTATCTACATAGCTATCCAAAACATACATTTTTATAATAAATATAATACAAAATAAGTATTAAATAATATCTCAGAAAAATTAATAGGTAATTATATAAATATAAATAATATATACCTAAATATCTATTAACTGAATATGATTCACTCAATCTATAATCTAAATAAATATTTATCTATAATCTGTATAGAATTGGTGATTATATAAATAATAACATATAAAATTTAAAAATAAATGGTTAGTGCAGTCAATTAAGGGTTCTAACAACCTAGCATTTTTCTAGTTTGTTCACAATGAATGATTTCATCCGGCAACATTGCCTAGTATACCAAAAACAGATTTTTGAGGCAGTGAACGTTCTCGATTTCGAGCAATTCGACCTGTTCATATTAACAGAGTGGGGCACATAGTGATGACAAAAAGCGGAAGAAATCAGAAAACGGACCAACATATGAAAAACATCTTCCGGTTCTTTTAAGTTGCAAATGGCCTTCTCTCTGCAGGGCCCTTGCTTAAGCAAATAAGAATCAATTTTCTGCTGTAAGGGATTCATTGATAGAACATTTTCTGTCTTTATCTCAATCAAGTTTAATGCAGTTCAGGGATTTTAAGGAAAGCTTACTTCTTCAGAAATAGGACCGGAGTCTAGGCCTGCCAATATACATTCTGGTTTGGCCAGTCCAAAGTCCCGGATCACAAAAAGGTGATAATTGGTTATTTCATAATTAAATTCGTATTTGATTAAAAAACAGGCAAAATAATATTGAATAATAATAACTGGAGACTAACAAGTAATTTTTTTCATTAAAACCAATAGGAACCTAAATGAACAGCTAGAGAAATAACAGCGCGAGGGTCAGGAGGAGTGTTGAAAATTCCGCGCGTCAGCGGATAGTAACCTTGAGACAGGCCGGCGCAGCCACCTACCCCAGTATATCATATCACCTGTTTGAAGGGAATTATATAACTTTTTTAAAAATCTTTATCCTCCTTAAAGGGAATCCATTTCATCTCTACCTCTTTCTTTATTTCTTGAGACTTCATTAGTTGCAGATTGAATTCAGTTCAACTACTTTTTAAATTTTGAATCTCAACTTTTAAATTAGATATTTTGTCTTCAAGAGTTTCAAATTGGGAAACAATAAAGTATTTTTGTTCCTTGGAAGAAGTTTATTGTAATAGTAAAATGTTCAAATGAGTTTTTAAATGAAGATATTTCTGAGTTAGTAGTTATTTTAGAGTCAATCAAGAAATCCACTTTTTCTTCCAAGCTCATTTTAGTCAGCCTTCCCTGACATTATTAATAATCTAATAAAACAGAATATTACGAAATGAAAAAATGAAATTACACATATAAATGTGGGGAGATCTTATAAGACAGTTGTTAGCGAATTATAACTTCAGGAACTGATAGATAAAAGATGGTTAGCAATGTGGGAGGAGAGTCCAGCCAGCAAGCTTAAATGTATAAAGAGGGATGTGGGCTACTTCTAATCGCAGTAAGCGCTGTGAAGAGGTGGCTATTACACCCCTAAGAATAGGACACACCTGCTTGACACTTGTACACCTCATTACAAGGGATATGCCACTGATGTTCCACAAATGTAACAATAGTCTTAGCATTAGACATATTTTTGAGGAATGTCATTGCTACAAACATATACTAAACCAACTCAAAATACCAAATGATATAAGAATGGTACAACGAGACAACAAATCTGAAATAAAAAAGGATTTCAGCAAGACGGGGCCACTTGCCAAACTTCAGACTTATCAATTGCTATGGTAAACGAATTATTCCAAAACAAAGTGATTTCTCGTAGAGGCACCATTAGCTGGCCTCCCAGGAGTCCCGATCTCAGTCCTCTTGACTTCTTTCTGTGGGGATATCTGAAAAGTAGGGTATACGAAAAGAAACCGATGAATCTAACGCAATTGAAGCAAAATATCAGAACAGAAATGACGGCAATCTCAGGAACAATGTGTCAACGTGTTTTTAGAAATCTGCGTTTGAGATTCAAGGAGTGCCAGCAGCGTTATGGTGGACACCTAGACAATATTGTTTTTTCTAAAATTTCCAGTTCATTGTTTAAATAAAACGTAAACATCCTACTTGATATTCTATATTTGAGATTTTATTGAACTTTCAAACACCGAATACTCTTTTTGGACACCCTATATTACTATTTATTTTACCTAGGATCGCCAAAAGTTTAATTTTAATTCCCTTTCCTGTACCCTAATTTCCTCTAAACTTTACACCTGACATCGCCAACCGCTTCCTGACACATAACAAAAAATTTGCTTCAATAGCCACACTTCAACTGACACTATTAAACATAAATGAAGAGTCGATGTTACTACATGCAGCTAACCAAGCTGAACTCCCTGAAAACTTACTAGCTGAATAGCACCACAAAACAATAACAACATAATAACAGTAAAATATAAAATACATTACCTAAAGTTTGGTTAGGTTATTTATTAAGGAAATAAATATCTAAGATATTTGAAGAGTTCTTAATTGAGATGTATTAAAATATTCCTTTACTTGTTCTTAAATTACGTAGAATAGGTTAAATTTGTTTAGAAATTCAATTATTGTTCCTATTTAGGAGCTCCTATCACCCAGCATTTCTTGAATTTGACTTTCTATCACCAAACTTCAGAAATAAACTTCATGTAACGGACTTTTAGAATATGTCCAATTTTCATTTCAGCTATATATGGCATATTTAACCTTCGGTGGTATTGTCTTTTCTATGAAGAAACTGAACTGAGTGTCAGTCTAGTGTGTCCAATTCACAGACTGGTAATATCAATATATTTTCGTTCGCAATTACTTAAACAATTTTGCCGGGCTCTGGTAACATTTTTAACTTATTCATTCCCTCCGTATATTGCCAAAGCTGATTGTAGGTCATCTTAGCTTACAGTTCCAGATAACTACATACTACTTACATCTGCAGTCTGAATATAAACTAAACAGCAAAAAAACCGGCGCACCTGGAATTTCGTTGTTTTTTTCTTCCTAGTGCAAATAATTTACTTTTTTCTGTATTTGCCAAGTAAAGTATACATCAAAAAGATAACAGATGGAAACAGATTGAAAAACAAGAAATATCTGGAAAGAAAAACAATTTTATTTAAAAAAACTCCAAACTCGTATAAATGAATAAAATATTCTTCGGCAATTTTTCTTCATTAAATGTTTTGTTATTGTCATTATTATTTTTTTCTAATAACGGGTGATTCCCCTTGTTCCTTGTATCATAGCCTGGAATCTCCTCGGAATGTTGCTGATTAAGCTGGCAACTCTTTCCTGCTCGATGCCATCCCATTCTTCCACTAACGCGGTTCTGAGGTGTTGAATGTCCATTGGAAGATCGAGTCCCCTTCGGATGGGCCTTCCTACCTCATCCCAGAGGTGTTTGATAGGATTAAGGTCGGGGCTTCGGGCTGGCCACTGTAGGGTGCGTATACCGACTTCATTAAGATAGTAGGTAACTGCATTTGCAGCATGTGGCCGCACGTTTTCATGCATTAACATGAAATAATCACATTTGAAAGGGGCGAATGACACTACATACTCTTCCAGAATTTCGTATATGTACCTGTGAGCAGTTAGATTCCCTCTCTGGAACACATGGAGATTAGCCTTCGTCACTAAAATGATCACACCCCAAACCGTCACAGACCCACCACCATAAGGCACTCTTCCGGAGATATTGCAAGCTGCAAATCGCTGTCCTGGCCTTCTCCACACTCTAACCTTATGATCTGAAATGAATAGTGAAAAACTCGATTCGTCTGAGAACAGTACTTGAGCCCAGTCATTTACTGGCCACGCGGAGAGTTCCTGAGCAAACATAAAACGAGATGCCCGGTGTGCTGAGCTCCCGTAGCTAGGGCCCTTGATTGAAGGTGAACTTCCTGAAGCTGCCTCCGTACCGTATCCTCACTGATATTCACATTTAGGGCAATTCGAAGCTTTTGATTGGTCTACACGGCTGTCGGAAAGTGATTTCTTAACGTCTGCATCACAATAAATCTATCATCAGCGGGAACTGTAAGTAAACATTCTCTTTAAATAATTTCCATACTTTCCACTTAATAAATTAATTTTAGTTCATAAAATTTAAATTATCAGGGTCCAAACTGACAGATCAAGTTAAAATAACTGCAAAGTTCACAATTGTCACTCAACAGGGTGGCTAATCCAACATAACTGCAAGCATACATTAGATGAAATTAACCTTTTCATGCCCTTATTTTCGTGAACCTACCACCCCTCAAAGCCTGCCTGTTCGCAACCAAACTGTCCCCTCAATATTAATTTATGCTTGACATCGCTTCTTGCTACTGTTCGTCCGAGGTTGTTTCCTTGTGTTCATGCATTGTTTATAGGATTTTTTTTTTTTTTAATTTAGATTTACATTACATTTACCTCTTTTATTATTTTTTTTTTTTTTAAACATTTTTCTTATGTATTTCTTGAAAATTATTGAGATTGTGTATTTAATTACATCCAGTTCAACATAATGAAAATAATTATATCTCATAACTTACTCCAAACTTTCCTTCAAAGCCATTTGCAAATGAAGCTTCATCAAGGTGGCTTACTTTGCTCTTAAAGGGAGAATACTCTTCCTATGATTACAAAAGTTTTGAAAAGCTGTATGCGGCCCACCTGTGGTAGCCTAGAGCTCAAAAAGCTTATATGAGAGAGTGGAAAATAATATCTTCTGGTAGTTGTGGTAAAAAGCTCAGAGAAAGGCTTAACATAAATGATCTGTAATACTCAAATAAACAACTTGTCTCAAGTTTTATCAATAGATTACTTTTTCTTGAAATAAGATGACTATTATCTCAAATTCTATATTTGATTAAAAAGCTAATTTCAGCCCTGTTTCCTAATCTCTTTCTCAGTAGTAAATTCTAAAAACAATGCTGTGGGAAACTTTGCACCAGAATTAAGAAATATTTTCCTTCAAGTAAATTTAGTAGTAAACAACTAGTGCTAACTGTCACCAATATCATTTATAGCCTGATTGGTTTGCAATTTTCAACATCACTGCAATTGTATGGTCTCTTAATGTATATAATAGTAATTTTAAAAAAAGCATCCATACTTCAAAATTATTTTGGTAGGGATTTAAATAGAAAATCAATTCTTTTTTAAATATATTTCTTAATAATTTACTTTATGACAATAATATCTATCTTTTAAGTCACATTGTGCTTTTAATGGTTGTTCTTTGATGGAGACAGTGCTAAACTGCACTAGATATTGATTCTTGGGAATTTAAATGAGTTATGGACAGTGGTGAAAATTCTCTCAAATAAAGGTTTCCTATTTCTCGGTCTCAAACCATTTAATCCTCCAAATGAAGTTCAAAAAGAACAACTATTCAATTAAGGAAGTCTTCAGCATAATGATTCTATCCAAGTCCAGGATACATAATATCTATTAGGTATTATATTATATCTATACAATGCAAATCAGCAATATTTTGTGTCATAATACATGGCAGTATCATGCTTTACTTATAATCTAAATAAAATGTGGAGATGAGAAATGGTCAACTGTTCTTCAATTACGATAGGTTAAATGATCGTCAGGATTTTCAGTTACAATGATATTTATTATGGTAAGCCAACGTTTCGATCCAACTTGTGGATCTTCATCAGGGCTAAAAGAAAACAAATATATGAGTATCTATGCTAGAGGGTGACAATAAATGGATACATTACAGAACTGATAATAATATAAAATTTATTTTAATATTTATGTATACCATCTTTTATATTATTATCAGTTCTGTCTATCTATGCTAGAGGGTGACAATAAATGGATACATTACAGAACTGATAATAATATAAAATTTATTTTAATATTTATGTATACCATCTTTTATATTATTATCAGTTCTGTAATGTATCCATTTATTGTCACCCTCTAGCATAGATACTCATATATTTGTTTTCTTTTAGCCCTGATGAAGATCCACAAGTTGGATCGAAACGTTGGCTTACCATAATAAATATCATTGTAACTGAAAATCCTGACGATCATTTAACCTATCGTAAATAAAATGTGGTTTATTTAGTAATAAAATATAAAATGGTGGTATAAAACTGTTTTAAACCAATTTACTCCAATAAAATTTACCAATAACATGTGAATAAAAGATGCAGCAAGATATCGCAAAAAGAACCCTTGGACAAAATTGACAGCTATGACCACTCTTAAATTACACTGAGACCTTCACTCGCATAAAAGAGATAAATAAATCCACATCAGGTTCTTTCCCAGCATGGTCTTTTCAGCATGAGCAAAGGAATTATTAACAATCTTCACCTTATTAGCATCCCATCTACATGGTGATCAACATGAACTTGTTCTGACCTTCATGTTAGGTCATACTTGCGAAGTAGTAGGAAAAACTGAATTTTTAAAATTAATAAGATACAACCAATTTAAAAAGATAAACAAGAGACATTGTATAATTATTCAATAGATCACAAAGATAACTGAGACAATATAAAAACATGCATTGTTTACAATCAACATTTTGTTTAAAATTAAAAAATCCTAAGTATTTATAGAATGCCCACAAAAAAATTCTTAAAAAAATAATCAAATGAGAATAATAATAATTAACACAGTGGATTATTACCGATTTATATTTTTCATCTCAGTAATACAGTTTTGGATGAAAATATACGAGATTTTTGTAATTTTCCTGAACTACATATATTTTTTAATTTATTTCCTTTATTATAGGGCTTCTTTTACATATATTAATGTATTTTAATAAACATTTAACCGCTATATTGTCCATCACTATAATTATTTAAAAACAGACCAATAGTAAAATAAATTAAAAAATGTATGATTCTGCATGTCATTAAATCAAATTTTGTCATATAAAAAAAAGCAGGACATATTACCTAAAATGGGGATATCTCCACCAAACATAACTACCAACTGTAGCACCAAGGATAACCATTAATTTCCAAAACCAAATAGGAGAAAACACTGTCCAATATGACCAGTCAATAATTCCATCTTGCCTCAAAGCAAACAGAGCAGTAAACAACATCAATGATGTATGGACTATAAACTTGCTAAAAAAATGTTTGTTAATATTACAAATAGCAGGGGAAAAAACACAAACACACAAATCTATAAATTGATAGTAGTATATGATACATTTATGATTATGACAGACCTTGGATTAAAATCTTTAAATAATGTTTGTAGGTTCATAGCTTTAAATAATCCAGCTTTGATGTATAAAAAAACAAATAAAAGGTCCTTAACGAATAATAAAGCTTTAATCTCACAATATTAAAAACAATAGTAACATGACGAAAACAAGAAGGTTATGGGCAAGAAATAGAAATAATAAACCAAAGAGGTAGTTTATCACCGTTAGCGTATGATAGAGATGGTCGATTCAAGAGTTTCATTCTAAATTTTTGTTCACTTTGAATAACAAGTAATGTATGAACAAAATTAAAGAATTGGCATATTTGTTTTTACTTTTTGGTACTCTTCTTAGCTATTTGAGCAAGTCGCTAATGTAAGCAAATATAATCATCAACGAAGCCAAAGATTTACAGTGGCTCACAGTCAAAATGATACCCGATATTCAATGACGTGTATATTCAAAGAAGTCTTTTAATAAATAAATTGTTCAACATGTATTATATGTATGGAAAACTATAAAATATTGTTATCCATTAACATCATAGTTATATGTTCTTTCCGAATAAACAGATAAAAATAAGCCAAGATTTCTAGTCCTATCATTCCTGAGACGATCCCTTCTGGTTCGGCCCGCTACTTTTTGGAGATACATTAATATTACATTTTTAAACATTATTTAAACAAAAATAAAGACCTTATTTATTATAGAATAAAAAATGACCAAAGCATATTAACATTTAAGTAAAAATTAAAAGTATGAACTTCTTAAATGCAAGTAAAGAAATAAATTATTAAAAATAAAAATATTTAATAGAAATTATATATATACTATAGAACAGCTAACAAAATATCAGATGAAATATAAAATATTATTTGATGCACCAGATAATAAAATTAATGATAAATAAATTTGTCTTGAACAGAATGGTGCACTAGAAAGAAAAGAGAAAAACAAAAAAAAATATATTTATATTTATACATTAGTTACTAAATTAATTTTTCAACAGTCTAAAATTAATTTAGTTTACACTATTATTATACGCTAGAGCGTGTATAATAATCATAAACGATGAAATAAAACCGTTATTATTAGACGATTTATCATTTGAAGACATGGTCGAAGTGCAGCTCATATGGAATAAAATCGAATATATAATAGTCAGCGCATACTTTGATATAAATGTAGAAGTAGAGACACAATTCGAGAACTTGAACAGGTCTTAAAAAGATTCAAAGATAAAAATATTTTAGTGGCTATTGATTCGAATTGTAGGTCCAAACTGTGGTTTGACAAACTTACAAACAGGCGCGGCGAAATACTAGCATCGTTGATAAACAGCTGTAAGATATTTATTATGAACAGAAATCAAAACCTACCCACATTCTCGTCACCTATGGGAGAGAGTAACATCGATTTAACGCTCTGCAACCAATCCATGACCAGCTTTGTCCATGATTGGTTCATTATGGATGATGATAATTTATCGGACCACAAAACGATTAGATATAATATTCATACAGATGTTTCTTCACACCACCAATTTGAAATAAAATATTCTACCAAAAAAGCTAACTGGGAAACATTCAGAGAAATGTTATTTAAACAAATTAAATTAAATTATAATCATGGGAGTGGGGACGAAATTACAGTCGAAGAAATTATGATCACTTCACTAGACACCATAGGCATTGAAGAGACCGTTGTCAAGTTTAACAGCTGTCTACGCAAGACATGTAACAAACTTTTCTGTAAAAAATCACCTATAACTAAGCAAAGAATTGTGCCATGGTGGTCTGATGAACTAACCCAACTAAGGAAACAAACCAAGAAGCTCAGAAGGGTTTATCAAAATACAACCAATGACGATAGTTTAAGAGATATCAGACGCAACGCATATGTCCAACAAAGGCTTTTGTATAAGAAAACAATAAAATTAAATAAATTAAATTCCTGGAAAGAATTCTGCAGTAGCATTGGTAGAGATAAACGATGGTCTTTTCCTTACAAATATGCCACCGATAAATTAAGATTACCTGCAATATTAAAAACGTTAGAAAAAACAGATGGTTCTCATACAACTGACTTACAGGACACCCTTAATTACTTAATCGATAAATTTGTTCCATCTGACAATCGAGATAACGAGACCGATTATCACAAAAACGTTAGATTTATAGCTAATTCAACTCCCGAAACTGTGCTAGATGAACCGTTGACTGATTTGGAAATTGAAGAGGCTATAAATCATCTAAATGATAAAAAATCACCTGGAATTGATGGAATCACACCGGTAATCATGAAACAAACCTTCAGTGCCCTCCCGAAATTTATCTCAAAATTATATAAACATTGCTTTATAACAGGCGTTTTTCCAAAACCATGGAAAGTTTCTAAAATAGTTCCTATCCCTAAAGGATCCGATGGCAGACAGTTCAGGCCGATATCCTTCATCCCCGTTGCAGGAAAAATCATGGAAAAACTCATCACCTCTCGTCTGTCACTGCACCTATCTAAAAACTTTCCGCTCAATGATAATCAATTTGGCTTTATTCCGCAAAAAAGCACTATCGGGGCTTTATATAAACTAGTTAATTTCGTTCCAAACAAAACTGAATGTACTAGCTGTGTCATTAGATATAAAATCTGCATTCGACCACGCTTGGTGGCCATCGATTCTAAAAGCATTGCACGACAAATCTACCAATAGAAGAATAATAATACTAATAATAATTACTAATTATTTCTATCTACAGATCCCTATCCTAATTATACCTGGATAGGCAAAATTTAGGACTCCCACTGTAGTATCGTCCGATTAGCCTAAGTAGCATAAAAATGGACGTTAAACAAACAAACAAACAAACAAACAAAACATTTACTTGTTAATAAAAAAATATTTATCAGAGAGAAAAAGGTACATCCAGGTAGGGGACAGAGTTTCCAGCCAGTGGCAAAGTAGAGGCACACCGCAGGGCTCATGTTGCTCTCCCCTTCTCTGGAACATTATAATGGACGACATATTTAAGATAACGGATGAAGCTGAGATCATTGTGTTTGCAGATGATATCCTAGTGCTTTTTAAGTCAAAATACTTTTACCAGCTGCAAGCTCAGTGCAACGATGTTTTACGCAAACTGTCTACTTGGGCACACAATAAAAAATTGGCTTTTCAGCCAGAAAAAACTAAATTCCTTATATTTTCGAGAAAATACCACATCCCTAACATGAATATCTTATTAAATGGAAAACATATTTGCCAAGTAAATCAAATAAAATATCTTGGAATAACAATAGACAGAAAATTAAATTGGACACCCCATATCACCAACCTCAAAAACAGATTATTAAAGATCGTTCACGGGCTCTCGAAAGCGGCAGCACTCAAATGGGGCTTGAATTCGGAAGTACTAACTACAATATACACTGCGGCTATTAGGCCAGCAATGACGTATGCCATAGAAATATGGCAAAACGGTCTTTCTTCCAAAAGAAACTTAAAAACACTCGAGTCCATACAAAGATTAATAGCCATTAAAATCATTAAAGGTTATAGGACCATATCTTATGACGCGTCGTGTATACTCGCTAACATTAATCCGATTTCCATCTTATCTGAAGAAATAGCAAACTTCTTTAAAATAAGGGTGCTGAAACAAAATATTGCGGATTTCCCGATAACTGAAATTGACGAAAGGACTCCTTACGGATCTTGGATACACCCTAAAGATCTTACAAAGCCAGACGTGATAGATACTGAAAGGAAATCGCTTGTTAATATTTTTACAGACGGCAGCAAGGATCAAGACAAAGCCATCGTAATATTCGAAAGGGACCGGTTGATTCTCACAGGACGTTTCAAGCTCGGACCAAACTGTTCAAATAATCAAGCAGAACTATTCGCCCTTTTACAAGCCGTGTTATACATTCGAAATTCAGCTATTAAGACATATTGCATTCATACAGACAGCCAAACCACAATACGTAAATTAAATAATATAAGCATACATGAAAACCTTGTTGAGGAAATCAGGCGAGTGTTAATCTCTTGCTACTCCCAAGGCAATCTCATTTCCTTTAAATGGGTAAAAGCTCACGCTGGTATATTAGGAAACGAGCTAGCGGATGAAGCAGCTAAGGCTGCGGCAAGGGACACAGCTCTCCCCATTATCTTCAACAAGGCACCAATCAGCGCAATCAAACACATTTTAAGAACAACAACAAAACAGGCTTGGGACGAAAAATGGGCGGCATCAACAAAAGGTCGATATACTTACGAATACATGCAAACATTAAACGACAGGGCTGAACTTAAAAAAATAACATACAAACTAACACAATTTTTGACAGGACATGGTGCAGCCAAAAGTTATCTGTTCAGGTTTAAGCTAACTGACGAGAAAATCTGTACCTGTGACGGACAAAGCGAACAAACCTACGACCACTTACTTTTTAATTGTTCCAAACTGGACAGGTACAGACATAAACTGGTCTCGGCAGTACTATTGAACGGCGACAAATGGCCGCCTTCAAAGAAGGATCTAATAGGGAAGTATTTTCTAGAATTTGATGCATTTGTGGACCGGATTGACTTTTCTGAACTATGACACATGCATGCATATGATACATGCATCATATGCATTTACATATATTTTTATGTTTATTGTTTATTGTTTGTATTTTATATTTCTATGCATTGCTTGTTTATGATATGTTATATATATGTTCACCCTTTTTATGTATGTATTTCATTGTTGTATTGTATTCTATTTTATATTCTATTAGGTATAAATTTTCCATTGTTAAATTTCTATATATGTAAGACATATGACAAAAAGCTGTAGTAATTGATTTATGCATGTAGTTAAATACGCGTTATGTCGCAAGATGGCGCGCGTAGAAATAAAATCACTCATTACAGGGTTACTGTAATGAGAAAGAACAAAAACAAAAAACAGTCTAAAATAATTTATATTTTATTTTAAACTATTTAACTAAAAGATAAAAGATTCGACCACGGCCGGGAATCGAACCCAGGTCCTCCGCATCTCCGTTGCGGCGCTCTTACCACTGAGCTAACCGTGAGTCCGTCCCGATCGTGATCGAATCTTTCTCTTCTGTGATCCCAACCACCAGGTCTCGCCACATTGTAGCGAAGTACCGGGGAGCTGAACAATTGTCCAGACAAACGGGATCTGATTGACGTACGTCAAATATATTCATATAATGATATTATTTATTTATGTTCGTTGGTTATACAATTAAGATATAATCTTTAAACTATTTAATTAGAAGATAAAAGATTCGACCAAGGCCGGGAATCGAACCCAGGTCCTCCGCATCTCCGTTGCGGCGCTCTTACCACTGAGCTAACCGTGAGTTAGCTCTCAGCTCAGTGTTAGGGAGATGCGGAGGACCTGGGTTCGATTCCCGGCCGTGGTCGAATCTTTTATCTTCTAATTAAATAGTTTAAAAATTAAATCTTAATTGTATAACCAACGACCATAAATAAATAATAATTTATATTTTATTTATAAAATAAATAATAAACCAAAATAATTCTTCCCAAAAAAATAATTATAACACTGAGTGTTTCATGAAAAAAAAAGGGTTTTCACTGTAAGGCGAGTATTGAACTCTAATAGTTTTCCTGAGAAGCAGGCACTTAACCTTTTAGCCACTGAGGCTGATAATAGTTTGAACTAATAGAGAGTACTGAGCTGCTCCAACTTTCGTATTTTCACTATGAAGTCGAATATTAGGCACATGTGCAACCACTTAAGAGTGAAATGAAAATGTTCACTTACAGTTTTTGAGAAACATTGAAGTGGACGGATGGTACCTGATACCTCGCTTATTCGCAGTTCTGCGCGATGAATTTTCCCCTGTTAGGCGGCTGGGCCATAGGACGTTGTTCCCTTAAACGACTGGTGGCCGTGGGCCCTTGTTCATGGAACATAGTCGAGAAAAGGAAAGGAAAAGTCCTAGGGAGATGCAATAGTGTTGCTTATCGTCACATCAGGCTACCACTGAGGCAGGGCCGCTCGTACCCAATACGAGAGTACAAGGTACGGCTCCCTTGTTTATTGCCGGCGGCCACGCATGAAGCGGTCCGCGCGTGAATATTAAAAATAAAGAAAAAGAAAAACAATTTTTTTTACATACTACTCACTAATTTACAAATAATAAAAAAGGAAATAACATGAAAGTAAATAATTAAAACCTTTTAACATTGTTTTTGTTGATCAGATGCGTCAACAATGAAAAATCTTTTATCTATGATAGTGGTGCTTCAAATCATTTTGTCAGAGTTGAATTGCAGCGTTTTATGAAAAACATTAATCTTGTTCTCATCTTTAAACCTAGAAATGGTCTATATTACTTTGAAGCGGACAGATTTGTTGAACAGTGCTCAGTTGCTGATGATTAAAGGCCGGATTTCGTGCAGTAAAATTTTTAAAAACGTGCAATAAAAATTAGCCAAACGTGCAATAAAAATAAAAACACTGACAAGCGTGCAATAAAAATAAAAAACACTGACAAACGTGCAACTCAACCTTCTGCTGTGTGAAGAGGTGGTGTATAATTAAAAAAAAAAAATATTAATTTAACATAAATACCAGGTGTGTAAATATGAAACCGGAATTTTTCAAATAGCAAATAAGAGTTGATTGTGTAAAAATGATACATACTTTTTTATTCGAAGTACTGTCCTTCGCTATCTATGCATTTTTCCCATCATTCAGGCAATTTGTGGATTCCCCGCCAAACTAATTCCTCTAAAATAAAAAAAAAAATCCTCTTCTGAGTCAAACCAATCACTTAACCAATTTCGTACATTTTCATAAGAAGTGAAGCGCTGCTCAGCTAGTGCGTGTCCCATTGATGCAAATAGGTGGTAATCGGATGGGGCCAAATCTGGTGAATAAGCCGCATGCGGAAGAATTTACCAACCAAACACTTGGATCGTTTCCTTGGTCCGTTTAGCCGAATGTGATGGGGCATTGTCATGGAGCAAGATCACTTTGTGTGTCCTTTCTTTAGGTTCTGGGGGAAGGGGGCAGTCCATACTATTTCTACAAGCTGTCACGCGGTGAGGAGCTTTTAAAAATATTTTTTCCCATTATTAACAAGTTTGTTGACATTTGGGAAAATTCCCCTTACTTTTCAAGCTACACGGTTTAAACCATGCGCTACACAAGATACATGTACCATATTTGAATAAAAAACTTTTAATGCTTCTCCAGCTTTTACCATATACGGAGCGGCATCGCTAAGAAATAAAAGGATTTTATCTTGGTAGGATGTTTGACAGAAAAAATTTGCTAAACTGTCGTGCACAAATCGAGAGACAGTCTCGTAGTTCGTTTTTGGAAGCTGTTTGCATGAAATGAGGTATGGTTTGGGTTCAATCTCCGGGTATAGGATTCTAACAATTAAACTGAAACTATATAGTCCCCGTGGGTCTGTTGTTTCATCTACCATGATTTAAATATAATTATTTTTCGTATTTATTCCACAGAATGTTTAAAACAGTTTTTGAGATAATTTTTTCTTAGGGTGCTCTCGTCAGGAATGTTTTGTTTTGTGTATTTTTGCAAAAAACACTTAAAGGGCTTGTACTGCAGTTTATTGAATGGAATATTGGAAGCGACCATGGCGTAACATGAATCGGTAAAAAATGTTTGTTTATTGTCTAACGACGAGCGTGTGAGTAACTGTTGAATTGGAGCTCGCTTGGATTTTTGTGCTGCAGTTAACTGTGTGTGCCCACCTATAAAAATAAAAAGATATTGGGAATAGTCAAATGCTATCGTGTGCTACTTATGAAAAGATAGAATGTACTTACTTGAGTTGCAATGAGCATCCACTTGAGATTTTCGATGGGAACCAATTGTTTTATTGCAAGTAGGACAAAAAATTGTTTTCCCGTCTGATTTCAATTCTGGGTTCAATATGGTTTTATCCAAATTTTGATTTTGGAAGATTGGCTGGCTGTCACTTTAGGCATTTTCACTGTTGTACTTGTTTACCGAACTAAACTCAACTTCAGAATGAAATGGAAATAAAGGGGTAGGTGGGAAGGTTAAGTCAAATCAAGTTAGAATTTCTAAGAAAGTTAATACAATGGAACGTTGTTCGACATAATACCATTTCCTTAACGAGTTCGAAGAAATATTTTGAAATCATGAATCTTTTTTTCTTTCTTAGAAAATTAGGTAGATAAATAAATTATAAATACATACATACATCGGTATTATTGTTGGTGACTAAAAAAAAAAAATTATAACTATTCTCTATAATAAAAATAAAAAAAAAAATCAATATTTTTAATGAAATATCAAAAAGTGCACTTTCGTGCACTGAAAACCTAAAATGTGCAAATTTGTGCAGTAACCCTCAAAATGTGCAATTTCGTGCAAAATAAAACTTACATATGTTAATCCGGATGTCTTAATTCGTGTAAATAATTTGTCCCCGATCGATTTCAAGCAACCGAAAAAAAAGTGCAATTGCACGAGAATCCGGTCTCTACTGATGATGAAGGAGACTTATGGAATAAAAGAATGGGCCACATTTCAAATGATGGGTTCTCACAATTGAGTTTACCTAGTCTAAACAAAATATGCGAACAAAAAACGTGCAACAGAAATAGGTGGTCTTATTTCCAGCGATATAGTTGGTCCCATCACACCGAGTACACTCAATGGGGAGAAATATTTTCAAGTAATTTTAGATGATTATTCTCACTTCGTCGTGGTAAGGCTGTTAAAACTAAATAGTGAAGCAGCGAAAATTTGATGACGTACATAAAGGAAATAAAAACTAAGTTCGATTAAAACGTTCAACGTGTAAGAATAGACAATGGTGGTGAAGTAAGATCGAAGCAGCTTTTAAATTTTTTGAAATGTAAAGGTATTAAAATAGAATATACTACAAGAAATTCTCCTCAAATGAATGGCAGATGTGAAAGAATGAATGGGATTCATCTATCAAAATTAAGAACTAAATTGATAGACTCTGGTTAGGTTAGGTTATATTTTATTATGGACACCCAACATCTAAGGTCTTTTGTGCCCTTTAACTATTCAATAATTAATTGGCTTGGATATAAATATACAATATCTCTATACACATACGCACAAACATATACCTATAGCCACATACACTTATATACACAAATAAATATCAATTCATACAAGCATAAATACATTCATTCATACATCAATTAAACATATGTACATATAAATAGACAACCTTATCAAATACTTATGCTATATACCGTATCGCTATATATATTCCATACATATCGTACACAAAAATTTATATCTCCTCTAAAGTTATCTAAATCTCTAAATAAACTAAATAATCATTTATTTATTTTCCTTCAGAATTCCCTGCTAAATCTTATTGAAAAAAGCGTTTTTCTTTAGGAATTCGATAATTATTCCGATGTTATTTTCATTTTCACCTAATATTGTTTGGATATTTCTTTCTACCCTGCGATTTCGAAAGAAATTGTCGTAGATAGAGCATTTTTCTATAATGTGTTCTATTGTCAGCTGTTCGTTGCAATTTCCACATGTCGGTGGTGTACTCTTACTGATGAGGAAACCGTGCGTGAGTCTTGTGTGTCCGATCCTCAATCTTGTAATAACAACCTCCTCTCTTCTATTGTTCCTACAGGAGCTTTTCCATTCCTTCGTATTTTTTTTTATATTTCTTAATTTGTTGGAACCCTCAACAGTGTCCCAGAGCTGGTCCCACATCGTTCGGGCTTGGGATTTTAGATAACTGATGATATCTGATGATGTGAATACATTGGTTACTTCCATTGAAGATAATGCCGCATCCTTGGCCGCTATGTCAGCTTCTTCATTTCCTCTAATCACTACGTGCGATGGTGTCCATACGATAACAATATTTTTGTTCATGTCATTGATCATGTTGGAATATGCCTGAATCCTTTTTACGATAGGGTTTTTAGAGTACAGGTCTTTCAATGCCATTATAGCCGACAGGGAATCCGTGCATATGACGAAGTCTTCCTCATCTCGCTGCATTATGTAGTACAGTGCTGCACTAAGCGCGTAACATTCAGCGGTGAAGTTACTTGTGAAGGGTGGAAGTTTATATTTAATTTTACAGTTTCTAGTCACAACGGAGCAGCCTACGTTGGAGTTTGATTTTGACCCATCTGTGAAAAGCAATATGCTATTTTTATATTCATCTTTAATTTGTTTGTATTCAGCTCTGTATTCGTATTCTGAAGTGCTAGTTTTCTTATGTTTTTTGAGAGTGAAGTCTACTATAGGCAGTTTTAGTGTCCATGGTGGGTGGTTAAATTCTACAGGTATGGTTTCTAAGTTGCGGATTTCCTCGATGTATCTTCGTGCTCTAATTCCGAGAGGTGCGGGTAGTCTCCGGTTTGCAATAAATCTTCGAGTTTTTGGTTGGAAGATAGGTTTCCAGGATGGATTGCTGGGGTTGAACTTTAATCTACCAATGTATCCACAAGCCAGCTGGTGTCTTCTCACCGTTAGTGGAGCCAGACCAGCTTCAACACATAAACTATTAACGGGACTTGTTCGGAAGGCTCCTGTAGCTAAACGGATACCGGCGTGGTGCACAGAATCTAAAGAGGAAAGCAGCTTAAGATTGGCTGATGAATACACGATGCTGCCGTAATCTAATTTAGATCTGATTAGACATGTGTAAACTTTAAGCATACTTGATCTATCAGCTCCCCATGAACAGCCAGCTAAGACCTTAAGTATGTTGAGCCTTTTTTGGGATTCATCCTTTAGCCATTTGATATGATCTTTCCAATCTAGCTTACTATTTAATATTAATCCAAGAAATTTAATATTTTGGGCGAAATTGAGATATGTACCATTGAGAGTCAGCTGTGGAGGCGGGGTTGGCGATCTGATCTTTGAAAAAATCATACATTTTGTTTTTTCTATTGAAAAGGTAATCCGGTTTGGGCGGACCATAATTCTAGATTTTTAAGGCATTTCTGTATTGTTGCTTTCATTCTGTTACTATTGTTAAAAGGAAGTAGTATTGCTAAATCATCCACAAATAAAAATGTTTTGAGCGATTTTGGTATGAAATTGGTCACATTATTAATGGCTATGGCAAAAAGAACACAACTAAGCACGCTTCCCTGGGGTATTCCATTCCTCATTTTCCTAACTGAGGATAGATGATTGCCTACCCTGATTTGGTACGTTCTATCGCTCAGAAAATTTGCGATCAATATGGGTAGTCGACCTCTTAAACCCCATTCGTGAAATTGTTGAAGGATTAGTGATGGGTTCAAGTTATCGTACGCTTTTTCTATATCGAAATATATTCCTAGGCATTCCTTCTTGTCAGCAAAACTATTCAATATCTCGTACTCCATCGTCACGAGGTGATCCATCGTAGAACGTCCTGTTCGGAATCCACATTGCGCGTTCGATAATAGATTATTTGATTCTAATAGCCACATCAACCTTTTAAACACCATCTTTTCTAAAAGCTTACATATGCAACTAGTAAGGGAGATAGGACGGTAGTTGGAAGGGTCAAGCTTATTTTTTCCTGATTTTAAAATTGATATTATAATTGACCTCCTCCAAATATCAGGAAAATCCCCTGTGCACCACACATGATTGTAAAAGGCTAGAAGGGCATCCTGTGCCGGCTTTGGGAGATTTTTTAACATAGCGTTATGGATCTCATCTACTCCTGGTGACGAAAGTTTTAGCTCTTTTATATTGGCGATTAGTTCTGTTCTCGTAAACGGGAGGTTATATGCTTTTTCAGATTGGGAATCAGTTGTACCGATGTCCGGGTTTTCTGAAGTTAGCTGTGGTAATTGGGTACGATATAGATTTGAGTAATATTCAGCGAAGTACTCTGCCAAAATAAGCGGGTCTTGCTCCACTTGGTCGTTAATTAAAAGCATAGGATGGTGATCAACGAATTTTCCCGTAATACTTTGAATCTTCTTCCAAAATAACTGAGGTGAGGTACTAGTTGATATACTTTTAAGGAATTGTTCCCAGGATTCCTTCTTCTTGGTTTTAATAAGTTTACGGGATATCGAGCGCTGTTTTTTATATTCAATTAGATTGATCGAAGTCGGTTCCTTTTGAAAGATTTTGAGGGCTTTTCTTCTTTTTTTAACTGCATCTTTGCATTCTTTGTCATAGCACGGAATTCGTTTTTTACTATTATTATTAATACTAGTTTTGGGGATTGTGGTTTCCGCGGCTTTCAAAATGGTTGAAGTGATAAGTTGGTTTTTGCTGTTACTATTGTTAATTGCTGGGGGGTAAACGGGTGGGGCAACGGGAAGGCTGAAGAGTTAGACGAGTGCGGGAGTCTTCCTCACTTCATGCGAGAGCAAGAAACTATAGTGCCCTACTCACTGTTTCGCGCTCTCCGCCCTCCCTATCCCCATCAACGCCTACTGTCACCTTCTTGTGGTGCCCCCTGAGGAGTTTATAACTCGCGAACGACAGAGGCGGGGGACTTGCCAAAGGTGGTCTGGACTCCAGCCGCCCCAGGCAAGTCCCTTTTTGGACGTTTACACAGACAGTGGAACACTAGTTCCACTCTAAGACCTGGCCTGAATGGACAACAACTCACTGTGCACCACAGCAACGCACAGACTAACTGTACAGACAAACTGAGCCTGCGAAGCGGCATGGATGGGGATGGGAAGGCTGTGGCTTCTATCCTACATGTGTCCGCCTAGCACCCGGCCTGGCAAGCACGTGTATTGGTGCCTATGTGTCGGAGCATAGGAGGTCCGAGGCTTCGGTAGTAGGACCCTTGAATGCTAAAAGCGGGTTGAGCATCCTCCCCGCAGTGAGAGCATATATTCCGGCTCCTGGACGGAACTCCAGGACTCTCAACGTTAACAGCGCTGAGATGGGGGTATACCCCGGCGGATAGCCATACACGGAAGGGATCTACACCATGTCAGAAAATTTTTACTTTGACCAAAATCCTATATCTGTAGAGGACTTGTCCTCTCCAGAGCTATATAAACAGTCGGAACCCGACACCCTAGATGAGGCTTCATTAGGACCCCTATTGAAGTCGCTCAACGACGAAGCCGAAAGGCTTCAAGAACACAGCACATTCAGGGGAGCCCTGGCGGAGCATGCAGCTCTTGTAGCTGCAGCCTCACAGGCCCCCTCACAAATACACTTACCAAGCCACTCATATTCAAGCGGGGACCAGACGGACGGCGGTCATGCTGCCACGTCGAGGAACCTGAAGAATGTGAGGAGGCGCCACAGGAGAAAGGCAAAAGCCTCTATCCTTTACAACCTACCAGCTACTGTGGTGCCCGCCCGAGGAAGGACAGCCAAGGATGCAAGGGCCCAACCAGGCCCGGCATACGAAGCTGCTCCAACTGAGGGAAGGGCGCCCAAGCTGGGCCATCCTACTCCCGGCAGGGATACCCCCCAGAAGCCTGCGGCTATGGAGGCAAGGGCCAGGACTGGCCCGGCCAACAAAGCCGCTGGGCAGAAGGGGAGACCCTCCGGACACACACAAACTCAAAACACAAGGGCACAGCCTAACAGGCCCGCAGGTAAAACTGCAGGGCCTCAGAGGCCAAACCCTACATTACAGACCCAAAACAAAAGACCTAGAGTGTCACCTGGAACCTCTGCACCTGTGGCAAAGAAACCCAGGGAAACCACTAGGTCTGCTGTAAACTACGCTATGGCGGCCAAAGGACAGCTGGTGGCGGTGATACCGATGGGTTATCCGCACATTCAGCTGACAAGAGACCACTGCGAAACCTTGCAGGACGAGATTACGGGCAGAGTTGACGAGCTAGACGTCGACGGAGACTACCACCCTCTGTTTGATGGCGCAAGCTTCAACAAGGGTGCATGCATCGTCTCCTGCCTGGACTCAGCAACAAAGGAATGGCTGGATAAAATTATCCCTGGCATTGTTCTGGAAGAGGGTCTTACCCTAAGGACGGGCGATGTCAGGGAGCTGACCAGGACGGTCAAGGTTGGAGCCTTCTTTCCAGGTAAGATGCCTGCCGAGGACGTCCTGCTTAAAAGGATCCAGATCCAGAATAGGGCAGTTGATGGAATCAAGGAGTGGAGGCTGCACTATTCCAAGGAAATGGACAAGGGTTCCTTCATAATTATGAGGGTACCCGAATACAGCATGGAGATCCTCAAGACCAGAGGGATGAAGGTAGGCTGTGGCATGAAAACAGTCACCTTCAGACCGATGATCAGTGCGGCAGAACAGGCTCAACTGGCTACCCAGAAGAGCACGCCCATGGAGGTGACGGAAGAGCCGGAAAGAAAGCAAGAGGAGATGGTTCTACCGGCTCAACCCACTCCTGCTGAAATGATCACCTGTGGCGGGGCAAAGCCCAAGGCTAGTGACAAGGCTCATCAGGAAGAACTAGCCAACCCACAGGCACCATCAGAAGCTGCTGAGTGTCCAGTTGAGGAAGGCCCTGACTTGTGGAAGACGGTGGGAGGACGGGGAAAGCCAAAAGGCCCAACAAGCGTTGGACCGGCTGGTGGACCCGAGCCACCACTGTCGCCACGGGACGGGCCCCCTGGCACAACCAACTAACAATCTGATGAAGCTGCTGCAGATTAACCTCCACCACTGCATAGCAGCAAGTGGAGTGTTACAACAATACATAAAAGGTAAGAATATTGATATAATCTTTATTCAAGAGCCTTACCTTCTTAAAGGCAAGCTCAAAGGGCTGAATATGTCGGGATATAATATTATCTCTGTGACTGACAACCCTAGAGCATGCATCCTTTATAGAAAGGAATTAAAACTGCTGCCTCTTTGGCAAATCTGTTCCAGAGATTCTGCAGCAGCCATATACACTCCCCAAGGGAGCTCAAACAAATCCATCACTTTGCTGGCTGGGTACCTGCCCTATGAGGATAAGGAGCCCACAGCAATGCTGGAGCGAGTCAGAGAAGCTACGGGTGAGCAGCAGCTCATTGCAGCCCTCGACAGTAATGCCCACCACCATATTTGGGGCAGCACTAACACCAACCAAAGAGGTGAGCAAATTCTTGAATTTATCATAAACTATGATCTTGACATTTTGAATAGCGGGGACAAACCAACGTTTTTCAATAGGTTAAGATCTGAAGCAATTGATATAACATTAGCCACTAAACCAATCAGTAGGTACATTGTGGACTGGCACGTCTCAGACGAAGAGACGTGCTCAGACCACAGGTACATTAGATTTGACCTACTGAACAGCAACGGTTATGCAGCTGAATATAGGAACCCCAGACTGACTAACTGGGAGACCTACTGCACTAACCTTGAAACACACTTAACTGACTGTCCAAATAGAATTAACAATCCATGGCAGCTAGACTGCCTGAACGCCACACTTACAGATGCTATGATCAAGTCCTATCATAGCAGCTGCACGCTAAAGAAAAAGAAATCCAACAGGAAAGTTTCCTGGTGGAGCAATGAACTGCAAAAACAAAGAACCCTTACTAGAAGGTTGTTTAATGCCTCCAAGAACTCTGGCAGATGGACTGAGTACAGGAAGGCCCTAACTGAATACCATAAGTCTGTCAGAAGAGCAAAACGCAGGGCTTGGAGAGATTTCTGCTCTGAAATAAGCAGCATCTCAGAAACAAGCCGCGTTAATAAAATAATCAACAAATATTCGGAACGGGGTATGTTGGGCACGCTAAGGATTCCTGAGGGATTCACCACTAATGAGGTGGAGACACTGGTGGCCATGGCGAAGACCCACTTCCCGGACTGTGAAATAATCAGCACAGCTGAGCCCGCCACCTTGCACCACGAACGGGATGCTGGATATGCAAGGTGGAGACAGGCAAAGGCTATCATTACCAGCAACAAACTTACATGGGCAGTTAACACACTGGCCCCATACAAGTCAGCTGGAATCGATGGCATACTACCAGCCCTCCTACAGAGGGGACTACACATACTCAGACCTTACCTCCTAGAGTTGCTACGAGGGAGCCTAGCGCTAGGATACCTACCACATGAGTGGAAAGTATCCAAGGTCTGCTATATACCAAAACCCGGAAAAGGGACCTATGACAGCGCCAAAGCGTTCAGACCCATATGCCTGACTTCCTTCCTAATGAAAACACTGGAGAAAATGGTTGACAGGCACGTGAGGGAACAACTTGTGGGCACATACCCAATACATGAAAATCAATTTGCCTACCAAGCAGGAAAATCCTGCGAGGTGGCATTACACAATTTAGTCTCTAGAATTGAAAAATCTATGGACCACAAAGAAATCACGATAGGCACATTCATCGATATAGAAGGTGCCTTCGACAGAACTCCTCACAGAGTGATTGAGAAAACCCTGTTGGAGAGGAAAATTGATGAAGTTTCCGTCAGATGGATTATGACCATGCTGAGGGAAAGACTAATAATTTCTGAATTAGGATTCAGCAAAATACTAATCAAACCCAAAGGTGGATGTCCTCAGGGTGGAGTGATATCCCCGCTACTGTGGTGCTTAGTAGTGGACTCACTATTGACAAAACTAAACACCTCAGGCTTTTATGCACAGGGATATGCTGATGACATAGCAGTCCTAGTTGGAGGTAGACATCAAAATGTCCTATCTGACCTCCTAAACAACGTAACCAGAATCATAACGAACTGGTGCAAGAATAATGGACTTAATATTAATCCACAGAAAGTAAGCATTTGTATCTTCAGCTCGAAGAGAAAAATAGCCATCAAACTACCAAAAATTGAGGGAGTCCAGCTGAGCCAAAGCAAAACAGTCAAGCACCTTGGCGTTATGCTGGACAACAAACTCAATTGGGCTAAACACGTGGAACACACGACCAACAAAGCCCTGAAGTGTCTATGGGCCTGCAAGAGGGCAATAGGCAAAGACTGGGGACTAAAGCCCAAAATGACATTTTGGCTATACACCATGGCCATTAAACCCATGGTGTTATACTCTTCCCTAGTCTGGTGGCACAAGGCAGGGACAAGCAGAAATAAAACTCAGTTGAACAAACTGCAAAGATTAGCCTGCCTCATGACAACTGGGGCTATGAAAACTACACCCACCGCCACCATGGAACTGATGTTAAATCTAGCCCCACTGCACATGGAGGTGGAAGCGCAAGCCCTAAAGGCCTGCTACAGAATCGTAAAGCTAAATTTAACCTCAAAAGTACAAACTAATTGGGGACACTGGAAGATATTCCAAGAGCTTGAAAAGGATAAACTCCTATCCATGTTTTCTGACATTCAGATCAGGGGCTCATTGGAAACCAACTTTAATACCAGTAAAAAGGTCAACACATCACATATACCAAACAATGGCATATGCTGCTATACAGATGGCTCACTCACCAATAGCGGGTCGGGTGCAGGCATCTGGAGGAGGGACAAACCCAAGGAAGGTACATATGCCTCATTGGGCAAATTCACCACCGTCTTCCAATCAGAGGTGCTGGCAATCAGCCACTGCGCCTTTGAACTGTTGAGGGAACAACTGTTTGGGAAGACAATCACTATCTACACAGATAGCCAAGCTGCACTGGGTGCACTCAATAACATAGACATTAATTCCAAGGTTGTATGGGAGTGCAAAACGAGACTCAACATCCTAGCAAATAACAACAGAGTGAATGTAGAATGGGTGCCAGGCCATACTGGCATACCAGGAAATGAGAATGCAGACACTCTAGCCAGGAAAGGATCCAACATCAAACCTATCACTCCCGAACCGGTGTGTGGCATCAGCAAAAGCTCTGCCAAAAGGAGGATAGAGGAGATCTATGGAGCAAAAAGAAAACAATTTTGGATGACGCAAAACCTACGACATTCCAAATTGTTCCTAGAGAGTCCTTCTGCCAAGAGGAGCGACGAAATTCTGAATCTTGACAGGAAAGCTATTAAAAGACTTACAGCTATTTACACCGGACACTGTAAGCTTAGAAGTCATATGTACAGGCTCAAACTGGCGGCATCACCAATTTGTCGATACTGCGAGAAAGAGCGTGAAACAGCCTTTCACATAGTCTGCCTCTGTGACAGACTCGCAGCACTTAGATTCAGGCTGTTTGGCCTGGACCGCATCACTGACCCCAAGGCGCATGAGTTAATTAACCCAAGCAGCCTACTCAAGTTTACTGAGGTTCTCAAAATTAGCCTCTAGGGCAGCTTGGAACCCAGGCAAGAATTTAGGCGCACAATAGGCCCATATGGGCCGCGGTGCACTTGCCTCCAAAAAAAAAAAAAAAAAAAAAAAAAATTGTTAATTGCTGATATAATTGACTCATTTATTGTTATCTGATTTTGGAATGTTGCCCAGTCGGATTTTTCTGTGATCCATCGGGGATGTTTAGAAATTCGGGAATTACCATTAATGAAACTGATTATTATAGGGAAGTGGTCACTTGAATATTGGTCTTGGGAAACTTGCCATTTTAGATGTGTATATATGGTCGAGGAGCACCATGTGAGATCTATGGATGAAAAAGTATTATAGGCTGGGCTTAAGTACGTGAGGTTTCCGGTATTTAGAATAGTGTAATCGAAACTATCTATTATTCGCCTAATAGTATTTCCACGGCTAGTGCAATATGTAGAACCCCAGGAGGTATGATATGCGTTGACGTCACTCATTATGATACACGGTGAAGGAATATTATTAAGGAAATTATGCAACTCAATTTCAAATAAACCATCAGGAGGTAAATAAATATTGGTAAGAAATACTGGGAAGTGAAGGAAAACCTTGACAACTATTGCTTGAAGGGGAGTGGTCATGGGTATCAACTCAGAAACTACCTTTTTATGTACAGCTATCAAAACACCCCCACATGCTCTGTTTCTATTCTCAAAATCTTTTCTGTAGACGTTATATTCTTTTAGATTAAAATTTTTTTGGGGGAGCAATTTACTCTCTTATATACTAATTGCTATTGGACTATATTTGTTTATTAAAAGTTTTAACTCTTCATATTTTCCAGTTATACCATTACAGTTCCACTGAATTATATTAGTTGAAAAATTCATTTTAAAGAAAGGGTTAATTAAATAGATAGCAGTAAATAAAGGAATAAACAATTAATATAAATAATTAAAAACAAAAGAAGAATCATAAATATATATATGCGTAAATACATAAGTAGATTAAAAATAATAGAACTAAGATACTAGGTCATACTTTAATCAGTTTGCATTCTCTCTTTGCTCTGTTTTCGATTAGGAGATTTATTTCTAGATCTACTTCTAGATCGTCTTACTTTAACTACTGTCCACTCGCCCTGTTCCTCTGGGTGAGCGAGGGGAGTGTTTACATCGTGGGGTTTTTCCGAAGGTGTAGTCTTCAGATTTGAGGAAGGCTGACTGGTTTTCACCAGTTTTCCAGCTGAGGGTGGTGGTGGGGCTTGGGGTAAATTTGAAAAATCAGGAGGAGATGTATTTGAAGGAATAGGGAAGTGAGGAGCGGGGATGGGAGGCGGGTGGTGGGGAAGAGGTAGGGTGGGGGGATCGCCTTTATCATTACTTGAAGTGCTGGCAATAGCTAAAGGCGCCTTACTTACTATAGGTTCTAAAGGTTTTTAAAAATAAAATTGTTAACATTAAAATCGTCAGTCTGTACACTAACATTTATTTTATTTTTCACGATATTAGAAAAGGTAATATGTGTGGTTAACGGATGTAATTGTTCATATTTCTTTTTGGCAGCACCATAACTTATTTTTTCAGATTCTTGCATACCTTTTATTTCTTTTTCTTTTATAAATACTGGACACTTTTTAGAAAACGAGTCATGCAGGCCCGAGCAATTAACGCATTTTGAGGGGCTATTGCATTCTGTACCTTCATGCTTTTTGTACCCACAATATCTACATAAAGGATCTTTTTTGCATGTGGTTTTTGTGTGTCCGAACTTAAGGCAAATATAACATCTGATTGGATTGGAAACGAATTGCCTAACGGTAATGTTATAAAATCCTATTTTAATTTCACTAGGAATCATGGGGTTATTGAAGGTTAAAAGGTAGTTATGACTGTCTAATTTCTCATTATTTTTAAAATAGGTCAATCTTTTGACATCATGTACATTTTGAGATTTTAATTCATCTTTAATTTCATCGATGGAGCAATAATTTAGATCCGGGTACCAAATAATACCTTTACTTAAGTTTAGCTTGCCATGTGGCTCTACACTAACAGGACAGCCGTTAAATAAATTTTCACATTTAAGAAGCCTTACAGATTGTGCTTCTGTAAAAACTTCTATTAAAAGTGTTCCATCTTTCAATTTTTTAATGACTTTAAGTTCTCCGACTAAATGTTTCAAGCTTTTATGAATTAAAAAAGGAGAAACTTTCTTAAAACCTAAAGAATTACCTTCCTCGTCAGAAGCTAACCTTTTTATTATTAAAAACTTTATGCAGTTTTTTCGCTTAAAATCATTATTTTCCAACAATGTACCTTTGATTCTGCCTTTTTTCCGTTTTAGGGGAGGATAATCTGCCATTTTAACCAGTAAAATAAACCGGTAATAAAATAAAACAAATTAAAGATAACTTCTATTGTAAATTATCAAAATATATTCTAAAAAAATAAAAAATAAAAATGTAGGTATATATAATAATAGAGTTTGACTTATCAGTCGATGCTTGTTGCTTAATCCCCGGGAGCTCAAACAGCTAACGTCCACACTGCACCAGGTATAAACACAAACTCGGGATAGACTCTGGGGTTCCCAAATTCTTATGGGGAGAAGCCCTAAAATTTACGGTTTATGAAACAAATATATCACCAACTTCTGTTTTACCTAGAGGTAAAACTCCCTCGGATTTATGGAATGGGAGAACTGACCTCACAGCTCACTAAATTAAAAATTTTCGGCTGTAGAGCATGGCACACTCTGACACCTTAACCTGCTAAATTGGAACCCCGAGCAGTTCGTGCTGTAATGTTAGACTACTGTGGAGGTGGTTACAGGCTGTGGCTACCACATGAAAGAAATATAATTAAGTCAGGGGATGTCAAATTTGATGAATCAATCATGGAATACAAGATCAAAGATAATTCTCAAGAAATCTTAGAGCCAAGTGATAG
This sequence comes from Aelia acuminata, assembly GCA_911387785.2. NCBI lineage: Eukaryota > Metazoa > Arthropoda > Insecta > Hemiptera > Pentatomidae > Aelia > Aelia acuminata. The sequence continues at coordinate 146,803,605 of OU426980.1, forward strand.
AGATAAATCCAGAAAAGGAAACTAACAAAGGAAGTGAACAAGAGATTCAGAATAATTTGCAAGAAAGTAATAATAATAGGAACCAGTAAGAGGAAAATGTTAAGACAAGCAGAACAAAGAAAAAGCCCGGATATCTGGAAGACTACGAGTTGTACAAAGCGTACTGTTTTCTATCATCCACTAATGATGAACCAAAGACTTTGAACAGGCCATAGAATCAGAAGAGTGGAGAAGTGCGATACAGTCAGAATTACACGAGTCACACGAGAAACTTAAGGCTTGGACTCCTGCAAAATTACCTGAAGGAAGGAAAGCTATAGAAACACGTTGGGTGTTCAAAATTAAAGAAGATGATACCAAGAAAGCAAGACTTGTTGCTCGAGGCTTTCAAGTTCCACAAGGAGAATGGGAATATTTCTATTCACCTGTATGTAGGATCCTAACAGTTCGACTTCTGTTATCAGTGGCAATCCAGTGTAACTGGATTTTAAATCAAATCGATGTACCCACCGCCTTTTTGAATGAAGATATACATACGGAGGTCTACATTAAAACACCAAAAGGATTAAAATGTAAAGAAAATACTAATACTAAATAGATCCATTTATGGTCTTCCCTCCGCTCCAATATGTTTGAACAATAAATTTTCTAACGTTATGAAAAATCTTGGATTTACTCGATCTGATTATGATTACTGTCTTTACTACAAGAATAATATCTATTTAATCCTATTCGTAAATGATGCAATATTGGCTAGGACCGAAGAAAATGTAAATTCTCTATTGAAAGATCTCAAGAGAAATTTTAACATAAAAGATTAGGTTATCCTAAATCGTTTTTAGGAATGGAATTTCAACATGTGATGGATGGATTAAACTTGTCTTGAACTAAAATGATAAGTCGATTAACGAAAGAATTTGGTATGGAAGTGAGTAGGGCAATCTTAACACCTATGGAAGTTAAGTTCAAGGTCGATAAAAATTTGGATATCTTAAAGAATGTGACTCATATGTAGCCTGATGTACCTCTCTATCACAACCAGACCAGATATAACATTTTCTGTCTCATATTTGAGTCAATATCTCGAAAAACCAACCAGTCAGACATGGAAAGCTGGTCTAAGAGTTCTACGGTACTTGAGATGCACAAAAGATCTGGGACTCTCTATTACTAAAGGTACAGGAGGTTTAGAAGGTATGAGTGATGCTGATTGGGGAGCTGATCAAAACGACTCTAGGAGAAGTGTCAGCGGATTTATATGCTTTCATGCTGGAAATCCTATTTCCTGGTACTCAAAGAGCACAGATGTGTTGCTCAATCAACAATGGAAACTGAATACATTGCAGCTGGATTCGCGGCTCAAGAGTTGGTTAATCTTCGTGGGGTGTTAAGTGATCTGTGCCAAGTAAATACACCCAAAATAGCCACGCAACTGTCTAAGCGCTTAGCTAAGCTAGTAAGAGCAGAAACAGTGCGACGTATGCTTAGAAAAAATAAATTTCATGATACAGTAGAGCAGAAGAAACCTTTAAACAGCAAAAAGTTAGGGTGCGATTCGGGAATGGATATTTGTTGAAGGACCCTGCTTTTGAAACATGTATTTCAAGCAAAGATGACTTTTAAAAATATCTCCTCAAAGAATGAAACAAGGTAAGCCAAAAACTCACAAAAAAAAAAAAAAAAAAAAAATGGTTTACTCCATTCTAAAGAGACTCAAAGAAGTGGTAGAAAATAATGGCTTACGTACAAGGTAATGAACTAAATAAATAACGTTTAAGGGCGGATTCACACTATCGGTCCGCTCCCGTTTCGCTCTCGGTCTGGCAAAATATTCTAAAGAGAAAGAGAAAGAGAGTATGCCACTATCGGTACCGGTCCAGTCTTGCTCCGCTCCCGATCCGCTTTCGATCTCACCCATTCACACTATCGGTCCGCTTCCGCTCCAGTCTCGCTCCGCTCCCTGTCCGGTCTCGATCTACCCCTTTCACACTATCGGTCCGGTCTCCCTCCGCTCCCGCTCCATCCAGATCGGTAGAGAGTTTTCTTCTTTTCCTGATTCATATTTTAATTATTTTTTCGTTAATGATCTAACATTTTTCATAATATATTGCATTTTTATTCAAGTTTATGACCGTTGTTTTATAATAGCAATGAGCATATAGTCAATAAATCAGTGACCGTTTTTTACATTAATGCACTGAGTTTATATCTTAAACATTGAATTTTGAAAAAACAAAAACATAACTGTAATAAATCTACCGATCTAATTTTATAGTTTAGTAGTATTTATGCATATGGATTTCCTAATCTTTTTGTAAATAAATAAGTGTGATATTTTTACGATTTTTTTTTCTATGACTAATGCAACATCCCCCTCCAAATTTTTTTCTGGTACAGCTGCTGAAGATTATTAATGCAACATATAAACTCATAGTCAAGCTAGTGGAGGTATCTGATGATGGTTACCAGGATTGTTTACTTTCTAGTAACTAAGAATATAACTAGGTTCTAGAATACAAAATCAAGCCCTAACAGAAGTTTTGAATTTTCGAAAATAAGAACTGTTTATTTATGTATCTATCAGTTTAATTTAATACAACAATTTAATACAAGATTTAATACAAATAAATTTTAATGTTTGGCTTGTTAGCATCAAATATTTAGGTACCTTACAATATAAAGGTATAAGGCATCAGTTGGGACTAATTGTAAGAGGGATTCTCTCTTTTGATTTTCAAACCATTAAATTTTAATTGCAATATAATTTAAATAATATGTCTCAACTTGAAAATAAATATAATTTATTAAGAAAAAAGTTAGACAGTGCTGGTTACCACCAACCACTCTCATTTGGGTCAATGGATTTAGTTTACAATTTGTTGAATGACTTTTTACATTACCAAAGTGAATACACCTCATTTAAAGATATGGCTGATGAACTATTTCAGGTGAGTCATTTATATTAATGTGACATGTTTATAATATTCCTGGGTTAGAAATTGTATTTTTTTAATAATAGTTGATTTTTGTATTTATATAATTTTTAAAGCACATTAATTATAACTCAATCATAGATATCCTCGATTAGTTCATGCCAAAATTTATTCACATATTGACATTCTCCATCCTTAGTAGAAATGACAAGAGTCTATGAAATTTCCGTGACGTTTTGAACTTTTTATAAATCATCTAAGTGTACAGCACATAATATTTTCATGAATACTTTCAGGAGTATAACTACATCCAATATTCATATCCCAATGTCAAATTATTTTAAAAATGTATATAATCTGATTATTAAGATACCAGGTAACTAAGATAAGACTAATTCAGTTTAACTTATTGTAATTTTAATATTTCTTACAGCAATTCAGTGTATTAAAAACTTACCGAAAATCTTTTGGAAGAGAATCTGAAAATATGTTACATGAAAATACTCATAATTATCTTGAACTACAAAGAATTGAGGGGCAAGATGGTTTCCTAAATATTCTTAAAGGTAAGTTTATTTTATTGTTTATCTTACTCATTTCGTTATATTTTAATGTGATATAATTAAAAGTTTTTACTGTAATCAGTAATTTGTTTGGCTTTAAAAAAAATAAAAATTGCATCTAGTAGAGCTTAAAAACTGATGAGAATTGTGAGGATTTGTTATATTAAAAATTGTTTATTGAGAATATTTTATCAGGCTAAGAAAAAGTTATAGTTAATTTTTTTCCTTACATTTAATTATTGTTTTCTATTTATGAAGATATGTTAAATGATGTTAACAGACTCCGTTTTTGTTATATTTATATAATCAAATTAAATAGTAATATATTTGAGGAACTGATGATACAGTGAAATAGTGTAATATAGGTAGTTGCTGTGATTGGGAGTTGCCATTCTGAAATTGTTTATTCACCCATTCTAGGATTTTGAATTTTTCTGATTCTTCATTGCATCAGTGCCCAGTCTAATTCAACTAAAAAAAATTGAATATTTACAATGGTTTAATTTTTTTAAAACAAGTAATTTAAAAAAAGATACCAAACGTTCTTTCTACCTGATAATCTATACCCTCAAAACCCCTCAGCAAGAGCTTGCCACCGCAGTCAATAGGCTGAAATAAGCTTCCTGGATGTGAACTATTGAACTATCTCAGTTTTCCCCACTATTGTAGTGGAAATGGTCTCTTTTAAAATGGCCTTGGCTATTAGGTTTTTGGTAATTGTAGCACTAAGCTAAAACTCCCAGAGCTGCTCATGCCATTTCTGTCTTCGTTGTTATTTATCAACTGCTCCTTCTCCTATCTTCCGATTGATAGGAGAAGAAGTCTCTTGGCGGACTTCATCTTCCTGTGGTCAATATCGTTGACCTTGTGAAACAGGAAATGGTCCTATGATGTCTATGTGTACTTGGTCAAACCTCTTGTCCGTGTATGGAAATTGTCCTAGTGGACTGAGCGTGTGTCTACTAATTTTAGATAGTTGACAACTGGTACATTTCTTGAACCACTGACAAATATCTTTATCGGCAGAAGGCCAAGCAAAAGGATCTTTGACCATTTTTGCAGTTCTTTTAGGAGAAGGGTGAGATTGATTAAAAACTGTTCGATGACTGGCTAAAGGAACATTTCTGTCATCACAGTAAATCATGATTCCAAGTCCAGGAACTGGTTTTTCTGAAAATTGTATCGAAAATTTGTCAGGATTTTGCAAAATTTCCTGTAATTCTGGGTCGGTAGTTTGCTGATGAGCGACGTCAGATAAATCGAAAGTGGACATTTCTTCAAGTCGTGATAAGTAGTCGGCAATCACATTCTCATTGCCAGGAACATGTCTGATGTCCGTTGTAAATTGAAATATGAAATCCAGATGCCTTGGTGACGCATTTCACGACCTCCTACGAGATAACGGAAGTGTTTAATAGCTGAATAAATAGCTAACAGTTCTCGATCCTACGTACTGTAGCGAGAAAAGAACGCCAATGGTTGGGGTGCATCATCCTACATTTGCTGCAACACTTCACCGATGGCATCATCAGAGGCATCTATCTACCTGTAGTATGATAGGTGCATCTGGGTGAGGGTGGCTGAATAAGGTTGCTTCTTTAAACATTTGACACAGCGTTCGGAGGCGTCTGCTAGTTAAGCTGTCCATAGGATTTTCTTATCCTGTTTATCCCGTAATTTCAATGCATTGTTCAGGATAACTTGTGGCCAGGCTGCACGATGCATGAATCGTCAATAATAATTTATAGCTCCTAGGAAAAGACGTAAGGCGTAATACGTTGTCGAGCGTTCAGCAGCTAAAACTCTAGCCGACAGTGGTGCTGTATCAGCAGAATTAATTCGATGTCCTAAGAAATCTAATTCTGTTGCTCCAAAAACACGTGTAGCTTGGTTAATGCTGATTCCATATTGTGAAAGGCGCTGAAATACGATATTTAGGTGCCACAGGCGTTCTTCCATTGATGTAGACGTTATCAACACATCGTCAATATAAGTGAAACAGAAGTCGAACTCATCTAAAATTTCATCCATCCATCTTTGGAATGTTTGGCCAGCACTTCTCATACCAAACATCATTACTGTGAATTCAAACAATCCAAACGAGGTGATAGCGGCTGTTTTCTGAATATCTTCGGGAGCCACGGGTATCTGGTTGCACGCTCAGAGCAGATCGATTTTAGAAAATATTTTCTTTCCTGCCAGGAAAGAAATCCTTTAAATGTAGTAAAGGATATCTGTAGGGCTTGGTAATTGCGTTCAATTGACGATAATCACCGCAGGGGCGCCACCCGTCGTCTTTCTTCTTAGGTAGAAATTCCTTTTTGGCTACCATTAGCTTCTCTTGTGGCAAACGGCGGAAACGGCAATACACAGGAGGTCCGGAGGTTTCTATAACATGAACAGTTTTGTGTGTGATACTCCTCTTGAGAAAATTAGGTGGGCGAGTTAATTCTGGGTCTCGCTGGAGTAAAGTTTTGAATTAATCAGATACATTTGTATTAAATGTAAGCACATCTAAAGTACCTGCTGCGTTGAAGTGTGACAGTGCTGCGGTAGCAAGGTTTGTTTGGCCGCCTGTAAGACGCCTATGCTGCAAATCAACAATTAAATTATGATGTTTAAGAAAGTCGGCTCCTATAATAGGGTGAGTGACTGTGGTCAAAATAAATGGCCACAAAATATACAATAATAAATATAAAATTATAATTCCATGCACTTTAGAAAAATAAAATAATAAGTACATTAATAATATATGATACCATGGTTTGAAGAAAAAAAAAAACGCATTGTCCATTATTCTGATAAGGATATAATTCCTTCAAATAAAATAAAGAATTTGGCGTATTGAAGGTTTTTCGAGGCCATTTTGCTGATGGTTTGGGTAGATCTGGGAATTCTTTTTTCGAATTCATACTTTTAAAGCTTGAGAGTTGCACTTTCGGTGTGTTTTTACTTATTTTTAGTGTTGCATTTTTTTTCGTAGTGTATGCAATCTTTAGAATCGGTTGTGTGTTGGCCATTACAATTCGCCCATGTCGGTATGAAATTTTCAATATTTTCGTTCATACATTCGTTGGAGCGATGCTCTCCGGAACATTTCATACATTTGGGTTTTTTGTGGCAATTTATTGCAATGTGGTTAAGTGCTTGGCCATTAAAGCATTGAGTCATTTCTTTTTTGTTTTTGTAAGTTTCCCAAGAGACTATAACGTTACCGACTGCATTTATTTTTTAATCAAATTTATTTGGTGATTATCTTCTAGTGTGATTACCCAAATAGGTAATCGGACGTGGGGTATTTCTTTTTTTCTTTATCATTTGATTAACTTTATTTATTTTAATACCTTTTAAACATAGGTCTTTTTTTATGTAATCATTTTCAAAACTTGGGGGTGCTCCTTTTAATATGATTTTTTGTTTAATTTCTTTTTTAGGAGTGTAAGAATGAAATTCCAGTCCTTTTTCTAATAGTTGTGCTTGTAGGTTTTTGAAGTCTCCTGCGTTATATGTTATGAAAATAGTTTTATTTTTTTTATATTTTATATTTATCTCACTTTCTTTATTTTCGTTAAATGATTTTAAATGTTCTTCAAAATTATCAAATGAGTTGTATACCACTATTGAAGGGAATGGTTTAATTGCTGAACTAATTTCTCATTCATTTAATGATTCCTGATATTCTTAATCATCAGATAATATGGAATACATGTTACAGGTACGCCGTATTGATTCATTTTTACTTTAACTTACCTATATATGAAATATATAGTAAGTGGTAGTATTGCGATCGTGAAAAATTTCGACTTCCGGTTTTCAACGGAAATACATGTTTTGGGGCCCCCTGAGTCGAAATGAGCAAGTCCCGCAAAATGGTCTGTGTGTCTGTGTGTGTGTGTGTGTGTGTGTGCGTGCGTGCGTGCGTGCGTGCGTGTGTGTGTGACTGAGAATGGGTATTTGGTGTAGGTACATGCCCTCGATGTGACAGCAAAAATTTCATCAAAATTGCTCAAAGGGAGGGGGTACTTTATTTAATAACTTTTTACGTTTTTTTTTCGATTTTGACAAAAACGGCTCTAACGATTTTGATTAAACTGAGTATTCGATCTATTTATATGCCCGAGATATGACTGTAAAAATTTCATCAAAATTGATTAACCGGAGGGGGGACTTTACCTAATAAATTTTTTATCATTTTCACGTGTTTTTTTTATTTACTCAAAATCGGCTTTAAGGATTTTGATCAAACTGCGTATTTGATGTATGTGTATGCCCGAGATATGACTGTAAAATTTTCATCAAAAATGATTAACCGGAGGGGTGACTTTACTTAATAAATTTCGTATCATTTTCACGTGTTTTTTTTATTTACTCAAAAACGGCTTTAACGTTTTTGATCAAACTGGGTATTTGATGTATGTATATGCCAAAGATGTGATAGCCAACATTTCATCAAAATTGATCAAACGGAGGGGGCACTTTATTTCTTAACTTTTTTTGCAATTTTTTACCGTTTTTTCGATTTTCTCAAAAACGGCTTTAACGATTTTCATCTAATTCGTCATGTTTTATGAAAATTAGGTGTTCTTTAATATCAGGTACGCTTTATCATTATTAAAATGGTCGGGGGGGGGGGGGCTTAAATGGGGTAATGGCATTTTTTGTTTGTTTGTTTTTGTTTCCTTTGAAGTATCTTTGTTTTTGTGTATATGGAGAAATTAACTGTCTCTCATCGCGCCTAAAAATAAGAAATGGCTAAATATGAGATATGATAAAAACCAAGTAAACATATAGAGGAGAAAAAAAGAAAAATATTCATTCAACTCATTAAACACGTTGAGCCCACGCATGCGTAGTCCGCCTTTAATGACAGATCATTGTTCCCAATTAAAGCCTTTCTGTTCATTTAAAGGAAATTATTGGTTTCATGGTAACTAAATGAAATTTTCAACAAGTACATAGAGAATTATAAAATCAGTCGACTTGGAGTATTATGCTTGCATTGCCTAATTATCTCAAGTAAAAACTTTTATTTAACAATAAATGAATTTAGTGTTTGTTATAGGGCAAATGAAAACAAAAATAAGAAATGAATGTGGAAAAATGTGTCTTTGAGAAGTGGCAATTAACAAAACACATCAATTTCTAATTTAAGTAAGTTGGTAAGTGGAAGTTGTGTGTTGCGCACACGCACCAGATTTTTCTTTTCTTTAAAGATACCACTTTTTCCGTGTTAGGCTGATTTTGGACCCCTGAAGGTCCCGCACCTTGAATTATTTTGCTATCAATACTGATTTTTCACTAGAACTAAAGAAAGAAAGAAAAACTGCACCAAAATAACAGTAAAATTTGAGAGCACAATAGATAGGGTATTAGCACGCACAATATTAGCCCTGAACGATCCAAGGGTCGAACAGGTACTAAATAAAGGTATTAAATAAAGTACCCCCCTCCGTTTGACCAATTTTGATGACATTTTTGCTGTCACATCGCGGGCATATACATACACTAAATACCCAATTTCAAGTTCGTACGGTTTATAGTTTTTGAACTAGTCTCTTCACACACACACACACACACACACACCATTTCGCGGAACTTGGTTATTTGGACTCAGGGGATCCCAAAACCGTTTTTTCCCGATTTTTCGATTTCCGTTGAAAACCGGAAGTCGAAATTTTTCACGATCGCAATACTTTCCCTTACTACATATTCCGTATATAGGTAAGTGAAAGTAAAAAATATAACAAAAATAGGACTAATAGATTATTATTCTAAAGCTTTCGGATATCCTATATTTTTAGTTTTGCCCTCTGGGGCATATATAATTATGACTTTAGGTGAATCTACTCTAGAGCATATTCAAAATTGATACCAGCTACCCTCAATGATTGCTCTTGAGCCTTATATATAGTCATCGCAAATGCGACCTGAACTGGGAATCGTACTCTTTAAAATCAAAAACATATCACTGACTTTGACGTTGTTTTTTAGCTTTTGAGCTCAATACTCCAATCAAAGTTCGCTTCTTGAGAGGCATTTTAAAAAAATAAACGTATTAATAACTAAGTAATCTGTTGGGTCGCATCGTCCAGCCTTAAAACGTGGACCCCGGTCCGTTCTAGAGGAATGGCCTTACCGGGCCTTGTTTGCCTCTTCAAAATCTATAAAGCGAGACTTTTTTCGACTCAAACGGTCGATTTCATAAAAAAACCAATGTAAAGCGAGGTCATAACGATTTTTATAACAATAAAGAATATATCCAGAGATTGGCTGAAGTTAAGCAATTTTAATATGGACAGGTGTTCGCACCTGATATGAAAGAACCACTGAGCGACATTTGGAGAATTTATGACAAACGGTATGGATTTTATAAAGAACAAACAAACAAACAGAATTTCATCTTTATTTATCAAGATATGTGATTTCTCTAGTGTTTTTTTTTTTTTGTACTTTTTGAGCGATAAATGTATTGATGGCAGTTTTAGAGTCCAGGGTGGGTAATTATATTGATTTTTATTTGAAGTTTATTTGAATATTTCTGATTTCCTCTGTATAACTTTTTGCTCGTATTCCAAGTGGTGCTAGAAGTCTTAGGTTTTCTGCGTATCTTCTAGTTTTTGTTTGAAAAATATGTATCCATGCCGGATTCTTCTTCTTCTTCTTTATGGCGTTACGTTCCTCGAGGGAACAGAGCCGTCTGCAGCATCGACAACCAGTCGTCTCAATTTCCATGCTGGATTGCTATCGTTAAAATTTAATCTTCCTACATAACCGCATGCTAGCTGATGTCTTCTTACAGCTAGTGGAGCTCGGCCTGCTTCTACACATAAGCTGTTCATGACTTGTTCTGAAAGCTCCTGTTACAAGTCGGATACCCTCGAGGTGGACTGAGTCCAGAATGGAAAGCTGTTTAGAGTTTGCTGAGGAGTAGAAACAGCTGCCATAATCCAATTTAGCATTTATTAAGCTGGTGTATACCTTTAACATACTGGGTCTATGCGCTCCCCACGAGCATCCAACCAATACTGTTCGGTCTCAACACTCATATGCTTTCAAATTTAAAAATCTATGGAATTCCCGCCTAAAGCAGGGCTCCCAACTGTTGCACTGTTGTATAACAGGTTAATTTCAGCCACAGCCATCGGGAAGAAACAGCTGAGAAGAATCCGCCCGCCTTTTGTCATCCCTACTTCTGGCATTCTATCTCGAGACCTTATGCTGTCAACATCTCGCCACGCTCCACGCTGTTACCATCTAGTCATACAAGATCGGAAGTTGCTAGATGATTTACAGATCTGAACATTCGTCAGTTATTGTGAGTACGATTTTCTTTTCTTCTGAACGGTTGCTACGGTGGCTCAACTGCAACGAGACTAAGTTGCAAAATCTTACCATCTTCTGATTGTTTATTATTCTGTTCGCCGGAGTGGTTACTCATATGAAATTCTGGTTCGCCGATGAGGTATTGCTCTCAGGAAAGTTTTTTTTTTGTTAAGTTCGCCTACAACATAAAGATAATTAAATTGAATTATACATTCAATTATTTTATCGCGGTGGCCACCTATTATTATTCATTTGAGCTCTTTATTATTCTTAAATCTAAAGGCCTTTGCTTGTAACTGTTATCAGAATAAGTTATATTTAAGACTTCTTTCTCTATTTTTCTTTATTGACGCTTCCTTTTGTTCTAATTAAAATTTAAGTGAATGTATGTTCCTTATTCAAGAGTGTTTTCAGTATCATTCTTTCTAAGTGTTTTAATGTTCGTTTCTTTTACCTTTTATTTTTATTCATAATAAATGTGTGGTTTATATATTTTCATCAGCAATCTTTGCATTTAATTTCACCCTAGTATTATTTCCATTGTTTTTTTTTATCACAAACAAATACCTTAAGTATGTTTCACTTTTTTACAGATTCTTCCTTAAGATATCTAATGTGGTCTTTCCAGTCTAGTTTGTAATTAATTATTGGGACTAAAAATTTAACTTTTAGTTCGAAATTCAGGTGCATGCCTCTGTACGTTAAATCTGGGAAAGGATTTGGTTTCCTGTGTTTTGAAAAAAAGAGACATTTCCTTTTTTCTATGGAAAATCGCAAGTCAGATTGAATGGATCACGATTCTAAATTGGAGAGACAATTTTGCAGCGTTCTTTTCATCCTATTTTGATTTCTGAATGCTAATAAGAGGGCTGAATCTTCAGCAAATAAAAAAATCCTAATAGGTTAGGGTATTATGTTAGTAACTTTATTGATAGCTATAGCAAAAAGGGCGCAGATCAAGACACTTCCCTGAGGTATTCCGTTGGTCATTGCTTTTACTGAGGACAGATGATTGCCTACCCTAACGTTCCCGCAGAAAGTAGTCTATTAGCACGAGGAGGCGCCCTCAAAATCCCCATTCCTTAAGCTGTTGCAATGCGAGTAAAGGGGTTAAGTTGTTGGCTTTCCGAAAGTTGAAAAAAAATTCCTACGCACTCTTTTTTTCAGCGAAGCAGTCTAGTATCTCATGTATTCGTGAGTTAATAAATGGTCTAATGTTGAACGACCTGTTCTGAATCCCCTTTGTGCTTTTGATATTAGGTTGTCCTCCTCTAACACCCATATTAGCATTTTAAGCCCCATTTTTTCTATAAGCTTATTCAAAGAACTGGTGAGTGAGCCGGGCCTGTAAATAAAGGCAATAACTTATTTTTACTTGGTTTTAGAATTGAGATTATAATCGCTCTCCTCCAGATATCCGGGAGGTCCCCCGTACACCAAACGTGATTATAAAAATCAAGAAGTGCGTTCATCGCTTGGCTGGGTAGATTTTTCAACATATCATTGTGGATGTCGTCTAACCCTGGCGCGGGAGTTTTCAACTCTTTCATGCAGGCTAATTGTTCAGCTTTAGTGAATGGGAAGTTGTATGCATGTTCTAGTTGATTTTCGGTATTATTTAATTCTATAGTGTCTAATGAAAGAAGTGTTTGAGGGGAGTATAAGTTAGAATAATATTTTGCAAAATGTTCAGCTAATATTTCTTGATCCTGTTCGACATGTTCATCTATTAGAAGTGGTGCCTGGTAGTCTTTATAATGTCCTTTAATACTCTGAACAATCTTGGTGGGGTATCGGTTGAAATAGAGTTTAGAAATTGTTCCCAGGATTGTTTCTGTTTGTTTTTTATTACCCCGCGAGATATGGAATGGCTTTTTTTATACTCAATAAGACTCACTAGGGTAGGTTCTTTCTTAAATAATTTTAAGGCCCTTCTTCTTTTCTTAATGACTTTCTTAGATTCGCTATCATACAACGGGACATTTTTATTTTTGAAATTAAGATGACTTGAACTTTTCGGTACAGGTACGTTCGCTGATGCTAAAATTTCGGATGTAATGTGATTGTTCAGTTCAGTAATATTGTCACCCCTCTTCTTAAATCTACCAGTCCATTGTGACTCAGGGATCTTTGGGCAAGGGTTGTGTGGTAATCAATTAAACTGAAGGCTATTTACATCATTTATTCTTTACAATAAATAATCTTACCAAAGGGTCCCAACTACCAAAGGGGGTTCTCATAACTACATAAATACTTGGGGCAATCATATACTCGATACTAGGGTCTACTATACTACTCGAATCCCACTCCTGGCCTGTGGGTGCCTGCCCCATTCTCACTCTGCCTGTCCCAGATCTCTCTCCATTTCAGACTCGGACTCCCTCAGACTGCCTTAGACCCCTGTCTCCCCCAGACCTAGACTGCCCCTCTCAGACTGCCCCCTCTTCTCGCCTGAGCCTGCCTCTTCTAGAAGTCTCCCCTCTCTCTCAGGGTCTCCTAGGTTCAATGACCTAGGATTATATGAATATGATTAGCTTTTCAGCTATGGTTTTCCACGTGACAACTCCCCCCTCCCCTGAATACCAACGTCCTCGTTGGTGAAGAAGAACAAAAAAAAAAACAAAGAAAAAAAAAACAAACCAAACGACAGAAAACTCGTTTTTTGCCATAATCTACTTAACTGTAACATTTACATACAAAAGTACCACTGAAGCTTAAAAACAAAACAAACATTAAAAAAAAAAAGTGATAACAAAAAAAAAAAAAAAATCGAGGAACCTCACTGCATCATTTTCTTTTTGAATTCGACAAACATCGGCGCACCCCTTTATCGTTCATTCTCTGATTTACCTGATTATATTGACTAGCACATCCCCCAAATCTTACCTCAGTTTGACTCTGAGAATCTTGTTGCATACTTTAACCGTCTTCGTTTGACTCTTAGGATTTCACAACAAATTCAAAAACTTTACTCTCTAAGCACTTTACTATACTCTTTAAGTAATTTACTACACTCTTCAAGTACTTTACTCCTCTTTGAACCTCAAAGGGGTGTGGGGTGCCGACCGTCCCATTTAATTTAATTTTCCCCTAAGAACCATAACAACCTCTATAAGACGCAGTGAAATTCCTTTACAATTGTATCTGGACATAAAAAAAAAAACAAATTCCTATTCTCCATTACTCCAAATTTAATCTTCAACCATAATTGGTTCAAATTTAATCAATAATATACTCTAAGACTTTTACTTACATATTCTACTTTTTCTACATATTTATAATTTCCACTACTAAGGAACCAGAAAAATATAAGTCATTAAATTAAAAACAATCAAAAATCTTAATTACTCTAGATAAAGGGATTTAAAAGAATATTTGCTTCGTCTATTGTTGCATAAAGGCCTATTTACACACATCAGTGACGGCACCGGCAAATAATCCGTCCGGCTTGTTTTGAAATATTCTTCCATGTATTTCAGATGAGTCTGTTTCCACACAACCGGCACAGTACTGTATCTGTGAAGGCAGTGCCACGTCAGTCATCCAACAGTGAAATTCAGGTTAGTCCTCACCGATATTTTTATTTTTTCACTGACGGATTCAAACAGTGATTTTCTGAATTAATTAAATGAATGACGAAAAACTCAACGAATTGGTGCGTTTGTATCCTGTGCTGTACGATCTGGCAAACCTAAGGAACATGGACACTGAATTCAAAAACACTTTTTGGGATAAAATTGGAGAAGAAATGAAAACAACTGGTAAGTAAACACAAATTTATATTAGTCTAATTTATTTGAAGTTGTTTATAGTTATATTTAAATAATTTATTTTTTGAAGAAAAAGATTTGGCTCCGCCGGGAGTCGAACCCGGGTCACCTGCGTTACATGCGAGGATGCATACCGCTACACCACAGAGCTCGGCTCAAGGCAGAGCAAATCCTTCCTCTTCACTGATACCTACTCCCCCTATCTCACAAGTTTTGTGAATAGTAGCGGGAGGTGGACAATTTTTGTCCAATTTATGATATTTTATTGACTTACGTCAATTTTTTAAATTATTTTAATTAATCCAATCTTAAATTGTGGCTCACCACCAATTTTAAATTATTTTTAAATAATTTATTTTTTGAAGAGAAAAGATTTGGCTCCGCCGGGAGTCGAACCCGGGTCACCTGCGTTACATGCGAGGATGCATACCGCTACACCACAGAGCTCGGCTCAAGGCAGAGCAAATCCTTCCTCTTCACTGATACCTACTCTCCCTATCTCACAAGTTTTGTGAATAGTAGCGGGAGGTGGACAATTTTTGTCCAATTTATTTGCTCTGCCTTATATGATTTGCTCTGCCTTGAGCCGAGCTCTGTGGTGTAGCGGTATGCATCCTCGCATGTAACGCAGGTGACCCGGGTTCGACTCCCGGCGGAGCCAAATCTTTTCTCTTCAAAAAATAAATTATTTAAAAATAATTTAAAATTGGTGGTGAGCCACAATTTAAGATTGGATTAATTAAAATAATTTAAAAAATTGACGTAAGTCAATAAAATATCATAAATTGGACAAAAATTGTCCACCTCCCGCTACTATTCACAAAACTTGTGAGATAGGGGGAGTAGGTATCAGTGAAGAGGAAGGATTTGCTCTGCCTTGAGCCGAGCTCTGTGGTGTAGCGGTATGCATCCTCGCATGTAACGCAGGTGACCCGGGTTCGACTCCCGGCGGAGCCAAATCTTTTCTCTTCAAAAAATAAATTATTTAAAAATAATTTAAAATTGGTGGTGAGCCACAATTTAAGATTGGATTAGTTTATAGTTATATATTATATTGAATCAATTTATCTCTAAAAAAAAAAATCAATTTAACGTAATCACAGTATATAACCAAAATCCTTTATCATTTTAATGTTTAGATTTACAAACAAGCCCAATGGGTCATTCATTCATGAAGATCTTTATAAATTATTATTTATATTTTATATTTCTAATAAAATATATTACAACTGTTTTGTTTTGATTAAAATCGAAGAATGGAAATTTTTAAAACATGTAAACGCACATAGCTCAAATGCAATTTGTCCTAGAAAGATTAAACTAGTATCAATTAAAAATTTTCATTGTACCAATCTGAATAATGTATATATTTTAAAATCTGATTTTGGATTGTTTATGGATGAAGTATTGGGTTGTAAAAAAAGTTCGTAGCGTTTTTCATTATTTTAATTTAATCCTTTCTGTGTTTGTTAATCCTGTTTACATGGTCAATAATGTTTACATATCCTAAAAAGGGATTAGATAACGTTCTTTTATGCATCAGTTTCAACCGGGATCTTCTATTGTTCAAGTGTATTGTGTTAGTCCAAAATGCAGGAGGAAAAAATTCATTTTCGCCATATAATGCTATTTTATTTCCGAAAAGGAAAATCCGCTGCACAGACGGTCAACAAAATTTGCAGCGTGTATGGAGATGACGCCGTAGGGGAAAGCACCGTTCCTAAGTGGTTTGCTCGGTTCAGAACCGGAAATTTTGAGTTGGAAGACGCCAAGCGCTCTGGTCGTCTTTCAGCTGTTGATGACGAACAAATTCAACAATTAGTGACCGATAACCCTCACTATACGACCCGGGATATCGCAAAAGCGTCCAGCATTGGCTAATCGCAAAGGCATTGTTTTTCGCCACGACAACGCCCGTCCTCACGTGTCTTTACAGACTCGGCAAAAATTGTTGGAGTTTGGCTGGGATGTGATAACCCACCCACCCTATTCACCAGATCTTGCCCCAACAGATTACCACTTATTCCGGTCTCTCCAAAACTCCCTCAACGGGAAACAATATAACTTGCTCGAGGACTGTAAAAAGCACATAGACGAGTTCATCGCGCAGAAAACTGAACAGTTCTGGGAGGACGGAATTACAAAATTACCTGAAAGATGGAAACAAGTTATAGATCAAAATGGGTCATATATCATTGTTTAAAAATATTTACATGTATCTGAAATTTTTAATTAAATATATTCTTAAAAACGCTACGAACTTTTTTTACAACCCAATAGATTATGGAAATGCCTCATCAGCAACTATAACGCATGGTGCTTCAATATTTGTGTTTGGTATCACAGCATTTTCCGGCACATTCATAGACTTTTCTTGAAGTCTTTTACCTAAATTTGAATTAGCGAAAATTCCCCCATCGCTATTTTTTCTAGGGAGTTCTTGCAAAACCAGATGGAATAACATGAGGAACAATTTCAAGAAGTCTCTGCGAAAAACTACTACTATGAGGCCAGAAGGCTAAAAGCTTGAAGCTGTATAAGTACGCGGAACACCTGAGCTTCTTAAAGGCATATTTCGATGAGAGAAAGACCCAGAGCAACATAAACCGGAACTTCTCAGATGACGAAGGTGATGGATATATGGTGAATTCAAGCATCATGGAAAATACTAAAAAAAGTGAAAATGCCAACATTCAAATGCCCTAACTTCAAGTAAAACGCTTACAACACAAGCGGACTTCTTACGACGTTCTACTACACCAAAAAAAAAAAAAAAAAAAAAATAATAATAAACGGCTAAAAATAAGAGTTAAAACAGATAAAACAGCCGCCTCCACTGTAATGTAATATCTCCTAAAGCAAAACAAAACTAGCAGTCCTTGTGCACAATCCCCACTTGATCCTGTTGATGCCTTTCTAAATGGGGTAGCTCCTGCTCTAAAAAAAATTACCACCACGATACTGGTACTATGCCAAAGAAGAAATATTTGCAACCGTACAAAAGTACGAGAACGAATAGCTCATGGAGGAAGAAGCAAGATCTCAGTCAACTCAATTTTCCGCTCCTACATGTTACGGAGAGCCTTCAACTTCAAGAGGAATTCAGCATATTCTTACTATGGGTAAAAATTAAAATCTTGGTCATGAAAGGCAAACATATTTACAAATTTTGGGGCATAATAAAAAAAATGAACATATATTATTCTAGTTTATTTAAAATTGATTTAATAATAAAACTGTTTTAAAAAATTTATTTTTACTAAATAGTGTTTAATAATTTTGTTTAATAAATTTTTTTTTACTTTATGTTGTGTGTTTTATTCTATCCGACTTACATTAAACAAACCGCGAGCCGTTCTCTTGAAGAAATTGATTTTCCCCAGTGTGTCCTGCTTTTTTAAATTCGCTTCCAGTTTGCATAAGAGAATGTTGAATTCATTTTCAGACATTCTGAAATATTTATAAAACTTTGCTCCATCGTCCATCAATTCCTTATAGAGTTATCGAACTCTCCTTCTGTTTGGTTTTTTATCCAAGTCTGATTAACCCACTGTTTCTTAACTTGTTGGTTCTCCTTTTCATCCAGAATAAGTGCAATGATTAGCAACTCCTTTTTAGAAAATCTGGTCATATTTAGCAACAATGTATGTAATTTTTAGCTGAGAAAAGTACTGACTGGTGCCGGTGACGTTACGGTTGTGTGTGAATCGAAGGAACTGAGAGATTACAGGAAGTTGAATCACTGACAGGTACCGTCACTGTGCCGTCAATGATGTGTGTAAATAAGCCTTAAGTCATCTCAACCATTGTCCTACTTTTTAATTCTGACTGGGCTACTAGCTTCTCTGACTCTTTAGTTTCTCTTCTTGGAATTCTAGGCTGTGAGACTGGGAGGCATACTTCCGCATCCGTGGCAATAGGCCTTCCAAATAAAATTATTTTAACCAACTTATTCCAAAATCAGAATTATACATGCCGTCGTCGATACAATCCCAAAACCGAAACGGAGTAATGAATTATTTTCCCCGAAATAAACCTAATTGGCGATCTTACATTCGTCTGGCCTATCAATACAATATTACGTAATGAAATTCGGAAAGGAACCAATAGTAAAAACCAGTGCCAAATTATTGACTAATATTAGGCGGTATTCATTTTCACGAATCATCAAAAGATAATTTTTTTTTTTCATTCACCGGGCTCAAATTTATATGTGGTAGTGTGACAGATGTGAAAATTTAGTGAATGTTAATGTTAATGTTAATGTTAATTTAGTGAATGTTAATGTTAATTTCGTGAATGTTAATGTTAATGTTAATGTCAAAATTATGAGTGACAGATCGGAAAATTTAGATTAGAAGTGTAGTCATTGGTGGAATCTGTAACGAGTCGAATTTAGTAAATACCGTCGGGAGTATACGCGTTATTTCAAAAATCTCTACTCAAATTTGCTCGCATGGATAAACCTTTGAAATTAATTAAGTATACTAGATTCCTAAACCCAAACGCTTTTTGTTTTCTTCCATGAAACCGTGATAGTAATTGAAGTCTTAGACTTCGATAATTTTTGGCCTAAATTCTTTAATACTCAAAGAGGGGATGAGCGCATTGACCGCCCGTTACCAAGACTCCTAAGCCTGCAACAGAATCGGATGTTTCCTTAACGTTGCAGGATCCTAAATTGTATTTTGCTGACTATTACCTTACCATGCCCAATTTTTTTTCGTCGTTTCCGGGGGACTGCTTGCTCATTGCTCCGCGACGCTATTGTTTCCTGACAGACGCAAATTCAGTATTTTCCGTTCGTTAACCTTTAGATTCTGCACATCTCCCCAAAGAAAAAAGAATATTCAAAGATTTAATAAAATATAAAATGAATATGAAATATTATAATTTTAGTAATGTGCAGATTTATTGTCTCTCTTTTTTTTTTTCTTCTCCCATAAAAAAAAAACAAACGGTTTTATACGCCCTACGTGTATCATCTCGACTTTAGATTTTCTGCCCTTCTTTGTTCGGGTTTCATAATTCAATGGTCCTATTTGTTTAATAATATCGGACGGTCCTATCCATCGATGTAGAAATTTACTGCTAGGACTCTTCTTCCTAACCGGAGTGAAAAGAAGTACTTTATCCCCAGGTTGGAATTTAATTTCTTTCTTTTTCGATCGTGAATCCGTTTTTGAGCCTTTTCTATTCTTTTTTGGGCGTTTTCTCTCGTTTCTGAAAGCATTTCCAAAAAATTTCTAGATGTTTCTTCCATACCATTGAAAGGTTTCAATGATGTATCAGCTGGTAAAATCGGGTCTCGTCCATAAATTATTTTAAAGGGCGTTTCTTTTGTTGTGTCTTGTACTGATGAGTTGTAGGCAAAGGTACATAGGGGTAGATACTCGTCCCAGTCCGTTTGATTTTTATTCACGTAATGGCTCAACATTCCCGCTAAGTTGTGTGGGTTGTAACTGGTCGTATGTGAAGGGAAATTACCTAATCCGATTATTAGTTCCTGTACCATTTTTGACATGAAACCTTTCCCTCTATCGCTTAAAATTTGATTATGGCATCCGTGACGACATAGTATCTGTGTTAATAAAAAATCTGCTACTGTTTTGGTTGAGAAGTCAGGGGTCGCTCTAGCTTCAACCCGTTTACTTAAAAACTCAATTGCAACCAAAATAAGTCGGTTACCTGATCTAGTTTTCGGAAAAGGACCCATAAAATCTATGCCTATTCTTTCGAATAAATGTTTTACTGGAATAGGTTGAAGTATACCCGCCTTTTTACCCACCGGGTTCTTTTTGGTTTGACAATCGAGACACCCTTCCCATTCTTTTCAATGTCTTTTGTCATCGATTCCCACCAGTAACACGTCCTAATTTTCTCTAGAGTTTCTCTCGACAGTCCGACGAAGCCTGAGAGGGGTCGTCGTGAAAATTTTGTAATATTTCATTATCTAAAATTTTGGGTAAAGCCAAAAATATTTTTTTATAAAGGCGTCCGTTCTTCATTATAAAACTTCGATTCTTTTTACTATATTTTTGGTCAGCTCTTGAAGGGTTCTCTATAGCCAAAATTATGTTCCCTAACTCTTCGTCTTCCCTTTGCAAATTTGCAATGTCCACTTCAGCCTCGCTTACGGTCCTAACCAGCCCATCGAGGTCGTCTACGACTGGTGCCTCTCCTACGGGCTAACGCGACAAGCAATCGGCGTCACAATTGTTCTTTCCGTTTTTATGACATATTTGAAATGAATATTCTGCCATGGCTATTGACCATCTGGCCAAACGGCTATTCAAATCTTTGTTTTTATGTAACTAACATAGCGCGTGGTGGTCCTACGTTACTTGAAACTGTTTACCCCACAAAAAAGGTCTAAAATTAGTAAGAGCCATTTTAATGCACAGACACTCTTATTCCGTGGTAGTGTAACGGGTTTCTGCGTCGTTGAGCCGTCTCGAAACAAAGGAAACTCGTCTTGAGAGTCCCTCCGCGCCTTTTTGCAATAAAGTCGACCCCCAGACCTAGCTGGCTCGCGTCGCACCTAACTTCTGTGGGTAGTGTTTCATTGAAATGACGCAGAACCGGATAATTAGTCGAGGCCTTTTTCAATTGATCAAACCCATTTTGTTCATTCTGGCCCCAATCGAACCGAGAGCTCTTCCTCGTCAATAGGGTTAACGGCCTGGCTATTTGAGCGAAGTTTTCTACGAATCTCCTATAATAATTTGCAAGCCCCTATAAGGATTGAACACCTTTTACGTTTTTCGGTCTTTGTTAATTTGCCTTTCATCAATGTTTAATTGATATAATATATTGATCATTTTAATGAATAATTTCTAAATACTTAATGTTTTTTTTTTGTTTTTTTAGAATTAAAAACACATATTACTGGATTTCAAAAGGATTATTGTGATATGAAACTTGTTAATCGACAATATTTAGTGAGGATCAGTGAACTCGAAGAAGAAATATCATTACAGAATCAAAAGCTAATCAAATTTGAAGGAACGGCGACGCGTCGCAAGACCTTACCTGAAACTGTAGGAAATTTTAATTTTCTACCTTTTATCTTATTTATTTTACTTTTAATAAAAATATGAATATATTTAACTAACCAAATATAATAAATAAGGGTTTATTTATTATATAACACTTGCCCCCCAAACATAAAGTGGGGGGCAAGTGGGTAATAATCGTATAAAGTAAGTTTATAGTCAAACTATAAAAATATATATGTTTAGCTTTTACAGCTTATAAAAATAAAATAAATAAATCATATTTGTTTATGAAATTTGTATGTAATAAGAATTTTCTTATTACAATTTTTAAATAAATTGGGAACTAAACTTTTAAAACTTTAAAAAAGCATGAGTTTTAAATAATTTACTTGAGAAAAAACTCACAAAGATTTCAACTCAATTGATACATTACAATTAAATTAAATTAAAAGCATGCCAACATTTATTATATAAAACTGTTTCATTCATTAATATCAAAAAAGGATTGTTTTTTTGAGTGGAATTGCTTTAATTAAATTATTTTGTTCAGTGAACTGAAAAAAAAATTAAAATATATTCCATATAATATAGCTAATGTGAAATTATTATGAAGTAAATATATCAAATCAGACATACCTTGCAATTCTTTCAATTTTTCCAGTAGATACGTGTAAATAATGAATATAATGATATTTTACCCCTGAAATATTTGAAAAATTCTAATCATAATAAAGTTGTCCGATTTAAAAAATTTAATTTAAAAATTTTGTCCCCCGGTCTTCACTGGACGAAAGGTACCCAAGATTATTAGTAAATCTGCTTTGTAAAAGATTAGGCCGAGAGACTGTGATAAAAATATGTACATATTTTCGAGTTGCAGGATTGTAACAAGAGTTTCCACCAAAATCGTAAAAGCTGCCAAACTTTGATAATTGTTTTTGGCAATGTTTTTTATTTTTAATATAAAAATAAACTGAAAAAAAGGCTAAAATTTTCTTTTTCAAAGGGTCACCATTATAGTCCGGGAAATGAGGTCCAGAAAGGTGTCTGATTTGAAGAAAGTTTTTGATCATATAGGCTGAAAGTACTAATTTCATAGACAACAAATATGAACGTCTGCCACCTCAGATCGGTTGCCATCAAATTTTATAGGCAAACAAAATTTAAGTTTTCGAACTTTTTTCAATTTTTACTCATACCTCAAAACACTATCATTTCCATAATCAGCACCTCATATAACCCTATAGCCGACACCAATATCGATTATATCGCGTAAGTTGTAATAAATCGATACCTGAAGGCGAAAACTGGAAATCGATATCATTTTCATAATTAGCACGTCATATAACCCTAAAGTCGACCCCAAGATCGATTATATCGCTTAAGTTGTAATTAATCGATACCTGACGGCGAAAACTCGAAATCAATATCATTTTTATAAAAAGCAACTCAGATAAACCTATAGCCGACACCAAGATGGAAAATCGATATCATTTTCATAATCAGCACCTCATACAACCCTAATGTCGACCCCAAGATCGATATCGTGTAAGTTGTAATAAATCGATACCTGACGGCCAAAACTCGAAATCGATATCATTTTCATAATACGCCCAACAATCCGATATCACTGTACTTCCTACTGCTATGCACTGCCTAATTGTATTGAGAAGGGTTGCTGCAGATCTGTCTGGTACTGTATATAAGAAGCATTGTTTTGTTTCTCGGCATATCCCGCCGAATACCCACTCTTGTGGATACATTCGACCCACGTTATATTTACGCTTAGAAAAAATACTTTCGTCAATTTCTACTGTTAAGCCTTCACCTCCGATAACAACCGGATTTCTCAACAAAGAAGAAGCGCACACCTCCCTGAGCATGTTTTTCCAGTCGGTTGTTGTATGCGAATTAAAAAACTCAAAAGTGGTGTATTCCTTAACCCAACTATAGATGAAATAAATGACTACTTCTATTTTAACATTACTGGCTTGTAACCACGTATTGCTTCTTAAATGTTTAGATGTACTACACTCCTTTTTGTCACACCTCCACCTATCTTCATTTCCCAGTGATAACAACATTTCGTGTCCATTTGAGCATATGCGTACTTTATGTAACACACCTTTCTTCTGTGAAAATTCCACTGCTTCTTTTTTATCCGGAATTTCTTTTACAAGTTGCAATAATCCCATATTTTCTTTTAAAAGGATTTATTATAACAAAACAGAAAGGCTATGTAACCAATAATAATAAAACATAAATGCCATATGATAAGAGTTGTTATGGTATTGAGTTGAACTATCGATTATGGCGTGTGACCGGATTCGGCACAAGACCCGAAGATTTTTATAATCAGCAACTCAGATAACCCTATAGCCGAAAATAAGATGGAATATATCTCGTACTTTGTAATAAATCGATACCAGATGGCGGAATCGGAAAATCGATATCATTTCCATAATCAGCACCTCATATAACCCTATAGCTGACACCAAGATCGATTATATCGCGTAAGTTGTAATAAATCGATACCTGATGGCGGAATCGAAAATCGATATCATTTTCATAATCAGCACCTCATATAACCCTAATGTCGACCCCAAAATCGATTGTATCGCGTAAATTGTAATAAATCGATACCTGACAGCGGAATCAGAAATTGATATAATTTTCATAATTAGCCCCTCATATAACCCTAATGTCGACCCCAAGATCGATTATATCGCGTAAGTTGTAATAAATCGATACCTGACAGCGGAATAAGAAATTAATATCATTTTCATAATTAGCCCCTCATATAACCATAAAGTCGACTTCAAGATAGACTATATCCCGTAAGTTGTAATAAATCGATACCTGACGGCGAAAACTCGAAATCGATATCATTTTTATAATCCGTACCTCGGATAACCCTAAAGTCGACCCCAAGATCACTTAGATTTTCTTCTTAAAAATTGATTAAAAAGAAATCTTTTTTGGTTAAAAGAATACAATTAGCATTGGTGCACTAGGCTAATAATACTGGAACTAACTAATTACGACATCAAAACGTTATTGACTATGGGGCTACAGTTGAGGGGGTAAATATACAGGCTTTGGTGGAGGAGTCAGCTATGTGCTGACTTGGTTCTTTTAGTATCCATAACTCCTGTCTTCTGAAGATTTCGAGCTCAGTGAGAAAATGTTCTTTTAGGGCCTATTCACACGCTGTTTGAATTTATAACCTTTCAGGTTAGGTATATTGTTATACGCTCATACACGCTACCGCTCCGCTCCCGGTCCGCTCTCGCTCTACCTCATTCACACTATCGCTCCGCTCCCGCTCCACTCCCAGTCCGCTCTCATAATGTCTTATCAAATTCACATTATATAATTTTACACCGTTCACTTTTGAACGGTTGAAGCCATTGAAGCCATTAATAATCTAAGTCGTCTGTATTTGGATTTTAATTAATGATTAACTTTCAGTTATTAAAGTATTTATTTATTCATCAATTTTACGGCCAAAAAAAAGTTCAACTTTTCGTTTGTAGAAATAGCTGTTAAGTGTACTTTTTTTGATGAAGAAGATAATATTATCAAAACTTATAATAATCATAACATAACATTGCAACACTATGATATTTATTAATAATAATTATAAATTTAATTAATGGTGTAGAAATTATTTAATTTTTTTTTCCGAATGTGTTCGAATATGCTTGAAATCGGTAAATGCTGCAATTTACCAATTGTGTTATCTTCTTTTCCTGATTCATATTTTAATTATTTTTTGCTTTGATATAGTTTTTTTGTTAATGATCTGATATTCTTCATAATATACTGCATTTTTATTCGTTTCAAATTGAACGTTATTTTATAATAGCAATGAGTATGTAGTCAATAAATAAATTGGTAAAAGTTTTTTAGATTAATTCATTGCAAAATATATCTCAAACATAAAATGAATTTTTCTCGTGGAAAAACCACTTCACAATAAGATTTCGTGTTTTATTTTCTTTTTGGTTATTTTTTTTTTTTTTCATTTCAAGCTTATTCGAATACATTCGGGAAAAAAATTAAATTATATCTTCATCATTAATTAAATTAATTTATAATTATTATTAATAATTATCATAGTGTTGCAATATATTCTTCTTATTATATGTTTTGATGATGTTATCTTCTTCATCAAGAAAAGTACCTACACTTAACAGCTATTTCTACAAACGAAAAGTTGACCTTTTTTTTTGGCCATAAAATTGATGAATAAATAAATACTTTAATAATTGAAAGTTAGTTATTAATTAAAATCCAAATACCAGGCGTCTTCGATTATTAATGGCTTCAATCGTGAACAGTGTAAAATTATATAATGGGAATATGATAAGACTTTAGGGGAGCGGACCGGGAATGGAGCGGGAGCGGAGCGATAGTGTGAATGGGGTAGAGCGAGAGTGGAGCCGGAGCGGAGCGAGAGTGGAGCGGGAGTGGAGCGGGAGCGGAGCGAGACCGGACCTGTACCAATATAGTTAATACCCTCTTTCTATTCCTCTTTAGAATATTTTGCCAGTGAGACCGAACCGGGAGCGGAGCGATAGTGTGAATGGGGTATTGGATTCCATATGACCCTCATCTTCTTACTTCTACATACGGATTATGTAGTTTAATATTGTATAAAGTTCTTCCAGGTTTAAAGTGTACCGCGCTTTGTCCATGGATTTTACCATTTGGGATACTTTTTGATTATTATTTTAGATTTTGGTATCATTTTTAAAGGTTTCAATTAATTTGTGATTTATACTAACTTTGTGAGCAACATTGTGTTCTAGATGGTACGAGTTACGTTCTAGGATAATCAATGATTTTGTCATAATGTTTCTTATCGTCAGAATCGAGGTTTCCCGTGATCAAACCAATCATTTTCCCCTTTTATATTTATATTTAAGAAAATTCAATTGTTTACTTATCATGTCATACATGTTGTCCATAGAAAATATTTCAAAATGTTTTAACTCCTTTTCGACTCTTTCGATTTCTTCTATTAGCGATGAGAAATTTAGATAATGCACAATAGTTTTATATTTATTAATAATTTTTGCGTCTGGTAATTTAAAGGTGACTAAGCCAGAAGAGCGTTCTAAATTATTCATTTTAAACTGTAGAGTATCCTTCTGTATCAGAATCATTGTTAAAATAAATTTCCATATGACCCTCATCTGAAACAAATAAATTTTTATTCTTAGTCTTTCTGCGCCTTTATATATTGTCAGCATGAACTTTAATAGTTTTATTCCTACCTTGAAATTTATGAACGGGTTTATAGGGATGTTCATTTTTTTTTCTAGTTCTTACTTCTACATACGGATTATCTTCTATATCAGGATTTTCTCGATTGATATTTAATTTATTTGTCCTTTTTTCTTTTTCTTTTTCAATGTTAGTTTTTATTTTTTTATGTACTAATTCCAAATCTTCATGGTATTTATTTAATAATTGTTCTTTAATTATACCCTCTTGTTTATTAGGATCTCTTATTAATCCAAATGTTATTTCGTTAGGAGTGTGCTTCAGATTTTGATTTAGTATATTATTAAAAGTTATAACAGCGAGTTTAAGAATAGTCTCTAATTTAATATTACGTCTTTCCTCTTTGACTGATCTCAAAATTTCTATCAGGGTTGAATGGGCTCTATTTAATAATCCTATTGAATTTGGGGTGATTGGGGGTAGTGTAATAAGGTTCGATTCCTAAGCTTTCTTAGAAATTTTTAATTTAAGAAGAAATTATTGGGTTAGGGAACAGTGACAGGTATTCTGATTGTATTTCGAAGATATTTATGGCGTTACATGCTTTAACAACTTTAGCAAATAGTTTTTTTTTTGAAACTGTATCGATTATGGTTATTATAAAAAGTCGTTCGTAATGTAGGGGTTCTTTCCCGACAGTCGAATATTTTTGTTCGGTGGCTGAAAGGGTTCTGGAGGCGAAGGCGATAGGATGATCCCTCCCTTCTGAAAGTTGGGAGAACACTGACCCGACTGCTACGTTGCTGGCGTCCGTCGTGAGCATCATGGGCAGATCAAAATTTGGATATTGCAAAATTGGGGCATTCATCAGATGAACTTTTAATTTTTCAAAAGCGTCTTTATAAGTTGCAGGATTGATTTGGTCTTTATTTCTGAGTTGCAATGTTAAAGGTTTTGCTATAGAGGCATAATTATGAATACATTTTCTGTCATACCCAGAAATTACTTGATCTCTTTCTTTGTTTGGGGAAGAGGAAATTGTTTAATAGCTTGAATTTTTTCAGGATTTCTCTTAATACCCTCTGTAGTAAGAATATGACCTAAGAACGGAAGTTCAGTTCGCATAAATTCTGTCTTGTCTAATTGTATTGATAATTTGTGAGTTCTTAATTAAAAAAAAAACGGTTTCCAGATATTTTAGATGGTCTTGGATGTTTTCGGAATAGATTATAATATCATCCATATATACTAGAGTATTAGGGACATTAGCAAGCATAGCATTCATTGCTGTTTGGAAGGTGGAGGGAGCATTACACAGACCAAATGGCATACGAAGGAACTCGTAATGACCGGAATCTGTTGAAAATGCTGTTTTTTCTATAGAATCTGGTTCCATCTCGATCTGATGGAAACCTGAAGCTAAATCAATGGTTGTAAAAATTTTGGAATTGCTAAATTTGTTTAATAAATCATCAATGTTGGACAAAGGGAATTTATCTGGAATAGTTTCTGCGTTTAATTTCCGATAAGCAATGACTATCCGAAATTTCTTAGCACCGCTTGCGTCAGATTTTGTTGGTACTACCCAAATAGGGCTGTTGTAAGGTCCGTTTTTCAATAATTGTTCAATTTCCAAGTTAACATCTTTTTGAAAATGTTGAGGGAATCTATAATTTCTAGTAAATATGGGTTTTTCAGTTTTTAAGCGGATCGAATGTTTTAAAGTCGGTACTTTGCAAAATATCATCTTCGGTTTTGATGATTTCTGGATATTTCATTAGGGTATCGAATAATTTTTCTTTTGTTTTAGCATCTATGTGATCATACCTAATTAATTCGTGGAGTTATTTCTGATGTTTAATTATATTTAATTTATGATTATCTACTATTTTACCATTTCTAATTATAATATTATGTATTTTTAAATCATTTATTTTATTCTTAATTTTAAGTTCTATTTCTACTTCTTCCATGCCTTCTTCACCTAATAATAAATCAAATTTATCACTAACATGGAATATTTTAAACTTAATTAACTTAATTAATAGTTCATGGTCTAGTCTTAAACGCTGCCGGTAGGAGTAGTTACAATGAACTTTTCCGGATAAACTTCGATTCCTTCCGGCAAGGAATTTGGATTAATATAGTTAATTTCAGATCCAGTGTCAATAAGCCAGTTCGTTTCTAAGAACATGGTCTATTATTTGACCATTTTAAGATTTTATCTCTTGTTCTTTGTTAACAATATCATTGTCAACCATAATTCGGTTCTGGATCAGAATTTAGTACGGCAAAATTCTGTTAATATATTCAATAGGATGTTCATTTCTGTACATCCTTATTTGAGAAACTTCATGTTGCAAGTGCGATGTTGTTCGCGAGTCCCTAAAATTATTAATTAAATGCCATATTTTAGGTATTTCTGTATTGAGCCAAAGCATTTGATATATTTTTGTGATTAAATCTGGATAAATCTCTGTGATACGTTGTAAAATGACTACATTGATCCTATCGTGTCCTGAAGTTTTCTTTGTATTTAAGTTTTCAATGCAATGTAAGATTTCGTCTGTTCGAGAGGGCTGTCGTCATTTGTTAGTGGAGGTTTATTAGTCTTTTCGCGTGTTTTCCTATGTTTTTGATTGTCGTTAGAGATGTTGTCTTAATTGATTAGGTTATCAACTATATGTGTGAGTGTATGTTTGAAGTCTGTCGTATAATTGTTGTTATTAATAAGTATAGTCCGTAAAATTTCTTGATTGTTCAACTTGCCTGCTGCGTGTTTATAATCCCAATTTCATGGATTAGCTTCTTCGGTGCAATAAGTTTTCCATGATTCTATTTTGGACTTTTTGATTAGGGCTTGATACCGATGTCTACTTTCCAAATAATTTTGTTTTTGACTTTCTCTCAGGTTAATGTTAGTTTTCGTGTTTTGATAATGTTTCCTCAGTCTGTTGGTTTCTTTTCTCAGTTTAGTTAATTCATCGTTCCACCAGGGTACAGTCCGATGTGTTTTATTTTTTGAGTAGTTTTGCAGGCTCTGGTAATTGATTGGTAGAAATTTTTAATAGTTTTATCTGTGTTGTCTTTGAGAATGACCGAGATAATTTCAGATTCTATTTGTGGTGTGCTTAAGTCTATTCCGGGAATTTTGAACTGTTTTCTGAGTTGGTAGGTTAAGTTTTTCTCAAAGGGTTCCCAATTAACATTTTTCGTATTGTAAAAATTTCTGCTCTGGTTTTGTTTATTGTGTGTATGTTACTCTGCCAAGATATTTCATAATAAATAGAGTTGTGATCCGAAAAGTTACAATCATGGAGTATTTTCCATTTTTTTATTAACCTTGTCATTTTGCTGTTGCAGATTGTCAGGTCAATATTGCTCTTACCTCTTGCACCATCGAATGTAGTCAGGTCAGATGTTTCATTAATTAGATTTAAGTTTTGGGATAAAATAAAATTTTCTAATATTCTTCCCCTGGGATTGATTTGATTGTCGTGCCAGAGAAACGATCTGCTATTAGAGTCTATACCAAAGGTTATGTAATGATTATTGTTACCGTTTGTAACACTTGAAATTTTGACTAGATCATTTTCGATATCCGTGGTTTCATCGAAATAGAAACTAATGAATAAGAGTTTCTCGTGATTTATTATAGTTTCAATCGCACAAAAGTCTGGGTCGCTGAGTTGTGTCAGTAAGATAGCGTCAATGAATCTATTGTTGGTTATTATTGCGGCTCGTGGTTTCGAAACATGTGTTTGATAAATATTTAATTTATGTGAAAAACCTGTAATGCAATTATTTCTAGTATAAGGCTCTTGAATAAGGGCTATGTTTTTGGATTGAATAAAGTGATTTAAGTAGTTCGTACATGTTTTAGAATGATGCGCGTTTATCTGTAGGATTTTTAAGTTCATGTTTGAAAGAAATGTCGTTTGGTAGTCAGTGTTTTGTATAAGTTTGTTGACTTCTTTGATGTACGAGGGACACTTTCTGTCTAATGCCGAATGGTTGGTATCGATTTTTAGTCTTTCTTGTTTGATGTGTTTGTTATAATTAGAGCAGTTTGGGCATTTCCTTTTTTTTTCATTGCAGTCCTTGATTTTATGGTTACCTGTACAGTGTGGGCACATTGTTGGACCCCTGGCATCGCTCCTTCGAGTGATGATATTCGCAACGATTGGTACAACGACGGATTCTGTAGTAGTCTTCGGCCCAGTGCTTGCTATAACCTAGACTTATTCTATTGTGAATTAATTTTTTTCTTGTGGCTCCGTCTGTTTCTATAACAGCGTGTGTCCTATTGTTTCTCCTATTTTTCAGCAGAATATTGGACGAACTGCGTTTCGATCAAAGTTCAACTCACTGTTCTGTTCCACAAGATGATCAACTATATTTTCCATTGTAAGGTCATCGTCTATATCTTTGATATTCAGACTGGGTTTGTTTCTCCTTTTAGCTCTTATTATAAAGTTGTCTTTTTCTTCTAGCTCTTTGTAAATAACTTCGGAATTCTACTTCGGAATTGGTTTCTATGATTCCGAAATCATTTTTGGAGGTTTTTTGTTGATTCCGATTTTTGCTTCTTCTGAGTCTTTCGGCTTTTTAACTGATTTAAATTATGTTTTCAATTCCTCACCATTTTGATTTTTTTTACTTTTTATTATAATATCATAGGTAGATGTAGATGACTTACGTTTTGAACGGGGAACAACGGTTCTTGGCTAAAGTAATAAGTTTCAGAGGTCTGGTTCAGAATATCTGTTGCGTTTAGCATGTGCTCTGTAATTTCACTGATAACCTGAGATAGTTTTTTCTTTAGATCAGTTCGTAGTGTTCTAAATGCGGCTATTTCATTCAATGTTTTAATAACAATTTTTTATTTCCATTACGCTTGACGCCATGTTGACATATGACAATAATCAAATATCTATATTTGAATAAATTCGTATTCACACTTGTAAATAAGAATTTATTTGTATTCGTATTTACAAATGTTGTGATATAAATAAATTTTTATTCATATTCACATTAAAATTATAGATAAAAATAAATTCGTATACGTATTTATTAATATAAATATGCCAAACTCTGATAATGAATAACAATAAAGTAATTGAATGCATATGAGAATGTGCTTAGCAAATGTGTCCTTTGAAATTAGAACTTGTTTTACCTCAGTTGATTGTTTTTGTTGAGGAAAAAGAAAATTTAAGATTTTATAAGTAAAGTATATATCATTTCCAGCTAGTTAAAGTAATTAATAGAAGCATTTTAAACTATATAGACTCAAAAACTGTTCAATTAAAAAAAAAAAAAACAAGTAACATTTCATGAATTATAAAGACATCAAATAACTACTTTAAAATGCGAAAATGGGTACTTGGCGGTTTTTAAACATGATCATACTGCTATCAGCGATGTTTATAACATAAAAAACAATGATAAATTATAAAACTAATAAAATTGGAGTCATATTTTATTAACCTTAAAACGAATGCTTCTTGGTGTGGACTACTTCTATATGTGATATTAACGAACTCGCATCGTGTCCTATTCAGTTAAAAAGGACTTGATTAGCTTTATTTAATACCAACGTTTAATTTAAGAAATAAGACACACCTAAAAGCGCCAACAGTCCACGACCAGAAGTTGCTCTTCCAAAGTTCTACCGAATTAGCAACAACAGAAAAGGAAGTGAATTATGAAAATTAAAAAATCAGATTCCAAAGGAAATAACTAAGCCCAACACTAGAAATAAGAAAACGAGATGGTAGATAACATAACGTGGTACGTGAGATAAAGGACAGTATTTTTTAAATGTTATATTAGTGCTAATTCCCACACCCTAACCATCCCAGGTCCAGTTCCCTAGTCTGCTTGCATCAAGTTATGTCACCCACATGGTTGACACCACACCTATCTTTAAATGACGAAACGTTTTCCAAAGGAAGGGGCTGCAGCCCCCACAGCCCTCCCCCTGGATCCGCCAATGTACACAACATATTTTATATTATACTTCTTATTTTATATTGAATAACATATTTTATATATTAGATTTAATTTAACTTTAAATCTAAGGATAAACTTAAATTACATATTCTATTTATATATCATTTTCATTTATTATTTTTATTCATAATTCAGAATCATAATGGCACCTCCTACTTTAAAAAAGGAATATTTGGAAATGGTCCCCGAATTCCACGGAGACCCAATGTCCTTCACTCGATTCCTTGAAATTTCGGAAAACTTAATCAATAAATTTTATAATCATGAAAATACGTCAGATTTCCAAAATGACTTTTAATTACTTCTATTCGCGCTAAAATAAAAGAAACGCCGCTGATATGGAAATTGCAAATAAATACGTGGGACGACATAAAAAACGCGTTAAAACAGGGGTACACCAAAAAACGCGATGCATTCACTTTTGATATTAATTTTGGGAATAAACAGATAATTTTAGATTTAGTCGATGTCAATCCAGCAAAACCTAAAATCGAGAAACTTTTCGAAAATTCTAAAGCAAGAATTACCGCTCAAATTTCAAAAGCAAATTTTGAGAAGATATAATAAATCTAATTAAAGAATATGTGGACCCTAGAGTTAAAGGTACAAGTACTGAAGTGCGGCTTATGCGCCGTTCACTAAGGTGCCCTTCAAAGTAAGGCCCAATCTCCACTGAAAAGGACCCTTTTGGGGGTTTATTTATCCCTGAAGAGCGAGCGCAGCGAGCGGGAGTCGAAAGCTAGAATCTATCAAAGTCAATCAAGACACTTTTTAACTGAAAAAAAATCTGGTGCGTGCTCGCAACACACAACTTTCACTTACCAACTTACTTAGATTAGAAACTAATGCGTTTTGCTAGTTGCCACTTCTCAAATGAACAGAACGGCTTTAATTATGAACAATGGTCTGTCATTAAAGGCGTACTCCGCATGCGTGGGCTCAACGAGTTTTAAGAGTTGACTGAATATTTTTCTTTTTTTCTCCTCTATATGTTTTCTTTATTTTTATCATATCTCATATTTGGCCATTTATAATTGTTAGGCGTAACGAGAGACAGTTAATTTCTCCATATAAACGAAAATAAAGGTACTTTATAGGGAACAAAAAAGGCCCCTACCCCATTTAAGCCCCCCAGAACATTTTAATAATGATAAAGCTTACCTGATATTAAAGAACACCTAATTTTCATTAAACATGACGAATTTGATGAAAATCGTTAAAGCCGTTTCTGAGAAAATCGGAAAAAAAGTAAGAATTGCAAAAATAGTTAAGATATAAAGTGCCCCCGCCGTTTAAGCGATTTTGATGAAATGCGGACTATCACATCTTTAACATATACATACGTTGTTACATACATTCTTTAACATATAAATACCCAGATTGATCAAAATCGTTAAAGCCGTTTTTGAATAATTAAAAAAACACTTGCAAATGATACAAAATTTATTAAGTAAAGTCCCCCCTCCGGTTAATCAATTTTGATGAAATTTTTACAGTCACATCTCGGGCATATAAATACATCAAATACCCAGTTTGATCAAAATCGTTAAAGCCGTTTTTAAGTAACATCATGGTCACATAACCTCTCAAAACAGGCCACGCCCATCAGCCGCTCTTCAGTACCTTTACCGAGTTAAATACTATTTATATTTTGAAAAGGATTTTTATACACAGTTCTATAAAATATTTCAAACATTTGGAACTAAATTTCGTGAAAAATACTAATAGGCTTATCGATGTCCAAGATCCCAACGAGCAAACGGCTTAGATAAACGATTATCATATTGGAAACAACTAACCATACAGATTCAGATGAAACACTTAATAGATTTAAAAGATTGTACTATTGGTCCAATATGAAAAATCCAATTCCAAATTATATTAATGACTGTGAAATTTGCGCTGTTTCCAAATACAATCGTAATCCTTTAAACCCCCAATTTAACATTACAAAAACTCCGCCTAAGCCGTTCGAAAAAGTTCATATGGATACCACACCTTTGGAAAATAAAAAATATTTAACTTTAATTGACAATTTTTCCAAATTCGCCCATATTTACAACTTAAAAACCGGCGAAGTGACAGAAGTAGAAAAGAAGCTAATTTCGCATTTTCCCCATCACGGTCTTCCTAAACAAATAGTAACCGATAACGGTTATTCTAAAGAATTTAGAAATTCCTTAATCTCAGATCTATTAAAATTACATAAAATTCAATTACATTATACGACTACTCAATCACCCCAATCAAACGGACTCATCGAAAGATTCCCTAGTACATTAATAGAACACGGTTATTAAACAATAGAGATGAATTAAAAAAAGATACATTAGAGAAAAAAATTAAATATGCTTTTCTTGCGTACAACAATACTATCAATTCCATCACGCAACTAAAGCCATTCGAAATAATATCCGGACATTTAGACGTAGATTCACCCATTTCAATAGACCTCAATAACCAAATTAGAAACGATTATGTTACAAAGCATAAAGAAAGAGTAAAAATTTTGCACAATCAAATAAATCATCGGAATCAAGAAGCAAAAGAAAAATATATATCTCGGTTAAACAAAAATCGCGAACCATTAACGGAAAATATACCCAACGAAGTTTTTGTTGTTAACAAACAGAAACAATCCAAATTAAAAAATAAATTCAAAAAGGAAAAAAATTAAAGAGTTAAATACGAGTAATAAAACTGCCGTAATCGATAAAAAACAGTACAACAACTAGGGAGAAAATCCACGTTAAAAATATTAAGAGACCGCGTAAAAAACCTCGTCCAAGCAAGATTCCAACAAAGAATCCGCTGTACAAGTACTGAAGTAAAGCTTATGCGACGTTCACTAAGGCCCGATCTCCACTGAAAAGGACCCTTTTTAGGTTTACTTATCTCTGAAGAGCGAGCGGGAGTCGAAAGCTATAATCTATTAAAGCCAATCAAGGCACTTTTTAACTGAAAAAAAGGTGACGGGAGTTCGATAACACCACGGTCACATAACCTCTCAAAACAGGCCACGCCCATCAGCCGCTCTTCAGCAACTTTATTAACCGTACCTTTACCGAATCAGCAAGCTGGACCTAGTAATCGTTCTTAGTAATGATAACACCATAGCTTGCTTGCACCGGCATATCACGTCGTAACTCGAATCTTCTGTACGTCCATTTTAATGCTAGAATAATTAACTCGTGATTTAAGTAATTATTTTTTTTTAAATATAAATAATGATACAATTATAACTAATAAGTTCAGGGAATATGAACTCATATTAGTTCAAAAGATGGCAAGTAAATGCCAAAAATATATTTTTTTTAATATAAATAATGATACAATTATAACTAATAAGTTCAAGGAATATGAACTCATATTAGTTCAAAAGATAGCAAGTAAATGCCAAAAATATATTTTTTTTAATATAAATAATGATACAATTATAACTAATAAGTTCAAGGAATATGAAGTCATATTAGTTTAAAAAATGACAAGTAAATGCCCAAACTATATTTTTTTAAATATAAATATTAAGTAAAGAGTTCAGAGAATACGAACTTTTATTAGTTCAAAGGATGGCATATAAGCCCAACTATAACAAATACTTTATGTAATAAAAAAAAAATAATAACAATTATATATAATTTTTCTAAATAATTAAAATTTGTATATTTTATATCTTCTTTTATACTTTAAGAATTGATATGTTAGATTTTAATAAGATATATTTTTTTCTTTCTTTTCGATTATAATCCTTATAATTTAATTTTAGGTTAGCGTCAACTCACACCGGAGCGACGATAGAAATAAAAAATGTTACTTCTAACCTCGGCATCGTACCCATCGATTTAGGGCACGCTAAATTGCAAATATCTCAACACACTATAATACACTTCTTAGATTTAGGACCACTGTTTGCAGAATATCTTTTCGTAAATTGGCAGTTCGAAAGATCTATTTAAATAATTCACATTTTAACAATTCTATATTAAATGAACTAAAAGAGTACTTTGATGTAATAAACAGTACAAGATTTATCATCGGTTAAAACATAAATAATATTAAATTACATGATATCAGCAATAATAGAGTTGAAAGAGCCCTAATAAATTTTCTAGGCACTTTGATAAAAACCATAATCGGAAATTTGGATAATAACGACGGAAAACATTTTTCCAATTTAATAAAATCTTTAAAAGAAAATCCAATCTTCGATTCCAAAGAAAGTTAAGACCAAATTGTTGATCAACTACACAACCAATATTCCGTAAACAATTATTTAATTTCGCAATTTAATAGAACTATTAAAAATATACAAGAAAACACGCTGCATATTGTACAAAAAATTAATCATATAGGAACTTCAGTTAACTTGCTAACAATTAAAGAATTTATTTATTTGTTTTTTTTTCTCTACCCTGCAGGGTCATTGGCAACATCTGTATTTTAGACTTTGTTGTAGTACTAAGTTAGTTTTAAATATTGTATTGTTTTTTTTACTGTTGTTTCATCGTCTTTAAGATTTTCTTTTAAAGATGGTCTCAATTATAATTTTTTCCTTAGCTTTTCATAGGCTTTGCAATTCTGTAGAAGGTGCTCTACTGTTATTTCTACTTTGCATAATTTGCATGTAGGGGGTTCGAGACCTTCTAGCAAGTATGCATGGGAGAACATACAGTGGCCTATTCTTAGTCGGCAAAGGGCAGTTTCCTCTCTCCGCGATTTTCTGTTGGAGGTGGTCCATTCTATCGGGTTCTTCTTTATGTCGTTTAGTTTTGATTCTTTTTGGTTCCATTTGGTCTGCCATATTTTATGGATTTCAAGTTTTGATGTTTTCAATAGGTCATCTAGAGGAATTTTATTTATGACTGTGACATCGTTGGCATCTGGAATTCGCGCTTGACGTGCTGCTTGATCTGCTAGTTCATTTCCTGTGATTCCGCAGTGTGAGGGGGACCATATGAAAATAACATCCGTTCCTTTCTCCCTGTTTCTTATTTCTGATATCAAAGCAGATTTGGGCTTAGTATTTTCTATGGCCAGTAATGCGCTCATTGAGTCTGATACTACCGCCCACTTCCCGACATCACATAACTCAATATTTACGAGTGCTTCCTTTATTGCTAACGCCTCCCCAGTGAATATGGAGCATATGTTTGGTAATTTATATAATTTCCGGCCATTTGGGCGAATTATGAAAGAGCTATCTAATAATTAAAGAATTATTAGATCACATTCAAATCATTTTCACTTTAATTTCTGATTATATTTCAATATATATATCTGATAATTCAACCATTTCTGATATAGAAACCTGTTTAACCTTCTGTAAATTAAATATTCTACATCCATCAATAATTAGTACAAAAACATTGTTCAAAGAGTTAAAAAAAATAGCTCCATATTACAACAATAAATTTTTATACCCATTTCAATTTAAGTCTATCCTTGATATTGAACGCACAATATCTTTAGAATGTACTTTGCATGAAAAAGAAATCATTTATACCTTATCACTTCCAATTTTTTGAGAAACTTTTTACAATCTGTATAATTTATACCCAATCCTATCTATTTTAAAGGATGAAATCATAATAGTAATTCCAAGGTTCAAATATCTCTTGATCACCATTGTATAAAAAGAAACAGCAACAGTAGAATCCCGTCCTGGGAACCTCTCTCCCAGCATCCTACCACGCGCTAGGCGTGTTCCCACGAATGTTAGCACTTCTAAACCTTTATATACCCCAGAAAATATTATTCCTTGTTTCCAGTTGTAGCTGTAGCCCGTCTCTATGCCAGTTGTCTTTCTGATTTTGTAAATTTATGTTTTGATGTAAAATAAATCTTTTTAAAAAAATATTTACATTTCTATATAATCTAACTTATATACAGGGTGTCCCACGAATGTTGTGTCAGGCTTTGGAATTTCAAGGCGAAAATCAGGGATCTTATATTGTGTCATATTAGTTATCTTTTGAAGATATTCAACCCTTCCAGAATTTCTCCAGTATTGCTGGAATGGCTCCAGTACAGGAAATTTCACCATAAGTGACTGGTTTTTATGACGGATTCTGATGGTGAGTCGAATTCTAAAACTGTTTTGTATCGGTTACTTTTTCAATCAGATGCACCCTTACATCGATAACAGGCTGATTATTAAACATTTTAAAATTTTATATCTAATAGTTTTTTATTTAAAAAAAAAAATAAACATATGATATAACACATGTAAATGTCAGATGTTTCTTTCAAATATTTGTTCCATCTGTATTTCTTGGTTATAAGATTATTAGTTTGTCAGTATTTGTAAATGTAAATTGGTCAATACAAAAATATGGCTCATTTTGTAAGTCAGTATGACATGCTCATGGGATTAGGACGATGTGACGGAAACTTTAGAGCAGCTGCAAGGCTATATGCAAAGCGTTATCCACGGCGGCACCATCCCAAGTACCAAGAATTCTCACGCATTGCTGACAGGATAAAAAGAACAGGTACAATTAAGCCTTACAGTAAATATTGTCACCGTGTCCCTCTAGTTTTGAATAATGCTAATACAGATGTAGTATTAGCTTTAGTTGAAGAGAATCCGCAGATCAGTGTAAGGGATATTATTAGGGAAACTGACATATCCCGAAGTTCGGTACAGAGGCTTTTAAAAGATAAAAAATTCAGACCTTATCATTTTTCAGTGCACCAAGCATTGTCCGAAAGTGACTTGGACCAGCGATTGAGGTTTTGCCATTGGGCACATACAATTATAGCTGAAAATCCTAATTTCTTTTCTAATGTGCTTTGGACAGATGAAGCTACCTTTTGTAGCACTGGCTTAATGAACATGCACAACGCACATTATTGGTCCAGAGAAAATCCTCACTGGATGTTACAACGTGACCAGCAACAAAGGTGGAAAGTGAACGTCTGGTGCGGCATTATAGGGGACCAGATCATTGGATCACATTTCTTCGAAACATCATTAAATTCCATCAGCTATTCGAAGTTCATTGAACAAGATCTTCCGATTTTACTGGAAGAGGTGTCGCATGAAAAATGTATGGTGATGTGGTTCCAACAGGATGGGTGTCCGGCTCACGATTCCATTAAAGCTAGGAACGTTATAAATCACATGTTTTCCAATAGATGCATTGGAAGGGGTCTGCATATTAATTGGCCAGCAAGATCTCCGGACTTAACAATTTTAGATTATTTCTTTTGGGAAAGATTGAAAGATCTCGTCTACACGAATAGACCGTCGACAGTAGAAGAAATGAGGGCAGAAATACAAAATGCGATTCTCTCCATTCCACCAGAAGAAATACAGCAAGCTCAGCGAGACTTCTGTTCTAGACTTTTCTTATGTATAAATGAAGAAGGCCGTCACTTTGAACACATAAAATAGTATTTTTATGTTAATAAACAAATATTTGTTAATAATATTATTAACCGAATTGCATTTTCAAATAATGTAATATTTACTTAATTAATAAAATTCAATTTCCTTCAGAATCCATAATTAACTTGTCATCTAACAAACCAGTAGTTCCAGGGTTCCTTTCAAATAAGAGGATTAGGGTGTTATCGATATAAGGGTGCATCTGATTGAAAAAGTAACCGATACAAAACAGTTTTAGAATTAGACTCACCATCAGAATCCGTCGTAAAAACCAGTCACTTATGGTGAAATTTCCAGTACTGGAGCCATTCCAGCAATTCTGGAGAAATTCTGGAAGGGTTGAATATCTTCAAAAGGTAACTAATATGACGCAATATAAGATCCCTGATTTTCGCCTTGAAATTCCAAAGACTCTGGGTTTTATTGGCCTGACACAACATTCGTGGGACACCCTGTATATAAATATATATATATATATATATATATATATATATATATATATATATATATATATACTGCCTGAAATAAGAATATTAATAACATATTTTACTTGGAGTACATTTTTAAATAAGATTTTAAAATGCGTCTGTTGTATAAAATTCATTTAATGTCTAATAACAGAAATATACTCACAGTTTCATAATACCAGGGGCCCCAACTTGTGAGTTGAAGTCTCTGTCTACTCGAAATATAAGAAAAAACATAATCTAGATATTTGTATATTATATTTAGACAAATGTACAGATTTAAAGGCTGAGGTAACAAAGAATAAATCACATGAAACTTTTTCTGATGATGAAATAGAAATAGACTGCAAGTTCATGGGGAAAGCAGAACATTGCAAACAAAAAAAAATGGAATAATTTAAGTCAATCTCTTGTAAGTTTTCTTATGTTATTATTAAGACAACTTAATAATTAAGTCCTTTTTCATTTATTTTTTTATTTTTCAAAAAGTTCCCCTGAACATTAAATTGCTTTCAGTTTTAGTTATCTTGCGATTTAGTGGTAAAATAAAATATATAGAATACGAGCAGACCCGACCACGCGTTGCTGTGGCTGAGTGGCTATAATGCATTGAATTAATTATAGCCTATTCTTTTTAATGCAGTCAAATCAAGATTCACTGATAAAGATAAAAGCGTTTCAGCTAATCTAAAAACCAACGGGATTTAAAATAGTACATTAGCCCTAATTTAAAGTTGTTTAAAATTTTTATTGTAGAATTGAAAAAGAACTAATAACCAATATAATTGGAGTAAGGCTTAGTACAATAACAATAGGCAGCGAAAATGTACCGAATTAATCTTTTGCCATAATCCATATTAATTAAATTCAGAAAAAGAAAAAAAAAAAACCTTTGAAAAGTTCTCATCCCAAGCGAAAAAACCATATGTTCTTACAGAACTATTGGGTTGATGCAAAATTAATGCAGGTTTCCTCTATTGCGATATCTTAATTCCAATTGTGTAAACTAAGCAAATCCTAACATTGATCATTATTATACTAAAACAAACCTTATCTAATACCCTCTCTTTCACCATGAATTTGATCAGTAAAATCGTTTTGTTCAGTGTGTTAAAAGGTCTTAAATCGAAAATGTCGAAGTACGATTTTCGTCAAATTTATTTTTACGAATTTAAATTAGGGCGCAGCGCTGCGCAAACGGCTCGTAATATTAACGAAGTGTGGGGTCAGGGGGCTATTAACGCGTGCACGGTGCAGCGTTGGTTCCAGAAGTTTCGCAGTGGAGATTTCGACCTCGAAGACAAGGAAGGTCGGGGCCGTCATTTTGCTCTTGACAACGACCAGCTGAGGTCAATAGTGGAAGAAGACCCAACCAAAATCACCCGAGAAATAGTGGTAGAACTCGGCGTGAACCAATCCACAGTTGTACGCCACTTGGAAGCAATTGGTAAGGTAAAAAAGTTGGCCAAGTGGGTGCCACACCAATTAAACGACCACCAAAAAAATCGCCGCTTTGAAATCTGTTCCATGCTTGTGACACGCAATAAAATGATCCATTTCTCGATCGCATTGTGACGTGCGATGAAAAAAGGATCTTATACGACAACAGAAGACGTTGTAGCCAATGGCTGGGCAAAGATGAACAACCAAAACCTTTCCCGAAGCCCAACCTGCACCCAAAAAAAGTTATGGTCACAGTTTGGTGGTATATAGTACAGTGGTATACAGGTATGCTACAGTAGTGTTATCCACTACAGCTTTCTCAATCGAGGTGAGACTATAACTGCTGACAAGTACTGTCAAGAAATTGACAACATGAATCAAAAATTACAACGTCTTTGCCCAGCATTGATGAATCGGAAGGGACCTATCCTTCTCCATGATAACGCCAGACCACACGTCGCACAACCAACGCTACGACGACTGCACGAGTTGGGCTACGAAGTTCTCCCACACCCACCTTATTCACCTGACCTCTCTCCTACAGACTTCCACTTTTTCAGGCATCTGGATAACTTTTTGAGGGAGAATTCTTTTCGTGACTTAATTGAGTCCAGGGATTCAGATTTTTTTTTCTGGTGGAATAAGAAAGCTTGTTGAACGTTGGCAAAAGTGCATTGATTCAGATGGAAATTATTTTGATTAAATATATATAGTTACCTCGCGCGGGTCTCATTACCGCGTATGGGGAGCGTCCCACGGGTGGCGGATGTGGGGATGGTCGGTGGAAATTCCTAGGAAGTTCCTCCCGGCTATAGTATACTATTATAATTACTACACAACGGGAAATTCCTCACTATTTTTCTATCGTTTTTGTTTATTTATTTTCCTAAGGTGCATACATAAATCCTAATTTCATTATTAGTCGATTTTTGTAAAAATATCGTGGAGGAGAATCGATAGTAGGGATGTTTATGGCTCGCAGAAAATTAAAAATTAATTTTCAAATTTCCGTCTCTTATCCCTTTC
Organism: Aelia acuminata; assembly: GCA_911387785.2. Taxonomy (NCBI): domain Eukaryota; kingdom Metazoa; phylum Arthropoda; class Insecta; order Hemiptera; family Pentatomidae; genus Aelia; species Aelia acuminata. Next base: position 146,846,765 of record OU426980.1, read on the forward strand.
CAGAAACCGACAACGATTAGTTTTCCACCTTCATTTAGAAATCTATTATAGAACTAAAATTTGAAAAGTAAAATCTAATTATTAAGGATTATCTTATAACGTATGTATGCTTTCACACCTTAAACTGCTGAAGTAATTTGAGCATCACGTATTTTCTACGCATTTACTCTCTAAAGAAAAATTACATTTATTATTGCTAAATAGAAGTTATTTTTTTATTTGTGATAATACGGCAATGGAAACTAAAGGGAGAAAATGGCAAGGGAGAATAAAGAGATCTGTTTGAGAGGTGATAAAAAAAAAAAACGAAATTGGGAAAATGCAAACAATTAATTTTCGTTTCTTATCTATAAGTTTACTAAATGATTAGATTATTAAACAATTCAGTGCTTTATTTTATTTTTTGCTAAAGTAGGTAGGTATTTAATGGAATATAATTTTTTACATTCCGTTACTTTTATGTAAAACAGGGTTTGCATTATGTGAGTGAGAGATCGAGAAAGGAAGCAGTGGTGGGGGTTGGGTGTGGTATCTCCCAAAATGATCCCATTACTCCCCCTTGAAGCTAGTTGGTTGGGTGCAGCATCCCCCCCCCCCCCAAATTGATCCCTTTACTCTCCATAGACGCTTTTGTCGGAACGTGGGTACCTAATTTAAAAGTATGAATGATAGATATAGAATGCAAGGCCTCAAAGTCTCGTATAATTTCAATAATTCACTTAATCATGCAGATTACGTGCCGAATTTTCGCCTATTCCTTGCATTCTATATCTATAATCCAATAGTCTCTTCCTAAAAACTTGTTTACTATAGTATGAATGATGGATTTTTCATGCATGTTTAAATTTTACGACGGTGTAAACTAAATATTGTTCTTTCAGAAGTTCTCTGCTTTCCATCGATACAATAAATAACGATAAAAAACATTTTCCTTTGCTATTTAAGCCCCATCAGACCATTTTAAAGATGATAAAACCTACCTGATATTAAAGAATACTTGCTTCTCATTAAGCATTACGAGTTTAATCAAAACCGTTTTTGAGAAAACCGAAATGAGACAAAATTTATCAGATAAAGTTCTGTTAAATTTTAATGAAATTTACGCTGTCGCATCCCGGGCATGTACATACATCAAATACCTAATTTCAGGTTGGTACGGTTTATCGTTTTTGAGCTAGGCTGTTTATACACACACTCACACCTAGACCATTTCGTGGGAATTGGTTATTTGAACTCATAGGACCCCAAAATGTGTATTTCCGTTTAAAACCGGAAGCCTTAATTTTTCACGATCGTAATACTTTCCCTTCCTATAAATTTCATACATAGGTAAATGAAAGTACACAATTATTATTGCTAAAACGAAGTACAAATACCCAGTTTTTGCAAAATACTCTGGAGCATATTATCAAAGTAACAAAGGAGGTGATTTTACCGATATCGTGCTCTACTAACAAGTTTTTCCGCTAATAAATGATTTAGTTTGTGGTTCTGCCCTTTATAGTAGAGCCTGGGCATGCACCAAAAAAAGACTCCCGACCCGAGGATCGATCTATAGCTTGTATAGCAGAATAATTAATTGACTGATCCTGCTGGATTCACACCCCTGCAAAATAGGAACTTTGCTTTATTTTCTCAGCTACCCCTCCCCATCATATCCCTTCTAAAATCAACTGTAAAATATGTTTATTTGAAATTATTAATATGTGAGTATATATTATTTACGTAGTATTTTTTATTTACATAGTGGTGGACGTTTCTTATAATTTTAGAATCGAATAACCTAACCTGCTTATATGTTTCATTTTTATCATATTTATTTATAATATTTAATATCTAATTTATTTAGAATTAATATATTATATATAATTAAGCTTTAATGTTCACAAATTATTTATATTTGTTTTGTATAAATTACTGTTATAAAATTGACTAATACACTGTACATTTAGGTGATGAATATTGACACAGAGTCCGAAACGTCCACCACTATGTAAAAATAAAAATAAACGAAATTTGAGGTTATAGCAGGATATACTCACATTTTAATAATTTCAAGAAAAGAAAAAGTCTACCAAGATAATATGTTTATTTGTTTCCATGTTAAGAATGGAAGAGAGGATATTGTGCCAAAACAAAGTGCATTTGAAAAGATGAAGGCAGAGCGTGATTATTATTGCAAAGAATACCACTTGCTCCATGAAAGGATTTTTCAATTGTACACAGAAGTATGTTTGCTTTTATTGTCTTTAACATTATTATGTATGTTTATTTTACTTAAAGTGACATACTTTTTTCCTAAAACATGTGCCTTAATGTTTTTTAATGGCAACTCTTAATTTTGTTCTTTTTTTGGAATAGAAGCATAATTTATACAGGCAGGTTGATGAGAAAAGCATATTAAACGAAAATATTATGCGAAATTATATTAACTAGGAGTAGATTCATTGAACCTCATTATCACGTGGTGTGGTTAGAGTATTCAGTATAGAGATTATCAGAAGGCCGCAATAATTTTTCATATTCGTGCTGCGCTGAAATCTCGCTTAACAAAAGCGAGGGAAAGAGAAATTAAGAAAAGATAAGGCTTACCTATTACAAAGCGGGGGTAGGAGTCTGTGACTTTATCATAGGGCGTAGGATCTAGAAGAAGGCCTCTTACCATAGAGGGAGATAAGGGATCCGCATCCATATCACAGAATGTTGGATTGTTGTAAAAAGGGAAGGGGAAAAGAAAAATATTTACAATAAAAAAAGAGTTCCATTAATCAAAGAAAAAAAAATACAAGAACAGGTACTGCGCGAGAGACGATCGAGAGAGCGAGAAAGAGGACAGAGCAGCTTGACCAGCTGTATTTTTCGGGGTGGCCAGGACACTTATGTTTATACCACTGTCCCAACCACTCAGCCAGTGGTGAGGAGGGCTCACAGAGTATAGAATTATAATAATAATTAATTCTATCTGAGAGGGCATTACTACACAGTTGGAATGAGACATCGATGTCGATGTTTCTAAAAAATCGATGTTTTAGTCAAAACATTAATCCTGCAGCCTAGTTTTTAAGCATAGCACTAACTAAAGGTAAGCTTGAAAGGGATGAATACAAAAGACGTGACAAGGGTGATAACCAACAACCAATCTGGTTTCGGTTTCGGTTGGTGAATGGTTTCGGAATCTAGGCGTACCTGAACCTTTCTTCAATTTTCATTTCGCCACAGTACGAAGTGGCGGGCTTAATCGGGGATTAAACAAGAGTTGTCTATTTTTTTGTTTCAGTTTGTAAAGTAAGATGGTAATTATTGTAAAGATGCCTTTAACGGGTACCCTTTGAAAATATTTTTCTAAAATCTCTAAAACATTAGACGAGTGCAATATTTGCCTCAATTTTAAAATTATTGGTTTCATGACAATTAAACTTGAATAAATAAAGGCTAAAATTTTAAGATTTTGATATAAACAAAGATGGTTTTAACATCGATGTTTTGACATACGAGTATACAAAGATGTTATTAACACCGATGTTTTCACAAAAGAAAACATGGTTTTAACATGGATGATTATAATTAATCAAAGGTGGTTTCAACATCGATATTTTGACAAAATAGGTTATACAAATTAAAAGAGATTTATTGAAACATTGATGTTTTGACATAAATAAATATTTTTTTAATATCGATGTTTCGACAAGACAAAGATGTTTTGACAAAAAATAAAGATGGTCTTAACATTTCTGTTCGACATAAACCAAAATATTTTTTACATAGATGGTTTGACAAAACAAAATTACTATGTTCAGAAAAAAAAAGATATTTTACCATCGATATTATGACAAAAACAATGATTTTTTTTTTAGATCGACATTTAAAAAAAAAAAAAAAAAAAAAACCAGATACATATATATTTTTTAACATCGATGTTTTGACCAAAACAGATATGTTTAACATCAATAATTTTTCAAAAACATAGATAAGTTTAACATCGATGATTTGATAAAAACAAAGATATTGTTAATATAATGTTTTGGAGATATCTACATTTATGTTGCATCGCAACTATACAGTATTTTACAGTATATTCATACCATTCCTATATACATTTTAGGAAATAATATTTTTCATTTTAAAATAATTATTAAAAAATTTATAAATAAAAAATATAATTATAATTATTTAAAATAACATGTATCTCAATAATACATAATCTTCTGGCAAATTTTCTCGTTTTTGTTAAGTGGGAAATATTGATCTCATGTCGAAAAACATCGATGTTCACTCACGATTCCCGGGAAGCTCATAATAACATTTTTATTATATTTTCAAGTGAATACCCTCCGATATTATTACACACTTCATAGTTATTTAATTAATAATCATTTACCAATAATTCATAAAATACCAACGTTTTCGGATATTTACTAAGTAATAATTTATCCATAATAATTAACATGTAGCACTAATCAAATTTAATTTTAATAACTCGATATAATAAACGAACATAAAAAAGGTTAGCGTACCACCGGGCCTGGCAGGCCTCCACTTCATCAGACACAAATTGTTTGTATTATTATTATTATTATTATTAGCATTTTGCTATATAAAACTTTTCTAACCAAACTTTAAAAATATCAAACAAAATTGAGAGTGGCTACATAACTACGTTGTTATTTATTTACTCACTATACTGATTAATCAAACAGACAATGGATACTCGGTAAAAAATTGCGTTCTGTTTATTATGACGCCCAAAAGATGCCTTTTACTTGGAATGGGACTCTGAATTAGATGTACAAACTTACTCAAAATTACATTCAACATGTCTGTACAACTATTTGGTTTTACTCCTATGAACTGAAACCAAAAAGTTTGATTGTTTTGAATAGATTTTTGTATCACTCATAATAATTAATTAATGTTGAGATATGTGGTAAATATTTTTTAAGCTAGTATCATCGAATAAAGTCCTATTGAAATTACTTATCATTACTAGAGAAGAATTATTACTTACCTCTTCCCTAACCTTGAGAGAAAGATCATGGGCTATGGAATAACCAGACTTGAGTTGTTGAAAAAATTAATCTTAACAAATACATTGTAATACATGATTTTTTTTTTTTTTTTTTTTTTTACATGCATTAGGAAAATCTTTTAATAGATATGATTTTACGTTACAGAACTGTTCACTCACTGAAAAAGAAAAAACTCTCTGCTTTGAAAACAATAAGAATTTTCAGAGGGACCGTCTCAGATTCATCATCCATGTATGTAATGTTTGCTAACACTATTTTTTTAAAAACAAAAAAAAATTAAGGAAAATGAATGTGGAAATCCTATGATTCAAATTAGGTACCTGAACAGCATGTACAAAACAAAGTGACTAAAATGCTTTTCCCGCTGCTCTGCGCATGCGCTAGCCCTAATTACAACATAGTACGATCGCTCTGTAAAAAGGTTCTATTTTAGTAGTGAAATAGTGAAGTGCCTGTTAAAAAAACAGTCTACATAGTTATATTAACTACCAAGCTCAGTGATTAACATAAATAATGTGAGTAATCACTTGTTTATTACAATTAAAGTGAATACTATAAACAACTGAGTGGTTAGTGAGTAGGTAGGACAGCTATAATCTCTTCAGTAGCCGTTAGGCTTCTGACGGGAGTAGGTCTATGTCACTCAATTTTCTGTAAACTTACGTAATTATTAAAGTAAGTCGTGGTGTTATTTTTCTTTACTTTAACGTTATAAATTAATCATCCCTTTCATCAGTGGTGTGAAATGCGATATTTCCTCATGGTAATGTCGAGTAAAGGAAAAAAAAAACAACAAAAAGATCAGGGAGCTTGGACACAACCAAGATTTCGCCTATCAAACAAAAGCCAAGGCGATCGAAAAGAAACACACCATCAGCCTCAGCTGCGAGCTCGATGGCCGATCAAGTACAACCTCAGCCAGGTACGTCACAACAAAATATGACCGAGGAATCGCCCTTTTTCACTCCCAACCCTTATCAGCCTTTATCAATTACTCAAGCTGAAGCCATGGAAGCAGCACCCACCCACAGGAAAGTCAAGCCCCCCCCCCCCTATATTTATAAGGAATATAAGAAATTTCCAGATGTTATGCAAACAATTAAATAAAGTAGTGGGTTCAGGAAACTACTTATGTCAAAGTAGAACAAATGACACCAAGTTAGTACCCGACACTCCCGATACTTACAAAAAATAGTGAAATATCTGACTGTTACCAAGGCAGATTTCCATTCTTATCGATTTCGCCACGAGAGGGCTTTCAGAATAGTGATTAGAGGACCCATCGGCGCCTACAGAAACAATCAAAGAAGAATTATTGGCCAAGGGCTTTCAGGTTCGCCAAATTCTTCAAGTGTACAAAGAACAGATAGAAGAATCAGGAGATAAGAGAAAAATAACATTACCCTTATTCTTCGTAGACTTGGAACAAACCCCTGGAGTAGAGGATATTTTCAGTATAAATCGAATTTATTATACAAGAGTTCGTGTCGAAAAGCCGTACCCTAAACGGGATATTGTACAATGCCACAACTGCCAAGCTTATGGCCATACGAGGCACTATTGCCACCACCTACCTAGGTGCGTCAAGTGCGGAGACTCCCACAGAACCGAAGAATGCAAAAAGCCGAGGGAAATTCCAGCGGTATGTGCTTTATGTCATCAAGGACACCCAAGAAACTGCAAGGGATGCCAAACCTATAAGGTGCTAAAATCAAGGCTGCGGACAGCACCGAGGCTAGAAGAGACATCTAGACCACCAAGACCACCCAGGCAACCATCTAGGACTGTGGACACCCACGTGAGCTACGCACAGATGCTGGGAGAGGCTGAGCAGTCTACAAAATCTCAGGCCCTGCCACAACCACAACCTCATCCTCCCCAAACCTAACCACCCTTCACTCAAAAGTCCGGTCCCCACCAAATTTCCTATATTCCTCCACCCAGTAATTCCAATGACATTACCAGCCTCCTGACATCATTCCTCTCCGAGTTCAGATCCCTTGTCACCCCACCCATCACCTTACTTACAAATGTATCAATCGAATCCCTATCCATTCTTCTCTGGAACGAGAATGGTGTTTGAAACCACACTAACGAACTTACTGCATTACTAAATGAAAAAAATATTGACATAATCCTAATAACAGAAACCCGACTAACTAGTAAACAAATATTCAACATACCTCAATACCAAATCTACCGCAGACACCACCATGATGGAACAGCTCATGCCGGCACTGCTGTCTTGATCCACCAATCTCTTTCCCACCACGTAATTCCCCTACCTGTCCACGGTTTCCTGCAGACTTCTGCTGTCTTAATCAAAACTTTATCTTTCCCATTAACTATTGCCGCAGCATATTCCCCGCCTAAACTATCCATTTCCGAATCCCAACTCACATCCTTTCTAAATTCCTTAGGAAATAATTTCCTTTTAGGAGGAGACCTGGATACCAAACATAAGCAAGGGGGAGCCAGAACGACCAATTCCCGAGGGCGCACCTTACTATCTGCTATTAACACCCATCATAGCAACATCCTTTATCCAGACACCCACACATACTGGCCAATCGCAGTCCCAATCTCCTTGATTTTTTCATCCACAAAGGTCTGGGCCACTAAATTATTCAATTTTGAGGCTCGATGACCTTTCCTCAGACCACATTCCCCCATTACTTACCCTTTCAACATCACCGATTCCAAAGCTGTCCCCACCCTCATTCCTTAGGGGTCCAGCTAACTGGAACCTCTTCAGAGAAATCCTAAATGATAAAATAGACCTCAGAGTGCCCCTAAAAACTCCTCAAGACCTAGACGATGCCGTAAACTCCTTTAACACCCTGGTTCTAACAAGCAATCTGATCTGCATCCTCACCTTCTTCTCAATCGAAATACCCTAAGAAGTTTTTCCTACCCCAGGACCTCATTAACCGCATCCATGCCAAGCGACGCGTCTTATAAATGTATTAATCACCAAACTTGATAAAAATGATAAGGTAATCTATTATGCTTTTCGCTTCCCTTCCATCCGCCTCAAAAGTAATTTTACGAATCATAGTCAATGCCCCATATTATGTCACAAACAAAACCTTACATCACGACCTCAACATTCCATTTGTCCTAGACATTATCCCACCAGATTCTCAAAATATCACCAGAACTTTTCCTATTATCCTAATCCTTCAGCTCAATCCCTATCATGCCCCAACCATCCCTACAATCCTCCCAGAAGTTTGAAACGACAGTGGCCAAGAGATCTATTGTATCTCCAATACTATTGGAGTCCTGGCAATGACCAGCCTCTTCACATATGTCCGGCATGATTGAAGCTGAGTGCTTACACCTAGTCTCCACTGGTTTTTAATTACAGTGACGCGGCTGGGAGAGAAGCACTGGGTTCTCCCAGAGTCCTGCTTTGCCTTCCATAAGTGGGCTGCAAAAAGCACGAGTCGGAGTTTCCTAGGCTGAATTTATGTATTGTAAATAGGTATGAACGTGTGTTCTTTAATTTTTCTGATGGTTATTTTATTTTTTTCTTTCCCATTTCTAGGTTTATATTATATTTATTATTATTACTTTTTTCTTTTTTATGTACATTTGTATATATTTATTGAGTTAATGTGTCCTTACAGCTCTAATATTAATACCCTTGATTGTGGCAGAATGTATTAATTCTTTCAATAAAAAAAAAAAAAATAATAAAAAAAAATAAAATGCTTTTCGTGACCAAACGGATGGTCTAATAAAAATAACGCGGTACTACTTCTGAAGAGTGGTTCATGGGCGTGGCCTATTTTGAGAGGTTATGTGACGTGATAGTGTCGCACTCTCATCGCGTCTTTTTCCATTAAAAAGGGCTTTGACGAACTTTATTAGAGACTAGATTTTGACTCCCGCTCGCTACGCTCGCTCTTCAGAGATAACTAGTGTAGATCGGGCCTTACTTAACGGCACATGAGCTACCGTTCAGAAGTTCTTCTAACGTTTCTAATGTTAATTTAATAAATAATTTTTTTTTAATGAATGTCCCTTTCATAGTAGTGGTAAAATAGCTAAGTATTCCAAAACTAGACTTTAATTGAATTTGCAGGAAAAAAACCCTTCAGTATTTGCTGCATTTATAATTGAAATAGCATAAAATTATACATAAATCGATGTCCACTTACCATGATTCAAATTCATAAGGTGGATGAGAACAATTACTTTTAATATATAAGAATTTATAATGGCGCCCTTCATACCCCGCCTTTTGTCTCATAATAAAATAATATATTTAGTGAATATATTCCATAAAATTGTTACAATTACTGTAATTGTTCAGAGGATTGGAAAGCTGCTAAAATGTCAAAGGACAGCCAATAATATACAGCAAAGGGTAGCTGAAATGGCTATGGCCCACCAAAGAGAAAGAGGTTTTCTTATGCTAAGGTGTGAAAGGGTTGAACAAAAAATACAAGAAATCAAAAAATATTATCAAAATCATTCATCAAACAAGAGTGACTTAATTTCTGAAAATAACTGTTTGCAGTAAGTGAATAAAACTACACAAAATTTACTTTACAGTGATATCAATTGTAATTTTTATTGCTGGACCAATAAAGATAATGTAATGTATTTGAAATGAAAGAAATCATTTTACAATACTTTTTAGTCATTTTTATTTATTTATTTATTTTTTCATTATCCATAGGATTTAAGAAATGCATGCATAGATATACTTTTTTTTAAATTTAGCTACTGTATATTATAAATCTGTTGTGCAACTCTTGGCAACCGAATTTTTTAATTTTTTTTAATGAGATAAATATTTATGTTTTCCTCTTTTAATTAATTATTAAGTTCTTACATATTTTGTATATATCTATTTTTATCACTAGTAGGGTAATTTTTCCAGAAAGGGCGAATCTGAAGTTCTGAGGGAGTTCTGGAAATTGAAAATATCGAATAAACGTCCCAAAAATAGTCAGGATGCTCTTTACATAGCACTGATTGAACCCCAATGTAAGATTTAAAAGGCCAGGGTGCATTAATTAATCATAAGTAAAAATAGAAAACTCGAATGCGGGAAAAGACACCTTAACCTTATTGCTTCCAATTAAAAAGCCACTAATTAAGGTTATAAAACGACATTACTCATTAATAATTATTGTAATTAAATTTTCCGAACAAAAGCAAATATGATTAAGGAACTATGGCAAGAATTTCATCATAAGGCACATCGCAGTTTGAACAAGCATGTCTGTAATTTAGTCATACAGTCATTATGTCCTTTCCTCGACTATTGAGGTGGCGATTAATATTGAGAGCGGAAGATAGAGACCAGATCTTTTATGACCAACCAGTTTTTCTCTTCATCCCAAACCCGTAAAATCTAGAATATTGTGTGAGCTATCGAATTCTCGGGGAAAACAATACCCTATTTCTAAAAATTCGAAAACCGCTTTCTCTGACAATAAAAAAAATGGTGCACTTAAAAATAAGCGTAAATCACCGAACCCTATTTGAATTTTCTTGTGATGGAGACAGCATGCATGTAAATCGAATACGAGCAGAGGATACAAAATGATACCTCACCAACGTTTTTTTTTTTTAAACCGAACTCAAATTCATATTTTTCATATATATCCACTTTATTGTAAAATTTAAACCATTTTCCTTTATGAATATTCTTTCCAGGGAAGAGCGTGCTGCCGACAACTAGGTCCTTAGAAGCAGCGAAGTTAATAAGCAATAAAGAAATAAATGGTAATAAAAATATATTATTTTAAGCTCATTGGCAATGGACCTTTAGACAAGCGAAATCAGCGGTTTTTCTCACTATGCGCCCACATATTGGTTATCAAATTATAAACATTCAATCTTTTGCCTTTAATTAATTTAAGATTTGATTTAGTTGAATGTTGTTTACCTTTTTCATTTGTGGTTTAGGGAATGTCTTTTAAAAAAGGATGAAGCACTAAGAACCGCTATATCAACACAGCAAAAGATCCAAGTTAAGCTAAATGATGCTGTTGGAAATCTTGTAGCAATGTCAAGAGAAAATGATTACTTGAAGGTAAGTTTTGATTAAGAAATTTGCCAGTTATTTGATATAAGATTTATTTACCTGAGACACTTATGTAAATATGTCACACAAGGATGGATGTCATAAATAGAATGTTTTGTATTTTTTCCTTGAAAAAGAAGTAATATAAGCACAGAATAGAATTGCAAAATAAGAACATATCAGTAAAATTATGGAATTAAAAGTGAAGAACATTTAAAGTTTTTAGGTGGACTACTGCACAGAAAAGTAAATTAAAAAAAAACGTTAATACACAATGATTACATTAATTGAACATATTAATAAATTAATAACATAAAATCTGTTCAGTGCACTCTGAACAAATCATATGAACTAAGAGACTAATTTAGCGCCACCTAGTGGCCAATCAAGTCAAACTGTGACTTCAAATTGTGACCCCCCCTGGGTGAACAGTGTATAGTGATCCACCACTTAAGCTTCTTCATTTTTCTTTATTTTCACTTAACAATGTCCGGCTAAGGACTCAGTAAGGGGACCCGGGGAGCCGGGATGGCAGGCAGAGAAGCAGGCGGCACATAATGAACTTCAAATATGAGCAAGGCAAATGTTCATTTTATTTCTTATGTTGTTTTTTCATTATTTAGCAGAAACTGTATTACCAATAGAAAAATAAAACTGTTGTTTTCTTTCATTATATCAAAATTATGTTGATCACTGAAATTTCCCACTTTACATACAAACTACTAATGAGTGAGGGCATACTCCCCCCGACCAGGGAATTGGGAATGCTCGAACTCAACATATGGTGACCCCGACGTGATGTCAACACTTATTTAAACAGAATATTAACAAAAAAGTTCAGTGATCAACACAGTATGCAACAGGTCCTGTGACCTTTACTCAATGCCAGTTTTTTCATGTTGGTCAAGTCAACTGGCCATTCAACTAAAAATAAAATTTTATTTACTGAATAACAGCAGCTAAATTGATTTATTAAATGTCAAGACATTTAACTAATAAATGTCCAATTGCTTGAAGTGAAACAGCTAATTCTCAGGATCTCTGTATAATTTTAATAATTTTTACACCTACTTGTATTTGTTTTCACTCTCAATCGAAATCATTTTCTTTTATTTTATTTTTTGTAATTTATTGAAACAGTTTTCTAAAAGAACAAACGCTAAATTTATTGTTTATTTTTAAAATGAGATCTGAAATGTGTTCATAGTTAAAAAGCTGAATTGATAAAATCATTCATTTTATGGAATTATAAATATTAAGTACATTTATTACAATTATCTGTATCATCTAAGGCCAAGTCAAAACATTTCAGTAAATAACCTTAATTTTACCTTTTTTTGTTTTGCTTTTCTGGCCGCAATATTTTACTATCACTGTTATTTAAATTTTATTTAAATGTTGTACTTACATTTCAATTACTTATACTTTGGAAGTATAATTACATTTGTTTAGTTACTTTTATTTCTTTTGCATCAAATTTAAATTTTATACTTACATTGCAATGAATATGCTTTGAAAGCATAATTACATATACTTCGAATTCATTTTGTTCAGTTACTTTTATTTCTTTTGTATCAAATTTAACTGTTATACTTACATTTTAATTATATATACTTTGAAAGTGTAATTACATATACTTTGAATTAATTTTGTTTAGTTACTTTTATTTCTTTTGTATCAAATTGTAGGAAAATGATTTTCTAAAACAAGGTATTGACATTGCAAAAATATTTATTGATCACTTTGTTACAATTAAATAGTGCAGCTGATTAACTGTAAACGTTCACCTTAAACAACTTCTTGATAAAAACTAATAACTTTTTGAGCAAAAGAATGAACTCAGTTCTTAGCTTAAAACATTGAATCATTTGAAACAGTACACAATTCATTAAACATTGATAACCAATCAATCTAAACTCATTTAATGTAAAATTTGTTTCACTAAATCAATAAACTAAGAACAATTATCATCAATTAAACACTATTTGCCTCAAGCCCACACATACAGTTAAAAGTGATCCATGAGGGAGCAGCGCGCTTAGAAGTAGGTTTCACTGCTGTTTACTACCGCCATAGAGGTTCCAGCATAAGCGCTAGGAGATCGATTCTTCAAACTTCAAAGTTGCACAATAGATTCATTTCATCACAAGTAACTAATGTTAGGTTATCATAACCATTACCATTTCATTTTACTATTTTGTCTATAACATTATCAATATATCATTATATCAATATCTCTATCAATATATCAATAGATCATTTCTTTCAGGTGCACACACTGCGTCATACATTGACCGTGCTCACTAATAATTTTATTTCAAATTTTCATTAACAATTTTCGCCATCGATTGGCACTAGTTAATGAGCACACTTAGTCAAACATTGACCACGCTCATTACACACTAATCATTTTCGCCATCAATCGGCGCTATAAATATTACAGCTGTTATTTACTGTTTAGCTCTTTTGTTTTTCAGTTCTTATTGCAGCATACATTTACTTTGTTTTTATTGAACAGGATGATCTATTTGCAGTCCTCTATTCATCATCCGCTCATTTCTCATGGCGGTTTCTATTTTTACAAGATCACTGTCTTAACCAATTGAACTTTTGCTGAACTTGCTTTGTTTGTTTATTTGATTTTCTTTTTCTCGTTGGTATTTCTTATACTAGTCCACCCTCATTTATTGTTGTCGCCCTGTCCTCTTTTCTGCCAATCTTGCCACCCTAGTCCCTTACTAATCTTCATGATGCCACGATCAGTTGTTGATTTTAATCAATATATTAAATCCCTGGAGCGTAAACTACGCGCTCTACGCCGCAACATATTGGGCACTTCAGAAGCTGGACGCAATGCCATCGTTGACCCAAACCAGAGACTTCTCTTTGAAGCAACGTTGGAGTCTGCCCACACTGATTGGCTAGAATTCAAGAGATATTATGATGACCTCGCCGACTCTTATCTCGAGCAAGGTCGAGAAGAAGCATTTCCCAATGAACAGTGGGACGCCATCTATGACGAACTCTTGAAGGAAATCCGAACATCCAAGAGTTACCTCATGCAACTTCAAAGGTCAGACAAGGAGGAGAAACCCCCTCAAAACGACTTGACTCAATTACTAGGCAGTCTTAGCACGAATGCCACTAACAGCAAAGCACACCTGCCAAAAATACAAATCCCAGAATTTTCTGGTGATTTGTGGAAGTGGACTCATTTCCGGGACACATTTATGTCACTGGTCCATGACGTCGATGGACTCACAAATGTGGAAAAATTCCATTATTTGCTGGGCGCCCTTAAGGGAGAAGCAGCCTCTTTGGTCTCCAGATTTCCCGTAGAAGATCGATCTTACATCCTTGCATGGGAAAAGCTTGTTTCCACCTACGATGATCCAAGGGTTTTGGCCACCGTATTTGTCCAACGCATTTTAGACATGAGTGTGAAAGACATCACAGATGAACGGCGACGTTATGAGCGGTTTTTATCTGGAGTTGCGGACAGCGTCGACGCCTTCAAGGGACTACGCCTGACGGACCCTGCTGAGTTCCTGCTCGCTTCGCTGGCCCTGCGCACGCTCGACGGTGTAACCCGGAGGAACTTTGAGCTATCCCGCAATGGGGATCAGCAGTTTCCAACGTGCGAAGAAGTTATCGGATTCGTCCGAAAGCGCCTCACCGCCTTGAAACTATCAAAGGACATCGAAACCGGCCCCAACTTTCAAACTCATAACAAGGGAAGAAATTCTTCAGGATACAAGGGTCCAAATTTGAATCAAAGAAAATACCAATCGGCATCCTTTCATATGACCGACGTAGTTGCAGGTCGCCTTACTCACAATCAACAGAAGCAGAGCTACAAACGCAACCAGTCTCCCGCTACAGTATGTCATTCCTACCCCACCACAAAAAGCTGCTTTCTATGCAAGGGAAGACATTTATTAGGCTACTGTCCCAAATTTGTCGCTATGCAACCAGCACAACGCCAGGAGTTCATACGCGCGTGGAAAGGTTGTGTAAATTGCCTCCGTGAAGACCACAAAGTAAAGGAATGCCCTTCAAAGTGGGACTGCCGGTTTTGTAATCAAAGGCACCACAGCCTGATTCATCACACGGATGGGAAAAACAATCTCGCCGTTGACCAGACGACGAGTGGTTCGCATCAAGATTCTGCTTTCAGCGAAAATGGACCAAAGGCTTTCATCGGTTTTGGCTGCTCTCCTCACCAAGAGGGTACACAACCCGGAGTTATACTTCTGGGCACAGTTAAAGCTCTCGTGCAGAACGTTCGAGGCCATTTTCTGCCGTGCCGAGCACTATTGGATTGTGGTAGTCAACGGAGCTTCATATCCAAGAAACTATCCCTCCAGTTGGGTACAACCATCAGCCCTTGTTCAGGAACTATTACTGGACTAGGCGGCGATTCCATAACGCCTCCCATGGGATCAATGTCTGTCATCATCACTCCACATCCATCGGCCGAACAACACAACGCCCAATGTCTAGTGGTTGATAAAATATCTTCCAACTTGCCAAGCTCCGCCATTAACAATGTAGACCTTCGTCCTCTTCAACAACAGTGGTTAGCTGATGACGAATTCTTTGTTCCAAAGCAGGTAGACCTACTCTTAGGATGTGACCTATACCCTCGACTCATTACTGGGGCTCCTTACCCTTCGGGTATAGACGATATTCACCTCCTTCCAAGTGTGTTCGGATTGGTTGTTATCGGAAGATTGGGAAATCAAGATCTTACTCAAGTTCATAGTTCCTTCTTCACCGAATATCACTGCTCCATTAAAAGGCAGCAACAAGAATCTTGGGAAATTGAGGAACCACAAGTTACGATAAAGTCCTCCCCGCAGGACGCATATTGCGAGGAGCAATTTTCTAAAAATCACTTTAGGACTTCCGAAGGACGTTATTGTGCCCAACTCCCTTTGACCGATAAATCATGCTCCCTCGGTAACAACCGAGAAACTGCCTCTAAGCGACTTTTCGCTCTTGAGTGCAAAATGACCAAAGATCCTCATCTATCACAGCATTATAGAGGATTTAGGGAAGAACACGCCCTGCTGAGCTACCTGTCATCTTCGAGTGGACCTTCTTCTTACATCATTCCACATCACCTAGTCCGGCAGCAAGGTCCAGCTGTGCCAAAATTAAGAGTCATATTCAACGCCTCGTGCCCTTCGACGTCAAAAAGGCCTGTGGGCCGCATTGTCAAAGTCTATCCTGGTAAAGATGGATTGGTGCGAGATGCGACTCCTCAGGGCACGAATCTCATAAGAGCGACTAGCTCTTTGATATCACATTTTAAGCATTCCTTTTCTCCTCCAGGAGAAAGTCAATCACCCTAGGAGTTGTTTTATTATTTTTATCTAAAAGAGGTTTTTCAATTTTATTTGATAATTGGAAGTATTTTTTTTTTTCTTTCTGTCCATTTTTTTTTTTTTTTCTCAATAGCTTTCCTTTTTCTTTGTTTTCATCCTTTAATGTTTTTTCTCCGAAAGAGATGCATTTATTTTGCTTTCTTTACTCCAAACAAGAGTTTTTTCATTATCATCATTACAAGTGTCTCACCAACACAGCATACAGAGATTACAACGCCCACAGCACCTCCTAAACAACAGCTCTACTCAAAAGCAAAACTGAGGTTATTTTATTTATTTATATTTTTCTTTCTCTATTATGCTGTTAAATTTGAACTTTACAAATTTAAGGTGGGCGGTATGTTCAGTGCACTCTGAACAAATCATATGAACTAAGAGCCTAATTTAGCGCCACCTAGTGGCCAATCAAGTCAAACTGTGACTTCAAATTGTGACCCTCCCTGGGTGAACAGTGTATAGTGATCCACCACTTAAGCTTCTACATTTTTCTTCATTTTCACTTAACAATGTCCGGCTAAGGACTCAGTAAGGGGACCCGGGGAGCCGGGATGGCAGGCAGAGAAGCAGGCGGCACATAATGAACTTCAAATATGAGCAAGGCAAATGTTCATTTTATTTCTTATGTTGTTTTTTCATTATTCAGCAGAAACTGTATTACCAATAGAAAAATAAAACTGTTGTTTTCTTTCATTATATCAAAATTATGTTGATCACTGAAATTTCCCACTTTACATACAAACTACTAATGAGTGAGGGCATACTCCCCCCGACCAGGGAATTGGGAATGCTCGAACTCAACAAAATCCATAGCAGGAGTATAGTGGGAATCTCACCCACAGAACATTATAACGCTATACAAAAATGTTTTTGACTATTGCTGTATTATATACAACCAAACTAAATCTTATCTCATCAATAAATTAAATACAGCCCAGAATACTACCATTAGAATGTGCTTGGATGCTTTTAAAACATCTCATGCAGGCACCAGCTGGAGAGATGCCATTAAATAAACGAAGGTCATGGCTATTTAAAAAATTCATTCATTAAGTTTACTCAGACGATAATCATCTTATAGGCAAAGTCATTAGAAACGGAAACGATTTTTGTCCCGAATCAGCTGACATCATAAAGGAGCTACTACAGCCTCTTCTTAAATCGGGAATCATTTCTGCAGAACCTCTGGAATGTACTATCCTTTCTCCTAAATCTTATCCTCTCTAAGAGCTTATCCTTAGCCTAAGTTAAATCAATAGCAGTTCTAATTTAATCGGGAGAAACGCTTGGACTCACCGTACTACTTAAAATTAGTTCTACTTAATATAGAATTATACCCAAACTACCTCCAACTATATTTAAATGTACCAACAAAAAAAAAAAAAAAAAAAAAAAAACTCATCTCTATAGCCACTTTTGATCCCCGAAAAAATCTACAATATTCTTTTTCATTACCATTCAAATTCAGCACCGAACTCTGCCAACTTAATGCGTCATGTACACCGAAAAAACATAAGCCAACCACAAAATAGTCATTCTCACAGACTCAGCAGCTGCATGCAAAGTTCAGTTCATCTTAACTATTCTAAAACATATATTTTCTTCAAAATCGTCTCTCTGCTTAGTAAAGTAAAAAATAATAATTCTTTCCAATGGGTTCCGGGGCATGTGGAATTATCAGGAAACGAGAAGGCATATACATATATTATATACCTTATGATGTTACATTTTATTGTATGGCTAACTCCATTTGTAAAGAGTTCATCCCTAAAGACGAATAAAATCATTTCATTACATCATAAGGTAACATTTATTATTTTTAGGAATCCAAAATGTTTATTTTTAATATTTTTTTACTTTAAAATTTTTATAATAAAAATTATGATTTTTTTTTTTGCCGCAAAAAACGGAAAAAAAAATTCTAATAGAACAAATATATTTATGGTTAAAAACCTTCAAAGTAATATTAAGCTCTTTTGAAAATTTGAAGGAAAGTAAAAAAAAAATGTTTGATTGACCATTTACCTACAATCCAAAATAAAAACTCCATTTTTTTACCATGTTAATACATAAAACATTAATATTAATACCTATTTTCACTATTTCTTTTAATAGTGATGAGTCTAAAATCATTCTATTAATGATTGGTGAAAAATGGATTGTGTATGTTGATTATTTGGTTTTATATGGCTTTAGAGATTCCAATGAGATGAATGATATGTTTATGTTTTTTTTTAGGATAAGATGAAGCAAAGAGAAGATTATATAAAACAAATGGAGAAAAAATTAGCTTTCATGTCAAACTCTATTAAGACACTCTCTGAATTAAAACAAAAAGCTGAAACTGAAGTTAATAGGTTAGTTTATTTTACTTTACAAAGTGCATCCCTGCCTATATTTAAATTTTTACGGCTGGGCTTATCCCTCACAGAGTGCTATTTGGAATTTCTCATATTTATTTTTACTAATCATATCAGTTTTCTTGGAACATTGATTCTTTTAGGATCTTGCACAGATTATTTCTTCCAAATAAATTATATACTGACTTTTAAAAGAGATGCCATCTGGTCTGCATATATTCAGTTTCCTTTTTGTATAAATCTTTATTTTTCTCTTTGCAGTCTCTTATCTGTTGCATTTACTCCACTAATATGTGAATTTAACGCTATCCCCAGAGGTCCTCATTACATAATCAGAGTACATAACCACTGGCTAATTTTTAAGGGCCAGCAGGAGCGGTGGTGTATAATAATAATTGTAATGGTCTCGCGGAATTAATCGATGCGCTTCGGAAAAACTTAGCGGATAACAGATCGGTGTCGGATTTAATCGCGGAAGTAGCTATTATGAAGTCCAATAATCGTGAACATCCAATAGAATTTTTAAATAAATTAGATGAAAAAAAGAACTGTAATAGTTACCAAAAATAAATTAAACGAAGTAAGCGGACACAATTAATTAAGCAATTAGATGTAACACTTGTCCGAACTTTTATAAACGGTGTGCATCCGACATTAGGATCCCACTTACAAGTTTTACAAATAAAAAGTCTAAATGACGCATGGTCAAAATTAATAAATGATTGTTGCATTATACATCACAATTAAAACACGGTAGCACAATTTAAACAATGAATAAAATGGAAATTCCTAAATTCAGACCAAATTTTAAACCTAACTTTGATCAACCAACCTCTGAACAACCTCTGAGATTCCAACAACCTTTCTTTCAAGAACAGCCTAAGCCGTTTCAACATTTTAATAAATTTAACCAATATAGACCTCAATTTTCATAATTTAACCAACGACCTCAGTTTCAACATAATTCTTCGAAACACAATTCCCAAAATACGGTTTAAATGAAAAGTATACAGCCCCCACGTCAACAACACTTTCCAAAATGGAATTCCCAAAACAAGGTATCGATGAAAACGAGACCAACAAGGCCTTTCATTTCTCCATATGAAGTAACGTATTTAGACTCAAACTCACAACAACTTTACAAACAGCCCCCAACTCATGACTTCCAAAAATTGCAAGATCAAATCAATTCCTTAGCAGAATCTGTTAATAAATTAACTGGTGTATAAATTAATTAATAATGGGTGTCCAGAAAGAGTATTCCGGTTTTTGTTACTGTGAAATGATAAGAGGTTTTTTGGCCCAAGAACTTCAAGAGTTTAAAGGATATAACTCTAGAACATGGTTTCAGCAAGACGGGGCCACTTGCCATACTTCAGACTTATCAATTGCTACAGTAAACGAATTATTCCAAAACAAAGTGATTTCTTGTAGAGACACCATTAGCTGGCCTCCCAGGAGTCCCGATCTCAGTCCTCTTGACTTCTTTCTGTGGGAATACCTGAAAAGTAGGGTATACGAAAAGAAATCGACGAATCTAACGCAATTGAAGCAAAATATCAGAACAGAAATGACGGAAATCTCAGGAACAGGAATGTGTCAACGCATTTTTAGAAATCTGCGTTTGAGATTCGAGGAGTGCCAGCAGCGTTATGGTGGACACCTAGATTGTTTTTTCTAAATAAAATTCCAGTTTATTGTGTTAAAATAAAACGTAAACATCCTACTTGATATTCTATATTTGAGATTTTATTCAACTTTCAAACCCCGAATACTCTTTTTGGACACCCTGTAGATCACTCCCTTCCTTTCGAAATAAAAGAAATAGAAAATGGCTTATATACACGGGCTCTTTAAAAAATTACATCAACCCCGAAACAATAACATCCGATTGGCCCCGATATGAGCATTTTTGCATTAAAACACCAGTTGGTGAAACCGAAGGTGTTTATGATGTACGCAGCTTCAGAGGGGCGGATTGTGACTTAGACCATTTTTTGGTAAGGATAAAGTACAAACAAAAAATAGCAACGAGGAGACATGGTGCATCTCAGAAAATGACACTGCAAAATTTAGAGAAACTAAAAATTCCGGAAGTCGCAAAGCGTTTTGAAGAAAGTGTGACGAAATAATTCCAGGAACACCAGGAACAAGACACAACAATTGAGAGAAAGTGGGAAAAGATAAAGCACACACTAAGAAAGGTTGCAGAAAATGTGATAGGACCAAAACCCACTAGATTAAAGAATGCATGGTATGATGAAGAATGCGAAAATGCAGTGCGAGAAAGAAATGAAGCAAGAAAGAAGATGCTACTCCGGAGAACGAGAAGAACTGGGGAGGAGTATAATCAGAAGAGAAGGACAGTTAGATCTTTGTGCAGAAAGAAAAAGAGGCTATGAGAAACCAGAAATTGGAAGCAGTAAAAGAAAACTTCTCGGCCAAGGAATCGAGAAAGTTCTTCATGGGGGTGAGAAATTTCAAAGATAGATTCAAACCCCAATAGAAATGTATAAAGATAAGGAGGGAAACATCATTGGAGACAGAGCAGCAGTGCTTGAGAGATGGGCAGATCACTTTCAGGAACTCCTCAACGCCCTGAGGAACACAGATACAGCTATGCCGGGACCAACTCAGAGACATGCCCAAGAAGATGCAGACGATGTCCTCCCACCAGAGAAAGAAGAGATAGCTGAAATAATTCAGACACTCCATAACAATAAGGCACCGGGATCCAAGGAGAACTGCTAAAGTATGGAGGGACTGCAGTGATTCATCAAATGTACGATCTGATCTTTGAAATATGGATAAATGAAGAAATGCCCAAGGAATGGAGTACGGCATTGCTATTCCCCATATATAAAAAAGTTATAGGCTTGCATGCAAAAACTATAGAGGCATTGCTCTACTTAATGCTGCCTATAAGGTTGCAATCCACAATAGAGTACTCGTGTGGATAGAAAGATTGGTTGGAGAGTACCAAAATGGTTTCCGACCTGGGAGGTCTAAAACGGACCATATATTCTCTCTGAGGATATTGCTAGAAAAATCATATAAATTTGACATCGAACTGCATAATTTATTTATGGCCTTCAAAGAGGCCTATGATAAAGTCGATAGAGGAGAACTAATAAGGAATCTTCAAAGCTTGGGCCAATGAAACTTGTGTTTCAATAAAACAAAGTGTTGGGTTAGTCTCCACCAACATCACATACCCTGGGAATTCGATGTCTCGAATGGCCTCAGGCAAGGGGACCCACTGTCACCTGCATTATTTAACCTTGGTTTAGAAGTGGCAGTAAGAGCCATTAGGACAAACCCAGGTAGAACAATTATGAATAGACTCACACAGCAAATGGCCTATGCAGACGATGTAGTCATGACAGGAAGAACACTAGCATCGATGGCTGGCGCCTATGAGGAACTTCAGGAAGCTTCCAAGAAACTCGGTCTACAGATTAATGAACAAAAGACCAATTATCTGAGATCTTCGCGAAAGGCAGATCACTGTGAGGGGCAAAAGGTGAAATATGGGGACAAAGCTTTCAATAGGTCGACAAATTTAAATACTTAGGATCTGTGGTCACAGATAAAAACGACATAAAAGAAGAAATAAAGGCGAGAATGGCTTCAGGTAGTATGTGTTTGTTTGCACTCCAAAGATTGCTTCGTTCCCGATAAGATAAATATATACTGCACAACCGTTAGGCCAACTGTGACTTACTGCAGCGAGGTGTGGGTTTTGACCAAAGAATACGAACAAATCATAAGGATTTGGGAAAGAAAGGCTCTCCGAATGATATTTGGACCGGTATGTGAGTCAGGGCAGTGGCGACCAAGGAAAAATAAGGAGTTGATGGACCTTTAAGGTGAACCCGATATAGTTGTGCTCATCAAGACGGCAAGAATAAGATGGCTTGTTGATAATAAGATTACTTTGAAACCAGGATTTGGTATTATAAGTGTCCCTATTAGGTCAATTCCCAATAGTTCATCAGGAATTATAAAACCGGTAAACATTGATAATAAAATATTTATAGACGGAAGTCTAATAAAAATAGAAAATAACAAAGCTAAATGCTTAGCCTCTGCCACAGAGTTGATGACTATTTGTCCTCAACCTATGGACATAGATGAAGTAGAATCTTTTTATTCAGCGAATCCAGTGACCAATTGTCCCACGGATCCGACCGAAATAATAAAAGAAATTCCTAATTTATTACGAACTAATCTCATGAACTTGAGAAGAGAGAGAATCTCATGAACATGAGAAAAAAATAAAATAGTAAATTTAGTCTCTCAGTACCCAGAAATAATTAAAAGAAATCAGGACATGTTAAGTAGTACAAATTTATTGAAACACAAAATAAATGGCAAAGATAAACTGCCAGTGTATACTAGAAATTATCGTTATCCGGGATGTTTTAGAAAAGACGTCCAGATAGAGATCGATAAACTATTAGAAAATAAATTATCCCTCCTAGTAATTCTCCCTATAATTCCCCGATTTGGGTGGTTTCCAAAAAAAATGGATGCCTCAGGCAAAAGGAAAATTCGATTGGTTATAGACTATCGAAAACTCAATGAAAAAACTATTGAAGACAAGTTCCCATTACCTAACGCGGAGGACTTGTTTGGAAAAATAGGTAGAGCAACATATTTCTCTACTATAGATCTGGCCTCGGTTTTTCATAAAGTCGAGATGGACCCGGATTCAGTGCCAAAAACGACTTTTAGGACTGAAGATGGCCATTATGAGTTTTTGAGAATGCCATTCGGCCTGAAAAATGCTCCCCCGACATTCCAAAGGGCGGTGAATATCATGTTTGCCAAAATGCCCAACGTCCTTGTTTACTTGGATGACATAATATTTTCCGATAATCTTGAAGAGCACCAAAATCATCTTAAAAGTGTTTTTGAAAAGCTGAAAGAACTGAATCTAAAGATTCAGCTTGATAAAACGGAGTTCTTCAAAAGGGAACTTCTGTATTTAGGCCATATAATTTCCTATAAAGAAATTCAACCCAACCCAGCAAAATTAGAAGCAATTAGAAATTTTCCATTGCCTAAAAATCAAAAAGAAATTAAACAATTTCTTGGTTTAATTGGTTATTACCGAAAAATGATTAAGAATTACGCCAAAATAGCCAAACCTTTAACTATAAATTTAAAGAAAGATGCTAAGATTGATTTAAAAAACGATGAATATAAAAAATGCTTTTGAAACGTTGAAAAAATTATTGCAAAACAAACTCATCCTACAACTCCCCGATTTTTCAAAACAGTTTATATTAACAACTAATGCTTCTAAATTTGCATTAGGATCAGTCCTATCTCCAAATTTTGATGGAAAAGATCTACCCATTGCCTTTGCTTCAAGAACTTTTAATAAGCATGAAGAAAATTAAGCACAATAGAAAAAGAACTGCTTGCAATATGGGCATGCAAATATTTCCGATCCTACTTGTATGGCAGAAAATTCCTTATTCAAACCGATCACAAACCTCTTCAATGGCTTCACAGTCTTAAAGAACCAAATTCAAAATTATTAAGATGGAAGTGTCTTTTATCCGATTTCGAATTTGATATAAAATATGTATCCGGTAAAACTAATTTTGTTGCGGATTCTCTCTCCCGAATTCAGTTGTGTAACGCAATAGAAAATGAAATTAATCCGCAAGTTCTCGATGAGTTTATTCGAAATTAGGCCACCAACGAGAACGAAATACCCGATAACGATAACGATAGTATTATGACAGTTCATTCACAAGAAATTTCAAATGATCAGGTTGTAATTTGTGATGAAAATAAAATTATAAATGTGGAACAAATTCAAATATTACTCTAGATAGGTAATAGAGAACCGTATGTTCAAAAAAAACTTTAATAAAAACCGTTTAACATTTTTCTTCCAAAACCCTAATGATTTGATTGAAATGAAAACTTATTGCATTCAATTTTTAAAACCCAAAATAACATATGGTATATTTTGCAAAAGAAACGGGATATTAGGAAGTAAATATAAATCAATGCTCATAAATTTCATTAATATAATTACTAATGACTTTCATAGTATAAAATTAAAACAATACGGTAAATTTAATTTAGATATTGTTAATGAAGCGGAACTAAAAGAAATTATTTCAAATTATCACATAGGAAAAACCTATCATAGAGGTATCACTGAATCATATGAGCACATTCCCAGAAGGTATTTCTGGTCTGTTATGTTCAGAGATATTAACGATTCTATTAACACGTTAGGTGTGACGGCGTATTTTAGGGGTATCCTGAATTAGACGGTATCGGTCCCCGGGGTCCGACTGCTTGCATGAGCCACAGGCGATATCGGACGTCGGGGCCCGATGGGAATACTTTGACGAAAGCGTTATCTTTTGATTAAAAGGGAATTAAATGAGCGTCTCAAGGGCATTATCTCCTGGTAAGGACTGGAACTAGACATAATAGCCGCAGGATAGGCCGAAACATGATTTACGCCTATTTATCGAAAATCGGACCTCGGAGTCCGATTCTAAAAAACAACAGAATTTCAGCTGTTAGCAATATTTTCTGCACTAACATGCAATAATCTCATTAAAAATCGACTAAATTGAGTATTTGAAGTGTTCGGACTTTCGAACATTTTCATGTGAAAATCGGTAGTTAAGAAGGGAATGTAAGGCATCGGACCCAGGGGACCGATGCCGCACCTAACGTGTTAATAGTCAAATATGAGAGAAACCCGATCAGAGTCGAGTATAAATTAGTTCCAACTCCGGATAGACTACTCGAAAATTTAGCTCGACGTTTTTCACCATGATAATCACAAATTTTTAACTTTAATAGACTCTTTTTCGAAGAAATTAATTGCTTACCCTCTTAAAAATCTAAACCAAAAAGAAATACAGGAAATTTTAAGCAACTACCTCGCTTTTTTTCCCATTGTACGAAGTCGACCCATATTTAGTTACCCCAGGTCATTCTGATTCTCAAGGTCTTTTAAAGAGGTCACATTCTACTCTCATTGAACTCCTTAACGCAATACAACTAGAGCATAAAAATATATCCTTAGATCATAGCCTGAAACTTGCCCTTATTGCATATAACAACTCAATTAATTCAAATTTAAAGATCACTCCCATGGAAATAACTTTTGGCACTTTCAAAAATCCGTATTCGAATGAGTTTAAGGAAACATTAATAACGGAAGAAGTGGCAAATAATTATTTTCGAGACTTAGAAATAATTCACAAAGTTTTTAAAGATAAAATTGAAAAAGAAAAACAAAAGCGACGAAAACCGTGAACCTAAACAAACCTCCAATTCCAGCCGAACCTTATCTTAAAATAACTTATAATAAAAAACATAAGCCGAAATATTTTAAAACTAAATATAACCCAATCAATCAAATGATCACCTATAATTAAGGAAAAGTTAAAAAATATTCCAAATTCATCCAAATAGAATGAAACGCCCGAGAAAACAAAATAAAAATTCGTCTATTCCAGATCACAGTGAATTGCCTCCTTGTAATAACGATGTGGCTAATACCAGTAACGCTCTACAAGATGACAGACCTAAGTAAAACCGCCAAAGTTACCCCAATTAAAATTCAGGACTTTTGTGATTACAAACTTTTACACATACATGCACAATTTAAATATAAGATTGTTACAAAATGAATTAAATTCAATTGCAAAAACAGTTAATAGGATATGTCAGTAAAAATCAGATCAAAAGTAAAAATCTAAATAACATCTGAATCAACCTTGACATCTGAAAACGCCTTGATCTGAATCAACGTAGAATTACACTTGGCATAATAAATGGGCTAGGCTCAGCAATTTCCTGACTCAATGGACGAAGATGACAGAACGACCATATTTTAAGTAAAGTCCAATCAAATGAGTACACCTTAGAACACAAAGTAGAAAAACAAATGTCAATAAATAAAAATTAATTAATGATTTCAATTACGATATTAAAATTATTCAAAATAATAATGAGAAGATAAAATACTCTTTCCAGAACGTTTCAAATCGAATAGAAACCAGTGACATAGAAATAAATCAACAATATTCATTTTTACTAAATAATCTCATGCTGCCCTATAATAAAATTAATGATATAGACACCAGCCTTGAATTCTGTAAACTTAATATTATACACTCAAGCATTCTGTCCCTTGTAGAACATGAAGAAGTTGTAAATAACGCCAAAATAAAACTTATATCTGAAGTACCTGAAATTTTATGGAAACTAGGCAAAGTACACTGTTCCCTTCATAGTGATTATATCTCATATTTTGTCCAACTCCCTTTATCCTCTCCTACCTATGAAACTTTCTTCCTTTTATCTGATCCCGTAATAAAAGAGAATGAATTTATAACAGCTCATGTCCATCCCTCATTGGTATTACGATATCAAGAATTATTTACAGGAGATTGTTCTTTAATTAATGAAAATTACTATTGTATAAATATATAAAAAATAGAAAACCAATGTATTAGTGAATTGTTAGACGATAGGGAATTGAATAATTGTAAATCTTTAGTAATTAGTGACCCTAAACCTTTTGCAAAGTATATCCCCTTAGCAAATAAGTATCGTATATTTAATACTGATAATTTAGTCTTAAGTACTAACAATAGCAATATGACTATACATCCTAGGTTAACAATAAAGTAAAAAGTTATTGTATTTAGACAGATCAGAATCCCTCATAAATGTTCCTCAACCTTACACCTATTGGGAAAGCAAAATTGTATTACCCTCAGAAATACCTTATGGAGGCCAGGGAATTCAGCAGAATTTCGAGGTTAGGATTTTTATCACAAAGTAAAACAAAATGGGTTTTCTTAAAAATTATGCACCTAGGTTTCCTCCTGCAAAATTTAGCCATGTGACCACGTTTTAGACAACAAAAACACACTTTATTGTTCACCATTATTTTTTTCTTTTATCTAAGGATAGACTTTGGGCTGTAATGCAATCCTAAGGCTTGTGATTACCTCCACAGAATATACACCGTTTATCATTAGATGGAGAAACAAGTGATGTAGCTATACACGCATACTGTAGGTATACGTGGCTGTGATTTTTCCGTAGGAGCAGAAATTTTGCTTACCTTTCTCTTGTCGGCCTCGCCTGATGAAGATAGTTTTATTCCTTCCATAGCTAAACTTACCTTTCGATCACCTTCTACTTCGGTTCTCAAAAAATTCATGAGCTTATCTAACTTACTCTGTGAGGTTTCTCCCCTGTCATTATCGCTACCTCCGGTGATAGAAAGCGTTCGCTCCCACAACCTAAGAATATCTTCCAGCAAAGAAGAAGCTACTAAGGGCAAAAGAATTGGAGCACAATTTTCCGACGTAACCCCAGGAGTAAATAAATTCCTAAGGTGACATTGCAAGTTATCATACAAAGCAGATAGAGGCATCTTATTAGAACTAACAGTATTTTTCAAAATAATACTTAAGAGTTCTATAATGTAATACTCTGTAAGCATATCATCTCTACCAAACCTGCCTTTATAATTTCCAGGTACATTTCTCCAGTTTCAGGATAACTTTGAACTACTTCACGAGCTGGAGAATTAGGTGCGGTAGCCATAACTAAATATTGTACCTTTTCATCAGGATCTATCTTCAAGTCGCTGTCTATCTTCTTGAACTGGGACCAAAACAATAACCAATCTTTTAAATCACCATTATACTCCTTAAACTTTAACTTTGGAAATTTATAGTTGCACTTTTGGCGGACCCCAACACCTGATTTATCTGAAACAGAATCAATGTCAATTTGGGAAACTTTACCACCTTCTCCGTCGATTACCTTGAACAGTTTGTTCATAGCATTTTTAGTCTTGTAATAAGTTGCACTGTACTCGTCTACCCGTTCCAGTTCAGTATCGAGTTCCTCTTCGGTGAATGCTCCTGAAATCATTAATTCATAAATTATTAAGTTTGTAGAGCCTGAAATTTCAAACCTTATGTCCAGTAGCTTCGCTTGTACGTCTATATCATCGAGATCAGCTTTATTAATAATAAAGTCTTCAATACTTTTACATATTTTTGTGAACTCTCGACGAATCGCTGCTCTGGACTTGATCTCTGCTTCTAATCTCTCACCCATTCTGTATGTCTGATTGAACTATAGAATACCAAAAAAAGTTCGATAATCACATAACATTCCTGTCACCGTCGCCACTATTTTATGTTGGGTGAGAAATGAAAGAATTATTCGATAAAACGATGTAGTTCTTTATTCTACAGAATATAATTTTCAACTGAAATATTTTTAACTATCTTAACACATGATATAAAAGTTATCGATTTCTCCAATGTTCGATTATGTACATTGTTCTTAACACAGACTATGGATCTCACAGTTTTTCACAGGACATGGGGGTTTCTGAGGTAAACTGCACAGTCTTGGAATGATGTAGACCCCATATGTCCTAGTTGTGGTATACCACACAGCTGAGCACATCATTGTGGACGTCACTGTCTTTCAGCCACTGAGGGCCAAACTGCTGAGGGAAACTGTACTCTTAAGTCCTCACAGAGGATTTACAACACACTAGAAAACTACTATTGGCCCTGCCCATTTCAATTTGGGCAAAAAAGGATCTCTACTAGGGCAACTGCCAGAAAGAGGAGCTGAAAAAAAGGACGGCTAAGCGAGGATGACCTAAATTCGAGGAATCGAGGATCACCATTCTCATGAAGATATAAGAAGATTGAAGGATTTTAATGGCTACACATGCACTGCTATGTGGCCAAAACCAGTATTTCCGCGAGGCAAGGGGCATTCATAAATATATGGTTATGGTTAATGTTTAAAAATACTAAATAAGAAGTTTTTTGTTACAATCAATATGTAAAAGCAGCCCTTCCCACTAAGTTTCATGGTTCTTGCATGGTATACCCTGTGACCTCTTTTTATGTTAATGAAGTATTACTTATATCAACAGATACAAGTCAAAATGGTCTAGGTTCAGTTTACTTCAAGATTTAAACTATTGTACATGCGTCTAAATGCCTAACATAAACCCCACAAATATATGCTGTAATTAAAAAAGACATTGGTATTCTAAATATATGTTAAATTGTATATCTATAAATCTGTTGTTAAAGAACAATTATTGAAAGTTAGCATTAAATAATAATAATTTTTTTTATAAAAATGCCATTTCCTTCTTCAAATAATACAGATTGGGTTATAATTGCACTGAATCTGTACCTAGAAAATGTAATTTTGTAATTTTCTCGTGCTCTGCTAAGGCTTCAACCAGATATAGTAGATATTAAATTGGACAAAGTAGTAGAAAACAAAATGGGAGCTCACATTTCCTTTTCAACTAATTTTATAGATCAGAGGTGTCCAACTCCCGGCCGCAGGAGTTTGTAGGCAAAAAAATAAAACTTTGAAACACCCTCTTTTTGATATAGAGATTTTAAAATTTAACATAAACAATTTTTTACCAAATATGCTGGTTTATAACTTAGCTAAAATTATGTCTTTATTTATAGTTCTACAGCTGACCACTAAATAGAAATAAACTTTCTAATGTGTTTATAATTCATCTTATGATGTTGGCTACTAAAGAAATAGAGGTGGATATTAGTTTTTTGGTGGACGCAACTGGTCGACCACCATGTTCACACTGAATATATATTTTGATTGTCATGGCAATGTTTATATAGATTGATAAATAATAAAAATATTTATTATGTACAACAAATACTTGACCAATAGAAAGAGATGTTAATATTTTTTTTATTGATAACTTTGTTACCTTATTAATACTTCAAAGTTTATAATTATTATATGACCTCGTTCAAGTTTTTAATTTTGGCTCTTTAGGCTTTGCAATTGGGCCTACCATTTTATAAAAGACATAGTGATTCTTCCTGATAAAATTTATTAATATATATAAATTGTGGATGTCCAAAAATATTATAATATTCTTAAAAGCAATGAATCATTTAAAATATATATTTAAGAATCAATTTTAGTCGATGATATAATTAAGAATTCAACGAAATAATAGAAAATTCCTACAGAAAATTTCTCAGTCCTGGACAAGGAATTATTCTACTCTGATCTACAAAGAACTGTAGATAGTAGATGAACCAAGCAGCGATCAATAATTCTAATTGGGGATCCCAACGGCCGAACCGGGTGGAATTATACAGCAGGGCATGGAACTATGGTGGAGAAAGCACCAAAAATGAGAATGGCCAGCGATTGATCGATTGACAAGAATCTTCTCATTGGCAACTCATTTTATCCACATAAAAAGGTCCATAAGATCACATACTCGAGCGAAAGCAGAAACAGCATTATAGATTATATAATTTTCGATCACTGTATCAGAAGACACTTCACCGACGTGAAAGTTATCCGCGGAGCGGAGATAGGCTCTGACCATTTATTACTAGTGGCAGATACTAGGATTTTAAAAGGACGCTGCCCCCAAACAAAAGTGTACGAGAACATAAAGGTACATACACTGAACGACCCTGTAAAACGAATGGAGTACGCTGAAAAACTGGATGAAAGGATCGGAGACATGAACCTAGATGGAAATGTTGAAACCCTGTGGATTAATCTAAAACAAGCAATTTTAGAAACATCAAAAGAAGTCTGCGGCATGCACAGGGTGACAGGGACAGGCAAACGTACCAAATGGTGGGATGAGAATATAAAGGAAATGGTCGGCAAGAATAAGCAAGCCTGGAAATCCTATCTCCAAGATAAGTCCCGGGAAAACTTACTGAATATCGGATGGCTCGGAACGAATGTAAGATAGCAGTTCAAGCGGCCAAAAAGAGGACATGGGAAGAATTCGGTGAATATCGGATGGCTCGGAACATATGTAAGATAGCAGTTCAAGCGGCCAAAAAGAGGACATGGGAAGAATTCGGTGAAAGTCTGGATGAAGATCATCGATATAATATCAACAGGTTCTAGAGAACAGTCAAGCGCCTAAAAGGAAGGTACAAGAAGCCTATAAGGAATATAAAAGACCAGAATGGGAACACACTCTCGGAAACAGAAGGAATCCTCGAAAGATGGAAAACCTACTTTGAAGAACTCTTCAAGAAAGAGGAATACGCAATTCCTCAAATCATTGTCAATGGCAATGCAAGCCAGGAGGCAATAGAAGAAGAGGAGATAGCCGATGCCATTGAGAAAATAAAGACTGGAAAGGCTCCAGGAAGAGATGGCATCGCCCCAGAGTTCATCAAATACGGAGGCCAAGAGTTAGTGAAGACCCTCCAAGGACTATTTCAAGAAATATGGGATTCCGGGAGTGTACCAGAGGATTGGAAATTTAGCGTGATTGTCCCAATTCATAAGAAGGGCAGCACTACGGAATGTAGTAACTATAGGCCAATCAGTCTACTTTCCACAGTATATAAGATATACACACGCATTTTGGAAAGTAAATTAAGAAGTATTGTTGAGGAACAGCTCGAACCAGAACAAGCTGGATTTAGGCCCGGTAAACAGACACAGGACCACATATTTGTCCTAAGAAAGGTATTGGAAGGTGCATGGGACAAAGGTCAGGACATATTCCTAGCCTTTCTAGACTTGAAGGCAGCTTTCGACTCTGTTCCACATCAGGAGATATGGAATGCATTGGAGAATAAAAACGTCCCAGGTGATCTTATCACTGCAATAAAATTCATCTATAAAGATGCAAAAGGTGTTGTGCGGATCAATGTGAGAGAAACAGCTTCATTCCAGATGGATAAAGGAGTCAGACAAGGAGACAGCCTTAGCCCTCTGTTGTTTCTATTTTTTATGGATGAGATCCATAAAATATGCAAAAGGAGAACATCGCCAACATTAATCGCAAGATGGAATATGCATCCTGTCGTAGTTCAGAGCCTTCTCTACGCTGATGACATCGTTCTTCTAGCAGACTCTAGGGAGAAGTTGCAGAAAGCCTTTATAGAATGGAAGGAGGAGCTCCAACGTAAGGGAATGACAATAAATATTGCCAAAAGCAAAGTGCTTATGATGTCCAGGCATAAGCTGAAAGATGTACAACTGTTTTGTGGTGGTGAGGCTCTTGAGGTAGTGGACCACTTTCCCTACCTATGAACCATCATCAGCAGGTCTGGCAAAGTAGATGAAGAAATTAGTAATGGAATTAAAAAAGCGAACCAAGTATATTACCAGATCTGCAACACCTTAGTAGGCCATCGAAATGTAGGGAAAATGACAAAGCTTCACATATACAAGGCAGTATACCTCCCAACGCTCACATATGGTAGTGAAAGTTGGGTGATGCTGGACAGGCATGTCAGCAGGATAACAGGAGCAGAAATGAGGTACCATCGCAGAGCGGCAGGTAAAACAAGAAGGGATTGCCTGCGGAATACTTCCATAAGAGATCAGCTGCAAGTGTCTGAACTAAAAACTGACATCAAAAGAAGGCAGCTCAAGTGGTTCGGCCATGTGTGCCGCATGGATGAGGAACGGCTACCGAGAAAGGTAATGGAACCCGCACGCTGGGCAGAAGGCCCAGGGGCCGCCCGAGAATCCAATATGGAGATTACATTGAGAGGATAGGAGCGAGAAAAGGAAAGACCTTGGAGGATATGTCGAGACAGGGAAGAATGGCTCCGTTGGATCGAGGCCCCTCTACGCTGAATGGCACAACAGAGGGAGCAAAAGAAAAAAAGAAAAATAATTGCTCCTAAAGGGTTAAGAAGAATTTGTTTTTTAAACTAAGGGGGTACCTCCTCTCTATATAAAGGCATACCAACCCCCATTTCACAAATTATGCTAATGTTTATTTAACTTAAAAATTAACTTCAAGTATTTCTTTCTCAATTTTAATGTTTATTTTTTCAAAAATCCAAGAACGAAAACAATATTACACTAAAAAATTTTTTTTTATATAAATGGGAGATATGCACTATTATAAAGATTTCATTAAAATGTTATTTTTTAGGTTATAAACAATACCTGGATTTATAAAAAAATAGTTTATTTTATATTATTATATATTTTTTGAGTTTGGATGACTAGTAATTATTACATTAAAAGTAGTACTTTCACAATTATCTACACTTTTTTCAAAAATACTAAGCATTTGTATTTACGTTTAACTATGAATTGACCAATGATATTCACTGTTTCCTCTGGCTTATTCTATTGTTGCTTTTATTAGTGAAGACAGTACATAAATATTAAGTTTTGATTATATTCTATGGTAACTTGAGCTCATGACTGATCCAATAGTTTTTATTAATACTAGGTTTTGCTATTGGACAACTTTGTTAATGCTTCTGTATTAATTATACATGACGTGTCATTCTTAATAATTATAGTTGAGAATCCTGGACGACATTCACATTTGCCTATTCGCCATCCACGACCTTTTCTTTGTCCCTTTCCTCTATCTGGTACCAACCATTCTCCATCTTTACAGGGTCCTTGAGAATACAGTTGCCAGCATGATTTATCTTTCCATTGAACAAATCCATAACCAGATCCACAAACATCATCTAAATTGATTTTATCATTACTGCTTGACATTGTTTCATTATCTAAGTTCTGTTCTTCAGAGCAATAATCTGTAATGCTTCCTTTATCATTTTTGTAAGTTGTATAAAATGAGCTGAAATAGGTAAGATTTTCATCAATCAATACTATCAATATTTATGATGTTTACAATAATATTTTTAAACAAGTTAATTAATAATCATAGTAGTATTAAAGAGTTATTCTGTAAGAGTGTGGTATTAAAGAGCTAGCTTCTTTTCGAGAGTATATTAAAACTTTTTTAGGTATAATTAAAAATAGTAAAGATAATATACAGCTTTTCATATAAACTCAACAGCAAAAAAAACCGGACACTCACATTATTCCTCATAATTCCAGTAAATTCTATTTGATTTTTAATTTGTGGTTAGGTTTACTTTCTTTATAGATCACTTCAACAAAATCTACCAACATTTAAAAAAAAATTATTAATTATTGCTTACAATGTACAAAAATAAATTTGTTTCACTTTTTCAGAAACTAATAAGTATTCATTTTTTAAACTTTTATTAAAGGTATTGCCCCCTCTTGCACAGTTAAGTGCTCAGATCCTGTTAGGCATAGAAGACATCAAATTTTGGATTATTTCCTCTGGCACAGCGTCCCCTTCTTTTCAAGAACAATTTTGAGCTCATTTACATCACTAGGGGGTGGATGACTAGCACGTCTCCCTAAATTATCCCACAAAGTTCCATTGGATTCATATCAGGAGATCGTGGAGGCCAGTCCAAAACTGAAATTTCCACCTGCTCCAAGTATTCGGTGACTATTCTTGCAGTATGCAGGCGAGCATTATCCTGCATTAAAATGAATTGATCACCAATAAATGGGGCGAATGGGATAGCAGTCTCAATGAGTACTTCCTCTATGTACCTGTGTGCAGCCAGTGCCCCATTTTCAATAAAAATCAGTTCGGTACGGGTGTGGAAATTTATTCCTCATCAAACCATAACTGATTGCCTTTGGAAAGGCTGTGACTCGCGCAGGGTGCATTGAGCAAATCGCTCCATTGGTCGTCTCCACGCTCTGTCACAACCGTCTGAGCGGTACAGACCAAACCGAGAACAGAACAGCCCCCATTGCTCGACAGATCAATTTAGATGATAGCCAGTGAATAATTGGTGTTCTCTCCTTTGTCTTTTCAGGAGTAGGCACCCTACCGCGGGGCGCCTCACTGCAAGCCATTGCTCCCTTAGTCTCCGTCATACAGTATCTGTGCTAATACGGGTATTCCGCACCATTTCAAGTCCGTCCCGGACTTCGGAAGCAGTCAAATGACGATTTCTCAATACTGAGAGGGTGACAAATCTATCGTCACGTCCAGTTGTAGCCCTTGGTCGTCCACTTCTTGCCCTCCGCTCGTAGCTGCCAGTCTCCAGGAAACGCTGGAGTGCATCATGAATGCTGGACCTAGCAACACTCAGAGCTCCTGCAATATACCGTATGCTACGGCCTTCTCTTGCCCAGGCATCAGCTCGGGCTACGTCTTCAGTAGGCAGAACCATAATCCCTGATGAGAACAGCCAAATAACCCTTATTAATTACAAAATCGCCTAATTAAAACAATTAAAGATGCTAAAAGTTTGAAAAACTTACAGTGAATAAGTTATAAATTGAATTTCGGAAAGCAGCTACAGAACTAATGAGCAATATCTTGAGCCTTGCTCCTCCAGTGATCCCAAAGGGATTATCCGTATGGGCATAGTCCGTGCCTGATAGTTCTATCCAGATATACTCATAAGCAAAACAAATATTGGAAAAAAAGGATCTCTACTAGGGCAACTGCCAGAAAGAGGAGTTGAAAAAAAGGAATCGAGGACCACCATTCTCATGAAGGTATAGGAAGATTGAAGGATTTTAATGGCTACACATGCATTGCTTATCATCTCCTCCCGTGATCCCAAAGGGATTATCCTTATGGGCATAGTCCGTGCCTGATAGTTCTATCCAGATATACTCATAAGCAAAACAAATATTGATAATTAGCCTTTAAAATAAGAAAATATTAGGTGTCCGGTTTTTTTTGCTGGTGAGTCTACATGTGGGGAAATAAGAATTAACTTTTTCCTCCCCTATTTTTTCAATGTCTTCCATAGTTAGAAAACAACGGATGCTTGAATCTGTTTTTATTTATAGTATACACATTACTTAAAATAAAATTATAATAAAATGTCTAATATCTTTTAGATAGGGGAAGCAAAAAATGTACACTCACTTTGCTTTGATTAATTTCTTTGATATTGATCATTATCAATAATTGATATACAAATAAGAAGCTCATAAGTGAAATGTGGATAAAAATCATTTACATTCATCGTATTTGGAAAAGTCCACATCCACACAAGGACCGGAGCATTACCAGCCCAAGCAGCCATAGCGTACTCCTCAACAAGTGGAACCGGCCCACCCCAACCCCGGTGGGCACCCCCTGATCCCAGAGCCCATCCGAAACCTTAGATGTGAAATCAATTTTCTAAGAAAAACATTTATGATATATAAAAATCGGCACACATACACATATATATAAACACACACATACATACAACAATTGTAAATATATTTATTATTAATATTTTTCTGTATTGTCAAGGAAATATTGAACAGTACTTTCTAGCACCTCCAAATTCTTCATGTTTGTGACCAGTTGGCTCACCTTTGTGGGGAACACAACCTTTTTGTCAACCAGGGCTTCCATGAGCTTTTCTCTTCCCCTTTTGTATAATTTACATGCAAATATTATATGATCCGGGTCAGCTATCTTAGTGTCATCACAGCTGCAAGTATTGTTAAAAATTATGCCAATATTATGGAGGTGGTAGGGAAGGCGGTTGTGTTTGAGTCTATGTCTACATAGAATCGTGAAAAATCTACCAGGTCTGTTTATTTTCTGCATAGATGTGGTTGTTGACCCCATACTAAAACCCTCCTCCTTTACCTGGGCTTGGGACTAGCAATGATAGAGAAGACCCAAACAAAGGTGGAGTTCCAAAAAAAAACCATTGTTATGAAAACGCAACAGAATAGCCTCGGATTTTAGACTGATCAACGGCAACGACCCGGCATACGTCTATGGACATATCTACAATTTGCAAATTTGTAACGTGGAACATGAGGACACTCTTTAGACCAGGAGCATTTGAAGAACTGAAACTTGAGTGCACTAAAGATCAATTTAACTTTGTGGCTCTGCAGGAAGTACGGTGGTTAGAAGTAGGTATGGTAAAGAGTAAAGTGACTCGGGCTCAACCAGTCCTCTGTCACATCATTCAATTTTCATACATGATGTAATTACAGCGGGTTATTATTATTTTGAATGTATAATTGAGCCTATGTAACAGCAAGTATTTAATTGACAGAAAAAATATATATATTTTTATTAAATATATTTTTATCGTTATTATTATATAAATCTGATAAAATATGATAAATAGTAATTAATTAGTCGCAGATTGCACATTATCTAAACCTCACTTATATTGACTTAACGTGGTTATCTTGAAATGTAATTATAATGCTCTCATAGTAGTAGTTGGGTTACAGACACTGGCTTCTGATCATTCATGAAATTTGAAATAAATACATTTTCGCAAAGTATTGATTATTTACAGATTTAAAACCAATCAAAATAAAAAAGATGGATAAAATTTTCTGTTTGCTCGTAGATATGTAGAAATTTCATAATAAAATTTACATCCTATATACTTACATCCTAATAAAATTTAATAGCTCACAACAATTGATGAATTAGCAGTTCATTTTGACTATTTACATGTTATAATTGGTTTTCCTCCGCAGTAGTGGTTTAATTTCAAATTAATCACATATATATATATATATATATATATATATATATTTTATGATTAATTTGAAATTAAACCACTTCTGCGGAGGAAAACCAATTATAACATGTAAATAGTCATGCATCTAATGGTCTATAATCCATGAAGTTGTGGCCTTTTTCAGTTTCTTGCATATAACTACACATCAAAAAGTTTACTTTCTCTTTTTTTTTTCGAAAAAAGGGTATACTATTACAATTATTATCGGATTAGTTATTTAGCCAAATTCGAACATCAAAGATCAGCAATTTTCACCATTTTGGTGGAAACTCATGTTCCAACGCCTATAACTCGACAACATGTACTCTAAATGAAAAATGTTACAGATCAAAATTTTAGAACATCAAATTTAGCCCTTAAAAAAGGTATAAATATGGAAATAGAAGGGATGAAAAAAAGGAAGAGTGAAGATCAAATATGAACATAATAGCATATACCAAATGTACATATGTTTACCAGCATAGCTCACGAATCTTTTTTTTTCGGATCCCTCTAAAACTGAAAATAATATAATGCAATATCATGAGGATTGTAATATAAATTACACACTGAAAGGGCGTAGTCACATAATGAATGAGCGCCAGTCCCAAAATGGCTGTTATCTGCGGTGGGCAGCTACAGAAAGGATAATCAGCCCGATATATACCAGTGGCGGGCAGCTACGGAAAGTACAGACCCCCAATACATGGCGTTGGTGGAAAGCAAAGGGTTTAAGTACCAGGATAGGGTGGTTGGGGCACGTACAAAGGATGGTACATAATAGGCTCACAAAAATGGAAATGGAGAGGCACCATGTAAAAAAAAAAAAAAGCAGAGGTAAACCCAGACTTCGTTGGCTGCATGAGGTAGAGGAGGGCCTCGAGTCGCATGGGTTGGAGAAAAGACAGGGTGGAGTGGAAGAGGATTGCTGAGGAGGCCAAGCTCCTACAAGAACTGTAGCTCTGTCAAGTGGGATTGTAAATTATCATCAATATCTTCCTTCGTTAAATTGATAGCTTCAAATGCCTTTTTCACTTAATGAAAAAAATACTGGTTGTTTTTATTTTTATATTTTATAAAATTATTTTAGAACAGTATCAAAATTTATTTTCTAAGCTTATGGTATTTAGTTGTTTATGATGTTTATGGTATTATGCAATAGGCAGAAATTGTTTCCTTCTTGTTTATTGCTAATTTTAATTATTTTAAAAGGCAAAATAAAAAATTTCAATTATGTTTAAAACATTCTATGCACTACAAAACAAATAAAGAATATCAAGTTCAGTAAACTTTTGCATCATAACTTTTTTTTTTTTTAATAATAGTTTCTTAGCTAACAGAATTTTACATACTATAATTTATACTATAAATTAATAATTTACACTCTACCTGTCATTTTCAATACTTTGGCATCCACAAATCCCAACATACGAAATTCCATTCATTGCTGGGTCGATATTGTCTTGATAAAGCACTATTTGACCAGCAGGACAAGGGCCTTGAGTTCTGACTTTATGACATCCTTTACCTCCAGGGAAAAATAACTTCCCTGTTGAACATGGAACTTGAACACAAGTTATTTCACTTCTATTCTGTGTGAAAAAAAAATATTAATAATATATATGAATCAATAATTGTATACATTCATATGATGATTTTTATTATATTGTAATTATTACTTTGTCATATTTTAAATCCAGCATCTCTCCACTTTTGCAAGGCCCACGTGTAAATGGCTGATAGCACAAACCATTTTCTTTCCACTTTATGTATCCTTCTTTGCAAACACAAACACTCTGTACTTTTTGCTCATCTTTATAATTCATAATTTTTGTTTGATATACATGACCATTTTTGCAGGGTCCCTGTGAACCTAATATATTTTAATTAATAATCCAATAATTCACTATCAAGAAAAATATCTGTTTACTTGCTATAAATTCATCTTAGCAAACTATAAATATTTTATGTTGATTAAACTTCTGCTAAAGAATGGAGTCTCCGTTCTCTTATCATATAAGTAAGAACTCCACTTCTAGGGCGATTGCGGTCAAATCTTCAATAGCCTTTAATTTAAAATAAAATAGCAACAAAGCTGTTGGATGAAAGGCGGTTAATTTGATCTCAACATTGTAAGTTACTAAGCAATATTTCTTAATCATTATTTCCTTTAACTCAGGGGGAATAAAAACTATATATATATATTTTTTTGTTATGGCGGGAGGCTATGGAAGTTGGAACTCCGATTTCAATCCAACTTTTTTTGGTGATTATAGGTATTTGCTATTTACCTATAAAAATATTTGACCCATGTCTTAGGATTTTTTTTTCAATGCTCCATAGGAGGCAGAAATTTTATTAGATGTAATTTCATCAATTTTTAATTTTTTGTCTTATGTAAAAAAAAAAAAAAAAATATTGCTGATTGTATTGAACTAATCCAAACGTATAAGAAATCAGATAGAAAAAAAAAAATGCTTCAAGTGAAGTAGGTCCAAAAAAAAATTGCTATCGAAAAATAAAATTTTATATATATTTTTTACGTTGGCTCCTATAGCCCATTAGAAAGAACCCTTGGACAGGGATTGAATACCAATTGAATCGACTTAGTATCACCAAAAATGTGAAATCAGTGTTCCCTCATTTGTAGCCTTCCTTTGTTAATAATTTAGCCATTTCATTGCTTTTTTGTCTCCTAAAGATTACAGATTTGCAAGACAACCATTTTAGACAAGCCTCCTCTATCCTCGTATTATCGCCAAGTGATATTCATCCATAAATGCTCAACTAGGCTTTAGTGATTTATTATTTTAAGTTTTGAAAGAAAAGTGCAAAAATGAAGGTTTAATTTACTGACCGATATTCTATTCAATGGCTATTTTACAGTATATGACTGGGATGGAAAGAATTTATTTGGAGGGATCCATGCTGTAAAAATACCTACACTTTTAATTTTGGTTCTTGTTTACATAAATAAAGAAACTGCACTGATATTTTTAAAAAAAATAAGATACAGAATACTTTTCCTCTTTAACCGACCTTGAAAGAGGAGATTTCTCAATTCGATATGTGTTAACTCAATACGGTATGTGGCTTTTTTTTGTGTTTTTTCCCCTATGTATGTTCACCGATTACTCTGAGATGGATGGACCAATTGGAA
The DNA here is from genome assembly GCA_911387785.2 of Aelia acuminata. Classification (NCBI taxonomy): domain Eukaryota; kingdom Metazoa; phylum Arthropoda; class Insecta; order Hemiptera; family Pentatomidae; genus Aelia; species Aelia acuminata. Next base: position 146,888,136 of record OU426980.1, read on the forward strand.
CAAAACCTTTTGCATCTTGTCAATTTTTCCCGAGGTAGTCCCATTAAAAACTTTTTTTTGTTTTTAATTTATTTAAGAAGTTATCGGGGAAAAAAATTAAAATAATTATTTAATTATCACTCAAAATGTTAACTTATTGTAAAAACATTTGGCATACATAACATAAGGTGTGCTCCAACAAGCTAATAAATCACGTTGATAACTAACAAACCACGAATGTCCTTCCCCAATTTTTTTTTCATTATTAATTTCATTGGTTGATTTTAAACAATGATTAATCTGTTTTAATGCTCGATGAATTGAATGAGAAAACCGACCAATCAAATTCAGAATCAAAAGAATGGGGGGAGAACGTGAGCAGTCAGTTCGTTATCGACGTGTTTTAAGTGCTTGTTGGAACAAACCTATACATAACCTTCAATAATTTTCCAACAATAGATTAAAAGAAATATATATAATATCAACTGAATATAATATCGCTGTCGTTTTCTGAAAAATGAAACACTTTGTTATGGTTATGGCCAAGTTATTGTAGTTTTGTAAAATGTTTTTCATTTCATGCTTTTTAGTGGCGGGAGATTTGTAGAAAACCATAGATTGGTTTCTAACAAAATTTCGAAGTGCTTTTTTTTTTTTTTTTATGTATTCGAAGTGCATTCTGTACTGGTTTCGGTTTTCGAAGTGTTTTTTTACTTTCACTTACCTATATATGAAACATATAGTACGGGAAAGTATTGCGATCGTGAAAAATTTCGACTTCCGGTTATCAACGGAAATACGCGTTTTGTGGGCCCCTGAGTCCAAATAACCAATCCCCGCGAAATGGTCTGTGTCTGTGTGAACAGACTAGCTCAAAAACTATAAACCGTACAAACCTGAAATTGGGTATTTGGTGTATGTATATACCCACGATGTGACAGTGAAAATTTCATCAAAACTGGTCAAACGGAGGGGTACTTTATTTAATAAATTTTGTCTCATTTTCATGGATTTTTATTTACTCAAAAACGGCTGTAACTGTTTTGACAGTTGGATGTATGTATATTCCCGCGTTGTGAGAGCCAAAATTTCATTACCCGTATTATCCCTGATGAAAATAAAAACTTTTATTTAAAAATTTTATTTTACTTTAGATAGTAAATGCGTGATGTTCAAATTATTTAAAGCATTTAAGGTGTGAAAAAATATGGTATAAGATAATCTTTAATTAATCTTATTTAGTTTAGAAACTTTAGTTCCATAATAGATTTCTTAATGCAACATAAAGTGATTTTCGGGGAACAGTAATCATTCTCGGTTTCCAGAAAGGCGTAAGAGACAATAGATCGATCAATCGATCAATCGATTCACCTTCACAATATATTTATAAAAAGCAGCTCACAGTGAAAAACAAGCAAGCAGTAAAAAACTCGACTGTTGATGATATTAGGTTGTACTAATACACACTAACTATTAAATTAAAATATAAAATACCATGTTCAATACAACAAAATCTTTTCGGAGGCGGCGCAAATCAAAAAAAAAATTTAACACTAGAAGTAATGAAAATCTTATAAATGAATCTTTTCTTCTCATCTATTGATTTCAATGTCTATATCCAACATAAACATGTCATTTGGCAGATTTTCTATTTGGCGCCACCTCCGAAAAAATGTGTTGTATTGAACATAGTATTTAATATTTTAATTCATTAATTGTTATTAATAGTTAGTGTGTATTCGTACAAATCAAAATAAAATTATTCGTTTTTTGCATTTTTCCGCTTTTTAAAACATTTTCAACTTTGCTGTGTATTCATAAAAATCAAAAGGTAATTATTTCAGACTTTTTAGTGCATTTATTTTTACTGGTTCCTATTTTTCAAAGTCAATTTAATTTTTGTTCTAAAATGTTTTTTTATATATCTTGGAATGTTCATTGTCCATGCTTTCATTTTGGTACCTATTTTATTTCTGTCCTAGGGAATTGTTTCTTGTCACATTTGTGACATTAGTAAATTAAAATTTTATAAACTTTATTAAAATTCAAAACTGTCTTGTACTACTTAATTATATGAGTACCTTTTAGTTCATTATAAGTTATATTGTACTTGCATAAAAATTGTGGAATTACCAAGCACATAACATTTTTTATCTTCAGGATGGTATTGTATCATTGTACTATCACAACCACATTGGCCATTAGGAAGAAACAGTTCCCCTAGATCACAAGGTCCTTGTGAATAATGTTCATGACAAGACTGGCCCGGTTCCCAATAATTATATTGCATAGTTTCATTGCTACATGAACATTCTCCTAGTCTTTCTTTGGTGCTCAATAGTAACCCTTCAGGACAAGGGCCTTTTGTCAAATTATTGTAACATTTCCCATCTTTTGGCCAAAATACTTTGTCTTTCTCACAGTATTCTATTTCAAAACAAGCTCCCCATCTGTGGCCTTGATAACTGTAAAAATTAGATATAATACAATTTTAATTTTACCACCTAGTAATAATGCTACATAAAAAAAAAATATATTCCAGTGTTTATATAGTTACCTACTTACAGCCTTCTTCACCGGCCCAAAGTATTCATTTTCGTTGCATGGGCCTTGATTATAAATTTTATAACATTTAGCATCTCGGGAATGCAGTGCAGTTCCAGGTGGACAATTACACTGTGCTGTTCCATTTCTTCCTGGAATTAGTTCCATCGTTTCTGGACAAGGATATCCTTTTTGAAATATTCTGTAACACTGACCATCATCTGGCCAGTATAGAAGTTGCCATCCATTTGGTTTATTGGCACATGGGTTGACACTTGTTTCACTCCATGATGGCATTATAACAGCACAATGTGCTAACATGGTATAACAGCTCAATGCTCTGATAATACTGAAACAAGCGAATTTCACATGTAAGTTTTTACACACAGTTATTTCTTTTTACTGATACAGATTTATATTATACAATTATTGTCATAACCGTTCTAAAGCTGTAATAATAATAATACTAAAATACGAAAAGTGATCTGTGCTCACTATTTGCCATGGATGTTCCGCAACCTTCTGTTGACCCATTAATCCTGCCGGCTTCTATTGACTAGGCTTCGTTTCCAAACATGTTTGACATTATGCCATGTATCGCCTAATATCAGTATTCATGCCTGGCCAATATTTTTTTTTAAGCCTCCCTAAAGTCTTAAACGAGCCTAAGTGGCCTGATATGGGGCTATCGTTATACTCTATGAGTAGATATATTCTTTGTGACAGCCCATACTTTCATACTCCTCAGAATCCTGGACCCTCACATCAAAGCACAGGAACTATATCCAGGCTATGGAAATGAGGTACTTGCGCAAAGTGGAAAATAGAACAAGGAGGGACAAGATCAGAAACTCTCCCATCCGATCCAATCTCGATGTCAAACCAGCCGAAGCAACCCTGGAGGAACACAAATTAAGATGGTTTGGACACCTCCTCAGGATGCATGTAGATAGGATTGCTAGGAGGACCTATGAGACTCGGGTGGAGGGAAGAAGGGCCAGAGGAAGACCCAGGATAACTTGGGAACAGGGGGTCAGAGAGGCATTCCAGAAGCGGGGACTGGACTGGAGCAGGAGAAGAGAGTTGGTGCAGGAGAGGTCTACCTGGTCCAGACTCTACAGGGGACAACCTCAACACTGCTAGAAAGCGGTACAAGAGGATCTGAATATGATGATGATGATGATGATGATGATGATGTGACAGCAAATTTATCTTCTCTAAGAAGATAGGCAACTCTTTTCATGAGCGTGTCGTTGTCTAGGGACAATTCTGGATATGAATCCCGTTGTTTTAAAAATAATCAAATAAATAAGTTGTTTTAAAAATATCACGAATTTTGTACCTCAAGTATTCTTTATGTCTGTACGTAGTTCTTGGATTTAATATAAGTTAAATCCTTATCTGGACTTAAAAAAAGGTTTATTTATAAAAACATATGTTTACAATTAATAAAAGAACTGAACTATTGCTACAAACTATTCCACTAATCTATTTTATCTAAGATCTCATGTCTGACTACTAGGATTCGAATCCTCGCTAGAGGGAAAAGGAGGGGTATTTATACTGAGTCAGGGAAAAATTGCTGACTCTATGAATTAACCTCTATATGGCTACCATAAATATCGATGTTTTTACTGCTTCTTCTTCTTTATCCAACCCTTATGCCTTCTGGTGCAGGGGCAGCCTGCAACCATTTTCTGTACACCTCTCTATCCGCAGCCAACCTTCTAATCTCACTCATCGTGAGTCCCCCCTTCCTCACCAGATCCTATATCAGGTCCTCCCATTTATTTCTTGGTCGTCCTTTTGGTCATTTTCCCACTGCTTTTGATTCCCATACTTTTTTTGGCAACCTATTGATTGGCATTCTTAGTACATGGCCAAACAATTTTAATTTTCTTCTCTGAATATAGTCCACCAGCGTTTCCTGTCCTGTATATTCTCTTATTCTTTGATTTCGCAATCGGTTTAATCTTGTCTTACCGAGAGCTTTTCTCAGGAATGTCATTTATGTGGCTTGTACCTCTTCAGTAACCAGCTGTCCAGTACTATATTTGATGCTTCTTACTGGCATTCCCTATTTTCCACATAATCCCTTCACTGTGCTCCAAAACATCCTTTTATCCTTTCCATAACTAGTTTGGAGTTCTTCATCAAATTCGATCCAGCTTTTTTCTTTAGCTAATTTCACTATTCCTTTTCCTCTCTAGCCTTTTCTTTGTAAATGGTCATGTCAACAGGGTTATTTGTCTGTAGGTTTTTCTTCCAGACTAGTTTCTTTTCTTTGACCTTGGCTTGCACTTGTTCATTCCATCATCTAGTTCTTTTAAAAGCAGTGTTGATCTTTTTCTTTCCAAGCACTTTTTCTGCAACACCTAGGACAGTCACCTTGAATTTTTCCCATGTTTCATTAATTGCATATCCATGCATATTTCATATAATACATATCCATTCCGATTTTTTACTTTATGCAGATGGAGTTGCAAGTCATCATAAAATTGGCCCTTCTCAGCAACAATAGCATCATCTGTTGGTGCATATATTTCTTGTGTCTTGTTTTTCCTTTAGCAGATTGCCATCTTCATCCTTGCATGAAGTGATCCTAGGCTGGAATACAGATCTCCCTTCCTTAACTTTTTGAAAGAAGAGCCGACTTTCATGGAGAGTCCTGTGGCTCTCGACATCTTCCATTCTTTTATTCTCCCATATTCTCTTTTTCTTTCGATGGAAGTTCTTTTCTTCTTTCCTTCTAAGTCTGTATTCTTCTTGGGATCTCCTTGTGTGACGTTGGATCATCTTCCTGTAGGCTTCATTCTTCCTGGTTGTGAGAGCAAGGCATTCGTTGTCAAACCACGGGGATCTCTTGCTTCTTGGTTGACATCCAAGTGTCTCCTCCGCTGCATGTTTGAGGGCTTCGGCTATACCTGTCCAGTGTTCCTCTAATGAGTCGTCTCTGCTTCTCAACTCTTCCGCCAGTTTAGTCTCCAAACATATTCGGTAAGCTGCATTTTGCTCAACGTTCTTCAGTTTTGAGACATCGTATTTCTGTGGTATTGGGCCTGTTGTTCTTCTTTTCGTTGATATCCCTGAACGGAACCTAGCGATGCTCATGAAGTGATCTGAATCTACGTTGGCTCCCCTGTAGACTCTTACACCAATAAGATTTGATCTATGTCGTGAGGTTATCAGAATGTGGTCTATTTGGTTTGTGAAGGTTTGATTTGGTGATCTCCAGGTAGCTTTATGAATTCTTTTCGCTGGAAACAATGTGCTACCGACGACTAAGCCATGTGCTGCTGAAAAATCGATGAGCCTCTGACCATTCCCATTTGTGTTTTCATGCAAGCTGAATGCTCCTATTTTTGGGCGGTAGGTATTTTCCTGGCCAACTTGGGCATTGAAGTCTCCCAAGACAATCTTGATGTCACTTTCGGGGCAACTTCTGAAGGTGTCTCTTAATGCATCATAAAACATGTCCTTATCTTCGTCAGGTGCAACTTCTGTCGGGGCGTGGCAGATGATAAGAGAATAGTCAAAGAATTTTCCCTTGATACGCAGGTAGCATAATCGGGGGGAGATAGGTGTGAACTTCAAGACCAGCTGACGTGCTCTTCCTCTGACCACAAATCCAGTGCCAAACGTGTGTTGCTTCTCATGGCAGCTGTAATATAGGGTATGGTGTCTCTTTTCAAGCGATCCACATCCAAGACAGTGGACTTCCTGGATTGCTGCAATGTCAACTCTATAATTGTCAAATTCTGTAAGGAGTGTCCGAAGGGCTCCTAGTCTGTACAATGATAAAACGTTCCAATAGGCAAGTCGTGTGACATTATTATGGTTCCTGGGTCTATTCCTAATAATCAGTCCGGCTTCATTACTTTGTAGAGGTTTCCTAATATTTATGTTTAAAGGGAATGGGTTATTAGCCGACTCTCCCCGAGTCAGATGGAGGGGCTGCCTCCTCAGAGCGCTCTGACGCACTCCCTCATCCGAGGCGGCTACCTAGGGAAGGTGTCCCTAGGGTGTGTACTGTAGTTGACCTTTGTCTGTAGTGAAGGCTGTGAATCTTGTACTGTGTGTGTGTGTATGTGTAAGTGTCCCCTCAACCTGGAGGACCAGTGGCTGATTGCAGCCTAATCGCTGGGCGATGGGGCCGCCACTTCCCTACACCTAGGCAAGCATGGCATGAAAAGGATAATTGGTGACATAATCATAAAACAAATCATGAACCAAGACCCTTCAAGCCGAAATAACAAAATACCATTTCTATGAAATCAGTAAAAAATTTAGGATGTTTTCAGGAAGTAAAAATTGACCAAGAACCCTAGAAAAAAATGCAAGATTAGAAAAGGAGCTTCAAGAAATTAAAATTAAATTTGATCATTTTTTAGAACTTGGCGAAGTCTCTTGAAGTACAACTTAAATTTATTAAACAATTAAAAGGATGAACATTTTACGGACAAACACAATTGCATAAATCGAAATTCCTTACCTTAGGGAATTAAAATACAGTCGGATGATTTCATTATAATAACACCAGCCGGTAACAAAAGGGGTAACAGAATTGTGACCTTAGATATTGGACCGAAGCTTGGGGTGAATGATGAAATATTAATAACATTTAAAATTTATGATTTCTGTCCTGGATACGATTTCTTATTACAAAGGAAATCAATGAGAAAAATAAAAGTAGATATGAATATTGGAAATGATATATGAGTGCAAATAAAAGGGAAATTAATTAAAAATGGAAAAATAATGTAAAATTATAATGTTAATTTAATAAAAGACTTAAAATTCATTAACAATATGGTTAGAACAGACCATATACAGAAAAATAATAAAGGAAATTTAATTAATCTTATAGGAAAATATCCTTCTATAATTAAAACGAATGAACAACCATTACCTTTGATAAATTTATTAAAATGTCAAATTAAATTAACAACAAAAACAGACTATCCTATTTATTCCAGGAGTTATAGAGTTGCTCCTCAACTTCTAAAAGAAATGAACAGTCAAATAAAAAAATTATTACATATATATATATGTATATATTATATTATAATATATATTTATATTATTCGGTCTCTGCAACGCCCCACCAACCTTTCTAAGGGCAATAAATGCAATGATACCCATCGTACCTAATGCCCTTCTCTATGTTGATGATATAATAATTTACTCAAAAACTGTTGAAGAACAACTTCAACATTTGGAAAATATATTTGAAACCTTAGCCAAACATAATCTAGTTATTCAACTAGATAAAACAGAAATTTTTAAAAGCGAACTCCCATTTTTAGGTTAAATATTAACTACATAAGAAATAAAAACTAACACATCCAAATTAGAGGCAATATTCATTCAAAAAATCAAAATTTTCATTACCAAAAACTGAAAAGGAAATAAGATAATTTCTTTGATTAATGGGATACTAACGTAAATTCATTCATAATTATGCTAATATTTCTAAACCTTTAACTCAACAACTAAAGGATAAAGATAATATTATACCAGAAAATTACAGAAGTGCGTTTGAAAAATTAAAAATTCATTTAATGAATGCTCCAATTTTAGCCTACCCAAATTTTGAATTACCTATAATAGTCACTATAGACGCATCCCAATTTGCTGTTGGGTCTCTCTCAAGTCACTGAAGGAACTAAACACACCATTCCTTTTGTCTCCAGAACATTAAATGATACAGAAGAAAAATATTCCACTATGAAAAAGAACTTCTAGTAATTGTTCATGCCAATAAACATTTTAGGCCTTTTTTATATGGAGTAAAATTTATAATTCAAACAGATCATAAGCCTTTGCAATGATTGTTTAATATGAAAAATAATAATACAAGAATCATGAAGTGGATTTTTTATCTTCATGAGTATGATTTTAAAATAATTTTAAATAAAGGTTTTGATTTTGATTTAACGTTATTAGAAGATCATGATATGGAAATAGAAAATAATAAAATTGAAGAAGAAAATAATGATCCTGAATTAGAATTAGAAACTGAAATAAATGATCCAAATTTCGACAATGAAAGTTTGAAGACTCAACATTCACAACAAAGTAATAATGAACAAATATTTATTGTGGATGAATCAAAACCTATCAATGTAGAAAAAATCAAATATATAAACAAAGGGGACACAAACGAATTAGATTAGAAAAGACATTTGGTAAATATATATATTTTATTGAAACCGCTTACCCTTGGAGTAATGACTTGGAGGAAACTTTAACAGAAATATTAATGCCTAATAAGGTGTATGGGGTTTATTACGAACCTCATATAGAAACAGTGAGACGCGATTTCGCCGGAATATTTAGGAATATTTTAAGGACCCAGAAAAGAAATTATCTATTATTCAGAAGGATTTAATTTATCAATATCATAAAGAATTACTTTAGTTCATCAAGAAATAAAAAATAAGATTGAAAAATAATTAAGAACTGAATCATTAAATAAAGATAGGGTAAATGAAGAAATAGAAGATCAACCTATGTTAAGGTTAGAACTAGGAACAAACAGGAGAACCCGTTTAGACAAGTTCATAAAAACAAAATACTTAAAGTTCATGCAGATAATATCCAGAGAAAAAGAAAATCTAAAAAACCTAATAACACTACAGATAATGCATATGATATGGATATTGATTCTGATGATCCAGACATCAATCTAGTATGAACTAATAAACCCCGAACATTCTTCAGGATTAGTTACATCAAAACTATCTGATTACGAAGTAATTCAGAAATATAAGACTATTATACACTATTTAAGTTTTATAAATGAAATATCCATATTGGAAAAGGACTTAAGCAATTTTAAACAGCATAGCCAATATGATGTAATTTCAAAACAATTGAAATTTCAAAAAGATAAAGTTAATAATATTATTGATATACCGCGTAATATAAGAAATAGAGGATTAATAAATTTTATGGGTAGAGCAATCAAGTACATTACGGGGAACCTCGATTCTGATGACCAGGCGCATTATGATCAAGTCATTACTACTCTCGAGGAGAATAACTATCCTATTGAACACAACATAGCTCATGAGATTCAGATTAATAAAGATCTTCTAAAAACCTCCAAAAAGACATTAGATTAATTAATAATAGCTGTAATAAATTAGCAAATTTAATAAATGTTTTAGACAAGACTACACTAACAAATCATTTTACGAAATTATATGACATTCTAAACTATATCACTATTCTAATTATGGACATAGAAAATTCCTTAGAAATGCGTTAACTTGGAATAACACATTCCAGTATTTTGAAAAGTATATTAATGATAACTCAAATTTTACAAGCTCTGATCTTGATATGTTATGGCTAACTAGTAAATTATTCTGTATGATTAAAAATAATGTCGTTCATTACCTATTAAATAACCTATTTCACTACCTATTTCATTACCTACCTAATACAATTACGTATTCAAACTAAATCTTTTAGTACTTTATATTTATTATCTGTTCCAGTAAAAAAGAATAACTATTACATAACTACTATTGTAAATAATCAAATGTTCTTTTATGACAATGCAGAAGTGTATAAAGGAAATTGTAATTTTATAAAAACTAATTTTTATTGTATTTTTTTTTTTTAAATTAATGATTCATGCATAGAAAATGCTATACATAACAATTTAAGTAATTGGTTAAGTACTACTATTAGTAATTTAGAACCTTATATAAATTATGTAGATTTAATTGGTCTATTTGTTAGTTTAAAGATTAAACACATTAAAATCCAAAATAATGCATCTTATCCTGTAACATTGCCTGAAACGGCTATTATTAAATTAAAAGATAATGAAGAAATTATAAATCACACTTGAAATAATTATGTGTATACTGAGGTATTATCTTCATTTCATGAAAATTCTTATTATAAATATTTCAATGTAACTTTTGATCAATTAAAATTGCCAAATTTTAGTAATGAAGTATTTGAAAGCCTGAATACTGGTTATGAAGATCACATTAATTTGGATTAATTTTCAATAATTTTAACCATTTTTGTAATATATCTTTTGATTTTTAATTTGTATTCATTGTATGAGTCCTCAAGTATTCTTTCTCAAGCAAATCAAGAAGATGCTGCACCAAGCCTCAAGACAAGGAGGAACTTGTACTCCAGCCTACAACTTCTAACTGCTTCCACCCACTTGTTCTCTCATGGAGCTTGAGAACTTCGGATGGGAGGATTTCTGGTATATAGATAGTCGATCGCTAATCGGGTAGGGAATGATCGATGGTTTCTATCTTACGATAGCAATCGCTACAATTTTAGTCAAAAGATTGATCTTAAAGAAATCGTTGCTTTTGTAAAAAAAATCGAAGTTAATTTGTGTTGTTGCCAGAAGTTTTGGAAGGCTAAAGGCAAATGTTACCCTTGTCTAATTTGTCAGAGATTTTAGAAAAATATTCCTAGCAGTGCTTTTTCGAAGCAGCTTAATTATAATATCCCCTTAATGTACAAACTGAAACAAAACAAAATGACCACTCTCGTGTAATTTAAGTTCGAACACTTTTTACTGTATAAGTAAAAACCCAAGAACACCATATTAACCAGTTCTAGTACGCCAATGATCCAAACGCTTTGATTGTTAGATTTCACCGGTATCATAGATAACCTTCCCAATGAAAATTTTACTTTATTAATAAAATTTAGCTGATAGGAAGTATTTACACCCAAGATTCAGAGAATATTGATTTAAAAATATTACAACTACAGAATTATTTTACTAAGTTAAAATCACATCCGGAAGCAAGGGCATCCGCAGGATTTCTTCTAGCGGGGCCGGCTGGTAACATTTGTGTTGCTGATAACAGGTGTGTAGGGGGGGGGGGGCAGATTGGTAAAATTATGACCGGGGGGGACGAGGTATTCTGACTATGTTGGGCTGAATTAATTTTTCAAATAATACTTATTGATATTTGAAAGTTAAAATGTTTTTTTGTATAATATTTAATAAATGTAGTAAATGAATACGAATTGGTTTAGTTTTGGAGCCTTTGTTTGTTCTATTTTCTAGGAGTCTTGGAAAAAAAATGGCATTTATTCATTTAACGTGACTAGATTAAATTGTGAATTCAACATTCCCAATTCGTATTAAGGGTCAGTAAACGATTAATAAATAAGTTTTAATTTCGGATATAATACTCATACTATATTTGTACTGGGCCTTTCCACGTCAAATCATCCATCCGAATTTCAAAATTTTACCTTCTCCCCTCAGATTTTGATTAAGTACATACGGAAATAAGAAAAAAATGCCAATTTTTACCCAATTCCAACAAGTAGTTTCAGGATTATGGTCATTTGGACTTTTGAGATGTTTAAAGTTCCGATGACGACTTGAGCTCAAAACCAACTTGTACGTGTTAAGACTTTCCTCTGTAAAATGGGTATTAATTAAACTGGAGCTTTCAAAATTTAAATATTAATTCCGCATTTCATACAAAATCAGATGATACCATAAATATGATACAGATAATTTTTCATCTTGGGAAAAAAAGATTCTTAAACATACAAAAATAAATTTTTTCCAAGCTGTAAAACAGTCATCGAAAAATTCCATGAGCAAAAATTTCTCTACAACCAGCCTAATGAACTATGTATCAATAGAAAGAGGATAAAATTCTCTATCTAATGATGTAATAAGATGAGTGGGTTATTGACTTATAAGCGTTTTATGTTGATTTGAATCTCATATAGTAAAATTTTTATTTAAATGTGGCGCATAAAAATTAACCTGTTAACCGGGCGGGACATATAAATGCGTCCATGAAATATATGTTGCACCCCGGAACTGGTGGGACTTATATTTTCGTACATCAGAGGTATTAGTCATAGATACATGTTTACCACGTGAATTATATATATATATAATAATTCACGTGGTAAACATGTATCTATTATTATCTGAAATATATATATATATATATATATAATTCAGGAAAGTTAAGGCGAAAAAGGAACCTTATCTACGCTCAGTCAGCACTACTCCCTATACAGGGTGTCCCCTAACCAAACAGACAAACTTCAGGGATCGATAGAGGATCGAAAAACTAAGAAAAAAGTCCTCTGGCATATGCCTCGTTTTCGAGAAAATCACAAAAAACTAAAAATAGTTGTGCAAAAACTAGTTAAGGCCATGGAAGAGCGGATTTCGTTCCTTGAATGAATTTTAACAATAATTGTTATTCCAATACAATTATTGTATTTCAATCTTATACTAATAGAAAGGTAATGGAAAAAAAAAATTATGTTTATTAAGAAAAAAATAATAAATACTTTTTTATTCAAATATTCATGGTATAAAGAAAATTACCTATTTAAAATACATAACATTATGAACAAAAACTGAAGATTAAAAAATTAAAAATTTAAATAATAAAAATAATTTTAAAAATAAAAAAAAATTTAGAAAATAATAACATAATTAAATATTCTTACTCGGAAAACAAATGCTTCAGTTTTTATATGGGACTACCTCAGTAAGAAAAAAAAAATTATATAGTTAATTTCTCGGCAGCGTCAACGTAAATGTTGTTCGAAGTGTTGGCCTCTCGCTGCAATACACGCATCACATCGCGTACTCACAGCTCGCACTGCGTATAAACATTGTTCTGCGGTGAGCTGTTAGCAAACCATTCTGATGCGCTCGGTGAGATCATCCCTTGTGCGACGGGCTCTCGGTAGACATTTTCGTTCACCTATCCCCACACGAAGAAATCAAGTGGCGTAAGGTCCGGAGACCGTGGAGGCCAAGGCACCGCCCCACCTCGTCCTATACAGCGACCTGGGTAGTTGATGTCTTACCAGTCTCGCATGGCTATACGGCTTCCGTAATGTGCAGGACAACCATCGAATTGAAACCAGTTCTCAAGCCTTCTTTCCAAAGAGATATCTTCCAAAAGTGCCCGTAAGTCATTCTCGAGGAATAGATAACAACTTTCAGCATTAAGTCGAGCAGATAAAAATACGAGACCTATTATGCCGAACCAGGAAACCATCTGCGATATTCCCGATCTGCCTGACGTGCATTGCCATCGCAGAATCCGTAGACGTAGACTGTGTCCGCGTATTCAGCGATGGTAAATCTAGCCATATTTGTTGACTTCACTGAAAACTACTAGCAACACCACTAATGTGAGAATGCGAGGCTGGATTCCCCCCCAAAAAGTGATAGTATAATGGCTAACATTTTAATCCTTTCTTTTTAAGTTTAAACACTCAGCCTAGATGTTTTATTGATAACGAAAGCGTGAGAATATTCATCTTTTCTAAATTTACTCCTCATAAATTAAGAAATTAAGCTTACTCAAAAAGCCAGTATATTTTTGTAATTTAAATACATCATTGAAAACAAAAATTAAAATACACTTTTTGCACAACTATATTTAGTTTTTTGTGATTTTCTCGAAAACGAGCCATATGCCAGAGGATTTTTTTCTTAGTTTTTCGATCCTCTATCGATCCCTGAAGTTTGGCCGTTTGGTTTGGGGACACCCCGTATATACCCCAGCTTCACACGTGAGCGAGAGCCATTGCCGTCAGTCTTAATCATTTATATAGTCCGTAGTTTAATTCTAATTAAGTGTGCCTGTTGTAATCAAAATAAATCTTTTTAAAAACTCTAAAACGTTGACCAATTATTTAACTGGCGCCCGAACAGGGACTTGAGGGCTTTTGAAGACCTACGAAGAGAACTTCATCCGAAATTCCTCACACCAGTGACGAAGATTGAACTTCTCGTTTCAAATATTTAGAAAAAGCTGCCACTGTGAGTAAATTACTATCAAGCTCTTTCTTGACTATTTGAATTTGTTTTCAAAAGAAGATCTTTTTAAAGATTTCCATCTCAAGTTAAAAAAAATCGTTAAATGATCAACTAGAATTTTTTTGATGCGTTCACTGATGCAACAAGGTTTCATATGAGTAGTTTTTTAGGATAATTTTATTTTTTATTATTTCACTTAGCATTAAGTTATATTATATTATATATTATTATTTTATGAGTAATTTACAATATAGGCTTAACCAAAAAAGACAAGTTCTAACTAATATTATATTAGACAAAAAAGTACTTGATACTTTATTATTAGAACATAACGATACAATGGCCCTAGAAATCAAAGAACGTGACTTTAAACTAATCCCTGAATACGACGGGAACCTTTTATTATTAGTAGATTTTATTAGAAATACAAAATTCGTTTATAATTTATACTGTATAGACAATAACCCCCATAAGAGCGTTAAATATTCGAAGTTAGTTTTAGTCGTATTAACTAAACTAAAAGGCAAGGCAAAAATAGCCACATATGGCAAAGACTTCGATGACGTACAAACAATAGTAGACTACTTAAAGAAAAAATATCAAGACACACGAACAAGAGAACAGTTAATTTCTGAAATTCTAAATACCCGAACTTATCAAAACGAGAACCCTCCTGACTAACTGGAACGGTTGGGACGAAAACGATGTGATCTATTTGCACGTATTTACTCGGATGCAGACATAGTTGACAAACAACAACGGAATGGAACGGTATGACAAATAAATTAGCCACCATGTGGTACATCAATTACATCCTTCCCTATCTGACTTAATTTATCACATTAAATTCGAAACATTACTCAGTGGTCCCGATCTGCCCATCATGGTGCAAAAAATACTTACAGTTGACGGATCTTGTTCAAACTTTGTATTATTTTTAATCCACTATTGTAGAGTTGTTTTATATCAGTTTCATGAAAATAGGTAAGGTTTGGGGTGGGGGTAAGAGGGAGGGGTGGGAGAATTTATTATTAATATTATAACTTTTAGTGGGCAAAACTAGTTCAAACTTTGTATTGTGTTTATTAGTGGATTTAAGAGTTGTTTTACATCAGTTTCATGAAAATAGGTAAGGGTGGGGGTAGGGGTAAGAGGGAGGTGGGAGAATTTGTGTTTATTAGTGGATTGTACAGTTGTTTTATATAGGTTCATACTTCATTTTATATTAACTTATCATGTAAAATGTTTAATTTATAACAAAAAGAACTCTTTTAATGCTCTTCAGAATTACTCATACTAAGTAATCATTTAATAAGTCATCACTAGAGCATTTGTATTAGGTACATTATTTTTTTATAATTTAACACGACATTTTTAAACACGAAAAAAGAAACATATGTCCACATTTACATAAGAATATAATAAAAATGTTCACTGGGTATAATTTGAAGTGTATTCAACAGTGAAATAAAAAGAACACGTTTTAAAATGCACATATTGAATTTCAATTATTATAAGTTTAGAATTTTAATATTATAAATAAAAATTAAACACAGAAAATTTCGTTTCCCTGTAATTAATGATTTATTAACTCACTCAACAGAAATTAGGACCACAAATAACATCTTAAGGTAGCGCACCCTGCGAGCCGGCCGGCCGTGACTCATGCTTTTTCTCTAAAAACTCCCCTTTTCCTAATGTTGATAGATCGTGATGGACGTGAAACTTATACCAATTGAAACTCAGATAGTTTCTGTAACGTGTAGTGCCACAACTATCGCGGACACTCGTGGTCAAAATTGTTCAAACATTCCCCAATATAAACAATAGGTGACCAAAATTATTTACTTTAAAAAATAGTTCATTCGCTTAAATCACTGGATACAGAAATCATTTGGATGGCTGTATATTGTATATGGAATGCACATTCAAGGTGACATAAGTAAAAATTGATAGAAATAACTAGCGAATGATACAAACATTGGTTAACGGGCTGCAAAAAGGGCGCGGATGGAGATGCCAGAAACATACAACTTTGAAATGTTGTATATTCCACTAAGTTTATTCTATTTTTGTTTCAACTATATTTTCAAGGTCCAGCATTCATATAATAAAAACCAAGAAAAATTAGGGTAAACCGGACAGTTATTGACACCCTTAAGACTAAATTTCTGTGGTGAAATTAAAAAAAAAATACTTTTTTTGAAGGGATCGAATTGAAAACTCCTATAGCTCCTCTTTATTTATCCTTATAAAGACTCAAGATGTTTTTTTGGGTCAAAAGTTCAATAGTTTTACCATATTGCAATATTTATGGAAAAAAGTTCAAAAACTAGTTATTGACACCCTGTGGATGGGTTATTGGCACCACAGTTGTTGACACCCCCTGTCCCCATAACTTTTATTATTTTTTTTAAGTTTTATTAAATAACATTATAAAGAAATAACATCGCTTACACAGATTAAACTCTAATGTAATATAAAAAGCAATTAAAATATTCAACCTCTTTATGTAACATCATAAATGAAACTACTTTAACACAAACAAATATATTATAAATTTCGGTAGGTATATGTAACGTAAAATAAAATAATTAATTTACATGTATTAATTAATTTACATCCTCATTCATATCTTCATTTTCATTTATACTAGGTTGTTACAAAAGTCCTTGTGCATATCAAGTTGTTTACATTGAGGTCTCTAATTTAATCCTTATTTAATCTCTGACGAATACAATTCTTATGTCAATGTTCACATTAACTAATCCTCTAATTATCTATGTACGCCATCTGTCCCTGCCTTTCATTCAGTTTATTAAATTTCACTAGAAATGTCGGAAGAAAAATTTGTCATCCGCGGCCTTCTTAGGCATTATTGGAAAAAAGGTTTTAGTGCAAAGGCCTCAGCCAAGGAAATTTGTGCAGTGGAAGGGGAAAGTGTGGTGCATCGAAACACGGCCGCATTTTGGTTCAGGCGGTTTAATTCTGATCGATTCGGAAAAAAGATTATGCTTTGTGTTTGGTGGAATTATGAAGGCATTTTGCACTTCGAGCTGGTTCCAGAGGGCAGGGCTATCAACGCTGAGCTATACTGTGAACAGCTCGATAGGGTATATGAAGTTTTAAAAGTGAAATACCCCGCTTTGATTAATAGGAATCAAGCGTTATTTCAGCAAGACAACGCCCCTGCTCATCGCTCACGATTAGTTAAAGAAAAAATTTCAGAAATGAACGGGATTAGCGTCTTGCCCCACCCTCCTTACAGCCCAAACGTCGCACCGTCTGACTATGGACTTTTCAGGTCATTGGCGCATTTTTTGAAAGGTCGGCGCTTCGAAAACTTCGATGATGTCAAATCTGGATGCGAGGAGTTCTTTGCCTCGAAAACTGCAGAGTGGTATCAACATCAAATACAAATTTTGGCTGAAAGATGGGTTAAAGTAGTTGAAAATGATGGCCTGTATTTTGAAGAATAAATTTGATTTGTAAATTTTGTACTCACATTTGAATAAAATTAATTTTGTGAATAAGGACTTTAGTAACAACCTAGTATTTGGACCAGACTCCACGATGTAACACGCAGGACAAACAAATTCATCAGACTCGTCACTTTCAGGGAAATGGTCATATCCTTTTAAACACTTTGTGTGGTAGACCTTATTGCATAATCCTTAGTGTAGGATGAAAATGCTTTCAGGATGAAGCATTTATAAATTAATCCTCATCTTCTAATATGTGTTGGACGTTCTTGAACCACTCCTTAACATTGGCTTCAGAAACACAAGCGTTGGTACCAGACTGGTACACCTTAGGAAGTCCTCTCTGCTGTAGAGGGCTGCCTTCGTAAAAAAGCCTTATACCAGACATCACCAGGACAATTATCTTTAAAGGGTGTGCTCATCTTTTTTAATTCAACAACTTCTTTTACTAACTGTAAATTGTTGGAATCCCTCTTTCGCACATTTTTCTATTTATGCAGCTAGAGTAAGCTCGTCTTTATCTGAAAGCATCGGCCGTAGTCCAAACGATGATTTTACAAATTTATCACTTAATCTGAAGTTGCCCGAGGAACCCTAAATCTTTTGTATCCTGATTTGATAGAAAAGCCATCCTTTATGGCCTTCGAGGCATCCTCTAAATCCTTCTGGGTATATATGTTTTTAAGCATACTAGTTGTACATACACACACACACACACAAACAAAAAAAGAAATTTACTAGCAGGAACTGACAATGTCAATAACTAGTCATTGAACCCAAAAACTGGTAATTGACACCCCATGTCAATAACTAGTTACACTAGAATTAAAGTTAAAAAAACATTACAGATTTATCAGGAAGATCAAACTATCAAAATTAAAACAGAGCCATCAATATTTAAAAGAAAAAAATCAAAATTTAGTTATTGACATGGGGTGTCAATAATAGAATACATTGAAAAAAATGACCAGTTATTGTCACCCCTGAATAATAATATTGAAATTGATTATTTTAATTTAAAATCACTCCAGACACTTCAAATATAGATTAGCAAATAAAATAAACTAATTAACTTTATTGAAAAAAAGTGTAGGATGGGAATAGGAACAAAACTATTGGAGGAGAATCCTTATAGAAATCAGAAGCTTGTAGCCATTGACAGGCTACCAACTGAATTCATGAAGGTATTAATTGTAAAATCTTCCCTGCGATTACTTTGCTAAACGACACTTGCTAAACACTTACTTTGCTAAACACTTACCCTATAGATGACTTAGAGGACCCTTCAAACATTAGATTCATGTATATCTTAAAATAAAATTAGGACTTGTTTACTTATTTCTATAAGTTAAAGTTTGGGGTGTCAATAACTGTCTGGTTTACCCTATTAGATCCAGGGTATCTACGCGAAATCAAAGACTCGAAAACTATCAACATAAAGAACAGAAAAACCCTAATTATCACGGCAAACGCTACAACCCAAACTATAATCAACAAAAACCTACCTAAATACGAAATATATAGTAAGGGAAATTATTGCCATTGTGAAAAATTTCCTGTTTTCAACGGAACCGGACGTTTTGGGGTCTCCTGAGTCCCGTGAAATGGTCTGTGTTGGTGTTTGTGTGTGTGTGTGTGTGTGTGTGTGTGTGTGTGTGTGTGTGTGTGTGTGTGTGTGTGTGTGTGTGTATGTGTGAGTGTGTGTGTTTTAACTATTTGTCGTACGAAACTTAAATTAGGTATTTGAGGTATATAGGTGCCCGCGATTTGACAACCAAGATTTCTTCTAAATCGAGTAAGCATAGTGTGCACTTTATCGGAATACTATTTTTCTATTTACGATTTCTCAAAAACGGTTCTAACGATTTCGATTAAACTTTTTAATTTTAATTTCAATGAAGCATTCATTAATAGTAAGAAATCTATTAGGTCTGATAGGGCTTTTATTATTGGCTAAGGAAAAAATCTTCCTTTAAAGTAATTTTTTTTATTTCTGATTTCGAGTAAATAATTGTCCCTTGTCATCCCTATTTACAAAAAATGGCTTAATATTAAATACGAAAGAATTTAAGAATTAAACATAAGAGAAATAAAATATATGATTTACCAAAATAAAGATTTCAATTTCCGATAATATTATATATATTCAATATCCGATAGTAGTAATGTGTATGTATAATATATCGGTCGAAATTTTGGAATTTAACAATAAGTTTTCTACCAAGAATGAAGTTGGTCTCATCTACTTAGAATTTCGGTTGAATTATTTTTTATAAATAAATATATTTATAAATATATTAGATTATAGAAAAAATAATCGAGTTTTAGACTATACGATCATCTTTGTTGAGGAACTATCGTAAATAAGAATCGATAGAAAGGGTTAATCACAACGGCTGATATTAAATTAGAACTAAATTTTCAATTTTTAGTAGGTTAGTATTTTTCAATAAACAACGATATTTTATCCTTCTAAGGCAGTAACAAGTAATAATGCTTTATTAAAGTAAATAGATCACTATGAGTAGGGAGGAATTGCCGGTTCTGGGACCTCAATTTGCGGGGTCAAATTGGACTTTGGACCCTAGGGCTTGCCCAGCCTTAACCACCATGTGGTCCAGGGGCAAACCAACCTTAACCACCACGTGTTCTTAATCCCTAATCCCCTAATTAATCCTTAATCCCCTAATTAATCCCTAATCCCTAATCCCTAAAAAATATTATTATTTTGAAACTTTTTCAGACATGTTTGTACTTGTCGAGTGCATGTCGGAACTTGTCGAACATATTTATTTTATCAAAATATTCAAATGCCACAGCCATCTTGATAATTTTTCGAAATATATTTTCGAATAAGCACTGCCATCTATATAATTTATCGAAATATTTTCGAATAAGCACAACCATCTTGATAATTTTTCGAGATATATTTTCGAATAAGCACTACCATCTATATAATTTATCGAAATATTTTCGAATAAGCACAACCATCTTGATAATTTTTCGAAATATATATAACATATGATCGACATAACCTTACACAATAATCACATCAGCTGTTACCATATAATCGAAATATATTTTCGAATAAGCATAGCCATCTATATAATTTATCGAAATATATTTTCGAATAGTTACTGCCATCTTGATAATTTTCGAAATATATTTTCAAATAGTTACTGCCATCTTGATAATTTTTCGAAATATATATAACATATGATCGACATAACCTTACATAATAACCGCATCAGCTGTTACCTTATCATCGAAATATATTTTCGAATAAGCATAGCCATCTATATAATTTATCGAAATATATTTTCGATTAGTTTCTGCCATCTTGATAATTTTCGAAATATATATTCAAATAGTTACTGCCATCATTTATCGAAATATAAACCTCGAAATATATATAACATATGATCGACATAACCTTACACAATAACCGCATCAGCTGTTACCTTATCAACGTAATATATTTTCGAATAAGCACTGTCATCTATATATAATTTATCGAAATATTTTCGAATAGTTACTGCCATCTTGATAATTCTTGAAATATATTTTCAAATAGTTACTGCCATCATTTTTCGAAATATAAACCTAACATATGATCGATATAACCTTACACAATAACCACATCAGCTGATATCATCGATAGAATCTTACTCTACATGTCGGAACCTGTCGGAACTTGTCCAAAACTTGTCAGAGCCTGTAAAATTACTAATATTTTATAATTTAAAATAATTTTAGTAGTTCGCGATGGGATCGGCTATGATTTTTATGACTAGTACCGTTTCTGATTTCAAATCTCAAATTGCGCGTAAGTGAATCCAATTCAAGTTTTGTAAATCGAAAGATCGATCTATAGATCGATACCATATTCAAAATTTATAACTTCTGTAACACGTGATTTGATCTTAAAATTGATGTGGCCGAAAATTTTAAACTTATCAATACATAGAACCAAAATCTGATATCAAATTCAGTATCAGCATACTCAGAAACCATATGATTGATTAATATAACGAATAAAAATTAAAACAGTAACAGTAAATCGAATCGCGCATGCGCAATCGAAAGTCTGATATTAAATTCGGAATCAGCATCCTCAGAAACCATATGATTGATCAATATAACGAATAAAACTCAAAAAGTAAAGGGGAAATCGAATCGCGCATGCGCGATCGAAATTCTGATATTAAATTCGGAATCAGCATCCTCAGAAACCATATGATTGATTAATATAACAAATAAAAATTAAACAGTAACAGTAAATCGAATCGCGTATGCGCAATCGAAAGTCTGATATTAAATTCGGAATCAGCATCCTCAGAAACCATATGATTGATTAATATAACAAATAAAAATTAAACAGTAACAGTAAATCGAATCGCGCATGCGCGATCAAAAGTCTGATATTAAATTCGGAATCAGCATCCTCAGAAACCATATGATTGATTAATATAACGAATAAAAATTAATCAGTAGCAGTAAATCGAATGGCGCATGCGCGATCGAAAGTCTGATGGCAAATTCGGAATCAGCATCCTCAGAAACCATATGATCGACATTAGTCTCGTTACAATATTTGTATAGAGGGCCAAAACATGCAGGTTTTGACAGGAAGGAACTTGTTTAGACCTGTGCACGACCTGTTTGGACCAGTTTGTAGTAGTGGGGAGCTCGGAGAGTGGTGGGGGAGGGTAGCAGCCAATCAGCTTCGAGGATTCTCATCGATTCCCTGACGTGTATACCCCCTCCACTCTCATTCTAGCTCCAGCTTTCACAGAGGCAACATCTACACTGCTCGAAATCGCGATCTAGAATTTTCCCTTGTGTTGTTATTCTTATTATTTTTCTTATATTAGTTATTTTTGTTCTTAGTTATTTATTTTTTGAAGAATTTGAATGCAAGTTTATTTATTTTTAAATTGTATTTGTGTTTGTTTTGTAAATTAAATTTTGTAAAAGCAGGTTAACTTTTGTATAATTGTGTAATTAACTGTATAACTATAATTATATATAAATTATCGTTATTCAGTTATTTTGTTTTTCAAGTTTTATACACCTAAGTTTTTTGTTTATCAAGAAGGTATTTTTGTTTTAATTTTTTTCTTGAAGTGTTACTTTTCGTTTGTATAGTTGAAGTAAATTTTAGTTTAATTTGAAGTGTTTTCTATTCTTATAATTGTTAAATTTTTTTCATTAGAGTTAATTTTCGTTTAATTCAAAGTTGTTTCTTTTTGTTCATACAAGTTACTTTTCGTTTATTTAGATATTTTTCGAGTAAATTTTAGTTTAATTAAAGTTCTTTGAGATTATTTTTCATTTATATATTTATTTAATTTTTTTTCATTCTATAAAGTTAATTTTTGTTTAATTCAAAGTTGTTTCTTTTTTTCGTTGAATTACTATTCGTTCGTAGATATTTTTCGAGTAAATTTTAGTTTAATTAAAGTTCTTTGAGATTATTTTTCATTTATATATTTATTTAATTTTTTTTTCATTCTATAAAGTTAATTTTTGTTTAATTAAAAGTTTTTCAAAGTATTTTTTTTTTTTAGATAAGTTACTTTTTGTTTATATTTTTCTTAAATTTAAATTTATTTAAAGTGAATTACTTTAAAATGGAATCTTCTTCACGTTAATGCGCAAATTGTAGGATGGTGTTTGCCAGTCACCGTGATTGATGTATGGCACACGAATTAACCTGCTTTTATAGTCAGGAATTCACACCAGCAGCCTCGTGCGTCTGTGGTAAATGTGGCAAAGCATTCACAAAATCATGTCATCGTTTGCGACACGAGGCTGTTTGTGGGGATTCCTCACAAACGCAAGAATTTTCCCGCGATATAAATTTTATTTGTTCATATTGCGGGAAATCGTTTAATAGAAAGAATGATCGCTTAAGACATGAACATTCGTGTAAACACCTGTCTCGAGTAGATGATTTTGATAAAAAGTTTGATTTGGTCTGTGGTAAATGTGGACAGGTGTTTACACGAAAAGATAACAGGTTAAGACATGAAATTAAGTGCAAAGTTGATTTTAGCAGGTCCTGCCGTTTTTGTCAAACAACTTTTACGAATTTACATAATTATTTTAGACATCAGAAATTTTGTAAAAATGAACCCCCTCTAAAAAAATTTAAAAGAGAACCTCAACGGCAGGACCTGTTAGCTCTTAAACCCGACGCAGTAGGTTTCACCGAGTATGAAACAGCTTTTAGGGGGAGGTTGAAGTCCTATTTTATCCGTAGCGACGAAAATTACGACATGCCTATGTTTTTAAATAGTATTAGAAATCACACTTTTAATAAAATAAACGCTTCCCTCCGACAGCATAACGCGATAAAAGTAAACATATGGGTAGACTGTATGATGGTAATCAGTTAGGGGAAACGATCGACGTCGCTTTTAAAACTTCAAACAAATCAATTTTAAAAGAGACAGATATAAATAAAATAATAGATAGTTTTTTTAACAAGATAGAAACCGAGCTAAGCGAATGTGAACTCAAGAAGAGCGGCTGGCGACTCTACGCTATCGACGGCTTAAGATTAAAAGTCAATCAATATAATCCATTAAGAGGTAGCACATACATCAAATTACCAGTTAAAATAGACAACAAGAAAGCTTGTATTAACGTCAAAAATTATGATAACTATTGTTTTAAATATTCTATTTTAAGTAAGTTTGTTAATAACCATCGGGGACGTGTTTCAAATTATGAAGGTATGCAGCATAGGTATGACTTTTCCTGTATTGGTTTCCCTACACCACTCCATGAAATAAAATATTTGAAACATCAAATAATATATCGATAAATGTTTTTGGCCTTGATGAAAAAAATAATGTATATCCATTAAAAATAGTAAAAAGAGAATTAGATGATCATAGAGACTTTTTACTGATAGAAAAAGAAGGTGTACAGCATTATGTTTATATAAAAAATTTCAATAAATTAGTAACATCACAAATAACACATAATGAACATAGAATAAATATTTGTAAAAGATGTTTCATCCATTTTTATTCCATGGAGAAATACGCCGAGCATTTAGCTCAATGCTCTGAAAATAAACCTGCGAGGATCGAATTGCTGGGGGAAAATAATTTTATTCATTTTACAAATGTTGAGAAAACTCTCAAAGTCCCCTATGTTGCATACGCAGATTTCGAGTGCTACCTCGAACCAGTGTCATCATGCCAGCCGAACCCGAACAATAAATATACACAAACGAAAGCAATACATAAACCAATTTCATATTGTATTTATATAAAGAAAGATGAAACTTAAAAAGATATCAATGATTCGCTTAGCTCGTTTCCTATAATTTATAGAGGTGTAGACGCCGCATCACATTTTGTACGTACTTTGAAAGACATTGCCCTCAAAATTGAAAATATTTATAAAAGAAATATTCAAATGAATCCCCTAACTGATTCGGAGATGGAAGCGTTTAACTAATCCTCCGTCTGTTATATGTGTAATCGTTTATTAAATGGAGATAAAGTTAGGGACCATTGCCACTTAACGGGGAAGTATAGGGAGGCTGCACATTCAAGTTGCAATTTAAGATTCCAAAACCCCAACTTCCTCCCTGTATTTTTACATAATATGTCCGGATACGATAGTCATTTGTTTGTTAGGGAATTGGGGTATGACGAGAAAAGAATCGATGTGGTCCCGAATTCCGAGGAAAAATATATAATATTTTCGAAATACGTTAGTGGTAATTTTAAAATAAGATTCTTGGATCGATTCTTATCCGACAGCCTCAATTCCCAAGCAAAAATAGTGCCGGATACGCCTACTATAAAATCCTTGTTTAGAAGGGAGGAGGTTGAGGTTTTGAAGAGAAAGGGTGTGTTCCCTTATGATTACATGACAGCCCCCGAAAAATATTTAGAAACAGTATTACCCCCTAAAGAATGTTTTTACAATAGCTTAACCCAGGAGCATATAACAAACGAAGACTATAGGCATGCTCAAAAGGTATGGGGTACGTTCAATTGTAAGACGCTGGGTGATTACAACGATATATATATGAAAGCCGACACACAATTACTAACAGATATTTTTGAAACTTTCCGTAATATCACAATTAGATAACATAAATTAGACCCAGCGCATTTCTTCACCGTACCCGCGATGACGTGGGATGCCATGTTAAAATTTACTGGGGTTAATTTGGAATTGTTAAACGACTACAATATGATTTTAATGATTGAGAGAGGAATTAGAGGGGGCATCTGTCAGGTCTCCCATCGGTTCGCCAATGCGAACAACGAATGTATTGATGGTTATAACCCACACTTGGAAAAATCTTTTATTTTTTATATAGACTGCACAATTTATATGGGGCTGCCATGTGCAAGCCCCTTCCAATTGGCGAATTCGAATGGGTAGACCCATCCCATGTCATCATCGATGCATTAAATGAAAATGATGAGTTTGGGTATATTTTAGACGTAGATATTAGTTACCCGCCTCATTTACACGACGCTCACAATGATTTGCCATTTTTAGGAGAAAATACCAATTTTAATGATAAAAAACGAAACAAAAAACTTTTAACGCATTTTAAAAATAAAAAAAATTATGTTGTTCATTATATGGCTTTAAAACAGGCGGTGGGTCATGGTATAGTTTTAGAAAAGATAAATAAAGTTTTAAAATTCAAACAAAGCTGTTGGCTAAAACAATATATAGAATACAATATTACGTAGAAAAGCAATAAATGATTTCGAAATAGACCAAATTAAATTATATTTAAGTGCTATATTCGGTAAAACAATGGAGAAAATAAGAAAAAGAATTGACATTAAATTAATTTGCAATGCCAACAGCATAGAAAAGTTAATAAAAAAAACAAATTTTAAAGATAGAACCATCTACAATGAAAATTTATCCGCCGTACATATGGAAAAAACTAAAATTAAATTCGACAAACCAATATATGTTGGCATGGCCATATTAGATATTTCTAAAACAATTAAGTATCATCATCATTATGATGTCATGTTACCTAAACATGGTCATGCCAATATAAAATTACTTTACATGGATACAGACCCTTTTATTTATTATATAAAAACTGACAATTTATGTAACGATATTTTAAATATGAAACAATATATGGATACATCCAATTATCCGACCGATCACCCTTGCTACGCAATCGAAAATAAAAAAGTGATGGGGAAATTTAAGGACGAGGCAAGAGGGGACCCCATTTTAACTTTTATTGGTTTCCGACCAAAAATGTACCATATTAATATGAAAAATAAAGTTATAAAAAGAGTAAAAGGGGTAAACAGAAATGTTGTAAAGAAAGAAATTAGTTTTATTGATTTTATTAATTGGCTGAAAGAGCACACAACATTGCGTCATAAAATGAGACAAATAATTTCAAAAAGTCATGAAATTGAAACAATAGAAATAAATAAAATATCTCTTTCATCGAATGACGATAAACGGGTGATAATGGAAGATGGAGAGAGCACCCTTGCGTTTGGACATTATAAGCTCGATGAATAGTTCGTCACTAAGGCCTCTATAGCGAGGTCGAGAGACCCGTAAGCCGTATGAATGTGTATGAGTCGGGACCGGGATAGCCGAGAACGTTAGAGTGCGACCAGCTTAACATTCTCGAGCCGAACGGTTGCGGTTAAAAAAAAAAACGGACTTGTGTTTGATTAGGGGCCGGGATAGCCGAGAACGTTTGAGTGCGACCCGCTTAACATTCTCGAGCCGAACGGTTGCGGTTAAAAAAAAAAACGGACTTGTGTTTGATTAGGGGCCGGGATAGCCGAGAACGTTTGAGTGCGACCCGCTTAACATTCTCGAGCCGAACGGTTACGGTTCAAAAAGACGGACTTGTGTTTGATTCGGGGCCGGGATAGCCGAGAATGTTAGAGCGCGACCCGCTTAACATTCTCGAGCCGAACGGTAACGGTTCAAAAAGACGGACTTGTGTTTGATTCGGGGCCGGGATAGCCGAGAACGTTAGAGCGCGACCCGCTTAACATTCTCGAGCCTCGAACGGTTCAGTGTGAATGCGAGTGGCGAACTATTCATAGACCTTAAACTCTCCTCTTACAAATATTTTAAACTGTTTTATTTGTTGCTCTTTCAGGTAGGAGCTATTTTATTATTTTAACACTACCCATTAATGGAACGGTTGGATGTATAATTTTTATGTTTTTAATTATTTTAGATTGGTTTTATTCGTCTTTTTTAATGATTTTAGATATTTTTATCAGTCGTTTTTATGATTTTAGATATCAGTTTTTAAACACTTTTTTTATGTAATTTAGTTTACCTCTTTTTAATATTTTTACTTTTTATCGATGTATCCATAGTTTTATTCCCTCCTAATTTTATTACTGTATCCATTTTTTTTTTAAATACTACGACTTTTAGTTATTTTTAAAACTGATTTTAGAGATTTCTTATAAATTATTATCAATTTTTAACAATTTATCGATTTTAGCGTTTTAGTTTTTTCCAATGAATTTTAAAGTGTATTTTTAAACTGATTTTAGCATTTAGTTTTTTTCTAATGAATTTTAATATGTATTTTTAAATTGATTTTAGCTTTATTTATAACTGTTTTAAAATTTTATGATTTTTAGTAGACTTTGTTTTAAATCGACTGTTTTAGAAAGTTGACGACGATTTTTATTTTTATTAACTTTTCTAGATGCTTTTATCAGTCGTTTTTAGGTATTTTATTTAAATTTAAACTGGTTTTAGTAAATTAGCGACGAATTTTAGTTATTGGTTTTTAGATGTTTTAGTTACCATGACCCACCAAACTCATCATTAGCTTTCAATGCATCGACTAATATCTTTTGAGTATGTCTATTTGACTGGTTGGACTTCAACCTCTAGATTTTAGCATTTTACTTATTTTATTTTTTCTTTAATTGATTTTAGCTGTTTATTTTTAGTCCTTGTATATATTTTTAAGATTTTATTCTGTTTAACATTTTAGTGGGGCTTTTATCTGTGTTTTATTATTTCAGATATTTTAGGGGGAGCTTTTATAATTTTAGATATATTTTAGGGGGGCTTTTATCTGTTTTTATGATTTTTAGATTTTTTTAGGGGGCTTTTATCTATTTTTTTATGATTTTAGATTTTTTTAGGGGGCTTTTATCTGTTTTTAAAATACTATTTTATATAACTTATTTTAACTGTTTTTAATTATTTTAGCAATATTTTAATGGTTTTAGATAGTTTTTAGGGATTTTATCTATATTTTAATTTTTAACACAGTTTTATATTTTTAGTTTTTACCATATTTTATTAGGGCTCCCCGGCAATTCGATCCTTACAGAGCAATATATATTTAAACCACCAGGAACCCACATGGTTGGTATCATTTGGGTTCCTGACAGTCCTAAGTCTGTGAAAAAGTGTGAAGGAATCTATAATGCTGACATACACGAATCTATATAAGAGATCTGTAGTATTGTATTCTTCCAGTCTTTATCATGCGTTTGTTGAAGCAACACTCACCTTTCGAAATAGCGAACGTTGCTAACCTTCGTGAGGAAGGTACCGGATCCAAACATGGTTCCTTGTTCCCAAATAGTATACGATGTTTAATTTGCGGTCCTTCAAACTGTGGTAAGACGAACCTAATGTTGAGTCTATTATATAATTCTAACGGATTAAATTTTGAGAACATTTATCTGTTTAGTCACTTCATCAACCAAAATATAAATATTTGGCTCATGTTTTATCAAATATCGAAGGGGTCGGATTCCACCCATTCGACAGTATTTCTAATATTCCTGATCCGAAAAACGCTGCTCCCAATTCAATATTCATTTTCGATGATATTGCTTGTGATAAACAAGATAGAGTGAGATCTTACTTTTGCATGGGTAGACATAGTAGCGTCGACAGTTTTTATCTCTGTCAGAGCTATACTCGTGTACCGAAACTATTGATTCGGGATAACGCCAACTTTCTTATACTATTCAGACAAGATAATCTCAGTTCTAAAAGGATATACGAAGACCATGTTAATTCTGATATGACGTTTCCTGAATTCAAAAAATTATGTTTGGAATGTTGGAAGACCAAATACGGGTTCATGGTAATTGACAAAGATCGCGATTTGAACAATGGTCGATATCGTAAGGGACTCGATACATATATAATCGTCTAGGAGCTTCAGTAAGCTTCTGGCCATGGATGAAGCAACATCTTATGCGCTAGCTAAAGAGACCGAGGAAATTCGTAATGTCATTCGTGAAAAATGTAAGAATTTGAAACGTAAGAGGGAGGAGAGGGAAGAGTACTTGAAGGAAAAATATAAGCCTTTGATACAACCGCTTCAGTCTATCGTATTACCTCGAGAACCGGCCCATGAACTACCAAACATAAAAAAAGAAGAAGAGACTCTGACCATACTCCCCAAAAAGTCGATCGAGACTCCTCCCAAGTTTTCCACACCTATCCCTATTACCACATCCTCCAGACTCAGACCCAATGTTTTGGATATTTTTTCAACATCTGCCACCTATGAGAGTACTTCACCTTTAGAAGAAATAAGTCAACATGCGTCAATACCTCAAGGAGTAGAAACAGTTTATAGCTATTTAGACCAGATTGGTAAAGAGGCTACGAAATATATAATCAAATTTACTACGAATCAAACGGAGGAACTGGATCAAATTTACGGAATATGTCATAACGGGGAAAATTTCACTCTCGGTGACTCGGTTATAACCATTAGTGACGATCGGCTTGATGTGGATGGCTCGCTACACAAAATTACTCCAGGGCTTTCCCAGCTATTATTCTTAAAAAACCCTGATATGGATGAAGTAACAGAAAATGATAAACACGTATACAAAACGCTATTAACAAAAACTAATGCCCATAGATTGGATTATAGCTCTACGGGTATTGTAAATGTTCAAAAAGGAAATCAAAAATATAGGAAGGTAATTTCTAAACTTATCCCTCCTAAAGACAAAATCAAAGGGAAAGGATTTGAGGACCCGAATCAGTTGGTTGAAAAATTGAAAATATTACCGGAAACTGGTGGGTCTGAAAAAGAAATTTCGAAAATTGAAAAAAGACTTAGAACGTTAGGTACGAGGGCGTATTGAAAAGTAAGGTCTCCAACGCTGCCGTTTCCGAACACGAGTTGCTAGACGAGATTTGACAACAGCGCTTCACCCGCGGTTCCCCCACAGTGCAAATCCACCCGCGTGACCTTGGGACGCTCAGTTGCCTTGTGGCAGTCATTTAAGATGGAGCTCCCGCTTCGCTCGCCCGTCAAGTGCGAACTGCGCTCAGTCATTCGTTTTTTGAATGCAAAAAAGGTTTCTCCGATGGAAATTAATCGCCAGCTAGTGGAAGTGTACGGTGCACCGAAGCCCAAGAAGTTCAAGACGGAGAAGTCAGCGGGAAAGGTTATGGCCACCGTTTTCTGGGACCGGAACGGGGTTCTGTTGGTTCATTTCATGCCAAAAGGAACAACAATCAACTCAGAAAGCTACAGCGAGACTCTCAAGAAACTTCGGTGAGCCATTCAAAACAAAAGAAGGGGTTGGCTCACCAAAGGAGTGTGTTTGCTTCATGACAATGCGCGTCCACATGTGTCACATCAAACGACCACCCTACTCAATGGATTCGGCTAGGATATCATCGACCACCCTCCTTACAGCCCGAACCTTGCCCCCAGCGACTACCACTTGTTTCCCGCTCTCAAGAAACGCCTTGGGGGACAGAAATTCAAGTCAGATGAGGAAGTTCAAGAAGCAGTCGTCAGTTGGCTTCGTGCAGTGGCGGGAGAGTGGTACGGCACCGGCATTAAAAAGCTGGTTAACAGAATGCAAAAAGTTATTGATCGTCAAGGCGAATATGTAGAAAAATAGGTA
Organism: Aelia acuminata; assembly: GCA_911387785.2. Classification (NCBI taxonomy): domain Eukaryota; kingdom Metazoa; phylum Arthropoda; class Insecta; order Hemiptera; family Pentatomidae; genus Aelia; species Aelia acuminata. The sequence continues at coordinate 146,919,872 of OU426980.1, forward strand.
AATATTCAACCCTTCCAACGATGTAACCAAAATTGTAAATAAATTAAATTTTCTATGAAAAAAAAATAGGAGACCTTACTTTTCAATACGCCCTCGTATAATATTATAAAAAAAAAATAGTTAAAATGTCGGATATCAACAAACAGGTAGTAGAAGAATTACATAAACCGGCTAGACGGTCCTTTCAGAGGAGAAGGGTAATTCTAAAGGGTATCGATGACCTGTGGATGGTAGATTTAATCGAACTTTGTTCATATGCTAAAGAAAATAAAGGATATAAATACATTTTAACGGTGATTGACTGTTTTTCCAAATTCGCATGGTTAATACCATTGAAATCGAAGTCCGGTAAAGAAGTAGCTTCAGCGTTTGAAACTATTTTGACTCTCAGTGGTAGAAAACCTTGTAATCTACAATCTGATCGAGGAAAAGAATTTTACAATACATTTTTCCAAAAACTAATGAAATCCAACCGAATAAATCATTACTCTACTTTTAGTAATATGAAAGCCTGTATCGTAGAACGATTTTTAAGAACTATAAAAAACAAAATGTGGAAGCAATTTAGTCTCCAAGGATCATATAAATGGATAACGATATACCAAGACTTAGTTAAAAGATATAACAATACAAAACATCGAACGATCATGATGAAACCGTCTTCAGTTAAGGGTAAAAAAATTGAAGATCATTTACTAAATAAGGTTTATAAATGTAAGCCATCACCGATCCTAAAGGAGCCCAAGTATCAAGTCGGTGATTTTGTTAGAATTTCAAAACATAAAGCCGATTTCACTAAAGGGTATCGCCCCTCCTGGTCGACTGAAATCTTCAAAGTCGATCAAGTGAAGAAAACCGTTCCTATAACCTATCTTCTTAAAGATACATCGAATCAAAAAATTGCTGGTGGGTTTTATGAGCAAGAAATTCAAAAAGTAAAGTATCCAAACGTTTATTTAGTTGAATAAATTTTGAAAAGGAGAGGTGATAAGGTTTTAGTAAAATGGTTAGGCTTCGATTCCAAGCATAACAGCTGGGAGAGCAGTAAGAATATAAATGTATAGGGGTCTATTCTTCTCAGTCGCCCACCGACGCTTCGACAGATAACATCGGTATGGCTAAAACTAAAGAAAAAAAGAACGTTCGTGTTATTCGTCCTCCGAAAAAAATCGGTGGGGCCTTCAGCGATAAAGCTAATCAGATGTTGAGGACCTTACCGAAAATGAGTTTGAGTAATACGGATCTTATATCTTTGGCTAAAAAACATAAGATCCCTCATTTCCGCGGTGTCTTTGCAAGAGATAACTTGCCATCGAAGCCGTGGCTGCGTGAGCGCGCCATTTTGAATCTGGATAGTATAAAGGGCCGAGGAACGCACTGGGTATGCTATAACAAAAGCGGTAAAAATGTAAAATTCTTTGATAGCTCCGGTAACAGAGGACCTCCTTCAGAGCTAGTCAAATATCTCAAGGATTGTCGGATAAGTTTCGTCAGTAACAGATATCAAGATCCCGATACAAACATTTGTGGGCACTTGTGTTTATTATTTCTTTCTAATCTTATCTAAAAAAATGGGGCTAGACTTTCGGAGAGTGTATAAAAGGAAATAAAATTCAGGAAAAAAGCTCATTCCCCCATCCGACTTCAAAGGAGTAAAATCTCTAACAAAAGAAAATATTGAGTTTCTCAAGTTGGCAGGTTATCGTGTTATATGGAGGAAATAACTGATCTAGGCTCAACCGCTGCTTTTACCGATTCTATCGAGGGGATAGAATATCATTCCCATTTCCCTTACGCATCGACTAAACTACTTCGAGGTGATGAAATTAGAATATTAGTCCAGCATCAGGATATTATGACTCTACCATCTAGAAGTTTTCTTTATTTCGAGGGGCGGTTTTTAACAGAGGATGGTAGAGCTGTACCCGCATCGGCTAAATTAACGAATAATGCTTTGGCATATTTATTCGATATGAATTATGTGGAGTTGAAATAGATAGAGTTCGAAACTTAGGGATTACTAGCACCATAAAAGGGATGTTGTCTTTACCGGGTGGAGCATCTCGGTTGGTGCTGTCCTGCATCCGATACACTCGATGTGTCGAATGACGGTTATTTCAACATGTGTATCCCCTTATCACAATTACTAGGATTCGCTGAAGATTATCAAAAAATTATTGTTAATGTTAAACAAGAGCTAATTCTCATAAGATGTCGGAATGATGACAATAGTTACATATCTAGGCATACGGCTGCGGGAGAGAAAGCCAAAATTGAATTAACGAAGCTATGTTGGAAATTATCTTATGTATCAGTAAACGAATTTACACGATTAACACTGTTACGTAGACTCAAGTCGGAAAAGGTCGTTTCGGTAGAGTTCAGAAGCTGGGAATTGTTCGTTTACCCACTTCTACCATCCACAGGGAGACAAGTTTGGGCGGTAAAAACTTCTAATCAAATGGAAAAACCGAGATACATAGTACTAGCATTTTCTACAGATCGTATAAACAAAGTCGAAAAGGATGCTAGTCAATTCGATCATTGTACTCGTAATATATCTAACGTTAAACTGTATTTGAATTCAAAATCATATCCTTATGATGATTTAAATATAGATTTCGACAGGAATCGATTCGCGGTACTCTACTACATGTATTGCAATTTTCAAAAATCCTACTATCCTGGGGGAAATCCGACTCAGCCACTCCTCTCACTCAAAAATTTTAAAGAAAAAGCGCCGATTATAGTAATCGATTGTTCTAAACAATCCGAATCTATAAAATCAGGGCCGGTCGATGTCAGATTGGAATTCGACGCATCTAAAGCGTTTCCGGCTGAAACAACTGCATTCTGCCTCATAATACATGAAAATGTGGTGGAATATAATCCACTAACAAGTATTCTTAGAAAAAGGATATAAATAGACTTTTATTGTTTCTATTCATCCAGTCTTCACCATGTCATCGAGCAGTGCGGTTGTAGAATTTCAATGCTTCATAGACGATTCCAATAATTATATTGTTAAAGAATTATCAATTTTCGATTTAAAATATTATGCGACTAGTCATTGGATTTTCAAGCCGCCTACTTATCCAGGAGTAAACAATTATAAAAGCTTAATCACGAATTGCTGGCTAGCGAGAAATTATCATTGTTTACATTGGGAGGACGGAGACGTTTCTTACCACAGTTTATCATCGATATTGATAAACTTGGATTCAAATTATAATTATGTTTTTGTTAAAGGTCTTCAAAAAAAGGAATTTTTGTTAAAATTTTTACGCTCTTGCGTTGTATTCAACCTTGAGGATTTTCAATGTCCTCAAGTCGATAAACTACCTAGTCTACAAATAGCTCCATGTATTATTCATAAAGATTTAAAATTAATGTGTACACATTATCGCTCTCATTTATTAGCAGAGTGGGTGTATTCGAATCATGATTTGATTTCTAAATTTATGTAGGGGTTAGCTTAAAAAAGATACAAAAATGTTAGAAAAATAAAAAAAATACTTATAAAAATTTAAATATGTTATTGGAAGCAATTTTTTTTTTTTTTTTCTGCACAGCGAATGTGTGCTATGGTCACTGGCGTGGTATTGATTTACCCGTAAACCAATGTGTGTTTGCTGGTCACTGGCGTGGTATTGATTTACCCGTAAACCGATGTGTGTTTGTTGGTCACTGACGTGGTATTGATTTACCCGTAAACCATTTTGTATGTTTTTAAAATTGAAAAAAAAAAAAAAAAAAAAAACCCTCCTTGATATACCCTCACCTTGACGTGCTAAGGAGGCTTAAGTCAAAAAAATTGACAAACAAAGAGGCGTATGCAATTCTGTGAATTATTAATGAAGTATATAAACCCGCACTTGCCATATTTATTATATATGTCGGTAGAAAAATCATTTTTTTAAATTTAAAATTGACTGAATGATTGAAAAATATTATTCACAACCACCCTAACCTCATATAGAAAAGTTAATGTAAAAAAAAAAAAAAATAATAACGAGGTCTGTATTCGATCCCATGATCTTTACAAGTCGAGCGCGCTAGCCATCCCCCTATACCGACCTCCCAAGATATAGTATAAACAGTTGGAAACATATGATGTTTTCTTAAAGAAATTATCCATGGATATGGTCACTTGTTATAGATTTATTGTCTTTACAACAGATTTTGACAAGTTTCGGACAAGTTCTGACAAGTTTTAGACAGGTTCTGACAAGTTTTGGACATGTTCCGACATGTAGAGTAAGATTCTATCGATGATAGCTGATGTGGTTATTGTGTAAGGTTATATCGATCATATGTTAGGTTTATATTTCGAAAAATGATGGCAGTAACTATTTGAAAATATATTTCGAAAATTATCAAGATGGCAGTAACTATTCGAAAATATTTCGATAAATTATATAGATGGCTGTGCTTGTTCGAAAATATATTACGATCATAAGGTAACAGCTGATGTGGTTATTATGTAAGGTTATGTCGATCATATGTTATATATTTCGAAAAATGATGGCGGTAACTATTTGAATATATATTTCGAAAATTATCAAGATGGCAGTAACTAATCGAAAATATATTTCGATAAATTATATAGATGGCTATACTTATTCGAAAATATATTTCGATGATAAGGTAACAGCTGATGCGGTTATTATGTAAGGTTATGTCGATCATATGTTATATATATTTCGAAAAATTATCAAGATGGTTGTGCTTATTCGAAAATATTTCGATAAATTATATAGATGGTAGTGCTTATTCGAAAATATATCTCGAAAAATTATCAAGATGGTTGTGCTTATTCGAAAATATTTCGATAAATTATATAGATGGCAGTGCTTATTCGAAAATATATTTCGAAAAATTATCAAGATGGCTGTGGCATTTGAATATTTTGATAAAATAAATATGTTCGACAAGTTCCGACATGCACTCGACAAGTACAAACATGTCTGAAAAAGTTTCAAAATAATAATATTTTTTAGGGATTAGGGATTAGGGATTAATTAGGGGATTAAGGATTAATTAGGGGATTAGGGATTAAGAACACGTGGTGGTTAAGGTTGGTTTGCCCCTGGACCACATGGTGGTTAAGGCTGGGCAAGCCCTAGGGTCCAAAGTCCAATTTGACCCCGCAAATTGAGGTCCCAGAACCGGCAATTCCTCCCTACTCATAGTGATCTATTTACTTTAATAAAGCATTATTACTTGTTACTGCCTTAGAAGGATAAAATATCGTTGTTTATTGAAAAATACTAACCTACTAAAAATTGAAAATTTAGTTCTAATTTAATATCAGCCGTTGTGATTAACCCTTTCCATTGATTCTTATTTACGATAGTTCCTCAACAAAGATGATCGTATAGTCTAAAACTCGATTATTTTTTCTATAATCTAATATATTTATAAATATATTTATTTATAAAAAATAATTCAACCGAAATTCTAAGTAGATGAGACCAACTTCATTCTTGGTAGAAAACTTATTGTTAAATTCCAAAATTTCGACCGATATATTATACATACACATTACTACTATCGGATATTGAATATATATAATATTATCGGAAATTGAAATCTTTATTTTGGTAAATCATATATTTTATTTCTCTTATGTTTAATTCTTAAATTCTTTCGTATTTAATATTAAGCCATTTTTTGTAAATAGGGATGACAAGGGACAATTATTTACTCGAAATCAGAAATAAAAAAAATTACTTTAAAGGAAGATTTTTTCCTTAGCCAATAATAAAAGCCCTATCAGACCTAATAGATTTCTTACTATTAATGAATGCTTCATTGAAATTAAAATTAAAAAGTTTAATCGAAATCGTTAGAACCGTTTTTGAGAAATCGTAAATAGAAAAATAGTATTCCGATAAAGTGCACACTATGCTTACTCGATTTAGAAGAAATCTTGGTTGTCAAATCGCGGGCACCTATATACCTCAAATACCTAATTTAAGTTTCGTACGACAAATAGTTAAAACACACACAGGTTCCGACATGTAGAGTAAGATTCTATCGATGATATCAGCTGATGTGGTTATTGTGTAAGGTTATATCGATCATATGTTAGGTTTATATTTCGAAAAATGATGGCAGTAACTATTTGAAAATATATTTCGAAAATTATCAAGATGGCAGTAACTATTCGAAAATATTTCGATAAATTATATAGATGGCTGTGCTTGTTCGAAAATATATTACGATCATAAGGTAACAGCTGATGTGGTTATTATGTAAGGTTATGTCGATCATATGTTATATATTTCGAAAAATGATGGCGGTAACTATTTGAATATATATTTCGAAAATTATCAAGATGGCAGTAACTAATCGAAAATATATTTCGATAAATTATATAGATGGCTATGCTTATTCGAAAATATATTTCGATGATAAGGTAACAGCTGATGCGGTTATTATGTAAGGTTATGTCGATCATATATTATATATATTTCGAAAAATTATCAAGATGGCAGTAACTATTTGAAAATATATTTCGAAAATTATCAAGATGGCAGTAACTATTCGAAAATATTTCGATAAATTATATAGATGGCAGTGCTTGTTCGAAAATATATTACGATCATAAGGTAACAGCTGATGTGGTTATTATGTAAGGTTATGTCGATCATATGTTATATATTTCGAAAAATGATGGCAAATTAGAATTAAATGAAAATTACTGAACTACTTATGAAATTAGAAATAAAAAACAATTACGTTAAAGGAAGATTTTTTCCTTAGCCAATAATAAAAGCCCTATCAGACCTAATAGATTTCTTACTATTAATGAATGCTTCATTGAAATTAAAATTCAAATCGCGGGCACCTATATACCTCAAATACCTAATTTCAGTTTCGTACAACAAATGGTTAAAACACACACACACACACACAAACATACCATTTCGCGGGACTTGGTTATTTGGACTCAGGAGACCCCAAAACTTCCGGTTCCGTTAAAAACCGGATATTTTTTACAATGGCAATAATTTCCCTTTCCATATATTTCGTATGCAGGTAAGTGAAAGTAGTAGATAAATAACAATTAAATGACTACTTTTAATATTAACGTAAAATTTAATATATAGAATGCAAGGCCTCAAAGTCTCGTATAATTTCAATAATTCACTTAATCGTGCAGGTTACATGCCAAATTTTCGCCTATTCACGCATCTTCAGGGCTACAACAGTTTCACATGCAAGCTAGAAACAGACTATTCTACGAATATTCGTATTCGTATCCGCAGGTTGGGGGTGCTTCGGGTGATATTCGTATTCTTATTCGCGAATACGAATACGCCCAACTCTGCTAGAAGGAAAACAAACTGTCAACCTTAATTTAGAACCTTTGATAGGAATAGATCATAAAGCAAAATTTTTAATCTACCCAATCTCTGCGAGATTTGACATTCTCCTGGCGTACGAAACACTAAAAAATGTAGGTGTTTATATTAAGGGTAACATAATAAAACTAGGAAACATAGAATATAAAACAGAAAATGAAATATTCCTTATGACGGATGTAAAGGAAATTAAAAATATTATCCGGCATGATCACAAAATACGAAATATTTGATGAATTAGTGAAACTCTGAAACCGACTAGCTTATTAAAACATAAAATCAATACGGTTAATAATGACCCTATTTACACAAGAAACTATCGGTTTCCAGAGCAGTTCAAGCAACAAATTCACCAGGAAGTAAATAAATTATTAAAAGATGGTATTATACGCCCTAGCAAGTCCCCATATAACTCGGGACTTTGAATAGTGCCGAAGAAAATGGATGCTAGTGGTATAAAAAAGGTTAGAATGGTTGTAGATTATAGAAAGCTTAACCAGGAAACTATAAAAGACAAATTTTCCTTGCCGAACATAGAAGATGTGTTAAACCGGCTTAAAGGAGCAAAAATATTTAGTACAATCGATCTGACTTCTGGATTCCAACAACTACTTATGGAAGAAGACTCCATCCAGAAAACTGCATTTTATGGAAGCGGAAAACGGCCATTATGAATTCCTGCACATGCCTTTTGGCTTATGCAACGCTCCAACTACTTTTCAACGAATGATTAATATGGCTATTGAAAATGTACCTATTACTATGGCATACGTTGATGAAATCATTGTATACTTAAAGGACGAGAAAGAACATCTAAAAGACGTCGAAAGAGTTCTAAAAATTCTAAAAACCCACAATCTCTCTATACAGCTGAATAAAACCGAATTTTTTAGGACAGAGTGAAAACATCTCGGATACGTTGTGACTCCAGAAGGACTAAGAACTGACCCACAGAAGATTGAAGCAATACAAAAATTTCCTATACCAAAACGATGAAAAGACAACCCGTCAATTTTCAGGAATGTCCGGTTATTATCAAGTTCATTAAAAACTATGCAAAAATAACAAAACCAATAAGCTCAGCAATCAATGCAAAAGAGTATAACACGCAGGAATTTCGAAGTGCTTGTGAACAACTCATTGAACTAATGTCTAACACACCGTTACTATCGTACCCAGATTAGAATAAACAATTTATTCTCACTACGGATCCTTTATCGCTTTATTATCACAAATAGAAGATGGAGTAATACATCCTATAGCCTTCGCCTCGAGAGTATTACATAAGGCAGAAGAAAATTGTAGTACAATCGAAATGGAACTTTTGGCTATCGTTTGGTCAACCCAACATTTCAAACCATATCTTTACGGCTCCAAATTCCTATTACAAACTGACCATAAACCCCTAACGTGGGTCTTTTCAGTGATAAATGGAAATAGTAGAATCATGAAACGGATATGGCGACTGCAAGAGTTCAAATTTGACATAAAAAAAAAAAAAATCCACGGTAAGGCTAATCATGTCGCAGACGCATTATCCCGAAATACGGACCTTCACTTTACAGAAGGAATAGATATTGACGAACTACTACAGGATACTGCAGACGAAAACACTCCGGAAGATAAAGGAATGATGGGAGAATTAATACAAAATACAGAAAACGGAAACTCACCTGAGCGTGACGGAATAATGGAAGAATCAGGGAACTTGGGAAACCGAGAAGTGGATGAAGGAAGTATGGAAACCCAACATTCACAAATTTGCAGTAATGAAAAGTACGGATTTGTGGAAGGGACAAATGCCTAAGCGTGGAAAAACACCAGATCATAATACAAAGAGGAAATTCCGACATAAGTTTGAAAAACCGTTCGGTAACAAGAAAAGACAAACGATGATATTAAATAACAAAAATGACCTAGAAACGCTAATATTACAAATAATGGAACCTAATACTACGTATGGTGTATTATGCTCACCAAACATGGCAATGATGACGACACATATGATGAATATTTAGGAAACTGGAACACATAGTGAAAAATGAATTCCCGAATGTTAGAATTAAACCCTACTTTACATTAGCAGAAGACATAGAGAATGAAGATCAATTACAAGCTATCGCAGACTACCACCTAGGAAAGACGAAACACAGAGGAATCTTAGAACAATTAAAAAGACGATAATACTTCCCGAACATGAAAGATAAAATCACAGAATACATAAATAAGTGCGAAATTTGTAAGGTAACAAAATACGAAAGAAAACCTATTACAGCAAAATTTCAACTAACATCAACTCCGGAAAACCATTTCAAGAAATAATGATCGACGATTCAAAATTCAATTAACACTCCATATTCACAGCAATTGACACATTTTCAAAACGATTATTTGCGCAGACATTAACAACCAATAAGGCAATCTGCATATGAAAACAGTTAGAAGGCTATATAAGTTACTAGCTGTGGGGCCCGGCTTCGCTCAGGGAGTTGTGGAATAGGTGGAATGAAAGAATAACGTTAAAATGTAATAGTACAGAAAAATAAACCAAAATTAATCATGGTTAAAACAAAATTTGTACCATCCTGAAACTTCAGTTTAGTATTAGTGGTAAGTTTCGAAATCTCAGAGTCCGCCCATATATGGTTTGGTTATAAGAGATGCTATTAATGCGGTTCTCTCAATGCGTTATCTTCCCTTTTCTTGATTAAGAAAAATTATTTTGGCAGCAAATAGGTACTGTTATGTACCATTTGTTATGGTTTCTATGTTCTGATTCCATTGAGACCATTCTCGTGACGATACCGCACCCTTATCAAGTTGAGTAACTTCTCCTTTTTCGAATTCGGTTGAAAATTTACGAACAGAATATAACTATTTTATGAACACTTTATTTTCGATACATATTCCATTAGGTTATATCTTTTATTCATATTATCTATAGATTATCTATTTTATTCAGTGTTAGTTTTTATTCGCTCACTACACTAATAAGCAATTTTTCTTTTGTTGTAAATTTACTCTTATATTGTATATTGATTAAAGGCAATGTTTCGACCAATTCTTTCCTCTTCGGTAAAACTTAATTCGCTTAGGATTCCAGTTAGTTTTGTTTATTTTTAATTTAAATTCATTACAGAGATGTAATGATCTTATTGAAAAATAAAAAGGAAAAAATAATTATTTACACAACAGCTGAAGCTAAAACTATAACAAACCGAACTAATGAACGATAACCTTATGAATCGAGCTTAGCTAGCGCTCCTGGCTTTCAAATGTCGAACTAAATTTTTTCATTCATTAACTCGCATGGGCTTATTAGAGGGGCTAATTACATGTAGCGAGAGGCTTAAAATTACAGCCCTTGTCCCTTCAACATTACACACTTAAAATGAAAACTGAAACCTTCTTCATCGTTAGGGGCAATAGGGCAATATAACTACATAACATTCTTGATAGTATGTGTAGTCGTTTTTGAGCCTTTTCGGCACGCACATTGTACACTTTGCTTTATAATATATATTGATTACCCTGCTCTAAATAAGATCATATTAGACCAAGGAGTAGAAATGAATAACAACTTAGTACAACAATTATGCGAATTACATCAGATCCAATTACGTTATACCTCCGCTCAACACTCCAACTCTTTAGGATTACTAAATCGTTGTCACTTGACAGTAACAGAACTTTTAAGAATTATTTCCAAAGAAAATCCCTCAAATAAAATGGATAGAATACTAAAATTAGCTACAATAGCTTGTAATAACATAGTAAATCAACAATTAAAACTGACACTTAATGAAATAACATTTAGCCAATCATCAAGAGATTTATTAAGCGAACGAATCACAGAAGCGTACATACAAAAATATCATAACGATCTTAAGTTAATACATAAAATTACTCGAGATAAAATAAATACTGAAAAATAAAAAAGAACTACTAAATTAAATAAAGATAGGGAAGATCCTCCAGATTTGAATGACGAACAGCAAGTCTATTATAAAAATGAAGAAAGTAATATAAAATCAAAGGACAGATTCAGAAAAGTTCATGACAAGGTACAAGGTAAAAAGAAAATAAAAACGCATGTTGATAACATAAAAAGACCTAATAAAAAGAAGAAACAATATTTTGTTTCAGATGCAAATCCGTCTAGAACAATTAGCCCTGATCCTAGTTCAGAACCTTCATCTGATGAATGCGATTAAAGTAGTGGATTACTGACTGGCTCACCTGGACTGCTACACATATACTGTAAATAACATTAAACTGATAGATCAATTATATGAAACTTATCATTTTTATAACTTAACTTTATTAGAATTAGAAATTAATGATAGATAAGAAACTATATAGTTTGGAATAAATAAAAACTCACATTTAAGTAAAAATTTCAGCTTTATTAAAATTAATAGCTATGATTTAATATTATTTAGGAACACTAAAATTAAATTTATTATTTTTCCTTTATATATGGGTAGCTCATAGGGCAGTCAGTAATTAGATATTTCAGATATTCTGAATAGCAAACCAACAGATTTGTTCGTCTTAATTGGGGATAAAAATGCAAGAATCGGTGAAAGCCAAATTATAAAAAAATGCATCATATCACTTGAAAGAATTGACCCTCGTAGAACCTCTAAAGATAAAGTCATAAATAAAAGAGGGGAGAAAATTATTGATCTGTTCAATAGCAATGGATTAGCCATTCTAAATGGGAGAAGTATCGGGACGAGGAAGGGGAATTTAGTTTTGTTGGAGCTCAGGGTTGTTCTCTCATTGATATCTGCTTTGTTTCTTATGGCCTATTAAAGGCCTTGTTAAAGATTTCTCGGTTATTCCTTTTAATATTTCCGACCACATGCCGACTGCGATAAATCTGAAAATCCCAAATAACAAATTAATAAAAGATTCCCTTCAGGCAACTAACCCAAAACTTAAATGGACAAAGAATGACCAAAAGTATTTTAAAAATAAATTAGAATGTAATATTAATAATGCAAACATTAAGGACATGAGGGAGCCACAAGAAGCTTTAGACCAATTAATAAGACTCATATTCCAATCTTCTGAAAATGGTAGAAATCCCACAGGGAATCCTAGACGCTTAACCTTTCGTCAGGCCTGGTATGATAATGAATGTAACGCAGCTCGTAAAAAATCATTTGCTTGCCTGAACTTATTTAGAAAATTAAATAATCAATATAATAAAAATTTATACTTATCAGCTAACAAATTTTATAAAGCTTTGTGTAGGAAAAAAAGGTCTGAATTTCATAACAGTATTAATAACAAGTTTATTGGGTGTAAAGATTCAAAAAAGTTTTGGGAACTAGTAAGTTGCTTTAAATACCGTCCTAAAAATACTGTGGAAAAATTGAACCCAGTGCATGATTCAAACATTTCAATGATTTATTAAATCCTAGTCTTGAGTCTGAACCTATAAATTTTGTTAGCCCATTTAATATTGATGAGTTCATGGATAGCAAATTTGAGTTAGAGGAGTTGACAACTGAGGAGATGCCCTGATAATAAGGCGCCTGGTCCAGATAGAGTGCCCTAAGAATTTTACAAAAACAGTCCACCAAAATTTTTAGAAAGAGCCTTTGAGTTGTTTAACTACATATGGGAGACTGCTCACGTTCCTGGTAGCTGGAAAAAACTCGTTAATTTTTCCATTGTTAAAAAAAGGTGACAATTCCTTATCTGATTCAATTTTGAAACTATTTATTGGTCTTCTTGTTAAGACTCGAAAATATGGTTTCAAAAAACAATATATTAGTTGAGTTGCAGGGTGGCTTTAGGAAACATTATAGTACAGTTGACAATATTTACAATCTTGTTTCAATAATTAAATTAATAAATTCAAAGGGGGGTCGAGTATATGCTTTTTATCGTTATGCTTTTAAATCTGCATTCGATTCACTCGATAGATATGCATTATTTTGTAAACTATGTAACCTGGGGATTTCATCAAAGTTTATCGAGGTATTAAAAAGTCTCTATGAAGGTATACGATCAGGGATTATATGTGGGGACAAGTTATGGGACACGATAAAGCAACTTGTGGGTTTGAGACAGGGGTGCCTTTTGTCTCCATTATTATTTTCATTATTTATTAATGATTTAGCAGATTTTGTGGGTGGGGGTGTTACTCTTGAACACATAAAAATACTGAAATTACAAAAAATACAAAAATTATGATTTTTAAAAAGGGTAGTAAAAGGGCCAAAAGTGAAAAATGGAAGTTAAATGGGAATGACATAGAAATAGTAAATTATTACAAATACCTCGGTATAGGATTGACCCCACAATTGTCCTTTAACCGACATTTCAAGGAAAAAAGGATTGAACATAATTTGGTCAGAATTCATTTCGAGGAATGACATCCCGATCACAAAAGTGCACTACGAGAAACGCGACAACTAAATCAATTTTACGTAATCATGGAGGCTTTTCGAAATGGATATAATTCATAAGCAAAAAACGCTTCACTTTCGAGAGAAGATTTGAATATTATTAAAATCTCTTTTAATAGTAAAAGATCATTTGAACGTCAATTTTTTTTACATAAACGAGCTAGGTTTATTTATATATTTTTTCTTTTAATAACAAATTGAAATCAATAAAAAGGGAAAGGAATATCAGCTATTTATTATAAATACTAATTTAGTGTCATTTCAGTTTAACTTAAATTTAACGAGCTAGAAATGCTGAGCATAGATGGAAATTCCGGCATTTGAGGGCATCTTACAAAAACAATTTCGTTACAGCTCAATTTTTAAGTTGGTATGATTTTTATTGATCGACAGTATCTAGTATCTACTTTTCAATTATAATTCTTGCTTTTCATAACAGCGTTTTTTTAACGCTTGGGTTCGAGTCTCGCGGGTCAATACCGAGATCAAGAAGGTGCTTCCTAGAAGGCCTAGGTGTCGATATATGTGATATAGGAAGGGATTTTGGCCGAGAACACAATACTTGACTCCTTGAGCATTATACACCATCATTTATATGGTATCTAGGTTTTATGATCGAATTTATATTATAAAAAAAATGAAGAAGAAAAGAAAAGGAAAAGATGATGGTTAATCAAAAATCGAACAACATAAACAATGTAATGTCCTCATGGATTGATTAGTACTTTAACAAATAAACGTACTTTAATAAATAAATGTTTATTCTATTGTATTTTAGGTGGTTCAATGATAGCACAATTATAACTATTAAATAAATGTATTAGGTTTGGTTGAATTCTCCACACCATTTGTGGTGCAACTCTTAGGCCGACCGCACATTGAGACACTCGCGACGCAGAGCAGATTTTGCAATACATGTCTTATACACGGTGGGCCAGACCCCCCTACCGTGCACCCCCCCCCCCACATCCCTATAAATTGCATATCGTTGTGTTCCTTGTGATAAAAGATTAAGAAAAAGCCAATGTTCCCAGAAAAAAAAGTGGCCGCACTAACCGAAAATGGCGTTCAAACATGGCGGAATGACGATTTTGATTTTAGTTAGTTTTTTTATTACTGACATTCACCATTATGCTTAATTTCGACATAACTGGTATTTTATTAAAGCTAGATAGTTCTAGATTCAGAATAAATAAACAAACGTTCTAAAATAATTAGTCTTGACAACATAAAATACATTTTAATTCAATTTTTTCAAGTCACTCGCGTAAAAGTTAAAATTCCAAGTTAATTTGTGATTAAATGGCCATCGTTAACGAAAAACACCCTGAAATAAACCATCTGGAGCAATTATTCTTCTTTAGAAATCAGTGGTCAAATTTCAAAATATATCAACTAGTTTCATAGAAAACGGACCTACAAGGCGAAAAGGTGCCGGGGACTCGGGCGCATCCAGTCCTTTGCCACATCGTTCAGTTCTCATACATCATATATTTACAGCGGGTTTAGGATATTATTTTGAATGTATAATCGAGCCTATGTAACTGCAAGTTTCTAATTTACAGAAATAATTAATAAAACTTTTTTTTTTTTTTTTTTTTTTTTAAATCTTATTAATAAAGAATATAAATCTGCTAAATAATAATGAATTAGTCGCAGATTGCACATTATCTAAACCTCACTTATATTGACATAAACTGGTTATCTTGAAATTAAATAATAATGTTCTCATAGTTATAGTTGGGTTACAGACACTGACTTCTGATCATTCGTGAAATTTGAAATAAATGCATTTTTACAAAGTATTGATATTTACAGATTTAAAAACAATCAAAATAAAAAAGATAAATAAAAAGATCTGTTTGTTCGTTGATGTGTAGAAATAATTGATAATACAATTTAGGAAGTATATGCATAACACGATTTAGTAGCTCACAATAATTAATGAATAATATGTATATATATATATACATATATATGTATATATATATATGTATATATATATATATATATATATATATATATATATATATATATATATATATACATATTATGATTAATTTAAAATTAAACCACTACTGGAGAGGAAAACCAACTAAAACATGTAAATATTCATGCATCTAATGATCTATAATCCACGAAGTTGTGGCCTTTTTCGGTTTCTGGCATATAACTACACATCAAAAAGTTTACTTTCTCTTTTTTTCGAAAAAAGTTTTAGGACATTAAATTTAGCATAAAATAAACCCACCTAAATAGTTAGTTCTGTGAATATTTTATCATATCCCCTTAGGTTTCACAAAAAGAAGGAATCAAGCGCTACGAATTCTTTCACGTTTTCATTTGTATCTCTACTTAGTAATAAGTTAATTTAAAAATAAATGGGCTTGTTTCATGCTAAATTTAATGTCCTAAAATTTGTATATGTAACATTTTCATTTAGATTACATATTGTCGAGTTATAGGCGTTGGAACATGAGTTTCTACCAAAATGGTTAAAATTACCGATCTTTGATGTCCGAATTTGGCTAAATAACTAATCCGATTTCCACTCCAAATATTTAATTTTATTTGTATTAGTATGCCCTTTTTTCGAAAAAAGGAGAAAGTAAACCTTTTGACATGTAGATATTTGAAGGAATGAAGATGTAGTTAAAATAATGAAATAAGCGCTACAAATACTTTCACTTTTTCATTTGTATCTCTACGCAGGAATAAGTTAATTTTAAAATAAATGGGCTTATTTTATGCTAAATTTAATGTCCTAAAACTTTTATCTGTGACATTTTTCATTTAGAGTACATATTGTCGAGTTATAGGTGTTGGAATATGAGTTTTCACCAAAATGATAAAAATTACCGATCTTTCATGTTCGAGTTTGGCTAAATAACTAATCCGATTTCAACTTCAAATATTTCATTTTATTTGTATTAGTATACCCTTTTTTCGAAAAAAAAGAGAAAGTAAACTTTTTGATGTGTAGTTATATGCCAGAAACCGAAAAAGGCCACAACTTCGTGGATTATAGATCATTAGATGCATGAATACTTACATGTTTTAGTTGGTTTTCCTCTCCAGTAGTGGTATAATTTTAAATTAATCATAATATGTATATATATATATATATATATATATATATATATATATATATATATATTATTCATTAATTATTGTGAGCTACTAAATCGTGTTATGTATATACTTCCTAAATTGTATTTTCAATTATTTCTACACATCAACGAACAAACAGATCTTTTTATTTATCTTTTGTATTTTGATTGTTTTTAAATCTGTAAATATCAATAATTTGCAAAAATGCATTTATTTCAAATTTCACGAATGATCAGAAGTCAGTGTCTGTAACCCAACTATAACTATGAGAACATTATTATTTAATTTCAAGATAACCAGTTTATGTCAATATAAGTGAGGTTTAGATAATGTGCAATCTGCGACTAATTCATTATTATTTAGCAGATTTATATTCTTTATTAATAAGATTAAAAAAAAAAAAAAAAAAGTTTTATTAATTATTTCTGTAAATTAGAAACTTGCAGTTACATAGGCTCGATTATACATTCAAAATAATATCCTAAACCCGCTGTAAATATATGATGTATGAGAACTGAACGATGTGGCAAAGGACTGGATGCGCCCGAGTCCCCGGCACCTTTTCGCCTTGTAGGTCCGTTTTCTATGAAACTAGTTGATATATTTTGAAATTTGACCACTGATTTCTAAAGAAGAATAATTGCTCCAGATGGTTTATTTCAGGGTGTTTTTCGTTAACGATGGCCGTTTAATCACAAATTAACTTGGAATTTTAACTTTTACGCGAGTGACTTGAAAAAATTGAATTAAAATGTATTTTATGTTGTCAAGACTAATTATTTTAGAACGTTTGTTTATTTATTCTGAATCTAGAACTATCTAGCTTTAATAAAATACCAGTTATGTCGAAATTAAGCATAATGGTGAATGTCAGTAATAAAAAAACTAACTAAAATCAAAATCGTCATTCCGCCATGTTTGAACGCCATTTTCGGTTAGTGCGGCCACTTTTTTTTCTGGGAACATTGGCTTTTTCTTAATCTTTTATCACAAGGAACACAACGATATGCAATTTATAGGGATGTGGGGGGGGGGGGGTGCACGGTAGGGTTCTGGCCCACGTACGAGTACTATTATACGTGTCTCAATGTGCGCCCGGCCTAAGGCTGGGCGCACATTGAGACACTCGCGATGCAGAGCAGAGCAGAGCATTTTTTGTGGAAAGTGAATTAGATAGGAACCACGCACAATATCTAATACACAAGCTGACCCGGCAAAAGTTGTTTTGGCATATAAATTATTTCTAGGGAATGTCTAGTGTAGAAAAAAATCACTAACTTATTGTAAGTGTATAAGGATGTGGTATATGAGTGAAAGAGGCATGGAGCGCTATGAACGATGAGGGGATATAAAAATAATAAAACACCAAACATTGATTTTTTTATTTTATTCCTTAAAATTATATTTGTATATCATTAATTAATTACGTAAGTAACACTAACAAACAATATCAATCTCTTAATGCTATGCTTAATGCTATATGCTATATTTTCACCTCGGAACTTTCCATTTAAAATGCTGGCTTCGATAACGTTTTTCATTGATTTTTGAATGACTTATCGCGTACAGTTGCACAGCCGTGGCGGGTTCAAATTACAAAGCAAAATAATCGGAGATCCAACCTTCAATTGTAAATTATGCGTTGGCATGCCTGGCAAATCCAGTGAGTTTAGAGTTCTGGACTCTGTTAGAAAATTTACAGCTTCGATGGCATCGCAAACTGTATCAATAGATTTTTAGGATACCAAGTTCTCTGGCAACAACTGTTGTATCTTCAGATTCAAATCGTCAACGTCCACATTTTTGCCGCTAAAATTGCCCCTTCTGCAAGCCACTCATGATTTATGTAGTGTGTGTGTGTGTGTGTGCATCGGGAAATATTTGTTCAATGAGAGCATCATGCGAACAGAAATCAGTCGGTAATTTGACGCATCCAGTTTCATCTATAGTAACTTTTCCATCGCCGATATCAAAGAGTTATTTTGAGAATGCTTCGGCGGATGGATCTTGAAGCATTTGAACGCGCATATTACTTTCAGCTGTACTTTCTTTAATATTACGCCACAATGGCGATGATTTTAAGCAAGCGTTGATCTCATCAGCGTATGTTGAACGTAGAATGACGTGAAGTGTTTGTCTGAAATCACCTGAAAGGGCTAACATAGTGCCGCCAAATAGTTTGTCGTTGTTTTTAATATCTTTCAATGTCCTGTTCAACGCCTCAAGCGAATGTTTGTGTGCCATAGTACATTGATCCCAGATGATAATTTTACACTGTTCAGCACTGTGGCCATGGAGGAATGTTATTTTTATGTCGCACACGGCGTTAGGGTCAATTTGAATATTTAGCGCTAGAGCGGGCGTGCCCTTGAGTGGGGACTTCCTCGGCCCGAGCCAATAGTCCAACAGCTGTACGATCGTACCGCTTGGCGCTCAACGTAATACTAAAATTACTATTAAAAAATAGGGGTTGGTGATAGAAGAGTGAACATTTAGGGTTGTGTGTATTTTTTAATGCCACATTATAAAAAAAAAAAATAAATAAAAAATTGTCCAAAAAAAAAAGTTAGGGGTGGACAACACTTATCACTTAGGGGTATGAAAAATATATATTAGCCGATTCTCAGACCTACTGAATATGCATATGAAATTTTATAAAAATCGGTCAAGCCGTTTCGGCAGCCCCTCCCTTTGGAAATTTTTTCGCCATTTAAAGATAGAATTTGACGTTCCTTGATGTAAGGAAGTAAGTTAAAGAACAAATAATGTGCAGAACAAGTATAATTTTAGTTGTGGGAAAGGAACATAAAGGTAAAAAAGCTGATTAGTAGATCCAAATAAAGGGCTGTGCGGCTGCAGCCCCCCCCAATAGGACTGCAGCCCCCCCCCCCCCCACACGATCGGCTGGATCCGCCCATGGTTATAGAATATATTATACAGAAATATTGTATATTATACAGAGTTATACAGAAATATAGAGAAGTAGAACTGCCCTACTTTATAGGGTTGCTAGTAACCCAGCTTACTAATCAATCCATGAGGACATTACATTGTTTATGTTGTTCGATTTTTTCCTTTTCTTTTCTTCTTCTTTTTTTTTTTTATAATATAAATTCGATCATAAAACTTAGATACCATATAAATGATGTAACCATGTATAATGCTCAAGGAGTCAAGTATTGTGTTCTCGGCCAAAATCCCTTCCTATATCACCTATATCGACACCTAGGCCTTCTAGGAAGCACCTTCTTGATCTCGGTATTAATCCGCGTGACTCGAACCCAAGCGTTAAAAAAACACTGTTATGAAAAGCAAGAATTATAATTGAAAAGTAGATACTAGATAGTGTCGATCAATAAAAATCATACCAACTTAAAAATTGCGCTGTAACGAAATTGTTTTTGCAAGATGCCCTTAAATGCCAGAATTTCCATCTATGCTTAGCATTTCTAGCTCGTTAAATTTAAGTTAAACTGAAATGACACTAAATTAGTATTTATAATAAATAGCTGATATTCCTTTCCCTTTTTATTGATTTCAATTTGTTATTAAAAGAAAAAAATATAAATAAACCTAGCTCGTTTATGTAAAAAAAATTGACGTTCAAATGATCTTTTACTATTAAAAGAGATTTTAATAATATTCAAATCTTCTCTCGAAAGTAAAGTTTTTTTTGCTTATGAATTATATCCATTTTGAAAAGCCTCCAATGATTACGTAAAATTGATTTAGTTGTCGCGTTTCTCGTAGTGCACTCTTGTAAAAAATAAGTCATATTAAAAATAGGTTATCATTTATACTATGTATATTTAGCATATATATATATGTATATATATAATAGATCTTTCGTTACTAAAAGAGATTTTTATAATACTCAAATTTTCTCTCGAAAGTTAAGTGTTTTTTGCTTATGAATTATACACATTTTGAAAATTTCCCATTGATTATGTAAAATTGGATTAGTTGTCGAGTTTTTCGTCGCGCAATCTTATAAAAAATAAGTCATGTTTAAAATGGGTCTAAGTGTTCCCAATTGGTAGTGGCTTTTACTACGTTATTTTTTATTGACTTTATTTGAATATGCTCTGCTTTATGTAAATTTAAATAAATATATTTAAAGAACAAATAAATAAATTATGACTGTTCTTTAGCAATATTATGTGCGACCTATTTCCTAATACCTTACATTCACAATGTAGATTTATATATTTCCTCCTTCCGTTAGAATGATCATTTATTCAAAATTATTAGATTATTGTTTGGCATGACTGACCGTGGAGTATTGGATTGGATGCTTATCTATTACACTCACCTATGTATTTTCATATTTATATAGACAACTAATCGATAGGGCACCAGCTCACAGTTTCACAGTGCACATATTCTACGCCAAGACACCACTAACTGAAGCTGAACCCCCTCGAGCTAACCCCCCTCCCCCTCCCCCAGTTGCCATCAAGCTTTTAATCCTTTCCAAATCTATTTAATTATGCATTTCCACAGTACTAATGTGTCCGATTATTAATCAAATTATTCAAGCTGTCCTATCTCTCAAGATGATATACAATAAAAATTAATGCAATTCTATTTATTCTACCTTAAATTAATTTCAGATGTAAGAAACTGGAAATACGAAGCCCAAGATATGCATAGTTTAAAAGGCTATAAGATCGAATTATTGAAATGGCTAAAAAGTTCTGCTACCTTTGGAGTATGGTGCTGATGAAGATATTAATAGTCGTATAAAGAAGGCAATAAAGGACCACCTTCCCTATGAATGGAACGCCACCAAGCATGTGACCAAGAAGTTACAGACATTCGCAAATAGATATCTGTAAAACATATTAAAATTGTGGTGGTTTAAAACAATTTTAAACGCAGAGCTAAGGGCACGAACTAAACAAGCCCTGAGTCCATCATTTAGTCTCTTACTCTCTCTCTTGTAGAGAAACAATTACAACGTGGATGTATTCGAAGCCTTAAGTGGCGTTAAATCTGCGAATTTCTTGGACTTTCTTTCGGTTTCTTGCATATGACTCGAAAACTACGTATCACACAATATTCTCTTTACCATAAAGGCTATACAAAATTATGTATTTTCACCGACAATAGTTGTAAATAAATCTTTATTTGTTCAAAAAGTACTATTAACTCAAAAATAAAACTTAAACTTTCACAGACTGTAAAACAAAATCTGGAGACTGACTGCGATGTGACTGGTGACTGACTGGCTAGAATGTGGGTGAGGGAAGATATAGGAAAGAAACTGCCATGTATGATTTCTCTGGAAATCATTGCAGGTACGTATGGAACATCTGTGCCATTAACTCAATTATTACTACAGAGATATATGAGGCGTTGAAAAATGAGTTTCCACCAAAATTGTAAAAATTACCCGATATTTGATGTTAGATTCGGCTAAACCACTAAACCAATTTTGACTTAAATATCTCATTCCATTCATAATTGAGTTAATGGATGACAATATTCTCTTTACCAAAATGGCTATACAAAATTATGTATGTTCTCCGACAATACTTGTAAACAAATCTTTATCTGTTCAAAAAGTACTATTAACTCAAAAATAAAATGGTGTGATCTTCAGGTCATCCATTAACTCAATTATGAATGGAATGAGATATTTAAGTCAAAATTGGTTTAGTGGTTTAGCCGAATCTAACATCAAATATCGGGTAATTTTTACAATTTTGGTGGAAACTCATTTTTCAACGCCTCATATATCTCTGTAGTAATAATTGAGTTAATGGCACAGATGTTCCATGCGTACCTGCAATGATTTCCAGAGAAATCATACATGGCAGTTTCTTTCCTATATCTTCCCTCACCCACATCCTAGCCAGTCAGTCACCAGTCACATCGCAGTCAGTCTCCAGATTTTGTTTTACAGTCTGTGAAAGTTTAAGTTTTATTTTTGAGTTAATAGTACTTTTTGAACAAATAAAGATTTATTTACAACTATTGTCGGTGAAAATACATAATTTTGTATAGCCTTTATGGTAAAGAGGATACTGTGTGATACGTAATTTGCGAGTCATATGCAAGAAACCGAAAGAAAGTCCAAGAAATTAGAAGATTTTAGGCCACACAAGGCTTGGAATACTTCCACGTTGTAATTAGTTTCTCTACAAGAGAGAGAGAGTATGAGACTAAATGATAGACTCGGGGCTTGTTTACTTCGCCCCCTGAGCTCTGCGTTTAAAATTGTTTTATACCAACATAATTTTAATATGTTTTACAGATATCTATTTACGAATGTCTGTTACTTCTTGGTCACATGATTGTTGGTGTTCTATTTATAGGGAAGGACCACCATAACTGTGCTGCTGACCATAAGACGCTTGGTCTTCCTGTGGAATTCTGGGGATTCCAATATTTTCCAGAGCTGCGAGAATTATTGCCTTTCTTATGCAACTATTAATATTTTCATCAGCACCCACATCATGGCGCACCATACTCAAATATTTCCATAATTCGATCTTCTACAGTAAAATTTTTCCGGCTTCCGCTGTTAACACATCTTCTTCGTTTTCACTTGATTTATTTTAAGGCCAGCATTCAGAGCCGTCTCTTGCAGATCTCTAAGCTTTTCTTGCATATTCCTGAAACTTTAGGGGATGTAACAAATGTCATCTACACAGTCCAGGTCTTCAATTCTTTCTATGAGTTTCCTCGATTGAAGTTCATGTAATAGTATCGCAGAAAATATCAATTTTCCCACGGGCACTTGTCCTTCTGTAAACTGTCTTCAAAGACAGCTGAAAGGTGCTTGCAGTATAAAGTGAGTTAAATCCAAAAATCTTGGATTCGAAAAAAATGCGATTAAAAACGTTGAGCTTTTGTTAAAATCAGTTTTTTAAAAACTATTGATCATCTAACAAGGTGAGCAATGACTAGAATGTTTTAATTTATTCGTCAAGGTGTCATCTACTAAGTCTGAAAAGTTAGGTGCAAAGAAATTAAAGAAAAAAAAATGTTTGGATTTATATAATAATTTAATATTAATACAACTAATTTAGCAGAAACCTATTACGTCTTAGACAGAAAAAGTCTTTGTATAAAAATGGTGAGCTGGGATTTACTGGGAAATTGATGATATTGATGAAGGCATGTACGAATTCGAACAGGTTCGATGGAGGGATATGGATGATTTCTCACCGATGCTGCTTAAATTTGCTTTGAACTTTGATTTGAAATTGAACAATGATTGAACCTACTTCACTATTTTCACTGGGCTCAAGCCTGTAGCTATGATCTAATTTTCCTCTTAAATTTTGATATCAAGTGCAGCACCTATATTACAAACAACCTGCTTCAAGCTTTCCGCTGCAGCAAATGGAATACCGTTTATCTGAACTGTGTGTGATACACTTTTTTGCTCTAAATCATCACACCTTGCATTCGCCAGGGTAACTTGTTTTCGTAAAGTAGCATTTTCGCTTTGTAAATCTTCAATTTTATCAATGCAAACGTCAATTTTTTTAGCCTGCACTCCCATTATTTTTACACTCTCGTCGATTCTTTCAAACATCTTATTATAAGAATCACCAAGATGTTTTTCAACAGATAAAATTTGATCCTTGATATCTTCAAATATATCATTAAAACGTATAGGTACTTGAGGATTCTAAAATTGTTTGTGCTTTTCAATACAATTGAAACATTTCCATACTTGATCAGCTGCAGTTCCATCAATATCTTCTTTATTCAAAGTTTTATCAAAGCACAAACCATAAAATTACAGTTACAGTCCTTACAATTTATAAGTATAAGGCGTATTTCTAACGGTCTTGCAGATGAAGCACTGATTCATTTTAATATCACTAACAGTAGTATAGAATACAGATCATGAATCACTGTGAGAGTTGGAGAAGACATCCACACTGGTCACAGTACGATATAAAACTGGATATCCATACATTTTGTCCGATTATATCGTAGTATCCATACTTTTTGTCAGATAACATCGAGTATCAATACTTAAGCGGTACAGTAAGAGTATCGGTTACTAATACTTCCCTAATCCCTATTGTAGAAAATAGGAACATGTTTTACTTATAAAATATTTTTCTTAATAAAATCTAATCCTTAACTTTTCTTTTGTTTTTGTAAAATGAAAAACATTCATCTTCAAATCATGCAGAAATAAATATGTTCGGACGCTAAGGGTTTAATGTTAGACGTTACTAAACCAGTTTAAAAATAGATGTTTAAAAATATCTATAGTTTTTTAAATATTATGTTTTAAATATTAAACATCGACGTTTTGTTGTTGATATCGCATCCCTTCTACGATGCAATGAGTCCTCTCTCTGCTGCTCTTCCGCTCTCCAGTCCCTCTTTTGGCCATACAACCCGTCCTCCGCAGTCTATAAATTGATCATTTACGAATTAAAATAAGATATTTACATTAGTTACGCGATGATTAAATTATCTTCCATCTAATTATATAATAACATAAATTTTAAGATTTGAAAGATAATAAGTTTCCTATTAATCTTGTTGATGAGGCCCAGGGCCTAGAAGGACGGACCATAAAAGATGAAGGAAGAGATCAATGACCTAAAACAGTATTCATCCGGTTCGTTCATAGCCAGTGAACCTCAAGACCACATTCCATTTAACTTGGTTTTATTATGTAATAGGAAAGAAAAAATTCATACATTTGTTCCAGTCATTTTTATTCAGTTCTCTTGGTTTCACTACATTTTACCTGCAGTTCACAGTTCATAATTTCAACATTTGCTGTTTAATATTTTGGCAAAACGTCTCCAAAATTTTTTATTTTTTTTCAAATGTATATTCTTTTGAGCTTATAAACATTTCAAACACTTTCTTCCGAGTGAATAGTACGCTTCCAGAAGGTCCTAAAATATACATTTAACAAAATTTATATTTTTTTTATTATTTAATAAAATTGGCTTAACAGAAATAAAATATTATTGGTCTCCCTTCCGAAGTCCTCTATAGGATTGTTTTTTCCTAAAACCTGATCTACGATGTATATTCTTAACGTTACGAAAATCGTATTATTTTCCCGTCGAAATGGTAAAAACGACCAAACCGATTTTAATTTAAAGTAAATCATTTTCGAAGCAGAGTTTTATGCTCTACAAGTAAGTTCTGTAAATGTTTTCATTTGGAGAAGCCATTTTCGAATTACATGAGCGTCATTCATTTTTCCAATGAAATAGTAATAATTGTCGATCTTTCACGATCGATTTTGAGTAAACTGTTTAACCAATGTTATCTTCTGATTCGAAGCCCTTTTATTTAAAAAAAAAATCTGGTGCGTGCGCGCAACACACAACTTTCACTTACCAACTTACTTAGATTAGAAATTGACGTGTTTTGCTAAATATCATTTCCCAGAGTCACACATTTTTCTACATTCATATCTTATTTTTGTTAATCGTTAAAGCCGTTTTTGAGTAAATAAAAAAAACCCGTGAAAATTATACAAAATTTATTAAGTAAAGTCCCCCCTCCGGTTGATCAATTGCGATGAAATGTTGGTTATCACATCTTTGGCATATAAATACATCAAATACCAAGTTTGATCAAAATCGTTAAAACCGTTTTTGAGTAAATAAAAAAACCATGTGAAAATGATACAAAATTGATTAAGTAAAGTCCCCCTCCGGTTGATCAATTTTGATGAAATTTTTACAGTCTTATTTCAGGCATATAAATAGATCAAATACTCAGTTTAATCAAAATCGTTAGAGCCGTTTTTGAGAAAATCGAAAAAAACTTAAAAAGTTATTAAATAAAGTACCCCCTCCCTTTGAGCAAATTTGATGAAATTTTTGCTGTCACATCGCGGGCTTATACATACTCTAAATACCCAATTTCAGGTTCACACGGTTTATAGTTTTTGAGCTAGTCTGTTCACACACACACACACACACACACACACAGACACACAGACCATTTCGCGGGACTTGGTTATTTTGACTCAGGGGATCCCAAAAGATGTATTTCCGTTGAAAACCGGAAGTCGAAAATTTTCACGATCGCAATACTTCCACTTACTATATATTTCATATATAGGTAAGTGAAAGTAATAATACAATGTTCTTGGTGATGCATAGCTTTCGTGTTACAAGAAAAAACTAAAGAAAAAAAGCCCATACATATCTCGGTTTTTAGGCCACAGAAGTTTACAGAAGAGTAATCTACACGTTATAAAAAAAAAATCTTTTACTCGAACTTTTGCAACAAATTCATTCATGTTAAATTATTTCCCATCTAATATAAGGCGTTATAAAAAATATTTTCTACGAGTTATGTGAATCTACTAGTATATTTTATACTTAACAAATACGGAAAGATAAAATGGTTAAGTGCTACTGATATGTTTTAAAATATCAGTCAACTATACAGTGAATACTGTAGTTCCGTTCACAGCAATAAAGTCATTATTTTAAAAACTAATTTATTTATGCTAGATTTGATTCTGTCCTATACAGCAGCGCAACCCTTGTGATGATATGATATTTTCGTGATTTAATTAAATAATAATTGAATATTTATAAATTTTTGTGAAATGTGTGTATATGTATATGTATATATATATATATATATATATATATATATATATATATATATATATATATATATATACATCAAATGAACTTTTTAAAAGATACAATCTTATATTTTAATGGTAATTATTTATGAATTTTTCGAATCATCGTTATTCAATTATTATTATTTTATTTATTTGTTATCGGGGAATCCCCCATACAAGAGAGTTGGCCCTAGGCCATTTTAAACAATAATTGAATCATCATTATTCAACCAATTAATAATTTTGACCTTAACTATTACAGATCGAAATTTAATGAATATTATTGCTGTGTTACACAACCCCCACCCCCCCCCCCCCGATATTTTTGAGGAACTCAGTTGGAAAAGTCCTGTTCTATAGAATAAGAAATTACTTTCCACTACATTTTATTCAAAACTTTATCCCTCTATCCCTCACAATTTTGCGCACAATTTAGCTTCTAAGGCAAACTATATGATAGTTTATAATACAGTCAGCAAACTGTATAATGCATAGAAACATAAGATGTTCAATTTACTCCATAATAAATTTAAATGTTTCATTTTAAATTTATTATGGAGTAAATTGAACATCTTATGTTTCTATATAGTATACAGTTAGGAGATTGTCTTTATCCATTTCCTTTTTGCCTAGACTAAAGGGAAGAAATATCAACTTCCAGTATTCAACTTCTTCAGACATTGCTATAGAACTTTACTTGATCGCAATGTGAAAATATATAACATCAGGACGGAAAGAATCAGTTTGATAGGTTTTCAGTGTAAGATAATAAATAAAAGTGAGAGCGGAGTGATGGAAGGTGGGTTAGAAACTACTCTAATGAATTCGTTTCGCTCTGACCGATCGGCATTGTTCATCTGGGTCAGTCGACCGTGACTCTAATCTAACTCCATTGAAATCACTTCTAGCTATTTATCATCACCGAGAATTGACTGAATATGTAATTTTCAGATGAAAGTAAATATTGCAATAACTGTGTGAATAGATAAGAACATTTTCCTATATTATATTATTATAACTTTATCGTTATTTTCGGCTAAGTTGAAATATGTCAATATTCATTTTAACCTTGCGTTTTCAGCTTACTTTATACATTAAAAAAAAAAAAAAATAAATAAAATAAGCCACTGAACCACTACATCGTATTAATCAGTAAACAACATAAACGTATCGGATTTATATTTTATTCATGCTACTTAAAAATTTTTTAAATATACACGTAAAAGAATATCGAGTACCAAATAAGGTCCTAAGATTGATAAATATGTCGAGGAAAAATGCCTGCGCTAAGGTAATGATTGACAATAAAGTCGGTGCACCTGTTTTTTTCGGATGTAAAGCAAGAAGATACCTTATCGGGAACTCTCTTTAATGTAGCCATTTATACTGCCATCAAAGACGCGATCGAAATTGGAAAAATATTCGCAAAACGTTGTACGTTTGTGGATACGCTGATAACTTGGTTATCGTAGCAAGTGGTGAAGCTGCTTTAAAAGAAGCATTCCAATTGATTGTGGATAATAGTCGAGCTGCGAGGTTGATATTCAATGAAAACTAAACTTAATATAAACTAATTTTCTCAGCGCCAAATAGAAGTGATGCGCCTAATACTAAACAAGAAGGCTACATCTTCTAAAGAGTCTCTTCATAAATCTTGGCTCGGCCCTTACAAAATAAGATAAGATTCGAAGTGTAAAGGATAATAATGACTACTAGCACAGCGCATTTCGTTAGTATCAAGCTCTTCAAGTCCCACTTATTATCAAAGCAAAGAAGTGAAAGGAGGCATGAGGCGAATAAGACTCAAGGATTCTGGGAGTGAGAAATTGTTTTAACGCAGCCAGAGATAGGGATAGATAGAAGTAGGTAGTTCGTAACGCCAAGAGGCACCCCGACCGTTTGAACTATGAATCGCCTTGGTTGGTCTGTTCTATTTTTTCCTTGTTTACAGGTTCGAAAGATCCTCGATGTTCCAAAACTTCAAAAATATGTTCTTTCTGAAAATTCATAAGTCCTTAATAATTTACCCCCTCAAAATTTAGGAACACGTCTAAATTTGTTCCCCTTAAAATTTTCGATGGCGTAATTTGTGCTATGCAATCCCCATCTTGGCATCTCTGATTAGTTGTCAGGTTATTTTAAGGAATAAATTGAGCGTTCCAAATATCACATAACGAACCATTGTCATTTTGTATACCATTGTATATTAATATACAATTTTGAAACAGATATGTTATGCAGATGGTTCCGAGGAGAAAACAGGTGTTCATAATTTTTTTTATAGAATACATGAGTATTTGTTTCGTATAAATTAATCTTAAAATCATAATAGCTACAGTGTCTACATTTAAATGTAACGAAACTCCTTGATTCCTGTCATATTTTAAATTATACGTAAGTTGTTTCTTTTGCCTTCACCTAGGGTATTACATCAAAGTGAAAAGACTGAGAGGTACTAGGTTAAGCTTGTGGTTACCCAACAGCTTTGGTTCATTCTGTATTCCGTTGCGCCTTTTGCGTTTAATTTTCTTTCTTCTCCAGTGAGAGCATAACGAAAATGTGTACTTGCTATTTTTAGTCACATACTATTTTAATGTCCTATGAACGAGTTTTTTTTTTTCTTCTTGACGAATTTTCGTCGATCTCCCTGGGAGAGCCAACTGTCCTGTTGAACACCGGTTCTACTTACTACGAAAAATCTGGTGCGGCTAAGATTTTGTCAGATTATAATTTTAATGTTTTTAGATTTAAACCCAAGCCGACATTTCGACAGTATAAATTTAATGAAAAATCAGAGTAATGATTACAAAAAAAAAAATCGCTTTACAATTTTTGTTTTATTAATATACATGAAATATTACATTGCATTGTTTTGCAAAATTTAAATCTTGTTGAAAAAATAATTCTTCTCTTCTCCATATCATTAATTTAATCAAGAATAAACTAAAAAAACAATGGAAAATTCTTATTATATAAGATAATTATAATTTGAAAGAAACCTTAACAATTAAGGTTTTTAATTGTTTTATTTATAATCTTCTAATGTAATAAAATAGTGTAAATTTGAACGGAATAACTATAAACTTTGTGTTAGAGATATTGAAATTTGGGTCCCATTCCTACAATACATATTCATGTTTATACTTATATACATAATAAAAAATATTTTCTCAATAATACATCATTCTTACCTTTTGTTCTTGTTTTCATAAAATGGAAAATATTCATCTCAAATCAAACAAGGCAAACCATGGAAAAAGGCAAACCATACTGTCATAATGAAGTAACTAACAGAAAAAGCTCACCCTAGCGCCATGCGTCCAATTTCAAATATCTCAAAAGTTATTGGAAGATTTTAGAAAAACGCCGTTTCATAATCTTTATTTAGTTAATTTAGCTGCTGACAAAAATACAGTCCATCCACCTAATCCGTGGTCTTCATCTGCCTCGGGTATTGTGTATGTCCTCGCACATTATTTTTCTGAGGATATCATTCTCTAACGTACGAGCTACGTGGCCGGCCCAATAACAGTATTTTGTCAAAAGTCCCCGGCCCTCCCAATTGCGCTAACTCGATGACCCCCCTAAACCTCTGTTTCGAATTATTGGTCATAGCTCAGCTATTTTTCATTCCACATTGATACATCTTGTATCATTTTATTCCTCTTTAAATCCTAAATATTTATTAGTCTCCAAAATATTAAATTGGATAAATGTTTACTTCAACGACTCACTTCAGACATCTTATTGATGATATGAAGACAATTGTATATGATTTTTGCCAGTTGTTTGTACTTACTAAAAACAGTATTTTGTCAAAAGTCCTCGGCCCTCCCATTTGCGCTAACTCGGGGACCCCCCTAAACCTCTGTTTCGAGACCTTTCGTGTTATTGCTCATAGCTCAGCTATTTTTCATTCGACATTGATACATCTTGTATCCTTTTATTCCTCTTTATCTATTTTAAGATAGAATTTGACTTTCCTTAATGTAAGGAAGCAAGTTAAAGAACAAATAATATGCGGAACAAGTAGAATTTTAGTTGTGGGAAAGGAACATAAAGGTAAAAAAGCTGATCAGCAGATCCAAATGAAGGGCTGTGGGGCTGCAGCCCCCCTCCCTTTACGATCGGTTGGATCCGCCCATGGGCTTGATTCAATGTCATCTCATCTTTCATAAATATTTAATATTATAAAACATAAAAATTAAATTAAATGTGTACCAATTTATACTATCCAAGTCTTTTCAGAAATGAAAAATTAATACTATTAAGTTATTAAAATTATTACTATCATGGATATAATATTGGGTTTCAATTTATATTGTAGCTATAAAACCCAATTTTATAAAAAAAAAAAATTAAGATGATGCAAATTAATATTTAAATAAGTAATCATTAATATCATTTGTTATGTTATTTAAAAAAGTTGTTAAATAAGATTTTAAATGTCGGTTAAGTAAATAATTATATAATTAATTAAAAATATTAAATTAGGAATGTTTTAAAAATACGACAGTATAAAAATATTCCGATAAATAATGGCGCTATAAAGCCCGCTGGCATGAAATCATTTTCAGTTTTTAATTTATATTATAGCTGTGAAGCTTTTATTTTAGAAGTAATCCGTGCATATTTCATAATAATAAAAAAATTAAATTTAATATAAACAAATATAATATCAATATTTACATAGGAAATCATTAATACCAGTAACTAAATTATTAGCAAAATATGTAAATTTTTAAATAGCAGTTAGTATACAATTATATAAAGAATTAATGTAATTAAATTAGGATAGGTTTTAAAAATACACAAACATAGATGTTTCGATAAATGACGGCACCGTAAAGCCCACTGGTGCAAAATAATTTAGGATTTCAATTTATATTATATCTATATAGCCCAAATTTGTATTAATCAGTGTATCTTTTACAAACAATTAAATAATTATATGAATAATTAAAGAAATTAAATTAGGATAGGTTTTAAAAACACATAAATGTAAAAATGTTTGATAAATGACGGTGCCGTAAAGCCCGCTGGTTCAAAATAATATAGGATTTTTAAGTATATTAAATTTATAAAGCCTAATTTAGTAGCAATCCTTGTACCTTTTATAATTAATTAAAGAATTTTATAATTCATTAAAGATATTAAATTAGGATAAGTTTTAAAAATATAAAAATTTTAGCGCCGAAAAGCCCATTGAAGCAAAATTATTCAGGATTTCAATTTATATTATTATATTTATATTGCCAAATTTTCAAGTAATCAGTGTCTCTTTTATAAACAAATAAATAATTAAAGAAATTTAATTAAGATAGTAATTTAATCATTATCGTGGATGACCACTCTTGTTTTTAAATAATTTATTTTTGAAGAGAAAAGATTTGGCTCCGCCGGGAATCGAACCCGGGTCTTCCGCGTGACATGCGCGGAAGACGCGGGTGTCCGCATGTCACGCGGAAGACCCGGGTTCGATTCCCGGCGGAGCCAAATCTTTTCTCTTCAAAAATAAATTATTTAAATTAATTAAGATAGGTTTTTTAAAATGCATCGATACAAAAATGTCAAGAGCTACCCACACTACCCACGGACCACTACCAAACACGGAACCCACTTTTCGAGAAACTACTTATCTCATTTAACCGGGTCTCTATAATTAGTTTTCGAAGAAGAAATAAAAAAGAATGACAACTCTCTTTAGTTGAGTTTTTAACATCATGAGGAACGGATCTTCATCTGACGAAGACATTGCACTGGATTCGACTATAACTAATTATTTTTATTTATCTTAAACAAGAAGGACTGGCGTTCATAATTTGAACAAAAGTCGTTAAAAGTATTGTGAATTCCATCATTTATATGAGGATTTAAGAAGAGATTCTGACAAATTTTTTCGGTACATGAGAATGAAGGTCTCTACTTTTGACCATATCATTAATTTAATCAAGAATAAACTAAAAAAACAATGGAAAAATTGTCATGCACAACCTATATCAGAAGAGGAAAGGCTAATGCTCACGTTATATGTCTTTTTAAATGTCTTACCGCTTCGAATTAGCATTTTTTAAATTGTTTTATGGACAAGGAATAGATGTATAATAAGAAAAAGTATTGATATCATGACAAATATCGAATTCCGGTTTTTTACAAAAAATATTCTGAAATTCAATTATGTTGTAGCTATTAAGCACAATTTTGTAGAAAAAAAAAGAAGTGCAAATATATAAAAAATTATTAATATCATTTATCATTTTATTAGAAACAGTTGTACGATTTTCTATGTTGAGCAATTAAAGAAATTAAATAAGGATAGCTTTTAAAAATACACACGCACAAAAAAAAGTTTTGATAAATGATGATGCCGTAAAGCCCACTGATAAGGAATTATTGTAGGTTTCAATTTATATTATAGCTATGAAACCAAATTAAGTTGAAATCGTTCTATAATTTATAAAACTTTCAATAATTAAATGTGGTAGAAAAACTATTATTTTTTACATAATTATGTAAAAAATTGAAGCAATTAAATGGGAATGGGCAGTCTTAAAAATACTAAAATAAATAAATATGTCAAAAATGTCAGTGCCCCGCTGCTACAAAATAATTCTGGATTTTATATTATAGGATTTTATAATTTTATTTTATATTTATATCATTGGAATTCATATTATAGCCATAAAGTCCAATTTAGTAATAATCCTTGTACCTTTTACAATTAATTAAACAGTTAAATTTGTTTAAATCAAAATAAGTAATTGGTACCAATGCAAATTATTCAGGTAATTGAATTTTCATCAGCGGCCTCGCTCGCTCTTTTTTTTTTATTTCTGGAGGCCAAGATTCTTTTGAGGATTGTATCCTTTAAAATTAAAATTTCATATTCTATATTATTAGAAAAAACTACGCTTTTAACAATCAGTTCAGTATATAATTATATAAACAATTAAAGAAATTAGGATAGGTTGTTCTAAAACAAGACATACATTTATACAAATTTTCGCTAAAAATCGGTGCCGTAAACCCCGCTGATGCAAAATAATTCTGGATTTTAATTTATATTATAGTCATAAAGCATTATTTATTAATAATTAATAATGCTTTAGATTATAATCTGTGTATCTTTTACAATTAATTAAACAATTAAATTTAGTAGAATCAAAATAGCAAAATATTTTGCAAAATATTATTTACGTAAAATCATTTATTTCATATTTTGTTATTAGAAAAAGCTGTGCGATCTTAAATATCAGTTAAGTATATACTTATGTAAACAATCAAAGAAATGAAATTAGGATAGGTTGTTCTAAAACCACGCATATATAAAAATATTTCGATAAATGACAGGGCCTTGAAGCTCGGTGGTGCGATGGTGTGAGGCTAAAAGAATAGGAGCTTCAATCGTTGGATTTGGTGCGGTGCGATGCGCGAGGGTGTGGGGGGGCTAGGTGCGGTGCGCCGACATGGCCAGCTCCATTGCAAACGCTGTGTTCATTTTTTTTTCGTGGTGCGAGGGGCTAGGGTCGGTGCGCCAATGTGGCCGAGGCCTAAAACTCAAAAGAAATCAATTTTTATTAAACAAATATCAAATCAAATAATTTTTTCCTTAAAATTAATTGAAATATTTCTAGCTGGTATCTGTTAAGGGGTATATTATTTAGCTGTATCTATTTCTATTATAATTTAATTTTGTAGTACATGATCTAATTAAATATTAAATTGTCTTTTTCTAAATCTGTTTCACGACCATTCAGAATAAATATTTGTTTTTCTGCTGTTGTTATTTTTAGCCATTAAATTGTATTATTATTTATTATCAAACTAACTAGGATAATAATTATTGTTTATTTTTGCTTTTTATTTATTATTTTATATTTAATATAACTAACATACTAACACATAATAGGCCAGACTCCATGGCTACATGTTGTAACATATAAGCCAATAAAAAACGTTTATCTATCTAATTGAAATATTTCTTTTTTTTAAACAGCAGATACCTTTCTAAATCATTTTTTCCGAAAGGATACAATGCTCAAAAGAATCTTGGCCTCCAGAAATAATAAAGAAAGAGACCGCTTCTACCGACCACGCATCATTGCAAGTGCCGGATGCGCGCTTACTCTGCTGCGCCTATAAAGGTTCCCCGCCCCCGAAATACAATTTTAGTTACACATTTTACTCCATATTTATATTTGACTCCCGGCGGAGCTAAATCTTTCCTCTTCAAAAAATAAATTACTTAAAAATAATTTAAAATGGTGGTCACCCACAAATTAAGATTAGATTAATATATTAAAATACATTAATTAAAGTTTTTAATTTTTTATTTATTGTAGAATTATTAATTTAGAAGAAAAGGGGAACGATAGGTAATCCGGGGAGAGATGTTTTTCCCATCATCATCATCATCGAATGGCGCTATGGTCCTTGCAGAACCTTGGCCTCCTCTATTCCTCACTATTCTTTTCCACTCAGACCTGTCCTCTGCTGCCCTTTTCCATTCCACAACGCCGAGAGTCCTAAGATCATCTTCTACGTCTGCAGCCAACGAAGTCTCGGCCTACCGCTCTCCCTTCTTCTACCTGGGTTCCCTTCCATTATCATTTTTGGAAGGCGTTCGCTGCTCATCCTCTGTACGTGGCCTAGCCATCTTATCCTTCTCTTCTTTAAGGTGGCAACTATGTCTGGTCCCTCGTACAAGTTCTTCAACTCTTCGTTAGTCTTCATTCTCCAGAGATTCCCTTCTTTAGTCGGGCCGTAGATTTTTCGGAGAATTTTTCTTTCCCAAATATTAAGTATTCTTTCCCCACTTAAAGTAAGGGGATTAATCGTCCTGTAGACTCTTACCTTCAGATCTCTGGGTATGTCTTGACTACGGAAGATTTTCATCAGCGACCACTAGCATCTGTTTCCAGCTGTTACTCTCTCTCTGATTTCTTCTAGCATTTTATTATCTTCCGTTATGACCGTCCCCAGATACTTAAATTTTGGTACCCTCTCGAAGCGATATCCAGCCCCTTCAATATACCTACTCTCAGCTTCCCCTTTGGCAGTTACCATATATTTCGTTTTTTCCTTATTTATGGCCAGCCCAGTTTTCCTTGCAGCTTCTACGCTCTCTTCAAATGCTCCCAGCAGTGCATTAACAGTTCTACCTGTTATAACAACGTCGTCCGCAAATGCTAGATGTTGGGTCATTCTGTCATATATGCATCCTCCAGTTTTTGTGCGGATCGATCTCATGACTGTTTCCCACAACATATTAAATAATACTGGGGAAAGAGGGTCTCCCTGTTTAACACCTTTTTGTATGTGGAATTCCTTTGACACTCCCTTACTGTCCTGCAGGGTCATCCTGATAAGCCTGATGAGCTTCTTCACTTTTAATTTTTCATACAGTATATTTCTATCTATACTGTCATAAGCCTGTCTATAGTCTATAAAGAGGTGATGTTGCCCGACATTCCACTCGTAGCACTTTTCAAGCATGATTCTCATGCAGAATATGTGGTCTATTGTGGATCGGCCTGGGCGGAATCCGCACTGGTACTCTCTAAGGACATCTTCCGCTATCTTTGCT
The DNA here is from genome assembly GCA_911387785.2 of Aelia acuminata. NCBI lineage: Eukaryota > Metazoa > Arthropoda > Insecta > Hemiptera > Pentatomidae > Aelia > Aelia acuminata. The sequence goes on from OU426980.1 coordinate 146,956,955, forward strand.
ACTCGCTTCATAAGTAAGATTGCCAACACCTTGTATATTGTACTTAGCAATGCAATGCCTCTATAGTTGTGGCAGTCTTGCTTGGTCCCCTTTTTTATGAATTGGTGAAATGACAGCCATCTTCCATTCTTCAGGCATCTCTTCTTTCCTCCAAATATCTAGTATTAGTTTATAGATCTCTTTATGTAGTGCTTCCCCTCCTGATTTGAACGCTTCAGCAGGAATTCCATCAATGCCTGGTGCTTTATTATTCTTAAGGCTTATGATAACATCTTGCACTTCTTCAGGATCTGGAGGCTCCATATCTACACCTTCCTGATCTATTCCCATTTCCCAGCCCGTTTCTTCCGTGCTTAAATTTGGGTTAAACAATGATGTTTTTCCCAGTACTCTCTAATTTAAAAAGAAAATAACCGACGGTTCGGAACTATGTGCGCTTACACGGTCAGATCTGTCCAACCTGACGGTCCTAAATTTTGCATCCGACAGGTTGCTTGGTCTTCCATCCACTGACGGTTTTCGCCCTTACACGTTCGGTTTTTTCGTCCGTGAACCTTAATGTGCGTTATTATGGTGGGTTCACCCATGAGATTGTACACTTCTTCGTTACCACTTCCGAAGTATATCCGTCCGACTTTTTAGGGTCCATAGATTCGTCTTTCGAAAACCTGCAGGCCTTGATCGTCCGACCGCGGAATCACCCATGACTCTGATCCGTATATTAGCACACGTCTTATTGGCGTTTTATAAAGATATAGTTTGGTTGTTCTGGAGGAGTATTTGCTAAGTTTTCTCTAAAAAAAAAGAGCAAGCAACAAATCGATATTCATTGAATATGCCAAACAATTCTTAAAAAATCGATTTCTTGAAAGTAATAAATTAATAGCTTATATACCTAACAGTTTGGTTTTAAAATATGGCATTATTAGGGATGTGCAAGAAATTCTCTGAGGAAGAAATTCCTAATGAAATCCACTGTAACGAAAAGAAAGTAAAAGTTTGCCGTTTTTATTGAAAAATTCAGGATTCTGATAGAAATATTTCTTTAATAGCTAATGGTACGAATTGTTTTTCACGCATTTTACGGTGTGAAAAATATATGGTACAAGATAGTCTTTAATAACTATATTTTAGTTTACATACTTTTAACTTACTTTAGTAACGTAATAGATTTCTGAATGAATTATAAGATGTTTTTAGAGAAACAGTAATCGTTTTCGGTTTCCGGAAAGGCATAAAAGACGAACAGTACTACTACAAGCCTAAATACACCTTCTATCGATTCCCTCGACGAAATATTTACAAAAAAGGTTTTAAAAAAAAATTCGATTATTGATTTAATTAACATTTTTTTAGAAACTTATGGAGACAAATAAAAATCAGTCAAAAAATATGGAAGAATCTGTGAAGTTGCTTTGAATGGCTTTAACATATTTATCAAAATATATCGATTTCTATTTTAAGTAGGTTGGTAAGTGAAATTTGTGTGTTGCACTTATCGCGCCAGATTATTCACTCCTGCGAGGCATTGGTTGGTGAATAATCAGAGCGAAAATAAATGTTTTGGACTGGTGCGGTCACCAAAAATAAGGGATTGATCGGGAGAAAAATATAACATAATTATATAAAGCGTAAAAAAGCACCTTTTTTAAAAAAAACAGTGGTAACGGTTAATGAAAACAGGAATGAAAGTCCGGAGAAGTTTCTCAACCTGTGGTGATTTGTGCCAAAGCAGGGATTCATTCTAGGGTTCAAAACCCTTTACCATTGTTTAAAACATGTCTGGATTTCGTTACGTTTCAAATCCCAAGTTTCGAGCTTCTTTTGGAATTCAGCATTATATAAATGGTTCAAAACAGTTTTATGATCGATGTGTTGTTGTGTAGCGATATCTTGAGATGAAATATGTCGGTTAATCTCAATTTTTCAAAGAATTTTATCGACTTTTTTACAGTTGGCTGTCCGGTCAATATATAAGCGCCGTATTTATTGACCGGCCCTTGTCCGGCCTCCTGACGTCTATTATTTGTTTCTTCCTCTTAATGGTGTAAAGCTGGCGTCAACAAAAGATTATAAAAATCACTTGGCTCAATTCTTTGCTCAGTGATAAACTTTAATTTTACCAGAAAAGTTGAAAAAGATTATCGATCAAAAGAGCACATATGTCATTGTTTAGTATTTAAAATTGATATAAATAAATTCACTTCGAAAACATGGAGAGCAAAACATTAAATTTATTTTTTATCAACCTATTATAATTAATATATCTGAATGAAATGTACAATTTATTATTTATAGTTTTCAGAAAAGAACTAACGAATCTGAAAATGAAATTAAAAAATTAAAACAGGAACTACGCCGTTATTCATTTGATAATGATAGAATAGCTAAAGAAAATGAGTATGGAATAAGCATCTATTCATTTTTAAACAATCATAATATACTTAGGGTATTCAAGTTGCAATAAATAATAATAATATATTGCAGACATCTAGCAGTGAGAGTCACAAAATTGACGAAGCACATAAGACAGCTTAATCAAAACCTAGACCTTAAAAAACAACGCATTAAAGATCTGAAAAGAGAAGTGCACCATTATATTTCAGAAGTAAGGAAAGTTGAAGAAGCAATTGAATCCAAGGTATTTTTATTTATTTATTTTTTTAATTTCCTAGATTTATCACATTGTATTTTATTTTATTAGTTTTAATATAATGTTGATTTGTAATTCTATAATATTTATTAAATTCAGTCTATGCTTCTATTGAATTAATCATTTCGTTGCTCTCTTCAGGAGGAAGACTTACAAAGAATTCTTGAAACATATAGTGTAGCAAGCGATGAACAAACATTTGCCTTGGGAAATAAAGAACTGGACCTATTGGAAAGAGATGAAAATTCTATCACTGAATGTTTTGCAAATATAGGCATAGAATTAAATAAACTAGAAATTAATGAACAAAATGTTTATGAAACTCAAGAACTTCAGAAATAGGTCATTAATTTTGTAATTATGCTTTTGTAATTGTGTAATTAATTTTGTAATTATGCTTTGTTACTGCTTAATACATATGTATTAAAAATACACAGTACACAATTTTCTCACTGCGAGGAATATTGTGATTATTATCCTATAATATATCTTAAATTATCCATTTATATGTGTATATATATATATATATATATATATATATATATATATATATATATATATATATATATATTATCATTTTTCTTAATAACTAGTTGTTGATCTAATTTTAATTGTTTAAAGGTATTATTTATGTACATTGGTACTGGAATTGTTAAAAATCCATTATAGGATTGCTCATGAGTAGGCAATCGTATAAATACATGAAATGTATAATTATAATAAGAACAATAGATTTTAGTGTTTTCCCATATAATTTCAATGTTCTTAGAAATTAAAGTAATATTAGAGGGTATGTTGTTTATAACATCACTCATTAAATTAGAATGAACTATTCCTGACTTGCAAAATTCCATAGAAAGTAAAAGTGCATTTAATTTCTTTTCTAATAACTGTGTATGCATATAGAAATAATAAGCTTTGTCTTCCCTATTTATTTCATTAATAGAATCTTGAATCTTGTTATAATTATTATTAATACTTTTTAAATCTTTTTCATATCTATCTATCAACTTTTTATTCATATAAATTATGTTTTTCTCGTTAATATTATTCTGAACAGTATTGCTTAGAGTCTTTTGAATAATGTTGTCGTAGTATGCCTTATCTAAGCATCCATATTTCCTGTTAACCATGAAATAGCTGAACCGAGCCCATTAATTAATCCTCTTTTCGTTCTAAGGTTGTTTTTATTTTCTGGGGTATATTTTAAAATTCGTAATTGATTTTCAACGGTTTGTATGTTATTTAACAAAATATCATAAATATCGGTTTCATTAAACTGTTTTAGTAATGTATGAAGATTATTGACTTCGTTGGAAATTAAGTCTGTTCTGTAATAATGATATGTTTCATAGTAAGTATCAATAACTTTAATGTTATTTGCAGTATAATGAACAATACCTGGGGATTGTGTCAGATCTTGTACTTTTAATGAATTACATCGGATGAAGAGAAGTTGAAGAATGATTAAGATCTTCATCTGAAACACGAAAATAAGTTTTCTTCTTTTTATTAGGACGCTTTATATTATTGACGTGCTCTTTGTTGATTTTCAATTTATTATACAGATTTTTATTTTTACTTTTAACTTTAGGAGTTTTTACATAAATATTATCTTCGTCCAATTCTGGCGGATCTTCTCTGTTTGTTTTCGTTAAGTTTGTCTGTTCGCTTCTCTTTTTCATTGGTTATTTTGTCATGTACCATTTTTTGTAATTTATTTAGATGAGTAAAGTAATCGTGTATGTAACTCTCTTGTATGTCTTCGGTTTCATAGTTATTTTGAAATTTGCAAAATGTAATTTCGTTAGGTGTTAATTTAAGATTTTGGTTAATTGAGTTGTTATAGGCAATTACGCTTGTTTGTACAATCCTGTCAAATTTATATTGTTTATGTGAATTAGCGTTAAGTCTTAAAATTTCTGTGAATGTGGCATGACATTTATTAAGTGTTCCAAGTGAATTAGAGTGATTTCTACTTGTATAATGAATTTCTATTTGTAGAGATTTACAAAATTGTTTGACCAACATATTGTCGAATTCTTTTCCTTGATCGCAAATTATTCGTTCAGGGGGAGGATATAACATGCAGTATTTTTCCAAAGCTTGACAAATTTTCATGGCATTTTTTGAGTTTATAATTAGTACATAAAACGTTTTGAAAACGTATCTATGCTTGTGAATATAATGTGTTTGTCATAAAAGAATAAATCCATCATGATTTCCTGAAAGGGTCTCTCCGGTGTATTGGTTAATTGGAATTTTGCTTTAATGGGATTTCTATCATATTTACTTGTTTTACAGATATCACATTGATTTATAAGTTCCGTAATTTTGTCCTTCATGTTCGGAAAGTATATCTCTCGTTTTAGGTGTTCGTAGGTTTCTATTATTCCGCGATGGCAAGTCTTTCCTATGTGATAATTTATAATTTCCTGTTTTTGTTCATTTAAGTCTGTAATGTCTTTACATAGTAATGAATATTTCTTAATTCTTACGGTCTTTAATTCTTTTTCAATTGTCTTCCTAATTTCGTCAAAATAAGATTCTAATATTCGGGTTGTTGCTGCGAAATAAGATCGACAATAAATTCCGTATGTTTTATTAGGTTCTAATATTTGTAATAGTAAATCATGAATTTTATTTATATCCTTAATTTCAATTGTGTATCGTGTTTTTTCGAATATCTTTTCAAAATTTACCTTATTTATTGATGCTTTTTTATTACTATTTGCCGTTTTTCAACATTTAAACATTTATCGTCATTAACAATCCAAAATTGTTCGTTACTACTGAGTTGTGAATGTTGAGTCATGATGCTTTGGTTATCATCATTTTCAACATTTGGTAATTGAAGATCTGCTTCTGGTCCACTTTCATTATTATTTCCTATACCATCCTGTAATAAACTCTCTATAAAAGCTTCATACTCTGGGGATTGTGAGTCTGGTATATGAATTTCGAATGGTTCCGTTTCCATAGATTCTCCTTCCAGATGATTGATTTCATTTCTTCTGGAAAGCGCATCAGCGACATGATTTATATTTCCATCTATGTGCTTGATGTCAAACTCAAATTCCTGTAATTTCCAGATCCATTTCATAATCCTTGAGTTTCCATTTTTCATCGAGAAAACCCATGTTAAGGGTTTATGATCTGTTTGTAGTATAAATTTAGATCCATATAAGTAAGGTTTGAATAATTGTGTGAAATATACAATACTTAATAATTCTTTTTCTATGGTTGAGTACTTTTCTTCCGTTTTTGAGAGAACTCTTGAACCATAAGCGATTGGATGATCTACTCCATCTATAATTGTGCTAAGTACACTTCCGATGGCTTGATTACTCGCATCTGTAGTTAAAATGAATTGGATAGGCCAGTATAGGCGTATTCGACATCATGTTTATTAAGTTTTCAAAGGCACTTTTGAATTCCGGAGTATCATATTCCTTAGTGTTAATAGCGACTGACAAGGGTCTAGTAATTTTTGCATAATTCTTTATAAATTTGCGATAGTAGCCTGTCATACCCAAGAATCTTCGAAGTGATTCAGAGTCTAGCTCTAGCTGCCGTCTAGTATAGACATCCCTTTAGCCTTTCAGTTGTTTGTTCTTAGTTTTCATCTTATATTGTTTCATTTTATAAAGTGTGTGATTTTTATTTTGTTCCAGTTTGTTTAAGTTAAGTAAATTTATTTTTTGTGACTCTAAACATTTTCTCGAACAATTCGTTAATTAACAATGCCCCCTGGGGAAGTGTAACCAAAATGGGAGATCATCCAAGCACCTCTGAAATTAAAGGAAAAATGAATGCAGTAGCAAAAAGGAAACGTGGTGAGTCCACTATATATAATATTCCTGTAGAAAATAGCTATGCCATTTTTTCTGACGATGATGAAGAAGAGGATATGGATGATAACGTAGTTATAAACTCACCGAAACTTATTTATCCCCCAGTAGTGGTAAACTCTTCTTTTACTAACCATAAGGAAGTTATAACAAATTTAAAAAAAACAATAAAAGAAATTAACATAAAATATGCAGGTAATAAAACCATTTTTTATGTTTATAACGAAGAAGACTTTAAACATATAAAAAACGAATTAAAACTTAAAAATTACAGTTTTCACACTTATACGCCAAAGCATGAAGTTAAACCCAAAGTGGTTTTAAAAGGCATGCCCCCCGATTACTCAATCGATGACATAATGTCCGATCTAATGCAACAGGGATTGGAAATTTATAAAATGTCCCCAATGATAAAAAAAACCGAAGGTAAGGAAACCAAGCTACCTCTAACAATCGTTATATTAAATAATAAAGATCAGCTGGCCAAATTAAATCATATCAAATACTGCAACAACGTAGTAATATCCTGGGAAAAATATAGTAGTAAAAAAGTTTTAACTCAGTGTTATTTATGCCAAGAATATAACCATGTAGCTAGAAACTGTTTCAAAAAACCAAAGTGTTTAAAATGTGCCGAAGAACACTTTTCTAAAGAATGCCCAAATATTCTACGCGACGATTTCGTGCCGAAATGTAGTAATTGCAAAGAGGAACACTTTTCCAATTACGAAAAATGCCCGTATTATATAAGAAATCAACAATTGAAGTTGAGCAAAAAAAGACCGTCAATCAACCGTTCACAACGAACTATCTTCAGACCGAAACCTAGCGATTTTCCCTCTTTACCAAAGTCAGACTCAAAATGGTTTCAAAAAACATTTACCTCTAATACTAAGGAAAAAATAACTACACACAATAGTGAACCTTCTATTACGGATTGTTTTAAAGAGGTTATGAATATTTTTAAACTGTTTAATATTAATAAATTGATTAGCAAATTTCAAAATATTGTGTCGGAAGTAAAAACTGCAGAAGACAGTATGTCAAAAATATTCATCGTAATAGAAGGTTTATTATCCTTAATTGATTAATAGACCGATGTCTATGATTTTTATAATGAGTGTGAATTACTTTATATTTTTCAATATGTTGTTATTTATTACTTTATTATTACTTACAGTAACCCTTAGCCACAGTAATACTCCGTGTGCTATAAACTTTAAAGTCCACTGCACTAATACACAAATAACACCGCTTACTCATTATTCTATGGAAACTAACCACACCATTAAATTACGTATCCAAATGTATACTGTCTGGGGTTTGTTGACTTTAAACAAAACATCTATACACAGGTCTAATGCTTTGACAACAATAATACCGTCCCTTGTTTATTGCATAACTAATAATATTTTCATCAGCTTACTGATAAATTCTCGTTTATACTCTCACTTTCTTTTTAATACGAAGTATCAGAAATCACCAAGTTTTTCTATCTGGACACGCTGGGTTGTTAATAAATTTAATTTTCATAAAATTTTAACAATAACTACCGTTATCAATTGAATGTACAAACACTAAACGTTCGTTAGCTTTGTTTATACCCCCTCAAATATTAAAACACATCTCTATAATTCTATTGCCCATACCACGTACTAATGGCAACTAACAATTGTAAAATTAAATTCATGATGTGAAATGCCCAAACAATCCGAGGTAACGACGTAGAATTTAAATTATTCCTTCATCAAAACCACCCCATTTAATCGCAGTAAACGAAACCCGACTATCTCCAAATGACAGATTCTCTGTTCCTGGGTATAATATTTACCGACGAGATCGGAATAGAGCGGGAGGGGGCGTCATGCTATTGGTCCGCTCAGATGTTGAGCATCACTCTATACAAGTGCCTGACTTAGACACCACCGAAGCAGTAGCGATCAATTCTATAATTAATAATAAATCTACTACAGTTATTTCCGCCTATATTCCACCAAACAAAATTCACATTCCGGACATCGTTAAATTATTTCATATGAATAACCAAGTAGTACTTTTCGGTGATCTAAATGCGAAACATATCCAATGGAACTGCCATAGTACTAATAAAAACGGTAAATTACTTTTAAACTTCATTGCTAGTAATCAAATACAGCTGCACAGCCCGTTCGAACCTACTCACATTCCGACGCAACGAAATTATAAACCAAGCATCATTGACTTAGCTCTTACTAAAAACATATACAACTTGTCACCCCTTATCGCTCTCCCATCTCTAAACTCGGATCACAACCCCGTTATTTTTCGCTTGGAATCCACATTAAATATTCATCCGAAAAAATTCAAATTTATTTTTACGAAAGCAGACTGGCAAAAGTTCCGGAATGAGTTAGATTCCCGTATCTCCATAAATCCTACGATTAAAAGTTCACTGGAAATCGATAATGCCATAAAAACATTAAATAGTGACATCAAAGAATCCATGAGATTATCCATACCTCAACAACCTCGCCATCCAAATAATTCCGTTAATATACCATTTCACCTAAAAATGCTTATAAATATAAAAAACAGGCTAAAAAGAAAATACCAACGCACCCGAAACCCTCAGACCAAATCTATATATTACAGACTAAATAATTTTGTGAGATATCGCATTAATAACTGGAAAAATGAAAACTGGGCCACAATTCTAAATTCATTTCGACCCGGGGACAACAACATTTGGAAAATCCATAAAACGTTTACAAAGCAATCACCTAAAATACCACCTCTGAAACATAATAATAGTTACATATACCCAGACAAAGATAAAGCACAACTTTTAGCCCAATATTTCCAAACTTCTTATACAATAACTTCAAACTCGGGTTCAAACCACCACAACCGCAAAATTATCAAATCTGTTAAGAATTATTTAAAGGAACCATACATAAACAACTTCCCTTCCATCTCTCCTAAAGAAACCAGTAAGATCATCAGAAATATAAAACCTAAAAAAGCCCCAGGAAACGACCACATTCCCTCCATAGTAATAAAAAATCAATTTATTTTATAACCAAAATATACAATTCCATATTACGATATAGGCAATTTCCCGTAACTTGGAAAACTTCAAGAACCATAGTTATACCAAAACCAAACAGAAACCCAGCTGAAGTTTGCAATTACAGACCCATAAGCCTACTCAATACACTATCTAAAATTCTAGAAAAATTACTTTTGACGAGAATTCAAAATCACATCAACCAATACAACCTTATAATAGATGAACAATTTGGATTCATGGAGCACCACTCCACAATTGACCAGTTGGCACGCCTCACAGACTTCATAACCAAAGGCTTTAACGAAAAAAAACATACCGGCATGCTTCTATTAGACCTTGAAAAAGCGTTTGACACCGTCTGGCACGATGGACTTATACACAAATTAATCAAATTCAGATTCCCACCATATTTAGTCCATATCATCCATTCATATCTCTCCAACAGACAATTCTATATTCAAATTAACAATGCTACCTCCAGCACTCTTCCTATCGCTGCTGTTCTTCCACAAGGTTCCTGTCTTTCCCCAATCCTATTCAACCTATACACATCTGATTTTCCATCTCACCCACATGTAATTAGATCTATGTACGCTGACGAAACAGCTTTATACACCTCTTCCTTCAGAATAGATACAATAGTGAATCGACTACAGCAACATTACAAAAAAGTAAACAAATATTGTCTTAATTGGAAATTGAAAATCAACCCCAACAAATCAGAAGCAATAATTTTCACAAAACGCAGACCTCATTTAAACCACGAAATTAATATTGACTCAACCCGCATATCATGGTCAAATTCTGTTAAATACCTTGGTTTAACGCTTGACAAATCCCTCACTTTCACGGAACACATAAACAAGAAAACTGATGCGGCAAAAAAAATTATTTACAAAATGTTCCCTTATTTCAATAAAAAATCCAAACTTAGCCCAACGCTCAAGCTTATTATTTATAAATCCGTAGTTCGTTCATTAATAACTTATGCCTCACCTGTATGGAGTTCAACCTGTAAAACCAACTATAAAAAACTTGAAAGAATACAGAACCTTTGCATGAGAATCATTAACAACTATCCCCGTTACACGAAAATATCTACCATGCTCAAAGACCTAGATCTGCCCACAATCGAACAATTTGTCCTATCACATACCTCCAAATATTTCAGAAATACAACAGCCTCCACAAACCCATTAATACAAGAAATAGGAAACTATAGCAAAAACTCACTCAAACGCTACACTCACAAACGAACCAAACATATATTATTAAACTAATCATTTCTGATGTCTTTATTTCTTCCTTGTTTATGTAATTATTTATTACTTTGTGAAGTTAATTGTGTTCATTTAAATTAAGTTAACTCTTTTTATTTTTAGTTTATTTTTATTTTGTGTAGGTTTTTTCTTATTTTTTCCTACTGTCTTATAATTTTTACCTTTGTTTGCATTATAAATAATCATCAAATTAATATAAATTGTTGATTTTAAGGATAATATATCCGAAATCTTGTAAATATGTATGTTGTACAATTTTATAATTAATAAAAACTTTTCTCTCTCTCTCTCTCTCGAAGTGATTTTTCATCATTGGGAATTCTCATGTTTAAAATATCTTCTATTTTCTTTGGATCCGTTTTTAAGCCATTTTGTGTTACTATATATCCTAAAAATTTTAGTTCGGTCTTGAAAAACTCCGTCTTATCTAATTGAATGCTCAAATTGTGTTTTTTTAAACGTTGTAATACCAGTTCAATGTCTTTAAGATGTTCTTTTTCATTTTTTGAGTAAATGATTAAGTCATCCACATAAGCCATTGTCCTCGGTAAATTGGCTATTGCCATGTTCATCATCCTTTGAAATGTCGGTGGGGCATTAGCTGAAGGCTGTTTTTGCAATGGAGTCTTGATCCATTAATATTTGATGGAATCTTGACGTGAGATCTATGGTGCTAAAATATTTTGCACCTTTGAGTCTGTTTAAAACATCCTCAATATTGGGCAGGGGAAATTTATCTTTTACCGTTTCTTGGTTTAGTTTGCGATAGTCTACGACCATCCGCACCTTTTTCATGCCGCTCGCGTCCATTTTTTTCGGCACTATCCACAGTGGCGAATTGTAAGGCGAGTTACTAGGCTGAATAATACCACCTTTTAATAATTTTGTGACTTCCTCATTTATTTGTTTCTTAAATTGCTCGGGATACCTGTAGTTCCGAGTGTAAATAGGATTTTCGTTTTTTGTCACAATCTTATGTTTCAACTAATCAGTCGGTTTTAGTTTTTCATTTTCTTTTTTTATACCCTCTCCGTTTTCCGATATTAATTTAACTAATTTATTTGTAGTTTCGTTATCAATGTGATCATGTCTTATAACACTTTTGATTTCTTCTAAATTCGTCTATTCCGGTTGGTGTTGAAATAGCAAAAGGTTGTTCAGTTGTTTTTATATTATATTGTTCGATTATTCTGGGGTGAACATAGTTTTTAGACGCTCCTGTGTCTATTAACCAAATTTTATGCGTAAAGTCTTTTATACTGGGAAGTTTAGATGTGTCAGGTAGTTGATAAACAGGATTTATTGTTCTAGTTCCTCCTCGTACGTTTGTATTGGAGGCGATTCGTTGTCGTTCTGACCTAAGTCTAAAAAATTATCCAAGCGAGTTGTTAAATTATGAATTTCTTCTCTTAACTGTTGGTTCTCTTGTCTTAATTGCAAAAGTTCCTCGTTTTCAATGTGATGTGCTTTGTCGGACACAGTTCTCATTGAAACCGTTTCTGGTTTTTCTGTCTTTTCAAAATTATGTTGTTGTCTAAATTGGCCTGAATTAGGTTTGTTAAAATATTGTTGTAATAGACTCCATTGTTGGTTGTATATAGGTTTTTGATAATTATTTTGGGGTTGATAATTATTATAGGGGCGTTGATGTTCTTGTCGCGGTTGGTAATGTTGATTATGATATTGCGGATTTTTATATTGAGTAAACTGCCGTTGGTCTGATTTATGTTGCGGCTGTTGTTGTTTAAGTCTAAATTGTTACTGTTGTGGTTTTTGATTATTAAAATTTTGTTTTTCTTTTCGAACTCCATATAACTGATAAACGACTGTAGAAAATGTATTTTTAAGTGAATTTTTAATATCCTCTAAGTTCCTATTTGTAACTTAAGCGTAAATTGTCTAGGGAGTACCGGATGTAAGTTAAGTACTGCAGTGGTAGCAATTGTCTTATCATATATTGTTAAATTATTACTTTCATCTTCCGTGTAAAGTTTAGTTACTAAATCTCTACGTTTTTCAATAAGCCTGTTAATATAATCTACTGGATGTTCGTTATGATAACTTTTTGAATCTAAAATTTCTTTAAGAATAAGTTCCGTACTTCTAGAATCATAAAATTTTTTCTTTAGATAATCTAAAAGCTGTTTTAGATTTTCAAATTGTTTGTCATAACACAAATCTTCCGGTTCACCAATAAGTTTAGATTGAGCTTGTATTAAAATAGATTTTTCATTAATTAGCCTATAAACATTGTTACTCTGACAATATTCTTCCACTAAATATTCTATATTAGAAATATATTTAATAAGTTTTTGTGGATTTCCATCATAGATGGGGACTATTTTAAATTCGCTAGGTGTGATTCGAACGTTTGGGTTCATTGTGAGTTCAGGAATATTTCTATTTCTATTTAGTATATCACTAAGAGGCATAAAATTATAAAAGTAAAATCTTAAATTATAAGTAGTAAGTAAATTTTAAATAATAAATCTATTAATATGAAACATAGAATTATAAAAGTAAAATCTTAAATTCTTAAATTAAATTAAATCTTAAATAAACTATCTTAAATTCTAACCTGTATTTTTCTTCTAAGAGGTCCTTGATAATTCTTATTCAGGATGAGATGTATTCAAGAATCTTGACTTGAGTTAGATCTAGAAAGACCAGCTAGATTCCTTTATTCCCACGATGTGTTTGATGAACAAGTTCCTCAGTGACTACCTTGTTTCTTGAAATAAAGTTGAAGAATTTCTAAAACAGTTACTGAATAGCAAGTGTTATAATACCTTAGTCTTCTTGATTAAGAGAATCTTCTATGATTTCTTGATTGAAGTTCTAAGTCAGATTCTTCACGAATTAAGCCCTCAAGTCCCTGTTTGGGCGCCACTTAAATAATCTTCATCAATGAATCACTTTTTAAAAAGAACTTTATTGGAAAAATACAACTTATAGACTATGGACTACTACTAGGACATAATAACTAGCTAATAATTACAATGAATGAATGTCTCGGTCTAAGAGGACACCGGATATATAAAGGAAAAGGAGACAGGACATGCGTCAGCATTAAAGGTGCATCAATGAACTCCTGTAATTCCTTTAACTATACATATACATATAAATAGATGTATAAATGGATATATATATACATATAAATGGATGTATAAATGAATATATATATATATATATATATATATATATAAAATCTGGATAAGTACAGACCAGAAAATATCAGCAATTCTACATCAAGGACCAATAAAGATATAGTCTATTATCCTCTCTTTTTTGTGATCCAACCAGTAGTTTTTCTATTCAGGTTTTTAAAATAATTACATATATTAAGTTCATATGCATATTGGCCGTTACGCTCTTCTTCAGTAGGGAAAATACAGTCAAATTTGAATGGTATCATAACTTTTTAATTCGTAGAATAAACATATAATTTTTAATATTAAAGAACTGGACGTCAATAAGCTTTGAAATGATATTAAGTGTTTTTCAATTTTCGAAAGTTTCGTGGAAAGACCTATAAAAATCTTTCAAAAAACGGAGGTAGGTAGGTATGTTTATAAAAATATCATTTTTTTATTATTTTCTTCAACTTCAAATATTCAACTTTTTTTGTCCCAACTTATGTTTGTGAATTAACATGTTGTGATACCAACAAAATTTGACTTCATTTTGTTCACCGACAAAAACTGAGAAGTAAAAATAAATATATAACTAGTCTTAATGAACACTTAGTGATCTTGTGAATGGCAAAAATAAAAAATTGTTATTTCTTACTATTTCAAAGTGATTTTCAATAAAAGAACTATGATTTCAATAGTGATAGGAATATATAGTGTAGGAACTGTAGGAATTGATAGTGTAGAACAAAAGTCACTAACTTATTGTAAGTGTGTAAGGATGCGGTATATGAGTGAAAGAAGCATGGAGCGCTGTGAACGATGAGGGAATATTAAAATAACAAAACACCAAACACTAATTTTTTTAATTGATTATAATTTATTCCTTAAAATTATATATATCATCAATTAATTATGACAGTAACACTGAGGAAAAATATCAATCTCTTAGTGCTATAGCGTTAAAAATATTTTTTGTTTGCCCATCTTTAGCTAACACAAACAAACTGGATGGTTTACCCACTCGAGAGCATGCCACTTATAATTGTCCTTGTGAAAAACATTGTGTGCTCAAATCTAAGCTACAAACAGGCATCGTTTGGCCTTGGGACTTTCATCGTTTTTATTCACTGGAGGAGCATTCACATTGGTATTTTCCAGTTTCCACAGCCATACACTGCCTTTATGGACATACTTGCAAATGTATTTGAACTGCAGAACTCAACATTAATATGAGCATTGTATGTCTTGCTCATCAGAGGCGAATATGGCACCACCCAACGATCACCAATGTCTGTGTTGCTAATGTTTTTAATAAATGATCGTCCGCCATTATCAGGATTTCTTTGACGATATATTGGATATCCGTCGACATTTGTGATCGTATCGTTAGTGAGATCTTTAGGGAAATTTTCCGTCTACCATGCAAGGCGATGAACGATTAAGAGTACCGCATGGGCCATGAATCATGTTTGCTGTAACAATATCAAACATCAATTGGTCAGTAGACGGATCAGGAATTTCCGCAGAAATTATATTATCGATTTCTTCAGGGCGGATTTGGTCGATTAACCAAACCAAAAAGTGTGCATGAGGTAATCCTCGCTTTTGCCACACCGAAAACAGCCAGCAACGTGTGGGGCCGAATACATGTAATTTAGTAATGAAACTCATTAAAGACTTCAACTTTTGTCTGAACACACATGATGTAATGCCATGACGATGTATTGGTATCAAAACTCTTCTGGTAAACTAACCTATAAAGCTCGTTATCCAAGTAAACATTGCTGTTTTTTGTCTAAGAGATCTTGCTGCTCCTTTTGATTTTTTTTCAGACTTATCATAGTGTATAGTAAGTTCTAAGCGCTTACGACAGGGAAGACTGGGGAAGAGCAGTTGAGCTGGCCAAGGACCGCTTCAAGCGTCTGTTGCGCCGTAAATGAATGAATTGTAAGTTCCACACACATCACTTTTTTTTAAGTTTTATACCCCACATTTTGTTATGACGGGTGACAAAATGACATTGATAGAATGTTACCATGTAAAAAGGTTCAATTAAATGTTAGGCTCAACTGGCGGGGATAACTTACCAAGTGATAATTGATCAGTTATCTAGCGAGATGAAAAAAGATTAAATTACTCAAATGACTATTAAAAATAGGGGTTGGTGATAGAATGGTGAAAATTTAGGGTTGTATTTTTTAATGCCACATTGTAAAAAAAAAAATGTTAGGGGTGGTCAACCCTTATCGCTTAGGGGTATGAAAAACAGATAGTAGCCGATTCTCAGAACTACTGAATATGCATATAAAATTTCATAAAAATCGGTCAAGCCGTTTCGGAGGAGTATGGTAACTAACATTGTAACCCGAGAATTTTACATGTACGATATATTAAATGTGTTGTAAGGAGAGAGTCTTAGCCCAATCCTTTTCATATTATTCTTATCAGATATAGTTACGTTTTTTCAAAATAATGGTGCTAAAGGAGTCCCTATCGATAATAAAAATGAAGTAATAATGCTCCTTTTAGCCGACGATATTGTACTTTTAAATACTTCATGGCATCATACTCATAGAAACATAGAATTAATGGAACTATATTGTGTTCAAAACTCCTTTTTGAAAAAAACTGAAGTCTCTATTCTGGAATGCTAAAGTACTGGAGTATACAAAATCCTATACCTACCTAGGAGTTCCATTTTCATCCTCCGGAAGATTCATACTGGCATCTGATCATTTTGTTGAGAAATCAAACATTGCAAGTGCGAAAGTGAGGGAAATTCTTAGAAGAGGCAAAAGCTGTGCATGGGAAACAAACTATTGTGAAACTGTCGAGTCAACTCAATTAAAATTCTTAAAATATCTATATTTCTGGCCTTAATGCACCCCAAATTATATTGTACGTCTAGAAACAGATCATAAGTCACTAACCGTAGGAATCCTAAAAAAAATAATTAACTTTTGCATTAAAATATTGTCCCTCCCTGAATATAGATTACCCCGTAAATGTTTTGATAGACTGGTTGAACTTAATAGGAAAGGGCCGGACTTATCTTTTAATTTAATACCACAAGTTAAAATGTTGGCTGTGAACAACCATATTGAGGAGTATTTTACAGCCTTTCAAAAACCAAGTGTTTTATATAAACCAAGTGGCTAGTAAAAATGTTATTCTCGAAAAATTTGCAAATCATTTATTGTCGAAGGACATTGATAGAGCCCTTAACTCAAACTATAACACAATATATAGAACTATTTGTAACTACACCAACCCAGAACCGGAATGCTATTTGAAGTTCAATGTAAATATAGGTAAATTAAGAACAGTAAGCCAGTTAAGAATTGCAAACTCTGAATATTTGAAAATATTTTATAAAAATACCACCTATGTTCTTCAAACTGATGATAAATGTCAATGGTGCCAAAAAACTATAATTAACTGTATAAACCACATAATTTTACATTGCCCGTTTTTTCTTAACTCAAGAAAAAAGTTCCTGCAAAAATAGGTATATAGTCCAGTATGACGAATCATTGTCCATACAAAATGTTCTTACATTTGATAGTGTTGAAAAATTAAATAATATTTTTTCAATATAATATCTATTCTAAATTCAATGTAAATATAAGAGAAAAAAAAACAAAAAAGAAGCAAACAGAATAATATGAGTTTCGCAACAAATATTCACAAGTCTGTAAATACTTTAATCGCATGGCCTATTTATTTATAAACGTATCTATATACATTCGTTAATTTATTTGTTTAGTTTAGTTTGGTTTGTTAGAAAGTTGTTAATTTTTATTTATTTTTTCTTCTTTATTTATTTATTTATTGTTCTTTTTAACTAGTATGAAATCACTCGTTGTGTCAATACCAGAGGTAATTAAATAGCTAGTATCTGTTAAGGGGTATATTATTTAGCTGTATCTATTTTATATTTTTATTCTTTTTCTAAATCTGTTTCACGAACATTCAGAATAAATATTTGTTTTTGTTTGTTGTTCTGCTCTTGTTATTTTTAGCTATTAAATAGTATTATTATTTATTATAAAACTAACTAGGATAATAATTATTGTTTATTTTTGTTTTTTATTTATATTTAATATAACTAACATACTAAAACAGAATAGGCCAGACCCATGGCTACATGTTTTTACATATAAGCCAATAAAAACATTTATCTATCTATCTATTAAATGTGTTGTTGGTTTTTTAAAGTGATGTTATTAAAGTATAATATTGATGTTGAATGTATAAAGTGATGAATAATAACTATGAGGGCTAACGATTATAATGATTGTGCAAGATATTAATGGATAAACTTTTATTAACAGAGCTTATGGTACACTTTCAAAAGCTAGAGCCATAAGAACTTATAACCTTCTCAATCACAGTGTTGCTCTCTCAAGCAGTGTTGCCTAATATTAGTTACAATATACAGCAATACACTGTTATTAAATACAACTGTATTGCCATTCTAAATATAATAACACTCCTCCCCAATCCATGTTTTATTGAATCAAATACATACATTTATAAAAGAAAATAACTAATGACCAAGTTACGCAATTTTACTTAAGATATACCTTAATATATTTTTATTTACAAATTTGGTGAGCAAATCAGCTTGCTGCTCTTTGGTATTAACATACTTAAGACATATTGTACCCTCATAAACCTTTTGTTTGATAAAATTGTACTCATTGTCCATATGCTTCATTCTCTTCTGGTCCGGATTTCTAATAGCTTTAATTGTACTCTGATTATCTTCAAATATCAAACAATTACATTCTATTCCTAATTCCTTAAGCAACTTTAATAACCAACAAGCTTCCACTGTAGCTTCACACAGTGCTACATATTCCACCTCAGCTGTGCTTAAGGCTACAACATTCTGTTTTTTTGACTTCCATACCACTGTATTCCCATAGACTTTAAATAGATAACCACTAGTAGAAGACCTATCTTCCCAAGAAGAAGCCCAATCGCCATCTGCATATCCAACTAATGGACAATCATCTTTGGAGGTAAATACTAATTTGTAGTCTAATGTCCCTTTCTATACTTATCCATATCCCAAATTTTGTTTAATGCTAACCACAAGTCATAGCAAGGCTTAGATTGGTACCTACTAAGATAGTTTACATAAACTGACAAATCAGGTCGGTTACCAATAGCTGCATACATGAGAGATCCAATAATAGATCTACACTTATATTCTAAATCCATATCAATAGTATAGTCCTTCGAAATTTGTGGTCTAAAGGAATCTCCACTGGCCTACAATCGTGCATATTAAATTTTTTTCAAACTTCCTTTAAATATTCACTTTGATTTATCCACAATTCATCTCCTACCCATTTTATGCTAATACCCAGATACTTAAGATTATTTTTCCCCATATCTTTCATTCTAAAGTTTGAAGACAGAAAAGCTTTTAAGGAGTCTATGTCCCCTCTATTCTCCCCGATTACTAAAAGATCATCGACAAATATAAGTACAAATAAATTTTCCTTTTGAAAAAGACAATAATCACTTTCAAATCTTACAAAATTTGCTGTTTCCATAGCTTCTGTGAAACGTTTGTACCAGTATTTTGGAGTTTTCTTGAGACCATACAATGAACTTTTTAATTTCAAGACACAACCTTTTGGAATATCTACCCCATAAGGAGCTTTTAAAGAAACATTATTTTCCCATATCATTTGATGTATTTTGCCCCTTTCACATCCATTTGATGTATCTCGTATCTTCTCTTAACCGCAACAGACAATAAAACTCTCAATGTTTTCATTTTTACATCTGGGGAGTAAATTTCGTTGAACTTTTCATGTTGTTGGAATCCACGCACAACTAACCGTGCATTTTTAATTGTAGAATCATCATTCAATTTTTTTTTTTACAGCAAATACCCACTTTGTGTCAATCGGTTTTACATCCTTGGGCAAAGGAACCTCCCAAGTCTCACTCTCATCTAATACAGATAACTCCTCCCTGACCGCAGCCATCCAATCATCTCTGTCATCTCTCTACCTTTTGGCAAGTCATAACCCTGAGACAACAAAGCAAACATAGCATCTTCATCACTACTCTCCGTATTCATATCATAATCATTCTGCCAAACTAGTATTTTTCTTGTTTGTTTGTTACCTGTTTTTTTTTTTTTTTTTATTTATAATTTCGGGCTTTTCGACCACTTGGGTCATTTTCGCCCTGTAATACAATATAGGTTACAATTAGGTTGCAAATTACAATTTACAAATACAACAAAAAAAAACACAATGCAAGCACAACACAATAAAAATACAACACGAACAAAGGAAATATACAATATGGATACAAGAAATGTACAATTACAATTTAAAAAGCAAGTTAGATTTTATCAAGTATATTGTTCTTTCTGAGGAACAGCATCAGGTTGCTTAGAGCTTTTTGGTCCATTTGGAGAGTTTCGTCGAGGTTTTCTTTTAAGAGATGCTCTCGGGAAGTCTGGTATGCATAGCATTCAGTTAGGATATGGCTCACTGTGAGTGGAACCCCGCAGGAAATACATTGAGGAGGAGGTTTCTTGCACATCAGGTGCTCGTGGGTAAGTCGTGTGTGCCCAATCCTCAGCCTGGTGAGTACGACTTCTTCTTTCCTGGTCATGAGGATACTTTGATTTTTACGGCAAACATAGGGCTCTACGATTCGTAACTTGTTATCTCTCGTTTCTGACCATATTCTTTGCCATGCCAGCCATGATTTTTCTTTAATTAAAGAAACGACTTCATTATGTTGCGTGGTGATAATTGGTTGGCCTTCAATAACTGCTTCCTTTGCCAAAGTATCTGCCCTCTCATTACCTCTGATTCCGATATGACTCGGTAACCATAGAAAAAGAACCGTACAACCAGCCCTCTCCAGTGTTGTGAGTTTATTTAAAGTCTCTACAACTAACCAGTTTTTAGAAAAAGGGTCCTTTAGTGAAATAAGTGCGGATTGTGAGTCGGAACATAGTACCACGCGGCTTGTTTTGTTGGGGTCAATGGATGTAACGGCGTAGTGAATTGCTGATAATTCAGCTGTAAAGATGGTAGAATAAGTTGGGAGAGAAAACATTTTATGTCCTGTTTCCGTCACTACCGCCGCGCCTACTCCCTGTTTGATTTTAGAACCGTCTGTGAAAATAAATGACCATGTTTGATGGCTGCTTTTGAAGTGGTTAAACTCCGTTAGTGCTATAAGTGGGGAACTGTTTTTAGATTTTATTTTACGAATTTTGGGGATAGGAAAAGACCAAGGCTCTATTTCTGATCTATTGATTTTAGGAATGAGAGGGAATGTTAGGTCCAAATCGGTGAGATATGTTTTGCATCTATCAGGGAATAAAGGCCGATGTTTCCTGCAATTTGATGGAGGACTTACATTATTGCGAAACAAGGGATTGAGAGGGTGATGTGGGGAGAATGTTACTTTAGCGAAGTAGGACAGCGATAGTGTCTTTCATCTAAGGTTCAGGGGAAGCATTCCTGCTTCCACGTGTAAGCTTACTGTAGGACTTGAGCGGAAAGCACCTAAGGCTACCCTGAGTGCTGAGTTTTGGATGGGCTCTAACATTTTCAATGTCCTTTCATTTGCTGAATTGTAAGCTATACTGCCGTAGTCAAGCTTACTTAGAACGAGGCTTCTATAGAGCATTAATATACTTGCTTTGTCCGCTCCCCATGAGAGACAACTGACAGTTCTCAACAGGTTAAGTGATTGCGAGCATTCACTTTTTAATTTTTTAATGTAGGGTGCCCAGGTGAGTTTTTTATCGAAAATTAATCCTAAATACTTAACAGTTTGAAAGAAGTCTATTGGTTTTCCGTTAATTCTAATCCTATTTACGGGGGGATTTCTTTTCCTCGTAAACAAAATCGCTTGTGATTTTGAATAGGATACAGTAAGACCTCTATCGGCCAGCCATGTAACGACCTCGTTGACGGAACTTTGTAAGGACTCTTGGATAGTCGGCAAATTCTTTCCTTTAACGAAAATTACTAGGTCGTCAGCGTAAAGTGAAATTTGGACTGGCGATTTGACTTTTTCGGCTACTTTATTTATCGCTAAAATGAAGAGTATTGGGCTAAGAACGCTACCTTGCGGTACTCCATTTTTTTGTTCAAAAGCTATGGAGATTGCAGACCCACATCTAACGTTAAATGATCGATTATTTAAAAAATGTTTAATGAACTTCAGCATTTCGCCGTTTACTCCTGCATTGAGTAATGATTCAATAATATCGTTGCTCCTTACTGAATTAAAAGCATTTTCGATATCTAATAATGTTGCCAGCAGATGTTTTTTTGAATTTAATGCCTCTAAAATTTCTGATTCTAATTGTATAATATTATCGATGGTACTACGACCGGCACGGAATCCACTTTGCCAATCGTTTAATATATTTTTACTCTCGAGGTACCATTTTAGTCTAAATGCAACCATTTTTTCGAAAAGTTTGCAGACACAACTGGTCAATGCTATCGGTCTGTAACTCGAAACTGATTCTTTTGATTTCCCTTTTTTAAGGATAGGATGGATATAGGCATTAGACCAGTCATCTGGGAAGTAGCCTAATCTAAATGCTTCATTGAAAAAATTATTCACACAGATTTTGCTATTGTAAGGTAAATTTTTAATCATCGAATAAGTAATATTATCAGGACCAGGGGAGCATTCTTTACAGGATTTAAGTGCGGCATTGAATTCATGAAAAGTAAAAGGATGGTTTAAAGGGCTATTGTCTTGAAGTAGTATATTTTCGCAGTATGTGTTACTTGAGGGTGAAATATTAATAGAACTGTTTGTGAAAGTGAGTCTAAAATGTTCCCCTAAGGAGTTAGCCAGTGCTGTAGGATCAGTAATTGCAGCACCTTCGGTAATCAAAAGATTTGGAGTTGAAGAGTGTTTTCTTCCCATGATGCCTCTCACGATATCCCAAACTTCACCTATTGGAGTATTTTTATTTATTTGTTCAATAAATTCTTTCCAGCAAAGTTTTTTTCTCTCTTTAATGACATAACGAGCGTGGGTTCTAGCAGTTAAATATTTTTCAAAATTTACCGAGCTCGGTTTATTTTTAAATTTTCTCAGTGCTTTTTTTCTTATTTTTATTGCTTTGCAGCATTCTTTTGACCACCATGGGACTGAAATCCTGCCGTTAGTTGGTTTACTTCTAGGGATAGAACATTCCGCGGCGTAAGTTATAGTTTGTTTTATGATTTCGTATTTAGAATCAATTGAACGGTCTATGGTCTGCAAATTTAAGGATTCGGTAAGATTTTGGTATAGCTCCCAGTCTGCTTGTTTTATGAGCCAGCGACTACAGTGTATATTGCTAGGAATTCTGTTGAGAAATTTGATTATTATTGGACACTGATCACTTCCGTAGGTGTCTTCCACAACGCTCCACTCCAATCTTGGGGCTATGGTTGGGGTTGCTATTGATAAATCGATGTTTGACATGTTACCGGTACTGGGGCAGATATAGGTATGAGTTTCATCATTGAGAATGATGAGGTTGTTAGATTCAATGAAGTTTTCGATCGTTTTCCCTCTGCTATCGGAATGTTACGGTTAAATTTTCGTTAAGAATTTAAATTTAATTTAAAGATTTCGTCATGGCAACAAAACCAAAACAAAAATTATTTCTTTTTTCAGTCAGAGCAGCTGGTGTCTCAATAAAATAATGGTATATATTTAATATGAATAATAGAAATACTTGTTTTTCTATGTTCATATAATATAATTAATTGTAAATAATTAATGATAGATAATATTTAATTTTTATTTGAAATAAAAATAATGGATTTGAAAAATCGACTATCGAAGGGAGAGTGATAGTGTGCGACAGAGTGGTGGCCGGCAGAAAAAAAGACAAGTGAGCTTAGCCAGTGTCGTGGGCACATGGTGTGTTTTGTTTAAAAGAAATTTCCACGGTTTTACCGGATAATTTGAATGAACCTTCGTTTCTGATTCACCAAAACGCGAGTGCCGACGGTGGATTACCGGAAGGAGCTAGGAATGCGAGTCCATCGGAAGATTTGAGGAAAGAAGGCAACAGCGGTGGAGGAGAGGAGAGGAGAGGCTTGGAAGTCCTGCTGCTAGAATTGGGAAGTACAGACTCTGTTTTTATTTGTTTCCAATTGAATTAATCAGTAAAAGGAGGAGATGACATTTCTTTTGGTTTTCGGTTTTTTTTTTTTGTATGCATGTATTAAATACTTTAATTTCTTTATGTATGTTAATTTAGAAAATTAAGGGGTTAATTTTATTTGATTTAGTTTGTAGTTTGGTTAAGTTTGATTTCGTTTGTATCTCTTTATTTTTTTTTAATTATTAATGAATAAAAACATTTTAAAAGGATTTAAATAAATAATGTAAAATAATTTCAGCTGTAAACCTAGTTACTCTGATAATAGAATTATACTGACAATAGGTAAGTTGAAGTGTTACCACGGCTTCAAGTAATGAGTCATGATAGCCTAGTGCATAGCGCTCTAGACTAACGTTGATAAGGTTAATGGTTCAAATCCAGTGTTTGATGAAAACTTTTTTTTTTTTTTATCTTTTCCAGAAATTATCATTTTTTTTTTATTTTGTGTTGTTGCCTAAGGTTTATATCAATTAAATTAATTTTAATATATTAATAATAATTATTACTTAATAATAAATGTATCAATAAACCTTAACAAGATTAATTTAATTTTCTCATTAATTTCCTTTCTAATTATGTATTAATTTTCTTTTTAATTATGAATTAATTTTCTTTTCACTCAATTAGTAGTTCACTCAATAATACACTTTGATTTCTTTGATTCTTTGGTTTGATCGCACTAAATTATTTTTTTTTAAATTTAATTATATCCATATTTTCATTCTTTTTTCCTTTTCCTCCTTCTGTGTATATGTATTTGTTTATATATTTTTATTCCATTTATTTTTTTTTATAATTCGTGGATTTCACTATTTTCCATAAACAAATAGTGTGGCGCCCGTTTTGTTTTTATTTTGGATTTATTTTCATATTTTTATATTTTTTTTTATTTATTTAGTAGAACCCCTGGCGTCGCGATTGGGTTATTATCTGGGTAATAGATTGCTCACCCCGTTTGGAGGAAAAACGTGGTAGCAATGTGAGGAGCTCCAAAGTGGGTTATGTCCGTTAAAATCACCGAGAAGAAGAACTGGGGTCGGAAGTTGATTGTATAGCTCCTCTAACGATTCTAAAGAGAGGTTATAAGGCGGGGGAGGAAGGTATATTGAACATAATGTGATTGGGAAGGGAGCTAAAATTTGGACTGCTACGGCTTGAAGTGAGGATTGGATTTGTACTGGCATGCAGGGAACTTTGTTGTTGATCAGGATACATACACCGCCACAAGCTTTTAGGCCACCTGAGGAGTCTTTTCTAAAGATATTAAATTGTCTAAATATAGCGGGTTGTTCTGGAACTAAATGGGATTCTTGTAAGCATATAATTTTCGGGTCATAGTATGCTGCTAAAGACTCTAAGTCAATTTTATGGTGTCGAAATCCTCTTATGTTCCATTGAAGTAGTATCATGTAGTAATTTGTTATAACGATGGGTAGGGCATTTTTTTAATTTTTAACCTTTTATAATTGTTATAGTTTTACTTTTTATATCATATATCGAGTTTAATAGTTAGTTTTGAATAAGATGTTTAACTCTTTTTTTGGTTAGGTTTTCCTTTTTTACGTTGTTGCGGAGGCAAGAGTTTTTTTTCTGAGGCTGTTTCAGAGATTTTTTTAGGGATAAGAGGATTAATAGATTTAATCGATTGCGATTCTTTATTTTTATAATTATTATTCGAGCTATGTTCGACATGTAGATTCTCAACTTTATTAGAGGTTTCAGGAAGTATTGTTTGTAGTAGTTCATTTGGTGTGGTATTTAAATTGTTATTAGTTTTGCTAACGACTGTGGTACCGTTTAGAGCGAGGTTGCTGCTGCATGTGTTTTTGAGTTCGTACGTTGTTAGGTTACTAGTGTTTATATCATTTGAATTCTTAAGAACTGGGAGGTTATTCGCATTGTTTGTTCGATTACTGATTTCATTCTCTAAAACTTGAATTTTCAGTACCAAAGTTTCAATTACTGAAACGAGATTTTCCATTTGTTTGTTTAAGTCCGTGTTTATATGGGCGCTAGATGCTATTTTTGAATAACTTCCCGTAGAGGGGACCGTTGGTGTCCTGTTTTCTATAATTTTTCTCGCTACGGGATAAGGAATCCTATCGGTTATTTTTAGCTGCTGAATTTCTTTTTCTTTAAGAAATATGGGACATACTCGTGACCATGCTGGATGTGAGTCCGAGCAGTTGATGCATTTTATTGGGTTGTTGCAATTACCGTCGTGTTTACTGAGACTACATCTACCACAGATAATACGCTGACATTTAGAGGATGTGTGGTTAAACCCAAAACAATTGAAACATTGGAGAGGGTTGGGTATATACGGCCTTACTTTTATGTTTATGAAGTCTAATTTTAGGTTACCTGGTAACTCGGGCTTCTCGAAGGTTAGGATAAGCAACGAAGTGGGGACCTTAGTTTCCCCTGACCGTCTGTAAATTCGCCTCACTTGCACCACACCCTCCTGCCGCAGTTCTTCCTCGAGTTCTGCTTCAGAACAGCTATTTAATTCAGAGCAATATATTACACCTTTTGTATAATTTAAAAATGGATGGAGACTAAAGTTGACTTTTGAATTTTCGTAGTGGCTAATGTTTCTTAAATTTATGAAATCTTTCTCATTATTTACATCTAATAACAGTTTACCATTTCTTAATATTTTCGCATTTGTATTTGGGGCAAAGCTTTTAAAAAACCTACATACCTTAAATGGGCTAGAGGTTAGAAATCTCTTACCCTCTTCTTCATAAGATACCTGGATATATTTTCTTGTCCTTATAACAGAAAAACACTTATAGCAGTTCTAGACAACCTCTATCAAGAGAAAAGAGCAAATTTATAGTTAGAAAATTTGTTCACCACCTTAATACAATGTGGGTAGAACAGCTGTCCTGTTACCTGTTAAACCTCTTTATTATTAACTCCAGAGTCTGCGCATGCGCTAGCTATTAAACATACCAACGCCACATCGTGTCCCTATTATAACATTATTTTAGTGTGATCGAATTGATTTTATGATGTCCTAATCAGTGAAATTACTGTATTTAGTGATAGTGTCATCTTTTCGACATAAACAATAAGAGTTTACTGGTGAGTAAACAAATTATATAAACATTATAGTTATCCACTGTGAAGTACGCATAGACTATAAAGCAGCCATAGTTGATAAGGCTAGTCAGTTGCCTTCGGGCGCTTGCTAGAGGAGGATCTACGTTGCTCCGCACATTTAATTTCGTAAATAATTACGTCAAACATTTTATTTTTTTTATTTTGTTCAAACAAAAATATTTTTATAATTTCTTATTGTCATTTGATCTTTATATGAACTTATCATTATGAAATGAGATATTATCATATGGTAATGTCCGGTAAAAAACGTTCCAGAAGCTTAGGAAATCCTAATTCAAGAAACTCGCCTGTGAAACAAAAGGCAAAAAAACCTGCCAGAAAAACACCACCAGTGACACCTGGTAGTTCAACAGAAGCAATGGATCCCCAACGTGGCACTTCAAATCAAAACACCAGTGAAGAATCTCCATTTTTCACTCCTAATCCTTTTGACACATTAAGAAATGTACCAGTAGAGGACATGGAAGCTGTACAGACACCCCGAGAACCCAAACCACCACCAATTTTTATCAAGAACATAAAAAACTTTAAACTTTTTTGCCAAAAATTAAATGAAATTGTATATCCCGCTTCATATATATGCCAAAGTCGAACGTTTGACACCAAACTGATGCCAGACACCCCAGAAACATACAGGAAAATAGTCAAATATTTATCAGCCATTTTCAACACAATTTCAACACAAGCCATTTTCAAACACAAAAGCCGACTTTCACACTTACCAATTACAACAAGAGAGAGCGTTAAGGGTAGTAATTAGGCAACTACATTCATCTACACCACCAGAAGCAATTAAAGACGAACTTTCGGCAATGGGCTATAAAGTTAGACAAGTCGTCAATGTCCTTAAAGAAAATCGTGAGCAGCCAGGTGCTACAAACAAAATAGCCTTACCGTTATTTTTTGTCGACTTAGAGCGAACTTCCGGCGTAGAAGAAATCTATAATATCAATCGGCTTTACTACACCAAGGTAACTATTGAAAAACCCTACCGAAAACGTGAAATAGTGCAGTGTCATAATTGCCAGTCTTATGGCCACACCAAGCACTATTGCCATCACTTACCGAGGTGCGTCAAATGCGGCGAACAACACAAAACCGAGGAATGTCGAAAGCCAAGACAATCACCTGCTGTGTGTGCACTTTGCCACCTTGATCACCCGGCTAATTACAAAGGGTGCCAAACTTATAAATTATTAAAAGGAAAAAAACGTGCAGCCTACAGACAGGAAGAGTCAAGACCAGCACGACCCACTAGAGAGCCCTCAAGAACTGTCGAGCCGGGGGTGACTTTCGCTCAAATGCTCGGGACAGAAGAACCGGCAGAACATTCTCAGGCCCTGCCGCAAACTCAACCATTACCTCAAAATTCTGGAAACCAGCCCCATCATCCTCACCAGCCTGTTCCTCAACCTACAACCAATTATCAACACCGAATTCCCTATGTCCCACCTCCATCCAATCCCCATGACATCACAAACATCCTCACTTCCTTCCTCACCGAGTTTAGATCCCTCATTACACCTCTTATTTCCTTACTCACAAATCTCGTTTCCAACCTCATTCCCACTCAGAGAAATCCTTAAATGTCAACCTCAAAATCATTTTCCATTCTCCTTTGGAACGCCAATGGTGTTCGAAATCACATTAACGAACTAACAGCCTTTCTACATGACAAAAATATTGACGTAGCATTGATAAGCGAAACAAGACTGACCAATAAACGACAAATCAACATACCCTCATATACAATTTACCGGACAGACCACCCGGATAGGACAGCCCATGGTGGTACTGCTGTTATTATCCATCGGTCACTCTCCCATCACTTATCCCCCATACCTTCCTATAACTTCCTTCAATCCACGGCTGTAACAATTCAAACGTCTCTTTTTCCAATAACACTTGTTGCGGCATACTCCCCTCCAAAACTACCCGTTTCCGAAACCCAGTTCTATTCTTTCCTTGATTCCTTAGGCCACCATTTCCTTTTAGGTGCAGACTTAAATGCAAAACACCAACATTGGGGAGCCAGATCTACGAATTCCCGAGGACGAGCATTACTGTCTGCACTTAATTCCCACCACAGCACCATTGTTTCCCCTAACACTCCTACCTACTGGCCAACCGATCCAAACCGCAATCCTGATATCCTTGACTTCTTCATCCACAAAGGTCTCAGACCTCTAAACATCTCCATTTCCTGCCTCGATAACCTATCCTCTGACCATAGCCCCTTAGTGCTCTCCCTCTCCACATCCCCAATTCCCATACCACCACCACCTTCCTTCATAAGAGGACCAGTAAACTGGAACCTCTTCCCCCAAATCCTAACAGACAAAATTGACCTCAAAATTTCCCTAAAAACATCGGATAACCTCGACGATTCTGTCAACTCCTTCACCACCCTCCTACAACAAGCTGCTTGGTCTGCATCCGTACCCAAAAAAACCAATAATACCCCTAAGACGAGTTCCTCACCTCAACATATCCTAGCTCTAATCCACACCAAGCGTCAATACAGATCCCTATGGCAACGCACAAGGCACCCCACTGATCGTTGCTCCTACAACTATTTCTGCAAGTTGGTTAAGCGTGAGTTGGCCTCCTATAGATCCCAGTCTTTTAATTCCTACCTCTCTTCCCTTTCTACTGAAGATAACTCCCTCTGGAACCTCACCAAAAAAATCCTTAAAACCAAACACTGTTCCCACCCACTCCGTCGAGGTGACGGCTCTTGGGCTGCATCTGATAAAGATAAAGCTGAAGAACTTGCCAATCACCTATCCCTCACCTTCACCCCTCATCCTGGAATTAATCCCAACCACACTGCAAAAGTGGAAGAATTCTTATCCTCACCAATCCCACTATCCTTGCCCCCTAGAGCTGTCACTCCCTCTGAGGTCAAATTCCATATAAAGAAGTTACCTCCTCGAAAATCCCCAGGATACGATCTCATTACTTCCCAAATCCTTCGACAACTTCCAACTAAAGCCATAATATTCCTAACATATATTTACAATTGTATCCTCCGAACGACTCACTTTCCTCTACTTTGGAAACATTCCATAATAATCCTCTTTCCTAAGCCCGGCAAACCACCCGACAACCCCGCTTCCTACAGACCGATTAGTCTACTTCCCATCCTCTCAAAAATTTTCGAAAAAATCCTATTAAAACGTATCCTGTCTTCTATCGAATTGCACAATTTTCCGAACCACCAATTTGGATTCCGTCCTAGACATTCTACAACCCAACAAGGCCTCAGAGTAGTTGACTACCTATCCTCAGCTCTTGAAAACAAGCATTATTGTTCGGGCGCCTTTCTGGACATAGCACAAGCTTTTGACCGGGTATGGCACGCTGGACTACTCTTCAAGCTCAAGAGCATCCTTCCCCAATCCTTATTCCTGATTCTACAGTCCTACCTCTCAAATCGCTCCTTCCGAGTTCGCAGTGGCTCAGAATTTTCCAACATTTATCCTATTAAGGCAGGAGTCCCTCAAGGCAGTGTCTTGGGTCCTGTTCTCTATATTATATTCACTGCCGATATTCCTACCACCCCCGACACATTCTTAGCCACATTTGCAGATGACACAGCCATTCTTTCATCCCATCCCGATCCCGTAGAAGCCTCATCCAATCTCCAAAGACATCTCTCCCTTATCGAGCAATGGTGCAACTGCTGGCGGATAAAAGTCAATGAATCAAAATGCAAACACGTGACCTTCACTCTCCGCCGCAGCTCCTGTCCACCGGTCCTATTTAACAATATCCCTTTACCCAAAGCTGACACAGTGCGGTACCTGGGTTTCATCCTGGACAAAAGACTCACCTGGAACCCACATACCAGACTTAAAAGACAGGAACTTAACAGAAGATTCAGTCAACTATATTGTTTACTAACTAGGACTTCCCATCTCTCAACCAACAACAAACTATTGATTTACAAAACCGTGCTGAAACCCATCTGGACTTACGGACTTGAACTGTGGGGGACAGCAAAAATTTCGAACATCAAACGTATCCAATCCTTTCAGTCCAAAGTCCTTCGTACCATAGTTAATGCTCCCTACTACGTTTCAAACAAAACCCTACATCATGACCTTAACATCCCATTTGTCCTCGACGTCATCCCAACCAAATTCTCAAAGTTCCACCAGAACCTTAGCCACCATCCCAATCCCCTAGCGCAATCCCTCTCCAACTGCAACCACCCCTATAATCCTCCTCGACGGTTGAAACGGCAGTGGCCTCGAGACCTTTTGTAAATAGATTTATGGAGTCCTGGCAATGGCCAGCTTCTCCACTCAAGCCCTGAGCGAATGTAGCGCAAGTGCTCCCGCCCTGTCTCCACCGGCTCCTAATACCGGTGATGCGGCAGGGCGAGAAGCGCTGGGATCTCATAGAGACCTGCCTTGCCTCCCACATGTGGGTGGTAGGGCTCGACTCGGAGATCCCTTGGCTGAATGTAAATATTGTACATAAGTGTGAATGTGTTTTCTTTTTCTTTTTTAAGTTATTTATTTTTTATTTTCTCCTTTTTATTTCCATATTTGGTTATTCTTTAGTTATTTTGTATGAATGTATTCTTATATCACTAATACCAAATGCCCTAGAGTGTGGCAGATTGTATTATTTCTTTTCAATAAAAATAATATATTATTAATTGTTAACTCCTTCCTCAGGTCTAACCCTATTAGTTACTTCAACTGAAGCACTGCTAGCTCCTTCCACAAGCACTATCAGATATTTCATTATTGGACCCTTTAGGGGAATTATCTTCAGACTTCCCGACCTTATCTTAAAAATTACTCTCTATAGGATCTAGAGGAATCCTTACAGAACACCTATCACCTATGTTACGCTCATCAAAAATTACACTACGTCTAAGGATTAATTTTATTGATTGAGGGTCCCACAGTCGCCAACCTCCACCAGGAGCATAGCCTACCATAATTAACTTTCGACTCTTGGGATCTAATTTCCTTCTGGTTTCTTTAGGAACATGTTTGTATGCAGTACACCCGAACACTCTCAAATTACACAAATTTGGTTTACGTCCTTCCCACATCTCACTCAAGGTTTTATCATTTGAGGTTGTGGGGCTCCTATTAGAAATATATGCCGAACAATATATTGCTTCTCCCCACATATCTTTAGGCAACTTAGATTCAAGTAATAATGTGCGTACTTTATCAACAAGGGCCCTATTCTTTCTTTCTGAAACCCCATTCATTTGTGGGTTGTAAGGTACAGTCTACTCTAATTTTATTCCTTTATCTTCGCAAAAGTTTTTCATAGCATTACTGATATACTCTCCCCCGTTATCACATTTTAGTCTCAAAATATTTTTATTAAAATGTTTGGTAGCATAATTATAATACTCATAAAACTTTTCATAAACATCTGATTTGTTTTTCATTTAAAAAAACACCGTAAAGTGTTTATAATCATCGATAAATGTCAGGAAGTATTCATATCCATCCCAAGACACAGGGGTGATAGGCCCACATACATCTGAATGTATGAGCTCTAGTAGCTTTGTTGACTTCAGCCTTGTTCCATTAAAAGGTTGACATGACATTTTACCTAATATACAATTTTCACATGTAAAATTTTTAAGACTGTCTAAACCATTTACAAGATCCGGTTTAACTAAGATATCAATATTTTTAATACTCAAACGGCCCAAGCTCCTATGCCACAAGTCTTATTTCCCCATTTGAGTTGTCATATTTAATAGTATTCCCATAATATGCTGTTGCGGATCGATCAATACTCATACTAACGGAAAATAATGATCCATTTTTACTTCCAAAGAAAATTAATTTGTCATTTAAAAAAGCTTCGACTTTACCATTATGGAAGACAACTTTGAACCCCTTTTCTTCTAATTGGGAAACAGACAACAAGTTTTTCCTAACCTCAGGTACATGGTATACATTTTCAAAAACACATGGAATGGAAGTACCATTAACAAGGGTGTTAACATTTATATGACCTATTCCAATAGCTTCTAGAGTGACACCATTTTTGGCAGCACAAATTTGTTTAGGAACCTTCAACTCCTCATATCCAATTAACAATTCTGAATTAGCAACAAAATGTTTAGAACAGCCTGAATCAATGTACCATACAATATTACAATTATTATAACCTTTGTTACCTTTAATTTTAGAATACTCACTATTTGTAAAGAAAGCAATCCTGTTCTGGTGGGATGTGTCCTCTTCCTCAGCACAGTAGGTAGATCCTCGTCCTCTTCCTCTCTGCCATGTAGACCTTCCCCTGAGCGACGAACCTCTGTCCTTGCCAACTCCTTTTCCTCTACTAAGACCTCGGCTTCGATAATTTCCTCTATGCTGTTGGGCTTTTCGGCATTGATATCGTTTGTGACCAGGTCACCCACAATTAAAGCAAAGAAAAGCACTCTCGGCTGACTCTTTTACATTATGGAACTTTTTCTTCTTCTCTTCTTCCCCAAGTGGATTATTTTTCACTTGGTCCCATTTCAGATCAGGTTGTGGTTCCAGAGCAGTGACTATTATCCCATCACATGACCTGGGCATTGACAAAAGGAGATAATTAATCTTGTCGTCCTCAGAAATTTCGCTTTCCGCATCCTTCAGTCTAGAAAAATAGTCTTCCAATGTCATAATTTGCTCAGCTAATGGACTTCGTTCATCCTATTTAGTTTCATTAAGTAACCTCCTCAAGAAAAGTCGACTGTGAGTTCCTCAGCTCATGAAATTGTCCTCTAAGTTTTTTAAACATGCCATAAGCAGAGTTTTGGGATTTAATTACAGATGTGAATTGCTTACCCCTGCAATAATGATGGATTGTGCTTTCGCTTCAGCAGTCTTGTTTTCTGCTTTCTTTGAGAAGTCCTCACTCTCTATTGCCTCTAGTACCTGCTTTTCTCTTAAGATGCTCTTCATACGAAAGGCCCAATTGCTAAAATCTTCTCCATTGAACTGCTGAACAAGCCACTCACTGATATTCATTGCCATTTTTTCGAATAGTCCATAAAACACAATTTGCCCTCAAAAATAAACACAAATTTCTTCATAGCATTATACTGGCCCATAACCCTGATGAATAATAACTATGAGGGCTAAGCATTATAATAATTGTGCAAGATATTAATGGATAAACTTTTATTAACAGAGTTCATGGTACACTTACAAAAGCTAGAAAAAGGCATGAACCCTAACCAAACACCAAGAAAGGCTACTGAGTGCTTGAGAGAGAAATATTCTTAGAAGAATATATGGCTCAACCAAAGAAGTAAACTATTTCTGCATTTATTTATTCATAGTCGTTGGTTGAATAATTAAGTTATAATTTTTAAACTATTTAATTAGAAGATAAAAGATTCGACCACGGCCGGGAATCGAACCCAGGTCCTCCACAATTTTTTAAACTATTTTTTTTGAGCTTAACTATTTTTTTCTATTAAATATATCTGCATTTAGACAAATACAAAACAAGTTGACATATTGGGGAAACCAGACTTTCTTCTTCAAAAAGAGGAGAATAAGATGGTTGGGTCACGTAAATCGCATGATTCCAAGAAGACTGCAAAATTAGATTATGGAAGAACGTCCAAATATAAGAGGAAGAGGCCGGTTTACACTGCGATGTCTGGATGATGTAGAGGCTGATCTTAGATCCTTTGGAGTGAGGTCATGGAGGAGACTAGCTGAGGAGAGGTCAAAGTTCTCCATGGACCATAGCGGAATTTGAATGAGTTAGTTAGTCGGAAGTGTTAGTTAGTTTAGGTGAAAATAATTTAAAGTGATATACCTAATTCTAAATAAATTCAAACATAAGAAATCATTTTTTTTTTTTCTTTATCAAACTATACATACAATTTAAGGTATTAAATAAATCTATCAGCAGAACAAAATTAATGAAACTAAAAAAAGGAATTGATCAATTATGTAATAAACAATATTTACCAAGATAAGCAGGTGTCCCCACCACAGATCTACGAAAACTCTTTTCTCCTATAATTCGTGCAAATCCAAAATAACATAGTTTTACTTCTGGAAAATCTGAATTTGAGCTTAACAAAACATTTTCAGGTTTTAAGTCACAGTGTACAATATTTTTACTGTGCAAGTGTTAGTTGCAAGTGCAACTAAAATCTGAAAGTAACAATAATGGATTATAGTCAACACACAATGATGGAATAATATTAAAGCAAAACAAAGTACATTAAAACAATAATAACACCTGTGCAATCAAAAACTTTGTAATTCTCTCTGACAAACGACCACGTTCACTAGATAATATCATTTCTAACATGTCACCCTTTAATTTCTCCATAATCACAAATATTCTATCAGGTGTTTCAAACATGCGCTCTACATTGACAACTTCTTGATGAGAGAGATGTTGAAGAATAGATACTTCATTTTTTAGTTGAGCTTCTTGTTTTGTAGGAAAACCAAGTTTATCAATAACTAAAATGGCCACTGTTTTACAAGAATTGCGATGAACCCTTTAAAAAAAGAAGAATAAGTAGAAAAATACCTTACTAAAAAATATTATCATAAAATATTTAAAAAAAAACAGAACCACGGTGCGGTGTATGCATCATACATCTTTCACTTACCACAACAATAAGTGTAGTATTCAACTTTATAGATACTAACATTATATTTAGTTATATTAAAACCAATAGACTTTCAGGATAGAGCTGTGGAGCTCTTAAAAACCGTCCAGTATACAAAGAATTCAATCTTTTCAATCAAAAGTGTTGCGAAAAATAGTTGTTACACATTTGATGTTAGCAACGATATCATTCACAAGGATATAGACACCTAAACAATATCAGAAACGGCAAAATGGATAGCTTGTCTAATGTCCAGTCGCATTGGCAGCGGCATTATCAGCATCAACTACAACAGAGAACAAAATAGTCCAAGGATCGTCCAGGGTTATCTGTAGGCGATTTAGTAATACTAATTGAGGATCGTGACCCCCCCTCCCCATAACGTGAACTCTTGCCTCGGTCATCAAGGTTTTCCCAGGCAGGGATGAAGTGGTTAAGGTAGTCTCAGTGCACCCCATACACTATTTACAGGCAAGGAATCTTGAGCCTATGATCAAAGTTCCACTATGGATAAAATTTCTAAACCGAAAATTTAATTTCCATGATAAATTATTTATAACTTGCACATTTTTAAAGTATTTAATTATTTCCTTGGGTGTAGTGTTTATTCATACATATAATTTATTCATTGTATGGTATTTATTTATATATATAGTTAATAGTTAGTAATTAAATGTTTCTATTCCCAATTATTTATCAATTGTTGAAGTATTTGTGAATTTAAATGGCCACTAAGCCATCCACCTTGAATAGATTCCTTCTCTAGCCACAGACCCATTCCTCGCCGAGTTAAACAGTTTTGTGGCTCGAAGGGGTCTACCTTAATGCATTCACTATAAAAATTCTGTAGTCTGGAAGAGATTTATGTATATTTCTTTATTTCGTAATACATGTGGCATACTTACCTAACCTTATCCATGTATACCTCTTAAATCTCGCTGAACCAAATTCAGGTGGGCGGTATGTAGGATTTACATGAATCCAAATATCATCATAATATTTTTTTCATTATATTAAGAAATTCTGGTCTCTACTCCCCCTCCCCCAACGGGTTAACACATCCACGTCCAAGCGGGTCCATGCGTGGCTACGATACCATACCAACTGAATCACATTGTAACAAGGTGTCTAAAAGTACAGCTAGGATGGGATCATAAGTTGTTAACTTGTAGAATCAACAAATTGATACTTCTCAAAAAATTAATAAAAATAAAAATAAGAGTATGGAACTAGACCACAACATATTCTTTAGTTTGCTTTGATCGTGGATAATATTCATACCATGCCAAAATAATACTCATATTGTCATTTTAAATAAATGGTAAAATTTAGTTCTTTTTCATTTTGAAATAATTAATTTATAATTTTTTAAATAATTTGGTTGGAAGAGAAAATATTTTACCACGGCCAGGAATCAATCTTTTCTCTTCCATCAAAATTATAAATAAATTAATGGTAAGTGATTAGGTTTAAATATTGTGACAAAATTTAATAATTGCACAATTTAACCCTACTGGGTAAAAAATTTTAACCATGAATGGACAGAGTGTATGCTGCATTAGAGAATTTTCCTGTAAGAGATTTAAGAATTTATAAAATAAAGTAGCAAATGAAGTGTCTACTTTCAAAATGGGATAAATCCTTAATATATTTCAATAAATTTCTGAAATGTCATTCAGCCTTCTTTGTAGATTTGTTTTTTGCTGAGTGAGATCAATTTTTTACTCAACATTTATTTTAGTCACATTATAATATTTTAAAGATTTAAAAAAAAGGATAATTTTGAAAGTAGATACCTTAACTGGTGACATTTAAAAACCAGTAATAATGTTTAAAGTGAACCATGCTATTTTTGTTTGTTTTACAGACCCCCTTTAACAGCTAAAATAGAAATTGAGAGGCCCTTGTTTGCATTCAAATATTTATTAAATGGCAAAAAATAAATGTATGGATTATCAGGAAGGGCTTAGTACTGTTGATGATTGGATTGAAAATGTTTGCATTGGAATAATTAAATTATTTCAAAATTTACAATTTGAATAATTATTTTTGAAATATGATAAAATAAATTTTAAATAATGCCAAGTGCTAATCATTAAGGTTTAAATGATGAAAACAAACATTGGATGAGATATGCCTCAATATTTTATCATTGCTGCCATTTAAACTATTTTTTTCACAATGTACTTCTTAATTTTATATTGTATAGTTTCATACTTTTTAGTGTCTTATTATATTCAATGGGTTCTGTAGCATATTTATCTGAGCCTTGGATATGATTGCAGTCATTCCATTTCAGACATTATTTTAATTGTGTCATCATGTTTAAGCAAATCGAATCAGTTTAATTTCTGTCTTATAAATGAAATGTAAAAATTTAAGTATCAAACTGTTGAATCTAAACTACTCTACAATCAATCTATCAATCTACTATCAATCTAAACTCTACAATCAAGAGCAGTTAACATAATCACAACTTTGACCGCCACCCAGACTAATTCTTTCCTTATTGAATATACATTCAGTTATCAATTATCCAAATTAAACCATTTTATGATGAAGTAAATCATCAGCCAATTTAATTTTCAATTGGGAGGTGGAGGGGAGGAAACGGCGAGGAAGACCAAAGAAAAAGTAGCTAGAAAATGTCAGGTAAAGCATGAGCAATCATGGTTTAGGAAAGGAGGACGTACGGGAAAAGAAGAAATGGGAAAAGGAACTAAAAGAGGTATTCGGCTTATTTAAATGTGCTTAGTTGAAGTATACCTCAATGGAAATCCTTAAAAAAAAAAACATTTAAGCTGTCATCATTATCTAGATATACTTATATTAATTATTATTGTCTTCCTTAGTTGAATTCAATATGTTCCGAGTAAATTTGATTAATTTAGAAATAGTTATAAATAATTTTTTCATCAATTATCTTTTTCAATAATTGCAATTGTTATCTACTAGTTATTATAATATATTTATATATTATTTTCCTTTTAGTAATGTGTATTAATTTATAAATGATTGTGGTTTAATGCTAATTTATTTAAAATATAAATATATTTTGTTTTTATATTTCCTAAATATCATTACTTCAGCTCACCTAAAATCATATGTTATATAGTTATTCTGTGTCAAATCATCCCGAATCCCGATGAAGCTTGAGCTTAAAAACAACTTGTATATGTTTGGAATTCCACTCTAGAATGAGTAGTCATTGAACTAGAGTTTTCAAATTGTATTTGTTTATTCTACTTTTCATATAGAATCAGGTGATACCATAAAGATTAGAGATATAATTTTCCGATTCAAAAAAATTCTGAAAACTTAAAAACTATTAATTTTTCAAATTTATAAATCAGACATAAAAAAATATATACTTCAAACAAAAATCTCTCCTACCAATCTAATCAACCCTAAATCAATGAAAAGAGGATGAAATTATTTGTCTACTGATGAAATAGTGTTAGAAATAGGGTTTTGCAATTATAATTTAAACCTAATAAAATGATTACAGCACAGTGTAATATATATATTGCAATCTCTCTCCAAGCTCATCAATCTAGCATGTATTAAAAAAAGGATGACATTCTTTATTAAATAATGAAATAATATTACTGTAGTTTTTAGTCATAATATTTTTATTTAGATTTGAACGCAATTCAGTATAATGAAATTTAAAAGCTATACAAGTAAATATAGCTATTTTTTTTTTTTTTTCTGGGGTTTGTTACAACTTATGGATTCATATCCCCAATACCCTACAGCCAATGTTTTCTATCACTCCAATCTCCAGTTCACAGCCCTCTAGCTGGCGTACTTTGCTCTACCCTCTGTCCATATTTTTTTTTAGCCTTCCACACCTCTTTCTTTCTGGTGGACATAATTATGTATTTTCTTTTGCCAGCGATTTTCTTCCATCCGCATTAAGTGGCCATACAGCTTTAACCTTTTAGTAACCTTATAACTTGTGAAGTATGGTTTTTGAACCCCAATCCTATCTCTAATTACCATCTTTCCTCTTATATTTATTATATTCATCTTAATTACTATGCTATCTCCAACTTCTTCATCATGTAGATCACTTTATCTGGATCTGATGTGATTAATATTTAATATTAACCCTGGGGCTAAGCCTGAGGTTAAAAGATGTTGATAGTCTGGAGAGGATTCGTGTTGCAGTCTCTGAGAGAGGAACTGATTTAAAAGCATAAAAGTGATCACTATCATTTTCACTCGTCAGCTGGCCTGGCAAGAAAACTATCCCCACAATATTCTACTTCAGTGAAGCAATGACGACAGACAGGCACCTGTCCTATACAGGCCAGCTCAACAATAGGAGGTGGCTGGAAAAATAGAATATGTATGGTTCAATCGGGATAGAGTGAGGTGCCGGCGAGGGAACGGTCAGCTTTTGGTCATTATTAACTCACCAGCTTTATATCTAAACAATAAAGATGGTGTTGAGCACAAAAAAGCTGATGACATTGCTAAGTTTGCCGACTCCATTAAAGATGTACAATTTAAGCTAGACCTCTTAAGCGATATTAAGTATTGCAATATGCTTTCTCTAGAAATTAATCCGAAAAAAACTGTGATTCTCCCCTTTCACGAAAGGTCCCATAACGGTCACATCAGCAAGAAACAATGAAATGAAGTAACCTGTAGATTTATAAAAATAAAATGAGACAAGTCACAGAGCTCAGGACGATGGGTGACCAATAATTAAAAATGGCAGTTACTATAAATTCGAACAATAATTGACCTACTTTCTATGTAATTTTAATAATCACGATACAATCCTATATTAATTATCTCGAGCCGAACGGCGGCGGTTCGAATCCGCCCTGGGAGGGTTGACTTTTATATCATGGAGGCCCCACGGAATCAATCTCGACCTACCCACCATGGTTAGGATAGGTTGGTTACACTTGTAGAGTAACACCACGTATGCCACACATGGCAAGGTAGGGGTATAGAACAAAAAAAAATCTTAAATTACCTTTTAACTTGACCCATACATAATAAGGCCTATTAGAAGAGTTTGCTTTTATATATATATTAATGAAACTTTTACTTTTGGGTCACAAAATCGCTAAGCTCTCGCCTTCTGTTCCGAAACTTAAAAATTAAAATTTACAGCACTATTATTCTTCCTACTGTCCTATAGGGGTGTGAAACGTGGACACTGACATTGAGGGATGAGCAAAGGCTGAGGGTTTTTGAAAATAAAGTACTG
Source organism: Aelia acuminata (assembly GCA_911387785.2). Lineage (NCBI taxonomy): Eukaryota > Metazoa > Arthropoda > Insecta > Hemiptera > Pentatomidae > Aelia > Aelia acuminata. The sequence continues at coordinate 146,998,084 of OU426980.1, forward strand.
CTTAGAATATTTTGATCATAGATAGACGAATCTACCGGAGAACTTTTTTTTTTGACGTTTACACAGCATCGAACTGAGTGAACTGTACCCGGTAAATCTAATAGAGGTGAAAGTATTGCAACAAATAAATGGGCACGTAAAATTGCAAAAAAAATTAGTGAACAAATCACTGAAATATTAATAAGCGCCGTGCCGACTGGAAATCTTTCGAGGGGTAGGCTAAGACGGAGGTGGGTGAATTGCGTTAAAGCACATTTGTCGAGATTTGGTGTGGACGGCGGTGGATGGAGGTGTGAAGGGAGCGAATAGTGATGTCGGAATCGAACCTTCGAGTTCGTTAAGCCTTTATTGTCATTTTATAAAAAAAAAACATCAAAAAACGTCGTTAGTAAGTATATGTTGTCAGATTGTTATTAAAATGCGTATTGTTATATTTTTTTTCTCTATTTTTTACTACTATTAAAGTGCAGTAACAAATTATTTAAGTTTAGGACAAACTTCTTGAAAGCATTAACAAAATATTATTATGTTATCGAGTGGGCTATAAATATTTAAAAATATAAACTTTTCGGATTTCTTAGATATAAGGGTCTACATATGATTATATAACAGGGACGTTTTTTCCGAGAAAAAAAAAATATTTATTATGAAATTAACTGAGGGCGCTCAAATATTTCAAGCATAACCTTTTCTGTTAACATTTATTTGACATGAGGATCTTCTGTTATTATGCTTATGAGGTCGGGTGTTTTTTTTTTTTTTTTTTTTTAACAATTCTCTTCTAATTGTGGGAGGTCGAGCCCTCTTATTGGAACAATTAAACTTTTCGGATTTATTCTGGTCTGTAATAAGGGTCTATTATTTTGTGTTCTGTAGCGTTGATGTTTGAAAAAAATATCATGGTTCGCTAAAATTAGAGTTATTATTTTTCCTAAATCAGGCCCTAAACCAGGACGAAAGAAATTCAAAAACTTTATTTTTTCCAATATTGTTTTACCTGTACTAAAATTTATACTACCTATATCTTTTTTTTTTTTTTGCATACTAATAAAATAGACCCTTATATCAAATTAATCGGAAAAGTGTATACTTATTTGAATTTGGGAGCCTCACCACTAAAATTCACAATTTATATATTTTTTTAAAAACACTGTCCCAGGTAACATATTAATTGACTCTCACGCCAAAGTAACCCGAATAGGTTATATTTTTCAATATTAGAGCCCCCTCTCACCAAATTATTAAAAAATATTTATAAATTATAATTATTGAAAAATGAAAAAGTATTAATATTAAACCATGTGCAATAATGTTTAACAATTACTTTCCTAACATTTAGACAACTATCCAGCCCCTGTTTACTGGCTTGCAGAATCGTTGAAGAGGGAATGTTGACATGGCTGCGATACAGCCCACGGTAGCTTAGTAATTAAGAGCGCTTGAATCCGGGCCTCTGGGGTTCGGATCTCAGCTATGACCAACCCCGACAACATAAGAATTATTTATATTTAAGAAATCCGAGCGGCCTCATTTTAGAAAATTAAAAATATTTTGACATATATATATGAAATACTATAATATTATATGTAATATAAATTAATACTAACTATACTAGAAAATTATTAAAATATTAAAGAGTAAATCTATTCTTCCAATGTTTTTTACTTTGAAGTATCTCAGAGACGTGGACCGATCACCATTATTCCCGCCCCCTGGGACCGTCCCTGCGGCATTGAGCTTCCGGTAGACGATGCTGAGGCTCTCTGTAGGTACCCCTCGTCCTACAGAGCACGTTTGCCCGAGGATCTAAGACTGTCAGGACCATAGGTATTCTAATCACAATATTAAATTACAATAGTGTACTATAGTAATTCGAATAATCAGTTTATAATCATCCTCTAATCCGTCTTGGTGCCCTGATGGCACTGCAGCCACCACCTGACTTGTAGGACTTATTAGACGTTTCTTATGCCAACGTCAATAAGTTTTATAATATCAAATATAAAATAACCGAAGGGCGTTTATAAACGAGTAGTTTTAATCCTTCTAAAAATTACTAAACAAACAAGATACAGATATAGTAACAATATTTTAATTTCCCCCGTAGGAATGCAGCCAAACCCCTCAATTATTGAGCAGTAAGACGCCCATAAATTTTACCCTGTTCTGGGTTTGAGCTGCTCCTCGAACTTGATCGGCGATTTCAGCCCCAAAGCTTGGAACTCACATGGTTGTAGAGGGCGGTCAAAGATCGCGACCCTGAGCAGGATGATGTTTTCGCTTCGGACAGTAAGGTAACGGTAACTTCAACTGGGGTGGGGGTACAGCTCATCGCTTTTCTCAGCCAGTTCATTTACTCTATCACTCACCGGCACGTTCATGTCATTAAAAATGTGAGTATTTATCTGATCTACTTATTTACATTAATATTTTAACACATAGCATTTTATTCATTGCATTATGGAAAGCCGTTACTGTGCTCTATTTCATTTTCAACCTCTATAAAATTTTAAGAACGTTCTGAAATATTTCTTATCAAATCTCTGTTTTGGATAATAACGAAGGCCTTTGTTTATCTAGCATAAGAAAATGTTTTTAAAGATACTTTTGATAACAAACTTCAATTTCGTATCATAGTAAAATCTTACTATTGCCGCTAGTTCATGACTTCGTTTAAATTAGCCATATACGATACCATCGCTACTGTCAATAAAAGCAGAATGATATTCATTCACTAATTCTTCACAAACACACTAATACTTGAATTGTCTTAGTATTTATTGCTTAATTTAAACATTAAAACCTAGGGAACATTTCACTCAGACCAACATCGCAAAAACGGTAGAAGGATTGTATTATCAATTTATTCAGATAATTTTCATGTTCTAGTACTTTTTTGGAAGTGGCTATTCTTTAAATATTGATATATCAGACACGAAGCTGCATATTAACAAATACACAGCATAATAAAAAAGAAATGGTTGATTTATTTATACTTTTTCATTCCTTAATTCCGTTGTTATTGTTTTTTGTGTATTTTCAATTTTTATCTTTTCCTTCCAAACTTCACTCAAAAATTCCTAAAATGTAAAGTAATTCTATTTGAAACAATATTTTTTTCCAAGAGTGTCTGTGTATTTAGCTTTTGTGTGGGTTACTTTCAAATAAAACTTTGTTTTCAGGGCACGTATATTATCCAAAATTTTTTATTAAAATGTTGTCATGTAACCACAGGATCAAAAATAATAGTATTCAACAAATTTAGTTAAATAAAAGATGTAGTTAGAGGAAGAGAAAGATATTTTTGCACAAATCATCCTATAGGCAACGGGTAACAATTGGTTGGGTGCCGGATTGTCGGTTGTTGTTTCTGCTGTTTCTCGCGAAAGAACTGCTGCGATCTTCTGTTTATGAATGCACAAGCAAACGGTGAAGAGGCTTCTGTTCACCTAACTTATTTCGTGCATGTATAATAAGCGACATGGACTATCACTCCGTCGGAATATAACGTGGACTTATCTATTCGGAATAGGCATACTTACCTTTTTCCTCAAACCAGAGATAGGAAGTCATTACGTAAATGCAAAAAGTTAGCTTTTTTCTACTACGTTTTATACTTCACCTAACGGCTAAATATCCGTACCTTGGTTCTATGGGCAAATGTCCATTTTTACCATTCCCAGTAAATGCCAAATTAAATTTTCAATTTATGAAGTTTTCATTATCTTCTTACACATTTTCTTTTCTGCTCACTTCAGGTATTAACCCTTTGCACTCGAGGTCTCCGTAGTGGAGCCATGTAAAATTTGTCTTCAAACTCGAGGGCTCCACTACGGAGACAATGCAAATAATTTTCAGTTTTTAACATATTTGGACATAAACAAATCGTAAAACCTATTTACAGGATATTTCGCTTTTGGTGATAAATGACGGTCGCGGCTCACGGTGTTTTTCGCGTTAATTTTTCAACATCGGCTATATTTTGTGGTTTAAAATTATCTTTTATTTCCTTAATTGTACACTAATATAGTTCGGGGCACCAAATAATCCCTTTACTTTGATTTAGTTTCTCATTTGCTTCAACTTTAACCGGAAAGTTTTTAAGTAGATTTTCACATTTTAGGAGCTTTTCTGATTGGATATCTGAGAAAAGTTCAACTAACAGGGCCCCATCTCGTAATTTTTCAACTGTTTACTTCTCCAATTAGATTTTTTATGCTTTTATATATAAAGAACGGCGAAACCTTTGTGAAATCTAAGGGATTTCCATCGTTATTCGCTCCGGTTCTCTTAATTATCACAAATTTTAGGTATATTTTCGGTATTCCCTAAAAACGTCCCTTTAAATTTATATTAAAAAAAAATTATTTTTTTTTTTTAACTATGTCTTCTTGAAGGTTCACAAATACATATAACCCAAATTTCATTACAATCCCTTACTTGGTTCTAAAATTTTACTGTATAATATTACGTTTTCGCGAATAAGTTGCGTCCAATTGCCGGTAGGCAACGTCCAAAACGGTGCCGAGTGCAAAGGGTTAATTTGGTAATGAATTCCCGGACATTGGCCCTTTTTTCGCTAAAAGTACTTCTTCTATGGAGATCATTTGTTTGCATAACTCGATTTCTCCAATTTCATATTTTGGCCCTTTTAGAACCAAGGTTCAGATATATATTTAGACCTTTTTCCAAATAAAAAACTCATGTCTGACAAAATTTGTAATGATTGTTCATGATTTATGTACTGATTTATCCTAGATAATTATTGCTACTTTTGCAATTTACGCATATTTAATATAAAATATATATAAATACAAAGAAAGACAAAAAAAAAATCTTGTATTCTCTGAAATTTCCTGATATAAACATTCGGGACCTCTCAAAATATTGGCGGGGACAAGGGAGACCGTTTCAGACATTTTTGGGGACGCATCTCCACCGTCTAATATGGAAAGCTCATGTTAAGGAGTATCAAGTAATTTACTCATAGTGGCCTTGCTGAATTTAACACATTGGGTGCGGACCCAGTAGATCTACTGACTAGTAAGGTAAGATCTACTAGTGACAATCCTGTAAGGTGATCTTATTTAATTATCTAGATAGTTTCTTATAATTATCTCAATAACTTTATATCAAATTATCTAGATAACTTTTTCTGAAATTTTTAGTGTTCTAGGTTGACTGAAAAAAAAAACTTCATTCGAACAGATTCAGTACTTAATTTTGATAGCTAATCAACAAAAAAAATGCAACTAAACATTTTCCTATAAAAAGTAGTCTTCTATAATGCGAAATATTCTAGAAAATTAATAGAAAAGCGGAAAATTCATGAAATAGCACGGTCTACCAACGTAGAACGGGTGGAACAGAGGTAATGTAAGGGAAGGCATCTCTATGTTATTTTATACTCAGTGGTCCTATACCGGTCTTTTCATCATCTACATGGATGAAATCGCCTCTTGCTGCAAAAGACGCACTGCCCGAACCCATATTGGGCAATGGAATTTACTCCCTGTCGTGGTCCAGTTTCTCCTTTTTGCTGATGACATAGTGCTTATTGCAGACACCCCTGAGAGACTCCAACAAGCAATGGTTGAGTGGTGTGAGGAGCTAAAACGGAAGGGCATGACCATAAACTCCGCTAAAAGCAAGATCCTGCAAGTTGGGAAATCCGAAGAGAATGTCAGGATCCTTTGTAACGATCAAGAAATAGGAGTGGTGTCAGACTTCACATATTTGGGAACGGTGATAAACAGATCAGGGAAGGTTGACTCAGAAATAACGAACAGGATCTCTAAAGCGAACTCGGTCTACTACCAGATCTGCAAGACAGTCATCGGAAACAAAGAAGTAAATCAGGAAACGAAGCTACACCTTTATAAGTCCGTATACCTTCCCGTCCTTCTTTATGGAGCAGAAAGCTGGGTCCTAACTGAGAGACTGCAAAGCTGAGTTACAGCAGCGGAGATGAGGTTTCTAAGAAGGATACTTGGAAAAACAAGAAGAGACCGCATCAGAAACGAGAGGATTAGGGAGGATCTAAAGATATGCCCACTCCAGAAAACAATTGAGACCCGCCAGCTCAAGTGGTTTGGACATGTCTGTCGCATGGAACACCACAGAGACCCAATTAAAACAATGGACGTCCGACCATTGGGCAAGAGGCCCAGAGGTAGACCCAGGAAGTCCTACTTGGGCCATATCGAAGACATCGGGAGACGGAGACAGAAGACGGCTGCCGAAATGAGGATCATGGCAAGGGACAGAGATACCTGGCGCCGTTGGCTAGAGACACCCCCACGCTGAGAGGCAAATGGGTGGAAGGGAAAGAAGAAGAAGAAGGTCCTATACCGCTTCCAGACCTCCCCACCCTTCTACTTCACAGCTGTGTAAGGCATATTTGTTTTTATAAATACGGATAAGAATTTTTTATTAAATGATATTTATGATATGATACACACACACACACAGACCATTTCGCGGGACTTGGTTAATTGGACTCAGGGGACCCCAAAACGTGTATTTCCGTTGAAAACTGGAAGTCGAAATTTTTAACGATCGCAATACTTCCACTTACTATATATTTCATATATAGGTAAGTGAAAGTAAAAAAGTTAATTCAAAATTAAAAATTGAAATATTTTGGTGTAGGCTGCAAGGCTTCATGATTGATATCAAAGGTAATTAATGATAAATAGTCAACAGTTCTTAAGAGCCAAATTAACATGCTGGAACTATTCAAACTGTACAGAAGAAATGTTTATAAGTATTATACTGAATTTTGGATATCAGATATCGCACACAATTAAAAAATCTGTAGTTTTAAGGTTTACATTGATTCAATCAAATATAAATCTCTTTTGGTATAATTGACAATCGATTATTAACTGAACATCACAACTCTACTGCAAACAAAAATAATTTTGAATACATTACATATTTTTATTATTTAATTTAATTCAATCAATAAGAAGCTCTGATGTCATTTTAACTTTTGAAAATATAAATAAACTTTAATTTAGTTAACACATTTACTAATTTTTAAAGGATGGCGGGAATCAATTTAGCAATTAATGAATATACTTAAGTTGAATCACATAAATTACACTGAGAAGCTATCTTCACTTTGTATTAATAATATTCTACAGAGTATTGATTCTATCAGTTTTAATTTAGGTTGGTAATTAACTAACAATAAAAATTAAATTTTTCCAATAAAATGTACATTACCGAGGTAATCTGGACAAAGTCGTGAGAACTATTTATTATTTTTTAGAAAACTATTATCTAACAAAATAACTTCTTATTTAATTATCTAGATAGTTTCTTATAATTATCTCAATAACTTTATATCAAATTATCTAGATAACTTTTTCTGAAATTTTTAGTGTTCTAGGTTGACTGAAAAAAAAAACTTCATTCGAACAGATTCAGTACTTAATTTTGATAGCTAATCAAAAAAAAAAAATGCAACTAAACATTTTCCTATAAAAAGTAGTCTTCTATAATGCGAAATATTCTAGAAAATTAATAGAAAAGCGGAAAATTCATGAAATGGCACGGTCTACCAACGTAGAACGGGTGGAACAGAGGTAATGTAAGGGAAGGCATCTCTATGTTATTTTATACTCAGTGGTCCTATACCGCTTCCAGACCTCCCCACCCTTCTACTTCACAGCTGTGTAAGGCATATTTGTTTTTATAAATACGGATAAGATTTTTTTATTAAATGATATTTATGTGAATATGAAAAAAATTGTTCACACGACATTATTTGTAAATGGGAGTACAATTTTTCCTATAAACAAAAATATAATTACAAGAAAAAATTAAAATATTCACCGTGAAATCTGATAATAAAAATAATATTACGTTAAAATATGTATGCATGAATGTAATCACAAATAAGCATTGGTAATACTAAAAAAAAAGTATTTGTAATAATTGTCGTGGATTCGGTTTTAATTGATCTTAAGTACACGAAAATTCACACCCTGTTTTGTGATTTTTTAGGTGTTTACAAAATACTTGTAAATACATTCTTATTTATATACATTCGCAGATCTATTTATTATAACATATGCATCGACCCAAGCGGATTATTAGCGGCATAAGTAGTAATTGCTGCATAAAGTATTGCTGCATTTTTTAAAGTATGGATGTGATAAGTTAATTACTCGTCAGTTACTTGAACAATTATAAAAATTGAAAAATACAGATCAACTAAAATTTACAATTTTAATGGATTTTGGAGGTTTATAATGGTCAACTGCTTTCTTTAAGATCAGGGTGATTGATTATCAGGATTTTCAGTCAAATTTTCTTTATTTGGAGAGCCTACGTTTCGATCCAAACATCCAAGATTCACACGCCTACAAGGATATTCGTCAGGGCTAAAATTAAGACAAATATATGAGCAATATGTTAAGTATCTATCTTCTAGCGTAGAAAACAATGAAAATTTTACTGAAAGGCCTGATAATGAATCATCCTAATCTTAATGGATTTTAGATCAATAGATTTTGAATTTTGTTTTCATTGTTTGAAAGTGCTTCTGCAATATAAATAGGTATATTAAGTTTTATTCTTATGTAATAGTATTACAATAGGTTACAGTATTCAGTATACAGTAGATTTTAACTTTATTTTCTTTTTAATATACATTTTTTGAGCGAATTTTCATAATTTTGTAAATATTTACAAATTTTCCTGTAAATAAAATTTATTTACAGGAAAATTTTTAAGTGTGTAGAATGAATAAATTTCTTTTCACTATTTATATTAGAATTGTGAGAAATAACGCTCAGAAATAAAATGATGAAGAACCAAACCGATTACTTTTTGTATTTACCAATTACAAACTCCCGTGGACCCCGGAATGGCATGCAAATATGAAACAAAAGAGATATTAGATAATAGGTAAAACATGCTCCTTTATAGCAGTCCAGCCCTGCCTGGCGGAGATACGCAGTTCTAGTAAACAAGTACGAAATAACAGGTATGGTGTGAAATACTCGATCTGGTGTGAACAAGTATGAAATAACAGGTATAAAACACTTTTAGTGGTCCAGCGCCAGTGAAGAAATACGATATAACAGGTATGGTGTGAAATACTAGATCAGATGCAAACAAGTACGAAATAACAGGTATGTTATGAAATAATAGATGTGAGACAACAGATATTAGATATCAGGTATAAAATACTCATATACTTGTCTTCTCCCCGCGTGGCGGCCAGTAGATTAGTCTATATCGTTTGTTATAGAAGCCTTTCCTGTTATTTTTGAAAACCGATAACAGGTACAAAGTTGAGTTTGCACATATCTGTTACAAAATAACAGGTCCAGTATTTCCGAACTATCACTACGATATACCGATCGTAGCCTGTTGGTAGGTATTGCCTGCAACGCCTCTCTCTATATAAATATATAGTACAATATATCAATCTATATAAATATACCGTACAACTCTTGATTGATTCATCATTACACTTCATTCATTCTCAAAAATTGATTCACTTGTCCAAAAATTTGCCTTAAGATTTTTCATTCAATGGTAGCTATTTTCCGCTTGCCCACATTTTTAACTGTCCAGTATTCTGAAACATAAGTCAATATTGGTAGGACTAAAGTTTTATAGAGCCTTGCCTTGGTTTCTTGCGAAATTAATCTGGAACTATAATTTTTAGTAAGCCCGTTATAACTTACCAGCTAATGCTATTCTCTTTTCAAAGATTATTCTCGGTATCTATTTACAACTACTCATTTAAACAAAACCTTTAAATGTTTCAAACTTGTAGTTATTAATTTGCGGGTAAGAAGCAGAGCAGTTGTTTTCGACTACCATATGTGTGGTGTTTTTTTTTCGTTTATCACGAGTTCCATCATTGTAGCTATCTACAATGACGCCTATCTAGATTGTGCATGGCACAATAGGCGGGCGCGATCGAATATAGGGTGCGCTAGTAGTTTTGCAAAATGTCGGAAAGAACGGTGTTAGACCTAGTTGATGTGATAGAGATAATTGGTAATTTTAAAAGACCATTAATTGATGGGCAGGCTATTCTTGATGCAAACCACATATTTACATGTGGAGTAATATCTAAAAATAAAAAAACAGTTATTTTACAAGCCTCGTGCCTTTAAACTAGCAATCTTAAAGGACTGCCCCATCAAATAAAAGTGGAAATCAAATTTATTAATAATAATAAGCAATTTTCTTGTCATTGTACATGTAAAGCTGGTAGTTCTGGTAAATGCAAACACATCATTGTAACTTTACTCGACGTTTTTCGGTTAGTAATAACATTAATTACCTATTCACACAATCATTGTTATGACAGCTTAGATTCTTTGTCATATTATTTATTTATTTCTCAAAACTTTCAGGCTTCGCATTGAAAACATGGAACAATTAAGCACAACGGATGTAATAGAAAAATGGGGAAAATTAAAAAAGAAAAACAAATCTATGACACTATGGTCTCAATGTTATTTGCATAAAACTAGCATTTTGGAATAATAAAATGTCAAATACTAATATTTACCTGGATAAATATAGTCTCTTTCTTTAAAATAAAGACTACATATCGTCATATGTTTCGAAACAGGCTTATCTATTCTTAATTTTACAATCCGCTCTTTAAGAAGCTTTTTATTTTTTGGAATGAAAGGGAATGACACGTCTTTTGATTTTCTAATTGAACACTGAGGGACCGAGCAATACCTATTAGATATTTTTCAAATGATTTTTTGCTCAATCGGGTTTTAATTATGGAAAAATAAATTAAAAACGCCAAAAAACCCTATGAATCCCAGGTAATAGGCGAGCGCAAGCGACGGTGCTGCTACTTTGAGGACCTAGAAGGAACTAGAGAAACGGGGATAGAAGCCGTGCAATAGACTGGAATTCATAGGTTTTTTTGCCGTTTTTAATTTATTTTTCCATTATTAAAACCCGATTGAGCAAAAAATTGTTGGAAAAATGTCTAAAAGGTATTGTTCGGTCCCTCAGTGTTCAATTAGAAAGTCAAAAGACGTGTCATTCCCTTTTATTTCCAAAAAATAAGAAGCTTCTTAAAGAGTGGATTGTAAAATTAAGAATAGATAAGCCTGTTTCGAAACATATGACGATATGTAGTCTTTATTTTAAAGAGAGAGACTATATTTATCCTAGTAAATATTAGTATTTGACATTTTATTATTCCAAAATGCTAGTTTTATGCAAATAACATTGAGACCATAGTGTCATAGATTTGTTTTTCTTTTTTAATTTTCCCCATTTTTCTATTACATCCGCTGTGCTTAATTGTTCCATGTTTTCAATGCGAAGCCTGAAAGTTTTGACAAATAAATAAATAATATGACAAAGAATCTAAGCTGTCATAACAATGCTTGTGTAAATAGGTAATTAATGTTATTACTAACCGAAAAACGTCGAGTAAAGTTACAATGATGTGTTTGCATTTACCAGAACTACCAGCTTTACATGTACAATGACAAGAAAATTGCTTATTATTATTAATAAATTTGATTTCCACTTTTATTTGATGGGGCAGTCCTTTAAGATTGCTAGTTTAAAGGCACGAGGCTTGTAAAATAACTGTTTTTTTATTTTTAGATATTACTCCACATGTAAATATGTGGTTTGCATCAAGAATAGCCTGCCCATCAATTAATGGTCTTTTAAAATTACCAATTATCTCTATCACATCAACTAGGTCTTACACCGTTCTTTCCGACATTTTGAAAATGCTACTAGCGCACCCTATAGTCGATTGCGCCCGCCTATGGCCCCGCTTTTATCCCCGTTTCTGTAGTTCCTGCAGCGCCGTCGCAGAAGCAGCACCGTCGCTTGCGCCCGCCTGTACAGCATATTTCTGTTAATTTTATCATAGTCTGCTTGAAAGTCTATGAAAAGATGCTAAGTGGTGATGAAATACCCAGTATGTTTTCCATGATTTGCCTCAACATAAATATTTGGTCAATGGTTTACTCTCCTTTTGGTTAGGTGCACATAAGCTGCAAAGTTTTTAAGACGCTAAGGTTTTCTAGGAAGGCTTAATCCTACCTATTGAATTTTCAGTGCACATGAGGAGGTAGGAAGATGTGTCATTTTGAATCTATTATACCCTGTCTTTTACCTCTCCAATACCTTGTTTTTTTTACCTCTCCGATACACTTTTTTTTTTTTGTCTTAGGACTGTCAGTGTAATGTTATTTCTCTATCGAAATGAATCTGAAACCAGTTCAAATATAAATTAAAAGAAAAAAGTTTTTTTTTTTCTTACTTGTACAAATAATTTGGTCTTTTTAAGCGAATACTGCAATTAGACTATGACCCCCCCCCCAAAAAAAAATTTCGTGCTGAATCCGCACCTGATCTTGAATGAACTGTATGTATATGAATGAACTGGGTTTCATTTATGATAAATCAGATATGAAAGAGAATAAAGAAAGACTTTTAAGTCATAACACTAGAGTATGAGACATTGACAAAATAAAAGGTAAAATAAAGTATATTAATTTAAATTAAACTAATCCTCAAACACTATCTTATTGATTTTAAAAATCGTTAGTGTTTTAATATAGTATATAAATACCAAATTGATTCTGTCTACTTTATTTTACAGAATGCCAAAATGGGAAACTGTTTTTGTGACTGGGGGAGCTGGTTATATAGGAAGTCACTGTATAGTGGAGCTCATAGAAGCTGGATATGAAGTGGTTGCTGTTGACAATTTCACTAATTCAGTTGGGAAAAATGGAGAAGCCTTAAGCTTAAAGAGAGTTGAAGAAATTACTGGAAAACCAGTAAAATTTTATTGCTGTGACCTATTAGATAAAGAGAAACTCCATGGTATATTCAGAAAGGTATGAGGTGTGTATCTAATCGATAAAATAATTTTATTTATTTCCAGTTCATGCATTTTAAGTTTTTTAGTAAAAATATTCTTATAATACTATACCAAGTGTTTTTATTATTCATTAAAGATCATTTTCTTTTATAGATTGATGGGTATGCTGTGTGGCTAGCAACCCTATACATTCAGTCAGCACTGTTTATGTATCAATTATTTCTTGACTTGTGAAAAATTAACTTTTAATATCATTGAATCATTGGGGGACAACATTAAATATTGCTTTTGCAATTATTAATTAAATTTTTGCAACAAGTTTACATAATTCTTTATTCCAACTAAGCAAACATGAGTAATTGTGTAAATGTTGTTGTGCATGTTTTACATGTGTCTGGAGTTAACAATGCCTTATAATTGTGTGGAAATAATAGTTTACTGAAAATGAGAGTTCTATTTTTAAGGCTCAGAGCTATGAAAATAGTCATATGGCTATTATGTAGTATATATAAGTGAATTTTGTTGAGGGCTATGGACTCAACATTAAACTTTCCTTAAATGATATCAGCTCAAATAATAATGAAGCTGATAATAGCACTAATATTTTTAAAAAAATTTAAATTGGATTTGTTGTTATAATATTTATGAGTGTATTTATTATATGATTATTTATCAGATTTATTTCAATTTAGCTGTTAATTATTAATCATTATGTCATGTTAATCATGTTAGTCCTAATTATCAAATAGTTTAAGGAAGGGGATTATCCTCCCAAAAATTAGGTCCTTTCTAAAAACTTGGAACCTTGTAAAAATATGCCCCTAAAATGTGTGCTCCCATTTAAGAAAAAACTGGCAATGCAACTCTCAAAGTCAAGTGTAACCCTTTCCAAGTCAAGTGCAACCCTTTCCAAGTCAAGTGTAACCCTTTCCATTTCAATTGTCGCCCTTGAAAAAAACTTTTTAAGTTCTAACTTCACCCATTCCAAAGAATCTTAAATTTTATATTTATAGCATTTCCAAGTTAAATTCAATCTTTTCCATGTCAAAATCAACCTTTTCTGTTTCAATTTCAAACTTTTGCAGCCATTTTCGGATTTCTTAGAACTTGATTTGGAAAGGGTTATGTTTGAATTGCAAGTGGTTCTTGGTGACTTGGAAAGGGTTAAATTGGACTTGGAAAGGGTTACACTTGACTTGGAAAGGGTTACACTTGACTTGGAAAGGGTTACACTTGACTTGGAAATGCTATATTATAGCGCCCCCCCCCCCCATCACTGACTTGCAAAAGGTTGAAATTGAAATGGAAAAGGTTGATTTTGACATGGAAAAGGTTGAATTTAACTTGGAAATGCTATATATATAAAATTTAAGATTCTTTGGAATAGGTGAAGTTAGAACTTAAAAAGATTTTTTTTAAGGGTGACCATAGAAATGGAAACAGTTACAATTGAAATAGAAAGGTTGACAATTGAGTTGGAAGGGGTTACACTTCATTTGGAAAGGGTTAAGTTTGAATTGGAAAGGGTTTCTTGTGACTTGGAAAGGGTTACAGTTGACTTGGAAAAGGTTACAGTTGACTTGGAAAAGATTCAAACAGACTTGGAAATGCTATATTGAAAATGGTAACATTTTCGGATTTCTTTCATACGGGGGTCCAATATTATTTTATTGGGGATGGTATTTTTGATAAAAATATTCATTTTTTATTTTAGTGGTGGGGGTGGGGCACACTAGAAAATAGTTAGAATTTCGGATTTCTTTCGCATGGGGGTCCAATATTATGTTATCGAGAACAGTGTTCTTTAAAAAAATATTCAATTTGCATTTTAGTGACTTGGAAAAGGTTCAAATAGACTTGAAAATGCTATATTATTTATAAGGCAACAAGACTTGAGTTTGTGTATTAATTATCAAATATCTTATATGTTCTGGGGTTTGCTTATTAATATTCTGCTCTTAATCCTCAACATTTATTGCACTAACTTCTTGATAAAAAGTATTTTGACCAATTTATTTTTACTGGAAAAAATAGTTCAAAATATTAGACTTAGGGTTTAAAATATATTGATTATTTCTTGAAAATTTAAATAAATTTTAATGAAATTTCCTAAATTAAACCTTTTTGTTCTATCGATACTCATGGATAAAAATTAATGTATAATTAAATGGGCTCTTTTTATATTAAGCTCTCATCCAAATCCATTATTTTGGGAGTAATAAATTATAATTGTGACATAAAACACTCCTGATACAACTCCATTGAATTTAATTTTTTTTAGATAATTCATTTTTCAAAATTATTAATAGGTATATTCAACAGCAAAATTTAACTAAATTTTTTTTCTTTATTAATTAGAATTTTTTATTTATTTGATAATTATACTTTTTTTAGCATAAAATAAGCTGTGTAATACATTTTGCTGCAATCAAAGCTGTTGGGGAATCAATGCAGTATCCATTTATGTATTATAAAAACAACTTAATAGCTACTATAAACCTATTAGAGGTAAGATAAAAACTATTCCTAAATTTCTTATTAATATTATATGATATTAAAATTAATTCATTCTCCTATGATGGGAAAAATACACCACATATCTCAAAAATATTTTAGTTATCATATCTAATTGTTAAAATGTCTGTGACATTTAACAAATTATTTTAAAAATTATACTTTGGGCCTTTATTTTTATGATTGCTTTGTTTTCCTTAGCAATACTATTAAGTGATTTATAGTCAATATTTCCTCAAATCAATATGATATGATATGGTTGTAGGCCTATAAATAATAAGAAATTCATTCATCCATAAATGGCATAATACCCAACCGGTTTTGAAGAAGAATGAATTGATTAAATTTAAATACCATGGAACATGTTTTGTTGGATTAGATTATTTCTGTTAATTAATATGCCATAAATCTTTAACATGAATAAGTTAGATGGTGACTAGACCTAAATGTTCCTAATTGCAATGAATTATCAAAATCAAAATTTAACTCATCGTACATAAGTAAACAATGTTCTAAAAGCAGTCAAGAAGGATAAGCCCGCAGATTTAAACTGGAGTGAACAATTGAAAGTTGTAGAAAGAAGAAAATTATTGGCACTAGGCAGCAACATCTAAACACTAAGTGATGCCAAGGTCATCATGGCAGGAACCAAAGGGACTAAATATGGTGGTCATAAAGACAAACGGGAAGATAAAGATACTACATAGATAATACAGTGGACTTTATGAATTTAATAGTTACTTTATCATAGCTATACAAATAATTCGAGTGATATATATATATATATATATATATATATATATATATATATATATATATATATATATATATATATATTTATATATATTTGAAAGGCTTAGAGAGGCACTACTACCATCTAGCTGTGGACTTATGAACTAAGTGTGTTAGTTCTATCTGAGCTATTGTCAAACAAATACAAATGTCACTACCAACTGAATTCTCTTGAGAAAATAACCTTATTTAATTTAATTTAAAAGATTTTATTCACTTGGACTCATGGTTTACTTAACCCCACTTTCCCTTGCATATTTAGAGGATGAGAGACACAAAAAAAGCAAATACGATTTTTTTGTTATACAGTTTGAGCTTAATTCAAACTGTAATTTAACTGACCATGTTTCTCAGCATAGCCAATTAGAGGTATTTTTCATGTATTGGTATTTGAAATAAGCTTTCTATACCCTATATATCTTATTACAAAAGCAATGCTGGCCATACTACTACTGTAGCTACTCATACTGTATTCCAAGTGTACTATTGAGTAAACCTTCCATCCTCACTGTAGAATTGATAAGTTTTATTTATTTAAAAGTTCTTAAATATATAAATACCTGAGCTATACATACATATATTTAATCCATGAATTTTAATTATTCACATAAATTTAGGTGATGCAAGCTGAACAGTGCTATAGCATGGTGTTTTCCAGTTCATGCACTGTTTATGGTAATCCAGAATATCTCCCTATTAATGAATCTCATCCAACTGGAAATATAACTAATGTTTATGGAAGAACTAAATATTTCATTGAAGAAATGTTAAAAGATGTTTCATTGGCTGATGAGGTATATATTTTTCAGTAATCTCTTTCACTTAATATTACAAAATGTGTTTGTGCACCAGTAATAGGCTACCTTTAAGCCCATAGACTCATTTAGGCACCAGGTTCAAACGGTCAAAAAACAAAACAATAAAACACATCAAAATTATTTATAAAAAGAATCACTATTTATAAATAGAATTAGCCTAAATAATTACAGTATATATATATTGGATTGGGGAAAAAATAATTTTGGTTTATCCCAATAGTCACTTATCGCTTGTAATCCTTATTAAGTGAAGCCATACTATACCACATTTGAAAGGTCACAGGCCATAGAATATTCCATATATCTACACAGTGTCATTCATTTACTCAGTCAAACGTCATTGCGCTTTGAAAATGGCGATTCTGGAAGGTCATTTTCGTCATATTTTGCTTTTTTACTTTCGAAAAGGGAAAAATGGAGCTCAGGCTCCTCGAAAATTTTTTGGTGTTAATGGTGATGTGTGTTTAAGTGAACGTTAGTGTCAGAACTGGTTCACTTGATTTCGTTCCGGAAATTTTGATTTTAGTGATGAACCTCACCCTGAAAGGCCAATTGTTGAAAAAGTAGATGAAATTCTTCAAAAAAACGAGGTAGACCTACATATTTCATCTCGTGACATCACTATGGAGCTAAACACCGACCACAAAACAGTTTTGAACTATTTACATAAGAATGGATACCAAAAGAAGCATGGGTTCCACATGAATTAACAGTACAAAATTTAATGGACAGAGTTTCCCTTTGTAAATCGCTGGAGAAACGAAACAAAATAGAGCTATTTTTTAAAAGAATGATTACAGGTGATGAAAAGTAGATCACGTACGACAATAATGTGCAAAAATGATTGTGGTCGAAACCAGGAGAAACTTCACAAACAGTGGCAAAGCCTGGATTGACGCCAAGGAAGGTGATTCTGAGTGTTTGGTGGGATTGGAAAGGCATAGTTCATCATGAGCCGCTCAAAGCTGGCCAAACCATTGAGTCGACTCTGTACTGTCAAATACTAATGTGGTTGAAGCAGAAGATTCAAGAAAAACGGCCAAAATTGATCAATAGGAAAGGCGTTATATTCCATCACGACAATGATAGACCACACATATCTTTGGTGACTCGGCAAAAATTACAAGAGTTTGTCTGGGAAGTATTGATGCATCCACTATATAGCCCAGACCTTGCACCGTCTGACTATTATTTGTTTCGTTCTCTTCAGAACTCTCTTGATGGTGTAAAACTGGAATCAAAAATGTTTTGTCCAAATCACTTGGTTCAGTTTTTCGCCCAGAAAGCACAGAACTTCTATAGCAACGGTAAATGGTTTTACCGAAAAAATGGCAAAAGGCCAGCGATCAAAACGGCACATATATCATTGATTAGTATTTGAAATTTATATAAAAAAATTCACTTTGAAAAACATGAAAAATACCTAAATTACTTTTTCCCCAACCCAATATATATATATATATATATATATATATATATATATATATATATATATATATATATATATATATATATATATAAAACTACTTTATTACAGCACAAGGTCATATGGCGTTGCTGCCATTTCTTTTTATCGTAACAAAGTTCCTCGCGGAGTACCCTGCCTGCAATGGCCTTGTCTATCCCTTCTGTCCACCTCTTTTCTGGTCAACCTCTCTCCTGCTTCTTCCCCATGGCATACGCTGCAGTATCCTTTAGGCCATCGGTCTTCTACAATTCTCATGACGTGGCCAAACCATTTTTTTTTTTTAATGTGGCCATGTGCACCTCAACCACCTTGGTTCTATTGCGCCCAATTTAATGCCTGAATCTTAAAAGTTATTCTAAGGATATCAGTAAATTTTATAGAACTTGTTGGGTTTACCAGATCGTTCTAAATCGATCCCACCAACAGAAATATGATCAGCTGTCTCACTCTCATTTCAACACAATCTGCACAAAGGTGATTCTGTTATGACTTCTGAGTTTAAACTCGTAGATTATTGTCACTTTTTTTCAATTCCGGTCAAGATTTAGTTACTTGTTATTTCTTTTGAATGACAAGCCATCTAAGGATTAGTTGCCACCAGGTGGCAAGTGGTGTCAAAGTTCCACCAGCTGACCAGCTTTCATTAGGTCTTTTTGTTTTCCTCCGCCTCTCGCAGCCTCCCTGTAGATACTACTCCTGGTCTTTGTGTCTTATAGTTTGGAATGAATCTCGTTCCACATATATATTTAAAACTTCTTAGGAGAATTGCCAAAGTGGCCCAGAATCTGTTCAGGTGTCTGTCGTTTGGGAGTTAGAAACTCCCTGGGGGGCACCACATGAAGACGACAGTAGATGTTGATGAGGATAGGGGCAGCAGAGAGCACCAAACAGAGAGTACGACACTTTTGTTTAGTGCTCTTCCATGAAGCGAGAATGACTTCTGCACTTGTCTTATCGCTTCAGCTCTTAGATTAGATTAGATTAGATTAGCCAGAAAAAACATTAGTAACCGACATAATACCCGTCTAATGTTCTTAAAACTAGCCTCCAGGAACTTTTCATCACTATATAGTGTAGAGGGTTTACAACAGCTACTTTCTCACGAAGAAAAAGTCTAGAGTCGGAGATCAAAAGTATACTGAATACTAGGTGCAAATAATGCTCAGCTGACAAGCAATTATTGAGGATTTAGGGACATACCTGGAGAGGCTGTTACCTCCAGTAAGTATGAGCGGCCATAAACCTGAACAAAGATTCCGCAGAAGGAGCCTAGAAGTTAGTTTTATAAAAGTGTGGAAAGGGAAATTTGGAATAGCTCAATCAGAGGAAGGATCAATAGAGTGGGAAACAACCTATTTATGTGGATATTTTGGAAGAATAAAGGAGGTCGGGTTAGAGCAGAGAGCCAAAGTGGGTCCAGATAGTGCGAGTAATCCAGAGAGTTTGGGGAGTCCGGAGAGTTCTGGGAGAGATGACCAAGTGGAAGGAGATCTGGTAGACTGAAGATGAAGAAAGGAGAAGGATGATTGATACTCAAAGTACACACCACAGATGTATTACACTGCTCAGATAAGTGATAAATAATATACCTGTAGTAATTTTTATGATATTGAGTGTCAATGCAATTAGTAAGGTACATGGTTTTTTATTTTTTTCATTTTTCCTTCTTGCTCTTTTAAAGCCAAACATCCCTCAATTTGTTTTTTTCTTATCTTCTTTAGCCTCTTTGTCAAAGAAAAAATTTTGCCACCCAATCAAGACTATTGCTCTTGGTCCTAAGCCTTTTTGAATGTATTCTAGTTTTCCTCGGAATTTAGTTAAATGTAGATTCGAGCCTCTATGAGTATATTTGATTACAAAAAAAGTGAAAATTATTTATTTTCGAATTGTGCTGCTTCCTTTCAGCTAAGTAAAATGTATTATATATAATTTATGTATATATATACATATATAAATTTTGAGGATATGTTTAATTTTTTTGGTAGGATTATCATATGCTCATACAGTAGGGTTCCGATTAACCGAGTCGATGGGGACCAAGGTTACCACGGTTAATCGGAACCATACCAATATCAACTGAAAATGTAGGTTATTTTTAAATAAAAACTACATATATGCTTAAAAACCTAATTAATACTTAATAATAATAATGCATAATAACAATAATAATAACAGAAATTATGAAAAAAATTTTTAAAAAGAAATCTTTTATTGTACTTTGTTTAAATAAACTCAGATACATACACATACCCCCCCCCCCCTTAGAATTGGCACCTTGGTTAATCGGGACCTCAGTTGACCGGACCTCGGTTAATCGGAACCATACTTTATATTTTGTAACATATTTTGTCGTTTTTGTTCATTATTGTTTAGTTATCTTGAATTTCATTACAATGTAATATATTGTACAAAATAAAGCACAAGTAATGTACATATATTGTATGGCACTTGTGGAAAATAAACTCCCTTCTTATAGGGCTACTATAAGAAGGAAATAAAAAAAAAAAAAAAATACATATGTATATATATATATATATATATATATATATATATATATATACACATATATATATACACATATATGCACACACACACACACACACACACACACATATATATATATATATATATATATATATATATATATATATACATACACACCGGTGGACAAAAATAACGCACCACTCAATATTTTTTAGTTAAAATTAAATACATGATCTTCCATTTTAAGTTTGACTAACTATTGGTATTAAGGTGGTAATAGTATAAATATAAACAATAGATAATGCTTTGTTTACTCTTATATACCCTTTCTCACCTACAGTAGTATTTTTTAGCACAATGTAAAAATTGTTTTTACATCTATTCTTTCTCTTGTATTCATCCGTTCAACTTGTAAACGTTTTTAAGTTTTCTTCAATGGTCCCAGTAAGGGATGTAAGTGAATACGATTGTTTTGAGGCAGTGACATTGATAGAAGAGGGATACAGCCAGCGTTAAGTCTCTAGGAGACTGGGTGTCACTCGAGAAGAAAAGGGAATGGCCGGCCTAGATGTACGGCAGAAGAGATGATAGGTAAATCCGACACATAGCTTTACAAAACTGGATCGTTACCGGAAATGAGATAAGGAGTCTCATAAGGCAAGTCCGAAATGTTTCCATTTCTACCAGGGCTATAATAAGAAGGCTTAATGAAAATAACCATAGTGCTCGACATCCTGCCTGTGGACCTCTCCTTAAAACAGCTTGTAAAATGACCAGGCTTCAGTTTGCACGTGAACAAGTAAACAGGACTTTGGATGACTGGAAAAAAAGTTCTCTTTACATATGGGGTGAGAGTAGGCCTCAGGTCTTCAGATTGCCTTAATTACACATGGAGGGCCAAGAAGAAAGGAATGCGCCATGTTGTATGGTTCCCGAGGTAGCATTTCCTGGTGGTTCACGGATGTTTTGGGGTGGCACTGCCTTTAAATCTCGTACTGAATTGGTTGTTGTGCGGGGAAGCTATGTAACATCACAGATGTACATAGAAGACATAATCGAGGAACAGGTAATGGCTTTTGCACCCTACATCAGAGATGGATTCTTGCTAATGGGCGATATTGCCAGACCCCATTGAACACAAATTGTTGATGACTACCTGAATGAGGTTGGCATTCAGCACTTGGTGTGACCACCCCGGTGTCCTGACTTGAATCCAATTGAACACGTCTGGGACCAAGTTAAGTGTAGAGTACGACACCTGAACTCATACCCTACCACCCTTGAAGAACTGGAAAGAGCTGTTGTTGAAGAGAGGGACGATTTTGCTCAGGATTCAATTAAAAAACTCTTTGAATCAATGGAAAGTGTTTAAGAGATGTGATTGAAGGTGGAAATACCCGTTATAGATAAACAAGTCTAGATAACTGTTAAAAAGTATGTTTTCTTTTTTCCAAGTTGGTCAGTTTTATTTTCAATATTTTTCTTTAATCATTTTTTTACCTTTTATTATCTATGTACAGTAAAATTTTGTATTGAAACCGCTTAATTTTTCAACTAAAAATACTTTTCTAAATGTTGATTTTGTACATATGTAAATAATGGATGTATCAAGCTATTGTAAATTTTTTATTATGTTTTATAAGATGTGCAAATAAAGGTTATTATTATGTATCCTCATAAATAAAGATATCTGTTCATTTGAAAGATTTTCTTTTTTTCTTATTTGTTATAGAAGTGGAACATTATATCACTTCGTTATTTTAATCCAGTTGGTGCTCATCCTTCAGGGAAAATTGGTGAAGATCCCACCAAACCTTTTACTAACCTCATGCCATATATTGCTGAAGTAGCGATAGGCAAGAAACCATTCTTAACTATATTTGGTGGAGATTATGAAACAGAAGATGGGACTGGTAAGACATAATTAACTAAATTTGCAGCATTGATTATACTGGTGTTGCTTTATTATATTAGATTTTTAGGACAAGAAATTCTTATTTTTTAATATAACTTTTCCTTCACTATAACCATATATATATATATATATATATATATATATATATATATATATATATATATATATATATAGAGAGAGAGAGAGAGAGAGAGAGAGAGAGAAATGCTGAGAAATACATTGGGTTGCTATATAACCCAACATACTAATCAATAATTAAATACATACATCCTTAAATACTACAACTAAAATACATTGTTACATTAAATCCCATATCCATTATAATATAATAATTTTTTCCTTGATATCTATTACAAATTATATATTTGTTACATATATTTATCATAATCTTAGTCCTTTTCTTCCTTCTCTTTCGTAAAACTAGCTCTACAAATAGGCACACATACAGTGCTGCTAGAAACCCCCCCCAAAAAAAAAAAAAAAAAAAAAAAAAATATATATATATATATATATATATATATATATATATATATATATATAATAGAAACAACCTTATTTCTAATAAATAAAGAAATAAATATGTAAATAAATAAAAAGATAAACTTAGTTGGATGGAATATGATTATGTGTAGGGGAGACCGAGGGGAGTTACAACAATTTTCACATTTTGTTTCATACCCCAAATCCTATTGATCGAAATCGTATGATATTAGTACCAATCGATAGGGCATTCTTTACACTTGCGAATAGCAGACATAAAGAAATTGTAAGCGTTAAATATTGTGGTTAAAAACCCACTTAACCGTAACAAGTCAACTTGTTTCAACTCCCCTCATACCGAGGTAAGATGAAACAGGGGTCGAGGAGAGTTGAAACATGTGATTTTTGAGAAGTATTAAGGTCTGTAAAATAAAAATGATGATATAATTTAAAGGTATTTATTAAAATTAAACTTTTGAAGTACCAAACAACCTTTTTTATTAATATTTTGCGCAGATATATCAGTTAAGTAGGTAACTACAGGTCTAATACAAATAATCAACTCCTAAAGTAGTTAAAAGTACCATAACATCCTATTCGTAACATTTATTAAAATGACAGTGAGCTAAACAAATGGTTTTAAATTATAAATCTTTGAATTAAATTGATTATTAACTTTTAGCCGTTTTTTAAGTATTAAAATCGGTTTTGATCAATATTTCTTCAAATATTTATGTTACAATAATCTCACAAATGTCAAAAATGAAAATATTATGATAATAAATAGGTCAATCTGACAAACAGTAGTGGCAAACATAAAGTTCCCAACCAGTACAAGTTTCATGAGCCCCGTTGTTGCATTTCAGACATTGCACCCATTTTTATTTGGCTATGCTCTTTGAAAATGGCTCTAAAAACAAAGGAAAAAGGATTCTTCTTCTTCTGCAGAATAGGTGCTATAGTAACCGATGTTCCCCTCTATACGGAAGTCATGCCACTCACTTGTTTTTGTCCTTGTCGGGCAAAACGAGGTGAGTTGAAACAGGCTGTTGGCTCCTTGGTACGAAAAAACCTTTCAATTTTTGATCAATCCACAATCAAGAAGCAACTACACAGAAATCAATTATACCACACATACATAATAAATCTTTAGTTAATGAGCTTTCGAAACATATATAACTTAAACCAAAATACAAAACCCTTATGAAAATATAGACATCATAAAAAAACGTTAAAAACCTACTTTTCACGATTTTTGTCACATGGCACGCAGAACTCCATAACCGCGCGACTTACGCCACTGAAGCGAACTGACATGTCAGCGGGCGGAGGGAAGTGATTTATAAGCGAAGTTGCCAAATCGCTAGCGATTTTAAGTTTCAAGAAATCGCTACTGTTTCAACTCACCTCTGTTTCAACTCCCCTCGGTCTCCCCTAATCAAATTCCATACAGATGATGATGGATAATTCCCAGAGATTATATTTTCGGCCAACACCGCACTATCTCTCATTTCTATACCTAGGTCTTCTAGAAAGCTCCTTGTTCTGTTAGGGATGTTCTGCGAAATCCAAATCAGAGGTCCCTAACGGAGAACTCATTCGCACCGAAGGTCTCGCGGAACTTCTCTTTAAGGAAAGGGGTACACTTTTCGTAGATATCTCTCTTTTCCCTTCCCACCTCACCCTCCTGGTCATGGGCATCGTTCTCAAATCTAACAGTCGGATCCAGGATCAATGCTTTCTTCCCGGTCTTGGGGAATGTGACAATGGCATCTGCATACCTCTTGGATCCATCTGTATCTATACAGTAGACCTCATCAAAGCAGGCAAAGTTCCTCTCTCTCAGGAGCCTTATAACTTCATACTTAACCCTATGGTGCCTGCAAGTAATGAGGAGGGAGTTTTGGGGGCATTTTCCCAGCACATGGGCTGGTGTTTCTGACTCTCTGCTGCATTTATGACAGAGGGATCCAACTTCTCTTGACTGTCCGCTGGCTCCTGGGACTCCGTGCAGAGGGGCGTAATTAATGTTCAGTTTTAAGGAATTCAACCTTTTATATATATATATATATATATATATATATATATATATATATATTTATATTAATAATTAAAATCGGACTGATGCATTTTCTTTCCACCAACAAACTATTATTACACGAAAATCAATTCATCTTCCGTCCACAATCAGGAACAGATGACACACTAAGTGCTCTAAATAAACAAATTCAGACGACATTTGACAAGAAAAGACACTTAGCTCTGGAAATGGCAACTGGAATAGCTCTCGTCTAATAGAGCGAAAAGCATTAAACTCAGCCGCCAATGGGCGAAGAATGTGAATTACAGTCTCGGCGTAAATGTGTTAAAGGAGCCTTTGACAATGCTTGGTGGACAGCAATTTTAAATAATCTGAAGCAATATAACTGCCCCAACAATCTTTACCATTTAGTGCAAATCATTTCGTCAACAGACAACTTGATATGCTAACTCTTACACGATCAGCAAAAACTTAAATAACTTAAGTTATCACCGGTAATATGAAACATTTTAATTAATACCATATTTCAGGTAGAATTAATGGATCATATTAATTGCATACGCATCATGACGAATGGAAAAATGAACTGGAAAAGACACATTGACAACATTTACAATCAAGCCTTACAAACTATTAATAGACTCATTAGCAGCCAGAGTCTCTTGGGATCTTAGATTGGAGATTATTTATCAGGAAGCTATCTCGCCTAAAGTTTTATATGTGTTTCATGTATGGCACAAAGGTATGCTTCAGAAAACTAATCTTATGAAACTCCGAAGGTTCCAAAGACTCATGGGGATTAAAATCTGTAAATCATTCCACACCATCTCTCTTAATGCAGCCTGCGTTCTGGCGGGAATGATTCCAATAGATTTGATATTCCAAGAAACAGTGGAACTTTATGATATTAAAAACCAATGGACTAGCTACAAAGATATATAACCAACTAACTGTAAATATCGGACACACCCCACGCTTGCAGCACAAGCACTGCCACATAAACAAATCTACATATACAGAAACTGGTAGTAGTTTATACAGATGGAAGCAAAGACTGAGAAAACGTACGATGCACCTGGTTACTAAGAGGTACCAATGAAAATGTCCCAAGCTCAATATCTACTAAAAGCTTTACAATATCTACTCGAAAATCTGACAGAAACAGAAGACAACATAACCGTTTACACAGACTATATGAACATCGTACATTCCATTAAAAATTCAAAGATACATGACTAGGGATCGGATTTGTTTGTATTTACTTATTTTTAGGCAATTTACAGACGTTTTTCAACTATAAGAGTTCATACTGACTACTCTCTACTGTTAGTCTACTCTGAGTACAGATCTGTGTAGGACTTTGGTCAGAGCAGATATCCCTTTCTGCAAACTTAATAATCCTCATTTCAAAGGATTCTTAGAGACCTAAATTGGGGAACAAAATGCCTGACAAGAGCACTCTGCCGAAAAACTACCTGATATCTATAAAGATATCTAGAAATCTATAAAGATACACCAGCCAATATTCGAGAACATATCATGCATAGACCGATTTGGATGTCCATTGATGAAATCACTGACATTGAGGGCTGGTATATTGCCATTGCAGTTATTGGAAAACTCGACAGTGATGTGGATTCAAAGACATTCCTTTTGAACTCTGAGTTCTCGAAAAATACAACTATTTCACCATTTCATGATTCTTTGATGCAAAACCTATGGCCTAGTGGAGCCTAATAAAATTCGGATAGAGCATGTAAAAATCATTCAATAAACTCTCCTTTAGGGCTACCTTAGAAGGAAAAATATAAATTAAAAAAATAATAATAATATATATATCATCATCATCATATTCCTTCCCCTTCTACCCCTGCGCAGTGTGGGGATGCTCTCTATAGAGCTTGACCCAAGTATTCCTCTCCTGTACCAGTTCTCTCCTCTTGTTCCAGTCCAGTCCTCCAGTCCACTCCTACACCTTCTTCCCAGGTGATCCGTGGTCTTCCTCTCGGTCTTTTTCCATCAACTCTCATCTCATACGTAATCCTTGTCATTCTTTCGATGCTCATTCTTAGGAGGTGTCCAAACCATATATATATATATATATATATATATATATATATATATATATATATATACTTATATAGGGGAGAGCGTGGTTGGTTGGCAACAGTTTTCACTTTTTTTATTGTTGAGTCGTTCCTGTTAATATAATCCCAATAAGGCTGATACCACTATAAACTCTAAGTATTAGAGTACTTCAAGTATTTTTTTCAACACATAATATTTAATACTAAGATCATAGAAAATTGAAGAATTCGTCAATCCAGAGTACGCCAATTAACCCCCTATGTGGGGCAGGTTGGCCTATAAGGTTGGGTTGTTTAGCCATCTCATTCAAGTACTGCCTGACACATATTATTGTTATTAAAAGCTACACTATAATGGTATAATAATTTTGAATCAGTTTTTAACAGCTTTTAAGGGAAAATAGAATGACGATAGAAGAAGAGAGAAGATTACACTGTCGTCACTTTCTGTATAGGAAATATTGCTCTCTTTCTCCTCACTGGAACTAAAGACAATTAGTAGTTTCGCCTTTGTTTATGTTTACATTGCTTTTGTGAATTGTTAGGGCGCAAACAAACCCCAGTTGAAAAGAGCCAACTAACCCCACAGGAGAGATCATATGAAAGATGGCTGCCAGGACAGGGGAGAACAATCAAACAAGAAGCTGGTTAGTCGAAAGGTTTTTCAAAGGAGCTTGGGGCTATGTGAACAGAATCGGAGTCAAATATTTTTCCAAGCTTTTAAACCAAATTTACTGTAAATATAAAAATGTACTTACATGTAGTAAAATCAATCAATGAAGCACACTCTTCTCTACACTGTTAGTATCGGATAGTAAACTCAGGACAAGACTCCCGAGGTCAAGCGGGTCATATGGTACAATGGTGGGGCCTTCACAACAGGTGTGATGGAAACTATAAGCCAAAGGCCAACCTACCCCCTATGCCAACTAACCCCGCTCTCCTCTATATATAAGATAACGGGAAAGGAAAAGTCTGAATATGAAAAAAGGAATAGGTTAAGAAGCACTCACTGGTATAGACTGCCTATATTTCTCCACTAATCCTGTATATATACATTCAAGGGTTGTTTACATAGTGAACTTAGTATTAAGCTTCATAGTCTTACTCTCAATCTTAATTTCCCCTAGCCAGTTTATTAATACTCTCCCTAAACTCTTACGATTCAATGCAAATAGAATATTCAACTTAATAATATTTAAAAAAGGAGTTTAACATGACATATTCTAATTTGTTAGTACTTAATAGCTAAAAACCAAAATAATAATAAACAATAAACACCATCCTCATAGAAACAGATAAGTTTTTATCATACCTCTAAATTGTACAATTAATATACATTAAAAAAAGAACTGAATCCTCATCTGCTGATTTGTACATTAGCTTCATTCTTCAGCACTAACTATTAAATTTACACATTTTTCCTTTTTCCTCTAACGAAATATAACAAAAAAAGTTTTTTTATTTTACATTTACATGACTTATATAATGGTGAAGGGGAAACTTCAAGATATTAAGGTTGCTCAAGAAAGCTTTAGTTGTTCAACAAGGAAAGTTTTTCGTTTGTTTGGCCCTTTCAAAAGAAAAACTGACCTTGCTGAACAACTAAAGCTTTCTTGAGCAGCCTTAATATCTTGGAGTGTTCTCTTCATCGCCATATAAGTACATTTAAATGTAAAATAAAAAAAAAACTTTTTTTGTTGTATTTCGTGGAGGAGGAGCGGATCATGATTAGAATCAGTAGAAGCCTTATCAGCCTCAGAAACGGAAAGTGATTCAAGCGAACCAGGAGATGGAGACTGAGAAATTATGAGCAGAAGGAGCTATGCTAGAAGCAGAGGATGTAGGGCAGGTGCAGGAGAAAGAGCACAAACCGGAAAATGAGAAACAGAAAGAATGAGGAAAGTGGGAGTGGAGAGGCAAGGGGGGTTGCCAATCATTAGAGTCGCTAGAGTTTTGAAGGGCCTGGTAGACATGGGGAGCTCCAACTCTACGAGTATATTATGCCATATGAAGGAGAGGGGATACCCCAATTACAGGTATTGGAATGTAAAATAATTACCCTGGGTGGTCCCTGTGAGGTCGAGGGCGAGGGTAAAATAAGGTGTAAGTGTACAGCCAAAGTGAGCAAATTGAGGGTGCACGTCGTGGGAAGCATGCATGGAAAATATGGGGGAATAATAGGATTTGGATTGTTACAGAAAGCAGGATCCACAATACGGAACAAAGGAAGGCAATGGGCTATCTGTATAGGAGGTGAGAAATTCTGATGTAGGGATTCCCGAAAAGACAACAAGGTTAGAATAGAGGCGATAAACCAGAAGGAGGACGGAAGGGAGACACTGAGGAGCGAATATGTGGATGTTTTCATCAATGACGGGGAAAAATTGGGGGTAACAGGGGAAATGGTGAAAGAGATTCTCATGAAACAGAACAGAATTAGATAAGTAAAGGAAAGACAATATTCAAAGTAGATACAGGAAGAGTTTTAAAATCTGAAAATACAAGGGATTATAGTAGACCCATACTATTGCCCCCTCTGGGAAATAAAGAAAATTCCGTGGAAGTTGGTCTACAATTTCCAATCTTTAGCCAATTTATAGTTATTTTTAATATTAAAAAATAATATTTTCGTTCCCAAAGGGGAGAGAACATATCATATAATGGATAACTCACAAAATTAAAATTGATTTATTTTTTCAGAAATATCATGCATTTATGATAATAATAAAATTATCAGCTAAAGAAATATTAAATATTTATAAAGTTAGATGATTTTCTTTGCAGTTACTTGTTAGTAATGCATAGGTTACAAACTTTGTAATTACTGGTAAATGAAAAATACTTATATTCCATCAAACAAGCTATTTTGTATTAATAAACATTTCTCTAATTTCAGGAATAAGGGATTACATACATATAATGGATTTAGCATCTGGTCATTTAGCAGCTTTAGTAAAATTACAAGAAAAAAATAATAGATTAAAGGTGACTTATTAATCATATGGTTGATATTTTTTTTTTTACTCATGACTTACAAAGTGTAACAACAATGGGATTCCATATTTTGTCAAAAATAAGTTTTCAGCAGTATCTGATGGCTAGTTTCATGAATAAACAACACACCGAACATGCAGAAAATATATTTTGATTACAGCAGGGGAATGAACTCTCATTTTAGAAGGGAAAATGTGTTCCTATTGATTATCTAAGTATCATCTAGACATGGGCGTCCGCAGGGGGGGGGGGCAGATGTTCCCCCTAGAAAATATGAGAAACAAAAAGTACGAAATAAATCATTATTTTATTCATCAATAAATTTATTAAGTATTGTATAAATAAATACTTTAATTTTTAAATATCAATTAGCTTTATTAGAAGCCATAATTTAGCCTTACATACCCAGAATACCTCAACCCCCTCCCAGGATTTTTTCAGCCTGCCCCTCCCCTAGAAGAAAACCTGCGGACGTGCTTGTTCTAAGACCTGGCAAAGTTTTTAACTAATGTTACTCTCACACTTTAGGCATTGCACCAGAAATTACAGTGATATTTTGGTAATGACGAAGACGAGGAGTATCATTGGAAATTTTCACAACCAATTTTAGTATATAATAATACTTTCAAACTGTAATTGTACACATTCATAATGCTAATCAGTTTTATTTTATACTATTAATCTTAATTTTCAGACAATAGATACCATTTAAAAATTGTAATTTTACTCTTATTGTAATTTTTACCTAAATTATTAAAAATTGTTTGCTAATGGGGTTTTTTTGGTCCTGTACTCTTTAAATGGGGCAGTAAAACCAATTCAAAGTTTTAATGACAAAATTATCCAGAAAAAAATGCTGTAGTCATAAAACCTAAGATTAAGTTTTTCTCAAAATCTGAATAAATGAAGTCTCCAGGAAAAATTGTTCTTTAATATAATTTTTTTTTTTTTTTTGGGGGGGGGGGGGAAGCTTGGTGGTATGAGGATGGTCACATTCACAACCAGATGACTGTAATTGAAATACAAAACACAGGCTCCTTATGATAGCTATTGCCTGGTGAGTACAGTGACTCCCCCCCCCAACACCAAATCTTCCCCTCTTTCACCACTCCCCTTTAAAATATTAAACTGAATAAATTTTTACTTTACTATAGACTCATGTCAGGCTTATTATTGAAGATATAAAGATAATTGGCCCAATTTTGAAAACCTGTATCTCAGAAGGTATTTAATCTAATGAAAGTTTTGTCAAAAACATTCTTCTTCTTGGTCAAAATGGAAGAACTGAAAAAAATGCAAATTTTTTCAGTTTTTCTGAAATTCTCAAGGGCTTCCGGGGAAGGGGGGGGGGCTGCCAAGATTGTAGGCTTGCCTTCTACATCTCAATCACATAACATACAAGGAAAAAGAAAATGAAACCTACTACCAGCACTTGATGCAACTTACTATGTACAAGGACTATTAATCTGTTAATAGGAAGCTGTTGCATTGAAAGTTACATAATAGATCTATACATGCAATGTTTAGTAAAGATTGTTTTACACAGGTATATACTATTTGGAGTAGCTTACAAAAAGTGTGTTGATCATGCCTGTTTTTACTTTAAGCAGTTTATTTAAGTTTTAAGTAAACCAACTGTTCTAAGTTATACATCAGGTTTTTAAAAAATTGACATAAGGGGGGTACTAATAGGGTATTGAGTGTATTTTTAATTATTTAATTATCTTGAGTTCTACAAATCTTGAGTTTGATATGTTTCTTTTTTTCAGGTTTATAACCTAGGGGCAGGTAAAGGTTTTTCAGTTCTCGAATTAGTAAAAACATTTGAATCAGTCACAAAAACGAAAGTACCATATAAAATTGTCAGTAGGAGAGAAGGAGATATTGTCAGTATGTATGCTGATCCAAGATTAGCTAAAGAGGAGCTTGGGTGGGAAACACAATATTCCATTGAACAAATGTGTAAGTATACATTTATTGTTTTAAAAATAACAAAATTGAAGAAAGAATATGTTTTTATAATAAATGTTAAGGATAAGGATTACTTTTATAATACATGTTAGATTAAAAATCTATTATGAAACAATCAGTTTGTATTACATTGCAAATATATTTAAGTTAAACCATATATTCAAAATATAAAGGCTTAAAGTCTTATGGTATAAGATTCATGTAAAAATGATTAAAAAGTAATTTTAAGGCTAAATTAGATTTTACTCAAATTTGCAAATAAATTTGTTAAAAGTCAACGGTATTCCAAATAATATTATCTTAGTAGAGGTTAAAGAAAAAGAACTTTAGTTGAAAAAGAAAGTATAAAGCATTAGATTAGTATTTTATATAGGTATATATATGTTTAATATAATTAATTTCTTGTCGGTAACCATGTATTAAAGTTTTCAACAATAATTTTAAATATTTTAGTTTTGAAAAGAACAGATTGGCCTCTGCCAAGCATATATAATAATAGTAATAATAATAATAATAATAATAATAATAATAATGGATGTGGAGCACTAGCTGGTTCGGAGTATCTCCAGAGGCATAATAATGTGGCCAAAATTTTTCATCAAGCCCTGGCAGCAAGATTTGACCTATTAAGTGAAAAGGTGCCTTATTATAAGTATGTCCCCCATAGGATTCTCCAAAAAGGTCCCTTCAAGTTGTACTGGGATAAATCCAAGATGAATTCAAGATGAAATGGGATGAAGAGGTAATGGGCACAGAAAACTTAAAAGTTGCCTCTTGATGCACTGAGAGAGGCTCAAAAATCGACTCTCCTTGACACGGCTAGGATTTTTGAATATTTAAAAACGTGTATGAACAATAGATAACTGTAGGTGGTTGGAATTGACCCCCACTCAGTTAATCAACCCGCAGATGCAAGATAATTCGCAAGAAATAATAATAATAATAATAATAATGCTTTATTTGTTATGAAAAAGAAAATACAAAAATTCATCCAAAGCATTTACGGCTTGGGACTTACCCGTCAGCCGGAGTGGTGTTGACATAGCAGGAGAAAAATAAAATAAAATAAAAATAGAACCTCAATTGCAAAATTAATTTCCTGAGAAAAAAAAAGAAAGGAAAAAGTAGAAAACTTAATTGCAAAATTAATTTCACTGCTTATAAAAAATAATAGTGTATAGTATTTACTACAGAAAAAATGCCTATACAAAAAACAAATTAATATTTTCTTTTAAATATTACTGAAAATATTTTATAAAAGAAAAAATAAGTGTAATAGTAAAAGATGGTATGAAGTTGAAAAGAAAAAAAAAAAAAGAAAAAAAAAATACGAGATAGAATAGAAGGTATACAATGACTTAATATAATTTGTCAATAATTAAAGTTAAACATAATAATGAAATACTTGTTATGAAAATAATGCATACCTTCAGTAATTAAACTCCTGCACTAAGTTAAACCTATAGAGCCATGCAGAACTAGCCATAGATATCAGAAAATATTCTGCCCAAAGTTACAATTTATGTAAATTGGATAAATAAAAAAGTCAGAGGAAGGTCCATGAACAGATATTAAATCGACACGATTTTCACAAAATTAACTAATTTATTTGACAGTGAGGATCTGATTCCATAGAACTCGCCCCCCATGGCTCTTCCAAAAGCAGAGGTTTTTACAGCTGGAATAAAACAAAGGTTATAATCATGAAAATATTTGTCCAGAGGTATTTTGCCCTCTTCTACTAAAAATGTTTCTAACAAAACAAAAATATCAAATTTTTTAACAAAATTTAGAAAAAAAGGATCACTTATATTAGACTTAAGACCTGCAACATTAAAAGAGAGAACACAAAAATTATTTTTAACACCGGCTGTTAAATGATGACCCCGGCTGGAAATCTCATCTCAGGAGTTTGTAGCCGCTTGAACCGGAGGCAGCAGAAACCGTACCAGTTGAAGTATTCCGAGCGGAGAGACGTTCATTCGGTCGCGATTGGGTCAGCAGATCGGATAAAAACTTTTGATAAATCAGTAGCAACAACCTCACTCAGCTTAACCGCTCCAGGCTCGCCACCGTACTGTAGGCCATGGCTCTGCGATCACTCGAAGATTTGTTGTCTGATGTAAAGGCGATCAGCTCTGACAAAGATTTTTTCATTAGGCTTCAACTTCAAAATCTCTCTCCTTATCAACAACAGCTTAAAGTGCTTTTGTCTAACTTTATCCGGTAAATCGTTTTCAATACTGAGACCCGTACCTTTGAGACGTTTTAGACATTTCATTATTGATAATTTGTCTGAAAAATGCACAATCGATACCATTAGTGGCGGGTTAATTAATCCCATTCTCCCCAGAGGGACCACCAAAAATAAATCAGCATTAATCTCCACATTAAATACCTCGTGACAGAAATCAATAACCTGCTTCTTCAAATCTGTATTTTCATTATATTTTAAGCCTCTAATAATAATATTATTACGGCGCGATTTCATTTCAATATTATCTACAATTTTATCAGTTCGTTCTAGTGCCAGTTTTATATTATTAATTTCCACCTTGAGAAGATTATTTTCTTTACGTAGGTTTTTATTATCTTCATAGAGGGCTTTAAGCCCCTCGTTGACAGATTTAAACTGTTCAGTGAGCGAAGCGTAGTTTTCATTCAAAGGTACCAAGGCACTA
This sequence comes from Aelia acuminata, assembly GCA_911387785.2. Taxonomy (NCBI): domain Eukaryota; kingdom Metazoa; phylum Arthropoda; class Insecta; order Hemiptera; family Pentatomidae; genus Aelia; species Aelia acuminata. The sequence goes on from OU426980.1 coordinate 147,033,188, forward strand.
TTCACAATAGATGAAATAGAACTCACAAGTTCTTCCTTCGTGAGGGCCACCTGATCTACTGAAATTAAAGAGCCGGATGTTGCCATACTTGTCCTTTTTGGCTTATTATCAGTTAATTCTGGTGAACTTCTTACTCTTTTAGAATAAACAGGACGGTTTTTTAATGGTGATTGACCCTGATTCTTAGGAGGCATTCAAATAATTAAAATTTTTTTATAAAAATGATTTTAAAATATTGTTATTAAAAATATGACTTATAAACATACGCAGGCTCCGTAGTAAATAACTGTATCATAAATAGTCAATAAACAGTTTTAATCTATAACAGTAGACAGGAACAGTGGACAATAATATTAACTGTCCAGCTTGAGGCTCCCCACTATTCCTTGTATTAGGAACTATTAGTCTCTAAGGTATGGAAATTGAATAGATTTCCTCTTTACTTACGGCGCAACGGCTGCATCACATTTCACCAACTTTCACTATGCTCAGTCTTAGTTATATATCTACCACTATGTAAAAAATTATAACAAACAGAGGACTATAAACCACATTTACTTTAGAATAACTAGAGACCGATATGAACAGTACGGAAGCTAGAACAACACTCCCGCCAAGCATATATATATGCTTGTATACATGTATATACCATATACCATATATATATATGCTTGTATACATATATGTACCTAAATAAAATACTAATCTAATGCTTTATACTTTCTTTTTCAACTAAAGTTCTTTTTCTTTAACCTCTAATAAGTTAATATTATTTGGAATACTCGTTGACTTTTAACAAATTTATTTGGAATTGGATACTGTCCTCTGTATTTATTCTTCTAAACAAATTTCTTACCCATAGTTACCGACAACATTTTTTTTTTTTTTTTTTTCTTCGGTACCCCTACCTGGCCATGTGTGGCAAAGGTGGGGGTTACTCTAGAGGTGTAACCAACCAATTCTAACCATGGTGGGTAGGTCGAGATTTATTTCGTAGGGCCTCCACGAAATAAAAGTCAACCATCCCAGGGCGGATTCGAACCGCCACCGTTTGGCTCGAGCATGCTAAAGCGAGTTGCGCTCAAACACGCTCGGCTATCCCGGCCCAGTTACCGACAACATGAAATGGAGGGAACTAAGTGTTTTTTACAGTACTTTTAATTCAAATTTATAGATTCTTCTTTTAATCCTAAATAACTAATAACTGATCAGCCAATTAAAAAAATACATAATTAGAGAGTATAGTTCCAAAAATATTAGAAGAATTTCAGAAAATAAAATTAACAAGTAAGTGCCACAGCGGTAAGAGAAACCATCCAGTGCCCAACTGGGTCTTCTCTAATATGCTTGGGTGGTCCTTTCTCAGCTCTAGAATAACATTACATCAATGAAATTATTCAAACCCAAATTGGTGTCACAACTGGTGTCAGGTGCGGGGTTTGAAGATCAAAAATTCCAAGCTAAAGAATCAGGGAACTATTAGTCACGGAACAGTGGGAATCAGAAAAGCTGGATTTGGATATTACTGGCACTGAAGCGACACTGTAAGCACGTTTACATGAGTGTTGCTTAAGTTATGGCCTGTGTATATCCTGAGACAGTAGAGTTTGAAGATTGCTCTTTAAAGGCTGTGTTAAGTAATTTTATCAGTTGAGATAAATGACACGTTGACAAGCTGGTCGACTAAGCTTAATGATAAGATAATCAGTCTAAGTTCCAGTTTACGATAAATGAGAAGGTAGCCAGCCATTCTTCTGAGATAAATTAAAAATTGAACAAATTTTCTGGTGAGGTGAATGACAGGTTGAGAAGCCAGTCAGTTGAGATTAATGTGAAGATAACTAGCCTAAATTCCAAATTATCGGCTGAGATAGATAACAGGTTGACCAACTTGTCGAAGGGATAAATGTGAGGTTGACCGACCTCTCTTGCGAAATGAATGATAAACTGACAAACTTGTTGGGTGAGATGGTTCACACTAGAAATGAATGATAGGTTGGTTCAACAAGAAGCGATGATGGTCGCATTTAAGGCAGAGCTTTAAATAATAAAAAAGGATGCCAGAAAGAGGGGGCCAGGTGCTCACCCATGGGAAAGACTTGGGGCCATAAAACCACCAACTTTTGATGGTAAATTGTCATGAGCCAATTACTTTAAACAGTGTAACGCAGGGTGGTCCCAGAGATAAGGCAGTAGCTTTAATGGTGCCTCCGTGAGGCAATGCTCTAGATATCTTTCAAACGCTCTATTACGCAGGTTAATCCTATGATTTTAACATGTTAGTAAGCCGGCTTGAGATGCGGTTTACCACGCCAACTTGAACAGGTATATCAGTCAGAGCTAAAGGGCAGGATGCAGAAGGCGTTCGAGACTATCCAGGTGTTCTGGAAACCAAGAAGTGTCATATTTTCCAGACAAAGGTCTCCTATTTGGGACTGTTAGGGGGGTGTGTCCAACGGTGGCTTGACTTTCGAGTTACCCTCCTGGACCTCAGTACTGGGTTATTGGAAAAATGTGAGGGCAACTATCCTCCTTGAGAATCAGAGGCAGGTGAGGGAATAGATTACTAAATTCCATACTGAACACGGTACATGTCAAATATGTAACATTTAACAATAATTGCATTACATTTAACATATACATGCATTTACCTATTCTGGCTGGTTATTTTTTCTGTTTTTTATAGGTGAACATTTTTGGAAATGGAAAAAACTCAATCCTGATGGCTACCAAGATAGCACTAATATGAATGGAACAGGATAAGCAAATATTTTTTATCCATATAAGAATATATAATATTATAGTTTTTATTATATTTTATAAATAACATTATAAACAGTGTCTCATCAGACATTGATCACCCCTGTGGATTCTTTGTTTTTTTAATAAAGAGATAAACCTTGGAGTCATTGTTATAAATTATAATATATCTTATCTTTTCCTGATATCACTGCCACCATAAACTTATCTAGTTCTTCTCCAGTGTACCTACATTTTGAATTTGCTGTTGAATGGTATATTTTTTTGGGTATAGGTACTGAAGAGCTTCGGAGCCTGTTTTGAGAGGTTATGTGATCGTCATGTTATCGAACTCCCATTGCGTTTTTATCAGTTAAAAATTGTCTTGATTAGCTTTAATAGATCCAAGACTCCCACTCGCTCTTCAGAGATAAATAAACCCCCAAAAGGGTCCTTTTCAGGGGAGATCGGGCCTTACTTTGAAGGGCACCTTATTGAACGGCACAAAAGCCACTGTTCAGTACTAGTACCTTTTTTTGTATGGATTGTCATAGAATATCCAATTCTAAGAAATCAGATTTAAAATTTCATTGAAGTGAAATTGTCTTATTGTTGGATTTTCTATAATAATCCATCATAAAAAATATACAATTCAACAGTGAATTCAAAGAGGCAGAGCAGTTGGACTTGGAGGTGTTTCAATGAGCATATTTCTGTTGTTATCTTACCAAAGTATTTTTATTAATTTCATTTATGTTTTTACTCTTATTGTCATTTAAATCTTTATTTTTTCATTTCATTTTATCACAAGATTTATTCCTATCATGTAGGTTTTGATGAAAAATGCTAAAAATTGGAAGAAATGAAAGTTGTCTAAAATTACGAAGTGGATTGATAAATATCTCTTACATTAAAAGCAATGGTATTACCTTGATTTTTTTAGTTTGAAAATATTTTTAGCTAGCAGTTCCAGACGACAGGTATTCCGTTTCGAGAATCTTTCCTTAAGTGTTGTTTAAACAGCTAGTGACATCTTATCACTTAGATTTTAAAGACTGATAAATTTTTCTTATTTCTCACTGAAAACTTTTTGTCTCTATATTTATTCAACTTTATTTGTATTTGTATTTATATATGAAAAATAACATGACTATATAAAAATAACATCATTATATTTTTATCGATTTTTATTACCAAAATTCTCCAACTGAAACAAATCATGGTACTTGATGTAAACAATATGGTATCTACCAAGCTTTTCTTTGTTGTAATATACTGACCTTGCTGTTGAAGCATCTTCTATCAGTTCTCTGTTTATACACGGGTGGATTCAGCACGAAATTTGGGAGGGTCATAACTCCCCCTTGTCTCATAATCACATGGCTGACAGCACCGGTTTTTATTGAGATTATTACCTTGTATTAAGAAGGACTGCGATTCAAGGAACCAAAAGTGTTATGTTTAGGGCATAGTAACTACCTAATTGCTTAAAAATACAAAAAATTTGAAAAGCAGAAATATTTGGAGGGGGTCATAACCCCTGTACCCCCCCCCCTAGATCCACCCTTGTGTTTATAGTGATACCATTAAAGTTTTGAGTGAAGTTTGTGAATTACTTTAAACCTTACTAACAAACCATTCACCAAATCTAAGAGAAATAAGCAATTAGCATGGCCTGACCTCTAAGAGGTTATTCTCGATAGTTCTCTAAAATTACAATTCAGCTTGGTGCTTTTGAAAATATTTTCCATTTGTTAACCATTGAAATTAGTAAATCAACCACATGATATATATACCTGATACATTTGCCCACTCTATGAATTGCATGGGCGGCCAAGCAAATTAAACAAATCAATTTTGGGTAAAATACCTTCACTGTATTTACCACTTAAACCATAAAAGTAAGGTGCTAAATCTGGCCAAAATAACAGAACTTTGCATATAAGACTCTATTGGGCCAAAAAAGACTCATTGGGTCACTAAAAAATCTTGAAATAGCTGCATGATCACATTTTTCCAGCACATCACAATTTAAAAGAAAATAGGTAGTCGTTTCAGAGAACGGTTTCCTAACTACTATTTTAGCTATGTATCTGGACTGAAGAGAGACGAATCTAGACAACTCCAAACTGAGTAAACTGTACCCGGTAAACCTAATTGAAGTGATAAAGAATAAAATAGATCTGTTTAATTTTGAAACTCAGTAGTGAACGAATCACTAAAAGATTAATAAGCACGGTGTTGACTGGGAAATGTTCGAGAGTTAGGCGGAGACGAAGGTGGGAGGATTGTAAAGGCAGATCTGTCGAATTTGGGTGTCGATGGAGGTGTGCAGGGAGCAAGTAGCAGTGTCGGCATCGAACCATCGAAATCATTAAGTCCTTAGTATTATTATTATTAAACATTTTTTGTAAGAAGAAACTCATTTTGTTTCACTAATAAGATCAATTGAACAGATTAGACTTATTATTAAAATTAGACTTAATTATTACTTACGAAACAATTAAGATAATTTATTTTAAAAAGAAATCTGGTCTAAAAATAATTTTAAAAATTTATTCTAAAGTCAGTAAACATTAATAAAAGTAATTTATGTAAAGCCATATACTGTCTATAGGTAAATATATTATTTTTGTTGGTTTATTTTTGCTCAATATATAAATCATTTTGTCATCAACTCCTAATTTTTTATTTTTCATATATACCTAAAGCTTCGGATTATTTTTCTTCTATTATTTAAATATTGTCTTGGTATACCTAAATATGAAATATATTAATAGCAGTATTAAATTAATAAACAAGGTATAAGTATTTAAAAAAAGACTATTAAACAATCAAATTTGAATTTACTTTCTAAAATATAAATTATGTAGGTATTATACTTTGTATGTTAAATATATAAAACAAATAAAGTCGGTTAGGTCCAAATATTTCGTTTCTTTATACTTTTTTTTTTTCAAAAGAATTTAAATACTTTGAAATGAAATATTCTGTATTTTATGAGAACAAACTAATTGGTATTTTAAAGTCATTATTAAAATACTTGTTGTCCAGGTCTCATATTTATATTATGATATAGAAATTGTTCTTAAAAATACAATTTTTGCATTTTTGGATATTTATTCTTTATTAAAACAACATTTAATTACAATTCATGAAAGTGATGTTCAAACAATTCATGAAAGAATGAATCATTACAAAAAAATTTATCTATAAAAAAAAAATTTACAATTCATGTTGATTTGAAATATCACATTTATGTACTAAAAATTATTACTGTTTTCTTATGACTGCAATAAAAAAATTACAGAACTGTTCCTGAGGTAATTTTTATTGAATAGATATCAAAAGACGCTTGCAAATGGGGCACTGATTAGATGCTTTTAAACACTTTCTTAAACAGTCACCATGAAAAAGGTGTTTACAAGGTGTTACTCGAGCTAATGTCATACTACTCAGACAAACGGCACAAACATCTTCTAGGGAAGATAATTCCTCACTACTAGCATACCGAAACTGCAACAAAACTGCTCTTTCTGAACTCAATTCTTTCAACTGTTTTGCATTAAGTTCTTTTAATTTTATATACACGTTTAAATATAAAGCTGCTATAGCAAACTTAAAACGGCCAAACATCATTGATAAAATGGCAATAACAAAAGACATTGAGGTTGTAAATAAATATAAAATTACTGGTAACCATAGTGCTTCTAAATTTTCAAATATTGGTAACTGGAGATAATTAACAACGTATGAGATTAAGACAACAAAGACTTTCTCAGTTGAAGCATAGTACACCCATGTTAGTAATGTATAACATGCTGTGGGTTTATAATGTTGTAATCCTTGTTCCAAACCAAATACAAGAAGTATAAACACTAATGTAATGATGAATGTTACAGCTTTTGTCCATTCCAAAGCAATTTTCGTAGCGGTCATTGCAAGATGTTTTAAATTTGAATGTTCAGTAACGTTAACGTATGGTGACCAATCCTCTTTTTCATATAATTCTTTTATATAGGCCACACAATAAGCAAAAACATTGTAAAACATTAAGGTATATAATCCTGTCACTGGTTGTCCAGGAAGAAGTAGAGAACTGCAGCTTCCGAAGAATATTAACTGAAACAAGTGAAATGCACAATTTATATTAATATGATTGCTCAAAGGAAGAGTTAAATTCATTTTTTTATAACAACTGTTTCGGGATATTTATTATTATTTACAGGACTAAGACTTAGATGAGATCCCGGAGTATCTGTCTTTTTGTCTTTTGAAAGTGCTCTGAAATCTGTTGAAAAAAAATTACTAGAAGCAGGCAGTAGAAAATGAGTAAAATCTCGACGAAAAGCTGAGCTGCTTCTCAACTGTGGAGAGATACTAATCTACTTAGCACATACATCAAATATTAAAAATTATAAATATATTATATTAATAATGATAATATAATATAAAATTGACAATATATCATATATAATATGAATATGTCAGTTTTAATATAATGATATAACTTTTATAATAATAAAATGATATTTTAATATTGTTATTAATTAAATGATTATAAAGAATACTGAGAATAAAGGAACTCTGGATATGTACGGTTAAGATATGTAAAAGTGCACCAGACAAATAAATAGCTGCCGAATTACACATATGAACATCAAGATAAACCTCCATCACCCTAGATTTAGATCCCTAGAACCACTGCAGAATTTTTAATCATCCTTTCTTAATGTTTTTTTTAAACACCAAATATTTCGGATTGCTACTAATAACGATAGATCTCATAAACTATACACAGGAATTTTCGTATCACCCTCCAACATTTAGATCACAGAATTTCCTCGCAATTACTTATAAAGTAAGAAAAAATACATGAAAATTTATTTATGGAAATTTGTATAAAAACATTTTTAAATCTAGAGGGTCTTGTTCTAGAGGACAGTTATAGGGCATGACCACCTAAGCCTGTTAACAACCTCAATTTTTTCATTCAGATTTTCGGAAATGGTGCAACCATTTGAAATTTTCGACAAAATATCTCCATCGCAGCAGTAGTATGATAGATAGATAGATAGATAAATGTGCTTTATTTACAAAATTTCTTTTTTAAATTTTACATTTTTTACAAAACACTAATTCTGGCATGGATATGCCGTCTGCCAGGGAATCAGCTTGATGGCCAAAAATAGTAATTACAATAATCTTTTCCTTTATTTTATTTTTTTTTTTTATTGTTTTGGTCTATCAAATTAAAATAGCAAACCTTTGATTTTAATAAATTATAAACAAGTAACAACAAATAAAATTACCTTTTATATAACATACAAAATTTTCACATAAAAAAAGCCAAAATTTTAATAGTCATAATGTAATTCACACTACAAAGTATACCAAAACCGTAATAAACTCAATATTAATCATTTTAATTAAATTCGCTTATCAGAAATTGTCTATAAATTAAGATTCCTTTATATAGAAAAATAACGCCCTCCAATATTTTCCATTTAAAGTTTCTATAACCTCTTCTTCTGTTAAGATACTTTTTCCTAAATACTTTTTTCTGAATGAGTTTAGAATCGGACATCTGCCAAGAAAATGAAACATGGTTTCATCCTCCTTACTATTGCACATGAAGCAGGTGTATACTATATCCTTCCGCCATGGTTTGCAGTTTAAGTTAAAAAGCTCCCCTCTAGCCTTGAACACCGTCTGAATTAGTTCTATGGAGTTATCATCGTTTACATAATTAACGTTTGAATCAAGTGTTTTATAAATTAGATGATACTCTGCCCCCATCGTAGATATCACTAATTCCTGCCTAAAATTTCTTTTTGCTTCATTTATAACCATATTCATTTGTCTTTCCCATCTTTCTATCGATTTAAAATCCTTGTCCAGTTCACAGCCTAGAAGATCCGCTAATTTTACCCATTCTTTAAACCAGCTATTGCTTTTTGTTTTTAAGCCTTCCAACGCTATTATTTTAGATAGACGGTGATTTTTATATTTTAGGATCCTTAAAATATACTCAATATGCATTGCGAAGTTGGAAAAAACAACAGGTCTCTCTTGGTTTCAAGATATAGCATATAATTGGGCGTGTTTCTAGGAAGCTTAAATAGTTTAGTCTGTTAAATAGTCTTAATGAACAGTCTGTGTACATATTCCGGTTGTTGATATTTATAATAACCCCAGAATTGTGCTCCATAATTCATAACGGATTCCACCACTGAATTAAAAACTCTATACTTTGCTGATAATGGTACAAACTTGCTTTCAACAACGTTGTTCCAGACGCTATTTAACCCAATTTTGCTGTCTGAACTTTCCCTTTAAAATGTTCATGTAACGATAAGTTATCAGCAATCGTTGTTCCTAAATATTTGTACGTCTTTACTACCTCTATCTCCTCCCCTTTATACATCCATTTGTACTTATTTTTGTTTTTTCTCTCTTTTGATTGTTTAAAAATCATTATTTTAGGTTTTGAAACATTAAGCTCTAGTTTCCACTTGTCTAGGTAGTTTTCCAAATCAATGAGTATTTCTCTTAGCTTAATTGGTGAGTCAGTGAGGGCAACGATGTCATCCGCGAAGAGCAAAGAATTAATTTTGGTTGATCCCACCGTGATCCCTTCCCCCAAAACTTTTGTAAAATCATTAATGAATAGCGAAAAGAGAGTGGGACTTAGAGGGCAACCCTGCCTCAATCCTCTTTTTATAATGAATTCGCCAGAGGTACCTTTTTTTGTCCATACTACTGCCTTTGTTTGCGAATAACCTTTTTTTAACGCATTTATAAATTTCTGTGACACTCCTAAATTGCTCAACTTATGAAAAAGCAGCTGGCGATCTATTGTGTCAAACGCGGATTTCAAATCAATAAAGAGGCAAAAGATTTTCCCTCCTTTTATCCTTATTCGTTGTTCTATCAAATTATACAACACAAAAATATTGTCGATCGTACTGTAGCACTTCCTAAACCCAGCTTGTCTTTCATCAATTATATTATTTATTTCCGCCCAGTTCGTAAGTCTGTATGTAAGAAGTCCGGTATATAATTTTTCAACTGTATTTATGAAGGATATTGCACGGTAATTGTTTGGGTCACTTATACAACCTTTTTTATGGAGGGGGTATATTATTATTTTTCCGGAACTTGGAGGCAGCTCTCCTGTGTTAAAGTAATTATTAAAAAGACCTAATAAGATTTTTAGAAAATTATCCGGTGCTTCCTTGTAGAATTCACTTGCTATTCTATCCATTCCTAGTGCCTTATCTTTCTTTGTTTTTCGTATAACAACCATTAACTCCGAGAAATTAAATTCACTATCCATGGTCAGGTCCGCTATATTAGGTTCTAAATAGCTAAAATCTAGTAATAGGCTCGGCGTATTCCAAAGTGTTCCACCCACCTTCCCATCGCTATGTCAGCACTTATGATATTTTTTGAGTACTTTAATTTATTTACCAAGGACCAAAACTGTTTCGAGTCTGAAGTTTGTTCCAACTTCTTTGTCAAGTTCAACGCATGTTCTTTCTTTTTCTTCAAACAAGTAACTTTATACTCTTTTGATATCTCCAAATATTTATTCTTTATTACTTTAGCGTCGGTTTTCCTAAACAAATTCAAGAGAGTAAACGTCTGCTCCCTTAGTTTAGCACATTCGCGATCAAACCATCCCTGCTTTTTATTTGCTGAAGAGCTTTTGTGGTTATCATTTAAATTTAATTTGTTTGCGCATCTAGTTATCAGATCTTTTATTACTTTTAAGTCTATGTTAATTTCTGCTTTTAATATTTCGTTACTATTACACTCTAATACGGTTTTATAATCATTTTTCCGGGCTTCATTCCACCTTATTTTTGGCAACAACGGCAGAATGAATTCCTCACTTACAACCGTTCCCAAAGCTAGTGACAATTTTATAGGTAAATGTTGTGTAAAAGGCCTAGTTAACACCTTGAAATCTAAGACTTTCTCCAATACTTGTTATTTATCACACAGAGATTGATTACTGAACAACCCTCGTGACCAATAAACGTAAACTCGCCATCTCCGTCTCCCTCTGTAAGCCCATTTAGTAATATCATACCGTTATTCTCACAGAATTCTAGGATTTTAATTCCATCGCCATTACATTTTTTATCCTTTGATCTTCTTTTCTCTTGTAAATTTTTGTAACTTCTATTGTTAATTAGTGGATTAGTTTGTTTTTCTCCTGTTCGGGCGTTCCAGTCTCCTAATATTATAAAATTTGAGCTGTCTATGTTTGTAAAAAATTATCCAATTCTTTAAAATCCTCATCCCAGTGATTACAATTTAGGTGAAGTGGAAGTAAATAGATTAATTCATCGTGTGTTTTTATCTTAATAATATCCCTATTATTTCGAACTATGAATTCAAAATGACAACCTGCCATTAAATCTTTCCTACATGCCAACACTTCCCCCCCCCCCCACTGCTTCTACCAAACTTAGAGCTTTTTATCGCAGGTTTCCATACAATTTTGTAATCAGAAAAATATTGAACAAAAAAAGGTAAGTACTCTCTGTAACAAAAGTTTCAAATAAACAAAATATATGATGTTTTTAAAGAAAATTCAAAAAATCAAAATCTTTTATCTTAGACTTAAGGCCAGCTATATTATAAGCAATTATATCTATATATTTACAATTTGTATTGACCTCAGTGACCTCCGGGCAGACATGCTGGCTTCATAACTTGGACTGCCGAATATCCTCAGAAGGGTGCTGTGATGCGGCGATCGCAGCACCTGTAGGGTCAGCCAGACCCGCCAAAAAGGGTTCCATATTTATCCCTAGTAAGCCAGAGAGAAAATCTGCTGCATTTTTTCCATCTTTTGTTACCAGACCGTTGTTCTTCCAACCAGTTTGAACCGTTCCTTCCAACCGTTGTCCAACTTCCAACCGTTGTTCTTTCTACCAGACCGTTGTTTATCCTTGCACCACATATAGTCGTACCTCACTGTCACTCGTATATTTTTGTATATACAGTAGTATGATACTCCTTCCAATCAATTGACATTTGGTTGAATTAAAAAAAAAAAAAAAAAAAAAAAATTAAACTTAAATTTTTTCCCAATTTTATCAGTTGCATATGAACCTGAAGTACTACTGTTGCAAGGGGAGGAGCATTACAAAATGCTAAAAAAAGAAAAAAGAAAAAAAAAAACAATTGTTTTTAAATTTATTTAACTATTTCTTGGCGAGGAAATTCTGTGATCTTCTTAACTCTAAGAGCTCTTGAGGTTCATCGTTTAAGGTACCAATGAGACATATTTCTGACATACGTGTATAAACAATAAATTAAAAAAAAAAGTTAATAATTTCATCGTTTAAAAATATTTTAGCTAATTATGGGACACAGGGATGTGTCAGAGATCTGAAACTTGGAGGGATGGATGGAGGTTTCTTTTATTGGTAGCCTTTTATCGCTCTGAGGCTCTTTTACCTATCTTAACCAGACAGACAGAGCTTTATTAGCAGAAATTCCATTATTTTTGGTAACATATGGTTAAATACGTTACAAACACTAATTATTATCCATTAAGTACAGTGATTAGGAGGGAATATGAATGGTGGTAGATAGAATTCTAAGTAAATATTTATAACTTCGTTACTTGATTGAGCATTGTTGCAAGATTGTGTAAATCCATGAATGACTTTTCAAGACGGTCCAAAGGCTCATAAACCCGAAGTAAAAATCGTCTAGAATGTGCCTTGAATGTCAGCCAGTATCCTGAAAATATAAGACACTGTTTAGTAATTAAAATTAATAATAAATTGTGTTTATATAACAGAGGTCATTAAAAGAAAACTGTAAGATTCCTCAGCATGGAGGGTTATGATTTTAGAGTTGGACTAAATTCATCTAATATAATACAATAGGTAACGGTTACTTAGTAAAAATTATATATTCTTCGACATTTCAAATAAAGATAACTGCATCATATGTTATGCAATAAATAAAGGATAATATTAATTTGTCATCTTTTAGCTTTATATGTCCATTATACATATATACATATATCCATCTGAATAAAAGTTTTCCGATTGATAACAAGTTTTTAATAAATCCCACAAGTGGGATATACAATTTGTTATTTTGATTTATTCTTAAGATAATTTTTCCAACTATTGCTGATTATCGTTTAAAGGCCTATTTACACACATCAGTGACGGCACCGGCAAATAATCCGTCCGGCTTATTTTGAGATATTCTTCCATGTATTTCAGATGAGTCTGTTTCCACACAACCGGCACAGTACCGTATCAGTGAAGGCAGTGCACCGTCAGTGAAATTTAGGTTAGTCCTCACCGATATTTTTATTTTTTTACTGACGGATTCAGTGATTTTCTGGATTAATTCAATGAATGATGAAAAACTCATCGAATTTCTTTGAAGTTGTTTATAGTTATATATTATATTCAACTAGCTGTAAATACCGGTTTCACCCGGGGAATTTGATTTTTTAAATCTATAAAATGAGACTTTTTCGACTCAAACGGTCGATTTCTAATAAGAACAAATAAACAAACAGAATTTCATCTTTATTCATATAGATTAATTTATCTCTAAAAAAAAAAATTCAGTTTAACGCAATCACAGCATAAAACCAAAATCCTATATCATTTCAATGTTTAGATTAAAAAACAAACCCAATGGGTCGTTCATTCATGAAGATCTTTATAAATTATTATTTATATTTTACATTTCTTATAAAATATATTAACATTGTTTTGTTTTCATTAAAATCGAAGAAAGGCAATTTTTAAAACATGTAAACGCACATAGCTCAAATACTATACTCGTATGTCCTAGAAAGATTAAACTTGTATCAATTAAAATTTTTCATTGTACCAATCTGAATAATGTACGAGTCCGATTTTGGATTGTTTATGGATGGAGTAAATTATGGAAATGTCTCATTGCTCCATCGTCCATCAATTCCTTATACAGTGCTATTATCTTATCTTATACGAACTCTCCTTCTGTTTGTCTTTTTATCCAAGTGTGATCAACCCACCGTTTCCTAACTTGTTCTTCTCTTCATCCAGAATAACCACAATCATTAGCAACTCTTTTTTAGAAAATCTGGTCATATATAGCAACAATGTATGTAATTTTTAGCTGAGAAAAAGTACTGACTGGTGCCGGTGACGTTACGGTTGTGTGTGAATCGAAGGAACTGAGGGATTACAGGAAGTTGAATCACTGACAGGGACCGTCACTGATGTGTGTAAATAGGCCTTTATTTGACAGATACAAGAAACATTGTTAAGAAAATAAACGTTTGTTTGTTTATTTGGGTTTTCAGGCGTAAAAATCCAGGTTCATAAACGCCTTAAATCGTTACATATATAAGAGAGACTTAATAAGATATGATTCCGACTGAAGTGAAAAAGAAAATCAAATATATAAGAAATAAAGAGGTGATTTTTTTTTTTTTATCTGAAGAATGGAAAGTAATTAGGATTTTAGATTTCGTTAAGTGATGATTGCGGACCCATATCAACCCCCCCCCCCCTCAAATATGACGATAATACAAACCTCGCTCGGTAGCTAAAGGTTTATCCAGGAGTATATCATTGATTATAAGTAGAGCATTTCTCCTGTTGTTTTGATATGGAGTTTATCAGCAAGATCTAATTCAGCAGACCATTTAAATGTTGCTGCATTTCTGAAGAAAAGAGAAAGAGATCTACTTTTTAAACTAGATGATTTTTTATGAAAATTAGCAAGATGTTTGTCACTTTTACAAACATGGCACAGCTTCTTCTCTAATTGAAGAAGCAACTGAAATTTCTGAATTACTAGGCTGAGAATACCTCTCTTCTTCCTTCATCAAACTACTAATAAGCTTGGAAAGATCTTTCCCTTCAAATTCAAGCAGATCCCAGGCACAGGAAAAATTGTCAAAAGATTTTGGTAAAATAGAAAAAAAAATTGATATTAACATGTCATCATCTATCTTATTCTGGCACAAAGTATTTATATTATTGGCTAAATTTTGAAGAGTTGTAAAATTTGTCAATACATCTTTACCTTAACCATCGTTTAAGGTAACAATGAGACATATTTCTGACATACGTGTATTAACGATAAATTAGTTGTTGTTCTTTCTACCAGACCGTTGTTTATCCTTGCACCACATATAGTCGTACCTCACTGTCACTCGTATATTTTTGTATATACAGTAGTATGATACTCCTTCCAATCAATTGACATTTGGTTGAATTAAAAAAAAAAAAAAAAAAAAAAAAAAAAATTAAACTTAAATTTTTTCCCAATTTTATCAGTTGCATATGAACCTGAAGTACTACTGTTGCAAGGGGAGGAGCATTACAAAATGCTAAAAAAAGAAAAAAGAAAAAAGAAAAAAAAACAATTGTTTTTAAATTTATTTAACTATTTCTTGGCGAGGAAATTCTGTGATCTTCTTAACTCTAAGAGCTCTTGAGGTTCATCGTTTAAGGTAACAATGAGACATATTTCTGACATACGTGTATAAACAATAAATTAAAAAAAAAAGTTAATAATTTCATCGTTTAAAAATATTTTAGCTAATTATGGGACACAGGGATGTGTCAGAGGTCTGAAACTTGGAGGGATGGATGGAAGTTTCTTTTATTGGTAGCCTTTTATCGCTCTGAGGCTCTTTTACCTATCTTAACCAGACAGACAGAGCTTTATTAGCAGAAATTCCATTATTTTTGGTAACATATGGTTAAATACGTTACAAACACTAATTATTATCCATTAAGTACAGTGATTAGGAATGGTGGTTGATAGAATTCTAAGTAAATATTTATAACTTCGTTACTTGATTGAGCATTGTTGCAAGATTGTGTAAATCCATGAATGACTTTTCAAGACGGTCCAAAGGCTCATAAACCCGAAGTAAAAATCGTCTAGAATGTGCTAAAGGTAAGAGTAAATCATTGATTATAAGTAGAGCATTTCTCCTGTTGTTTTGATATGGAGTTTATCAGCAAGATCTAATTCAGCAGACCATTTAAATGTTACTGCATTTCTGAAGAAAAGAGAAAGAGAAACAAGGCTAAGAAAAAAAGGAAAAGCAGCAAGGGAAGCGGCCAAGAAGGAAGGAGAAAGCCTCCATAGAAGAATAGATTAGAAAAAAAGCAAGAGGTTTGATGTTACTCTACAGAAAGGATAAAGAAAAAGAACTTGTTTGGTTTTTTCCTTTTGTATATATCGGTGGATTAAGGGAATGTGTTTAAAGGGCCGAAGAAAGTGTAAATTAAAAAAAACTATGTTGATAAATGAGTTTAAATAAACTGATAAAAGTTTTATAAACACACTTTATTAACAATTTTAATATACACACTTTTAATATGACCATATGCTCACACCAACAGAGAGTCATTAGAGGGGGAAAGGGGGGGGGGAGAGAGAGAGAGAGAGAGGGAGAGAGAGAGAGAGAGAGAGAGAGAGAGAGAGAGAGAGAGAGAGAGAGAGAGAGAGAGAGAGAGAGAGAGAGAGAGAGAGAGAGAGAGATTGTTTTTGTCAAAGCAAGAATTATTACTTTTTAAACTAGATGATTTTTTATGAAAATTAGCAAGATGTTTGTCACTTTTACAAACATAGCATAGCTTCTTCTCTAGTTGAAGAAGCAACTGAAATTTCTAAATTACTAGACAGAGAATACCTCTCTTCTTCCTTCATCAAACTACTAATAAGCTTGGAAAGATCTTTCCCTTCAAATTCAAGCAGATCCCAGGCACAGGAAAAATTGTCAAAAGATTTTGGTAAAATAGAAAAAAAAATAGATATTAACATGTCATCATCTATCTAATTTAGGCACAAAGTATTTATATTATTGGCTAAATTTTGAAGAGTTCTAAAATTTGTCAATACATCTTTACTTTTACCAAATTCAAATTTGAAAAAGTCCTCCATTAAACTTGTGTTCTTTTGATCAGTGTCCCTATCAAACATTGATATGATTTTGACATACATTTCTTTACTAGTTTTACATGTCATTAAATGTATTCTATATTTCTTATCAACAGAGCCAACAATGGCTTGTTGTGCCTTAGCATCACTTTTAGTCCAATTATTTTTATCATCCTCATTAATACACTTCTCAAAAAGTTCTTTGCCTGACACAATGTCATATAAGCTATTAGCTTTAAGTTATATGTCTATTTCAAACTTCCAAGAATTAAAACGTGACGTGTCTCAGTTTTTCAAGGTTAATAACCTCAAGTTCATAATTCAGTTTTACTTGACAAATATAACGTTTTTAATAGAAAGAATGATATCTTTCAGAAAAAAAAAAAAAAAAAAAAAAAAAAAAAAAAAAAAAAAAAAAAAGAGCGTCCCTTTCATTAAAGCTTCTTTCTTCAATAATAACAGCACATTGGCGGATCCAGAAATTTTCTAATGGGGGGCGCACTTATTTTTACATTTCATGAGTAATGAAGGCCCTAATTTAAAATGCATTTAATGACGTTGTAAATTGCAGTAAATGTTTAAATACAATTCATTTTCAATTAGTGGACTTGAAAAATGACTAAATATAGCTCATTTTATACATAAATAGTAATACTTTGTGAGTCTCCTCACCTCTGAGTGGGGGGGGGAGCGCCCCTCCCCAGGATCCGCTACTGTAACAGCATTCCTGTGAACCACAACCGAGCACTGCTACCATGTTGATAAATGAGTCTTTAAATAAACTGATAACAGTTTTATAAACAGACCTTATTAAAAATTTTAATATACAAACTTTTAATATGACCATGTGCTCACACCAACAGAGAGTCATTAGAGAGAGAAGAGAGCTTTCCCACCCTATTTACGAGGGTGAATCAACGAGACTTTTCGCCCTTCAGGCACAATAGTGGAGGGAGAACGTTTCCGCTTTGTTTGTAGTTGGGTAGGTTTGTCAGGAGTAGGGGAAGCACATGGGCTCGCCTCCTCGACCCTCTCAGTGTCCACCGTGACGATGTTGGAGCAAGAGGTACCTCCGTCAATTGCGCAACGTGTTTTAATCAAGTTTCTCGCCGCAGAAGGTGTAAAACCGGCCGAAATCTTGAGGAGATTGACTGCCCAATGCGGGGAAGAGACACTGTCGCGAGCCAGAGTGTTTGCATGGCATAAACAGTTCGTGGAGGGTCGCGATCGTGTTGAAAATCAGAGCCATGACCGCAGACCTCGCACCGGCATTACAGCGAACAACATCAGCAGTGTTCGACGGCTTATTGAAGGCTTATTTTTTGCACGAGCGCAGGACAATTAATGCGGCCTACTACAGTGACGTTTTGAGTGAGGTCCAACTTGCATATCGCCACAAAAGACGAGACCTATCGATCAGGGAAGTGGTTCTTCTCCATGAAAATGCTCGCCCCCATACAGCAGCCTTGACTTGGGAAAAATTGGAGCAACTGGGGTGGGAAACATTGGAACACCCTCCTTGCAATCCAGACCTGTCACCCTGTGACTTTCATGTGTTTGGTCCTCTCAAGGAAGCTTTGGGAGGCCAAAGATTCGATAGTGATGCTGAGGTTGAAGCCTACTTGCGCAATTGGCTGTAGACACGACCTGCATCTTTCTACGTGGAAGGAATTGGAAAGCTGCCTATCCGCTGGGAAAAATGTGTTTCCAAATCAGGAGATTATGTAGAAAAATAAACTATATTCTTTTTTGCGTTTAAAATAAAAATAAATTAAAAAAAAAAAAAAAGTCTCGTTTATATTTGATTCACCCTCGTATACTCTCAGCCAATGCCACCATTATACTATATGCCACCATTATAATACCACAGTTTTAAGACATTATTAAAATTTACACTCCATAACAAACTAGGCAGACGTAGACTCAGATGGGCTGATGGAATTTTGAAATTTAATAATTACCACTAAATAAATACTTATTTTAAAATGACTAATAAAGCAAAAGGATAACCAAAAATCATTTGTTTATAAACCCAACTATAACCTCCTCTTCTTAACAAAGACAAACAAACTTCTTGATAATTACCTAAATAATAATTTGTTGCAGCAGTAGAGGCCTAGAATAGGCAGTGGCTATCATGAGGCTATCATGAGGAATTCTTAGCAGTCGTGTAAGAATAAAGCAATTTTTTCTATCTACCCATGTCTTCGGAGTTCGGTGACACCTGCTTCTTTTTGTCTTGAGCAGGGAAGTAATCTTGTAGTGACTCCCGGAAAGGGAACCCGTCATGTATGGTACTCCGACCGCTATTTACAAAATTCAAGTTGTCCTTCATGGAGGACATACTAGAGATTTTTAAAAATAAAAATTAACAAATCTGTGCAAGAAAATCATGACTCACCTTGCAACTGCTTTCCTAATTGTTGATTAGCATCTGTAGGGTTGGCATAAAATAATAACATGAAGACAAAACCACTTCCGATAATTGAAGAAAAATACCAGTTGCCAGTTTGGGAAAGTAAAAATAGCAGAGATAACAAACAAACTGAAAATAATAATAAATATATATTTATCTGTTCTGGGTAAGAACAGATAAAAAAATGCCAGCAATTCGACATCGAAATTTCCAACCAAAAATTTCCAATAATGGATGGAAGTTGATTAATTTTAAACATTTTTATTGATAAGGAAAGATTGTCCATGGTCTGGCTGGAACCCGGTCCTACCTTTAACTTTAACCATAACTTTAAATGAACCTGTTTTGTAGAAAATTTGGTTTAGAATTACTGGTATTTTTTTGTCATTACTTATCGGTATCACGTAATATATAAACGATAATGTTTTATATGACAGCAAATAATTATTAACTCTTAATTTGATTCGAAAGAATATTTAAAAAGTTTTCAATAATTATTTAATCATTTATATGGAATAAACTCAAATTCAATAGGAATGTACTTCAGTATATTCAATAGGAATATATTCAAAGATTTGAATATATTCCGATTGAAAGGATTTCCTTAGCAACAGGTAGAAGATGAAAGAAAATAGTAGCTTCACAGTTTATGTTTTCAATCTTACAAAGGCTTTATAATTATTGGAGAGTACATCTTAGGCGCCAAGGGGCTAAGGGAGGTAGCACGTTCCACAGGGTTGACCTGTTGATTGATCCTTCTTCGGCACCAGGGGAGTAGCTCAGAGACTTATGAACTTATGGTAAAGAACCGCACCCTGCTCGAGGTGGTGCTGCTTTCAACGAAACACGGCGGATCTAGACTGGGAGGTCGATAAACATCCCTGGTGTGAGGCTGCAGTAGTACCAGTACTGGCATGGAGCCGAAGACGGTAGGAGTTGGTTGGGTCCATGACTAGACATCACCAGGCTGAGCTGGAGACCAGCAGAAAGGCTGGTGAACTGCGAGGGCTTGATGGGACTCCTCAGACGTAGTGAAGGCAACCTATCTATGGGAATCGGATCCTTATACAAGCCGGAAACCCGTTGTCCCTGGGCAAGGGGCCTCCATTTACTGGGCCAATCACCCGTATGGAGTATAGATATACATATAGATAGATATAGATTCAAAGGAACTCATGCAGTAACAACCAGTGGACTGGAACTGCAACTCCACGCTTGACGGCACAAAGGAGTTAGAGGAAGAAGAGAGTACAACTACTGTAACCCTGTAAGGTGTTAAGATTGTTACTATTATATGTTTTGTTTTAAAGTGTTTTTGTATATGTAGGATACTTTTTTCAAAGAATGTGGACTGTATAATGGTGCAATAGTAGCACAAGTAAGAAACAGAATATAAGAATCCACTCACCACTTTTTGACCGGATCTCTTCTGGTTTGAATTTTCTTTCTTGGGAGCTGTCAAGTGGAAATCTAAAATCTGAACTCCTACTTGAACCGCCTTTAATAACATTAATTGTTATAGTGAACATTTGACGCCTGACATCAACCAATTTCGAACATTCAAACCACTTTTGGGAGATGATGAGATGAAAAAACAAATAAAATGCAAAATGGGAGACACTGACTTAATGGAGACACTTTCAAGTCACGAAAGCAAAAAACAAACAGGATTATAAAGATAGTAAGGTTGGCAGGATCGAAATACGCGATCTAGCGGAGCAGTAAAAAACATAGGAGGCGCCAAGAGGGCTCAATTTAAATTTAACATAAAGCGAGTCTTCGCAATTTTACAAAAAAAATAACCAATTATTCTGAAACAAAATAAAAAGACTTATAATTGCTTAAACATACCGCCCACCAAAATGGGGAGGACTCTCCCATTCTCATAGATAATTAAAGAAAGAGAAGTAAGTTGAAAAAAAAAATTAAAGGAGACTATGTACAGTTCTTGTTATTGAAGGAGTTATTCTGGTAAGGGAATGATCCGGTTGACGGGTCACGTGAAAACGCCTGCGTCTCTCAGCTCTGCGGAGAGTCACCACTCGGCTATTACCATCAGGACCAGGATGTAAAGCTTGAATGCGACCCAAAGGCCAATGAGTGGGGGGGGGGGGGGAATTTATGGTTTTCAGTATTACTTATCGCCAAGGTTTAACTCTTTAGAAGACCGTGACCATTTTAGGCGTTGATTGAGCGTATTGTGATACTCGCGAGACCAACGATTCCAGAAGGTCAGAACAATATGGGAAACTCTATTCCGGCGATCATGAAGGGTAATCTTTTCAGGGATTTCGAGTTCAGGGCGCGCTGCAAAGGGTGCACCGATAAGAAAATGACCGCGGCTTAAGTAATTCACGGATTCGTGAGGATCAGAAGATAGGCTGCATAGCGGTCTGCTGTTGAGAATAGACTCAATACGAGCGAAAAGGGTGAAATGTTTTTCTGTGGAACAGTGCATCTTTGGACAGGCGGTAAAGAAGTGTTTTTGAAGATTTCACGGCAGCCTCCCACTGCCCGCCGATATTGGGAGCATGATGAGGATTAAATTGCCAATTGATATGGCGTTGTGAAAGGTGATCGCAGAAACTATGTTTGTTTTTCAGCAGCATGTCTTAAACTTTGGTTAATTGATTTTCAGCGCCTATAAAGTTACGTCCCCGATCGGATTGCATTGTACTGGGTAGACCTCTCCGGGCAAAAAACGGTCGAAAGCGGCAAGAATCGCGCTTGTGGAAAGCTCGGAAGCGAATTCCAAATGCACTGCTTTAGTAGAAGGGGAACCAAAATACATAAATAGCCCCTTGAGAGGTTTCCGCAAACGCGGAACCCGTACATTAAATGGACCAGCAAAATCCACGCCGGTGGTGATAAATGGTCAACCGGGTTTGCCATGACAGGAAGGCAAATCAGACATGATGGTTTGTAAAGTAATGGCTCGAAACCTGTGGCAAATAGCACATCGGTGAATGGTGGATCGCAATATTATTTTTAAGGACAAACTCCAACATCTCTTTCGAATGAGAGCTTGACATGTAAGAGGGCCGGAGTGCATGGAAGATATATGATAATGAGAGCATATCAGGCCAGACAGATGAGACTTTTTAGGCAGAAGAACGGGAGTTCAGAGTTCTGAAGCCTACCGCCCACTCTGAGGATGCCGGCTTCGTCAAGAAATGGAGACAAATGACCCAAGGAGTGAAAAGGTTTATTCCACTGAATAAGACGGATTACCTCGGCGAAATGTGAGCTCTGAACAGCACGTATGACAACGAGGAGAGCTTGCTCAATTTCGGAGGCAGTAAGCGGACCTTGAAAGCTCGTTCTTGATTTCAAACACGCATGGCAATTCTGACCGAAACGCATCAACCAGGCCACCACACTCTGTAGGCGTAAGAATGAAGAGAAACGAGTTACAATTCATGGATCAGCAGGAACACTATTGACAGCAACCAATACATGTGACGTGGATTTCAACTCAGGGATCGGTGCTGAGGGAGCAGATGGTGAGGCAAACGGCGGAGCTTGAGAATCTGAAATAAATGCAGGACCATGTGATCAAAGAGACAATGCAATAGACTCAGACAGTGAATCAGGGTTGAGACCTCGAGAGGCCATATCGGCTGGGTTGAGTTCTAAGCGAGTGCAAGACAATGTCGGAATCAGTGAACAATTGATATCCGGAAACATTTACCGGATATTGAACATGCGGAGCTGAGCAAGTCTGCTAGCAATACGCAACTACATAACTAGAGCCGGGGAACAGATAAAGTTTTTACAGGAGCAACACGAGTTTTTGCTGGTCGAAATCCAAATTTACTAACTTGGTAAGAATGACTTTTAAGGACACAAATTACTGATTTAAAATTCAAAGGACAATACAGTTAAAAGTAAAAGGCTGCTACCTCTCCTGTGCTCCTAAATCTACCTTAGAAGGATCTGCAAGATGTTTTAGGAACGTTATAATCTGATTTAAATATTCAGTGTTCTGTATTTTTTTTGTATTCGGAATTAATAAAATACGCAGGGGAAGACACTTGGGAAAAGATTTACAAGTTGATATGGGACATATGGATGGAAGAAAAATGCCTATCCCTATTCATAAGAAAGGGAACAAACTTAACTGTGAAAATTACAGAGGCATATCTCTTCTTCCAACAGTTTATAAGGTCCTGTCGGTGGCAATATGTAAAAGACTAGTGGTGAGGAGTGAGCGACTATTGGGCGAGTACCAGAACGGTTTCCGGCCGGGACGGTCAACTATAGATAACCTATTCTCAATAAGACAAATGATGGAGAAGATTAAGAATACAATATTGATCTACACCATCTCTTTATCGACTTCCGACAGGCATATGATAGTGTGGACAGAGGAAAACTGTTACACGCATTGCAGTCACTAGAAATACCTAGCAAACTAATAAAATTAACGAAGATGACCCTGGAAAGGACAAGCTGCAAGGTTAAAACTAGAGTAGGCATTTCAAATGACTTTCAGGTCAACACTGGCTTAAGACAGGGGGACCCATTATCTTCTTCTTCTTCTTCTTCTTCTTCTTTCTCTATCTCCTTAGTGCTGTTAAGCGTGGAGTAGCCTCGGCCCACTTCCTGTAAGTGTCCCTGTCCTGGGCCTTCCTTTTCATCTCCTCTAGGGTCGATCCCCGCTCTCGACCGAGTCTATCCATATAACTATTATATGAAATTCTTGGGCGTCCAACCGGTCGCTGCCCCCTTGGTCTGGCCTCCATTAGCCACCTTGCTCTACGCTCGTCCCCCATCCTGCAGACATGCCCAAACCACTTGAGCTGGCGTTCCTCTATGACATCTCTTACATGTCGAACTCCAAGAGTATCTCTGATTGTGCTGTTCCTCACGCAGTCTCGTCTTGTCTTCCCAGCAACTCTTCTGAGATACCTCATTTCTGCTGACGTCACTCGTGAGGCATTCTTGTCCAAGAGTACCCAGCTCTCAGCACCATATAGCAGGACCGGGAGGAATACAGATTTAAAGATGCGGAGCTTCGCCTCTTTGCTGACCTCTTGCTTGCCAACCAGTGTTCTGGAGATTTGGAAGAAGACCTGGTTAGCTTTACGCACTCGATGCATAACTTCCTGGTCTAGCTTCCCATCTCGACTAAAGAGAGTCCCCAGATATTCATAAATATCAACTTGCTCCAGTTGGTGTCCTTCACACACAATCCTGAGCTCCACCTCCTCTCGTCCTACCTGCATAACCTTGCTTTTACCAGGATTTATGGCGAGTCCTCTTCTCTTAAGCTCCTCAGACCACTCCTCCACTCCAACTTGGAGAGAATTCACATTGTCTGCTACTACCACAATGTCGTCTGCATAAACGAAGCATTGGGCCTGGACAGGCAGCATATTCCAATACCCAACGATTGCTCTGGGTGTTCTTCGCTTGCATACCTTCAACACCTCGTCCATGACAATGTTAAACAGAAGTGGACTGAGGCTATCTCCTTGCTTAACCCCTTTGCAAAATCTGAACGGAGCAGACTTTCTTCCATTCAATCTAACCACGCCTTTCGGGTCCTGATAAGCCGATTTTATAGCTCTAATGAGGTTCGGTGGTATCCGCTTCTCCTGTAAGGCAGTCCAGATCTCCTGTCTGGGAACCGAATCGAAGGCTGCTTCAAGGTCCAAAAAGGCCAGGTAGACATTTCGTCCTCGGTCCAGCGCTTTCTCCGTAACCATCCTGAGAGACAAGACATGGTCCTGGGTCTGTCTTAAAGGCCGGAAAGCAGCTTGTTCTTCTTCCATGTCGAGTTCGACATATGCTCTCAGCCGCTGCTCCAGGATTCTTGTGTACACCTTATACACCACCAGAGACAGGCATATGGGCCTGTAGTTCCCACATAAGGTCTGGTCTCCCTTCTTGTATACGGACCCATTATCACCGGTACTATTTACTCTCGCCATCGAAGTTGCCATTAGAAGCATAAGGACTAATCCAGGTGGCACCATTTACAATAGGCTCACACAACACATGGCGTATGCTGATGATATAGTCATTACAGGGAGAACCAAAGCAGCATTGGCCGGTGCTGTAGAAGAATTTAAAAGAGCAGCACAATATTTATGGCTACGAATATATTGCGAACAGACAAAATATATGAAAACCTCTTGACAAACCGGGCAGAGAGGAGAGATTGTTGAATTGGGAGAAAACGTGTTTCACAGCTGCAGTACAGTCAAGTACCTGGGAGAAGTAGTGACGGAGAGTAACAACTACTAGAAGTTGAAATTAAAGGCAGAATTGTAGCAGGAACCAGATGTCTATATGCCCTGAAAAAAGCTCTCCGATACAAAAGCCTCTCTAGGAAAGCAAAGCTAAGATTATACAAAACGGTAATTAGACAAGTAGTAATGTATGGCAATGAGACGTGGTCTCTGACTGGTTTGGTTTGGGAGAGAAGAGTCCTGAGGAAGATCTATGGAGCCGTCAAAGAAGAGCACAGGTGGAGAATCAGAAGCAACGCCGAACTAATGGAATTGTATAGGGAGCCTGATATCCTATGTGCTGTCAAGAAAGGCAGAATAAGATGGCTGGGACATGTTGAAAGAATGGAGCCCTGCAGACTGCCAAAAATGATGCTAAATGGTGCACCAAGAGGGAAAAGGAAAAGGGGCAGACCCAGGCGTAGGTGGATTGACGACCTAGAAGAAGACTTGAACTAATTGGGGATTAGAAATTGGAGGAGCCTTGCTGGAGACCCCGAGGAATGGGGAAGAATGGTGGCAGAGGCCCATGTCCTACAAGGACAGTAGCGCCCAACAGTGAGCGAGTGAGTGAGTATTTTTATGATATATGTTTAAAATGTTTGATTATTTTTGCATACATTCTAAAAGAAGTTAAGTTCTTTAGCTAATTAAAGCCTTTATTCCAGTAACAGCTATTGTTATTACAAGGAAAAACACGAGAGGTGCTGTCTTTGACAGCATTAAGCAGCACATGGTAGGAGAGACCGAGGGGAGTTGAAACAATTTTCACATATTGTTTCATACCCCAAATACTATAGACAGAAATCGTATGATATTAGTACCAATCTATAGGGCATTCTTTACACTTGCGAATGCAAACATAAAGAAATTGTAAGCGTTAATCCATTTAACCGTATCAAGTCTACTTGTTTCAACTCCCTTCATACCGAGGTAAGACGGAACAGGGGTCGAGGAGAATTGAAATAAATGATTTTTGAGAAGCATTAAGGTCTGTATAATAAAAATGATGATATAATTTAAAGGTATTTATTAAAATTAAACTTTTGAAGTACGAAACAAACATTTTTATTAATATTTTGTGCTGATATATCAGTTAAAGCTCCAATACAACAAATAATCAACTCCTAACGTAGTTCCATATAAAGTAGTTTAAAGTACCATAACGTCCTATTAGTAACATTAATTAAAATAACAGTACGATAAACAAATTATTTTACATTATAAATCATTGACATAAAATAATTATTAAATTTCAATCGTTTCTTAAGTATTAAAATCAGTTTTGATCAATATTTCTTTAAATATTTATGTTACAATAATCTCACAAATATCAAAAATAAAAATATTATAATAATAAATAACGTCAATCTGACAAGCAGTTGTGGCAAACATAAAGTTCCCCACCAGTGCAAGTTTCATATGCCCAGTTGTTGCATTCCAGATATTGCACCCATTTTTATTTGGCTCTGCTATTTGAAAATGGTTCTAAACATCGAAGCAAAAGGATTCTTCTTCTGCAGAATAGGTGCTATTCAAACCAATGTTCCCTTCTCTGCGGAAGTCATGTCACTCACTTGTTTTTGTCCTTGTCGGGCAAAACGAGGTGAGTTGAAACAGGCTGTTGGCTCCTTGGTACGAAAAAACCTTTCAATTTTTGATCAATCCACAATCAAGAAGCAAATACACAGAAATCAATTTTACCAAACATCTATAATAAATCTTTAGTTAATGAGCTTTCGAAATATATATAACTTAAACCAAAATACAAAACCCTTATCGAAATATAGGCCTCGTAAATAAAACGTTAAAAACACACTTTTCACGATTTTTGTCACATAACACGCAGAACTCGAGAACGGCGTAATTTACGCCACCAACGCGAACTGATTTGTCAGCTGGTGTGGGTATGTGATCGATAGACGACATTGCCAATTCGCTAAAGTTTTTTATGTTCCGAGGAATCGTTACTGTTTCAAATCCCCTCGATCTCCCCTATATGCTGATCATTGGTTAATGTCAGTATAAACAATTCCAGCACTACAGAGAAAGAAATTCAGAGATCAGAAGAATTCGAAAGAGCTGCAAGAGAAATAGGGTTAGGCATAAATGAAGAAAAATGAGTTCAGATATTCAGACATTATAGGTGCTCCGATGAAAGAACAGAACGATTATCGAAACGAAGGACGAAAAAAAAAGAAGAAAGAAACGGTGAAGTCAGCGCACGCATTATAATTATTTCTTGTGGGAGTGAAGAGAATAAATTGACTAAAGATGCGTATCCTCTATTTATATGGGTAAGGAAAACATTTACATCTATGACCCTATAAAAGAAAATAAGGAATGGCGTATTTGAACGAATACAGAAATATATGGTTTATACACTGAGACAGTTGCAGTTGACACTGAGACAGTTTTACACTGATGTAAAATAATTAACAATGAAGTTAGATTTAAGAAGAAGGTGAAGGGTATTGGGTGGTCAATGAATAAATAATGAGTCACTAAATGAATAAATAAATAAACTCTTGCTGGTCGAAAAGACCAGCAAATTCAAATTTACCAGGTACTATAACGATATGTCTGACCTTGGCCGCCTGACAGGAAGTACAGCATTTTGCCCATTCTGATACTTCCTTATTCATCTGAGGCCAAAAATATTTCTTCGATATCAACTTCCGGATAGCTGTAATGACAGGATGGCTGAGACCTTGAACTGCATCGAATATTACCCTTCTCATTTTTTTCGGTATGTAGATACTAGCTGTCGAGGTCGAAGTTTCACATACTGGTAGGGAGGTTCAGCAACTTCAGAGTAAGATTAAAGTCTTCCGTAAGCTGCAACTAGTGAGGAATTTCTTCGACGAGACTTTGTCCGTATTAAATTATCTAATAAAATTTAGCCATCTTATCCTGATTGGTGATGCTGATTTGGGCTTTTGAAACATGGCATAAACTAAGGGTTTATGATTCGTCCAAATTGAAAATGTTCCCTCTTCGACAACAGGTCTAAAGTATCGAACAGCGGAGTTTGTTTGTTTATTGGAGTTTTTAGGCGTAGAACTCACATGTCATCAACGCCTAAACGAACAGCGGAGTATATTGCCAGCAACTCCCTATCATAGGCTGAATATGTGCATTGGCTTTCCGATAGGGCCTTTAGGGGGTGAGCTAAAAGAGCGGTGTCCCTTAAATTAGCTTTATACGCTTCAAATGCAGCATTAGTTTCTTCACTCCACTCAACGGGGTGCGGTCGTTCTTCTTCCTGCCATGCAAATATTTATTTAGGGATGCTCTTTTCGGTTGGCATGGTCTGTAAAAATTTAGCATGCCCAAGGAATGTCTGAGAGACTTAACATCTTGGGGTTTTGGATACTCCTCAATGGCCTTTACTTTTGACATCTGTGGTTTTATGCCTTCAGCTATAATATGATATCCAAGGAAGTCGATCTCGTTGAGCCCAAATAAACATATATCGATGTTCAGCGCTAAGCCGTTTTCATCCAAGCGTCTGAAAATAACTTCCAGGTAAATCCTCCAAGTTGTCAGAACAATCAGCAAGTCATCTAGAAGGACGAACGGCAAGTCTCTGAACATACTATCCATAACCATTTGAAGGTTTGGGCTGCATTGCACAAGCCAAAACATATAACTAAAAATTCATACAAACCAAAAGGAGACGCGATGGCGGTCTTTGGAATATCTTCTTTCTTGATTGGTATATGATAGTAGGGTCTGACAAGATCTAGTCTGGAAAAAATTGTCTTCCCATACGAATTGTCATTATGTTGGGGGAAGGGAAGAATTATGTTGGGAAAGCCCTAACGATCAGAAATGGTCTGGGTATTTAGTTGTCGAGAGTGCACCGTCTTAGGGCACCGTCTTTCTTAACAACAATATGAAGAGGACTGCTCCATTGACTATTTGATGATTGACATATTCCTTGTTCCATCATGCGCAGGGATTCCGCTTTTTCTAGGAGATATTTTTCCGGAGGAAGTCTTCGGGCTTTAGCATTGACTGGTCTCCCTGTCATTTCAATTACGTGTTCCGTATTTTGCTTGACAGGTCTTTTATTAGAGTAGGGCCTTGTGATGTCCGGGTACTTTCACAGTAAAATAGCGAATGGGTGGCTTCCCGGTACCGCGGAGATGCCAGAAGGAACTTCTCCAGCTATACTTCCTTTTGTTTAAAGTCAAGTGATCTTGTCAATAAGTTTTCGTCCCTGAAGATCAACTATAAAATTAAAGTTAAACATAAAATCGGCCTCTATAATTGGCTTAGGTACATCAGCCACAATGAAATCCTAGCTGAATAATCCTAATGAAAATAATAGCCTCAGTCCAAGATCCAATTTCAGATGGTGTATGCCTTAAGTTGTGATCTTCGTTGAGTTGGATGCATATAACACGAGTTCGTGCGGCTCCTGTCTTGAATTTTTGTGAACTGAATTTGATGCACCAGTATTAATTACGAAAGCTAAACCTGACCGCTGATCATTTATAAATAGGCGCCTTTGGGTTCATACATACTTGGATTCAGCATATACTTCGATAAGATGTTGCTTAACATTCTTTTAAGGGGTAGTTGAGGATTTTTTAACCAAATCGGAGACTTTTTCAGTAACCTCAAAATCCACAAGTTGGATCGAAACGTTGGCTTACCATAATAAAATCATTGTAAACTGAAAATCCTGACCATCATTTAACCTATCGTAATTGAAGAACAGTTGACCATCTCTCACCTCTACCAAATTTAGTTTGGCTGTTGGTAATTTTAGAGCGAGAAAATACTGCTTCCACACTAAGAAACCTAAGTTCCGGCACTGACTTCCAGAAGGAATTTCTGTCATATATCTTCATTACACATTTATTAATGTGATGAAATCAGAGTTGGGCATATTTATATTTATAAATAAGAATACGAATTTATTTTTATCACAATATTTGTGAATACGAATACAAATAAATTCGTATTTACAAGTATAAATTCGTATTCACATGTGTGAATACAAATTTATTCAAATATAGAAATTTTACTGTAAATAAAAATAAATTCGCAGGGAAAATTATGAGTATTCACAAAAAATGTGAATATTTATAACTAAGTCTGTGAATTCGGCCGTATTTACAAACAAAGATGTGAATACGGGAAAAATACACAAATTGAGATGTGAATTTCTACTAAATCCATTATTTCGGAATAAATTTATAAATTTCTTTTCGGATTTCTCCATATTGGTATACGTTATTGGGTTAACCCTTTTTACGGAAATCACGTCGGCACATAATAAATTACCTGATATAGATTAAGATCAATTACTAGGTTAGTTAGATTCTGATTATGAAAATAATACCGATTTTAAGGTTACTCCCTAAGGTATCGATTTATTTCAACTTAAGCGATATAATCGATCTTGGGGTCGGCTAAAGGGTTATCCCAGGTGCGGATTATGAAAATGATATCGATTTCGATTCCATCGTCAGGTATCGATTTATTACAACTTACGCGATATAATCGATCTAGGGGTCGGCTATAGGGTTATCGAATGTGCTAATTATGAAAACGATATCGATTTTGAGATAACTTTCTCTGGTATCGGTTTATCACAGCTTATCTAATATTAACGCTATTGGGGTTAGCTTTTTGCTTATTGATCGCGCTAACAATAAATGCAAACATTCGATTCCTAAGTGCATACTTTCAATCGATATTATTTTGATAACCAGGACCTTTTAAACATTACAGCCGACCCCAGAATCGTTTTTATTAGGTAAGTTGACACAAAGCGATTACTGACTAGCGTCATCTGACAATTGATACCATTTTCGTATTTTGAACTTTCGAAAAACTGATACACTACCCTTATATCTACTCTATCAAGTACGTTGTTAGAAATCGATACCAGACTGCGGAATCTCAAAATCGATATCATTTTTATAATCAGCACCTCAGATAACCCTAAAGTCGACCCCAAGAACGATTATACCGCGTAAGTTTTAATAAATCGATACCTTAGGGAGTAACCTTAAAATCGATATTATTTTCATAATCAGCACCTCAGATAACCCTATAGCCGACACCAAGATCGGTTATACCGCATAAATTGTAATAAATCTATACCAGAGCGAGTAACCTTAAAATCGATATTATTTTCGAAATCAGCGTCCCAAATAACCTAGTAATCGATCTTAATCGATATCAGGTAATTTATTATGGGCCGACGTTATTTCCGTAAAAAGGGTTAACCCAATAATGTATACCAATATCGAGAGATCCGAAAAGAAATGTATAAATTTATTCCGAAATAATGAATTTAGTAGAAATTCACATCTCAATTGGTGAATTTTTCCCGTATTCACATCTTTGTTTGTAAATACGGCCGAATTCACAGACTTAGTTATAAATATTCACATTTTTTGTGAATATACATAATTTTCCCTGCGAATTTATTTTTATTTACAGTAAAATTTCTATATTTGAATAAATTTGTATTCACACATGTGAATAAGAATTTATTCGTATTCATACTCGTAAATACGAATTTATTTGTATTCATTTTCACAAATATTGTGATAAAAATAAATTCGTATTCTTATTTATAAATATAAATATGCCCAACTCTGATTTCATCACATTAATAAATGTGTAATGAAGATATACGACAGAAATTCCATCTGGAAGTCAGTGCCGGAACGCGTCACCGCTGGGGGGGGGACAGTGGGAACGCGCCCCCCCCCCAATATTTTGGCAGGAGAGGACCCAATGTAAAAAATTAAATAAAAATGCGATTTTACGAATTTATCCGAGTTTAACCAATAAAATATAAATATAAAATATTATTTAATTTCAGTACTCTACTGTTAAAAGCTAGTCAGGTGTATTGTATATTTGATGAATTATATATTTTTTATTTCAGCTCGAACTGTTTTGTATTATTGCTCTACATTTCTTTTTTAAATCAAGCAGCTTGACCCTACTTTCAATCAATTTGATTAAGTTGGCGGTTGGCGGTTGAAAAACCTCTTACTTGGTCAAACCCTGAAGAAGAAATGCATACAATGGATTCAGACCATGGAAGCCTAAAACAATATTTAATTTATGTATATACACGCCATGTGAAAGCCAAAATTTCATCAATATTGGTCAAACGGAGAGGGCACTTTATCTAAAAAAATGTTCTCATTTTGAATTTTTTTTTTTCGATTTTCTCAAAAACGGCTCAAATTAGATCATTAGATTAAACCTGGTATTTGATGTCTGTATATACACGCGATGTGACAGCCAATATTGGTCAAACGGAGGGGCACTTTATTAGATACGTTCTGAAGATTGTGACTCCAGGAAGATTTCGACTGAATATGTACTTGGGCAAACCTTAACAAACTCACCTTGAACGCCGAAAAGACGAAAGCCATCTTAATTGGATCTCCCTCTCTCCTCAAATCAATCCCTGTTGCACAAAATCTAGTCCTGAACAACTCACCTATCTCATCCCATAGCACCGTTAAAAACCTAGGCGTTACCTTTGATCAATCCCTCTCTTGGAAACCACACATCTCGCAAATTTCCCGTCGTACAATCTCTATCCTGAAACAGTTCACCCGTCTACGATATCTTCTTCCATTCAAAGCCCGCCAACTCTTAGTCTCCTCCCTTATCTTTCCCCACTTTGACTGCAGTGGGAGACCATACAGACCATACAGACTACGGCTGTATGGTGTACGGGGGACTGTCTGGTGAACTCGAAGCCAAACTCAAATGGCTAATGAATTCTACAATACGTTTTGTCTTTGGGATCTCCAGAGATACGCATATAACCCAGTACTACGCCGAGTTAAAGTGCCATTACCCCTCCTACCGCCGGCAGTATCTACTGGCTTCCTTTTTATACCAAGCCATCAGAACTAAAAAAACCTTCCTATATCCTACAGAGCCTGCAATTCAAATCCGCCATCCAATCCCGCCCAACCAGATCCCGTACATCCGATCTCTATCCCCCACCCCATCGAACTGACACTTATGAAAAATCCTTCATAATGCAAGCCATATCCCTCTGGAACTCTATCCTCTCCAACATCCGACACGCTCCATCGACTTCAACTTTCAAATCCCTCCTCTTCGAGTTCCTTTTCAACTCCCAATCCAACTTTCTAACTTCAGCGTTTATATCCCTTGGAAGTACAGTCCTATGAAAAAGTTGAAGAACGGGAGGCAGATGGTACGTCAAGGTCTATGTTAAAGAAAGAGGAAACAATAAAAAACCAAAAGGACCAAACAAAAGGAAGGTCCGAGAGATGGTCCAAACTAAGGAGGTGAGAACGCGCAGCGGACGGCAGATCGCTGTGCCTATGCGATATTGTTATTGAATTTGTCGTTGACTCGTTACTCTCCTCAAGGTGGGAGTATGTTGAGTAATCGATTATCGATTGAGTTTATGGAAACGTGAGGTTCCTTTTAACTCATATGTTAACTACTTACTATTGTAAAATATTCATAATCATGTGCACTTGCACACATTTTAATATTGCATTCATTCTGTAATTTTTGTTGAAGTTGGTCTTTTCTGTAAAATAAAATTCTTTAGTCCCACATTCAACACAATGTGAGGTATCATTTCTTCATTGGACAGATTTAACCACTAACCACAAATTATTCGAAAAAGGACAGTTTTAAAAAGTTCTTTTTCTTAATTAAAGCATTGAAAAAGATTTGCAGATGAAGCTATTATGTTAGCTATAATAATAATAGTTATGAAGCTATTATAACAACACTATTCTTGATGTATTTTTAATCATTTATCGCAATCCTCCTGGAATTAATTAAGTATTTATGGTCTACATATGTTAGAAGAATGTCGTTTGGCAAGAAAGTTTCCCCAAAAACCGCCTTCGATATAATGTAAGGCAACAATCAAAATCAACAAAAATCTTCAAATATTTTATGTTCTAAGCTTATTAAATTCCCATCTTATAGTATTTACCTGAATAAACACTTTTGTTTAATGTTAAATAGTTGTTAAACATAGAGATGATGTTCAGACTTTGAATTGTCTCGAAAGCTGTTCTCCAAAGAGCCATCTGAAACTAATGCAAAGAAAAATTAGGACTTTATAATAAAAATTATTTATGCATTCTATATATTTGTTTCAATTCAGTAAGCTTTATCTTTACTCACATTCGATTAGCGGTGATAACAGTGAATACAGGGATATCCAGTTAACATAAATAATAAATTCATTTATTATACATATTGTTGACAACCAAAAATGGATAATTTACTTTTTTTTTTAGAGGTAACTTTTATTTTATTTTGCATGTGATTTGATATGGTTTAAATTAGTGCGTTAAGGCTGAAATATTCACGTTCTTCGTAACCTCAGAGAGATTAAACATCCATGTCGAAGGTTTTTTTTTTCAATTTCACTCTTACGGTAAAAGTTTGGGCCAGTCTCACAGAAAAAGTATTTAGTTACTCAAACGAAATTCGATAAACTTGAGTTTATTTATAGGAACTGTTTGATATATATGTGCTAAATCTCCTTTCTTTAAACCAGTTTAATTTATTTATATTTTTCATTTGATTTAATCTTTTGGAAGCTATTTCTGCAATAATAAATTATTAAACATCATTTTCCTAGCTTTATATCCAATTTAGTTATCGATAGTGACAGTTGATGTTTATTTTAAATCAGAAGAGTTAGAGTCTTCTTTGACGAGATTACCTCAACCAACACCTGGACAGTGGCGGATCCAGAAATCTTCTGAGGGAGGGTGCACTTTTTTTTTTTACATTTCATGAGTAATGGAGGCCCTAATTTAAAATACATATTAGTACATAATGACGTTGTAAATTACTGTAAATGTTTAAATACAATTCATTTTCAATTAGTGGACTTGAAAAATGACTAAATATAGCTCATCTTATGTAGAAATAGTGGTACTGTATGAGTGTTTTCACCTCTCAGGGGGGGGGCGCCCCCCGCGCCCCTCCCCTGGATCCGCTACTGCACTTGGATAGGTAAAATTTAGGACTCCCACTGTAGCATCGTCCAATTAGCCTTATTGGCATTAAGTGACGTTAAACAAACAACCTCAACCAACACCATTTAAGGTCTGGTCACATATAACCGCACCGCAGCACGGGCGTGTATCGGATCTGATTCATTTACGAAGGATAGATAGTAATTTGGTCGGTTGACCCGTTGTCGGGGATATGTGACCGGTTACTATCTATCCTTCGTTAATGAATCATACACGCCGAGCTGCAGTGCGGTTATGTGTGACCAAACCTTTACACGGATTTTTCAGCTATGCCATATGTGTTTGACATAGTTTTCAACATTCTGAAATTAATATTCCAGTATATTAGTATGTACATGAATTTAATATAGCTCCTATTCTTTTTGTAGATAAATAATTGTACTGTTTTTGCACTTGATATATGTATTTGTCTTTTTGGTCTAGGACCAACCCTGAACAGAAATATATATTAAATTCAAAAAATGATATTTTTAGCGCACTAAGCTTTACTGTTTTACAAACACTATGGAATAATAATTTAATTAGTAGTTTATGTTAACCCCAGTAATAATTAGGAAAGGTTTGTGAAAAAGTGGTTCACCTAGACCCAGTTACATAAATTGTTAAAACCATAAGATTTGCTTATATCAAAGCATTTCTTAAATATTTAATGATTTAAAATGCTGATAAATATGTATATTTCTAATCAATAAGATTCCTATCACGCATTGTGCAAGAAAATATATATAAAAACACATTGTAAATCTGTTGTTTAAAATTATATGAAAGGCCTTTGGAGGAATAAGGATCGGAAAGGCGTTTAAAATCAATAGTAATAATATTTTCTCATGAATTTTAAATTTAGTATTTCGAACTTTAGTCTATCAATTTCAAGCCCGATAATTTCCGTTTTATGTCATGTAAAGAAATTATAAACAATCCATCAACAGGTACATTAAAACAAACTATGGTGTGCCGTAATACTCAGCAAAAAATATATTGCATATCTTATACATGTACGTTATGTCCTAAATATACATTAAAACTATATTAGAAAAAAAAAACCTGTATTAATAAAATTGTTTCTTCAGGAGATCAAAGTAGATTCTTCAATAATGATGTAACTGATAGGTGCTTTCATTAACACTTCTTAGTAACAAAAAGTTCTCGCATGAACTGATTATTGTCTACATAATGAATTATTTGCTGACGTATAAGTTTTAATGTAACCGTTCATAGGTGAGTCAAAGAATAACTGTTTACTGAGGTAAAAATAGGCTATGAATTGGACACTTGCCAAACTTGGTACTTTTCACTTGGCACAAAAATTTATAGAGAAGTAGAATTGATAGAGGGTTCAAGCATAGGACCTGAAAAACTGTTTATGCCAATTTAATTATTTTTAAGGAATCGATTAAAAGATAAAACACCAACATTTTTGTTTAAAATATTCGTTTATATAATTCTAGATTCTATGAGGCATATAGGTATTAACCTCATATTTTATTAATCTCACCATATTTAGATGCCTACCAATAAATGCTTACTAATTTATTTCTGAAAAAGTAAAAAAGGCATTTCCTTCACTTATAAGTACCAAGGATAAGATGGGACCGAAGACATTACCTTTTAAAACACCAGCAAACTAAGGAAATGGGGTGGTCACGTGTGGTGTTGTGGTTAGCATGGCAAACTACAATACTAAAGATCGCGGGTTCGATTCCAGCGGTGACTCTAGGATTTTTAATGGGAGTCAAAAATCCTTAGCTATGCCGTCCCTCGGATAGGACGTAAAATGGAGGTCCCGAGCCTGTATGATGTCAGGTACTCGTTAAAGATCCCTATCCAAATTATACCTGGATAGGCAAAATTTAGGACTCCCACTGTAGCATCGTCCGATTAGCCTTAGTAGCATAAAAATGGACGTTAAACAAACAAACAAACTAAGGAAATGGGAAAGATTTAGAAAAAATTACGATAAATAATCTTTCAGGGAGGTATGAAAAGATAATGAGAGAGTTTGCAAGGCTATTATAGTGTCATATTGAGGGTTTTGTATATAA
This sequence comes from Aelia acuminata, assembly GCA_911387785.2. Classification (NCBI taxonomy): domain Eukaryota; kingdom Metazoa; phylum Arthropoda; class Insecta; order Hemiptera; family Pentatomidae; genus Aelia; species Aelia acuminata. Next base: position 147,070,608 of record OU426980.1, read on the forward strand.
ATACACGCGTTCGATTGAACAATGCAACATTTATTCTTAACACTAGTACACACATATCACACATCTGAAAGTTACCTGAGACATAGCCGAAGATTCCGCTTACATTCCTCCAAAGAAGTGCCGTGGACCAAAATATCATCATAGTAAACAGCACATTTGAGTAGACCAGCAAGAATTTGAGAAATAGTTCTATTTAGCTCCGATGGGGCCCTCTTAATTCCGAAACTGAAACGATTAATATTTTTTCCTGTCCCTCTGCACAGGAAGGTGCAAATGGGCCTTGAACAAATAAAGTTTGAAAAAGTAAGTAGAATTACGAAGGCTGCTCAACAACCACGCCACGTATTCAGAAATAGTCTGTGAGCCAGGTTGGCAACAAGATAGAAAATAATGTTGGAAAACAACATTTTTTTTTCTGGTATTAGCATTTTTGAAAATTCCTGTGCAAGAGATTTATAATCCAGGGATTTCAATGGTTTTCAGGGCCTAGGCGCGGCCAAGTTATTATACTGGATAGGGCATATTGAACTGAGAAGCAACTGGGCCTTTTTTTGTGTAATTTGTAACGTTTTTCTTAGAAGCTTAGTTTTGAAAGATATGACGAAAATTTCTCTACTGTTAAATCGAAACCTTCAAAAGCCCGCTGCCGTTAGCAGCAGTTCAACAAGAGCTTTTTTATTCGATGCTAGTGCTGGAAGAACGTTTCTTGTTGAATAGGATAATTTGCAGAAACCAGACGCTTATTTACACTACATTTATAGTCGACACAAAGTCAGACTCCTCTATCTGGTTTTGGTATAAACACAAGGGGGGATCCTCAATCACTTGTAGCCACTGGTGTAATAATACCTGAATTTTCAAGCGAGCCAAGCTCCCGTTCTACCCGATTACGAAGAGCAAATAGATCTGTCCGTTCTCTGGTGTGGATTGGTTTGGCATTTTCCCTCTAAGTCAATGAAATTTTGCAATTTGGAGCGCACCCAATCTTTTCCTCAAATACCTCTGGAAACTCATTAAGATATATTTCCCTGAGCAGGCATTGAGTTCATATAAGTCAACCACGCTAGAAGAGACATGCGTAGTAGCATTGCATCCGTAAAATTGGCGAATGATCAGAGTCGCTCCCTTCAGACTCATGACTAACTTGCTTACAATCAGCAGATGTTTCTTCAGATAAGATGTTGATACATACCCTGGAAACGTGGCCCTTTGTGAAACATGAAGAGCATCTTAGTTTTTCTCGGTTGATATGGCAGTCATTTCATTTATGAGAACTTTTCCCGCACAGAAATCATAAATTCACGATTCCCAAAAAGCGATAAAAAATCCCGGGATTCGTCATATCGTAACCGCGGCGGAGGACGATGGCGAGAACTTGGAGCACCCGGAGGCGCGTCACGGGGTTGATGAAAACGGGCACTAGCGCCCTTCCTGTCTTTGAAAGACGTGGAATGTTGTTAACGTTATTGGAACTGGACGGACTTTCCGGTGGAAGAGTCGGTGAGCAGCTCGTGCTATTCATTTCTTTACCATGAATTCCTGAAGCTTCCAACGCCAATGCTTTTTTAAATATGCCATCAAACGCCGTTATGTTAGCCTGTAATAAGAGTTCGGGGATTCCCCGCGCAAACAGAGCGCGTAAGAAGACTTCAGATATCGATACTTTTTTTTCCACAGGAAGACTCAGTGCGTGAAACTCGCAATCTGACAAGTGATGTCTTAGCGTAGGTAGCCACGTATTCAGGAATAGTCTGTGAGCCAGGTTAGCAACAAGATAGAAAATAATGTTGGGAAACAACTTTTTTTTCGGGTATTAGCATTTTTGAAAATTCCTGTGAAAGAGATTTATAATCCAGGGAGTTCAATGGTTTCTCAGGGCCTAGGCACGGCCAAGGTACATATTATACTGGATAGGGCCTATTGAACAGAGAAACAACTGGGCCTTTTTTTGTTTAATTTGTAACGTTTTTCATAGAAGCTTAGTTTTGAAACATTCAAGATATGACGAAAATTTCTCTACTGTTGAATCGAAACATTCAAAAGCCCACTGCCGTTAGCAGCAGTTCACAAGAACTTTTTGATCACAAGAACGATGCTAGTGCTGGAAGAACATTTCTAGAAAACGTTGAATTGATTTTTATCTATTGTAAGTATGTTAGGTGATTAATTTACTGAAGGTACCTCATACGTAGCGTCTTTGACAGAGATCTGTAAACGATGAAATTAGGTTCCTGAGCAGAAACTGAAGTTTACTAAACGATGGTTTAATCCTCGTCGCCAATTATTATAGTGTCATATTAAGGATTTTGTGAATAAACACACGCGTTCGACTGAAAAATGTAACATTTATTCTTAACACCAGTAAACACATGTCACACATGCCTCAAAAGGGTAAAGAAACCTTCCCTTATTGATAAAATAACATTGGCAGGAAAAAAGTTAACAGATACAACAAAGGGAGTGGAGATTAAAAAGTGTCCACATTAGTCCCTCATGTAAAATTGGAGAGGGGGAGCATTCAAGGAGTCCCCACAACAGGTTTTTATTTATTTCATAACCTGACATTTGTTCCTTTACTTTACCTAAATAATCTCTATATATATATATAAGAGGCTTTGTCCTGACTGACAGAATCAACCAGAGCAAAAACTACTAATGATAGAAACTTGAAGTTCGGAATTTAGATTTTAAACGCGATGTAGGTAACCACTAAGAAAGGAATTTCAAAAATGTAACCCCTAAGGGGTTTAAATGGCGAAATTGTCGTTTAACTCTAACGGACACCTATTTTTGCACTTCAAGAAAAAATATCTAATTTGGACTCATTTTAAAGATCTTGATACGACGAGTTTAACTCGAAAGCTCCTATGGGGCGTCGAAAACCATGTTTTAAAGCCGAAAAATGAAGCGTTCACGACAGTAAGCAATTTTTTGTTTCAACGGTTTTAGTGAACTCTCTCCATTGCGCGTCTCCCTCTCTTCTACCGAGCCGGCAGCTTCCCCCTCCAACATTCCACCTACCGGAAGCTCCGATCCCTCTCCCCCTGCTCACTTCGAATTAGTTGCGTTAATAGCAAGTTAATGCTAAAAATTAACTTTTCGGTCAGTTGGAACAATGTATTTTTTAAATTGATTTTGTTAACACATTATATTAAATCAATACCAAGATAATGATCACAGAACTGATTTTAAAGCGGCGAAAGGGTATGCTAGTTGAGAATATGAGGACTAGTTACATTTGGAAATAGCACTAGGAACTTTCAATAACGTTTACCAGTTTGATTGAGGCTTTTACAGAATTTTCATCATCATGCCTTATAAGTATACTATACTATATATGTATATATATATATATATATATATATGTCTATTTGGGGCTTGTGTACGGTTCTCGTAATGGTAATGCTAATGTTGTGCCCTTCTATATTCCGAGAGAGTTCCTAATATAATTTAGAAGACATTCCACTAAAACCGGGAAGAAACTTATGGTTTCAGTCACATTTTTACGGAAGTCCACACAATGGCTAATGTTAATTATCCCACTGATGAATTGCTGCTTGAATGCCCAAGACGAGTGGCTAGTCATCCAAGCTCTCTGCAATGATCTAAATCTGGATTGCTTCTGTAAATCTCACTGGAAGTCCATTCTCCGCTTCTGCCTCCAGCAGAGGTCGCCGGTGGGGGCATTAAAATCTTGACGGTCCTGCCATTTGATTGCCCCCCCCCCCTGGTACAGCAATTCATGGTAGGAGCTATCGGGAAGCCAAAAAAATTTCAATTAATTACGTATATTAGAATCTAATAATTTACTAAGATAACAAAAAACAACTTTGAGCTAGTCACTTCACTTAGAACAGGTAGATAACTTGCAGAATAATGAGCTTTTCAATCTTTAATAGGAGTACATATGGGTTTTAAAACTAAAAATTAAAACATAGCACTCTAATAAAATGTAAAGAATGCCATTTTTTGACTCATCTAGAATTAGGAAAATAAAGGTTAAAAGAGTTACAGTCAAATTAAAAATAAGAAATGGCAATTTATTTAACACATCACTCATATGTATATTTATATACATACATATATATGTATATTTATATACATACATATATATATATATATATATATATATATATATATATATATATATATATAATTATTTATTTATGAAGACTGATATGTATGCATATACATAATAAATATATTTGTTTGGCCTTTAATTAATTAATTACAAAATATATTAATGAAGTAAAGTTCTACACAGTAATATTATACAATATGTATATGTAAAAGCACTTAACCTAATAATAGCCATGTTTGTAAAAACGATATTTCCACTGTATGCAAGTTAGGTTTTCTCAATTTTGAAAACACTATTCTTTGAACTGTATACAGGATACATTTTAAAATGTTTTTTTTTTTTTATTTTCATTTGTTTTTTTATCAAATATATTACTTCCCAATGATAGAGCCCGAACTCGAAACTGAATGCGAAGAGAAACTTTTATACCAAAAACTTATTAGTGTATAAATAACTATTTTTGGATTATATTTCATATAATTATTTCCAATATTGCTCAATTACTATAGATATAATTTAAAATTGAATTGTTTCAATAATATGAAAATAATTACATTTCATATAACTATATTATGTTTCATTAATAATTTTATTCTATTTCATATTATCATAATTATTTATGATTTAGATTATATCATTTTTTTGTACTAAAAACCTTCTTAAGATGTCATTGTTGATTTATCTAAGTTTACTCAACCTGTTTAAAAAGATTAGATGCTATGACCGAAGGGATGTAGTTCTTTATTGTCTAATTACCTGAAATTTTTAGAATAAAAATAAAAAGACAAGGCAATAATATGATAGAAATGATGACAGTAATGTTAGAATTGAGTCAGCAAAAACAACCAAACCAATGGCAAAAATGGGCGTTCACTGTAGTGTTTAGTACATTAATTAATATTGATTTTTAGAACATTGAAAATATAACAAGCCAAAAAAAATAGTGCAATTGATTTTAAGTAATATTTTACTACTAAACGTTATATATTACTTGGAATGTCTCTGTTAATACTCTGTGTGGAGTAGGCAAATTTACCTACTCCAGGCCGACGCGCACTACGGGGTAGGTAAATTTACCTAATATGTATTATACTTTGTATGTATTTATTTACTATAATAATTTATTTACTAGGGCCGCCTTTGTTAACTGCGGGGGAGGCTATGATATGTCCTTATAGACCCTCAGACAGTTTCTCTTGCATTCAGTAAAGGATTAAGCTTTCTATTTGTGGAAGCCGTTTGAAATCTGACGTCATTAACCCTATCTACATTGGAAAAAACTTCAAAATTTAATTTTTCATCATTAATACCAGTTAACTAATAAGCATTAATTTTATGCATTTTAACATGCAAATAAAGGTAAATCAAAAGTTATTAAGCAACTTTTACAATCCTGTAGGTTTGGTCAGACATATATAAAAATGCGCATTGAGAGTGTTAATGAGTTCATAGAGAAGAAAATTTTTTTGCAAAGGTTCAATATTTGGCCATTAACTGGTTAAGTAAGTAATTCCATCAATAGGTGTAGACATATCCATTCACACACTTGTTCACTCTCTCTACCACACACCCATAAACACATTCAGTAAACAAGCATGTGCATATAAGCACACACATAATATCCTTACAAAGAAATAAAAGTTCTTAGAAATAATAATACTGTTTTACATATCATATTAGCTATATCTCAAAATTACTATTAGCAAAATTATTGAATCTTCATACTTCAAACATATGTTTAAATCCATATAGAGTAATGGATATTACTCCTTACTAAATTATATTAGTAATAGGATATTACTAAAGTCTATAGTAAGACTTTATTTTAATATTAACTGTTCCAATCAGATACATATTAATGTATATACATATATAATTTTAAAATAACAAGTGACACCACTGATTCAACAAAGAGAAGTATTTCTTAAATCTTGATTAGCCTTTTGAACTTTGTTAACTAGTTTATCATCTTGCTTTTCATCCTTTGAGAAATTATCATCAAAGTCATTTTTTGATGAGGGTCTTGGATTTCTGTTATAACTCCCTGTGCTGTATTGTGAATCAGCTATAGAACGTCCATCACCTTCATCACGTCGAGAAAGTTCACTACATGGAGAAGTATTTCTACCTTTCCCTTCTTCAACCATTTCAGATGGATAGAATCTTTGAAGTTCAGCACTGGAAAACCATGCTTTTTCTTTATGTGGTTCAGTTAAATCACCTTTTTCACCTTGAGGCAAAAGCAGCTTTGTTAATGGAGGAGCTAATCCCAAACCAATGTTTCTTTCATGGTATACTTCAGATATTGTAGGAGTTAAATCTCTGTTCAATCTAGTTAACTGTGTAGCTCTTATCTGGTCTTGAATACCAGATGATACAGTAGTAGTTTCATTGGAATTAGGAACTTGTTCTTGCTCTGAGAAATACAGCAATCTTGAAGAAGAATGTGATTCAGAATAAATATTACCAGAATGTTTTTCCACTGTATTACGTGAAATATGTTTAGAGTTAATTCTATTTAACAATAAATCTTGTGGTCGAGAAGCAAGAAGGTTAAAATCTTCAGTCATTTGATTGTATAGAGGAGGAGGAGGGGGTTTACGAGATATGGGAGGAACAGGAGGCAAACGTCGAAGAATGGTTGTATGACCATTGTTGTCCCAATCAGGAGTTGATCCGGTAGAACTTGAGGAATCAGGACTTCTTTGCTGTGTTGAAGATTCCAGTTTTGTTTCAGCCATTGATGAACAAAGGTTTCTCAATCTGGTTTGTTGGGAAACTTTGAATCCAGATATTTGTTCTGTGGATGCTTGAGCTGCAACAGGAGGACTGGGAGTAAAAGCGGCATCACTTTCTCCTCCTCCTGGCCTTCGTACCTGTAAAAACAAGTTACACAAATTTAATAGCTAACAATCAGTAGTTAATTATACAGTATAACCCCCTTTATCCGGTGTAATGATGGGTAGGGGGGTCCACGGATAATCGAAAACCCCGGATAACCGAATCACAACATTTTATTGACTTAATGTGATAGAAACAAAGATTAATTAAACGAAAAAAGCTGCAGAAAATCACTTTTGTCAACAAACAACAAAAGTAACAAATGAACTCCTTCAGCGCGTTTTTGCATGAACCACTGATAGACAGCTTCATCTACGTCTTTATGTAGAGTTCTTCATTGTTTTCTGAGGACACGATGTTTGGGCCGATGACGATACGAAGTCGGAAATGTCTTTTTTCCTCTTCTAAATGTCACGAACAGTTTGCTCGCCGATTCCTAATTCAGCGGACAATGTTTTAACACTTTCACCTTTTTCTACTCGGTTTATAATGGTTAATTTCTGTTCAAGCGTTAAAACAACAGGTTGTCTTTTTTGCGACATTTTATTAGTTTGTATTTAAATGGAGAGTAAATCACAACTGAGAATATTTTGTTTTGTAGTCAAACAGGCCAGAGTAGGGAGTTTCCTAGAAAGACTTAAAAACAATATCGTTTTTAGAATATGAATTGGAGTAATAGTTGCCGGAAACATCTCATCATACGATACCAGCTTGCCGTGTTTTTCCATTTATTATTTAATTTCATAATTTCTAAGAACAATAGATAATTAACTATTGTGTAATCGTTAAAAAATTAACGTAGACTTTTTATTTAAATAAATATTACACAAACAAAATAAATGCCATAAAAATTAAAAACAGCTTATAAAAAAAAAAAAAAAAATTGGCTCCTCGGAATCCCGGTTAATAGAGGCCCGGATAATGGGGGTCCTACTGTACTTCATTGAATGAACGTAAATGTTACTGAATAAAAAAAATTATATTAAAAACCATAGAATAAATATATTATAAAGAACTACTATTAGAGACAGCATTAAATCCTTTACAATTAGTCATAATCTTTAATGACTTTTTTATTTATAAAATATACCTATTTGATAACAATAGCTTAGCTACCTTCAACACTGAGATTTATTTAAATTAATTTTTATTCAATTATCTGGTTGCGATTGCCACGATAATAGATAAGTAGTATGTTCTTCCCAGTTCAGGTAATAATGGCCTTTGATAAAAATAGCAAAAAATCTTCCTTATTAATAAGGAAGATTTTTTGCTATTTTTATCAATTAATATATAAATATCTTCCAACTAAATTTAGAAGAAAATAGTAATAATGGCCATGTTCTGTTACTCTCTAAAGCTTGTATTACAAGCATTTCTGTATCATGTTATTTATTTAGGTTATGTTATTTCTACTGTTTTTCTACATTTTACTGTGATCTAGTAGTTTTCACTCATATTTATAAAGGTGAACTTGAAATTCTGATTTTGAATTTTTTCATCAGATTTAAAAAAAAAAAACATGAAACTTAAAGTGGTCAATGTTAATAGAGAAAGAAAAATGTAACTTGGCAACTTAGAAATACAAGATTTTGATCCTTCTTAGGAGTTATCCTGGAAGATAGAGCATAATCTAATATTTCCTAGAAGGCATGCTGCTTAAGGAAAACAAGAAGAGGCAAATTAATAATAGCCCAGGAAGATTTGGATAGATAGACTTTTGCTAGAATAGAGCAACAGCTGGAAATGATTTTAACCCAGTACCCCATTACCTGGAATATGAAGGATACACAATGGCTATCACAGAATTGCTTGATAAGATATCAGTTAATTAACAATAGTTTGTACCTTAAACACATTTATCAATAAAAATAAATGTTGAAACATATCTTGGGACAAAAAATTAGATTGTAATAATGAAGAAACAGACAAAAGCAACATAAATAGAATTACAACAGATCATTGGTGTCACCGTCAGGGGGGAAGGTGGGACCCCCCCCCCAATATTTTGGAAGGGGGCAACTACTTATATTCTAACTGTGACATAAATTGGCAAGTTTTATAAATACATCATTGGAGGAGAAATTAAATGTACCAACAGTTGTTATTTCAGCTTTTAGCCTCTCAAATTTTTACCTATCTATGAGAATATTGATTTTTCGTTAAAAAATTCTCTAAAAATGTTCATCACTTGGCCAGCACAGTAGACCTACTACAGCACAGTATACCTGTATGTATAAGCAAATTCAAGCTTCTCAAACAAATGAGGAACGATAAGAAAGCAATGAACCTGATCATTTATGAAATGCACATTCATGTGCATCATAGTCCCTACATCAAATATACGTCTGAGTTAGAAGACCAACGTGCAGCGAAAATAAAAAGAGAACGTTTACATACTACTTTATCTCAACGAACAGTATATATTGATTTGAATCTTGTTGTATTTCAAAATGATTGTAACTATGATTACAGTTTACATCCTGCTGTAAACATTGGCAAAATGGATAAGGTATGTCGGTATTGTGGTTCACTTAACTTTCACAAGAAATGCGCTGTGCTAAAGGTAAAGTTATATTGCTGATACTGCATTCACTGCCTGAACCATTGATGTCATTGCTTTAAGGCAATAAGATAATTCAAAACTTCAATCGACCACTTACCAGCAGATTATTAAGAAATTCAAATAAGAGAAGAAAAATATAACTTGCCAGATGCTAAAATGAACCTACAATAGCTGAAGTTCAGGTTTCATAGTGGGCAAAAAACGTGATACACATGATATTATTCTTATGTGACGGAATAATATAATTCAACATGTCCCTGAAACATATCAACCATTCGATGCACTGCAGTATACAATCTTTCTTAGACAGGGGCAGGACGGATGTCACTTCAATATTGTTATTATTCCGAAATTGTAATATGAATATCAATGTTGATGGATAAAGTTGATAATCACTTTGTTGTGCTGTATAAGCAGCTATATTATAAATTATATTTTATGATATACATATTTATTATGGGTTGTATGTTTTAGGATAAGATATATTGATGAATACGATGAGATATATTACTAGTAATTGATTAGTATGGTTATATTTGATTATAATAATTAATGTGTTAATGGGGCATAGATAAGTTAGTGAATAAGTATCATGATAATTGATATTATGAAAGAGATCTTAGATTGTAAGTGATATTGTTTAAATTAGGTAGTGAGATATAAATAATAAGTAGGCCATTGTACTCCAAAGCCGCCGTTATTACTATTACTTTACCCACATTATGTATCTGCTAGATATCAAGCTTTAACTATTTCACTAAAATACTGACTAAAAGTATATTTCTCATTGAACTAACATTTATTTCTTTAAATAAACGGTACTAATCCAAGTTGTAAAAATTTCATTATAAATATAAAATATTTTATTTTCTTGCTTGATCACTAAAGAGGAATAACTAAGAGAAAGGAATATAAATATTTTTTAATTACATTAATGATTAATGAAAAATATTTTGCTGATATTCTTACTTTCACAACACAAGATGTGTCTAACGAAGCTGTTCTTCCATCTGGTTCCCCTCTTCTCCTAATATAACTAGTGAAAGCACCAGATACTCTGTTGTTTCTTAAAATAACGGCTGCTCTTTCAACTTCTGTCTCTAAAGATGGTAAACTTTCAGCTGAGCTGGTAGATGCAACACTCAAACTCTTGGAAAGGGAAACTTCTTCTGTAATGCCTATAAAAAATACAATGTTCAATGCTTTATAAAAATATCATTTTCTGTAATAGTAAACTCCTGGACAAAATTAGCGCATCACTTCCTTTTTTCAATTTTTGTTTAATTTAAGTGATAGATATATAACAGCCTTCTATATTTGACTTTAGAAATTTATCATAAAAACCATTTATGGTAATATGAAAGAAATTAGAATGGCTAATTAAGAAAGATAGGGTAGGAAATAAAAAAAAATCAAGAAAACGTTAAAAGCAATTTTAATGAATCAAATTCACAAAAAAGAATCAATATTAAAAAATGTCACCCTAGAGAGTCAGTATCTTGTAACACCTCCTCTTGCTTTTCTTTTTGCTTCCAGTCATCTTGGCATTGACCGGATGACTCGGGCAATGTCCTCTTGAGGGATATTATCCCCCTCTTCCAGTATTGTGGTTTCAAGTTCATTAATTGTTGTTGGGGGATGAGACCGAGCTCTAATACGCCTCTTCAGCATATCCCACACATGCTCTATAGGATTAAGATCCGGACTTCTTGCAGGAATAGGTAGAACATTAATTCCTACTTCCTGGAAGTAATCAGTTACGACAGCAGCAGTATGCGATCTCGCATTATCTTGGAGATAAAGAAAATTTTCCCCAACAAATAGTGCAAACGGCATTACGAATTGCTCCAGGATATCTGTCACATACCTTTCTGCAGTCAGTGAACCCCTTCGTATTATGTTTATCTCTGTGCCGGCTTCCAAACTGATGCCAGGCCATACCATAACAGCACCTCCTCCAAAGGCAATTCTGGGAGAAATGGTACAGGCAGCAATGCGTTCTCCTGGGCGTCTTAGCACTCTCATCCGCCCATCTGGAGAATGTAAAGCAATCCTCGCCTCATCACTGAACAAAACCGCTCCCCAATCATCGATTGTCCAATTTGCATATTGTTTGAAAACTGAAGTCTGGCTACTCGATGCTGTCTGGTGAGCAATGGGCCAGTGGCAGGGTGTCTGGAGGTCAGATTCGCTTCACTGAGGCGTCTCCTTATTGTTCAACTTGAAATCATTACGTTTCTTGAAGAATGAAGGTCATTACGAATTTGAGGACTTGTTTGGAATCTCTGCCTTAAGGCCGTGAGCGTTATGAAACGGTCATCTCTATCTGAAGTAACCCTTGGCCGACCTTGTCCAGGTATCCTACTGTTGCTCCCAGTCTCCCTGAATCGATGGAATATGCGACTAACCGACGATTGGTTTATTCCCAAGCGTAATGCCACTTGCCTTTGGGATAAGCCTTCATCCAACATTGTCAATGCTCTAACTGCAATTTCTTCAGATCTATCCATATTAAAATTTCAAAAAATGTAATAAAAACTTGAAAACACAATGAAAAATGAAAAATGATATAAGCTACAACCTCGAAAGACTCGGTCAGAATAAATACTTAGTAATACTATTGAGATAATTTCTTCTTTTACCTTACAAACATGAAAATAAGGATTAAGTAGGGATAATATCTAACACAAACAACAACAGCAACAAATAATTGTTGATTAGAGCGATTTCAATTAATTCCAATGAATAAGTAAACAAATAAATATGAAATACAAAGTGATGCGCTAATTTTGTCCAGGAGTTTATATGATACTCAAATTAAGTGCTACATAAATCACCAAATAAAGCTGAATCATGTAGAGTTTCATCAATGAAGTATTGAAAAAAATTGTATTACATACATTTTATGGTATTTACATCGGAATGGTGGATAACATGATAACATGATGATATCCCCACCATCTTGTTTTCTAATGGTTTTATGTCTTACTAATTTTTTACTGTTGTGTTTTGTGATTTTTCTGTTATTAATCTTCTTAGTTTTATAATTGTTGTTTTGTTTTTTTCTTTAATTTCATTCAATAATGACAAGAAATGTTCTAAACATTTGGGACTTCCTGAGTTCAGAAGATATGGTAGTATATTTTCAAAAATTTCAAACAATTCATAAAGAAGATTTTTTCAACTGCTTTTAACAGCAATAAGCTATTTGCAGAAATTTTATCATTAAAAATTAATGAAATGAATAAAACTGTTTTCATATTATTCCATTTGTTTTTGTCTAAGTTATTTAATGGTATTATATAAGGCATTTCAGTTTCCATAAATATAAAGAAGAAGCTAGTTCCTATCAGTGACAGGTTATAAAGAAGATGGCGGGATAACAGCATGATCTGCTAATTGCACTATTAAGCAAAATTTTTACAAAAAATATAAACATAACAATAATATCAAACCTATTAAAGGTAAAAAAAAAAAATGGTTGTTACCAGCTTTAGAAGAAGATTGGGATTTTGACAAATCCTTATTACAATCCAGCTTGTCTATATTAGCATCAGGTTTATTATGAGATTCTATAATTTCCTTTTCATTACTTCGCCCTTTAGTTGTTATGTCTTTGTAAGTATTCTAAATGAAAATAAAATTTAAAAAATGTTATTTACTTATGTTAAATACTACAATATAAAGTAAGAGATACAAGTTTGTCAAAAAGGCTGTCAAAAGAAAAAGGGAAGGGAAATTAGAAAAGTTGACAAAGCCCAAGCAAATACAGAACTAGGAAACATCCTGGAGAAAATGAGAAAATGAAATGTTGATCTTTCCTGACATTTTATGTCCTTAATGGAAAATGGATTTTATTTAAACAATTTGTATTTTTTTTAGATTAAATATTATCACCTCAGCATCATTGGCTAATGGTACAGCCACCAGCAGATCCAGAAGAATTGCAAGGGGTGCACTCTCCTCCCGAGAGGTGAGTAAATATCTTAATGGAAAATGGATTGTATTTAAAAATTTGATTTTGACTTATAACTTTCTATGAACTCATATTTTAAATTACCTACTTCATGACTCATGGAATTTAAAAACAAAAAGTACACCCCCAACGTCAGGACATTTCTGGTTCCGCTGGTCACAGCTCCCCTGGAATATACTCCAGTACTCAGGGTACCACAGTTCAAAATGAAACCCCTGTTGCAAAGAACAGCACAAAAGTTTTGTAGTAGTTATTCAAGATAGTGGTCAAGGCCTAAGATGTTAGGCATTATTCCAGCTCCATATCTTATTATTTTATAAAGCCATAATAAAAACATAATGTATGCAGCACTATATTTTAGTTTAAAGTTAGGTATTTACAATTTTAAGACAGTCCATATTTCAAAATCAAGTACTGACCCTCAATAAACGCAACTAAATCTGTAGCATCCAGTACAAAAACTGCGATGACACTTGTTCCCTTTTTTTTTCTTAATTAAATTTATTTTATTATAACAGATAAACATGGGGCTTGAGACGCCAAAAGCTTCTATTGAGGTTAATAAAGGAAATATTTTCTGAAATATGGACTGTCTTAAAGTTTAAATACTTTACTGTAAACATAATGCATTTAAAAATAAGGATTATAGTATAACTTATGAACAATCACATGATTTACTTCATTTATTTGACGTTGTTCGAAAGAATTTGCAGTTTGAAGATCAAAGTGGCATATTTTGTAATCAGAATTCTTATTTTCACGTTTAATGTCATCAAGTAAATGTGAAGCCTTTTCTATTTCAACTTGGAAGGTATCATTCTGAGTTATAGGGTTCCATAATATAGAATTCGATCTATGACGCAAGTCCAAACCATCAGCAATGTGTAAAGCTTTTTTCAAGTAAGTTATAGCCTGGCTTGAATTGCCTAATGAATGATGCAATCGACCTAAAAATGTAAATCATTTACAAGAAAAAAATATATTTTTATAAAAATATAAATAATATATTGGCTAGTTCAGAAAGTATATTATTTTTTTCCCAACAAAGTGCATAATATTATTTTCTCACAGCTGAATCCCCATGTAAGATACATAATCTGTTAATAGTTCAACAGCAGATAAAGCAAGATTTAGTTTATAACAGAGTTAGATTGATTCCACATAGTAATTTTTGGTTGGTGCCCTTTCAACTTATTTAATATCAAAAAAGTAAAAATGCTGTTAAAGGAAAAAATAAAGTATCCAATGTGTATTCAGAAGAGTATTAACTAAATGAGAAAAGAGGAACGTCATTAAAATAATGACTTACCACAAAATAAAGAAATGCTTTGAGCTCTGGTTTTTCGGTATTGCTTAGTTCTAATTAATTTTAACGCATTAACTTGGTTTTCTAGGTATTATTTACACTGACCATCACTTTCAACCATATTCCTGAACCAAATTTTTGTTTTGATGCGGAATTTACGAGGGTGAATCAAATGTAAACGAGACTTTTTTTTTTGTAATTTATTTTTATTTTAACGCAAAAAAGAATATAGTTTATTATTCTACATAACCTCCTGATTTGGAAACGCATTTTTCCCAGCGGATAGGCAGCTTTCCAATTACTTCCAAGTAGAAAGATGCAGGTCATGACTGCAGCCAATTGCGCACGTAGGCTTCAACCTCAGCATCACTATCGAATCTTTGGCCTCCCAAAGCTTCCTTGAGAGAGCCAAACACATGAAAGTCACAGGGTGACAGGTCTGGACTGTAAGGAGGGTGTTCCAATGTTTCCCACCCCAGTTGCTCCAATTTTTCCATAGTCAAGGCTGCTGTATGGGGGCGAGCATTGTCATTGTCAGGGAAGAATCACTTTTCTGATCGATAGGTCTCGTCTTTTGCAGCGATATGCAAGTCGGACCTCACTCAAAACGTCGCAGTAGTAGGCTGCATTAATTGTCCTGCGCTCGTGCAAAAAATCGAGATACAGCAATCCATGCTAGTACAAAAACGGTAGCCGAAACCTTGCCAGCCGACAAACGTGACTTTACTTTCACTGGTCCAGGTTCTCCTTGTTTTCTCCACTCCATACTCGCTTGTATATCTATAGGATCTATATCTTAGTATTTTCCTGAAATTTAGCTCCATGTGCCCTGATGCTGAAACTCTCCAATTTTATGCGCCCATAAGTACACTTGTAACCACAGACATCATCGACTATCTAATGTTGGGCCAAATGAAATTCCCATCAGGACCTTCTAGGTCAGGAGTTCCTAAACTGGAGGGGCCCTATCTCTCACTTAGTTAAAATTTTTGTACACATTCATTAAGACCAAATTTACATTGAACTTTTTTAAAATTAAACAAGGTGTTCAGAAAATTAAAGCAATGTTTTAAATATAATCATTTCTTTTTTCAATTAGGCTTTCATATCAGTAGGGGGGCATGAGACTAACTTAGGGAACCCCGTTCTAGGTAGTCCCGCAGCTGAATATTCTTCTCCATTCCCAGCTTAATAAACTTCATGATATTGACCCTTTCGTATAAATTTCTATATTTTTATAAATATAGCACAAATAGCAGCTGGAGCACCTAGTGGCAATATTAAGAATGTCCTTCTCTCTTGCTGCTACATATTAATAAAATCTTCTATTAAAATTGTAAAATTTGTATTAGTATTAAGCCGTCAACATTTTATCTTTTTGAAGTAAGTGTCCATTATACAAAGCGTGAATTTCGAAAAAAGTAATCATTTAAAAAAACGATAGGAACATTCCAATGTGAAAATTAATTTTTTTTCTATTTCTTAACAATAAAGAAGCATAATTATGTTTAATTAATTATTATCTTTATTATTATATAACTTATTTTCTATATATTTTTTCCTTTTTTTATATACTTGTGTGTACTCTCACTTCTATCTTATTATTTGAGTTCAGATATAAATAATTTGTATATTGTACCATCTATATAGGTAGTTTTACAATTCCTTATTTATTTTTATTTTACACTTAGTCAATGTGTACCCTTTCACTTCAAAAGCATTGGGTTTCCCCAGAATAAACCTTTTGAAGTCGGCAAACTAACCTCTCCTACCTCTCACCTCATAATTTTTCCCTCAGTCTCTGCATTACTCTATGCTGATATAGATTTTTCTCATACTTTTGGTATCTTTAATTGATCGAAAACTTAAAGTTGGTTGTGGAGATAAAAATGTAATAGTGACAACAGGGATGTGCCACCGTAAATTACATCAAGTCTTAACATATAATGAAAGAATTCTTTACGTTATTGTAAAGAATATTATTCATTCTTTACCTTGAGCGTCAAGAACAAACCTTTATGTGCTTTTAATTATCTCCTTATTATATTGAAATTTGATTTCTAAAAAAATAAGATTAACACTAAATAAGAATATATATTCTAAGTACTTAAACTTAAATTAGTCGTTGGAGAAACCCAACAAGTCCACAGATTTAAATCAAAAGAGAAAAATATATTTTAGTCAGTAACCTTGTTATAAAAGGGGGTCAAGTTGCATCAAATGGTGGTAGTAGGATTGATTTTGTGTTCATTTATGGAATGAGACTCAGATGCAAAAACCAATTTTTCAACCTTGGCAGCCCCCTTTACCAGTTTACTAATAACATCCCAAAATTTGTTTCCGTTTTGACAATGAATAAGCATGTTTTCGACAAAAAACTATTCTATATATTTGAAAACTAGATTATATCCGCTAACATTTGAGACCAAAACTGACTCAGTAGACTAAATAGCTTCCAAGATACAGCTTTACATATTCAATAGACTGTCATTTTGTATTCCATCGGCTTTATTATGGCAAACATTTACTAGATTATTTATGATATGAATTTGTATTATTGTCAGCCTGTTATTTTAAGAAAACAAGTTCAACATTTAGGGCTATACTAGTTAAGGGGGTATGGTCTAACATCCCTTGGGGACCAGCCGTACTAGGACTTCCCCTACATAGGGGCCAGGATTCAATCCTACACCAAAACTACACCTGTTTTACCTCTCTTCTATACCAAGGAGACGTAGTGTACAAATAATTGAGTTAAATTACAGTCTTTTTATAAGCTTTCATTGATATTATTTCTAAACTAGAGAAATTACACACTTACAAGTATTATATATAAGTATTACATAGCATTAATATCTATAATATATATTAATACTATATAATATAATAATATAATACTACTATATAATACTATATATATATAATATATAAGTATTAATATATATAAGTATTATATATACACACGTAAATAAGTTTCGGTTTTGGCCTGAAACCAGGTCTATGGCCGAAATTCAGTTTCAGTTTTGGCTAAAATTTTGGTTTCGGTCGGACACTACTACTTGTTGTTACCAGCGTATGCTTATTTGTTATATGACAATGACAAATATTCCTAAATCTAATCATTTATAAGATAAAAAGTTCAAAGAACGGGTTGTTCTAATAACAAATTTTAATATCATAAATACCAAAGAATAAATGATTAAAATGTAGTTTTATTATTAAAATTAATTCTTTTTCCATATAATTTAATTTATTTTTAAAAAAATTGAAATAGTTTTTGAATTTTATTATCATATATATTATTTCTCAAAGCCTTTTTTTTCTTTTTTTTTCTGTACGCCATAACTTCCTTAATACTTCATCAAATTTCATGAATGAGGCATCATTTTAAAGCTTTCCTTAACCACTACACCAGAAAAATACACAAACCACTCATTTCGCCTTCGATTGCGAGTTATAAGCAACCGCGGTTTTTGCAAAAACATCAAAATGGTCGTAGAGGTTTCTAAAAGGTGTCAATCTTTTCAGGTTTTCAAGGAAAACGTTTTCGGTTATATACATCTTTTTGAATAACCCATTTGTTTGCGAGTTGTAAGTGAAAAACCGATATGTGTATTTAAGTAAGTGGTGTTTTTCAGGGTGCGCGCTCTTTCAGTTACATCTATGTCTTTGTAAAACAAACACACCAACAAACAATCACAGATGACCATGTCGTAACTTCAAACATAGTGTTCAAAGAGGTCCTATAAATGCTACGTTAATACCTTAAACTTATGTTTCAAAAAATAAATAATCTACAATTTTAACACATCAATTCTTTACTTCAACCCTCACCTATGCTCATGACGCCCTAAATACGCACAACACAATACTAAATATACGGTGTGTACTTTAATTAAGTGGGATTTAAGTAGGTTAGAGTGCGAATGCTTCGCACACGTCAGCTAGTCTCAATTATACTGTTCCTGATTCTTTTTTATTTCTAAAATATCCATTTTAGATAGGAATGTTTTAATTCTTATTTACTCTAATTGAGTGTTTCTTTATATTTTGATTATGTAAAAATTTATTATAAGACAACAACGTATTATAATAAAATTTATGGGCAACTAATGTAGACCCTCATAAGGAATCAATCAGAAGTAAAAAAAAAAAAATCGTAGTAACCCCTCGTCAAATTTTAAAATTGTAACTATTTTCGAAATCTGCTCCCCCCTTATCATTAACACTCTTCTCGAAGAAATCCATACCCGTATAAATCCTCATTTATATTTATAAAAATATATAGTCTATTCGAATTGATTTGAGACCTTGCAATTTTTTTTTTTTTTTTTTGTGGACTACCTTCTAGTATATCAAATTTCCCCCCCCCCCCCACTATATCGAATTTTTAAAATTATTACTATTTTCAAAATTTACACCAGCATCAAAATAATTATGCTTCTTTATTGTGAAGAAATAGAAAAAAATTGAATTTCCGTTCGGGAATTTTAATTTTAAAGTTATGACTATTTTCAAAATTTAAGACTTTAGAAATGATAATAGATCCTTATTTTAAAAATATAAAATGTTGACGGTTTAATTATAATGATAAGTTTAAATATTCCTAGCCCCAGAAGTAGAAGTATCCGAAATGTTACTAAGAACCGAAAGTACTCATGGATGCTCCGGTATCTGTGTTGACAGATATAAGTACTACTTGTATCCGTAGCTGACGGATATGAGTACTACTTATATCTGTAGGAAAAATCTTGGACGGATACAGACACTATCTGAGTACTTTTCACAGTTACATTATCCGGTATCTGTATCCCATGATACAATGCCAAACTCTGGCTGGTAAAGAGGGATTTACTTGATCCAGGCACTTAGCATGCTACTAGAAACCAGGGTTTGAAATTAACTCTTATTTTCTCGGAAAGAGAATAAAAGTCAAATCAGGACTTTTATATTTCTAATAAATAAATAAAAATCACATCATGACTTTTATATTTTGGGCCAGAAAATAAAAGTCCTGATATGATCTTTATCCCAATGATAGCTAATATAAAAGTCAAAGCTTGATTTTAAATATTTAAGGATGAATTTATTAGCTTTTTTTCGGATTTCTCCATATTGGTGTACATTATTGGATTAACCGTTTTTATGGAAATCTTATAGGGTATAATTAATGACCTTATATCGATCTTAAAATCGATTATTAGATTATCAAGGCTGCTGATAATGAAAATAGTATCGATATAAAACCTCAGGCTCGCTCAGGTATCGATTATAACTTATCCGATATCTACAATATTGTGGTCGAATTGTAGGTTATTTAGGGCGCTGATTGTTAATATGATATCGATTTTTCGATTACGCGCACAGGTATCGATTTATTATAACTTACGCGATATAAACGATATTGGGGTCTGCTCTTAGGTTAATTGAGGCGCTGAATTCGAAAATGATATCGATTTTTCGATTACGCGCTCAGGTATTGATTTATTACAACTTACACGATAAATAAGATATTGGAGTTCGCTCTAAGGTTAATTAAGGTGCTGAATTCGGAAATTATATCGATTTTTTGATTACACGCTCAGGTATCGATTTATTACAACTTACACGATAAATAAGATATTGTGGTCGGCTAATACGTTAATGAAGGTGCTGAATTTGGAAATAATGTCGATATTTCGATTACGCGCTCAGGTATCGATTTATTACAACTTACATATATAATCATATAAATCGATACCTGGGCGCCTGATCGAAAAATCGATATCATTTCCGAATTGAGCGCCTCAATTAACGTAGGAGCAGACCCCAATATCGTTTATATCACGTAAGTTATAATAAATCGATAACTGAGCGCGTAATCGAAATATCAATATTATTTCCAAATTCAGCACCTTAATTAACGTATTAGCCGACCACAGTATCTTATTTATCTTGTAAGTTGTAATAAATCGATACCTGAGCGCGTAATCGAAAAATCGATATCATTTTCGAATTCAGCGACTCAATTAACCTTAGATCAGACCCCAATATCGTTTATAATATAATATATATATAATATAATAAATATAATAAAGTGTTTTATTTACATTTTTACAAAATAACAAAAGAAATTCATATAATATTTTACACAATGCATGGACATTGTCCGTCTGCAGAGTTGCGTTGTAAAATTTAAAGGAAATAACAGTTTTATCCATAATAGCTTAATAACTGTGAAAGCTGGCCTAGTAATAAAACTAATACAAATAAAAGATAAACAGCTAAACAGAGTGTTTATTATTTAGAATTAGAGTTTCTATGGGTATTCATTTCTAAATCCACCTTTCAGACAATAATATGACTGTTAATCAATATTAATAATTAAACTGTTCTGAGAGAAAATATCTATAATGCCAGGCTTTAATGTGAAATTTATAAAGTTTATTCCAGTTTTGGCCATTCAAAAGGGAAATAAATTCAATTTTGGACAACATGTCTTTACCTAAATTCTCTCTACGAAATTCCTTAAGTACTGGACAGACTGCAACGTAGTGATAAACATCCTCTACCACTTTCATGTTACACATAGAACATAAATGTCTCTCCTCACATCTAGTTATATTATAATTTAAATGTAACAATTCACATCTTAATTTAAAAATACATTTCATAAACTTAAAATCATTATTGTCTGAAATATAATGATCACATAAATTAAAGTTTAATTCTTTGTAGAGATAATAAAAATTAGAATTTCTTGCTTTTAAAATTGAATTATTTCGAAAGTCATCTTTAATATTTTCAAGCAACTCATCAAAAGTAAAATTGCCTCCATCATCACAATAATCCATACCCCCACAATGAAATTTTTCACAAAGTTTTTTAAACTCTAAAAACCAAAATATATTGTTATTGATGATTTGTTCAGCGAGGATTCTCGGTAATCTGTAATGTGGTAGCGAAAGTACCTTCCTAATATATTTATAATGCAGACTTAATGAATATAAAAACAAAGGCTTTGCTCCGGTTTCCAAATATAGAATAAAATTTGGTGCATAACGGGGTAGTGAAAAAGTCTTCTTGATAAAAAAAGTATAAAAGCTTTCAATTATCTCAAAACGCTTTAAGCCCCATACCTGTGCAGCGTAACATATAATTGACCGTATAGCAGCGTTAAAAACTTCTAGTTTTGCGGAAATCGGAACTTCGTTATTTTTGAAAACTTTTCTGAAGGTTGACTGAATTCCAAACTTTGCGCGGTTAACTTTTTCTTCTAAATGTGCTGTCAATGACAATTTTGTAGTCAAAATCAGTCCAAGGTATTTATATCTATTAACAATTTCAATATTTTTACCGTTATATAGCCAGCGATCACTCCTCGCTAACCTACCGCCTCTTCTAAACACCATAATTTTACTTTTGTCCAAATTAACAGTTAGGTTCCATAACTCGCAATATTTCACCACCTTATCTATCATGGACTGCAACACAACCGGGTGATCTGCCATCAGTACTATGTCATCAGCGTATAGTAGGCATCTAACATTAATACCCGCCACGTGGACCCCTCCTTCAATATAGTCATGAAAGTCATTAATAAATAAAGAGAATAGAATTGGAGACAGTAAACAGCCCTGCTTAAGACCCATTTTCGTTTCAAAACCTTCTGTTAAGCCATTTGAAGTCCACACACAGGCTTCTGTATTGCTATACAAGCTCTTCAAAATTCTAATAAATCTACTAGAAAGACCCATATTATGTAGTTTATAATATAAAGCATCTCTACCAGGACTGTCAAAAGCAGCCTTGAAATCTATAAACATACAATATAATTTACCCCCTTTATTTTCTGTTTTAAGCTTTATTATGTTCATAAGATTAAATATGTTATCAACTGTGGAATAGCCCTTTCTGAATCCCGCTTGGTATTCATTTAATACATTATTATCACTTACCCACTGACTTAACCTCTTCAACAACAAGCCAGTGAACACCTTCGCTATGCAGTCAGAAAATGCTATTCCTCTATAGTTTTCCACGACATCTCTAGCTCCTTTTTTGAATAAAGGGAATATTATAGATTTTTTGAAACTTGAAGGAACTTCACCGATTTCATACATGTAATTAAATAAGTTTAATAACTTTTCTAGAAAGTTATGGGGACTATTCTTTAAAAATTCGTACGGGACGCGGTCAATTCCCGGTGCTTTCCCATCTTTTGACTTGGCCAGCACTTCCAATAGTTCATCGAATTTAAATTCCTTGTCTAAAGATACCACTTGTACAAATGGCGGTGCATAGCTATAAGGTTCTGATCTACATACCGGGTTCAATAGACTACTAAAATGGTTGACCCAACTTTCCCCTTTAATGGAAGTATTACCAATAAAATTTACAATCTTAATCTGTTTAATCAGTGACCAGAACCCTTTGGAGTCATGCACATCCTTAAATTTTCTATTCATCTCAATAAAATATTCCCTTTTTGTTTTCTTACACAGCTCCTTATATTGCTTATTACACAAAATATACATGCGTTTAAATATATTGGAATTTGTTTTTCTAAATATATTTAACAGAGCAAATGACCTGATTCGTAACCGTTTACAATCTTTATTAAACCACTTGTGATTCATTATTCTTTTATTCGGTTTCTTATTACAATTAACGTAGCCAAGATTTGATGACTTCTTAATTAATTGAACAAACATATCTATTGTGTCTTGTAAACTTACTGGAATATTATCCAAATTATTGACCATTTTTTCTAACTTTGTTTTAAAATACTTTTCGTCCAGTTCTGTCCATTGTAATTTCGGTATTAATGGTAAATAAAATTCATTTCCGGAATTAGCATTTAGGTTCAAATTTAGCTTCAGGGGCATGTGATCAGAGAACACCTTATACAACACTTTAAAATCATTGACCCTTTCGAGCAATTCAAAAGAAACAGCACATATATCGTTGACGGATGTGCCGGGGCCTCCTACAAATGTGTATTCACCATCCGGGTCCCCTTGAGTCCTACCATTCATTATTATTAAGTGATGATCAGAACAAGAGTCCAAAAAACGTTTCCCTTTATTATTAATTACCTTGTCCTTAGAATTCCTAGTCAGACCAAATTTACATTTTCCTTCAACTAATTCTGAAGGCATTATTTGTGCATTGGCGATTCTCACATTTAAGTCACCAATAACGATTACATTTGATAAGTTGCTATTCAGAAAATTATCCAGTGCATCAAACTCGGCCTTCCAATCATTACCGCTGATATACTTGGGCAAAATGTAAAATGTTTCAAAATTATTGCTGACCCTTATTAAGGCAAATTCATTAATTTCAATAAAATCAAACATATTTACAAATGGGCTTTTTAACTTAATTCCATACAGGCAACCACCCTTGGCCCTACCATATTTATGTTCTTTTTTCGCTCCTATCAAATATAACTTAAAACCATTAAACATGTTTTCACAAAAACTAAAATCTTTATCTTCTAAAAATGTTTCATATAGAAAAAATATATCATAATTTTTTACAAAAGATATAAAATCTAATTTATCTATCTTGTTTTTAATACCTGCTACATTGTAGCTTAATACAGAACAATCTACCTCCGAACGCTGCACTTCTTCATCAAAAATTTTCACTTCTACCGAACCTTTGTTTATTTTCACTAATTCTAGTTTTTTGAACAATTATCTGCAGCCATGTTACCTTCGGGCAGTAGCTTCAAATCGTCTCTATTCTGAGCAGTAAGCCCTTTCTCTTCATCCCAGAAAAACTTCTTACCTTTGTATAACAAATAATTACTTCTAACCACCACTCGTTCATTTTTGTCTTTCTCGGTAATTTTGGCCTTAATTTCGAATAACTTCCTTCTTAATGCTCGATCATAATAGGTAAGATCTCTATTTATCCAAATTCCTGAGCCTTTCAGTTTTCTGGAGTTACTTAACACGATTTGTACATCTGACTGCTTAACTAATTCGACCAAAAAAGCTTCATTCTTACCCACAGGTAAAACCCTATCAACCATAGGTTCTTCAATTCCCAACACTTTTGTACACAGTTTTTTAAAAACTAACACTTTATCGTCCGATTCCTTAAATTCTTTTAAACCATTTATTATTAAATTTTTTGCCTTACTTTTCCTCAGCAAAAAATTTAGATTATCTTTAATTTCCTTATTTTCTTTCTTCAATTCTAAAATTTCTTTTTTAACAATTTCGTGTTCTTCTATTATTTTGCCTAACTTCACTTCTATTGTTTTAATTTCACTTTTTATTTCTTTCGTAACTACAGCTAATTTGGAGTCCAACATTTCACTAATTTTTTTTAATAATGTATCCTCCATATTTACTGACGTTGTACTCGTATCTAATTCTTTTTTCTTTTGTGTTAATTTATTCGAAAAAGTCTCAGGTGAACTACGACTTCTCTTTCTTTTGATTTTATTTGAAACTGGAGTCGTTGTTTTTTCCAAACCGTTTTCCTTATCTTTTATTTCATCATTCATAACTTAAAATCCGTTCTATTAGTAACTGTGACACTAACCCTGCTTCTGATAAGTGGCGCTTGGTGGGGGTTGTCCTGTTCAGGCCCGCTCTAGACAAGACTATGATAAGTAAAAATGCATGAGAACCTTTCTTATTCGTCACGATAATTTCCGTCGTCAGATCTTCACCAAAATTAAAATAAACACTCCAAACGACTATACTTCTGTCTGAGTCAACTCTCACTTTTATACGACGCACAAAAACCAACTTTAAGAACTCTCAATACGGAGACGATGTTACTCAGCTCACAGTCTGGGCGCAACCTCATAAGGAATCAATCAGAAGTAAAAAAAAAAAAATCGTAGTAACCCCTCGTCAAATTTTAAAATTGTAACTATTTTCGAAATCTGCTCCCCCCTTATCATTAACACTCTTCTCGAAGAAATCCATACCCGTATAAATCCTCATTTATATTTATAAAAATATATAGTCTATTCGAATTGATTTGAGACCTTGCAATTTTTTTTTTTTTTTTTTTGTGGACTACCTTCTAGTATATCAAATTTCCCCCCCCCCCACTATATCGAATTTTTAAAATTATTACTATTTTCAAAATTTACACCAGCATCAAAATAATTATGCTTCTTTATTGTGAAGAAATAGAAAAAAATTGAATTTCCGTTCGGGAATTTTAATTTTAAAGTTATGACTATTTTCAAAATTTAAGACTTTAGAAATGATAATAGATCCTTATTTTAAAAATATAAAATGTTGACGGTTTAATTATAATGATAAGTTTAAATATTCCTAGCCCCAGAAGTAGAAGTATCCGAAATGTTACTAAGAACCGAAAGTACTCATGGATGCTCCGGTATCTGTGTTGACAGATATAAGTACTACTTGTATCCGTAGCTGACGGATATGAGTACTACTTATATCTGTAGGAAAAATCTTGGACGGATACAGACACTATCTGAGTACTTTTCACAGTTACATTATCCGGTATCTGTATCCCATGATACAATGCCAAACTCTGGCTGGTAAAGAGGGATTTACTTGATCCAGGCACTTAGCATGCTACTAGAAACCAGGGTTTGAAATTAACTCTTATTTTCTCGGAAAGAGAATAAAAGTCAAATCAGGACTTTTATATTTCTAATAAATAAATAAAAATCACATCATGACTTTTATATTTTGGGCCAGAAAATAAAAGTCCTGATATGATCTTTATCCCAATGATAGCTAATATAAAAGTCAAAGCTTGATTTTAAATATTTAAGGATGAATTTATTAGCTTTTTTTCGGATTTCTCCATATTGGTGTACATTATTGGATTAACCGTTTTTATGGAAATCTTATAGGGTATAATTAATGACCTTATATCGATCTTAAAATCGATTATTAGATTATCAAGGCTGCTGATAATGAAAATAGTATCGATATAAAACCTCAGGCTCGCTCAGGTATCGATTATAACTTATCCGATATCTACAATATTGTGGTCGAATTGTAGGTTATTTAGGGCGCTGATTGTTAATATGATATCGATTTTTCGATTACGCGCACAGGTATCGATTTATTATAACTTACGCGATATAAACGATATTGGGGTCTGCTCTTAGGTTAATTGAGGCGCTGAATTCGAAAATGATATCGATTTTTCGATTACGCGCTCAGGTATTGATTTATTACAACTTACACGATAAATAAGATATTGGAGTTCGCTCTAAGGTTAATTAAGGTGCTGAATTCGGAAATTATATCGATTTTTTGATTACACGCTCAGGTATCGATTTATTACAACTTACACGATAAATAAGATATTGTGGTCGGCTAATACGTTAATGAAGGTGCTGAATTTGGAAATAATGTCGATATTTCGATTACGCGCTCAGGTATCGATTTATTACAACTTACATATATAATCATATAAATCGATACCTGGGCGCCTGATCGAAAAATCGATATCATTTCCGAATTGAGCGCCTCAATTAACGTAGGAGCAGACCCCAATATCGTTTATATCACGTAAGTTATAATAAATCGATAACTGAGCGCGTAATCGAAATATCAATATTATTTCCAAATTCAGCACCTTAATTAACGTATTAGCCGACCACAGTATCTTATTTATCTTGTAAGTTGTAATAAATCGATACCTGAGCGCGTAATCGAAAAATCGATATCATTTTCGAATTCAGCGACTCAATTAACCTTAGATCAGACCCCAATATCGTTTATATCGCGTAAGTTATAATAAAACGATACCTGAGCGCGTAGTCGAAATATCGATATCATTTCCGAATTCAGCGCCTCAATTAACCTAAGAGCAGACCCCAATATCGTTTATATCGCATCAGTTATAATAAATCGATACCTGAGCGCGTAATCAAAAAATCGATATCATATTCACAATCAGCGCCCTAAATAACCTACAAGTCGACCTCAATATTGTAACCATCGGATAAGTTATAATCGATACCTGAGCGAGCCTGAGGTTTTATATCGATATTATTTTCATTATCAGCAGCCTTGATAACCTAATAATCGATTTTAAGATCAATATAAGGTCATTAATTATACCCTATAAGATTTCCATAAAAACGGTTAACCCAATAATGTACACAATTTGGAGATATCCGAAAAAAAAAAAAAAAGCTAATAAATTCATCCTTAAATATTTAAAATCAAGCTTTGACTTTTATATTAGATATCATTGGGATAAAGATCATATCAGGACTTTTATTTTCTGGCCCGAAATATAAAAGTCATGATGTGATTTTATTTATTTATTAGAAATATAAAAGTCCTGATTTGACTTTTATTCTCTTTCCGAGAAAATAAGAGTTAATTTCAAACCCTGCTAGAAACAGATCTAGACCCACTCTGGCATAATATGGCCAGCTTAAGTCTCTTCTTAGATAAGACACGCAACCATTGGTTCAATCAGATAAGGCCCGAAATAAGTATGAAACACTGAGGATCATTAATCCCCACCAGTAGAGCACATCTACTAGCCCTTGCAAGGGCTAGGTGATGCCAACAAATTCTATGGCAAAATAAACTTATTATTGCCTGACAAATAACTGTACAACATAAATAAATATAGGTCGGCATACAAGTATATAGGAAAGGATAACACCTGACTTCATAAAAGTTTTATAACACTTAAAAATGCTTCTAACTATTTTAGAAAACTAAATTTTATAAAAATAAATACTGTAAATAACTATAAAACTCAATAGATAACAATAAATATTTATCTAACATTAATATTAAAGTACTTTTAGAAAAAAAAATGTGTCAATATCTTAAGCCTATTTCTTTTAAACATATATTTAAATAAATACATAGAAAAATATTCATCCAAAAATTAAACATAATCTGCCAATGATAATATTAAAATAAATAATTACCTAAGCAGCTATATGCAACAGCTTTGGCACATTTATCATTTGTCTGAACAGCAAGGGATAAATTAAGGTCTTGGAATTTGATGGCTTCTTGAAGATTTCCTAATGATTCGTAAATAGTTCCAAGGTGAGAATAAGCACGAGCTTGTAGTGTTGTAAGATTTATTTCATCAGCTATATTTAATTCTGATTGGAAGTAACATAATGCTTTAGTGAACTCTCCTGTTTGCTGGTAGATAAGACCTATGCCACTCACAGCATCAGCTTCAGACAAATGATCCTTAATTTCTCTAGAATACGAAAGGTGAAAATTATTATTATTTTTTCTTAATTTCTAACAAGTAATATAATATTTACCCAAGGTGTAATATCAATACTATATAATAATATGAATTCATCCTTTACAGTCTCAGATATATTTTTCAATAATTAAATTAAATTTTTGACTTTAAGTCCATAAAGTTCTTTAATCGAAGTCCTCATCAATAACAGGATCTCCTTTCTTCTTCATCTTCAGGCAAGGTAGGTGTAATATATAGTGAACCTCTTTGGATTAATAACTAAATTAATTATTTTAAAATCACATAGTGAAGTTTATGTTTGTTACTGGTTGATAACAGTTCATGTTAAAAAAAAATAAAGATGATGTTTTCATTTTGTAACCATTAAACAATCTTATATTGGCGGCGAGGAAAAATTTCAATGGCCTCAACGAAAATACCAAAAAAATATGAGGCATTCAGGGAGGAACTTCAGTTTAAAATGGAGAGGTTCTATCGAGATCCAGCCGGATTCGCTCGATGCATCTAAGGTAAGCCTTGAAAATTATATTTCTCATTTCGACTGACTTTGTAAAGTAAAATGGCTTGGTGGGGACCGAGAGCTTGTTCAGCAAGCAAGGAAAAACTTACTGTTAGCATATGAGTCAGTAGATGATAAGAAACTGGAGGAGGTCAGAGCAGCCCTTCGCTACTTATTTAGACCTCAGCTAACAATATTTTCAGCTCGTATGGCATTTGAGAGGGCAGTCCTTAACACTTAATGAGACCTGGGGAACTTTTCTAATAGGCTGAGGAATTAAGCACACATTGCGAATATGGAAAGAATCAGGATGAAATGCTCAGGAATCGTTTTGTGGCAGGCGCTGGTCACAAAAAATTTGAAATCGATGTGAGGCAAAGATGGCCTCAAGAAAAATATTTTAGATTGGTACCAAGACCAAGTTAAAAATTTAATAGAGGAATATAAAGTCCTTTTTAAAGACGAACTGGGAAAAATCGAAACAGCTGTGGCACAAATTCATCTTAAGGAAGGGTCCATATACATAGCTTACAAGGCCAGAAGGGTTCCGTGATGGCCGAGTGGGCAAACATGTTAGGAAATACATGTTGCCCCTGACAACATTTGTAATAGGCGAAGATAGCCAGATCGAAAACTGGATCCAGGGGAAATTTAATAATACTCGGCATTCATACTACACTCCCTCCTGGCCTTTGACAACCCTGTTTAGCCCTAAAGGATAGGGTAAATCGGTTAAATCCACTAGTGTTTATCTTCTAATAAAACACTATAGGTTCAAATGATTGAGATAAATCAAATCCATTGGTATATAATGGACATAACAGAAAAAAATGTTACATTAATCAATGACATTTTTAACAACTCAAAGAGTCAGGATGAGTTTGTTTTGACATGTTTCGTTTCACAAATTTGACCTGGCCTTGTTTGATTCTTCAGAAAGTGGATTAGGGGCAGTTTTAATGCATGGGTTTTAAGATGGATCAGAGCATCTAGTGGCATTTGCTTCCAGAACATTGTCAACAACGGAAAGGAATTACGCATCTGTAGACCGAGAAGCCTTGGCATTGATTTATGGAGTAAAGAAACTCCATCAATATTTGTAGGGGTGTAATTTTTCATTAGTTACCAACCACAAACTCTTGCTAAGAGTATTTGGAAATAAAGGGACCTTCCTATAAAGTGACAAATAACCGACTGATGTGTTGGGCGTTGCTTTTATCAGCTTACCTCTACAGTTTATTATCGATCCGGGAAAGATAACCCAGTAGATGGACTTTCTTTTTGGATTCCAGGAAGCTCAAAGAAGGAATTAAAAGATAAAAGAGAAGTGGAGAGTACGATCAAGAATCTCCAAGAAAAACTGGACACGCTGATTACCCAGGACATGTTGAAGTCAGCAATAAAACACGATAAAATTTTGCATAAAGTGGTAGCATATGTAAAAAAAGGATGGCCTTCAATGATTTCTCCAGAAATAAAACCATATTGGAGAAAGCGGGAAGAACTTTCAGTGGAAGATGGTATCTTGTGCGTCCTAGGACGAATTGTTTTTCCAGAAAAAACATTTTAAAAATCTTGCACTCAAGACACCCTGGGATCGGGGCCATGAATTCATTGGCCTGATTTTATGGTTGGTGGCCCAACACTGACAGAGATGTAGAGAAATGGGTCAGCCAGTGCACACCTTGTCAGGAAGGGAGAGACAACGAACCAGAAGTCCCACTTTATCCCTGGAACATTTCTGACAAACCGTGGGAAAGAGTACAAATTGATTTAGCCGGTCCATTCAATGGAAGAAATTGACTCATTGTCATAGATGCCTTATCCAAATGGCCTAAGGTTGAAAGTCTGGATAAAACAACTTCTAGCCAGATTTGGAATACTAAAGAATATTGTTACGGACAATGGTCCCCAATTCGTATCAGAGGAATTCAGGATATTTTGTAAAAATAACGGGGTAAATCACATGACAGCCACACCTTATCATCCCACGACGAATGGTCTGGCAGAGAACACTTGAAAGATGAAAAGTTATCACGATGAGGGATTGAATTGTCGTAATTTCGAAGCTGGGGATGTCGTCTGGGTGAGGAAGGAGAGGGAAAGTGGATGGCAGCCGGGAAGGATAAAAAGGAAGACAGGAAGCTGAGTTATGAAGTAGATATAGGTGGTATGACAAAGAAAAAACATGCTGATCATCTGAGAAAGCGCGCGCACCTGCGCAATCCATGAGGTACTGCTAACAGGACTAGCCGACAATGAAGGAGAGGTTGATGAACAAGAAGCTGAGGGGGAAGAAGTGTAATATATAGTGAACCTCTTTGGATTAATAACTAAATTAATTATTTTAGAATCACATGGTGAAGTTTGTATTTGTTACAGGTTGGTAACAGTTCATGTTAAAAAATAATAAAGATGATGTTTTCATTTTGTAACCATTAAACAATCTTAAAGTAGAACTGCTTAATTTCAATAATATACTAAAATCTGAATTCCTCCTTTACAGTATCTTGTTTGTTTTTCTATTATTACATCCTACATTAGTCCTATCTAGCCTAAAGAAGTTTAAAAGTAATGTTAAGGAGATTTTTAAAGAGTGGATGGTGGATATGATAAGGATGATCTTAAAATCCATGACATTCATGAAATATTAGAAAAATAATGTAAAGGAGGGGTTCAGCGTTTTGTGTAAAAATAATATTATATCCTTTGAAATGAAATGAAATGCAAAATAATTTTATTATTCTTGAATTTATCCTTATCCTGAGACTGTTGCCCCTTTAGAATAAATTAATGATAGATAATAAAGAAACCTAGCCAGGTGATACATTATATTGGACTTCTTTAAAGTTATCTTGAATGATAAATAATCAGGATTTTAGTCCAATTTTCATTTGAAATTGGTCTTCGTGTTGAACCAAGCTTAAGGGTCATTGTCAGGGCTGAATAAGAACAATTCACAAGGTTGGGTTGAAACATTGGCACCAAAAATAAACATTAGACTGAAAATACAGATTATTCATCACCTGAAGATAATTTCCTATTTTAATAACCATTTAAGTTGTTAAGGAGTAGTAATAGAGTTGAAGTAATAGTAATAATACAAACCTAGATATAGAAATGACTTTTTCCAAACACGAAATAGCTTGATCAACATTTCCTAGAGTTAGGTACAAACTTCCGAGCTCACCAAAGCATGAAACTTTCATTTCAGCATTGTTCATTTCATGGACAACTGCAAGGCGTTTTTCAAAACAAATTAATGCTTGTTCTAAGTTGCCTTGCCGTTTGTTAGCATGACCTAATCCTCTGTATGCTCTCTCTAAATCTCTGCAACTCTTCAATTTCAAAGCAATAGACAAATGTTGTTCATGACATTTTATTGCCTCTTCAAGGTCACCAAGTGCATCATAACAGTCCCCTAGATTTCCAAATGCTCTTCCCTTGAAAAAAACAAACAGTGAAACATCAGATCAGAAATTAATAACTGTTTAATTGGTAGTAACAACTTAGGAACAATTAAACATCATAACACTATTGTGATTAATCAAATAATTGACTATTTATACTGAGGTTTGGTAACTACATTCAACAATTGTAAAAAATATTAATTGATTGAAATTTGCACTGAACAGGGATTCTTTAAACAAAGAAATAATGAAACAAATAACTTGACTGATGACAATAGGTCCAAACTGTCACTGGATGTACTGAATATTATGCCGTAATTTTATGTTTGAGGAACTGTCACTTTTGCAGCTAGGAAGGAACATTTAGGGAAATGGATGTTGATAGTAGAGATTGGTTTCAAAAAACCAACATCAATATTGGCATATATAGGAATATCGGTCTATAACTAACGATACCATCAAAATATCTATACTTGATATTTTCCTTGATTAAACATTTTTTTAAAACCAGTAATTTTTAAATATTACTGATATGGCCATTTCATATCAAATCAACTGGTTAAAAAAAATATTGAGCCTATAGGGCTTAGATTTTAGTAGTGTTTTGGTTATGCATTACAATTGTTTTCTTTATTTGCATTAATGTTTTTAAAAATATCAAAATTTGGATTTTGTATTTCTTATTTGTAATTCTAAGTTTTGAACTTTATTCTTGAATTTTGAACACCTTTAACTGATTTCTTAATGAACACCCCTTTAGGTGTTCATTAAGAAACTATATGTTATTCTAACATAAAGGTGAGTAGGTGTGCAATGAACACCAACAAGAGGGTTCATTTAGAAATTATGTGTTATTTTGACATATGGTGGCTAAAGGTGTGTGAAATTTCAAAGTAGAGAAGCAATGAGTACTCAAGATAAAAAATATTTACCTACATTAAGTACACTAAAAACACTATCAAGGTTCGCCAATATTAGAATATACATATGTTTTTATTTTAATTTTTGCTTATATATTTCATTCTAATGCTACTTTGTAAGTGTTAGGTTAAAATTTGATACATACAGAGCCCACATGATTATTACTGTAAGCTAAGTTTGATTCTAGCTGTTTTATGAGCAATAAATACTTTTTTGTTGATTATTATTATAAGACATACATCAAAACATGGCGCTCCAACATTAAAGAACCAAGTATGGATTTTAATAGGCCTCGGCCATTACAAGTAAGTGGAGATTTTGCTGAAAATTTTAAAGATTTCCGAGAGGAAGAATTAGTTTACTTCGATGCAATTGAGAATAGTCAGAAGCAGGGAGGTTTAATTTGCCTGGCTCAAGAATCTTTTGGAGCAAGATGAGCTTAAGCTTTATAAGACCAAGACAAATCTCGAGCCTGAGGATGAGATGGTGTAGGCTGTCTTAGATCTGGATTGGCATTGTCTTCCAAGGAAAAATGAAGCAATGCATGTATTTAAGTTTTTCACCCATAGACAGAAGAGTCAAGAACCATTTGAAAGGTTTTATCGTGATTTAAAGGGTTAAGCTAAGCATTGTAACTTTGAAAGCCAGAGGAGAACAGAGGAGCTAGTGCTGATACTGAAGAAGAGCTAAATTCTATTGTTAAAAATATATTAGAAAGGGCCAAGGAATTAAATATAAAATTTAACTTTTAAAAATTTCTATATCTTGCAAAGATTTTAGGAGCGCCTGAAAGTACTTATTCCAGTGTTTTAGCAGTTCTATGCCTGCGGCATATAGTCATCTGTTCTCTCTCCTTATGATCAGGTTATATACATGCTTTCTGCTGCTGGACCTCGTTGTAAACATTCGGATAACTTCAATAAAATCGCCAAACGTTTTTTGGATTAGAAAAACAATTGATTATTATAAAATAACACAGAAACCAATAGTATAAAAAGTTGATGAAATTTTATAATATATATGTTTCTAAGCAATTAGAGTCCATTAGCAAGAACCCTCAGACATGGGTTGATTATATTTTGACATAGTATTACCAAAAAGTTTCATTGAAATTTGTGTTCCCATGTCCGCAGCTTCCGTTGTAATAATTATATTAATGACTCTTTTTCAACAATAGCTATAAATGATCAATCAAACAATGGTGAACCTTGCCAACATTTGCCAGATGAAGTAACCTTTATCAGGAAAATTGAAGAAAGCCATATAAATGAGAAAATCATATGATATTGGATTGAAAGATTCATCTGTTATAAACTCATGAAAACCAACAAGCCTTGAATATTGTTTTTATTTCTTTCCCAACAGAAAAAAATTTACAATTTTTTAAAACAATATAGAGTGAAATATTATGTTTGTGGGAAAACACAAATAAGGGATAAACAAAGTGAAATCCCAGTATAAAAAATAATAGAAAACTCATTAAAATTAAAATTATAATGAAAAATGAAGCAAATGAACACACTTAAAAAAAAATGAAACACCACTAATTCTTTTTTAATAATGGAATCACCGTATCTAGTACCTATTCTTGCCTCCCTTGCTTAAGTAATGATCTGTAGTTCCTAGACTTAGTATGTCTACTAAGACATACTGCAAATATAGTTACCCACCCGATCTTGAGGAATCTGGTCCCATTCACTAACCAAGGTTACCCTTGGCTCATGGAAGTCACCTGGAGGGTTCTGTATTTGATAGATGGGCGTCCATAAGATGCTAGATAGGATTAAGATCTTGGCATCAAGTAGGCCACTCCAACCTGCGACAACATTTGTGATGGGTAACTGGAGATTAAACTGCATAAAAAGGAAACGGGGGCAAATAAACAGGCCAAAAGGTACCTTATACTTCTCAAGCATGTTAGTAATGTACATGTGCATTTAGCATTGGCGTTCGGAACACATGAGTCTGTTCATGTATCTAAACATACACTACCTCAAACTATAAGTGACTCTTTTGTACAACACTCTTCCCGCTATTTTGGATGGTGCATATCGCCCACCTGGTCTCAATTATTTCATACTTGAGCTCAACAGTCCAGATATAGCTGCTCAATGGGTTGTGGTGAGTAGAGGGCCAGAAAGGGGAATTATAACATACAGGTAGAGTTCAGCAAGCCTTCTTTACAATGTTTGCACGGCTAATCACAGTCTCACTTTTCAGCAACCTATCTACTTCTCAAGCCATATTCTCCCAACCTTTTACTCACAAACCAGGAGCTGAAATGGTTAGATGTCTTACACTTTAAATAAGGACAATAGGTTCAGACCTTGTAACTTGTCTTCTTTTGAGACCATATAGGCTTCTAAATTCCATCTACCTAGACCATCCATCTAAATAGTAGTTCTTTGACCTTTTCCAGGCAACTTCCAGTATCCTTCTCTGAGAAGAGTCAGCAAATGTCTTGGGGGCATAAATCAAAATTTACACTAATTCAAATCTTGAACTTTAAGACTTTTGTAAAAACGAGCATAAATAGTAATGACTCAGCAATAACTCATGATTGAATCACACATGACAATTAATCACCGTATTCAAAATATTAAAGCCCTCCATGCCAAAAAAATGAAGGGTAATGAAACATCCTAACTTATCTGTAAACACATTTTCATAATCATAAATCATAACACATTTTTATTGTTAAAATCACCCAATTTAACCTTTTTAGACATTTTTTAAGTAATAAAAATAAATAAAAGGAAAACAAGTTTTAAAAAATCAAGCAAAAATGGGTTAATATCATATATTTTTCTTCTAATGGTTAAAATGGTAACATTGAATATTTAGGTGTTTTATAGTTAATGTGTTACTGAAAGGTCTCTTGGGCTCCTATT
This sequence comes from Aelia acuminata, assembly GCA_911387785.2. NCBI lineage: Eukaryota > Metazoa > Arthropoda > Insecta > Hemiptera > Pentatomidae > Aelia > Aelia acuminata. The sequence continues at coordinate 147,107,298 of OU426980.1, forward strand.
AAGATAAAAATCTGATAAACTCTACAGAATAAGCGGAAATCATTCAATGGATACACCTAAGGATAAATCAGACCGAAATTAGCCATCAACAGCACATATTGGTATGACATAATGGAGTTATATTTGAGTAACAAGAAGAGAGCACCCAGTAATGACTATAACTTCAAAACATTGCAAAATTAAAAAAATATGGTAGCTGATTATATCATTGATTGCTAAGAAGAAATTCACAGAAAAGAACATTCTAACTTTAGGCATAAATTAAATTTAAGAATCAGTTTCTTAGGTGAACTTTCTAATTCTGGGTTGTAACATAATCTACCTTTTGAAAAAAATTGATTTACCTTGTCAACTAAAGCAGTTGGTATGGACAACTGCTCTAATGTAGCAAGCTGTTGCTCTAAAAATCCTATGGCATCTTCGTAATGGCCCATGTTTAATCGAGCTATTCCCAAGTTTCCAAAAGCTTGAGCTTCTATAACACTTTCTCTAAGTTCTTTAGCTCTCTCGAGTTGATCTTCATAACACTTGATCGCATTGGTATAGTTGCCCAAGGACATATGAACTGCACCCAAGTTACCATGAGCTCGACATTCTCCCTTCAAATCATTAATTTCTTGCCTCAAAGATAATTCCTTAAACAAAAAAAATATTTATATGTGAGGGTGATAATATATACATATATATATATATATATATATATATATATATATATATATATATATATATAAATTAAAAATATTTAAATAATCCATACAATTCGTGAAAATTGCGAGATCGGAGGGAAAGAGGTCAGTAGAATTTCAGAAGAAAAAGGTAGAGTCAGAAGAAAAAGGATTGACTTGACAGGGATATGTGCCTGGTAGCTCAAGTAGCAAGAGTACCTAACTAGTGATAAGGAAATCCGGGTTCAAATCCTGGCCAAGGCCAATCTTTTCTCTTCTTATAAAAAATATTTAAAAATTATAATTATAAATTTCATGTTGACATGACAGAGAAATAATTGAATTAATAATTTTTAAAAATTGACTTTAGTCAATAGACCTCATTAAATTGGACAAAAATTGACCACTCCCCCAGTATAATTCGCAAAAATTACAAGATCAGTGGGAAAGAGGTCAGTGAAGACAAAAGTAATAAGGAATCCGGGTTGAAACCCCGGCCAAGGCCAATCTTTTCTCTTCTTATAAAAAAAGATCTTAAAATTTTTATGTCGATTACGTGAAGGTCGTACGTCCAAAGACAGCTCCTGTCGACCGAGTCGTAGGCTGCTTTGAAAGTCGATGAATAAGGCATGCACATCTTGATTTATTTCCCAATGTTTCTCAGGTATCTGTTTTAGGATGAAGATCTGATCGGAGGTGCTTCTTCCTCTTCTGAACCCTGCTTGGTAGTCGCCAGAGAGAATTCTTGTCTCAAAAGCTCAAGGAGACAGAAGATAACTGGCAGGGTGGTAAAGTATGTGAATTCTATGCTGACATCAGGAAAGAAAGAACCGGATACATGGATATGAGCACTCAAATGAAAAACAAACTAGGCAAACTGACAGCAGTCAAAGACAAAGTGCTCGAAATCTGGAAGGATTACTTTGAGCATTTGCTGAACAGGGAAGATCCCTCAGAGAATGAGGACCATCCCAGCGATGTGGTAGAGGAGCCAGATCTACTGGAAGTACAGATGGCGATTAATAAGGTAAAGAGGCGAAAACCCCTTGGAATAGATAGCTTATCTGGCGAGCTATTCAAGGAAGGGGGTGAGTCACTGACAAGCCATCTACACCAGCTCATCCTGAAAATATGGAGAGAGGAGAAGATCCCGGACGCATGGAACACAGGACTCGTATACCAATCCTGAAAAAGGGATCCATGTACGAGTGCGAAAACTATAGAAGAATAACACTACTCCCTGTTGCATACAAAATCCTGACCTACATAATTCTAAACAGAATGAACCCGAACTAGGAAAAGTCCCTTGGCGACTACCAAGCAGGGTCCAGAAGAGGAAGAAGCACCTCCGATCAGATCTTCATCCTAAAACAGATACTCGAGAAACGTTGGGAAATAAATCAAGATGTGAATGCCTTATTCATAGACTTTCAAAGCAGCCTAGGACTCGGTCGACAGGAGCTGTCTTTGGAAAATACTGACGGAACTGGGTTTCCAAGGAAATTGGTACGATTGACATGGGTGTATATTAATGGATCCCGATGCCGAGTCCTGGTACAAGGAGAAATGACTGAAAGCTTCGACATGAAGTCAGAATTAAGACAAGGTGACTGCCTATCCCCGTTGCTGTTCAACCTGGCCTTGGAAAAAGTCATCCGAGAATGTACCAAGGCAAGCGGGGGGAGTGCATATGGGGAAAATGCTTAAGTTCCTCTCCTATGCAGATAGGCCCGAAGTGGGATAATGAGCTGGGACTCGGGAGAAGAAAGACTAAGGAAGAGATTATAGGGGAAACTCAACAATCGATAGTGCACGATATGAAAGCTAAGAGGTTATTATGGGTGGGACACGTGGCAAGAAGCAACCCATCAGGCTCCCTCAACATGACGATGAATGCAACAGTGGTCGGTACCCGATTGCGAGGGAGACCCAGAACGAGATGGGCTGACATAATCAAGAAGGAAGCCACCGAACATCGAGTGGTGAATTGGAAAGCCATCGCCCAAGATAGACAGAGGTGGAAAAGGCTAGTTGAGGCAGCTAAAGATCTTCATATGTCTGTGAGCCAACCAAAAAAAAAAAAAATTTTATTTGTTTATTTATATGTGTGTTATATAAACCAAAAACCATTTTTTCTCAGGTTTTAGATCAATATACATGGAAAGTCATTATATCCAGATTTCTTTATTCAGTTTAAAATAGAGAACCAAACTAGATAAGAATTTTACATTGGTATAAAAAGAATATACATAAAAGTATATAAACACACACAAACACAACTCTATAATAATAATTATGGCCATTATGCACCTCTTTTGGAAAAAAATACAGCCAAATTTTCATGGGATCATAACCTGTTAACTCGTTGGATTAACATACAGTTTTTATTACTGAAAAAAATGGAGATAGTTATAAGCTTTAAATTGATATTAAATTTTCATCTAATTACTGAAGATTCGCGGAAAACCAAGTAAAAATCGAATGGAAAACTGTGATAAGGTACAATTTTAAAGATATTTTTTTTTTTTTTTTATAAATGTCCTGCAATTTCAAATTTTTCTGCTCAAAATTTAATTTTTACATTATGCACTATTCCAATACATGGTGCAACCAAGATTTAAGCCCTTTCCCCGACAATAATCCTGGTTGCGCCAGCATCCAGGAGTGCACCATATGAGCATTTCTCATTTCAAAAATTTTTTTTTTTGAAAATAGTGAATTTATTTATTTATAATATAATACAAAGTATTTTACATAATAAAAGAAATGAGGTTACAAGCTGTGAGCTTTGGTACACTCTTTGCTGCAGTACCTTTGCTCTGAGAATATTTGTCTAAAATAATATACTACAAGAGGAAAAAAATAAACAAAATAAAAAAAAATGACAAATATATATATATATATATATATATATATATAACTATAATATATATATATATATATATATATATAACTATATATATATATATATATATATAAAACTACTACGCACGTGTGCGCATGTATATACGAGGGCGTATTGAAAAGTAAGGTCCCCAACGCCGCCGTTTCCGAACACGAGTTGCTAGGCGAGATTTGACAACAGCACTTCACCCGCGGTTCCACCACCACAGTGCATATCCACCCACGTGACCTTGGGACACTCAGTTGCCTTGTGGCAGTCATTTAAGATGGAGCTCCCGCTTCGCTCGCCCGCCAAGTGCGAACTGCGCTCAGTCATTCGTTTTTTGAATGCAAAAAAGGTTTCTCCGATGGAAATTCATCGCCAGCTAGTGGAAGTGTACGGTGAGAACTGTATGGACATAAAAAACGTGCGGAAGTGGTGCCGGAGACGGAGAAGTCAGCGGGAAAGGTTATGGCCACCGTTTTCTGGGACCGGAACGGGGTTCTGTTGGTTGATTTCATGCCAAAAGGAACAACAATCAACTCAGAAAGCTACTGCGAGACTCTCAAGAAACTTCGGCGAGCCATTCAAAACAAAAGAAGGGGTAGGCTCACCAAAGGAGTGTGTTTGCTTCATGACAATGCGCGTCCACATGTGTCATCAAACATCATCAAACGACCACCCTACTCAATGGATTCGGCTGGGATATCATCGACCACCCTCCTTACAGCCCGCACCTTGCCCCCAGCGACTACCACTTGTTTCCCGCTCTCAAGAAACACCTTGGGGGACAGAAATTCAAGTCAGATGAGGAAGTTCAAGAAGCAGTCGTCAGTTGGCTTCGTGACGCGGCGGGAGAGTGGTACGGCACCGGCATTAAAAAGCTGGTTAACAGAATGCAAAAAGTTATTGATCGTCAAGGCGAATATGTAGAAAAATAGGTAAATATTCAACCCTTCTAACGATGTAACCAAAGTTGTAAATAAATTAAATTTTCTATGAAAAAAAAATAGGAGACCTTACTTTTCAATACGCCCTCGTACACACACACACGCACGCACGCACGCACGCACGCACGCACGCACGCACGCACGCACGCACGCACGCACGCACGCACACACACACACACACACACACACACACACACACACACACACACACACACACACACACGTACCTTATTATAATTTATAGAACAATGTGTTTCAATCTTTTATGTATATACTTCTTATAAGGTAAGTCTGCTCTGGTATAGTTGGCAATGTCCCTTATAAGCTCATGTAAGCTAATCTCACATGATTTGAAAAAGTCTATGGTTAACTTATAAATAAAGGTGGCACATTTAAAGAATAGTGCATGAGATCAATTGGAGACCATCTCGGGTAATTGCCAACTAACCGTAGGCATTTGTTTTGCAACACTTGCAATTTTCTATAATTTGTGGTACATGTATTCGACCATACAGGGCAGGCATAGCATATAATATTTAGCCGGGAATATTTAGATAGTAAGGGAATTAGTTTTTGTAATTACAGCTCACATGCGAGTATTTTACTCAGTAAACCACATCTTGCTATACTATATTATGTAAATATTTTATGTTCCGATTTTTTTACCGGAATTTTTTTCAAAAATATATCAGTAGTATTATAAAAAAGATCCAAAATTCAGTGATTGTACCAAAATCTATACCAAAACTAATATTATAAAAATAATCTGTAAAATAAAGAGTTTCTATTTCAATTTACTCTCCGCTACTTACTTTTTTCCAAAGTAGCTATTTCCTGTTCAAAATAATAATGTAATGCCTAATTTTCAAGCAATACATTTTTATTGCATGTTTTTGCACGTTTTGAAGTTTTTAATGCACATTTTTGCATGTTCTGAAATTTTTATTGTACGTTTTCAAATTTTTACGGCACAGAATTCCAAGCTTTAGTTATAGTGAATGAACATATTACAAATTACAATAGTAGCTGTTCTTCATTGGTTGCTGGCCAATTCCTCCCCGCCATCCTGCTGGCTACCTGTTGATGTAATTACTCCTCCATCAAGTATTCTTTAATGAATGGGTAAATATACATATGGACTGCCGGCATGCCCTTTTAACAATGGCTAAATTCTTGTTCCCCAGGAGGGAAGATCTAGAAGTGCTGTAGCCACATGTCGAAAAAGGTAGGAGGCCATAAAAATGGAACAATCCCTGTTGTGAAATTTGTTCTTATTCCTAAATTCAATCACTTTCCCTATCTGACATAGTTAGCACACTTCAGAACATCTTAACTGAAGAAACTTTAATGTATTTACTCAGGGTTTCTAAAGAGCTACTGATTTGACAGAGGGGGGAAAAATCAGGAAATTACTGATAAAAATGGGAAAGAAAACATCTGCGGAAATTACTAGTGTGGCGGCGGTGGGCAATAAAAAAAAAAACATTATATTTTAATCCACCAATTCCGTCCCCTTTCCATAGGCTGGCAAATTAAAAAATAAAGAAAGCCTTACAAATTAAAGAATTTAAAAAGGAAAAAAAAAGAATAAAATAAATAAACAGATTTCGAATAGCAGCCAAGCTGACTAATACACCTTTTGTGTACATGGCTAATACTGTTAAATGTGTTGGCCACAACAACCAGAAACAGTAACTATTAGCAGAAAATTATATCAAGCTATGGATTAAAACAAAAGAACATAATGGTTTAGAGAGGGGCTATGCCAATTTATTTTGAAAAAGTTTCCGTGTCGGTTCATTAGAGTTTCCCGGTATGGGGAACATCTTAACTGAAGAAACTTTAATGTATTTACTCAGGGTTTCTAAAGAGCTACTGATTTGACAGAGGGGGGAAAAATCAGGAAATTACTGATAAAAATGGGAAAGAAAACATCTGCGGAAATTACTAGTGTGGCGGCGGTGGGCAATAAAAAAAAAAACATTATATTTTAATCCACCAATTCCGTCCCCCTTCCATAGGCTGGCAAATTAAAAAATAAAGAAAGCCTTACAAATTAAAGAATTTAAAAAGGAAAAAAAAAGAATAAAATAAATAAACAGATTTCGAATAGCAGCCAAGCTGACTAATACACCTTTTGTGTACATGGCTAATACTGTTAAATGTGTTGGCCACAACAACCAGAAACAGTAACTATTAGCAGAAAATTATATCAAGCTATGGATTAAAACAAAAGAACATAATGGTTTAGAGAGGGGCTATGCCAATTTATTTTGAAAAAGTTTCCGTGTCGGTTCATTAGAGTTTCCCGGTATGGGAGGTGAATTCTTTCCCTGAGATAATCAGGAACTACGAATTGTCCACTTATATATATATGTACATTGATTTAAATGGGTCTTTTCTATGTTAAGGCTGCCTAGTTACTTTTTATCAACAAATGATTACTTTAAAAGTATTCGCTTTAATTAACATATGACCAATTGAAATATTATGAACGATATGACCTTATTGAAGTTTTTATACCATTTAAAAGAGTTTCCGATGTCCTATCAGGTACTGCAAAGAGAAAACACTCTTTGGTTTCCCTACATTTACCCCCAAAAACCCACTGATGAGGGTACATTCTTCCAACATTGATTTTTCTTTTACTGAAACAAGATTCATCTATTTCTACAGTCATTTTTTCCCCTCCTATTTGAATAGGATTATTTATTAAACTATAGGCACAAATTTCTCTTAACATATTCTTCCAGACCGTAATAGTTGTATTGCTAAAATTAAGTTCTTTAGAGCTAAATTTCGTTGTTGTGTATTCCTGTGTCCATGAATATATAAATAAAAGAGCCTTACTTGATGGTAGTCTTGATTGTTCAAACCATGTATTTGAGAATAAACCTTTTGAAGTTCTGTAACTTTTCATATTTCAAACCCGCTTTTTTAGTTTAAAGTTCTATTTCATATTGTGCCCTAGATCACAGTTTTTAAATTTAGGTAAGACACTTTTATCTTGAAAAAAATTTAATTCATTTTCTTCTTTACACAACAAAATTAATTCAATTAAATTCATCTTTTTATCCATTTTACACAGGGAATAACCTCTTTAATAGAGTTTGTAGGTGCCATATGGTTTAATTTATTTAAAAAAAAAGAATGATTTACTGTTTAAAGTAATCATTTGATAATAAAAAGTAACTGGCAGCCTTAATGTAGAAAAGACCCATTTAAATTTTAAAATAAATTAAGTATTGATATTCAGTATTATGTAACACAGCACTATAATCGGTTTTTTTTTTTAGTAAATATAAAATATTTTAGCTTCTTTTATTTTGTTCCTGGATATCCAGATTGTCGATATCATTGACTGGGAAATTCGATACTCTAATATCAATTCTTTTCTTATTTCTGTTTTTTTTTTAACAATTTTTATTTTTTTAACGTTCAGTTTATTATTTTCACTTTTTCTTCAATAGAAAACAAGTGATGTTTGATCAATGTAATTTTCTATGAAATTTTAAATAACAGTACCATGAATATTACGAAGTTAAAAGAAAGCTTAGAACTGAAACTGGAATTATTACACACCAGAAGTAAAGAAGGGAGTGAGTTCAAAGAATATTAGGCAAGGAGGAAATGATAAATTGGAAAGGGAATGACTTATAGCATGCAAAGAGAAAAAAAAATGTTTAAAATTGTTTTCTATAATGTACATATTTTTCATCCGTTCAAAATTGTTGCATCTGATAAGCGTTTTTCTCAAGTTTTAGATCGTCATATATGAACATCTTGATATCCAAATTTATTTATTCAGTTTTAAATAGGCAACCAAACTTGACACGAGTTTTACAATGTTATAAAAAGAATATACTACTAATACTAAAAAATACTATAAGGTGTGAATGTAAGGGCTAATTAAGGTTTAGTAAACTATTATTCATTTCAGGGACTTTTAGGGGTGATAAAGGACAGAGGGTTTAGCTGAAAGTAAATTATAATAAATAAAACTTATACATGATGCTAAAAGGGTCTTTGGGCTTAACTACATTTTAGGCCAATACTTGAATAAATGCTTATCATTTAAGTATAGCTTATCAGTCACTACCAAGACTATGCCTGATGAATTGTATACTAGACTAATCATCCATCTTCATAAAAAGGCAGATTAAACTATCTGCAGTAATTACCAAGGCATAACTCTCCTGAACTGTACATGCAAGGTACAGTCTAATATCATCTATCAGAGGCTACTTCCGAATGCAAAAAGAGATGGAGGAGTCAACCAATGTGCATTTATGAAAAAGAGATCAACTATTGGTCAAATCTTTGATGAAGTAAAGATATGATTATTAGAACTGCAATGTGTGCTGATCCCTGACAGAGTAGGATTTTGAGGATAGTTCTGGAGCATTGAAAAACTATTTTTTGAGGACTGTAAGAATACCATCCTCGTGTACAAAGTTCAAGTTAGTGGGTAATAAGGTTTAACATAAAAATGAAAATAAAATGTGGCATAGCCCATAAAGCATAAGTGTGATAGTGAAACTCATATATGGTTTTTCTATTTTAAGTGTGATTATTTAACTTATCCATTCAGTGGGGAAATTTGCAAAGAATACCAGTTTGTCTTTAATACAGAACATCAGACAATGAAAAAATCATGAGCATCCAATGTAACAAAAAGTAAAAAACTTTCTGACATTTTTATAATACCTGAGTATGAAATCCAAGAGCTTTATCAAAATGACGAAGCATTCGATGGGCTAATCCAAGATTTCCATAGGCAGCTGACTCTAATGCATGGTCTCCACTTTGACGGGCAAATGAAAGTTGCCTCTGATACATTTTAGTGGCTTCTTCAACATCCCCCATCTTCATTAAAACATCTCCAATATTTCCCATAGCTCGGAATTTCCCAGAAAGATTTTTTGTCATGTGAGCAATGGCTAAAATAAGATAAAATTTTCAATATGAGAAATGTAACAGATATAAGTATGTAGTTGAAGCTGAAACTTGAATGGTTATGTCACATAATAAAATATTCAAACATATAACATATAGCGAGAATAAATAGACACAACTCAAAAAATGTGATTTTTCAGAAACTGCTGTCATAGTTTTCTGGTCTTTCCCGAATGTGTGGTGTTATCAAGTGTGTTGACATGGTTCGTCGCAGGTTACCTGTGTGACATCTGATCAGATGGAGACGGCAACATGCATAACAGGATTTAACACGTTAGCTGCGAAGCAAATAAACTGGGATTTTCGTTAACTGCGACGAGGGGTCAAATGACCCCATGCTACCACACCGCTAAACTGCGTCAAGGGGCTGATTGACCCCTTGTCCCTTAGACATTAAAATTAATTCTCTGTAAACATTGATGAATGTTTTAAAGTGAAATCCATTTTTTTTACAAATACCTGACGTACAAGAATTCGTAACAGAAGCAGGGTTGAATTCTGAATATATTTTTTTTTTTATTGGGTCATTGTTATTTTTTCCACAACATCTGTTATACTAACAGTAATTTTTTTCTTTCCTTTTACGTTCAATCATAAAATGTTTGCTATATGGTTTTAATTTACTTAATTGTCAGCATATATAATTCATGAAAGGAAGAATTCAGATATCAAAAATAAAACCAAACGTATGTTTTTGTTATAAATAAATGAACATAGGTGTAACTTTTGTGTATTTAAAAAAATAAACCTAAATATTACAAATTAAATTATTAAAAAAAAAAAACATGTGAAAACTACATTTTATAATGTTTATCATTGAAGCACTGCAAGCAAAGAGGCGGTTGTCGGCACAGTCATCATAGTATGTCCGGACCTTCTTCACCTTTTTTTGGACTTCTGCACTGCTTATAGCTGTTCTTAGCTTTTCATAACAGCCCGAACATTTCTTCCTTATATGAATCATAACTATCTTCAAAACTTGAACTAGTTCCTTCATCTTCGCTTGAAGTTGAATTCCGCTGTGAAAGGGCTAAATCGGCAAGTTTCTTACCACGTGAATACATATCGAAATTATTTACTAAATCGAGACAAATAAACGAGAACTCAGGTGTCAACAATACTAAGTAGAATCTGTCGAAGAACAAGAAAGGAAGGTGAATCTGTGATTCACGGTAAATTACTGTCGCTTAAACCGCTTTCAAACATTTACGGAAATAGAAAAAATATTTTTTATTTACGAATTCATTAATATTTGATATAATATGCTAAAACAATAGTAAGATGAAGTGTAATGAGCATTAAAAGACTAAGGGGTCATTTGACCCCTTGCCGCATTAAAGAAAACATTTAAACTATAATGCGACAAGGGGTCAAGTGACCCCTTACATTTTTTCGATATATAAGTAGTATTAAGTAGTGCATTATAAAAAAAAAATAAAAAATATTAAAACAGGATGCGTGACAAGCATCGCAGTTAACGACAAATACACGTTTAATGGCTCGCAGTAAAGGAAGCCACCGCATGGGGTCAAATGACCCCTCGTCGCAGTTAACGTGTTAAGGAAGAGGGATAGCGTCTCAAGGGTAGCTATGACATCATGGGCGCAAGCCTCGGCCTCAGAGGTACCTGTGGTGTCACGGGCACTGGCCTCAACACTGCTGTTGTAAACGCGTCACGGGTGGTAGAGGAGTGTTAGAGGGAGTTGCAGGAGGAGTAACAGTGAAGTCACGGTCTAACAACTCGAAGAGACAAGAAATAAAGCAAGAGAGGTAAGTTAAGGTGAAAAAGGGTGCCTGAACTGAGGTCGGCCGCAGCTTATATACCCGCTGGCCGCCCCCCACTCTTCCCAGTGCAGGTGGCGCCCCCTAGTGGCTCTGTTAAGAATGTCCTTCTCTCTTGCAGCTACGATCACATCTACAAATCAAAATCTAATTTAAATCAATAATAGCCACGATTTTAAATTTAAAGGATCCTCAGGAATTTGAAGAAGTCTTAAAGTCTGCTTTCAAATTGTTATCAATGCTCAGTCTTTCTTGGAATTCCATGAATTTTGTAGTCTTATGATTATGATTTCTTACTGTTGATTAGATCTAAATTAAGAAGGTTTACTGTTCTCAGTAAGTCGATCAGTGAAGATATATATCTATCTAATATAAATATATATATATATATATATATATATATATATATATATATATATATAAATATATATACATGCATATATACCAATATCGCTACAGAAAATGACAGCAATATTATATATCTCAATTTAAATCTATTGTTTAAAATTAGTTAAGGTTATGTATAGGTTGGTTCTAACAAGCACTAAAAACACGTCGATAACAAACAGACTTATCATTTTGTCCCCTCCCCCCACTCTCTTGATTCTGAATTTAATTGGTTGATTTTCCCATTCGATTCATCCAGCATTAAAACAATATTGAGATTTGTTAGTTATCAATGACTTTAATAGCTTGGTGGAGGATACCTTACGTTAAATATGCCATATGTTTTTCTAATAAGTAAAAATTTTGAGTGATAATTATATATTTATTTTCATGTTTTTTCCCTATAACTTAATCAATAAATTAAGAACCCAACAAAGGTTTTAATGGGACCACCTCAGGAAAACACTCTACAAGATGCAAAAGGTTTTGTTCCAATTGGGGTCCATCCATCTCAGAGTAATCGGTGAAGCAAGTAAAGTAAAAAGCAAAAAGCACACACAAAAACAAAAAAAAAAGGCACATACGTATCGAATTGAGTAACCTCCTCTTTCGTTCGAGGTCGTTTAAAAAAAAGATAAATTAGATTTAAATATGGCACTATGGTCCTGTGAGGACCTGGACCTCCTCAATAATCTTGCTCCACTCCTCTCTATCCGCTGCCTTTCTCCACATTGTCCCACTCTCTTCTCCACATTCTCACTCTTCTTTCGAAGGTCACCCTCCACGTCATCCACCCATCCCAGGCTTGGTCTCGCCTTCGATCTTTGTCGTCCTGGGTTTCCTCCAAGCATAGATTTCTGAATTCCATGGCTTCCATGCGTTCTACATGTCCGATCCATCTCAATCTCCTAGATCACTAGGTTAATAGATCGGGCTCTCTGAAAAGACTTAACAGTTCAATACTTGTTTTTATACCCCATCTATTATTTTCATATGTCGGGCTGTATATTTTTATCAGAATCTTTCTCTCCCATATTCGGAGTGTACCTATCGTACTTAGTCAGCTCCTATGCTTCGATATCACAGCTAACTATAGGTCGAAGAATTGTTATATTAAGTAATACTTTTGCTTTTCGCAAGAGTGATGGAAAATTTAAAGTTCATTTAAATGCAAAAAGGCATCTATTGCCTGCTGCAATCCTGCCATCAATGTCCACCATTACATCATTTTTCACAATTACTTGGGATCCAAGGTACTCAAAACAATAGCATGAGTCGAAAGTATTGCTTCCCAAGATAATTTTATCATTCGTAGGAAGGATATTTTTCCCAGACCTCATGTTAACACTTTTCCCATCATTTACCTCAAGTCCTATTTGTTTCACTGCTCACTCATTAAAACTCCTGTAAAGCTGGTATCGTACGAGCTGAGAGCTCCACATCACCTGCGTAGGTAAGATGTTGCTTCATTCTGTTAAATATCATGCCTCTTGGGTTAATTCTTATCACCCTGATTGCATATTCCAGGGCCAAGTTAAATAATACCAGCTACAGAGGGTCACCCTGAGGCAGTCCATTTCTAACAGAGGTTTCGGTTGAGAGCATGCTTTCTAGTTTTACTCTGCATGTAGTGTTTTCTAGTGCCATTCGAACTAGCCTAATTAGCTTACTTGGCAATCCAAAGTCACTTTGTACCCTTAGTAGTTCTCCTCTACTTAAGCTGTCATAAAATTGTCAAAAATTCAAAAAGAAATGGTGAAGATATAAGGTATATTCATCAGTTTTCTCTACCATTTGGTTAATGGAGAAGATGTAATCTATTGTGGATCTTCTGTCCCTAAAACCGCTCTGATATTCTCTGATAATAGTTTCTGCCCATTTTTGTATTGTTTTAGGCAGTAGTATAGCCAGAACCTTGTAAGCTGTGGAAAGGAGTGTGATGCCTCTATAATTTTCACAGACCTTTCTGTTTCCCTTCTTATGTATGAGATATATTACAGCTTTTTTCCATTTATCTGGCATCTCTTCCTTTACCCATACAACCCATATTAGTCAGTACGATTCTTGTTCCAGCATATTTCCACCACACTTCACAAGTGGTACCTCTATCTTGTCTATCTCCAAAGCTTTGTTATTTTTCAATCAACAGACCACTTCACCGATTTCTTCCTTTTCAGGGAGCATTTCTCCTTCCTGTGCTTTGTCGCTATTCCCTAAATCCTCAGACCAAATCGATTCTGTTTTTTTCCCATTAGATCTATTTAACATTTCATTATAGTATGTAGCCCATGTGTCCAGACATTCTAATATATTGCCACATAACTTCCCATCTTTCTTCTTAAAATAAACTATTCTTTGCTTAAATGCAAACATCACCTTCTTCATTCATTAATATAACTTTCAATTTAGCTATGGCTCATAGTTTTTTCTTATTCTTTCGAACTTTTCATGCTCAAATTTCATCTTCTTATTTCAAAAAACTTTTTTGACCATTTTTCTGTACATCTTTCTCTGGAGTTTCTTGTCCTTCTTGGAATCATCTGTTTTATGGCTTTGTTTCTTTTCTAAACTAAGTGTCTGGATTCTTCATTTTTCTCCTAGTACCTAAAATAATCTGCCATTTTCTGTTTCGAGTCCTTGATATTCTTCCATCTTCCGTCAATACGATTATTAGTTCATGATCTGACCTGTATTCTACCCCACGATAAGACCTAATATTAATTATATTACTTTGCCATCTCCTATGCTGTACCAAAACATGATAAATTTGATTTCGGGTTTGTAAATCTGGTAATGTCCAAGTGTATTTATGACTATCTTTATGTTTAAACATAGTACTTTTGATAATCAGGTTTTTCAAAATAGCATCATTAATCAGTTGGATTCCGTTATCACTACTAAATTCGTGTAAAGTTTCTTTGTCGATAGTCAGATAATATACTTCTCTCCTTCCCAATTTTTTTTTTTTGCATCTCCTAAAATTATTTTCATGCAGCTTCACCAGGGTTAATCACATGTGCTTATTAGATTTATTTTAGATCTTAATATTTCAAACCTTAATGAGTCAAAAACCCAATTACTCGGTCATGTTATTTGCCCCTGACATTCAGGTTGTTGAGACGAATAAATTTTATCACCAATCAATAAATATTCTAGAGTAAATACTAACATTTATTGTATTAAATATTCAAATACTCTGACCGTATTTGGAACAGATATGTGTACCTGACAAGGCAGAACAACATAGTTACATGATAACAGATCTATAAAATTACAAGGATTTTAAATAAATTTACTCAAAACATCCAAAAGAAAATACACAAACCCAGAAAATATTTTTGGCAATCTAAAGCTGTTTCTAAGTTCCCCAAAGCGAAATGTGCCAATCCCAAATTGCAGTAAGCTCTTCCCATAGTCATTTTATCTTGAAGGTCTTTAGCCAATGCCAGGTCTTGATCATAATATCTAACAGCTTCACGATAATTATTTAAACAATAATGAGCATATCCTAGGAAATGGCATGCTTTTGCTTCTCCTTCAACATCATGAAGTTCCTAAAAAATAATTTTATCATTAAAACTAAGGTTATAAATAATAAACATGGGAGGGATATACAGTACACTCTTAATAATCGGGGGTTGGCTAGTCCGGCAACAGTGCGTCTACAACACTACCCATGTCTGCACTCATAGGGAACAAGAAAATCAAAAATAATGATATCTTCGAACTAAAAAGGTTAAAAGAATGTGTGTTTGGTAAAATATATAAATTGAAAATCAAACAATGACTATTTTTCATAAAAATGCTTCTTTTAAATAAAAATTTACATGAAATTTGAAAATTGTATTTTTTTTAATACTCCTGATAATCTAGATTTTACAATAATCCAGCATGAGAGCATGTCTGGTCTCATGAGATTTTTCTGGATTATAAAGATTGTACTGTATTAACATTGTAGTCCTACTGCCAAACATGATTTGAAAATAGGTTCCTATGATCATGGGATCCCATCATGATAGCGTTTTTCTTCCCAGAATTGCTACCATTGACCAATTCTTTGTCATCCAAGCTCTACCCCTCTGGAATTCTATCACTTCCAAAATTCTACATGCATGACCTTTCAAATTTTTCCTCTTTGAGTTTCTCTTCAATCCCCACTTCGTATGATCAATAGCATAAGAGAACTCTCGAAGAACCTATTTTGTTTATTTATTTATTTTTTCCCTCAGTATGATTTATATATATGGTATATAATTTTTTTTCTTTCCCTAGTTTTTAAATTTTTAATTAATTTTCATTTTGTCTTATTTTTTTTCTATATTTCTCCTTGCGCCATTAATAGCATGGAGGGACCTAGATCTACGCTACCAGGCTAAAGGTGAGTAGGTTGGTATACTGATTTGTAAATGTGTTTTATTCCAATTTTATGTTTTTATCGTACCTGTTATATATTTTTTATATAAATTCGTGAATCGTTACACAACCTTTGAATACAACGGAAAAAAAAGTTGTGCAAATATGGAAGCATTTAACTCTATATATTAGTAATTATATAAATGTATATATATATACATACAGGTACATTCAAAACTCATAATGATAAGTAAAATAACGATTGCAAATACAGGCCTTATGGAGTGAGTTTGGCAGAACAAAGCGGTCAAGGCAGGATTTATACAGACTGTTTATCTCTAGGTACTGTCTAGACTGACTTTTAGAGGAGTGGGGCTTTTCTTAGTATTAGGGGTGGTAAGGACGGCTTTAAAGTACAAAGTTGGGCCTACTTTTATTTAACATACTATTTATATCTTATTTATCTATGCCCCATATTAACACACAATAATTACAATAATCAAATATAATTATAATTATCAATCAATAATATAATTATCAATGTACCATATAATAAAACATATAGCCCTTAATCAATATAATTATAACCATAGTTATCAATCTATAATATATATAGCCCTTTATATATTAATATATAACTTGTATAAAGCTCAATAAATGTGAAGCTTGGTCTCCGGCCCCAAATCCCAATCATCAACAATGCTGTTGCATATGTTATAATAGATTTGGTTTGCTTTAGCAATCTTATTTGATATTGTTCCAATCTATTCTGGCTGTTCATGTTAGAGCCATAGTAGAGAAAATTCTCAACCACTTTGAGGACCTCACCATTAAAATAAACGTTCACTTTCATCTTGGCACAGGAGCAGTACCTAACTCTTGGAAGCATTTATGGTGATTCCCTTACACTGAAGATCTTCCTGCCATTCCAGAAGAGTTTGCTTTGTTTTATCCTTTGTTTCACATATAAAATCAATATCATCATCATAAAAGAGCCTATTTCACTCCAATAAAAGTGGGCTTAGACTATCCCCTTGCTTTACAACCTTCAGAACCAGATTCCATTGATCTATTCTGTTCTGTTAATTCTTATCACTCCTTTTGAATTTGTATACACACATTTTATAGCAGCAATGAGATCTCTTGGAACATCTTTAATGGTGCTTGAATTAACAGTAATTTAATATTTACTGGATTTCATTAAAATGAGAGTGCAATTTCATGTTTCCAGATTACCAGATTACTTAGAATTAAAAAATATTATCAATTTTTAAGTTTGGTGGAGGGGGGGGGGGGGGGCGCTGACATTACTAGTACTTTAACATTTACTGATTTCATTGAAATGAGGGTAAATTCTTATGTTTCCAGAGACTTTAAATTTGAAAATATTATCGATGGGAAGGGGAAGAGGGGTTCTCGCATTACTAAAGAAATTAATGAATCATTAATAATATATACATATTAACAATCTTCATATAAAATTATTACTAAACCATTATCAGCACACTATATTATCTATATAAATCAATAACAACAACATCAACATTTCTTTGGAAAAATTAGTCTGCCTCTAAATAAAGCAGCTGAAAATATATAAGTTATCTAAAGCTTATTGTCAAGTAGACTGCATTTCCAAAAATTACATCCTCTAAATATAACATCAGTTTCTATTACAACTAATCTAATTATATCAAATAGCCCAAGAAAATTAGACTTTTGCTGGCTTACAATTCAATTGAACTAATTTTAATCAGTTAAGCATCCTAGATAATACTAATTTGAAATTGCAGCAATTTAAAAAATAATATATTTTATTCCCTTACAATGTTTATATCTCTTCCTGTTGATGTTTTGGTGATTTGCCACATCTTCAGGACAGTTTATTTGATTTAATATCTAATTCAAAAAATTATGGAATACCAAAAATGATGTTTAAAGTTAGACATTTTATAACCCCGATGAAACTATACCCAGGAAACTCATTTCAAGAAAATTTGAAGAACTTAAATTATTCGTACTTTACCCCTTTCAAAATATAAAATTGTCAAAATTTTCAGAATCTAAGTCCTGGAAGACATAATTATAGACCCTCATTTTAATAAAATAGGGAAAGTTTAAATTATTTATACTGAAAGAGCTCCCCTCTAAAAATTAAAAATTGTTAATATTTTCAAAATCCATTAAATAATAGTAGACAATATTATCACTTTCGTCGAAAGTAGTTAGATTATTCTTAATGTATGAACCGCAAATCCCTTGAAACCTAATATAAATTATTTTTTTAAAATCTTCATTCCCAATCACAAAATAATAGACCCTCATATACATAAAATTGGATGTGATTAAATTTACATAATATAAATCCTCCCCCTCCACCACCCGAAATAAAATACAAATATTATTTTCAAAATGTACATCCCTAACATTATTATTATATTTTTCCAAATATAAGTTTCTAAAGTAATTATGCACCCTCATTTTAATGAAATTTTAAAAAAATAAATTACTGGTAATGCGAGCATACCCCTCCCCCAGAAATTAAACATTGACATTTTTATGTTTCTGGGAACATAAGAAAACACCCTAATTTTAATACAATTGGTAAAGGTTCATTAACTTTTAATGCGGTGCTGCCACACCCCCCAACCCCAATCGGAATTAAACATTGTTAAACTAAAAATAAATTACTACAGAAGTACAAGTATCATTGTAAAAAAAAAGTTGAGTACTTTTGATAATGGAAAATAATCAAGAGTTGAGTACTCATTATCAGTGCTTTTTACTCAGATTACTTTTTGCCCATTTCTAGGGACTATCATAAGAAAGTGAATAGTGATATAGCTACTTTCGCTCCTACTGATGCCTCTTAAACCACATCTTCAATCCAATAAACTTTTAGCTATTTTAGTATTATCTTTTCTCACTATTATGTATATCTGTATTCACCCCTTAAAATAAATGTACATGAACAGTATGCTGCCAAGCTGAGTCAATCCCTTCTCCTTACTCATCTTGGTTGCAGATTACTGGGCATGTTACGCGGGAGATCTGCATTTGATTTCCGCCCGAGGACAATCTTTTCTCTTCAAAAATAAAATATTTAGAATAATAAAATGTGGTTACCCACAAGAAAATAAATAATTAAATAAATAAATAAATATATATATATATATATATATATATATATATAAAGAATAGTGAAAGAAAAAACCTGTGACAGCATGAGGTAGTTTTCATAATAAGGAACAGCTTGAGCAAATTCCGCCCGAGAACTGTGACAATTGCCCAAATTAAGTAAGGCACATGCCTCTCCTGCAGTATCTTTCAGTTCACGAGCAATATTTAAATGAGCTCGATAGTGAAACAAGGCCATTTCATGTGCACCTAAAGCCTGATACGCGACTGCTAGGTTTCCATGTGTTGAGGCCTCAGAACTTCTATCTTTTACTTCTTTAGATATCATTAGTTCTTGTTTATGATACTTAATAGCCTAAAACAACCATAAAAATTAAAAAATAACAAGGTAATATAAAAGAGCCTCTGCCATTATGCAGCACTAAAAATATGCATTCCCTAATGTACTGAGAAACACTTCAAAGTTTCAGACAAAGTTGATATCTTTCCAAATCAAATTTAGTATTTTCAAAATCTAATTGGGATTTTTCCAACAAAATTTAGAATTTTCCTTTTCAAATTGAGATTTTTCTAAGTCAATTCAAGAATTTTTATCATACAACATTAGTCATAATGGGTGCTTCTAAAAATACCATAAACAAATTCTTAGGCTTATTTAGAAATATCCTAATATGAAATGGAAAAATCTAAATTTCTTTTGGAAAAATCCCGATTTGATTTTGAAAAATTAAATTTGATTTGGAAAAAATACCTTTTTAAATCTCAACTTGGTTTGAAAAATTCTAATTTATACTTCCGAATGCTATAATAGAGTGAGGTTTTGATATTAAGGATATATGGGATTTGTCTGTTTCAGTAGTTATTCCAAAAAACCGAAATTTCTCACATTGTGAAAACAAAAACTTTTTTATGATAACATTTTTTTAAAATTAATTTGATTATTTCCTTTTTAAAAAAATATATCTTAGGTTAATCTTAAGTAATCTTAGAATAAACCTGTTTACGAGTAAAGTAGGAGGGAACCCATTTATCAGAATGGAAATTTATAAAAACTTTTTTTTTTTTATTGCTCCTATGGCTGCTTGACTATCAGTGAAGATGGTTATTCTCTCGTTGGTTACCCCTTCAGTCAGCAGCTCTGATGTGCACACTGACATTGAGCTAGTTCTTCCGATTGGAAGACCGCTGCATATTTTCCCAGTGAAATTGAGTTGCCCTCTTTGGGCTTGTCCTTTCTCCAGAATCCCGCACCAGATCCTGTTCATGTAAGCGAACCATCTGTGTAACAGTTAATACCTTTATAAGGTTTGTGTTGTTCCATTTTATTAATTATGGTTTGATATTTGATTTCTAGGAATTCACAAATTTGTAGGTCGGAGTGCATAGAAAGCACCCAATCTTTTTCGATTTTCCTAAGTATATGCCAGTGTCCTCCTTGATAGTTAATTCTATAAAAACGTTAGTTACTAATAAAAATCTACATTTGTAAACGATTAAGCTTGAATGTTAATGTTGCAGACTGTATAACTTTTTGTAAAGAAAAATAGCACTCTAGAAAACATATTACAATTAAAACCTTTTCAGTAACTATTTGTTATTTTTTAAATAATAGTGAAAATTAGTAAGGAGGGGAGTCTGTGTTGTGAGACGGTAGGGATCAGACGTGTTTAGCGCTGTTCTCTTAAAGTTAGTTGCTTTTTATTGAAAAGATTGTTAAAAGTCAGTGATTTAGAGTGAAATCTTTCATTAAAGTGGTTATATCCTTCCTACCGCCGTAAGTATTTCCTGGCAACCTTCCTTTTCCAAGTTATCCGATCCTGCCGACCACCATATATCTCCGAACTCCTTCATCCCAAATCCTCGGTACATTCCCGCAATACCCGCTCTAGGCCTTCAGATCTATATACACCGGCCCACCGAACGTCAGCTTTTGATAGATCTTTCATTATCTGGTCTACCTCGTTATGGAATTCCATTCCCACTTTCATCCGTAATTCCAATACCCTCTCCACCTTTAAATCGCGTTTCTATCATCACTTCATAGTCATCCAGCGTCCTTTTTAAACCAATGGAAGTTCTCATTCTCCTTATATATTCTATTCTATTTTTTTTTTATTATTATTATCTGTCTTTTTTTCCTCCTTTAAGAAAATATAAATACTATTTAACCAATCTGTAAATAAATGTGTAAATATGTATATATTATTAGATGTGAAAACTAGTTTCTTTCACCTGAGCAGAGGTTCCCTAATTATTTTTAGTTATTTTAATTTGTATCATTTTAATTTGTTTATTTATACTTTAAGGCTCTAAAGCCCCCTTTGTATACTATTTACATTTGTTCTTAAGGGACACTGTCCCAGAACAAATAAATAAAGAATTTATTTATTTATTTATTTATTTAAAGTGAGAGCAGTTTTAGTATTCATAAGTTTGAATAAAAAGAAATCGGTAAAGCTATAAGTGTGTGAGAAACAGTAGAAAATTTGTGCAG
This sequence comes from Aelia acuminata, assembly GCA_911387785.2. Classification (NCBI taxonomy): domain Eukaryota; kingdom Metazoa; phylum Arthropoda; class Insecta; order Hemiptera; family Pentatomidae; genus Aelia; species Aelia acuminata. The sequence continues at coordinate 147,128,904 of OU426980.1, forward strand.
TGCTGAAGATAGTCAATGTTTTACTTTATGATCGTAAATTTTACTGTTTTAAAGTTCACTGCGAATCGAATTTAATTCTATAATGATATTACATTTCACCTCAGTTTAGAGTTTTCCTCTAACATTGAAAACAAAGTAAGCTCCTAGTTAGTGTTTCTTTAGAAATATAAAATGTCTAGTAATAATTTGGATACTTATTTTTCACCGGTGGTGGACAAAAGTAAAAAAGTTAAAAGCCATGATGCTGAACCAGAAGAAGGAAGAAAAAGGAAATTGTCAGAGGACTTCGATGAGGTACCTATCAGTAGCTTATCTTTAAATCAGCTGATGGACTCTTTAGGCACGTTAATTGATAAAAAAACTGCAAGCAGTAGATAAAAAGTTGGAAATTGTGGCTACAAAAAATGACATTGCGGTTTTCTTGGATCAAATTGAACAATTGTCTACAGAAAATGCAATGTTAAGAGAAGAGTTGCAGTCACGAGGTGAAGCTAACAAATTATTAGCAAAACAGATGGAATTTATTCATAGAGAAATTAAGAGGAATAATATTATTATCAAGGGTATGAATGTTGGTCCCACCGAGGATTGCACGCAACGTATTAAACAACTCTGCACTAATACCTTAGGTATGCCTGAAAATATTATGATAAATCGAACACGATTTATAGGCAAACAAAATTTAAATAAAACTATTATTTCGGCAGAATTTTCTAACGAAGCTGAAATAAGAAATATTTTAAGGGCATCAAAATTATTAAAAGGAACAGGTATCACAATAGAAAGAGATCTTACTTTCACTCGAAGGCAAACAAAAAGGAAACTGCTATACTTAAGAAAATGTAAAAAACAAAGTAATTCAAAAACATCGGTGGCAGTTCAAAATAATTTCCTGTGGGTGAATAATCAATCTTTTGGAAAGAAGAAAAGGGTCTAATGTTTGGAAATGAAATTGCTATAAAAAAATTAAAAGAGATAACGAGTGTCGACTTATCAGAACCTATAAACAAATTGTTAGTAGAAGAAAATTCGGAATAAAGAAGAGTTCTTGATGTTTCGTCAAAAATTGCTGCAAACCAAAATAATAATAAATGAAACAAATCCGTCTGTCAGGTCAAAATACGTGAGTCTTTTAGTATAAATAAGAATGTTAATTTAAAAATTTATCTTTTAATATAGGTGGCTTGGCTAGTAAACTTATCTGTAGCTCTTTTCTTAGATTTATTAAAAAATATGATATTATAGCGCTATATGAAACATTCTTAGGTGAATCAGACTGTTTTAAATATCAAAAATAATTTAGTGAATTTAATTTAGTGTGGATTAGCGCAAATAAAGCTAATAAAAAGGGTAGGGCAAGTGGTGGTATTTTGTTAGGCATTAAAAATAATTTAAATCTTTTCAATGTGGCATGCAGGTTTGTAAGATATGGTAATTATGACCTGATTGAAATTGATAGTGCTCAGGTAAAATTTTTCATTATACCCGTTTATTTGAATTATTCTTTTTGGGATGAGGATTTTTCAAAATTGCTAGATTTTCTTTTATCTTTTTGGCGGAAAGTACCAATTAGTAGGAGACATGAACGTGAGGCTGGCAGAAAGACAGATAATACCAGAACCTATTTTTCAAGTAAAATGTATATTAAACTTTAACCGAAAATCCAAGGATAAAGTTTTGAATTCCAGAGGTATATCGTTCTTAGAGATGTGCGATGATTGTGAACTAATTATATTAAATGGGCGTACAAAGGGGGACCCCAATGGCGAATTAACATACATCTCGGGGAGAGGTAGCTCAGTAATTGATATTTGCTGCGTAACGGCACCTATCTTGAGATATATCAAAAATTTTGAAGTAATTCCTAAAATTTTTACTCAGCATATGCCAATTGAAGTTGTCTTGGAGCTCGATCAAACTGGCGATTTCCAAAATACCCCCCAATTCCTAAACAGATTGAGATGGTCATGGTAAGATGAATTATATTTTAAATCAAAATTGGAATATAAATTAAACTATATAAAAATAAACGAGATTAGGGAATCAGATCAATTGTTAAAAAGTATTGTGGAATGTTCATTTTACGGAAAAAAAGGGAAAAAGTGGTAAAAATTTAGGTAAACAGCCTTGGTTCGATAGCAAATGTGTGAAACACCGGTATAGGTCTTTTAGTTTTTTTTTGAAGATATTTAGGAAACGGAGTAACGATTACAATAAATTGCTCTATTTGAAAGCGAATAATGAATATAAAGAACTGGTTAATAAGAAAATAAATATTTATTATAAGAACCTTAAAGATAAATTCAAACATATTAAAGATTCAAAAGATTTGTGGGCATTAATAAATCAATTTAAGAATAGAAATTTCATTAATGAATCAAATATTACCGGTGAGCAGTTTAGGTGTTATTTTAGTTCATTGTTAAATCGTACAATTAAAGGTTCTCCAATATTGTACGCAGCGCCTTGCTGGGAAAACGTTGAACTGGATAAGAAAATTACGCTAAGCGAATTAAAAATTGCGTTGGCAAAGGGGAAAAATAATAAGGCTCCGGGACTCGAGTCTGTCCCCTATGAATTTTTCAAAAATTTACCAGAAATTTCCCTGGGGCTAATTGTCGATTTATTTAATAATTATTTTAATACTGGTAAAATCCCCTCGAGTTTCACCGAATCAGTCATTTATCCATTATTTAAAAAAGGGGATGCACATAACGTAGACAATTTCAGAGGGATATCTTTCATAAATGTAATTACTAAGCTTTTTTTCTCTCGCTCAACAAACTAGCTGAAAGCAATAGAGTCAGAATGGAATGGGTGCCCGGACACTCTGGCATCCAAGGAAATGAAAAAGCAGATGGCCTTGCAAGGAAAGGCGCAGCAAAAAGACCAATGACCCATAAGTCTAAGCTATGCCAAAAGAAGGATAGGGGAGATATATGGTGCAATTAAAAAACAAAATTGGAATGATAAAACATAGCATCACTCCAAAATCTTCCTAAAAGGTTACTCTGTCAAAAGAAGTGATACTCTACTGAACTTGGACAGGAAAGCACACAAAAGAATTACAGCGATCTATACAGGACACTGTAAGCTAAACAAACACAAAAGCTTAAAGTCGCAGACACGCCCATATGTAGATTCTGTGGCAGGGAGGAAGAAACAGCTTACGACATTGTGAGCTGGTGTGAAAGACTTGCTAGACTAAGATTCAGTACCTTTGGCAAGGTGAACATACCTGACCCAAGTTCTAACGATCTAGTCAACCCGACAAGACAGCTTAAATTCACTGATACTCTAAATATAGCCATTTAGAAATCAGGCAGAATCAGGCGCACAATAGACCCAAGAGGTGCATACTGCCGGAAAAAAAAAAAAAAAAAAAAAAAAAAGCTGTTTACTGGACTGGTATTCTTTTGGGGCGGTTGTGGGATTGGGTAAACACTAACCGATTGCTTAACGAATTCCAAGTGGGATTTCGACCAGGCTATTCGACCGTTGACCACATTTTCAGTTTATTTAGTATTGTTATGCAGGGCAGGCTTGGGGTTTCGATTCATATGATGTTTTGGAGAAGTTCAAACGTTATTTTATAAAAAAGTTATTGTTTCTCCCGCGATTCGTACCAACATATATATTGGCCCACGAAACAGGAATAGCATCTATATACTCCTACACTCTAAAATTACATTTTGAATACATTCTGAAGGTTCTGGATATGCCGGACTGTCGATTACCTCGCATCCTCGCGAAAGAAGTAATTAATAAGAAAGTATATTGGTACCGGAAGTGGTTGGAGTTTGAGTATTGTTTCAAAATTAAACTCGACCTGTTAAATGTGGTAGACCTGCGGCAGAAGTTGGCCTCACTTAGTCAGGGGATAGAGGAAGAAGAAAAACAAAGAAACCTAGAAAAATGCATCCATTCTCGTTTTTATATCTACGCGGGCTTATGCACAGCAGGCACTGTTTCGCCGTATCTCGCCTTATGATATTTCAGTTATCAGGACCATCTTCCGTAGTCAAACCGAAATGTTAAATTTAAACGTAAAACCATGGGATAACGAAAGTAAAGATGACTGCCCAGTATGCCATGGAGGGGAGAAAGAAGACACGTTTCATTTCCTGGGGACCTGCCATGTTTAAGGCGAACTAAGGAAAAAATATTTCGGTCGGGAGTTTCGTACACCAGATGAATTATTGACTCTATTAATTGGATAGCACTTAACTGTTATGTCCAGCAGGCCACATTGAGAAGAGCTCAATGGATTAGCAGGTAGGGGATCATTGGGGCAACCTTTTTATTTAATTTTATTCATACTCTTTATTTTTATATTGTATTCAATATATTTATTATGCTTATTATTTTGTGTTAAATTATTAATTATTTATTATGATTTTGTAAAACATTGATGTGTATTATAGTATTTATTTATAACTATGGAATCTGAAACACAGACCTCGACAGACGGAATTTTCCATTGTCTATGTGTTTTGTTAATTTCTCTATTTAATGATCTGTATTATGGATTTTAAAATAAACACATTTTCATACATAGTAAGAAGGATTATTTTTAATTTTTAAATAAAAAATAAAACTCCATATTACTATAGAATTGGTAAAGCAATAAAATAAAATAAATTATAAGATACCTGTTCATAATAAGCCATTGCACTATGGGCATTACCAATATTTCCATAAGCCCGGCCCATACCAGCTTTATCATTAAGAGCTCTAGCAATATTCAGATGGGCCTGGTGTAATTTGAGAGCTGCATCATGTTCGCCAAGTAACTGATATACAATTCCCAGATTCGAACATGCTCTGCCTTCCCCAACTCTGTCTTTCATACTAAGAGCCATTTCCAACTGTTTCTCATGCCACTTTTTTGCCTATAAAATAAAATAAAATTAGTTACAATTTAATTAGCACACATAAATAAAATGAAATAAAAATCTATTTCTCTGCAAAGTCTCCTAAAAAATAATATAAAATTTTTAAGGAGGTAGAAACGTAGACAGTAGAGCAAACACTCAAGACCAGTAACAGTTGGCTCAGTTTTTCAGATTAAGGCTTTCCATTCATATCTGTTAATATTGACAAATACAGCAGTTAGTTTTATTCTTCCCAGATCAGAATGCCAAACATTGATTTCAAGCTGTTTTGATAATTAATATCAATCAATTAATAACAGTTGGTTACTAATAATTTACAGTATTTAATTATTTTAAAAAAATTAAAAATTGTAAACCTTTTGGTAGATCTTATAGTAAACATAGTTACATTTGATCACGAAACAATAAATATTACATCAACTAACATACACTGGTTGACATAATCATGCAAACTGACACTCATTATTAATTTACAACTCTTTTAAAAAAGAACCTTCTTCGTTAAGAGCTCACATTAAACTAATTGATTCTCCAAGAAGCACTGAGTTTGAACACAAAAAAAAAAAATTGATTTTATATGTTTAACACGCTAATCTTCAGACACACAGTTGCCTCATCTACAAGGGTGTTCCTGGGAACAAAACTATGAGAGCAGGCAATGGTTGTTAAGGCTGTAACATTTTAGGAGGGAAAAGGCTAATGTAACCAAAATTTCAAGAAAATTGTATACAACTAGAGCAGTGCTTTATTAGTTACTAAAATTTTTTTTTTTTTTTTTTAATTCAGTTTTTATACCAGTTACACACATTTTTTTTTCTTCAAGAGGAGGCATCTGCCCCCCCCCCCCCCATGCCCCTAGCTGGGTATGTCCATACTCAACTAAACTTATCAATTTGAGAAGTAAACAAAGCTACCAGGTAATTGGTGCCAGAGCCTTGTCGATATTATTTAACATTAACAATGAGTGGCTTATTTCAAAACAATATTAACCAAATTTTTTATAATCTTACTGTAAGCTTGTTATAAATATATTGATAAACATGGTTTTTAAGAGATTTAGTTTGATTAATCAATATAAACAATGCATAAAAAATGAAATAATTAATTAGATGTATAACAAAATAAATTCACATCTCATATGTATAACCTACCCTGCATCTAATGTTATTGGCCCCAACAACTTCAAAATACAGTTGAATTCTGATAATTTGTATCAGAAAAAAGGGTTAAAATATAATGGAAACAAGGGTTAAATATAAAATATAGAGATACATGAATTACACACAGACACACACTTATATAGATAATATACCATGCAATTAAATGTAACTGTTTATTGATAATTAAAAAAAAATGAACATATGAGATTATCGGTATGGTTATTGGTAGCTATAATTAAATATGTTCATTTATGTGCTTCATGAAAAGGCTAGGATTTTGAGTAATGAGAGTTTAGCGTCCTCTTGGCTAATGCATTATATATAATTATAGCAACTTTTATCTCCTTGAAAAACTGGCTCAAGTCATGGGACCTATTCTTATTTATAGATGTTAAGAAGTCGCAGGAGTCATCTACAACATCTCTTCCTAAAATGTTACATCTCTCTTCCGCAAATCTCATACAATGAAAGGTGTTGTGCCTTAGGTCTTCGGGACATTGGCTTGTTGGGCAGTTACCGACCTCAGCCAGAGTCATTATATTTAGGAATTTGAATGTGCACCTTTGATTTATTCTTAGCCTGGTCAGCTTTACTAAACTAAGGAGGCCTCTGTGGGAACCAAGTGTCATGAGCCACAGGATCATGCCTATCTTCTAATGTACAGCCTAATGAGCCTTACCTTTAGAGGCGGACTCCCAGTCGTAAAAATGCTGCCAATTTTTTATTATCCTCTCCCTTAACACTCCAATCAAATCCAATAAGGGTAACTTGGCATTTATAGGATGCAGCTGGTTTTGATTGGCAGCTCTGTCCGCCTTCTCATTTCCCGATAAACCTACATGTCCCGGTACTCACTGGAATGAGTAGTTGTTTTTAACTATGTTTGGCAGAGATATGATATTTAAGTAAATGTATGTTTAGCCATTGTTTACATATATAACTCTAAGTGTTTGCATGCAGCTGCTGAGTCTAAAATTCAGCACAATAAATGCTGAATATCTTCTTGCATTTCTTCATGCATATCTTCTGGCATTTACAATATAAAATATTTATTTGTGCCCAGATTCTAGAGATGGAACCAGAACAAAGAAAGGTAGCTATCCTTCTATCAGGCTTTGGAATTATTCAATTCTTTTGCTCTGGATCTTGATAAAGTCAAGCATACATACATCATCAGATCTTGTACAAAGATTCGAAGAATTCTGCTCACCAAAGAAAAATTTAACAATTGAAAGATATAATTTCTTAACTAGAAAACAGAAGGAAGGAGAAGGAGTAGAAGACTTTGCTGTAAATCTTAAAAATTTGAGTCATTCTTGTGAATTTGCAAATATGAGGGAGTCAATTATTAAAAATATTTTTATATTTGGCCTATTACCAAAATATAACAGAATAAAGCAGGTCCTTCTCTAAGAAGACTCCTATAATTTGGAGAAAGCACTGGAAGTCGCTAAGACCTTGTTTGAAGCAGACAGCAATGTCAAGAGACTTCATCAAGCAGAACAAGAAATCCTAGAAGTTAAGTCTACTACTCCATGAGGGAGATCACAAGGAATATCGAAGGATAAACGAACACCTAGGTCATCCTCAGGAAGGTCACTATCCAGGTCAACGAAGAAAAATTCTTAATGTGGTAGGTGGGGTTATATTCATTCAATGGTCAAGTGTCCTGTATAGGGTCAGACCTGCCATATATGCAAGAAACCATTTTAAAAACATGTGTCACAAAATCTATCCAAAATATTGAGATTAATGATTTTATTATATCCGGTATTTATAGAAATTAAAACCTGAAGTTGTTAGATTTAATGAATATATAGAGGAGGTACAAAAATACCAAAATAAGATAAAGCAGTACTATGACAAAACAGCAAAACAGTTAGAGCCTCTAAAAGTGGGTGATAATTTTTTTTTTTTTTAAATACCCCTGAGTCTCAATGGGAAGAAGGCAAAATTCAAGGTACAGTGAATTTGCCTAGATCTTACCATATCTTAAATAATAATGGTAAAATTTATAGAAGAAACAGGGAACATATTCAAAGCCCAACAAAGTTTATTCCTTCTTATAGTCAAGAGGAGGGTAAGAACTAGGGTTGCCAGACATCCCGTATTTCCCGGGACGTCCCGTATTTTAGGCTTAGTTTAAAATGTCCCGGCGGGACTGACTCTGTCCTGTACTCGAACCGTGCATAGGTTTTTATTATTAAGACAAAAATACTCATGCACGCAACATTGGCAACTTTGTATACACATCAACTCGGATTAAGGAAGTTCGAGAGAATTTGTGGTTTAATTATTCACTTTAATTTAAAGTAATAATTTAAAGATTTTTCTCAGAAGAAGAAAGATTTTTCTCGTGGTCATGGTGGTCTCAGTGATGTAAAACAATATACATCTACTATATCTCACATGACTGTTGTTAGCAATAGATCATCGAGTAATTTAACACAATATTTTTCAAAGCCTGATAAGTCTGCCTCGGAGACGGAAGAAAAAATAGCTGCTGGAGAACTCGCATCGGTTTATCATACGGTAAGGCATTCCCTTAGCTACAATACACAAATTGTTACCAAATAAGGATTCAAAAATTGCTCAGAAGTTGAGCTGCGGCAGGACAAAAGCAGAATATATTATATGCGAAATACTGGCCAAGGAATCTGTTAAAAATATTTTAAAGACTGCACATGAGAAAAATCTAGATTTTTCGATCGCGACAGATGCAAGTAATAAAAAAAAAACAGAAAAATGTTTCCAATTTGCATACGATACTTTGAATATGATACAGCGATTCAAAGTCGTCTTCTCGATTTCGTATAATGCAACCACGAATCAGCAAATGAAGTAAATAAATTATTATTAGACACACTGGAGAAAAATGGATTATTTTTAAATAGAATATCAGCATGTTATGCCCATGATAAGAATGTAAACTTCGGCAAAACCCATTCAATTTATACACTTTTGCTGTCTAAAAATAAAAACATTATTAAAGCTGGTTGCTCCGTCCATATTCTTCATAATTCTGCAAAACATAATACCAATAAATTGGAAGTGGATATTGAAAGTTTGATACTGAAAATTTGTTGGTCACTTTTGTAGATCTGCAAAAAGAAGACCGGACTTGGAACTCCAATTTGAAGAGAAAGAGATGCAGTGGGAAGAAATAATCAACATGTCACGACGAGAGTTTTATCTCTTGGTCCTGCTGTTGAAAGAATCATTAAAATATGGCCTGCCCTAAAATCTCATTTCCTGGAGTTCCGCTATGAATGCCCACGTTCAATGGAGAAAATAACCACAAATGAAGACGACGAGAAAAAGACTTTGGCATATTTGTCGTTTAACAATATAGCATAAGTAACAATGAAGAAGATTGAATCAGATACTCTGTCAGTTGTTGAAATGCATGGGATTCGCAAGAAGATCGAGCAAAGAATAAACGACAAGTTTTTTGGCATTCAAGCGAGAGACATAATGGGTGGTTTGAGTTGATGACCGTTTTTAATTACGAGTATAATTGTGTTGATTTTTATAAATATGTTAAAACTGACTTGCTCCTCGGAGAAATATTAAAAAAAAAAATTAAGAATGTCACTATATAATTTTGTTTTTTATTTGTCCCGGGTAAAAAACTAAATTCCCATATTTTATGCCTATTTAAGCATTTGTCCCTTATAGGCTGAAAAAAAATCTGGCAACCCTAGTAAGAACCATTATTGTGATTCTGATGATAGCAATTTAAATAAAGAGTCTGTAAAGCTTAGTCCCACTACTTTTAAGTTTGGGAGATCTATTAAGAAACCCAAAAGGTTCACACATTCAGAGTATAATTAAAGATAGATGCCCTTGTATAAAAAATGAATTAGTAATAAACAATATGTATATGTTATCATAATCAAAATAAAATTTGAATTGTGTTATTCAATTAATGTGTGATACATTAATTTCATGAATTGTAATAATTTTATTTACAAGTAATTTTTATAAATTAAAAAAAAAAGCTATTTTTTAAAAATGTTTGTATTATGTTGCAATCTATATTGTATTATTTAATTGGTAGTAATTTTAATTTTAATGGTACTATTGTGGAATATAAATTGTGTTTTACTTTCATTTTTTTTAATTACTGGTAATGATAAGAGTATGTATTAAAAAAAAATAAATAAAAAAGGAGAAATGTCATATTAATTTCTTCTATTGTTTTATGTTTTTTATTTAGTGTTTATTTTAAATAAAAGGAGTTGTATAATATTATCTGAGTAACCTCTTTGTAACCAACCTGGCGGGCAGGTTAAAGGTGGAATAAAAAAGGTTATGGTGATGTCTAACACATTGTGCAATTCTCTATCATATTATCCCAATACATCTGAGTATTATAACACAGAGGAGCTTCAGAAATGATATATGAGTATTATGATATACATCAGGTACCTGAATGTAGTCTCCTGCACATCGAGCAGCATGTCCTAAACCAGCAAAAGCTCTAGCTTCAACTGCCTTGTCTCCTAACTCTTGAGCTATCTTCAAAACATTTTCATGGTATATGATAGCTTGAGCGAAATTTCTTCTGTAATGGTGGGAAGAACCAAGATTGCTGTATGCACGTGCCTCTTCTACCTACAGATTACAAATTTAAAAATTGGTAAATGTTGATTATAGCAAATACACATAAGCTATATTTACTTAATTTATTAATTAGAAGCTTAATATTCTTGAACTAAAATTTTTCTTACATTAAAAAAGTCCTGCAATAAGAAAATGAGTGACTTGCAAGCCTAATTTACTTTTTTGTATTATAAGTTAAGGTGGAGAACTTGTAACTAATATATCATTATCTCCTATTATTTTATCGTAATGACCACCTGTATAATATAAGGTATTTAAATCTAGGGGAAAAGTTTATTAATGTCTTTGTACAGCTGATCTAAATTGATATTATCATAGTTTGTCTAATGATAGCAATAAGATGTTCAGCCCCAACAGATTTTTGATATTTTTCTCAAAGGATTATATTTAATTTATATTATAGGATTATATTTAATTTATATATATATTAATAAAAGTTTATTAATGTCTTTGTACAGCTGATCTAAATTGATATTATCATAGTTTGTCTAATGATAGCAATAAGATGTTCAGCCCCAACAGATTTTTGATATTTTTCTCAAAGGATTATATTTAATTTATATTATAGGATTATATTTAATTTATATATATATTAATAAAAGTTTATTAATGTCTTTGTACAGCTGATCTAAATTGATATTATCATAGTTTGTCTAATGATAGCAATAAGATGTTCAGCCCCAACAGATTTTTGATATTTTTCTCAAAGGATTATATTTAATTTTTACCATGTAATGTACTAATTAGGTCCCAGATTTAATGGATATATTCTTTTATTGTGAGTGTCTAAGGGAAACAAGAGTTTTCATGAAATCTACATCAATCTTGAAATACTCTGTTCAATGAACAAAACTCAAAAGATCTTTAATGCGGTTCCGCTCGAAAATAGATCTATTCAGGGATTTCACACAAAACTAGATCTATTCCAGGATTTTTGTAAAGAATTTTATTCAATAGATCAAATTAACGAATAATTATTTATAATTATGCTATTTTAAATACAGTAGAACCTCCATTATCCGTGGTAATGATGGGTATGGGGGTCCACGGATAATCGAAAACCCCGGATAATCGAATTAAACCATTTTATTGACTTAATGTGATAGAAAAAAAGGTTAAAAAATCACTCGTCACGTATAATCACTTTTATTAACAAACGAACGTTTTATATACATTAAATTATAATATACAAAAATAACAAAAAAAGTAAATGTATGTTTTTATATATTACTAGCATTCCCCGTCGAGGCTTTGCCCGCGAGCCTTTAAAATAAATTCTGTGATCATTATCTTGGTATTGATTTAATATAATATTTTAACAAAATCAATTTAAAAAAATCTGGTGCTTGCGCGCAACACACAACTTTCACTTACCAACTTACTTAGATTTGAAATTAATGCGTTTTGTTAATTGCTACTTCTCAAATGAACAGAACGGCTTTAATTATGAACAATGGTCTGTCATTAAAGGCCTACTCCGCATGCATGGGCTCAACGAGTTTTATGAGTTGACTGAATATTTTTCTTTTTTCTCCTCTTTATGTTTTCTTTATTTTTATCATATCTCATAAATTAAAGTCCCCCCTCCGGTTGATCAATTTTGATGTAATGTTGGCTATCGTATCTTTGGCATATACATACATCAAATACCCAGTTTGATCAAAATCGTTAAAACTGTTTTCGAGTAAATAAAAAAAAACACGTGAAAATGATACAAAATTTATTAAGTAAAGTCCCCCCTCCGGTTGATCAATTTTGATGAAATTTTTACAGTCATATGTCGGGCATATAAATAGATCAAATACTCAGTTTAATCAAAATCGTTAGAGCCATTTTTGAGAAAATCGAAAAAAACTTAAAAAGTTATTAAATAAAGTACCCCCTCCCTTTGAGCAATTTTGATGAAATTTTTGCTGTCATATCGCGGGCATATACATACACTAAATACCTAATTTCAGGTTTGCACGGTTTATAGTTTTTGAGCTAGTCTGTTCACACACACACACACACACACACACACGCACGCACGCACGCACGCACGCACGCACGCACGCACGCACACACACACACACACACACACACACACACACACACAGACCATTTCGCGGGACTTGGTTAATTGGACTCAGGGGACCCCAAAACGTGTATTTCTGTTGAAAACCGGAAGTCGAAATTTTTCACGATCGCAATACTTCCACTTACTATATATTTCATATATAGGTAAGTGAAAGTAAAAAACGAAGTGAACGAAGGGAGAGAGGGTTCGGAGCTTCCGGTAGGTGGAATGTTGGAGGGGGAAGCTGCCGGCTCGGTAGAAGAGAGGGAGACGCGCAATGGAGAGAGTTCACTCAAACCGCCGAAACAAAAAATGGCTTTAACACTTTCACCCTTTTCTAATCTGTTTATTTATAATAGTTAATTTCTCTTCAAGCGTTAAAAACAGACACGTTTTTTTTTTCCGACATTTTGCTACTTCGTATGTATTTAAATTGAGACTAAATCACAACTGACAATATTTTGTTTTGTAGCCAAACAGGTCAGAGTAGGAGTTTCCTGGAAAGACTTGAAAACAATACCCTTCCTAGATTATGAATTGGAGTATTAGATACCGGAAACATCTTATAATACAATACTCACTTTCTGTGTTTTTCCATTTATTCTTTTATTTCATAGTAGATAGTTAACCATTGTGTAATCGTTAAATATTTACGTATACATTTTTTTAAATATTATACATACAAAATAAATGGCATACAAATTAAAAAAAAAAAAATTGGATCCCCGGTTAATCGAGGCCCGGATAATGGAGGTCCTACTGTACGTAGGTATATGAATCCATTTCTTTCAGACTTTTTAAAACATGAATAAAATCCTAATGATATTGGAAATTTGAAAGTAATTTCTGAGAGAACATAAAACTCCCCAATTTTCTTCCTCTGTCTGTCAAAGTTTGTCTTTACTGTGAACATACCAATACTGTATTCCTTGCAGGAGCTTAGCCAGGTAGGGGCTCTAGAATTAAGTAATTAGGTTCTAGAATAGGTAAACGTCCATTACCTAATTTGACAAACATTTATTCTTCGACAGTCCAGGGGGGCCACACATCAAGGATTTATCCTTGAATTTAACCTTGAAACAATGAGCTAAACCCTCACCCCCCACCACCAATGTCAAAAGGTTTGAAGACATTTTCAATTAAGTAACCTTCAAGAAGACATAAATAGCAGAAGATGCATACATTTCCACGAACATAAAGACTGTTGGGCCATTCCACGTCAAATCATCCAGCCGAAGTTCAAAATTTTACCTTCACCCCTCAGATTTTGATACAAATTTGTAGGTATTAAGTACATACAGAAATAATAAAAAGTGCCAAATTTAACCCAATTCCGACAAGTAGTTACAGAATTATGGTCATTTGAACTTTTGAGATATTTGAAGTTCCGATGACGACTTGAGGTCAAAACCAACTTGTACGTGTTTGAAGACTTTCTTCTGTAGAATGGGTATTAATTGAACTGAAGCTTTCAAAATGTATTCATTAATTCTGCATTTCAGAATTGGATGATAGCATAAATATTAGAGAGCTTATTTTTCATCATGGAAAAAAAATTCTTAAACATAAAAATTTAGATTTTTACCAAGTTGTTAAACGGTCATCAAAAAATGCCATGAATTCACTGGGATGGCAGAATTAATATAGGGTCATTTCCCTTGACAGAGCAACTAACTCCAATATCAAATTTTTTTAGGATAGCACTTTTGTAATAATATTTCTCTTTGGAATAATCATAAATTATTATTTTTTTAATAATATTATGAAGAAGCTTAAAACACAAAATTTATATACATATATTAAAATATGTATATCAAATAAAAAGGTATGCATTTTTTAAATAGAAACATATTTAAAGTGTTTTCCTGCAATGTCATTCTGCCAACTCTAAGGCACATATACATTACCACAAAGAATATTGAATAATTTCTACAAATAAGCAATGCATAACAAAATAAAAAATGTTGTTTATAAATAAGTACTGCAAATAATTTGAATATGTTTTCAATATGATGAAAATCATATTTTGCAGAAAACGTTTTTTGAAATGTACGGGGAGCAATCTCATTAATTATTTTTTCTATATTATTATTAATTTATCAACACATGTCTATAGACTACTTTAAATACATATTTATTTGTTGTTTATAAATAAGTACTGCAAATAATTTGAATATGTTTTCAATACGATGAAAATCATATTTTGCAGAAAACGTTTTTTGAAATGTACGGGGAGCAATCTCATTAATTATTTTTTCTATATTATTATTAATTTATCAACACATGTCTATAGACTACTTTAAATACATATTTATATTTAAATATTTCTCCGCCTCCTTAATTCATTATAAGTGTTTAGTAATTTCCATGCAAGTTTTCTGATTATTGTGTCAAATATTTTTCATATTCTGTTACAGATTTTTAAAAATATACTTACATAAAAACGTATCTGTATGTTTGTCCCTTACTAAAAACGAAAATCTGATTTCCACTTATTTCTGATTATATATGTACTCTAATAATTATTTATTTTTTGAAGAGAAAAGATTTGGCTCCGCCGGGAGTCAAACCCGGGTCTCCTGCGTTACATGCGAGGATGCTAACCACTACACCATAGAGCTCGGCTCAAGGCCGAGCAAATCCTTCCTCTTCACTGATACCTACTCCCCCTATCTCACAAGTAGGTATCAGTGAAGAGGAAGGATTTGCTCGGCCTTGAGCCGAGCTCTGTGGTGTAGTGGTTAGCATCCTCGCATGTAACGCAGGAGACCCGGGTTCGACTCCCGGCGGAGCCAAATCTTTTCTCTTCAAAAAATAAATTATTTAAAAATAATTTAAAATGGTGGTCAGCCACGAACTAAGATTAGATAATTTACTCTAATAATAATTTTATTAGCTGTAAAATCATACAGCATGTTTTTTCAACTTCAAATCTATTATTTCTTTTACCTTTTGACTGTATTGTTATGGGAATAGTTTCATTGGATTCAGAATGAAAGAGACCATCAAATGATACATATCTCAACATATTCACAGCCAAAGTAATTTTTCAGTTCCCCTTTTCAACCAATAAAGGGTATAGGGTCCCTTAGTTGGGCGGACTCTGCAGATCTCAAATCTTAGATATTACTAATAATGACTAATACAAATTTTGTTCTAATAATGGATAATGGTCTATATTTTCTGTACTATTATATTTTTAAGTTTATCTGTTATTCATATATCACACAACTCCCTCAGCGAAGCCAGGTACCCCAGCAAGTAAAAATTACATTTAGCAAGAAAAGTCTATGTACAATATGCCAAAAATCAAATTTTAGCCTAGGGAAAAAGGAAAAATAATAGACTATTCTTTTAACTTTTTCTTTATTAATTAACTCTTAATACTTGATCATTTTTGAACATTTTCAATTACATAAACAACGTTTTAATACATTTATAAAAATTATTTAAGCAAAGTATAAAAAAAAAGTCTGTGTACACTAATTATTCCAAAAAATAAATTATTTGTTTTGTTGGTAAACAAATTATTATTGTGGTGTTATATTATTAGTTGGTAATCTTGTTGCAGCGCAGCGGTGCACTCATTGTAGGATTATCATTCACAGATCGCAAAATTGCACTTCTGTGATTTCTCAAAAAAATTTTTGGGCTTCCCAGATCGAGGTTTACTTTGAAGATAACGGATTTCTTGGTAATGCTTATTTATTCTTTAAACTGTAGAGTGAGGTTTTTTAATTATTTTTGCGATTTATCTTAAAGATTTTCCCTAATTTCTTAAATTAATAATCAATTGTCTAATTGCTACACGAATTTCCATTTTTAGGAAGGTAATAGAAAAAAATCGCAAATCGTGGCCACGATAAAGATTGAACTGACTAAAATAAAGGTTTTTGTTCATATTGAAAATGTTTGTTTATAATTGTAGAGTATTTGCAGGTATTTATAATAAATGTACACAGACTTATTATGCAATGGTTCAAAAGTTCAATTAGCAATTATCTTTACCTTAACTTTACTGTTATATTTAGTCCTTTTTTTATATTTAGTCCTTTTATATTTAGTCCTGTTATATTTCCTGTTTTGATAGTCAATTTTAAATCTTTTAATGTTACAATTTAAAGAAAAATAATATTAAAAAAAATTCTTCATTTTCTTTGGTGGCCTGGGTAAATTTATAAATTTTAATGTGGTGTACGTAGACTTTTTTTACCAACTGTATACAAAGCACTAATTGTATTGCAATCTATAAAAAGCTGTGTCCTCCAAAGGTAGTTATGAGACTGATGTTGACTGAATGAAGGTGCTGATTAGACAGATGCTCAATGTAATCACACAGCCTAAATTAAATGGTGTTATCCTAGGAATATATAAGCAGTTAGTAGTTGCAGCTACCATTTGTCTCAATCCCAAGCAATGCTCACAAATCAAACAATAGGTGCAGGAATTTCAAAAGATGAGAGTCAGATACCTTTACCAATTAGTAACAATGATACCTCCATCTTACATCTATTAATCCTATTATTTACTAATTCTACTATCTTTTAATACAAAAACAAAAGAAAAAATGTTTTATATCTAAATTAAAACAACTGCTTATTAATTTTGTTAAAAATTGATTCAATAATTTAAAACCAATAAAGTAAATGAATTTATTAATTACCAAGTTGCCCAGCCGCCTTGCAAGTCTTAAGTGTTGAGTGTGACAATCAACAGCACTTTCAAATTCACCCATAGCCAAATATACTGCACCAACATTACCAATCTCTCTAGCTTCTTGGAGACTATCACCCATTTGCTTTACAAGCTGAACACACTGTTTATGTGAAGCCAATGCATTAGGGTAATCACCAATAGCTGTATACACATGACCTAGACAAGGTAAAAAAAAAAAAAGCAATATTAATATGGTCAGCTCAACTCACCCTGTAACCTCCGTTGATGAGAACTTCTTGAATCTTTTCGTTTGGTCCAACAGCACAGAGCTTGCTTGAGGCCATACAAGCTTTTATTTAGTTTAGTACATCATTGGTATTATTATAAAATCCTTCTGGTTGTGTAACATAAATTAAATCTTTCAAATCACCACTACAAAATGCAGTAGATACATCAATTGATATAACTTCATATTTTCATTAGCTGCTAAAATGGTTCTAACATGGTTCCCCTGGAAACTGGACGAAATGTTTCTTAAAAGTCTTCTCCCTTTTTCTGTTTGAAGCACTTCACAACCAAACAGGCTTTGTTTCATTTGATTTACCCACAAAATATGTTTTTATTAGCAAACAAAACCATTACAGTAGAGCAAATAGAAATCAGAGGTAATGATATTAATTCAAGAAACACATGTTGTAATTAGAAATAACTTAAGAAATTCACTTAGGTCAAACAAAATAAAAAATAAAAAATAAAAAAATCAAATATAAAATACAAATCAAATTTATAATAATAAGTCATTTTGACACATAGTCATCAAGATATGGGGGAGCCTCCCTTTCACACTGAGATTCTTTATCCGAATCATGAAGTGGGTTTCAATGTCCTAGGACTGAGATTCTATAGGTTTCTCCTCAATAGGATTAGCACCTGAGGCTTCATTATCTTCTGCAGAGGTACAGTAAGGCCGTGATTATCCGGAATTTCGATGGCATCAGGACCTGGAGTACCTCAAGGGGGCCAATTGTCGAAGGGAGATGGTGGATTCTGTTCCATCCTTTCTTTGAATCAGAGC
The DNA here is from genome assembly GCA_911387785.2 of Aelia acuminata. Classification (NCBI taxonomy): domain Eukaryota; kingdom Metazoa; phylum Arthropoda; class Insecta; order Hemiptera; family Pentatomidae; genus Aelia; species Aelia acuminata. The sequence goes on from OU426980.1 coordinate 147,147,372, forward strand.
ATAATGAGGATTAGCCTCCAATAATTGTACTTCTTTTACAGATTCTATATATTTGCTGTGCCTAACATTCCGCTTTCAAAAGCCATGATGGAAAAGTAATACTATTAGCTGTTCGTCGCTGATGGTTGAAAAATCTTTTCTTGTGGAGTGCAATTCATTACGGTGCACAACAAAGATTATGCTCTCTGATGGCATGGAGAGATTCCTCCATCACATCTTCCCAATCTATGGCTTTCAAACCAGGGGTTTTTAAGGCCAATTGTTTTCCACAATATAATATAAAAGTTGCTTGTCTTAGATGGAATCTGCCCTTTAAAGTCAATCTTTATTCAATCAAGTGGAGATATAACCTTAATGAGAATCCCAGAGGTTTTCAGAAATATTGGCATCACTTCGGCACATACTTGACAATCGGTAGTCATTTTCCTGACATCTTCAAGCGTATATGGTAAATTCTTACTGATGAGACAATGAAATATGCAAATTATACCAGGGTGATACAGTGATTGATGGAGCTGAAACAATTCAGTAACGGTGGCAGCATTGAAAAGTCTAGAGAGAGAAACTAGTGTCTTTTTGAACAAGCTCGTTAACCTAAGAAAGGGGGTAAGCATCAAGAAGTAAACCTACTTATGGTCAGTGAATAAACAATTACAAGGTGTTTTTATAATTTTCACCCAAAATCAGTACCTGCGCTCTCCGTGGTGAATTTCTGGGTTCAAAGACCCCTCCGAAAGTAGGCAAGCTACCTCAGCTTCAATCAACTTTTGGTCAGCATCTCAAGATGAAAAAATCTCAAGAAAAAAAATGGGACTTAGTAGCGATTGGACGATGGTCAGGAGAGAGATGGTTAAAGAGACATGGAGGTTTAACTTTGGCAACAGAGGAACAGATTGTAAGGGGACCCTTAAGACCATCTAAATTCCATAGGATGTTTGAATGCTCTTTTAATATTTTCTGGCCCATGATTACATCAGAACAAAGTTCACAGTGCAAACAGTTAGTAGCATTTGGTATTTTTTTTCTCAGCAATTTTAAGCTGTAAAATTATGTACACCTCAGTATTGGTCTAGAAGGAAGTGGCTACGATGGATACACAACGTTGATCATGTATAATTTGAATATTACTCTCTCACAAAGTCTAGGCTAATAAAGCTCCCAGGATACTACTTTCCCTATTCCCCTTCTGGCTTTGACAGCTGATAAGAGCACTGCTATCTGTTGGTCACTATGCGAACTACTTGGACCGCCACCTTTCTTCTCCTCCCTTAAACGACGAATTTATAAGTTAGAATTATATAACTTTACAATAAGAGCAAACCTGGATCTGAGGCCAGCTGAGGAAGTTATCGAGGAGAACCAGCTTAGATGGTTTGAACACCTCTCGTGAATGGCTGAAGACAGAATCGCCAGGGCTACCCACGAGGTTAAAGTGGACGGGAGGAGGCCACAGGGAAGACCTAGGAAAACCTGGGAGGAAAGAGGCCTTCAACAAGAGAGGAATGGAATGGAGTAGGAGAAGGCAGCTGGCACAGGATAGAGATCTTTGGGTCAGGCTCTGCAGGAAAGCACCTCACACTGCTCAACGGTAAAAGAGGTCTCGATTAAGTGAAGTGAAGTAGAATTATATTACGCGTCTTTTTTTCGTAGTATTTGACCGTGATGTCATCTCATTCCCAATCACCTTCACCTATTCCTGGCAGTAGGGCCCGATATGGTAAATTATCTAACTTTTAAAAAACCCAAGTCTCCCCACCCTTTGCTGCATCATACGTTAGTTTCTATCGATTTCTCCTCATATTTTGAACTATATTGGGAGTCGCTGAATAATTTAAACCTATACCATAACGTACTTTTTAATTTAACAATTTATTTGCCAGGAATAGGTGAAGGTGGTTGGGAATGAGATGAGGTCACAGCCAAATACTATGAAAAAAATGTGCGTAATATAATTCTAACCTAACCATAAATTCGTCCTTTAACGGCTAAGAAGAGAGGTGGTGGTCCAAGTAGTTCGCATGGTGACCAAAAGATAGCAGCGCTCTAATTAGCTGTCAAAGCCAGAAGAGGAATAGGGAAAGTAGTACTGCTCCCAGGACTCCCTGGGTCTACTAGGCAGCAGCATGATATTCCATTGACCTAGGATAACAGCACAGCTCAATTATAAGAGTCGGTTGTTTACTGATGCGAGGATGGAGGCAGTGACTTCTTTCACGGTTTTCCTGTCTTTCTGTGGCTTCCAACATACTCGAGCGTAGTGTCCTTTGATTACAAAGTTTCCACATTCTGCGTAAATAGCTGGACAAGATGATCGCCGATGACGATCATAATTATAGAAAAAGCATCTTTCGTTTTTATTAGGTTTCTGCAACCGTGCACAAACGTTGTCAGGATCAGCCCCTATATCACGTCCAGAGACAGCATAAGTCACATCAGTGATAGTGGTTGTGCAGGAGTTACAGCTAGCACAGTCAAGGCCACTGTTACTGTTTGAGTGCCCTTCCACTTGTTATTAAGCAAGTTCGAGATCCCCTAGGGCTTAGACGGAGCCATCGAAACTCATTGAAGTCTCTTCTACTAAACATCAAATTAGGGAGAAATTAATTTGTTAATGAATGTTATGTAATGGCGCTTATGCTCTTCTGCAGTAACAGCTTGAAAGTTACTCTCTTTCCTTAACAGCTTTAAAGCTTAAACATACTGGTCAACAGTCTCTCCAAGCTGTTGCTTTCAGATTGCAAGCACATGTTGAGCATAAATTTCACTTTTCTGCTTTACATAAACAATTTTGGTAGTATTCAATGCGGCCTCATATGTAGTACAATCAGTAATCAACTCATTAACACTAAATGAGAGAAAGTTTGCAAGTACTTTTAGTTTGTCTTCGTCTGTCAGAGCTCAGAAGAAGCAGCATTGTCGCAATCCAATGTGTGAATTCCTTGCCACTGAATTTGTCAGGTTTCAAATACTTCTCCATTACGGACATACAAATTCACAAAGTCTCAATTTCTCTAGCAAATAAAATTAGTGTGAAAAGAAAAGGAATGTTTTACCCACAAAATAGGTAATTATTAGCAAACAAAAACATTACAGTAGAGCACAAAGTAGAGCTTGAGGTTACAATATTAATTCAAGAAAATATGTTTTAATTAGAAATGTTTCTTAATTTAATAAAAAATAATATCACTATTAATGTATTTCATTCTCAAAAAACTATATTAAGTCAGAATTTAATATACTTTTGTTATAGTTTATATTTTTATTTATAAAATACAAACCTAAACTAGTAAGAGCAGAAGCAGCAGCTTGAGTATCTTTACACTTCATGGCAAGAACAAGTTGGTAACGATGTGATGTAAGCGCTTCTCGGTAACTACCTTTACTAAAGTAGGCTGAACCTAGATTACCATGAGCTCTACATTCTCCGTTTGTGTCTCCCAATGATTTAGCAACAGTAAGATCCTGCTGCATGTAACTAATTGCCTACAAAATAAATATAATAATATCATGTTGGAGTCACGAAAAAGAATTATGGAGAAAGTACCAATTTTGCGCAAAAACATTATATAAAATCTTTTAAAGTATAGAGTATAGATAAAGAGGAATAAAATGATACAATGAAAAATAGCGGAATTATGAGCAATAACCTAAATTGCCTCGTAATTAATGTTCATGGGGAGTCCCTGAGTTAGCACAATGGGGAGGGGCGAGGACTTTGAGAAAATACAGCTTTTAGTAAGTACTAAAAACTGGCGAAAATTCAGCTTGCCTGTAATTGCTCCTGACATATGTTCATTTTTGGCCTTCATTGCTTGGGCTAAGTAGCTGCTGTCTTTTACACAGAACATTTAAAACCATTGTACATTAAATTGTTTAATTAGATGGAGATCAAGTCCAGACTATAGAAAAAGTTTTGAAATAACGAATAATGATAACGCAATGATGTCACATATATGTAGTATCTCAATGTTTGGAACCTCTGTGCGCTTCAGTTGCAGCTGTGTCCACCAGACAGGACATATAGTTGTTTGTTTACTTAATGGTACAACATATGGTAAAGACAATAATGTGACTTGTGTTGTTAAAATGTACAGTTCGTCAAATAGTTTTTTGTGATAATAAATAATTTAATACTCTGACATAGATGTTTGTTTTATACCTAGAAAAATTACTACAAAGTAGGGGCAAGGATTAAACAAGATGAATAGTGTGGTTTGATTTTTGTGATGCCAAACTGTGAGTATGGATGGCTTAATTATTATGTGTCTGTAAGTTGAAACTTATGTGAGTAAGTTATTATAGCAATTTTAATTTATATTATTTAGTATTTTATCAATCAACATGGTCCCAGATTTGAAATACATTTTGACGGCTATAAACACTGTTTTAAAACAGAATAGTAAAATCGTTCAAGCCATTAAGAGCTGTCAAACCTACAATTTTGTATAAAATTTAGAATATTATGATGAGTCAAAAGAATTTTTCTGTCAATATCAAGGGAACTTGTTCGACTTAAGGGGTATCCGTAATGATAAGAGCCTTTGGGTCAAGGAACTTCTCATTGGACCCCACCTGCATGGACTGTTAGCTCTCTTACTGCACCTTAAAGTCCAACAAGCAAGATTTAAGAAAAATTAGTAAACCTTTTAAAAAAGCATCTTTGTCCTAAACCAAATGTAATTTTACGACATAGATTTTAGTCAAAAATTTCAAAAAGATGATGGGTCTATTAGTCCATACATTGCGGAATTACGTTATTTGGCTTCTACATGTAAATTTGAATGTGAATGGCAGCAAAATGTTTCAAATCTTTTCTTAAGGGCTCTCCTCATAAACTTCACTGACTATTTATTTATGTTTTATTTATTTTTTATGATTCTATAATACCTTTATTATTATTTCAATAAATTAAAATGCTAGATTACCGATTGCAATAAGAGATTACATGATATAAGAAGGTAATAATGAACAATAATATAATAATGTTAATACTTTATATACATTTTTTTAATTTAATTAATTTTTAATAAGTAATATTTTTTTTAATTTAAAGTAATATTTTAATAATTTACCAATGTTTAGATGGATAAAAAACTTCCCCATCCTCTTTTTAGATGCCGGCTTTGGACCGCCACCGGCAGAGTTAGGAAATTTTTTAATATTTTTTTAATTTTAATTTTAAATTTTTTCTTTATTTTTAAAAAAATTTTTTGTGTATTTTTTATATGTATTTGTAAACCTTCAAGAACACATAGTTACAAAAATGTCAAAATATTTTTTTTAATTTTATATTTTTTTTTTAAATTTTATATTAATTTCAAATTTTTTTATTTTAATTTGAATTTTTTTTAATAATTTTATATTATTTTAAAAAAAATTTAATGTTATATATTTTTTAAATACTTTTATATTTAATTTAAAAAAAAAAATTAATTTTATATTTTTATTAGGGATTAAGTCTCCGTGGATCCGCTAGGATGTGCCTCAGTCACCACAACTTATCTCTTGTGAAGCTAAGGACGGTGAATAAGTGAAAAACCATTTGCGAGATATCTCGTCATGAGCGTGTGGGGACCAGTAGCCTTTGACGAGTTATCTCGTCATTAGCGTGTGGGAACCGACTCTGTTTCGCAAGATATCTCGTCTGGAGCCATGAAAGGGTTAAGACAGACAAAAACCTACCCGTCTTAGCGGTATATCTCATTATTCTTTTAAAAACGAAAATGCATACTAACCTATACTTTTCATGATATATTAAGCCTAAAAAAATTGAGTTACATGTTTTGAGGAAGACGCTATTTAGCCACTTAAATAATTACACTTTTCTGATATTTATCCAAGATGTGCTGACTCTTTGATACTGGGATCATTGAGATTCTGGGAAAAGGCTTTATAAAAACTGTGGGGTATATTCCAAGCATTAATAACAACTCATTTATCTGATCCTAAAGGATGTGGTACGTCATCTTTTAAAACAGATTTTTGCCGAGCATTAATTTAGAGCATATATACTTATTTATAAAATCGACAATCTAGATTTTAAAATTTTCTTATAAAATAGATTAATTAGAACATTTCTGATAAATAGCACTTCGAGGAAAAACTATTTACAAAGAAACTCTTGATAAAAGTAGAGATATCATTAACCCTTTAACTGCGGAGGTAGCGGGGCATGAGGTGGTAGGCACACCGAGCGGACCCACTCTGCGGAGTACTTTTACGGCATTCAAGCTCTTGCATCTTATATCTTTTGTGAGCTTAATTAAGCCTACACAAAGTTCTTCATCCTCACTTTTCGATCTGAACTGTGAACCAGTACTGGGGAAGTTAAAAACTTTTTAAAAATTAAAAAGCTTTCCCATCACTAGCACGCATTACAAGCTCCAAAAGCTCTTCCTTATTATATATTTTTTCGCCATCACAACTATTTCACAACACAATTATATGCCACAGTAGTTGCAAATAAACTAAAATTAGACAAAGGGTAAATAGGCAGGAATAGAAAGGTTTGATAGGCAGGCAAAAGGTTATGTTATTTAAAGAAAGCTGAAAAGCAAACGTGTATCAAGGCAATAAAGTAAGGAAAAGAACAATCAAATGCCCTTTAGCAGTATGGGGTAATATTATAGATTCCAAAAAACATCAAAAGAAAGTGCTAGTTACCTGGCTTGTATATAAATTTACATATGCGAAGCGGAAAAACAGAGTGGCTCATATACGAGCCATTAGCAGTTAAAGGGTTAAAACCGGGTATACATTGTTAACGTTGCAGTTGAAAAACTGTTGTTCTGAAACCACAACTACCCCGTTTATTTTAAACTTTGAAGTTAAAAGAAAGTTAAACAGGCAATTTGCTGTGGATTTAACTCATTTAATGGACATAGCATCTTTCAAATTTGCCCTATGAGATCTGTAAATGTGTAAAGAACTTTCAGCTGATAAAAAGCTCCTTTCAGATTGGATATATGAATAAAGTTTCTTCTCATTTAATAATTTACAATTTAATTTATATGCAATAATTTTAAATTTTATCATTATCATTTAAATACATACCTATACATGTATGTATACACAAAAATATACATGACATAGATAATGTATATGAATATACATATATTCTTCAATTTGATGATCTTTGTTCTTACATGTTTACAGTTTTTTAATATATATTTCTTTATATGAAAACACGTTCCCTAGTCATTACAAACAGGGCGAAACTTGAGAATCAATTTTAAGTCACATGAAATTGAAAATAATTCCCTTAAATATTACGAAACCAATCACTTTCCAAAACTATTGATGAGTCCCCCTTACTTAATAAATTGAAATATTGTTCTAAAATTGGCCATTTACAAAAAGTATGTTTATTTATATTCGATCAAGAATTAATCATAAATATTTGTAAAATATGAATTAAAAATCACACTGAAATTCTATGTTTAAACTATAACATCAGGCTACAATACCTTATCTAAGGAGTTCAATGCCCAATACGCAGAAGAAAGTGCTGAAAACACAGAACCACGCAGCTTTAGACTACAAGTTCCAATTTTTAAAGCAGATTCTAGTACTACCACTGCAGGAGAATATTGTCCAGCACCAAGCAATTCTTGCCCAACCACTGAAATAATAACAAAAGCACAAGTGTCCAACCTCATAGCTTGGAGCTGTTTAAAGGTTGGTTCTAAAGCATCTGAAAACATAAGATAACAGTTCTCGTCAGTTTAAAACACTTATAATATAATTTAGTAAAATAAATAAAATAATATAATTTAGTATAAAGATAAGTAAAAGTTATTGATAAAGCCTTTTTATATATTGTCTGGTTATCTTAATTATCAATGTATTTTAAATGTCTAATCATTCTTCTTAATTTTGTGGTGTAATTTAAATTAATCCAATCTTAAATTGTGGCTAACCACCAATTTTAAATTATTTTTAAATAATTTATTTTTTGAAGAGAAAAGATTTGGCTCCGGGAGTCGAACCCAGGTCTCCTGCGTTACATGCGAGGATGCTAACCGCTACACCACAGAGCTCGGCTCAAGGCAGAGCAAATCCTTCCTCTTCACTGATACCTACTCCCCCTATCTCACAAGTTTTGCGAGTAGTAGCGGGAGGTGGACAAATTTTGTCCAATTTATGATACTTATTGACATAAGTCAATTTAGTACAAGTTAATTTAGTTATATTTTTTTGAAATACGATTATTGCCATTTTTTTCGTATTTGCCTGGTTGAATATTAACTTTATATTTTATATTTATGCTTTTTTTTATATTTTATGCTAATAAACAAATCATATATATATATATATATATATATATATATATATATATATATATATATACGTTAGTTTAAAATACTACTAACTTTAAAATCACTTAGGTTCCATTTCTAAATTGCCTCCACCAATTCCTTTCTTGCAAAATATTTTATAAACATAAGAATTTTGGAGGACAGAGAAGTTCAGAGGAAGATTGTGAAGGAAGACAAGGTAGTAAGTAGAGTCAGTAAGTTAGTGATCATTGCTTGAAAAATTCAAACAAATCAGGGCTACAACTCCAGGCTCAGATTTACATTTATTTAGTCTAATATTGCATTATCGAGGCTTGTATTATTATGTTATCAAGGATGGTGTTTTTGAAAATATATCCATTTTGAGTTTTAGTGGGGAGCGCACTGAATTGAAAAAGTTAATCTTTTCGAATTTCTTTCACATAAGAGTCTAATATTGTGTTACTGAGCACACTATATTTAGAAAAATATCCCTTCTGAATTTTAATGGGAGGGGGACCGCACTTATATTGAAAAAGTTAACTTTTTTTATTAACTAATGTTGTGTTATTGAGATTGGTGTTTATGAAAATATTTATTCAAAATTTTAGTGGGAAGGAGGCACACTAAGTTAAAAAAAATTATATTTTCGATTTTTTTAAAAATAAGGTCTAATATTGCGTTGTTAAAGGTGGTGTTTTTGAAAAAAGGCTTGAGTATGAAGTTACTGGGTGGCACAATATTTGTTATAAATTATCCAGTTTGAATTTTATGGGAGGAGGGAGGGCACACTATTTTGAAAACAATATCAATTATAAATTTCACTGGGTGGAGGGTAAGAGCACAAGTATTGAAAAAATTCAATGTTTTGGATTTCATTGACATAAGAGTCTAATATTTTGATATTAAGGATGGTGTTGTTGAACAAAATATAGGATTTTAATGGAGCTTTGCATGAGACTTATTACCACAAATGGGGAGCATCCCATAGGTGGGGGTTGTGGGGATGGTCAGTGGAAATTCCTAGTAAGTTCCTTCCAGCTAAGTTCGATGGACTCGCTGACTAAAAATGAGAGTGGCCCCCCATGCTTGCAGGAGGATGTGATGTAGGATTGAACTCACATATCTTATGTTCACCCAAACACCACTGTGTATTGGACTGTATTAAATTGAGTTTAATACAGTCCACTTAAATTTATATACAGAGACTCTCAACCAGCCATGCAGATTTTAAGCCCTGACAGTTTGCTAGGGGCCAAAGTCGAACAGGGGATGGATGGTGCAAGCTGAAAAATATAGATTTAACAACTATAGGGACTAAGAACGTGATGAGTTTAAATACAGCAAGTGGGTTAAATTAGGTCACCAATGAGGCTATGGGGTGCAGTTTAGATATTGTGGCACTGCAAGAGGTCCGGCGGCCAAGGGAGGGGATAAGTACACTTTTTGGTATAGAGGGAGTGGCAATTATTGCTTAGGCACTAGGTTTCTGATTAGAAAAGGTAATTATCAGCATTGATTAAAATTCAATTTTTTGGGTTGGAGGTTTAAAATCAGGTTTATCAGCATAAATTCTCCGACTGAAGACAGTGGATAACAGTGTTAAGTCTGATTTTTACTGTAAACTAAAGTGAATTTATTAAAAATTACCACATAAAGATAATTCTAGGAGACAAGTGGCAAAGATGGGTAGGGAAAAAGTATATTATCCGACTATTGGTAAAAAAAGGTTACACAAATTTAGCAATGATGACAGAATCCGACTATTAACTTTGCTGTTTCAAAAAACTTAATCAAAAGAAAAACAGCGGTATTTAAAAACGTACATCCATTTTGAATTGGGGGGGGGGGAGGGGAAGGAATGCACAAATATAAAATGTTCATATTTCTTTGAAATAAAGTCTAATAATTTGTTATCAAGGATAGTGTTTTTAAAAAAATTCGTGGGGAAGGAATTTTTACTAAAATATATATTTTTAATTTTAGTGGGGGGAGGGTGCTCAAATATTGCAATAGTTAAACTATCAGACTTCTTTGACTTGAGAGTCAATTATTATGATAGTAATGGATTAGTTTTTTTTTATATATCTATTTTAAATTTTAGTGGAGCATCCTTATATTAATAAATTAAATTACCGAGTGCGCTGGTTTTTAAAGAAATATATATTTTGAATTTTAGTGGGGGTTGCCATAAATTTAATAAAAGTAAGTTTTCAGATTTTTCAGATATTTAATTATTATGTGTGAGTGGTGATTAAAAAAAATATTATGTTTAAATACCGGGGGGGGGGGGGGAGGGGGACATATATTAATTGATTTCAAGGATTTCTTCTGCAAAAGTTTGATCTTTTTTACTTTTCGGATTTCTACAATATGAGGTACTATTTTCAAGTTATGAAGCCAAGTCATGGTATTGATTATAATACTCCAATTTTTCAGATCCTATTTCTATTTGTATCTTTCTTATATTTATTATGTTTAAAAATATATTGGATTTTAAGATTTCACTAATTGAATATTATTTTATTAAACTTTCGATTTTCTCATGATAGATTTATCTTTTTTAGTATTATTATTATTATTATTATCACTGGCGCAACAACCCACTTAGTGAGTCAAGGCCTCCTTAAGAAGATTGCTCCATCGCTCCCTATCCTGCGCAGCCGCAGTCCAATTCCGAGCACCTAGAAGATGTCTTGAATCCTTTGCGACTCCATCTGTCCACCGAAGTTTCGGTCTTCCGACACCTCTCGACCCATAGATTTTGTCGGACATCATTTTCCTTGGAATGCTCTGTTCCGGCATTCTGGCAACGTGGCCAGCCCATCTAAGCCATCCAATGCGGATGACTCTAATAATGTCTGGTTGCCCATAGAGCATTTGAAGCTCCAAGTTGTTTCGTGATCTCCAATTTCCGCCTACTTTTTTTGGACCGTAGATTCGGCGCAGAATTTTTCTCTCGAAAACAAGGAGCCTCTGCTGCTCAGAACTCGATATGGTCCAAGTCTCAGAGCCATACATCAAAACGGGGTGAATCAGGGTTTTATACAACCTTACTTTAGTTATTTTCGTGAGATAGGGATTTCGGAAGAGGTGGCCCAATCCGAAGAAGCTTCTGTTCGCCAGCATTATCCTCCTTTTAATCTCAGCTGACGTATCGTTATTCACATTAACCTGTGAGCCGAGATAGACAAATTCCTCTACCTTTTCGAAGTGGTAGGTTCCTATAGTAACCCATTCCTTCTGATAGACCCTCTCGCCTGATACCATGAACTTGGTCTTTTCCGGATTTATTCCTAGACCCAGTCTCCTAGCTGAAGCCTCTAGGGCCATAAATGCTTCCTTGACTGCCTGAAAGGACCGTCCCACGATATCGATGTCGTCGGCATAGGCCAGGATCTGGACAGTTCTATTAAAGATTTTTAGTATTAATTTTTTTAGTATAATTTACTATATTATAATAATATCAAATTAATTAACTGTTTGGAGGCCAAAAACCACCAAAATTCAAAATTTATATTTATTTTTAAAAATTCCGTCCCCAATAACATAATAATAAGATACCAAAGAAATCCGTTAAGATATTGTACAATATTTAGGAGCACCCTTAAATAAAATTTAAAATGGATATCTTTTTCAAGAACACCATACCTGATAACATATTATTAGAACATCATGTTAAAGATATCCAAGAGGTTACCCTTTTCAAAATTAAAGCATCCCCCCATTAAAATTCAAAATAAACATTTTTTTATCAAAAACACCCTCCCTAAAAACATAATATTAAACCATTTTAAAAAAATAATTCCAAAAATTTCACATTTTTAATATTTGAGTCACCCTTCCTCCACTAAAATTCAAAAGGGACATCAAAAACATCGTTATTGATAGCATAATTTAGACCCTCATGCCAAAGAAATCCAAAATATTTAACTTTTTCAGTACCAGAGGGCCCTCACATAAAAATTCCAAATTTAAATTAAAAAAAAAACACCATTGCTGCCATAATAGTAAACTGTTAAAGAAATTTGATAGTTTAACTATTTCAATATTTGAGCAATCTACCCCAACTAAAATTAAAAATTTTAGTCCTCGATAACACGATAATAGAACCAAATTTTAGGAATAAAACTAAAATTAAATCCAAATAATTTTTTTCTAATTTCAGCTAATGTAATAAAAAAACAAGCAAACATTTGTGGCTATGTTATGCTATAAATTCCAAACTAAAAATATGACTTTTTTTTTATATTTAGGTTGAAGGGAGGGTTATCATTTCAGACTTCCTTTTCATAAGTAAAATTTTGCTAAGCATGAACCTATAAGTTGAACAGATGAAACACAAACTTCCTGAAATGATATAAACAACTAAATTATGAGAATATAATAAGTATGAGCAGTTGCGACTGTATTTATTACCTCTTAATGGAGATTTTAATGATGCTTCCAATAAGCCAGAGAGAAGTTGTGAAGATTTAGGGTCTTGAGCTAATCCAGAACTAAAAACAGCCAGAGCATCACCATGTCGTCCCAAACACTGCAGGGCCACACCTTGTCGATAATAAGCCTAAGCAAACAATTTTTAAAAAATTATTTTATAGTTGGGTAAAATTATAAAGACAAATTTATTCAATGTTACAATATATTTATTGGGTTGAAATAGAAAGGTTTTTACAATATATCCAAGGACAATGTTTATAATTAAACTAATAATTATTCATTATATATAATTATGGACAATGTATTATCATTAAACTAATTATTCTGCAAACACAGCCAAGGATGAAAAATACATAGATTTTTTTTTATTATCCTAATCTATCAATCCTTTATTGTTCATATCACCTTTAAGCCGATGAATCACAAATCTACATATCCTTCATTCCTTTTTGGCTTCATTGATTCGGTGAACAGGAACTGCACGAGGCTTACCTTGGAAAAGGATGGTGTTCCCTATAGATCAATAGCATTATAAGGGGGATGAAAATGATTTTGACAGACAGGTTCTACATTAAAGGAAACTGTCAGGCCCTATTAAGACAGATTCAGGAGTGCAAGCAGGGATGCTTACAGTCCCAGACCCTATTTATCATTGTGTTTGATTTCATAATGAGAAGAGAACTAGGTCAACAGAAGAGGGGTATTCAAAGAGACTAAGTCAGAGGCTGAAGGACCTGAAATTTGCGGATGATGTCTACATTATGGCTAAGAGGCTCTCTCGGACATAAATGCTAAAAATAAAAAACTCCATGGAGGAAACAGGAGAGAATGGATTTCAATAAAGGTAAAGAAAACTAAGGGAGTGCGGGGAAACCCAAGTGGCGGGGACAGCCAGATTGGTGAGGAAACTATTGAAAGAGTTCAAGCCTCCTCTTACCTTAGCAGCCTTGTCTCAAAGAAAGGAGAAACCAATAAAGTGTCAGAGAACGCATTCCAAAAGCCAATACTGGGGATTTACCATTTGCTTCCTTTGCTCTATCCTTAGAGCTTTTAGCATTTTATGACACAGATTATATCTATAATAAGTTACAATAAAATTCAGAAATGCCACTAGTTCCAGGTCAGCTATCTTTGTAATGAAAACTGTTATATTAAGGTACATAGGTGTGGTCAGACATCATTGTTCGCTCGACTTGATGTTTCAGTGTAAATAGTTGTTCGTATTACAGCAAGGTTCAAGGGGGATTATCTGTTCGAGGGTGAGGCTTACAGTGTAAAGGCACCTTCAGAAGGTTAGCATCTTTAGTCAGTTTACCTTGTTGCATAGTCATGATTATAGAGCGGAAATCGCTGAATGTGTGATAAGACTTGGAGTGGATCAGGGCAACCGAAGCGTGAGAACTCTACAGCAGTCGCTAAGAGAACATTCTTTTGATAAATGGGCCAAATATAAATGGCAAGGAATTGGTGTTTGGCATTTTAAAGAAACACCAAAAGCCAATAGATTTATATATCAAAAACGAGTGCTTTCAGGGTCTGAATGGTCCAATGCTCAAAAACTTAATATTAATTATGTGCCCCTGTGTGGGGTTCCTGGAGTCAGCGGAAAGTCTAGAGAAGTTGGATCCCTCTGCCCCAAATGCGGTAGAGAGTCTGAAACTCCAGCCCATGTACTGGGGAAATGCCCTTATGACTCCCTCCTCACAACTCGCTGGCACCATAGAGTCAAACAGGCATTGATTAGGCTCCTAAGGGAAAGGGAATTAACCTGCTTCAATGAGGTCTATTGCATTGACTCCGAAGGATCAGCTAGGTACGCTGATATAGTAGCCTTCCCCAGGACAGGAAAGGCAGTACTGATCCTAGATCCGACAGTGAGATATGAAAGTAATGACCTAGAGTAATCATCCTTTAGTAGAGTGTATAGAAGCTGCATTCTAGCGTCTATTGTCTCCTTTTTAAATCCTGGCTGGGTATGAAAAATGGGGCACCCTCAACTTGAATCGCAATCTCCCCACCTTATTTAAAATAGGTTGGTAAACCGCTATAACCACCCTGTCTAATAATCGTAAGAAAGGGATTGACAACTCTATCGCATGTACAGTCTATTAATATATACGCCTTTATTAACAGTCTTTTGTTAACCAGTAAAAGCGTACTGTGCATGTGAAAGAGTTGGCAATGTGTTTTTAGTGCTTGTTATAACTTAACTATTTAATGGAAATTATTTGTTTCCATGGTAACAAAATGAAGTTTTCATTACTCAAAAAAAAAGATATTACTGGACCAAACGCCATGGAGTATTATGTTTACAGTACCATACTGTCACAAATAAAACTAAAGACTGTTTACTTGTTCTTTAAAGAGTGAATGTGTAGAAAAACTCGTGATGCTCAAATTATTTAAATTAATTTTTTTTTTTTGGAGGGGGGGGGGGGGGTGAAAAACATACAGTTTAAGATAATCATTAATAATTATATTTTAGTTCACAAATTCAGTTTCATAATAGATTTCTGAATGAAATATGAAGTGGAACAGTAATCATTATTGGTTTCTGGTATGGCACAAGATTAAAAAATTTGAGAGTTAAATTTTACTTTACTAATTGCTGTAAACAACCCTTCTATAGATTCCCTACCATGACATATTTAAAGTGTAAATTACAAAAACTATATACTGGGTGTCCCAGACATAGTGTAAAAAAAAAAAAAAAAATGGGTAATACTGCATGCTAAACAGGGTATAATGGCGCAAAAACGAGTTTCCTATCTCAATCTGTTGAGGAGATAGATTTTTTTTTCTTTTTCTTTTTGAAATCTCATTTTTTCCGAAAAATAGCAGTTTCTCTACTTTGGTTTATCATAGAAACAGAAATTACGATATTTTCTTATTCAGCATTAAATTTTCTAAAGGATGAGATAGGCCTAGTTACTTTAAATCCACTTTCAGTAGGCTTTTAAACGCACAAAACACAAAATATTTATTAAAACTTAAATTTTTAATAGTTGTTTTTAGTGGTGTAACCCGTGATACAATTACACTTCACCTTTTAAGTCTAAAAGATTGGAATTAGTGTTATCAAGCCCCGGATTTATTTAGTTAAGCTTTGTAAACAATTATAATCCCACTGTGTGCAAAGGTATAAAAAGTTGTCCTCTCATTTAAGTTTATGCAACATTAGGTGTATGGTTTATACCTTCAACTTAATGGTAAGGCACGAACCAACTTTTGTGAATTAAGTGGACTGTATTTGAAGGTTAGAGATGTTAAAAATGAAATGGAGTTAACAGATTACATAGATTTATTGAGAAAGAAAAGAACAAAAAAAGACCCTACAAAATATTGTTTGTAAATAGGTATTTTAATGTATTTAAATGAGATGGCCATGCGGACTCACTAATTAGTTTTCCAATATGCCCTATCTTCTCCATATTGTCTCTGTAGTTCTTCAAGAAGATCTCTCTCTGCTCTTCATCGCCTCCAGCCGGGGAACCGGCTCCTACTTTTCCTCACTCATGTCTTGATTAATTTTGATTGAAGATAAAAAAAAGAAATGGATGGGCCAGGCCCGGTCTCTTTCAGCACTCTATCTCACACCAAGTTCCTTCTCAGCCTCTGCCCCCAGCAGAGTTCGCCGGTAAGGCATTCAAATCTTGGCGGTACCGCCATGTGATTTGCCCACCCCAGCTTCTGCAATTTGTATGAACTTTCGGGAAGCCGAAACATTAGGTAATCAGCAAGAATTAGGGCACCCCCCTTAACTCCCTATAAATAAGATTATTTTTATTTTATTTTTTTTTTTGGGGGGGAGGGGGAGGGAGGGCTTGCTCCCTTCACAACTCTTTACCCTTCATGCATACGAACAAGAGATAAAATAACTGATACTTTTAATCAATCAAGTAGTTTTTCTAGTAGGTATGGGAAACAATCAAGTATTTATTCTCTAGCGTGTTTTTCATCAGATAAACTTCTTTTAGACTTAAAAGGTGAAGTGCAATTGTATCATGGGTTAAACCCCTAAAAAGCTAACTAAATTCCGCAGTTTTTTGTAACTTTGACGACTTCTAGGGTGCTCCAGTGGGGAGTGAGGAATTTATAAAAACTATTAAAAATTTAAGTTTTAATAAACATTTTGTTTTGCGCGTTTAAAATCCTACTGAAAGTGGATTTAAAATAACTAAGACTATCTTATCTTTTAGAAAATTTAATGCTGAATAAAAAAAAATCGTCATTTCTGTTTCTACGCTAAACCAAAGTAGAGAAACTGCTATTTTTCAGAAAAAAATAAGATTTCAAATAATCTTTTTGAAATATAAGATTTCAAAAAGAAAAAGAAAAAAAAATCTATCTCCTCAACAGATTGAGATAGGAAACTCGTTTTTGCCCTGTTTAGCATGCATTATTACCCAATTTTTTTTTTTTTTACACTATGTCTGGGACACCAAGTACATTAGTATGTGGGCCAGACCCCCCTGCCGTGCACCCCCCCCCCACATCCCTATAAATTGCATATCGTTGTGTTCCTTGTTGTAAAAGATTAAGAAAAAGCCAATGTTCCCAGAAAAATAAGTGGCCACACTAACCCAAAATGGCGTTCAAACATGGCAGAATGACGAATTTGATTTTAGTTAGTTTTTTTATTACTGACATTCACCATTATGCTTAATTTAGCCATGACTGGTCTTTCATTAAAGCTAGATAGTTCTAGATTCAGAATAAATAAACAAACGTTCTAAAATAATTGTTCTAGACAACATAAAATACCTTTAAAGTTAAACTTCCTTTTTTTTGTGAAGCATTAGGGGATATGATAAAATATTCACAGAACTAACTTATTTAGGTGGGTAGATAGTTGCAAAATCGATCTTAGATTAAAGATTATTTATTTACTTTTATTTTACTGGATGGGCCAGGCCCGGTCTCTTTCAGCACTCTATCTCACACCAAGTTCCTTCTCAGCCTCTGCCCCCAGCAGAGTTCGCCGGTAAGGCATTCAAATCTTGGCGGTACCGCCATGTGATTTGCCCACCCCAGCTTCTGCAATTTGTATGAACTTTCGGGAAGCCGAAACATTAGGTAATCAGCAAGAATTAGGGCACCCCCCTTAACTCCCTATAAATAAGATTATTTTTATTTTATTTTTTTTTTGGGGGGGAGGGGGAGGGAGGGCTTGCTCCCTTCACAACTCTTTACCCTTCATGCATACGAACAAGAGATAAAATAACTGATACTTTTAATCAATCAAGTAGTTTTTCTAGTAGGTATGGGAAACAATCAAGTATTTATTCTCTAGCGTGTTTTTCATCAGATAAACTTCTTTTAGACTTAAAAGGTGAAGTGCAATTGTATCATGGGTTAAACCCCTAAAAAGCTAACTAAATTCCGCAGTTTTTTGTAACTTTGACGACTTCTAGGGTGCTCCAGTGGGGAGTGAGGAATTTATAAAAACTATTAAAAATTTAAGTTTTAATAAACATTTTGTTTTGCGCGTTTAAAATCCTACTGAAAGTGGATTTAAAATAACTAAGACTATCTTATCTTTTAGAAAATTTAATGCTGAATAAAAAAAAATCGTCATTTCTGTTTCTACGCTAAACCAAAGTAGAGAAACTGCTATTTTTCAGAAAAAAATAAGATTTCAAATAATCTTTTTGAAATATAAGATTTCAAAAAGAAAAAGAAAAAAAAATCTATCTCCTCAACAGATTGAGATAGGAAACTCGTTTTTGCTGCAGTCATAAGGGCATTTCCCCAGCACATGGGCTGGAGTTTCAGACTCTCTGCCGCATTTGGAGCAGAGGGATCCAACTTCTCTAGACTTTCCGCTGACTCCAGGAACCCCACACAGGGGCACAAATTAATATTAAGTTTTAGGGCATTAGACCATTCAGACTCTGAAAGCACTCGTTTTTGATATATAAATCTATTGGCTTTTGGTGTTTCTTTAAAATGCCAAACTCCAACGCCTTGCCATTTACTTTTGGCCCATTTATCAAAAGAACGTTCTCTCAGCGACTGATGTAGAGCTCTCACGCTTCGGTTGCCCTGATCCACTCCAAGTCTTACCACACATTCAGCAATTTTTGCTCTATAATCAAAAGTAGACTGAAACAGGGTGTCCGGTATTTCTAGACCTAGCATAGTCCTAACATAGTCTGGAATAAAATGTTATACCTTTCCATTTCAAACTTTATCATAAAAATGTCCGTGGTTATGGGTATTCCCTCTATTGGCTCTGACAACAGTTTCAATTTTCAATAAGGATAGTTACCCCATTCCTGGAGTGTGGCCAAACAAACTTCCATTAGCCAGACCTCATTGATCCTAAAGGGAAACTAGAGGATTTGGCCGCTGTCCAATACACTTCTCTATCTGACCACAAAGTTATCTATAGGGTTTAGATCTGCCATGGCCATGGGAGAGTATGCATGTCGACCTCATCCAGGTATACTTTCATGACATATGCTATGTGTGGCTGGGCATTAGCGAGCATTAGATGGAAATTATCGACAATGAAAAGTTTAAATATATAACATATTTGTCTAGAGACTCCATTACAAATGAAATTGCATTCAGGTAATGTCTGATGATCATGCGAAGTTCTGTTCTCCCTTGCGATATGATGCCTCCACACATCACAACAGATTATCACATCATAAAATTAAGGTCTTTAAGATGGAAATGTGTATCAGTACAGATGAACGCGGCCTAACTGAATGAGCATTTGGACTGATAATGGAAAGGATTAGCCTTTTGAGTTATTGAAACTGGTATCAATAGGGATTAAAAATAAACTACCATTGCATCTAAATCCATGTCTTCATCTTAAATTGTCATTTCTCTTGGAATAATTAAGGTATGCCAGTTTTTATGGCTGCAAGTGCATTTCTAATATAAAATCCTATCACCCATGTCTCAAAAATAACTTATTTTTTTCAAAGGAGCATTAATTCTAAGAATATGTGTATATTTAGTATTGGCCATCGGCTTTCTCCGGTCTGACCAACACTAATTAGAATGAAATAATAAAAAAAAAGGAAATGGAAATGAATGCATGCTAATATATAAAAGAAAAGAATGGTAGTGGACTTTATAAAAAGATATTAATTAAATTGCTGGAAACATAAAAGTTATATTTGTACAAATTAAAATTATTAAATACAGGTATTAGAAGCCAGTTGAACGATGATATGGTTGATGTGGATAATTTGAAGTTAAAGTTAAAATAATCTTCTTACTTGTGGTAGTCTTCAGAATACTTGCCAATTTTCGGGAAGAATGGCCATTCTTTATTACCCCTTGTCGCCTGCCCTGCGGCTGCCTGTCTGTTCTACTCTATCATTTTGTAGAGGAAATTAAGTTCATGAAAACCAGAAGTACTTTTTCAGTCTAAGTGCACTCACTGAACTCTACAGGTCCTAAGCAGGATTTTTTCAGGTGAACTTTTACCTTTAGGGATTTAGTTCCCCAGTTTCTCCATAGATGGCGCTGTGGGCATCTTGGAAGCTGCCAAATATTCGTTCCGTGAACAGTGTAAATGCAATTAAATCAATTTTATAGAAACAGAGGATCTTGGAATAGCTTCATCAAAAGAGTGTGCAATAAAATTAAATGTGAAATGCAATTAAAAACCGTTAACATACATTTTGTATTATCAATAACTTCACCTGAAATATAACTTCTGAGGTGTAAACTCAAGAAATATGTCTAGTTAAAATGAATACAGAATGAAGAATTATTATAGTCACCTTTGGCCAGTTTGGATTAAGTTCCCTCGCTTTTGTGGCATCCTGCAGTGCTTGGGCAAATTGCCCCATTTTTACATAAGCAGCAGAACGATTAGAATACAAGATGTGATTTGTTGGATCAAGCTGAAGGGCATCACTGTATAAAGAAACAGCTTTAGCATAGTGACCATTCTGGCAGGCTTGATTGGAAAGCCTTACTTTCTCAATAAATAAAGCTTTACTAGCAGCAGGGAGCTGACATGTTCCTTCTGGTTCCACCTGAAATAAAATTAAAAACTAATCATCAAATTGATGATGGTGATTTATAAATAAAGATATGAACAGTGTTATATCTACAATGCTGGAAACACTTTGGAATCATAAATGTTTCATTTTACACAATTATTTCATAAACAATTGTGTAGAAAGAGACTATTTAATTATAGATACAGAATGTTGGCCCCAAAGTCTCGTATTATTTGAAAAAACTCACCTAATCATGCAGATAACATGCCAAATTTTCGCCTATTCAGGTATCTTCAGAGCTACAAGTAGCCCAGGGAATGAATGTTTTGTGTCGGGAATAATTAGACTAGCTGAATTTTTGCCAGTTGTTAGTACTTACTAAAAGCAGTATTTTTCAAAAGTCCCCGCTCCTCCCATTTGCGCTAACTTGGGGACCCCCGCTTGAACATTCATTTCGAGTACTTTTCTGTTATTGCCCATAACTCCGTTCATTCGACATTGATACATCTTGTATTATTTTATTCCTCTTTATCTATTCTTTAAAAGATGTTATATAATGTTTTTGTGTGACATTAATACTTTTCCTATTATTCACACAAATATCCTAAATTTTCGAGCTAAAATTTACATTGGAATTAGTTTTTAGGTAACTGATCTTTTATTTCAAATGTTACCCAAAAATGGTTCACATAGAAGTTGTAGCACATGTCTCGCTGTTTTAAAATATGTGACTAAAATTATATTTTGGGGGCAGGGAACCGTCACAGGCGGAGCAGAGTAAGCGCGCGTCCAGCACTTGCCATGATGCGTGGTTGGTAGAAGAGGCCTCGGTCGGTGGAAGAGCCCTCGCTCGCTCTTTTTTTATTATTTTTGTTATTTCTGCAGGCGAAGATTCATTTGAGAATTTTATCCTTCATGAAAAAATGATTTAGGAAGGTATTTTCAGTGTAAAAAAAATATATTTCAATTAATTTTAAGGATTTTTTTTTTATTTAATATTTTTTCATTAATAATTGATCTTTTTCTAAACATTTCATTAGTCCCTCATATCATGAAGGGTGGTCTAAGTTGCATCAAGTATGTAGTATGGTAGTAAGGGATGTGACTTAGATACGAAAGCCAAGTTCCTGACCTTGGCAGCCCCCTCGATCACTTTTGAATTTCCCAAAACCTGCAAAATGTTTGCACTTTGTTAGGTTTTTTGCCGTTTTGACCAGGAAGAATAAAAAAAAAAAAAAATAAAGAAATCAAAACCTATTCTCAATATTTTTAGGCTAGATTGAATTACGAACCTAGAGTAGACTAAATAGTTCCTGAGATAAAGATTTTCAAAATTAGGCCAATTTTCCAAACTAGTAATATTTACCTATGCTTATATTTTTGTTTCATGATATGGAATGTCTTTCTCAAAACCTGCCTTATATGATTCAGTGAAGTAAAAATTTATCTAATTTAACATTTTGGAGAGGGAGGAAGGTTTGGTAAGGGGGAGGTCACTTTACACAACCAGTCGAACGCTTAGTGGCATAAAATCCGCCAATTTTTTTTTTCTTTTTTGGTTTCTCGTAAACTACGGATGGACTAAACTGTTTTCTTTTTATTTGTAACTGACATAACTGTTTGTTAAATAATTTTTGTATTTCAATTTCAGTCATTTGATTGTGAACAGTGACCTCCCCCCTTACCACTAAACCTCTCCCCCCTTCTCCTCCATTCCACTTCAAAATGTTATATTAATAATCAATTCCTCCTAGCACCTAGCTACTTAGATAAGTAGTTATATATAGTTTGCTATCATATCTTCTTATAATGCACAAAAAGAAGTCGTATCAACAAGTTCGCGCAAAGGATATTTTAACATTTTAATTAGTTTCTCTACTCAAGATTAAGTTACAATTAAATTTATAACCTCATTTAATGCAGAATTTATTTTTTTACAATTTTTGTATGGAACATTTTTCATCTGGCGTATACGTTTTTGAGTTGCAGGGGTTGGAACATGAACCAAATTCATTTTTCTCTAAAAAGGTAAAAAATTGCCGAATTTCGGAAATTGGTTTCGGCGAAACGACTTAACCAATTTTTATTTAAAGTATCTCATTGAATGTGAAACTTTATGGTGTATTATATTGAAAGCAATAAAATTTTCTTTGCGTTGAATTGTTTTCAAGTTTTATGTAAAAAAATGAAAAATGACCTAAGAGTTACCAAAAAAATAGTAAAAATTACTGATATTTTATGTTCGATTTTGGCTAAACCACTCAACCTATTTTAATTTCAAATAGATCATTTTATTTGTAATATTATACTCTTTTATAATAAGTAAAGTACAAAACATTGTCATCTGTAGTTTGCGAGAAACCGGAAAGATTCCAAAAATATCGCAAATTTTATGCCACAATGCCCAACAAATGCTTTCACATTTTAGTGAGTTTTTCTACCCAGAAGTAAGCTACATTTAAAATGATGGGATTGTCATACATATAATTTAATGCTTTACAAGTATTATATGGAACATTTTTCATTAGGAGTATCCCTCTTTGAGTTGCAGTCGTTGGAGCATGAGCTTAATGCTGAAAAGTTAAAAATTTCCGAATTTCGGTAATTGTTATGGCGAAAAGACTTAAACGATTCCAATCGTATGTAACTCATGTACGATTGACAATTTTACCTTCTTTAAGAAATTCATAGTTTTATAGATACACTTCCTTTTGTGATCTCCCCTCTCTAAACCTTCCTCTCCTTCACCACCCTCTCCAAAATATTAAATTGGATACATGTTTACTTCAATCACCCACATCAGACATGTTATTGATGATTTAAAGACAATTTTAAATAATTAGACACGAAAATAAGCATAAAAATTTCAATTTTGCAAAATTGACACAACTTAGAAAATCTGTATCTCAGGAACTATTTAGTCTATTCAGCTAGTTGTGGTTTGATATAGTAGGTATTTCAATATTTTAAATTGAAAATATTGAGAATAGGTTTTGCTTATTCCTAGACAAAGCGGCGAAAAACCAAAAAAATACAAACATTTTGCAGTTTTTGGGAAATCCAAAAGTGATCCAGGAGGCTGCCGAGATTGGAAAGTTGGCTTTGCATATCATTCGAATCCCAAACAAGAAAAAAAAAACGAAACCTACTACCACCACCCTTCATGATAAACTTACTGGACTAATAAAATGTTCAGAAAAAGATCAATTTTTAATAAAAAATATTAAATGAAAAAAAAATTCCTTAAAACTAATTGAAATATATTTTTTTTATACTCCACATACCTTCCTAAATCATTTTTTCCTAAAGGATAAAATGCTCAAATGAATCTTCCCCTGCAGAAATAATAAAGAAAGATTACATACATATTATGAAACAGCGAGATATGAGCTAAAACTTTTATTTGAACCATTTTTGGGTATTATTTGAAATAAAAGATCTGCTACCTGAAAACTAATCCTAATGTAAATTTTAACTCGAAATTTAGGATATTTTTGCGAATAAAAGGAAAAGTATGAATGCTACACAAAAACATTATATAAAGTCTTTCAAAGGAGAGATAAAGAGGATTAAAATAACGTAAGATGTATCATTGTCGAATGAAAAATAGCTGAGCTATGAGCATATGAGGTGTTCAAAATGAATGTTCGAGGGGGGCCCCGGGTTAGCTCAAAGGGGAGGAGCGGGGACTTTTGAGAAAATAATACTTATACAGTAGGGTTCCGATTAACCGAGGTCCGGTCAACCGAGGTCCCGATTATCCGAGGTGCCAAGTCTGAGGGGAGGGGTGGTATGTGTAGGGTAAATGAGTTCATTTAAACAAACTACAATAAAAGATTTCTTTTAAAAAAAATAGTTTCATAATTTCTGTTATTATGCATTATTATAATTTAATATTTATTAGGTTTTTAAGCATAAATGTTGTTTTTATTTAAAAATTACCTACATTTTCAGTTGGTATTGGTATGGTTCCGATTAACCGATTATTTCGATTAACCGAGGTAACCTTGGTCCCCATCGACTCGGTTAATCGGAACCCTACTGTATTAAGTACTAACAACTGTCAAAAATTCAGCTTGTCTCTAATTATTCCCGATAAATGATCATTTTTGGCCTTCATTGCCTGGGCTTAAGGGTCTGTAGCCTGTCTTCAGTCTGTCCCTTGTAGCCCTGAAGATGCCCGAATAGGCGAAAATTTGGCATGTAATCTGCATGAGTAGGTGAGTTTTTGAAATAGTACGAAACTTTCAGGCCTAACATTCTATATCTTCAATTATTTTTGAAAATAGTCATGTTTTTCATTTTCCATACCTTGTATGTATAATTTTAAAATTATATATTTACATATTCCATTAGCGTCTTAAAAAAAAAAAAAATTCTATATGTTCAGAATTTGGTTTTATTATTTTTTGGTTTGTTACATTGTTTCAACTCTATCATTTAATTTCCCTCAGATTTCAGCATGTTTACTTTTGGAAACTCGTATACTGAAATTGTGTAAAACATATGTACTTAATTTGGTACTAGTTTCCCTATGGTACTTCTGGACAAAGCAAGCGTGACACCATGTAGTATGGTCTTCTCTAAAAAAGAGTCGTTTGGGTGTTTAATTTTATTAGAAGAGCTGGCATAGCGAGCAGGAGCCGAAAGCGGCGTTCTAATAGAGCTAATGAAGACCCTAAATAACTGAAAAGGAGGCGATGAGAATCCCCTTAAATCACAATGACATATTTTCCCTAAATAGGCCCACGTCCAGAAGTAACATAGGGAAATCTTACCCATTAATTTAAACCTTGTGGTGGTTGTTGATGATTAAACTTAATTTTTTTTCAGATTTTAACACTGGCCAAAATTTCTGAATTTGTATTAGGTTGCTTCTTGAACATCTTTGCACATCGGTTTTTGTCTTATGTGTATGCCTACAAATCTCATTTAATGGGCACAGTACATTTTGAATGCCATCAATCATAAAAAATGACAGAACATCAATTAACAAGATAAAATGTAATAGTAATATAGGGCTAAAATAAATATTGCAAAAGCATTGGGCTCATATAAAAATAGTCATAAGCATGTGTTCCAATGCTAGCCCTATTTAGAACTGCTGATCTGGACAGAACTTTAGAAATAAGCCATTGGGAACAAAAATTTAATAGATTATTTATACATGATAAAGATAATATAGTTTACATTTCAAAAGAATTGCTTAGATCTGATTTTAAGGGTCCAACCATCATTGGAATGAAATGCAGTAGTAAAAACAATCTTTTACCTAGATTTATAGTTACAAACCAAAACAAATAATAAAGAAAGCCAACAACATCCATGAAATTATGAAATCATGTTTAATAATATGATGAAGAAATACAATTCAAAGATACTTGATCCTAAATATTAATCCAGAAATAAATGAAAATGCATAGAACTTTTTTAAAAAATCAATTCAAATAAAATAAATTGAATATTAACAAATAAATTTTACCTCAGATAGGTCCCTTTGAGACATGATTGATTAAAAGTGGTCATCTCGCCAGCTTCACAAAATTAACTAATAATAAACGGTTAATACAATAAAAGTACTTCCTAAAACTCATAATGCTCCATTCTTATAGTTCCCTACTTTACAGTATATTAAATCATTGTCAGGACAATATAATGTGAGTATTCCCCAAAATCAACTCTTTTCTCTACATTGCTAAGATTCAGCTCATAAATTAATACTAGAAGTCAAAATAACCTTCAACCATCTTCAGATATGATTCGAACCTGCGACTAAACCGTACATTCCTGACACTCGCCATCTTGGCATTCCTTAATGATTATCCTCCTGATAGTGAATTAGTAACTTGTAAGAAAGTTTTTTTTTTTTAACTTTTACTACATATTTAAAATGTTACGGACTTATTATCTCTATCATTCAAATTATTTCGTAAAATGGTATTTCGCAATAGTAAACAATACGTTAACAAGTCAAAACTGAAGTAAGTAACTTCATTTCGGCATTAAAGTTTCTTTTGATTTTTTATGTCTTGATTCCCATAAGATTTACACCAAAATTGATACATTTGTTATTATTGCGCAAGGGTATGCTGCAGAAAACTTTGTTCTAGTGTAGAATAGTGATATGAATAACGCAAACAAATATTTCATTTCATCACTTTCTACCCTTTAAGCAAATGGAGGTTTTTTGCTACCTAATTTAACACTAATTATTGAATAAATTAGGTATTTCAATATGTTTACCAAAATGAAATTGGCATAAAAAACATTGTATAAATGAATGAACTCTAATAATGGAAGATAGTTGGCCGTAAATAATGGAAGATAGTTGTCAAAAGATTTGAAAAAATGACTAAAGATACGAAGTTGACCATAGATATTAATGATTTGGAACTTTTTTGGGGGGATGGGTGCGGTCATTTTCTTTTGACTATTTATTGATAGTCACGTGTCGAGCCCTTATCTCAAACCCCTTTTTAATTGCTTGACCATTATTTCAGGACCCTTTTGACTCCCACTATACCTTAACCAACTAGATTTAGTTACGTGAACGTCACCATTTTGTTTGATTCTTCTCGAAGTCGACCCTAGTACCATCTTGGATATAGCTATTCGGGGTGTTTGAAGCATGAGGCCCGATTCACAATACAGGTCCGCTCCCGGTTCGATCTAGGTATGGCAAAATATTCTAAATAGAAACATGAAGAGAGCATTCAGACTATCGGTACCTACCGGTCCAGTCTCGCTCCTTTTCCGGTTCGATCATGATCTCGCCCATTCACACTATAAGTTCGCTCCCGGTTCGATCTCAGTTCGATCTTGTTTGGCAAAATATTCTAAAGAGGAATAGAAAGAGGAATTATCCGGTACCGGTCAAGTCTCCTATCCCGCTCCATTCCATCGGTTTAAAGAAATTGTATTCAAGGGAGATCGAACTCCTTACAACATATACCGATAGAGTGCTCTCTATGCTTAAAATACGCGGAGTTTTAAGAAAGGTAATTATCCTAGATGATTAATTTAAAAAATAGAATGTATGTAATAAATTGCTATTTAATGCATTTTTATATTAATATTTTATATTAATAATTTCTGTTTCATTAATTTTATAATATATTAATTTTAAAATTACTAAAATGTATGCATCTAATTACTAAATTTTTTACAAAAACAAATATGCTCTTAACATCGAATTTTTAACTATAACAAAGTTGTTTTTAACATCGATGTTTTTGTCCAAAACAGCAATGCTAATACATATTTGTTTTTACAGAAAACATCGATGTTTTTGACAAAAACGATAATGTTTTAACATCAATGTTTTTGACAAAACAAATATGTTGTAACATCGAAGTTTGGCATAAAAAAAATCAAAATATATGCTCTTACCATCGATGTTTCAGGCAACATGGATGTTTTTAAAAAATTGTTTTTAACATCGATGTTTTTGACAAAAACGATAATGTTTTAACATCGATGTTTTTGACAAAACAAATATGTTTTAACAACGAAGTTTGTCACAAAAAACATCAATATATATGCTCTTACCATCGATGTTTTAGGCAACATGGATGTTTTTAAAAAATTGTTTTCGGCAAAAACAAATATGTTGTAACTTCGATGTTTGAACAAAATAGAAGTTGTTTTTAACATCGATGTTGTTAAAAAAACAAATATGCTCTTAACATCGAATTTTTAACTATAACAAACTTGTTTTTAACATCGATGTTTTAAAAAAATGTGGTTTTAACATTGATTTTTTTGACAAAAACAAATATGTTATAATATCGATGTTTAATTTTGACAAAACAAAAATGCTTTAACATCGATGTTTTAAACAAAAAACATCAATTTAAATGCTCTTAACATAGATCTTAAAAACATCGATGTTTTAACAATAAAAAGTGGTTTTTAACATCAATGACTATATTGCAGAATATATTGCACCACTCTGATAATTATTAATAATAATTATAAATTAATGGTGAAGAAATAATTTAAATTTTTTTCCGAATGTATTCGAATACGCTTGAAATGTTAAAAAATAAAAAAAAATCACCAAAAAGAAAATAAAACCCGAAATCTTGTTGTGAAGCGGTTTTTCCACGAGAAAAATACAACACAACAAAAAAGTCAATATATATGCTCTTACCATCGATGTTTTAGGCAACATGGATGTTTTTAAAAAATTGTTTTTAACATCGATGTTTTTGACAAAAACGATAATGCTTTAACATCGATGTTTTTGACAAAACAAATATGTTTTAACATCGAAGTTTGGAACAAAAAACATCAATTTATATGCTCTTACCATCGATGTTTTAGGCAACATGGATGTTTTTAAAAAATTGTTTTCGGCAAAAACAAATATGTTTTAACGTCGATGTTTGAACAATATAGAAGTTGTTTTTAACATCGATGTTTTTATTACAAAAACCAATATGCTCTTAACATCGAATTTTTAACTATAACAAACTTGTTTTTAAACAACATCGAATGAATAAGAAACATCGATGTTTTAAAAAAATGTGTTTTTAACATCGATGTTTTTGACGAAAACAAATATGTTATAATATCGATGTTTGATTTTGACAAAAACAAAAATGTTATAACAGCGATGTTTTGAACAAAAAACATCAATTTAAATGCTCTTAACATAGATCTTAAAAACATCGATGTTTTAACAATAAAAAGTGGTTTTTAACATCAATGACAAAAACTAATATGTTTTAACATCGAAGTTATATACAAAAACAAATATGCTCTTAACATCAATGTTCTAACAATAAAAAGTTGTTTTTAACATCGATGTTTTTGCCCAAAACATCGATGAGGAAACATATTTGTTTTTGCAGAAAAAAACAACATCTATGTTAAAAACAACTTGGATATTGTTAAAACATATTTGTTTTTGTCCAAAACATCGAAGTTAAAATATATTTGTTTTTGTCGAAAACATCGATGTTAAAAACAACTTTTTATTGTTAAAACATCAATGATTTTAACATCGATGTCAACATCATATATATTAATTTTTTTGTCTAAAACATCGATGTTAAAACATTTTCGTTTTTTCAAAAACATCGATGTTAAAAACAATTCTTTTAAAACATCGATGTTGTTTTAACCATCGATGTTAAAAACATCTTAGTTATAACTAAAACATCGATGTTAAAAAAAACTTTTTATTGTTAGAACATCGATGTTAAGAGCATATATATTGATGTTTTTGGTTCAAAACATCGATGTTAAAAACAACTTTTTTTAAAACATCGATTTTAAAAACAACTTTTCATTGTTAGAACATCGATGTTAAGAGCATATTTGTTTTTGTATATAACTTCGATGTAAAAATATATTTGTTTTTGTCATTGATGTTAAAAACCACCTTTTATTGTTAAAACATCGATGTTTTTAAGATCTATGTTAACAGCATTTAAATTGATGTTTTTTGTTCAAAACATCGATGTTAAAGCATTTTTGTTTTGTCAAAATCAAACATCGATATTATAACATATTTGTTTTTGTCAAAAACATTGATGTTAAAAACACATTTTTTTAAAACATCGATGTTTCTGTAAAAACAAATATGTATTAACATTGATGTTTTGTACAAAAACATCGATGTTAAAAACAACTTTGTTATAGTTAAAAATTCGATGTTAAGAGCATATTTGTTTTTGTATAAACATCAATGTTAACATCGGCCCACAAACATCGATGGTCGGAAAACATCGGCTACCTAACATCGATGTTAAAAACATCGATGTTTTGCCCAAAACATCGATGTTTCAGAAACATCGACATCGATGTCGCATCCCTAGTGTAAATGGGCGAGATCGAGATCGAACGTAGAGTGTGAATCGGACCTTATATTGTTTTCGACACCATTTTGTTTTCTCCCACTTAAGAGGTTGAGTCCACCCAGGCGGCACTTCTTAGCGTCATATTTTAGGGATCGGGAATTTTTTTTTAGGCAGTAAGTCACATGAGCGACGCCATCTGGTTTTCATAAACTTGAGGGGCTTAGTCTGCCCGGCTGCCATTTTAGTTTTTTCTACCTTTTTTATGCAGTTACCTATCCTAGTGTTTTTCTCCTTCATTGAAGTGTGGGTACCCACTTTAATGCCTATTTACACTCACCTGTGACGGCATAGTCACCCATATCCGTAACGTGACCGGTCCGTACTTTTTCTCAGCTTGTTGCAGAATTACAAGGTGGGAATGCAGCATTACACGCAATTCGGGTGAGAGGAATATTCACAGAATATTCACTTCTTTGGTTACAAATATTGAAAAAAAAAATGCTAAGCCGGAATGCAACATAAGGCGCATTCCATTGAAAGAATAATTTACAGAAAGTTTCATTTTTATTTTCCATATCAAATCAATAAATTAAAAACATAATTTAAACTTTAATTTTTTCAAAATTTATTATTTAATGAATATGTTTTCTCATCAGCGTGACCGAAAATGCCGAGTTTTAATTTTTCTAAACATTCGTATTTGAGTAATAATTATTTAAAAAATCCAAGAAGGGCAATTTTTATGGAATATTAAACGCTACATAGCTCTAATACTATTAGTCCTAGAAAGAGGAATCAACAAACTGAGAAAAGATATTTTCATAATACCAAGAGCTTTAATTTGGCATATAACTTGTTTGCAGTACTTACATGTTGCAGTATGTATATTATTTTAAAAAACAATCCAAAATCGGATTTAAAAAATATGTATATATATATATATATATATATATCATGTAGATTGGTATAATGAAAAATTGTAAATGGTACAAGTTTAATCTTTCTAGGACAAATAGTAATTGAGCTACGTGAGTTTAACTGTTTTAATAATAGCCATTCTTCGATTTTAAAAATAATAATAACTACAAAAACAATTGAAATATATTTTCCATATAAGAAAAGGAATATAAGAAATAATAATAATTTATGTTTGTTATTTTATAAGTTAGTACTGACTTATATTAAAAAATCATAAAGATCTGCACACATAAAATTTTGACCGTTAGTTATACGAATGAATGGAAATATAACTTTATTCTTGGACCTTTAGTACCCTAAGAATAACAAAAAGGAAACTTATGGTAGTACATTTGTCTGGATAAAATTAGATCAGTGGAATGAAATTATAAATTATATATATAATAATGTTATTTAAATAATTGTGTCTTAGATCTAAATATTGACCATTTTTACATTTGTACGGAAGATTGATTGTCTAGGAGATGGATAAATAAATAGTGTTTCAATGAGGCCAAGGAGGATGCACTGCGAATGGAGTTAGGTAAGACATTCCAAAGATGAGTTGCACGTACAGTAAAGGATCGCTCAAAGGAGGCTGTTCTACGGGTGGGAACATACAGGTCGGTGGGATGAGATCTTGTGTTTAATAGGTGGATAAACGAACAAGGTGTAAGGAGGTCGAGGATATAGGTGGTTTTTTTTTTATTCTAAAGGATTGGAATAGAAAGAAACCAAGGAGACAATGTCGTCTGGATTCAGGACAAAAAAAAACCATGCTTAGTAAATAATATACTAATATAGTATATGATATGGAATGAACTAGCCATTGGGCTTGTTTGTAAATCTAAACATTAAAATGATATAGGAGTTTGCTATAAAAAAAAAAAAAATTAATATAAAATATAAACCTAGGCATTATAATCATCATCATCATCATCATCTAATGGCGCTATGGTCCTTGCAGGACCTTGGCCTCCTCCACCAGGCATTATAATACTGTAATCAAATTAAAGTTGTTTTCATTTCCTCTCCAATTTTATCCCAAATAGTATTTTTGAATTCAGTGTCCATGTACCTTGGGTTTGCCAGGACGTACAGCACCAATTCGATGAGTTTTTGACATTCATTTTATTAATTCTGAAAATCACGGTTTAAATCCGTCCGTGAAATAATAAAAATATCGGTGAGGACTAACCTGAATTACTGGGCACTGGCTTCACTGATACGGTACGGTGCCGGTTGTGTGGAAACAGAATCATATGAAACACATGGAAGAATATCAGTAGCGGATCCAGAAAATTCTTGAGGGGGGGCGCACTTTTTTATTTTTAAATTTTTGATGTTTTATGAAGCTCCTAATTTAAAATATTAGTGTATAGTTACATTGTAAAGTTTTATTAAAAGTTTAAGTACAGTCCATTTTTCATTTAAGGAGTTAAAAAATAGCCCTTTTTATACAGAAATAGTAATAGTTAATTGGTGTCCTCACCTTTCAGTGTAAATATGCCTTTATAAATACTATGTACGATCGCCACAATCGAACCGAGATTATGTGACTATAGTGTGGATCCTGAAGTAAACACAAATTTATATTAGTCTAATTTCTTTACAGTTGTTTATCGGATATTGAATTAATTTATCTCTAAAAAAAAACAAGATATAAATTTAATGTGATTACAGTATTATAATGCCTAGGTTTATATTTTGTATTAATTCTTTTCTATAGCAAACTCCTATATCATTTTAATGTTTAGATTTACAAACAAGCCCAATGGCTCGTTCATTCCATATCATATACTATATTAATATATTATTTACTAAACAAGGTTTTCTTTTTCCTGAATCCAGACGACAATATCTCCTTGGTTCCTTTCTATTCCAATCCTTTAGATTAAAAAAAAACCCACTTATAACCTCGACCTCCTTACACCTTGTTCGTTTATCCACCTATTAAACACAAGATCTCATTCCACAGTGCATCCTCCTTTTATCCTCCATTTATCCATCTCCTAGATAACCAATCTTCCGTACATATGTAAAAAATGGTCAATATTTAGATCTAAGACACAATTATTTATATAACATTATAACAGGGACAAAATGTATTGTAAGAATCGACTGTATGTGCTCGAAACTCTTTCCTATGACACGAGGTTTGAAAAAAGGAGATAGTCTAAGTCCTCTCCTTTTCATCAGATGAAATCCATGAGATATGTATGAGAAGGACGAAAAGAACTTTTATTTTAAGTAGAATTTCAGAACAATATCTGTGCAGGCATACTTATTCGCAATGATGACAAATATAAATTACAGCGAGCCCTGATTAAATGACAGAAAGAGCTCAAGAGAAAAGGAATGGTTATAAACTAAGCAAAGCCCTGGTGGTCATAAGAAAAAATCTGGTGCGTGCGCGCAACACACAACTTTCACTTACCAACTTACTTAGATTAGAAATTAATGCGTTTTCTTAACTGCCACTTCTCAAATGAACAGAACATCTTTAATTATAACGCATTGGTTTGTCATTAAAGGCGTACGGCGCATGCGTGAGCTCAAGGTGTTTCATGAGTTGACTGAATATTTTTCTTTTTTTCTCCTGTATATGTTTACTTGATTTTCTTCATATATCATATTTAGCCATTTCTTATTTTTAGGCCTGATGAGAGACAGTTAATTTCTCAATATAAACTAAAACAAAGGACTTTATAGGAAAACAAAAAAGGCCCCTTCCCCATTTAAGCCCCCTCAGAACATTTTAATAATGATAAAACTTACCTGATATTAAATAACAACTAATTTTCATTAAACGTAACGAATTTGATAAAAATCGTTAAAGCCGTTTTTGAGATAATCGATCAAAAAGGTAAAAATTGGAAAAAAATTATGAAATAAAGTGCCCCCTCCGTTTGACCAATTTTGATGAAATGTTGGCTATCACATCTTTGTCATATACATACATCAAATACCAAGTTTGATCAGAATCGTTAAAACCGTTTTTGAGTAAATAAAAAAAAACACGTGAAAATGATACAAAATTTATTAAGTAAAGTCCCCCCTCCTGTTGATCAATTTTGATGAAATTTTTACAGTCATATCTCGGGAATATATAACATCAAATACCAAGTTTAATCAAAATCGTTAAAACCGTTTTTGAGTAAATAAAAAAAACAAGTGAAAATGATACAAAATTTTTTAAGTAAACTCCCCCGTACGGTTGATCAATTTTGATGAAATTTTTACAGTCATATTTCGGGCATATAAATAGATCAAATACTCAGTTTAATCAAAATCGTTAGAGCCGTTTTTGAGAAAATCGAAAAAAACCTAAAAAGTTATTAAATAAAGTACCCCCTCTCTTTGAGCAAATTTGATGAAATTTTTGCTGTCACATCGCGGGCATATACATACTCTAAATACCCAATTTCAGGTTCGCACGGTTTATAGTTTTTGAGCTAGTCTGTTCACATACATACACACACACACACACAGACCATTTCGCGGGACTTGGTTATTTTGACTCAGGGGACCCCAAAACGTGTATTTCCGTTGAAAACCGGAAGTCGAAAATTTTCACGATCGCAATACTTCCACTTACTATATATTTCATATATAGGTAAGTGAAAGTAAAAAGGACGAAATACACATTTTCTGTTACGGCAAGGGACTGGAGCATGTTGAGCATCGAGCTTCAATTATCCCTGTTCTCATGCATTCTGCATGAGAGGCCAAACCATTTTAATTGGTGGCTACGGAAACTGTAAATAAACCGATTGATGTACAAGTAGCGAGGCTTAAAAATTTTATTGGGCCCGAGGCACTAAAACTTTACCGGTCTATTAGGACCGCTAGTGAGGGCAAAGAATCGGTTCATTCAATCCTTACAGATTTAGAAACTTACTGCATCCCCAAGAAAAATGAAACGATGGAAGTTTTTAAATTCTTCAGCCGAAAACAAGGACCTGATGAACCTTTTGACCGGTTTTACGCGGATTTGAAAAGTTTAATAGCGTCTTGTGATTTCAAAGAGCAGGAGGACAAACCCAGTTGATCCTAGGCATAAATTCACCAATATCAAGAGAGAAGTTGTTGCGAGAAGACCCAACCCTTAAAAAGACGGTTGATTTTTGTAAGGCAGTGGAGATGGCGGAAGCCAACATGCAAATGATTGCAGCCCAAGGACCAAAAGAGGATGTTTTCCAGGTAAAAAAATCCAATTCTAAATATAATGAAAAAAATAAAACAAATTCAATTAATTATACGCGTTGTGGTCGTAGACATTATTCTGGCACATGTCCTGCAATGGGTCAAACATGCAATAAATGTAAAAAACAAAATCATTTCGCTAACATGTATGAAAAAGTAGATTTTTAAAGGAAAAATGTGAACTCTCTAGATGTACAAACGAATAAAAGTGATGGTTTTGAGTCAGATTTTAGCATTTCCACCCTGAAAATAAACAGTATCCAGAAACCACAAGAATGGACTGAAAAAATTTACAAACACAATTTTCCTATTATTTTAAAAAATTGACACAGGAGCTGAAATTAATGTCATCCCTGAAGTTTTGGTTATCAGGCTGGGCGAGGCAGTAAATATCAAGAAAACCTCGACAATGCTTGAAGCGTTTGGAGGCTTTAAAATTGAACCGCAAGGAATTATTAAACTAAAAATTAATTTTAAGAATCAGTCATGTGAAGCATTGTTTATTGTAGTATCAGGACAAAAGTGTGCTCCTATTTTGGGACTGAAAACTTGTGTAGATTTGAATCTAATTAAAAAAGTTGATATTGTTACAAGAAACAATTTTTCTGACTTCATGTCCAAGAATCGTGATGTATTTGAAGGAGTTGGTTGTTTTCCTGATGTGTGCAGACTTCAATTAAAAGCTGGTTCTGTACCTAAAGCATGTGCAGCTCGCAGGGTTCCATACAAAATCAAGGACAAATTGAAAACAACGTTGGGCAACTTGGAAAATCAGCGGATTATCGAGAAGGTGGCAAGTCCAGGAGAGTGGGTAAATAATTTAGTCATTGTAGAAAAACCTGATTCCTCATTGCGCCTTTGCGTTAGTCCACAGCAATTAAACAAATTCCTGACCAGAGATTATTATGAAATTCCTACTTATGAAGAAATTTGTATGAAGCTTGCTCGCAAAAGTTGTTTTTGTCTATTTGACCTTAAACATGGATTCCATCAACTACTTTTGGATGAGGAATCAAGTAACCTTTGTGCATTTAGCACACCATTTGGTATTTAACGATACAAGTACAAACGAGCACCCTTCGGTCTCTCAGTTTTACCTGAACTGTTTCAGAAACTAACATATAAATATTTTGGCCAAATTCCAGGAGTAATTGTCTATTTTGATGATTTGCTGTGTGCTGCAGAATCAGAAGAAGAACTAAGTTCTGTAGTTTATAAAGTCATGCAAGTTGCTAGAAAATATAATATAAAATTTAATCCTGCTAAAGTACAATACTTTGTATCTGAGGTCAAGTATTTGGGATTTTTATTTAACAAAGATGGACACAAACCTGACCCTGAACGTATAAAATCAATAATGGAATTAAATCCACCCAATAATGTAAAAGAGTTGCAGCAGCTACTTGGCATGGTTAATTTTTTAAGACATCACTTGCCAAACTTGTCTGAAATTGTCTCACCATTAAGAGGATTACTTAAAAAAGGTGCAGACTGGTGTTTGACGACACCTTATGATAAACAATTGGATACACTAAAAGAAATGATTTCGAGAATAACACTATTGGCATCATTCAACCCGGATAACCCTGTTGAGATACAAGCAGATGCAAGTAAAGATGCATTAGGGATTCAATTCAAAATAGAAAACCTGTTATGTTTGCAAGCCGCTCATTAACAGAATGTGAATGTCAGTATGCACAAATTGAAAAAGAACTCCTGGCCCTGGTATTTGCATTTACAAAATTTCATAATTATGTGTATGGTCATAAGCATGTGACTGCATATACTGATCACAGCCCACTGACTTCCATAATCCAAAAAGAATTTTGTAAAATAAAAAATAATCGGCTTAAAAGACTAAGATTAAAACTTTTGCCTTATCATTTTGACTTTAAATACCTTCCAGGAAAATATATGTTAATCGCTGACTTATTGCCGAGAAATCTTGAACACTCATTAGAACCTGATGATTTAACAATGCGTGATATGGTCCATATACTATCAGCAAATATAAAATTTTCTGAGAAAGAATTTCTCTGATTTTCTGCTGCGACAAAAAGTGATCCTGTCTTGGCAAAAGTTCTCGAATTCTACCAAACTGGATGGCCTAAAACAATTATCATAAATTGCCCTGAATTGAAGCATTTTTACAAAATCCGCAATGATATAGTGGTGGAAAATGGGTTAGTATATTATAATGAAAGATTAATCATACCAAAAATGCTAAAAAGGTACATAATGAACCTTCTACATGAAACCCACCTGGGCCTTAGCAAAATCAAATCAAAAGTCGAACAGTTTTTCTACTGGCCTGGAATAATCTCAGACATCACCAATTTGGTCACTTTGTGTAATGTTTGCCAACGATTTCAACGAAGCAAGATTCAAGAAGAACTTCTTTCGCACGAGATACCAAACATTCCATTTTATAAATCGCCCTTGACATTAACGACTTTAACAAAGACAATATCCTGATTCTCGTGGACTATTACTCAAGATGGGTTGAAGTCACAAAGATTGCCAACAAATCAACCAAATCCATTATCGAGGCTTTAAAACCAATATTTGCTCGCTTTGGAATCCCCAAAATTATTGTTGCTGATAACAATCCATTTGGATCCTCCGAATTCAAGGAATTTGCCGATGAATGGCGTGCAGAAATAATAACAGTCAGCCCACACTACCCAAAAAGCAATGGATTAGCTGAAAAATATGTAGGGATTGTCAAAAACATTCTAAAAAAATGCCAATGCAGTAGAGGCGATTTCAACCTATACTTACTGAATTATAGAAACTCTGCAGTGGCTGGATTACAATCCTCACCAGCACAACTGTTGATGTCGAGAAACTTAAGGACCAAAATACCCATCCCTGAGGATGCCCTTAGGCCCCAAATCATGGAAGAAGATGTAAATAAAAAGAGTGACCAAGCACATTTTTACAACAAAAGAAGTAGGAAAGCGGAAAACTTTGAGGCTGGTCAGCGGGTCCTAGTACAAAACACAGCTTCTAAGCTATGGGAAAAACGTATTGTAATCAAAAAGCTTGATTATAGATCATATATAGTAGAAGTAAATGGATCTCGGTATAGGAGAAATTCAAAGTTTCTAAAGAAGCAGCATTTTAATGTCTATGGTGGAGCGATGGAGACGATGGAGGATTTGACACCTGATGAAAACATGCAGGATGCGGTGGAGGATCTGACCCCTGAGGTGAGAGAGGAGAACTTGGAACCGGATGTGACACCTCATGACGACCTATATGTAACAAAATCGGGAAGAACTATAAGAAGACCAAAAAGATATAATGACCAATCAGTTCATGTTTGTTTATATCAGTTTTTGTGAATTTAAAATCTTTGCTTAGAAGTATAAGTTTAGCTTCGATTTTGTTAGCTTTTGATTTTTTCATAATTTTGATTTTTAATTATCTTTTATTTAATGTAATCTTAAACTAATTATCTTATGAGTTTTGTCAAATTTATTTAAATGAGGGAGATGTTTGGTAACACTGCTGATGTTTGCTAACACTGCTTTGTAACCCCTGTTTTACCTTCCTTGTAATATATGAAAGTGTGTGTAATAAATGTAGAGTTCACAAGCATTCTATTCTTTTTTTAATCATTTTAAACCAAACAGGCACTTCATTTAAACCGAGCAATACTTAGAGATTTTTATCAGTTTTTTTTTGCTCCATTAGGCTTTAATTTTGAACAAATAAATTAAAAACGCCTGAAATCCTATTGAATCATATCTATCCCGATTAGGGACTCTACGATCTCAATTCAGTATCGATACTTGTCGTCATGTTTAATGATAATCAAGTATTTTTTAATATCCGGTAAGCTTTATCATTATTAAAATGTCCTAAGGGGGAATAAATGGGGAACGGGCCTTTTTTGTTTTCCTATAAAGTACCTTTGTTTTTTTTTATATGTAGAAATTATCCGTCTCTGGTTTCGCCTAAAAATTAGAAATGGCTAAATATGAAATATGAAAAATCAAGGAAACATGTATAGGAGAAAAAAAGAAAAATATTCCGTCAACTCATAAATACGTTAAGCCCACATGTGCGCAGTACGTATTTAATGACAGACCATTGTTTATAATTAAATCATGGATATTTCAATGGATATTCATTCAATGGATATTATTTGTTTCATGGTAACTATTTGAAATTTTCAACAACTACATAGAGAATTATAAAATCATACGAATTGGAGTATTGTGCTTGCATTGCCGAATTATCGCAAGTAAAAACTTATTTAATTATGTTATTTATTTATGATCTTTGGTTGAATAATTTTTAAATTATTTTATTAGAAGATAAAAGATTCGACCACGGCCGGGAATCGAACCCAGGTCCTCCGCATCTACGTTGCGGCGCTCTTACCACTGAGCTAACCGTGGGGCCGTCCCAGACGTGATCTAATCTTTTACTTCTGCGATCCCCCAACGTAGATGCGGAGGACCTGGGTTCGATTCCCGGCCGTGGTCGAATCTTTTATCTTCTAATTAAATAATGTAAAAACTTACATTTTGTAATAAAAATAGTGTACTTTAAAGAGCAAATAAAAACAAAAGTAATAAATGAATGTGTAACAATGTATGACTTTGAGAAATGGCAATTAACAAAACACGTCAATTTCTAATTTAAGTAAGTTGGTAAGTAAAAGTTGTGTATTGCGCGCATTGCACCAGATTTTTATGTTCAATGTGAAAACTTAAAAAGCAAATTACTAATAAGTATGCAAATAATCAAATGAAAACAAGCGTTACGACATTAAAATTTAATAATAAAGCATAAAATAAATCCATTAACCTGAGTCCTATTAGATATTTTATGAAGAACTTCCTCGACAGCAGAGGCAGAGAGGGCACGTAGGCATATATTTAGGGCGGATTCACACTATCGCTCCGCTCCCGGTCCGCTCTCGGTATGGCAAAATATTCTAAAGAGAAATAGAAAGAGAGTATTCCACTACCGGTACCGCTCCGATCTTGCTCCGCTCCCGGTCCGCTCTCTCTCTACCCAATTCACACTATCGCTCCTCTACCGGTCCGACCTCACTGGCAAAATATTCTAAAGATGAATAGAAAGAGGGTAATCACAATATTGGTACAGGTCCGGTCTCGCTCCACTCTCACTCTACCCCATTCACACTATAGCTCCGCTCCCTCTCCGCTCTCCTAAAGTCTTATCATATTTACATTATATAATTTTACACCGTTCAGGATTGAAGCCATTAATAATCGATGCCGTCTGTATTTGGATTTTAATTAATAATTAACTTTTAGTTATTAAAGTATTTATTTATTCATCAATTTTATGGCCAAAAAAAGTTCAACTTTTCGTTGGTAGAAATAGCTGTTAAGTGTACTTTTCTTATCAAAACATATAATAAGAAGAATATATTGCAACACTATGATAATTATTAATAATAATTATAAATTTATTTAATTAATGGTGAACAACACGCTTGAAATGATTAAAAAAAAAATAATAATAACCAAAAAGAAAATAAAACACGAAATCTTGTGAAGCAGTTTTTCCACGAGAAAAATTCATTTTATGTTTGAGATATATTTTGCAATGAATTAATGTAAAAAACGGTCACGGATTTATTTAGTCACTACATATACACGGTGGGCCAGACCCCCCTACCGTGCACCCCCCCCCCACATCCCTATAAATTGCATATCGTTGTGTTCCTTGTTAAAAAAGATTAAGAAAAAGCCAATGTTCCCAGAAAAAAAAGTGGCCGCACTAACCAAAAATGGTGTTCAAACATGGCGGAATGACGACTTTGATTTTAGTTCGTTTTTTGATTACTGACATTCACCATTATGCTTAATTTCGCCATAACTGGTATTTTATTAAAGCTAGATAGTTCTAAATTCAGAATAAATAAACAAACGTTCTAAAATAATTAGTCTTGACAACATAAAATACATTTAAAGTCAATTTTTTCAAGTCACTCGCGTAAAAGTTAAAATTCCAAGTTAATTTGTGATTAAACGGCCATCGTTAACGAAAAACACCTTGAAATAAAACATCTGGAGCAATTATTCTACTTTAAAAATCAGTGGTCAAATTTCAAAATATATCAACTAGTTTTATAGAAAACGGACCTACAAGGCGAAAAGGCGCCGGTGACTCGGGCGCATCCAGTCCTCTGCCACATCGTTCAGTTCTCATACATCATATAATTACAGCGGGTTTAGGATATTATTTTGAATGTATAATCGAGCCTATGTAACTGCAAGTTTTTAATTTACAGAAATAATTAATATAACAATTTTTTTTTTTTTTTTTTTTTTTTTTTTTTTTTTTTTTTTTTTTTTTTTTTTTTTTTTTTTTTTTTTTTTTTTTTTTTTTTTTTTTTTTATAAATCTGATAAATAAAGGATATAAATCTGCTAAATAAGAATGAATTAGTCTAGG
The DNA here is from genome assembly GCA_911387785.2 of Aelia acuminata. Taxonomy (NCBI): domain Eukaryota; kingdom Metazoa; phylum Arthropoda; class Insecta; order Hemiptera; family Pentatomidae; genus Aelia; species Aelia acuminata. The sequence continues at coordinate 147,189,473 of OU426980.1, forward strand.
ATTGCACATTATCTAACTCTCACTTATATTGACATAAACTGGTTATCTTGAAATTAAATAATAATGTTCTCATAGTAGTAGTTGGGTTACAGACACTGGCTTCTGATCATTCGTGAAATTTGAAATACATGCATTTTTGCAAAGTATTTCTTATTTACAGATTTAAAAACAATCAAAATAAAAAAGATAAATAAAACGTTCTGTTTGTTCGTTGATATGTAGAAATTATTCGTAATATAATTTAGGAGGTATATACCTAACACAATTTAATAGCACACAACAATTAATGAATTAACAGTTACACGATGTATATATATATATATATATATATATATATATATATATATATATATATATATATATATATATACACATATTATGATTAATTTAAAATTAAACCACTACTGGAGAGGAAAACAAATTAAAACATGTAGTATTCATGCATCTAAGGTCTATAATCCACGAAATTGTGGCTGATCCATGAAATTTTTTCGGCTTCTGGCATATAACTACACATCAAAAAGTTTACTTTCTCTTTTTTTCGAAAAAAGGGTATACTAATATAAATAAAATGAAATATTTGAAGTTGAAATCGGATTAGTTATTTAGCAAATTCGAACATGAAAGATTGGTAATTTTTATCACTTTGGTGAAAACTCATGTTCCAACGCCTATAACTCGACAATATGTACTCTAAATGAAAAATGTCACAGATAAAAGTTTTAGGAGATTAAATTTAGCATAATGTAAGCCCATTTATTTTAAAATTAACTTATTCCTGCGTAGAGATACAAATGAAAAAGTGTAAGTATTTGTAGCGCTTACTTCATTCTTTTAACTACATCTTCATTCCTTCATATATCTACATGTCAAAAAGTTTACTTTCTCCTTTTTTCGAAAAAAGGGTATACTAATACAAATAAAATGAAATATAGTGGAAATCGGATTAGTTATTTAGCCCAATTCGAAATTGAAAGATCGGTAATTATTACCATTTTGGTAACTCATGTTCCAACGCCTACAACTTGACAATATGTACTCTAAATGAAAAATGTTACAGATAAAAGTTTTAGAACATTAAATTTAGCATAAAATAAGACCACCTAAATAGTTAGTTCTGTGAATATTATATCATATCCCCTTAGGTTTCGCAAAAAAAAGGAATCGAGCGCTACGAATACTATCACGTTTTCATTTGTATCTCTACTTAGTAATAAGTTAATTTGAAAATAAATGGGCTTGTTTTATGCTACATTTAATGTCCTAAAACTTGTATATGTAACATTTTTGATTTAGAGTACATATTGTCGAGTTATAGGCGTGGGAACATGAGTTTTCACCAACATGATAAAAATTACCGATCTTTCATGTTCGAATTTGGCTAAATAACTAATCCGATTTCAACTCCAAATATTTCATTTTATTTGTATTAGTATACCCTTTTTTTGAAAAAAAGAGAAAGGAAACTTTTTGATGTGTAGTTATATACCAGAAACCGAAAAAGGCCACAACTTCGTGGATTATAGATCATTAGATGCATGAATACTTACATGTTTTAATTGTTTTTCCTCTCCAGTAGTGGTTTAATTTTAAATTAATCATAATATGTATGTAAATATATATATATATATATATATATATATATATATATATACATCGTGTAACTGTTAATTCATTCATTGTTGTGAGCTATTAAATTGTGTTATGTATATACTTCCTAAATTGTATTACGAATAATTTCTAAATATCAACGAAAAAAAAGAACTTTTTATTTATCTTTTTTATTTGGGTTGTTTTTAAATCTGTAAATAATCAATAAACATTATTATTTAATTTCAAGATAACCAGTTTATGTCAATATAAGTGAGAGTTAGATAATGTGCAATCCTAGACTAATTCATTCTTATTTAGCAGATTTATATCCTTTATTTATCAAATTTATAAAAAAAAAAAAAAAAAAAAAAAAAAAAAAAAAAAAAAAAAAAAAAAAAAAAAAAAAAAAAAAAAAAAAAAAAATTGTTATATTAATTATTTCTGTAAATTAAAAACTTGCAGTTACATAGGCTCGATTATACATTCAAAATAATATCCTAAACCCGCTGTAATTATATGATGTATGAGAACTGAACGATGTGGCATAGGACTGGATGCGCCCGAGTCACCGGCGCCTTTTCGCCTTGTAGATCCGTTTTCTATGAAACTAGTTGATATATTTTGAAATTTGACCACTGATTTTTAAAGTAGAATAATTGCTCCAGATGTTTTATTTCAAGGTGTTTTTCGTTAACGATGGCCGTTTAATCACAAATTAACTTGGAATTTTAACTTTTACGCGAGTGACTTGAAAAAATTGACTTTAAATGTATTTTATGTTGTCAAGACTAATTATTTTAGAACGTTTGTTTATTTATTCTGAATCTGGAACTATCTAGCTTTAATAAAATACCAGTTATGGCGAAATTAAGCATAATGGTGAATGTCAGTAATCAAAAAACGAACTAAAATCAAAGTCGTCATTCCGCCATGTTTGAACGCCATTTTTGGTTAGTGCGGCCACTTTTTTTTCTGGGAACATTGGCTTTTTCTTAATCTTTTTTAACAAGGAATACAACGATATGCAATTTATAGGGATGTGGGGGGGGGGGTGCACGGTAGGGGGGTCTGGCCCACGTACTAATACTCATTATTATATGTACGCTAGTATAAAATAACGTTCAATTTGAAACGAATAAAAATGCAGTATATTATGAAAAATGTCAGATCATTAACGAAAAAATATATTAAAGCAAAAAATAATTAATATATGAATCAGGAAAAGAAGAGAACACATTCGGTAAATTGCAGCATTTACCGATTTCAAGCGTATTCGAATACATTCGGAAAGAAATTTAAATAATTTCTCACCATTAATTAAATTAATTTATAATTATCATTAATAATTATCATAGTGTTGCAATATATTCTTCTTATTATATGTTTTGATAATATTATCTTCTTCATCCTTTTCCTTCATGACAAACACATTGACATTGCCCTCATAACTGAAACTCACTTAACAAAACGGTCATACTATTACATACGTGACTACATCACTTACAGATCAGATCATCCTGACAACACTTCTCACGCTGGTTCTTGCATCCTTGTCCGATCAAATCCTTATCTCATTCCCTTATTCCTTCCACTCCAACTGACGCCATTCAGGCCACATCGATATCTATTACAACTGATTCTCACCATCTAACATTCTCAGCTGTATACTGTCCTCCTGGCAACAACATCTCCCATAATCTTCTTGAATCCTAATTCCATTCCCTCGGACCGCTTACTTCATTGCTGGAGGAGACTACAATGCTAAACACCAACGATGGGGTTGTCGAACATCCAACTCACGTGGTAACATTCTATCTTGTGTCACATCTTCCAATAGCTAATCTATCCTCTCGCCCAATAATCCCACCTATTATTGGCCTATCTCGCTCAACAAACGTCCTGATATCCTGGATATATTTGTTACCTCTCAGATTTCCTCTTCCCATACCACTGTCAAATCCCTGGAAGATCTTTCGTCAGATCATAGTCCAGTCTTGCTTTTATTACATTCAAAAATTGCTACCAAGCCCTCTTTGCAGGACGACATTGATACATTGATTGCTGGACGAGTCAGTTGACTAGGACAATTTTCGTCATGACCTTGAAAATAAATTAGACTTGAAAACTTCACTTAAAACAAGAGTAGACATTGAAAAAGCTATAGAAAAACTTACAATATTGATATCAAGCAGTATAAAGGATAACTTAAAGGTAATCAAGGATAAAGGATAACCTTAACCTCTTCTTACTGAATCCCAATCCTGGACCAGAACTGATGAAGAGAAGTCGCAAGTTTTCGGTCAATACTTATTCAAAACCTTTAAGCCATATCCTGATATCCTAAATCCACATACCCTAGAACCTATTGAAGCAAGACTGGACATTCCCCTCCAGATAACCCCTCCTCCTAAAGCATTCCACCCTTCCGAAATAGCCTTTATCATTCAAAGATTACCTTTCCGCAAAGCTCCTGGACACGACCTAATTACATCCCATATCTTAAACGGGCTTCCCAAAAAAGCAATATTAATCCTAACCTACATTTACAATGCTGTGCTTCGCACGACATATTTTCCTGATCCCTGGAAATTATCCATAGTCAAAATGATCCCAAAACCCCAAAAACCACCAGAACAACCATCCTCCTATCGTCCCATCTCTCTTTTACCTATCATGGGTAAAATTCTGGAAAAACTCATTCTTAAACGGCTTTATCCTATCCTAGACTCAAATAGTATAATCCCAGACCACCAGTTTGGATTTCGAACATCCCACTCCGCTATCCAGCAATGTCATCGTGTGGTGGACGTTGTCTCGTCTTCATTGGAGCGCGGATTGTACTGCACTGGAGTCTTTCTCGATGTGGAACAGGCGTTTGATCGAGTCTGGAATCCGGGACTACTGTACAAACTCCGTAAAATCCTAACTCCCACTTACTTCCTTATTATCCGTTCCTAACTAGCTGACAGATTATTCAAAGTAAATCACAATAATGCATACTCTTCCCTCTTCCGCCAGTCAGCTGGGGTTCCTTAAGGTAGTATCCTCGGTCCCATCCTCTACACAGTCTGTACAGCTGATATCCCAACCCATCCCAACACTGTAATTACCACATATGCTGATGACACATGTGTGCTATCAGTTTGTAATGATCACTTTATTGCATCCCAAAACCTCCAAGCTCACATAACAAACCTTGAAAAATGGTGTAAAAAATGGAGAATCAAAATCTATCCCAACAAATCCCATCAAATCACCTTTACTCTTCGACGTAAACCTACGACCTCCTGTCCTGCTGTATCCTTCAATAATTCTCCACTTGTCCCTGTTGAACAGATCCGTTACTTAGGTCTCCACCTCGACAAACGTCTTACTTGGAATCCCCACACAAGATTGAAACGACAAGAAACCGCTCGACGTTACCGTCTACTACAACACTTACTGGACAAAGGCTCAAAACTACCGATCTACTACAAAAGGCTCCTTTATATGACGGTAATAAGACCTATTTGGGCTTATGGAATCGAGCTTTGGGGCTCCACCAAACCTTCTAATTCCTCTCGTATCCAATCCTTACAGTCCAAAATCCTTCGAAAAATCCTTAAAGCTCCCTATTTCGTAGCAAATAAAATAATCCACAAAGACCTAAATGTTCCATATGTCGCTGATTAAGTCCGATCCAGATACCAGTCCTTTCATAGTAAACTCCAGACCCATCAGAACCCACTTTTATCCACCCTCGCTTCCTCCGCTAAGCAGATAACCCTCCAAGGCGTCTGAAAAGAAGATGGCCTAGAGATCTTTTAAGTTAGAACTAGTTGAGTGCTTTCAGTGGATAGTTCCTCTACATGATTATTCAAGACATTATTTTCTTTTTTTTTTTAGCACATTTACTTAATGTATTATATGTAAATATAGTTGTAAATTTCAATAAACATATATTAAAAAAAAAATTCCCAAGCAGAAATTTATTTGCTTCGTATTTCTTCACAATAAAGAAGTTCTTCGAACTTTTTATCTTATAAACGAAAAGATTAAGGAATATTCGTCAATGTCGCATACGAAATACTTATGCGCTGATAACAACAAGAAGTAAATACATAATGGAAACTAAATCAAACTGGTGGTATGTAGCATTTCCTAGTCTATTTGAACTTTTTCCAAGTCACAAGAAACCCTTTCCAATTCAAACGTAACCCTTTCCAAATGAAATGGAATCCCTTCCAACTCAATCGTCACCCTATCTATTTCTATTGCCAACCAATCTATTGTGGGCGTAATAATCGCGATATTTATCGCCCTAAAACCCTTATCCTATCCTATGCTATTTCAATTGTAACTGTTTCCATTTCAATTGTCACCATAGAAAAAATCTATTGAATTTCTTCATTTTCTCATTCAAAATCTCATTTCATTTTCGGATTTCTTTCGCACGGGGATCCACTTTTATGTTATCGGGGACGATATTATTGAAAAAAAATATTCATTTTGTATTTTAGGGGGGGCCGCTCTATTAAGAGGTTAGAATTTCGGATTTCTTTCACACGGGGGTCCGATTTTATAGCATTTCCAAGTCTATTTGAACTCTTTCCGAGTCAACTGTAACGTTTTCCAAGTCATTTGTAACCTTTTCCAAGTCAACTGTAACCCTTTCCAAGTCCCAAGAAACCCTTTCCAATTCAAACGTAACCATTTCCAAATTAAGTGTAATCCCTTCCAACTCAATAGTCACCGTTTCTATTTCAATTGTAACCGTTTCGATTTCATTTGTCACCCGCTATATGTTATTGGGGACGATATCTTTGAAAAAAAAAATGATTTTGTATTTCAGTGGGGTTATCGAGAACAATTTAAAACAAAATATTCAATTTGCATTTTAGTGATGGGGGGGGGGGGGCGCACTATGAAAAAGTTAAATATTCGTTCAATTATTTCCAATACAATATACATAATCTGCAGATGATATTGACTGAGTGACTTTAAAATAGTAACTCATGTAGTAGAAATTATTTAATGTAATCGCAATTTTCATCTTCATTACTTTTCGGATTTCTATATATGAGTTACTATTTTAAAGTCACGAATCTGCAGATTATTGAAATTGTGTTGAAAATGAAAGACGAACATTTAACTTTTTCATAGTTCGTCCCCCTCCTCTGAAATACAAAATAAAACTTTTTAATATAATTTTAACACAGAATTGGACTTCCGAGTGAAAGAAATCCGAAATTCTAACTTTTTTATAGTGCGCCCCTCCCCTAAAATACAAAATGAATATATTTTTTTCAAAAACACCGTCCCCGATAACATAAAATTAGATCCCCTTGAAAAATAAATCCGAAATTCTAACTATTTGCCAGTGCACCCCCCCCCCCTTCCCGCCACTATAATACAAATTGAATATCTTTTCAATTATATCGTCCCCGATAACCAAGAATTGGACGATAACATAGAATTGGACACCCGTGACAAAGAATTCCGAAAATGTTACCATCTTCAATAGATTTTTTCCAGGGTGACAATTGAAATGGAAACGGTTACAATTGAAATAGATAGGATGACGATTGAGTTGAAAGGGGTTCCATTTGATTTGGAAAGGGTTACATTTGAATTGGAAAGGGTTTCTTGTGACTTGGAAAGGGTTACAGTTGACTTGGAAAAGGTTCTACTTGCCTTGGAAAGGGTTTCAGGTGACTTGGAAAGGGTTACATTTGACTTAGAAAAAGTTCAAATAGACTTGGAAATGCTATATATACATGATATGGGTACTTAACAAGTCTGATAATTATATAAAAGATAGTAAAATTATAAATGAATATTTCAATAAGTAGATGGTTATCATGATAAAGAAAAAACAACAAAAAAACTGATATTGTCCTTTTTGAGTCCAGAGTAATGCAGAGACTGAGGGAAAAATTATAAGGTAAGAGGTGGGAGAGGTTAGTTTGCCGAATTCAAAAGGTTTATTACGGGGAAAACCAACGCTTTTGAAGTGAAAGGGTAAACAAAGACTAAGTGTAACTTAAAAATACACAAGGAAATGTAAAACTAACAATATAGATGGTACAGTATACAATTTTTCTATATCTGGACTCAATAATTAGATAAAAGTGAGAGTACACACAAAGTAACAATGTACATAAAAAATGAAAAAAAAAATATACATATATATATATATATATATATATATATATATATATATAAAAGAAGTTATATAATAATTAAGATAAAAATAAACATATACTTCCTAAAATTCGTTAACATCTAAATTAGCAGAACATGCCGTCACCCATAACCATTCCTTTGACTTTGAGAACCCCTCTGTATTAGCTACTATGAGAAGATTTTAATAACAGAATTATAAACATTCCCAGCCCCAGAAGTAGAAGTATCCAAAATTGTATCCGTAAACTAAATATCAAAAGTACTCACGGATACTCAGGTATCTGGGTGCTGACGGATATGAGTAATACTTGTATTCGTAGATGACGGATACGAGTACTACTTGTATTTGTAGATGAAGGGTACGAGTACTACTTGTATCCGTAGGAAAATGTTCGAGGGATTTGAGTATAGTATCCGAGGACAAAAGTATCTGTAACTTGTATCCGTTGTATTTGAAGTGACAAAGATTAATATTTTCCATTATTTTGAATTCTGGTTTCATAACTGAGACTTTTTCTCCACAAACCCGACATTTATTCAGGAAAATTAGACTTTTATAAAATAATAAGTTAGGCTTGGTATAGTTTTTCTTTTCCTAATACTGAAAGATCCTTGCACCGACATAAATTAATAATATTTTCCATGTGATAATTTTGTCTGGTGTGTCCACTCTGTGGACTTTAGTGCTGATTTAATAATTCCAAACAGGACAGATTTATCGATTAAAATAAAAAATAAAAAAAACCTGGAAGAAGAACATTGGAAATTAAAGAAATAGGTTTATATTTTATGGTATTATATTTATATTTTATGGTAAAATCTCAAGTTAAAGGTGGGAAACAAATTCATTGTATATAAAGGAAAATCAATGTAATGAATAGAAAATACCTTTCATTTAACAAGGCTTTATTAATTAATAAGCGTTAACTTGCTTAATCAAATACAAAATACCTGAGTATAACTGAAAATTAATAATTATTAAACATGTAATATAATTTGATAACTAAGAGATATAACACAATCGATAAAATGTGTTGATTATTAATGATAATGTAGATATTTAAAAAATAAACAATATGTATTAAACAATTTATTTACATAAAAGTATTCAAAAATCAAAATATACAAATACTAGGGTTTGCTGACGACATAGACCTGGTAGCCTGCTCCTTTGAATCACTAAAAAATGCGTTTTTAAAGTTGGCTGAAGCTGCAGAGACTATGGGAATGAGCGTAAACTAGGGAGAAACCATGTATATGCGTGCAGGACCTGGAGCAGAGAACGCAGTTCGAGTGCCTCTTTTCCGTTTACCTTTCTTAGTGTGGACCATTATACATATCTAGGAGCTGTAGTAAGCTGTGAAAACAGAATATCTCTGGAAGTTAAACAGCGAATAATAATGGCAAACAGGTGTTTTTTCGGCCTTAGTAAACACCTTAGAAGCTGTGCCATCTCTCGGCCTATGAAATGTCTCCTCTATAAGACCCTCATTCGGCCTGTACTCAAATAAGGTTCTGAAACATGGACCCAGTCAAGTATCGAGGAAAAAGATGGGAGGATGCCGCCATTCGGGGCGCCCGTGAACTATTGAACACCCGCAATTGGCGAGCGACTGCACAAGATAGAGCCACCTGGCGAAGGCTCATTGAGGAGGCCAAGGTACACATCAGTCTGTAGCGCCACGGAGTAGTAGTATTTATACTTTTATGAAAATAAATTGTTTATCTATAAACATATTGACTTTTTTAAATATCTACATTATCATTAATAATCAATACATTTTATTGATTTTTGTTAACTTTGAATTTGCTTCCCATATTTTAGCAAAGATTTTACCATCAATTATAAATTAAACCTATTTCAATAATTTCCAATATTCTTCTAGGTTTTTTTTTAATATTTTATTTTAATTGATTAATCTATCCTGTTGGAAATTATTGAATCAGCAGCTAAAGTCAAATAAGTGGACACACCAGATATAAATTATCACATGGAAAATCTAATTAATTTTTATGTTGATGCAAGGTTCTTTTCATCAGCGTCACCAGCAACAAATTAATGGGGGGACGAATCAATATTTATAAAACTTGTCAATTTATGTCACAGTTAGAGTGTAAATAGGTGCCTCCATCCAAAATATTGGGGGGGACGCGTCCCCCCTGGCGGTGACGCCCATGCTTCTTTTAGAATAAAGTTAGATTTTCGTGAATAAATTTCAGGTTTATGGAGTAAAAATCTCAGTTATGATCAGAATTTAAAAAAAAAAAAAAAAAGCATTAACCCTGGAGTGATGCTTACCTACTTGCTGTCAATTCACAGATGTGTCCCAATACATCATAGGTCGGGCAGCCATTTTGCCTTAATAAGCCATGTAAACTTAATGAAGTTTACATAACGCTCACATCTGTAAACAGTTTGATCATGTTGTGCACAAGTTTCATCCTATTCAGTTTATATGGACTTGGATCCTTTAATCCTATAAGGATAAACAATCTATGTGGCCTCTTAATCTTTTTTTTTATTATCATACCTATGCGGTGACCCACACATATAATTATTAGGTCATGTATAATATTATGTTTATTAAATATTGTATTTGAATAAAAATAAATTGTATTGCTAATTGTAATTGTATTATGGCAGCATTGTATAAATTATTATTGTATTCTTTAATGTATTATTGTATACATTAATATTATATATCATTAAATGAAATTCCTTTAATTCGTAAATAAGTTAAGCCACACACGTTCAAAGTGTAGTCAATAACGTCTTTCTATATTTGCATAAGGTAGATAAATAAGACAAATAATTATTAAATATATATAAGTATTAGCGAGGTTAAAGTTATGCATTGTATAGCCCTAAGTAGTTGTACTTTAATGTACTTTGCCAAGTAATTGTAAATATCCCCCACCACTGAACAGAGGTGACTTATCAGATTAAAACGATTCCAGAAGCACTCTGTTCCGAGATTTCTAGCTGCCCTGAATGTTCTCCTCGCTCCATCTTACCAGGCATTGTACTTAGATATAAGTTGATATTGCATGTTAATTTTATATATATATATATATATATATATATATATATATATATATATATATAACATAACATATATGGGTATGTATATTACTTTAATATAATTTCTTTTATTTAAACGCTTCCACTGTACGCTTTGATTTCCTTTGTTATATCCAATTAATAAATCTTTCCAAAAGATCCACGGATTTATACCCTTAATTGCTATCATAATTAATAAGGATGTAACACCTTAACAGGTTTGATCATGTACGAAGTTGTCTTCCTATCCAGTTTATATGGACTTGGATCCTAAAAGGATAAACAATGTACTAAGGGCCTCTTAATCATATATATAATGTACTTCGAACTTTTAATCCCTTTAGGGAATCATAATCTCAATGTGAAGAAAAAAGATTTGGTCATGTTCGATCCTGTCTAAATCATATGGACTTTGATCTTTTAATTATATAAGCATTCTTATACTTATCCTCTAAAAGGATAAATGATGTAATTTGGTGTATATACGTCGAACTTTTTAGGAAATTATTATGTCCATGTAAATAAAAAAATTGCATCCTTTATGCATTTTAAATATGTATATAAAAATGGACTTTGAACTTTAAATCCTAAAGGGATAAACTGGAAAATATTACTTCTTTTTTAAAATTCTTTCATTAAAATCCTTAGATGTATCAAGTAAATAAAACAACTTTAGTAAATAAAAATGTTTATTTTATCAATAGGTTGGATACAAAATACAAAATATATGCTATAATTCATTAATTTTGCTTGGTTTGTTTGTTAAATGATCGCAAAGCCTGTAGAATAGAATGTAGAACATTAGGTTTATAGGATATATAAATCTATTTCTAACTTTTAATAAACTTTACATTACCTATTTTTTAAATAAACGAAACATCATCTTTATGAACAATTCGTCCATTGTATGTTAATGAAATTGCTGTTATTAAATGCCACAATACCTTAAGTTGTCACCTTAAAACGTTTAGAAAGATGCATCCAAATATTTTTATCATAATCATTTAATGTGGCTACCAATGCTAACCCCAATTTTTGTAATCCCATTCCTTCCGTCTATAGAGACCCAAGTCGCAGGAATTAGGTGCACCTCATGGCCATGCTCCTTAACATAAGTGATGCGACATGCAAAGGAAAGCATCAATGTTTTGAATATGAAACCTACTTAACATTGCGAAGTCCACAAGCCTGAAGCCGTTATCATTGGTTTCCTTAGGTCTAAAGAATTCCTATTTGCCTAACATTGCATTAAAATCCCTCAGTATCAATTTCTCATTACGACTGGACATGGTATCTTATGTTCTAAAAATAAGGTGAAGCGTAACCCGCTTCACATAAAAACCTGGCCAGTCTGGACTTAAAAAAAGCACTGTGTGCCATAGCAAATACACAGACGAAATAACTTGACAAAAACGAGCCTGTGAAGCGGCATGGATGGGGATGGTAAGGCTGTTCCATCCTACATGTGCTGTTCTATCATATTAGGAGTGCTGGAGGAGCATGCAGCTCGTGTAGCTGCTGCTTCACAGACTCCAATACCAACCAAGAATACAACCTAATCTAGCCTTGCACGTCAAAGTGTGGACCAGTCGGAGGCCTTGGCCACGATGGGGTCCACCAAGAACATAAAAAGGCGCAACAGGAGGAAGGTGAAAGCCCAACTCCTGGCTAACACACCAGCTGTTACGGGGCCAACCCAAGGAGGGGTGGCGGAGGATGCAAGGGCCAAACCAGGCCCGGCAGACAAAGCTGCCCTGACCAAGGGAGGAGCCCCAAAGCAGGGCAAACATACCGACAAGGGGGAACCCTCCTAAAGGCGCCAGGTCAAGGATGCAAGAGCCCTGCAAAGAAACAAGGGTGAACCCCCACGTTACTACTACAGACAAGATCAGGGAACAGGAGGACAGCCAACCAGGCCAGCAGGTTTCACTGCGAGGCCTCAGAGGGAGCCCACTGGACCACATGTCACTGGTAAAAGACCTAGATCTTCTCCGGGAACCCCAGCACCTGTGGCGAAGAGAAAAATCCCAGGACAGACGAACTATGTCCTTGCAGCAAGAGGGCAGTTGGTTGCGGTGGTCCCTGTGGACTATCCGCATACACAGCTGACCCGGGAACATTGCAAGGAGTTGCAAGATAACATCACCGGGAAGGTAGATGAAATCGACGAGGATAATGACGATCAGCCAATCTTCAATGGAGCAAGTCTCAATAAAGGAGGCTGTATCGTCTCTTGCCTGAACGACCACACTGTTCAGTGGCTAAAGAAGATCATTCCGAGTGTGAAGATGAAAGATGACATGCTCCTCCGAGTCTGTGACACGAGGGAGCTTATGAAAGTAGTCAAGATTGGGGCATTTATCCAAGGAAAAGCACCATCTGATGAAACGCTCCTTAAAAGAATAAGGGTACAAAATAAAGCAGTGACCGATATTAAAACATGGAGACTGCACTATATAAAGGAGATGGAAAAGGGTTTCTTCGTCACCTTCAAAATCTCAGAGTCCAGCCTGAAATGCATCAAGACCAGAGACATGAAGTTAGGTTGCAGGATGAAGTTGATCTCCTTCAGACACATTAAAGGAACAAATAGAGATCAACTCCCAATTAATATTGCTGAAGGAGAGGAGGAAAACATGGAGGCAACTGAGGAGGCAAACAAGATGATGGAATGCCACTCAGAAATAACAACAGTGATGCCTGCAAAAGAGGGTGGAACAAAAGAGGAGGCTAAGGCCGAATCTGAAAAGAAACCTGAACCAACAGCAACACTCGAGGAAAAAGTAAAAGTATAGAGGCAACTTCTAGGGAGACGACGGAAGGAGGAGCTATACCCAAAGTCCTGGCAAAAGCCAGGTTGGAGGGTAGAACTTTGCCACTGGTGCCACCAGAAAGCGAATATAAAAAAAAAATGAAATAGCTACAGATAAATCTCCACCGTTGCATAACAGCTAATGGTGTCCTGCATCAGTATATTATAGGCAAGAATATAGATATTATCTTTATACAAGAACCTTACCTAATAAAAGGCGAGCTCAAGGGACTGTATTTCCTGGATACAGTTTAGTATCCACAAAAGACAGTCCTAGAGCCTGCATACTATATAAAAATGAGATAAAACTGCTGCCTCTTTAGCAACTTTGTTCCAGAGACTCAGCAGCACTGAAATACACCCCGAAAGAGGGCAACCCCATCATCTTGATTGCGGGATACCTCCCATACGAGGATAACGACCCCACCCCAATGATGGAAAAAATACTGGGAGATATCAAGGAAAATAACATTATTGCTGCTCTAGATAGCAACTCCCATCATGAAATCTGGGGAAGCAGCAATACCAATTTAAGAGGTGAGCAATTGCTTGAATTTATTATAAAATACGATCTTGAAATACTGGCGATAAGTGGTGGCAATAAGCCCACATTTCACAACAAACAAAGATCGGAGGTAATAGACATTACTTTAGCATCACAAACACTCAGTAGGCAAATCACAAGCATGCCAGCTTCAACAAAGAAACATGCTCAGACCACAAATACATACGATTTGACCTACCGGACAAACTAAACAATAATGAGGAGTACAGAAATCCTAAGAACACAGACTGGGAAATGTACAACTCCAGACTTACTGAACTAATGAGACATTGTCCAACAGATACACATAATGAGCGGCAACTGGACTGTCTCAACACAATAATGACAAATGCAATGATGGAATCTTACCATCAAAGCAACAAGTCTAAAACAAAAAAATGTTCCATGGTGGAACAATGAACTAAAAAATCTTAGAACAAAAGCGAAGAAATTGTTCAATGCTGCAAAAAACTCTGGCAGATGGGATATCTATAAGGAAGCAATTACCAAATATCACAAATCTGTCAGAAGAGCAAAAAGAGAGGCTTGGAGGAATTTTCGCTCCGAGGTAAGCGACATTCCAGAGGTAAGCCGTGTCAAAAAAATACTAAATAAAACAGATCAAGTAACCTTAGGTATGCTAAAGGTAGAAGGGGTATCCACGACAAAAGAAATGGAAACCCTTGAAACCATGGCAAAAATTCAGTTTCCAAACTGTGAAATAAATAATACAATAATCAACACTCTACATCAATAAACAACAAAATGGTGTGGAGGGAAGCAAAGCAAATTGTCACTAGCAGTGCTTTGGAATGGGCTGTGAATACTATGAAGCCGTACAAATCTGCTGGCGCTAATGATATATTTCCTGCACTAATACAGAAAGGAATAAATATCATCACCTCTTAAAACTATCAAGAGGCAGCCTAGCATTAGGATATATACCTACCGAACGGAGAATATCCAAGGTAAGGTATATACCAAAACCAGGCAAAGAATCATATTCCCTAAAGTTTTTGACAAACTTTAGGACATCCAAAGATTCCTAAAGCATTTGACAAAACACCATATAACGTCATAAAGAACGCTATAAGGAAAAGAAATATAGACAAAATCTCCTCCAGATGGATAGAAAGAATGCTGGAGGAAAGGATTTTGGTAACAGAATTGGGACATGCCAAACAGTGGATAAAGCCAAAAGGAGGATGCCTACAAGGAGGTGTGATCTCGCCATTACTGTGGTGCCTAGTAGTGGATTCCCTACTAGTGAAATTAAATAACGCAGGCTTCTACACACAGGGGTACGCAGATGAACTTGCAATCCTCATTGAAGTAAAACATCAAAGCGTACTTTCTGACCTGCTTATAAATGCAAAAAAAATTTTACAAAACTGGTGTAAAGAAAACGGGTTAAACATTAACCCACAAAAAATACACATTTGTTTCTTTAAACAAAGGAAAAAAATAAACACTAAATTACGAAAAATAAATGAACACCAGCTAACACCCTCTAAAGAAGTAAAGCATCTGGGTGTAATATTGGATCATAAACTCAACAGGGCCAAACACGTTGAAACAACGACCAACAAAGCCCTAAAATGCCTATGGACCTGTAAAAGAGCAATAGACAGGAAATGGGGATTAAAACCAAAAATGGTCTATTGACTGTACCTTACTGCAATAAGAACAATGATTCTAAACTCAGCCCTGCTTTGGTGGCACAAAGCAAGTAGCGGAAAAAATAAAATCCTGCTAAGCAAATTACAGAGGCTAGCATGCCTCATGATAACAGGAGCAATGAAAAGCACTCCAACAGCTGCAATGGAAGTGATGCTAAATTTAGCACCACTGCAGATAGAAGTGGAGGTCCAAGCTATGAAATCCTCTTATAGGATAGCAAAACAAAACAACTCACCTAGAATAAACTCTAGGGATGATCATTGGGAGATGTACGGGAAGATTGAAAGAGATCAAGTGCTGTCAATGAACTCTGACCTACCAATTCGTGAATTCCTAGATATTAACTATCAAACTACAATAAACTAGTTGAAACCACATAAAAAATATAAAAAAATTCAACTGCTACACGGATGGCTCGCTAACCAAGACAGGATCTGAAGAGATGATAAACCCAACAAAGGCACATCAATCTCACTGGGAAAATATACTACAGTCTTTCAATCAGAAGTGTTAGCAATTTACGCAATTAAGTGCGCTTCAGAGCTGCTGGCTGCGAAAACAACAAATAGAAATATAACTATTTTTACTGACAGCCAAGCAGTCATTGGAGCAATTAAAAATCATGCAGTCAAATCAAAGATTGTTAAAGCTTGTAATACTTCGCTCAAAAAATTAGCTGAAAGCAATAAAGTTAGAGTGGAATGGGTGCCTGGACATTCTGGGATCCAGGGTAATGAAAAATCTGATGAACTAGCAAGAAAAGAGTCAGCCAAAAGACCCATAACCCCAAAACCAGTAATTGGCATAAGCCTAAGCTATGCCAAAAGAAGGATAGGGGAAATCTATGGTGCAATTAAAAAACAAAATTGGAATGATAAAACACAGCATCACTCCAAATTTTTCCTAAAAGGCTATTCGGCAAAAGAAGTGACATTCTACTGAACTTGGACAGGAAAGCACTCAAAAGCAGGGTTTGAAATTAACTCTTATTTTTTCGGAAAGAGAATAAAAGTCAAATCAGGACTTTTATATTTCAAATAAATAAATAAAAATCACATCATGACTTTTATATTTCGGGCCAGAAAATAAAAGTCCTGATATGATCTTTATCCCAATGATAGCTAATATAAAAGTCAAAGCTTGATTTTAACTATTTAAGGATGATTTTTATTAGCTTTTTTTTTTTTTTTTCGGATTTCTCCATATTGGTGTACATTATTGGGTTAACCGTTTTTATAGTAGTCTTATAGGGTATAATTAATGACCTTATATCGATCTTAAAATCGATTATTAGATTATCAAGGCTGCTGATAATGAAAATAAGTTAAGCTCTTAGGTTATTTGAGGCGCTGAATTTGGAAATGTTGTCGATTTTTTGATTACGCGCTCAGGTATCGATTTTTTACCACTTACGCGATAAATAAGATATTGGAGTTCGCTCTAAGGTTAGTTAAGGTTCTGAATTCGAAAAATATATCGATTTTTCGATTACGCGCTCAGGTATCGATTTATTATAACTTGAGCGATGTAAACGATATTGGGGTCTGCTCTTAGGTTAATTGAGGCGCTGAAAGTAGAAATGATATCGATTTTTCGATTACGCGCTCAGGTATCGATTTATTATAACTTACGCGATATAAACGATATTGGGGTCTGCTCTTAGGTTAATTGAGGCACTGAATTTGGAAATGATATCGATTTTTCGATTATGTGCTCAGGTATCGATTTATTTTAACTTACGCGATATAAACGATATTGGGGTCTGCTCTTAGGTTAATTGAGGCGCTGAATTCGGAAATGATAATGATTTTTCGATTACGCGCTCAGGTATCGATTTATTACAACTTACACGATAAATAAGATATTGGAGTTCGCTCTAAGGTTAATTAAGGTGCTGAATACGGAAATGATATCGATTTATTATAACCTACGCAATATAAACGATATTGGGGTCTGCTCTTGGGTTAATTGAGGCACTGAATTCGAAAATGTTATCGATTTTTTGATCAGGCGCCCAGGTATAGATTTATATAATTATATATGTAAGTTGTAATACATCGATACCTGGGCGCCTGATCGAAAAATCGATATTATTTCCAAATTCAGCACCTTCATTAACCTATTAGCCGACCACAATATCTTATTTATCGTCTAAGTGGTAATAAATCGATATATTTTTCGAATTCAGAACCTTAACTAACCTTAGAGCAAACCCCAATATCTTATTTATTGTGTAAGTTGTAATAAATCGATACCTGAGCGCGTAGTCGAAATATCGACATTTCCAAATTCAGCGCCTCAAATAATCTAAGAGCAGACCCCAATATCGTTTACATCGCGTAAGTTAGCCAACTTCAATATCTTATTTATCGTGTAAGTTGTAATAAATCGATACCTGAGCGCGTAATCGAAAAATCGATATCTTTTCCGAATTCAGCGCCTCAATTAACCTAAGAGCAGACCCCAATATCGTTTATATCGCGTAAGTTATAATAAATCGATACCTGTGCGCGTAATCGAAAAATCGAATCATATTCACAATCAGCGCCCTAAATAACCTACAAGTCGACCTCAATATTGTAAATATCGGATAAGTTATAATCGATACCTGATCGAGCCTGAGGTTTTATATCGATATTATTTTCATTATCAGCAGCCTTGATAATCTAATAATCGATTTTAAGATCGATATAAGGTCATTAATTATACCCTATAAGACTACTATAAAAACGGTTAACCCAATAATGTACACCAATATGGAGAAATCCGAAAAAAAAAAGCTAATAAAAATCATCCTTAAATAGTTAAAATCAAGCTTTGACTTTTATATTAGCTATCATTGGGATAAAGATCATATCAGGACTTTTATTTTCTGGCCCGAAATATAAAAGTCATGATGTGATTTTTATTTATTTATTTGAAATATAAAAGTCCTGATTTGACTTTTATTCTCTTTCCGAAAAAATAAGAGTTAATTTCAAACCCTGCTCAAAAGAATTACAGCGATCTATACAAGACACTGTAA
Source organism: Aelia acuminata (assembly GCA_911387785.2). Lineage (NCBI taxonomy): Eukaryota > Metazoa > Arthropoda > Insecta > Hemiptera > Pentatomidae > Aelia > Aelia acuminata. Next base: position 147,208,353 of record OU426980.1, read on the forward strand.
GCTCAAACTTGCAGACTCACCTATCTGCAGATTCTGTGGCAAGGAAGATGAAACAGCTTACCACATCATAAGCTGGTGTGAACGACTTGTTAGGCTAAGATTCAGCATCTTTGGTGAGGTAAACTTACCTGACCCAAGTACCAATGAACTGGTTAACAAATTTACTGACGCTCTAAACATAGCAACATCGAACTCGGGCAAGTCAGGTGCACAATAGACCCATGAGGTTGCGGTGCATAAAAAAAAAAAAAAAAAAAAAAAAAAACTAATTTATTAATGCACTCTGGTGACATCAACTAAAAGAAAATTCAACAAACAGGTTTATTATAGCTTAAGTATAACAGGAACTAATAGTGGTTAAGAAAAATATTTTTACAAGGAACTGAAAAAAGTATTAAGAATAAATAAGATTAAAAAAACTAGATTTTTATTTTTAAAGATATAAAAACTTATACAAAAAATACATAAATAGAGTTAAAACATGGCACTTGAGTTTTAAAACATAGTAACACTTATATTTATAAAAAATAAATCCTCGAAAACTGCAATAATAATGTCTTTGAAATATTTACATTCAATACTAACACAAAAACTCTTATTTTCTGCTTAATTAAGACAATTTCTATAATATTCAGATTTTTCACCAATATATTGAGAATAAAGGATAACTTGTCGAGTCAATTCCTCAATACGTCCAGTGACATTTTCCAGTTTTTTGTCTTGTTCATTGTATATATTATCAGCATCTGTAAATTGAAAATTTGGCTGAACAAAAAAAGCTATAAAAAGGAAAGATTATAATTTCACAAAAAATGATTTATTAACAGCTAAAATAGTAGATTAGGGTTTAGTAAGTGCTATGCATTATACAGGGTGTCCCCAAACCAAACGGGCAAAACTTCAGGGATCGATAGAGGATCGAAAAACTAAGAAAAAAAGTCCTCTGGCATATGCCTCGTTTTCGAGAAAATCACAAAAAACTAAAAATAGTTGTGAAAAAACTAGTTAAGGCCATGGAAGAGCGGATTTCATTCCTAGAATGAATTTTAACAATAATTGTTATTCCAATACAATTATTGTATTTCAATCTTATACTAATAGAAAGGTAATGGAAAAAAATTTATTTTTTATTCAGAAAAAAATAATAAATACTTTTTTATTCAAATATTAAGTTACATTTATACTTAATATTAATATCAAATATTAATGGCCACCGTCTGCACCATATTGCAGGGACTACGACAATCATTATCAGCGCATCTTCATCTCGACTCAGATAGCCAGTACACTTTTGTTACCTCAGAGGTGGCCTCCCGTATTGGCAGGAGCAACATGCAGCCATTTCACAGCAAAATCTCGGGCTTAGGGGGCGCCTCTATAGATAATTTTTTTAAAAGGCTGCCTGCACATTGCTCCTGCCAATATGGGAGGCCACCTATGAGGTAACAAAAGTGTACTGGCTACCTTAGTCGAGAAGAAGATGCACTCATAATGATTGTCGAGATACTGTCAGAGATCCTTGCTCCCAGCTTAGCAACTACCAGAATGTGATCACAGTCAAGTATTATTGTGGTGGCCAACAACTCTTTTATTCCATTTGTTTTCTTATTCTTTATCCGAAAAGGCCTTTTAGCTTTAGATTGTTAATATAGATGTAAGATTGTTATAAAATAGATGTGTTTTTGTTACATATAGGAAAGATATATATGTTTTTTCCCCTTATTTTTGTTATCTATTTACTTTCTTTAATAATTTAACTTTAATACATTCAATGTTTTGTTCTTTAATTCAGATAATTTAATGTTTTGTTCTTTGTTTATCAGCAATCCTTCCTTTTAATATATCCCATTATTATTCTCCCACCCTTTTATTATTTCCTTGTTCTTTTATTGTTCATACATTAATCAGTAATGAATGATGTTATGTTAAGTTTAAACCTTCTTTCTCAATGGAGTACTACACTCTCCAGTATGTCTGCCATGGTTTGAATTATTTGGAAACTCCAATTGGAAACTTTTTTTTATAAATTAACCACATGCTCTTAAAGTAAATTACGAATAATAAAACAAAAAAATTGCTTAAATTAAATTTTTAAATATATAATGTTATTTCAATGTTGCTTTAACAGTAATGATACTCACATTAGTAATATATATACGTATATGTGGGTGTAAATGTGAATATATATATATATATATATATATATATATATATATATATATATATATTTTACTCAAAGAATAGTAAATATAGTAATATATTTGGATTGTGAATGAAGTAAAATAAGAGAGAAAGCATGTCAACAAATTTCATAGAGGAAAATTTTTGATTAGATCAACATTATACTAAAACTTATAAATACCAATATTATATTCATTACAAGAAAAATTTGTAGGATCTTTCTTATAAAAAATTAACTTTTTAGTCATACAGAGCATGAAACGAAAAACCGTGATGTAATTTTTTTTTATTTGTGTTAATAAAACAATATTTAGAATTAAAACATGTCATTTTAGTAGAGCCAACTTTTACAAAAACTTTCTGTCCACATTTAATCTTAGAGATTGTTCAATGATTATTCAAATATGTAAAACTAATAGTGTTGTTATTTTTTATAAGAGAAATGATTGACATTGGCTGGGACTTGAACCCGGATTTTCTAATTTAAGAAAGGGTGGTTCAAATCCAGGTCAAGGCCAATTTCTTCTCTTCTTATAAAAAATATTTAAAACTTATAATAATAAATCTTATGTTACCATGACAGAAAAATAATTATAATAGTATTGTTACCTTTTAATTCCTTTAGCTTAGCTGAAGTGCTGAATGAAAGCTGTGTTGCCCTTTTTAACAATAGTTGGGCCTTCATTTTGGAATTCCGAGAATTTTCTGATCTCTTTTGAACCGTATCGTTCACTGAACTGTACTGCAGATTTAAATCAAGGACTTTGGCTTTTGAATTTTGGACCTAAATGTCAAAGAATAACAACCTAATTAACTATTATTTGTTTTCTACTCTTAACCAATAATATATAAAAGTGAATTCAAGCACAATTTAACCAATAATACAAGATAGTTTTCAAAATGTTTTTAATAAATTAAGATTCGTACTTAACTATGAAATAATAGATTATATATATTTATATATAATGGATTAGCTTCAATAGATTACAAAAACTAAAATTTTGAAGTAGCGTGATAAGAAGAGTACACTTTGTAGACCAGTTTGAATTGTATGAGTGTCTTTGTGATAAGGATTTTTCATATATGTTTCAATAGGTTTATTAATGGCTTATTACAAAAAAGAATAGAAATTATGTTGGTTTTATTTTTATTTTGTTAATTTATTTTATTTATGTAGTCTTTGTGTGTTGGTGTGCATATGTTTAGATCAAAAATGAAAATTCCTACTGACATTAGTTATTTAAGGCAGGTTTGTGTCCCTGAAGTGACAGCCAAGGTTTCTCCAAAATTGAGTAATCAGAAGGGGGTCAATATGAACAACTTTAAATTTTAAAACAACTTTAAATTTCTTACAACTTTCTTAAAAATAGCTCTAATTATTTTGATTAAAATCTTCATGGTGGATGAGAATCAAGTATTCTTTTAAGTCAGGTGGTTTTTATCAACATAGGACTGGTTTGAAAGGGCTTAATAACGAAAGCAAAATCTCTTAAAATAAAGTATCTTCAATTTTGTATTTATTTGGAGTAAATAAGAGCCTCTCGTTATCTCCAATAATCATAAATGGCAAAATATGAATGAATTTGCTAATCAACCAAAGGAGAAAAACAGAAAAAAGTTTTCCCACTTGAAAATGTCCATTTCTAGTTATAAAAGTTGTAATATAACATTATAATATAGCGTTGGAATATTGGAATTTCAACATGTATATTTAGTCTTTAATATGATAGAAGGGAATACGCTAAAAAAAAAAAATATATATATATATATTTCTACTTCCCAATTTATTTCAACAGAATTATTTGTTTCAATAGTAGCTAAATAAATTTTTTCCAAATAGACTTTTAAAATTACACACCAAGCAATATGTTTCGCATTGCCAAACATTAGCCTCTAAAGTAAAACATTAAAAATAAAACTATTTTAAGATGAAGCGGGGTAAGTGTATTTTTGGGGCGTGTATTAGTCATTTATTTCTTATGTTATTTTTTGGGTATATAACATTATGTTATTCTATGGTATAAAGTGTGATATTCATTCCTTCTAACTTTTATTCCACTATAGCTCTCTATTGCAAGGGACTCTACATAGTCACAAGTTGATTTAGTTTTGATGTGAAGAGGGGTAAGTGCGATTGTTATGAAAATGAAAAACTAAGAATGTTTTCAGTCATTCAAGCAGCAAAATAATTGGTTAGATTTCTTAACTTTTGTACTTTACCCAATAAACAATTAATTCTCTGTAATGGTTTTTGGAAGAGGTTTATGTAAATCCAATAATAAATATAATGCAAGTGAGTAAATCTTGAAATATGGACCTGAAAATAGTTATTTTTCCTTCACCCTAAATGGGGTTTTTAGGATTTAGGAAAATTAAGTATATTGCTGAAAAGAATCGAGTTTAAGGATTAAAATGCATTAAACTTAGAACTGATAGCTACTTTTTTTATGCTAGGTTGAAGTCGAAATTTGCACTCCATATACCGCACTTACCCCACATTCACTTTATAAATCTTTAGTGAGAGAATATATTAAGTATTTAAATATTATTTTCAGCACTATACTGGGTGAAATAAGGGGGGCCGGGATGGCCGAATGGACAAAGGTTTTTGCAATAGGTAATCAAAGTTAAGCAACGTCGAGCATGTTTAGTACTTAGATGGGTGACCACTCCATTTGGGTGACCACCTCCCAATGAACGCCACGCAGTCCAAGCCTACCCCCACCCCAGGGTATGTGAGGCCCGTCAGCCTGGAGGCGGGCGACACACCGACCGGGCGTAGGATTGATGTACCTTCCCCGTGTATCCCATCGAGAATCTTGGTGTGGTTTTCCAGGATATCAGCTACATATCAGCGCCCGGAGGTTTGGTACAAGGACGGTATGCTTCAGGGAAAGAAAAGTAGGGCCTACTGACTCTGGGCTACCATAATCATTGGACCTAGACCAGTTTGTCACTGTCCTTGAACCCGAGAGAGCTGACGCCATTGGTAGGAAGGACACTGCCAAATTGGCCCCAATGGAATTGGTTAAGGAGCAGTCTGCCACTGCACCATGGTGACCGTGGCTTGCAGAGGTTTGGGTTACCCCCTCCAAGCTGTCTGTGCTCCCGCAGGCAACACTGATATCTGTAAGAAGAACACACTGCGCGGCCAAAGGTCTCATTAGGCCTAATGCGCCAACCGAAAAAAAAAAAAAAAAAAAATGGGTGAAATAAACATATAGTACAAGTTAATTTTTAATAATTACACTTTATATGCATTTCTTCTTCAGGGTTTGACCATGCAACAGGTTTTTCCACTGCCAAGCTTTCACCCATCTTGCTGTGGGCTTCTTCAGGGCCAATACAAGAATGAGAATGGAGAAGGGGATCAGTAACTTATAATCTTCCATCGGGGACGAAGTCTGTTTTCCCATTGGATAGCGCCCAAGTAGGGATGTTGTCAGCTCTCTGAGATATGTTCTGTTGTCTAATGTTATTCAGTGCAGTTTTTGCCAAGTCTGTATCCGTCTTCTTTGTTTATATTATTTGGTTGTTTTATAATTTCTATAGCCTCCCTGATGGATCTATGGTGGTAGTTGTCAATCCTAACAATGGCTTTGGTGTCTTCGAAGGCTATAGTTCGTGCTCCCATATTATGAAGGTGTCATCTACGTAGCGATACCAAACAGCTGGTTTGAACTTGGCTCTTCTCAGGGCTTCTTCTTCAAAATGTTTCATGTATAGATCTGCTATGACAGGACTTAGTGGGTTGCCCATGCTTGCTCCTTCCTTTTGCTTGTAATACTTCCCGTTGAAGAGGAAGTATGCTGTCTTCAAACATATCTTGGCCAGGTCCAATTTCTCCGCTGTGTTCTGAAGTAATGGTATAGTTTCATCAATAGGAACCATAGTGAACAATGATTTTACATCAAAGCTCATCAGGATAATATTTTCTGAACATTTGAGGTTCTTAATTTTCTCGATGAAGTGTTTACGAGTTCCTGAAGTGGTGTTCTGAGTTTCCTATGTGGGGTTTGATGATTTGTGTGAGGTGTTTTGCAATGTAGTAAGTGGGTGATCCTATTGAGCTGACTATGGGCCGCATAGGATAGTTGTCTTTGTGGATTTTGGGTAGTCCGTAAAGTCTGGGTGGAATTGGGTCGGATCTGGTAAGTTTCTTAAGAGACTGGTTGTTTTCAGGCAATTTTTTCATTATGTCTGTCAGTTGCTAGTTCACCTCTTTGGTGGGGTCCTTGTTTAGTTCTTTATATGTCCCGTCAGTGAGGAGATTTAACATTTTAGAAATGTAATCTTCTTTGGACATTATAACTCTGGAATTCCCCTTGTCTGCTGGTAAAATAACAAGGTCTTCGCGGCTCTTGAGTTCGCTGAGGGCTCTTCTTTCTTCTTTTCGTAGGTTGGGCTCTCATTCTTGTATTGGCCCTGAAGAAGCCCACAACAAGATGGGTGAAAGCTTGGCAGTGGAAAAACCTGTTACATGGTCAAACCCTGAAGAAGAAATGCATATAATGGATTCAGACCATGGAAGCCTCAAACAACAATTACACTTTAGTTTATAAACTTTAGTATTGATTTCAGTAAGGAAATATTAACTGGCCCAACTTGAGCAGTGATCACTGTCATTTCTGAAAAGGCTTAACAGACAAAAATTCGATCTTAGCAGGGGCCATAAAAACCCATCTTTTTGATTTCCATTCACCATATATCGACAAAGAAAGGTTTCAAATTCAACTATTGAGCAAGAAGTGGTTTAAGTCAGTAGTTGAGGCCAAAAAGGGTTTATTTTTTAGGCCCCTTGAAGCAAAAAAAAAAAATAAATAAATAAAATAAATGTAATGACAACTATCATTTTGTAATAATTATAATACTTTACAGTACATAAGTTACTGGTTGGTGATAAGCAAACAATAATCAATAATGGCAGATATTAAAAAAAAAAAAATCAGAGAAATATGATTGAAATGTTTTTCCCAATAATTCTTATGAATTATTTTAATTAATAACAGTATACAGTAGTGTTATTAATTCTGCAATGGGTGATTTTTGTATAATATGCACAGAAGCCTTAACTGATTTTTCTGAGGATGAAATATTATTTTTTACTTACTTTTATTTTATACTCCTATAAATATTATTTTTAATATTTTTTAATAAAAAACTAAAGTTTTTTTTAAACTTTTCATCTTTTCAATAAAGGGACAAGCTGTTTTAACTTCAATGATTTATGAAATACAAGAACTTTTAACTTTCTCCCATTTAAGAAGGTCATTTGCTGCAGGATATTAAGATTTCTTTGTTCACTATGGCAGCTATAGCTCAGAAGGCAATTTATGTTTTTTGCCAACAATAACATTAAAAAATTTATATTTTTTTTTTAATTTGGGGACTGGCAAGGTGAGACAATACCTCCATAATTCAAATTGTTCTTCCCCCAAGAACAAGAGAAAAAAAAAAAAAAATCCTACACCAGGTTGTAATCACTAAAGAGATATAAAGTATAGATTGCACTAGTGAGTAGGTTTAACCCTTTAACACCTGTAGACGGATATATCAGTTCAAGCGCTGCAGTCCCTGTGGCCTGTAGACTGATATATAAGTTCCGCCCGCTTCAGTGTTAGAAGACTGAAACTGTGGACCTTATTTTAATTGATTTCTTAACTCTTTTAATTAATTTTACTATTGCACTAGGAATAAAACCCCCAGTTGTCAGCATCTTCAGATGTTTTTGTGGCTTCTTTATGTCAAAAATTGAATTGTTATTCTTCGCTTTCGGATTCATTGTATTATTATTTAGGAATGCAACATTCATAAATCATAGGTAACAACTCGTAAAAAAATATAGTATATAATTTAAAAATTTACAAAATAAACAGATATATAAAACATTTAATATAACAGTTCTAAAAATTATATGTAAGTATCTCTACTTAGGTATGTTCCTACACGTATTTTTTTTATTTTATGATTATTAGAGGAGCATGGCGAGCAGAAAAAATATAGTCATCATTTTCTTATTCATACTTAGGGCGAGTGCAGGACATATGAAAATTATTTTTACATAATTGGCATTTGCGTTTCTCCAACCTTGTTTCTAGCCCATTCGGTTATTCCCAGTGATGAGGTTTATTGTTTCTTCAAAAATTTCCGAGGGTTGTAAACTAAATGACATGGGGTTCTATTCGGGTTTTTCCAAAATAATTTTACCTGCACCTTCCTACTTAGTCAAATAGGGTGAATTCTTTAGTCTGTTTTCTGGCTTTCTAAAAAAAAAAAAGTGGTGGTGGTAGAAAAACAAGATAATCCAACGCCGCTAACGCAATGACATTTTCCATATATGATAGAAAAAAAGTAGAATCTGTGTTGTTTGTAAGAAGAAAAAGAGAGCACAAACAAAATATGTTTATAAAGAATATAATGTCTATTTATGTCCTGTGCCATGTTTCGGCATATATCATATGGTAAAAAAATTTTAGATTTCTTAAAATGTAGTAATAATTAGTAGATAGTATTACTTAAAAAAAAAATAAAGTTTTTAAATCCACCAACGCTAGTTCAAAGTCCGGATGAAAAATGATGATGGAAAACTTTAGAAGAAAAATATGAATAAGGAGATAAAGAAGAGTGAATGTGGCAAAAAATATTCAGGCCACCGTGCACGACAGCCGGTCTAAGGTCTCAGGCCACAGGGCCCGAAATACAATCACACTGCTCAGATGCTAAAGGGTTAATATATGGCCCTTATGCAGGAAAAGTTTTCACATAGAAAAAAAAGTTAAACATAGTGTATATTGTACCTCCTTAGAAACTTTCTCGGCTTCCACTGAAACTTGTTTTGCACCTGTTTCATGTTTAAGAACTTCTACTTGAAGAGTAGTCAAATCTTTCGCTGTTCCATTAAGAATTTGGTCAATATTATATGTCTTTGAATTGGCTTCTTCTGTTTCACTTTTTATCTGAAAAAAAGAGAAAAAAAAGAAGAAGTAATATACACATCAACTTATAAACCAAGATGAGCTTTATTTTCGGTTTTTGTGAACATAATCATCACGATCTCCCATGAATGGAATATCTTTCGTTTCCTGAGACTATATGAAAAGCCAATGAAATCTTGGGGGTGGAGGGTAAATCAGCAAAGAAAAGTAATGATAGAATTTTAAAAATGTTAATAATATACAAGTAATAGAAACAGGCAACATGCCACATACACTTAAAAAAACCTGTAAAACCCATGAACGGTCTTGGGTGCATTACTATAGAAGGAAGTACGATTTCTTGGTCAGTGGTGATGCAAGAAGGTGATCTAATTCAGGGGCAAATCTCGCATGAAATTCAGGGGTGTCATGACCCCCCCCCCGTCTCATAATCACGTGGCTGACAGCACCTTTTTTAATGAGATTATTACCTTGTATTAAGAAGGACTGCGTTCTAAACAACCAAGAGTGTTATGTTTAGGACATAATAACTACCTAATTGCATTTTTCGCTTAAAAATACAAAAAAATTGAAAAGCCAAAATATTCGGGGAGGGGTCATGACCCCGTGACCCCCCCCCCCTCTGGATCCGCCCATGGTCTGATTGTGATAACATTTAACAGTAAGCTTTTTACCCTAAATTTTTGAAGTAAAAATACCCACTTTATGGAGAGTGAGTGTGCAGAGAGTCACCGCCCCTGAGACGATCTGTGACAGAATAGGTAGAAATCCTATGGCAAAGCCAGATTCGATCTTGAACTTGACATAGTCTTAAAGTTCACTGCCTAACCATTGAACTGTCCAGCTCCTACATACACTAATAAGCTTATTCACAATAAGCTAGGACCAAAACATTCAATAACAGTATTAGACTTCATTGGAAGTCTTAAGCGGAATTATTAAGTTTGAATCTATAATTATTTTTTAGAGTCTTAAACCAGGTGATTACCATTCACCTCTCCTACTTAATTTAATGTTGGCAGATCCCAAAATCTAGCAATCTCTCTAACAAGGGGGTTCAATATATTTGGAATTCCTTACCTGACCTTTTTGTTTCAAAATAAATTTTCTCCAATAACAATTCAAGGCATTTCATTGATTTATGATGTACTGATTTTTTTATTTTATGCAAAAGGGCTTTGTGGATAGTTCTGTACATCGTTTAAGAGAAAAATGTTAGTTGCTGAGACATCTGGCAAATTTTAGGATCAGTTTAAGCCCCCCAAAAAAATTGGGTAAAAAAAAGCAAATGCTCAATGTACTTTTTTTAGCAACCATTCGCTTCTCTTTTTGTTTTTCTCTGTGTTTATTAAATTATTATAAAATACGTTACGAGCCAGTTATTAATACTTTGTTTCAGATGTTTTTTTACATCATTTTGAAAATTTTGACCACTTTTTTTAATGTTCAAATGTGTTTTTCATGGGACTAAATAGGTTTTTGAAGAAAAAAAAAAACACTTCATTTTTCCTTCATTTTAATGTATTTGTTATGTACAAAAATGTTTTATACCAATGTGAAGATTCTAAGAAAAAGATCTATTTTAGTTGGAAAAAACAAATATTCGGGAAATGTGATATTCTGAAGAAGTTTAAATTTCCAATAACCTCTCTTTTTTTAATACTTTTTAAAATGCACCAAACCAATTTCATTTTGGATTTATTCAGAAGCCCCTAACTGACCTTGGTTTCAAAATAAGTTTTCTCCAAAACTGTTTAAGATACTACATTTGTGGGTTATCCTACATATAGTTTAAAGGGATATTCAGGAAAGTTTAGAGATCGGAAAAGGTTGGCTAAAAAAGGGCATATGTTCTTTTACGATTCCTCAGCAACTGTTAGCTTGATTTTTACCATCTATATTTATTTATTAAATTATAAAAATGTGACGTGCCATTTTTTTAAAAACATTGTTTATGTATTTTTTACACTAAAAAAAATTTTGTCACTTCTTTTAATTAAAAAAAGGCTCGATCCATCCTTCATTTGAATGTTGTTTTTATAAAGAAAAATTTATTTGCAATGCTGAGATTCTGAGAAAAGGAACATTTTGGATAAAAAATACATTTCAGAAATAAGTTTTGAATGAAAAAAAAATTAGGTGGTCCATCCTATGCTCCAGATGCATTTTATACAAAAATAATGTAGCCTGATCTAGTGTATACAGATTTACAGTGACTAGGACAATTTTTTAATACACAGACTGATTAGACTGAATGAAAAAATCAATAAAAAATGTTTCCAATGATTTTTTTTTGTAATTAAAGCATAACTACTTCTGTTCCCTTTTCATTTGAATTTAAATCATCACCAGCTGGCGCCTTTTCACTGCCCATTTGATTTCCCTGCGAGGAGCAAGAAGGCAAGATGGTGATGTGGTGAGAGAGTCTAATGGAGGATATTACACAGTCTATCTGCCATCAACGTAGTTTATTTCTTTTCTTTATGTAATATACATAAATATTTATAAATTAATAACAGTTTGATAGAGCAGAATTCAAATTATACATATATGTTTTATATTGGAAACATTTTTTGCAGAGATTTTATTTATTTTCTAATTGTAATCCAATATCCATCGACGGTGTATGAAAACATTTGCAAGTCCTTGTATATTGAGCCGTCAGACAAAAATATTCAAAATAACTTTTATTAAAATTTAAAATTCTATCCAAAGAATGTTTGTCCATATGTTGAGGAAAATAAATATGCAATAATTAATTATAAAAGCAAAAATAATGGCAATTGTTTGCATTTCACGAAGTCGACGGAAATCTTATTTCTAAAATAAATTAATTAAAGTTTTTAAAATTATTTTAGAATTATTGCAGTGGAAGAGAAGGGGACGATAGATAATGCGGGGAGTTCCTAGAGATGTTCTACGAGATGTCTACATTTATGTTGTTGAAATGTGCTTCAATAGAAGCGTAATTCTTATAGAATTCCTATAAGAAAATAGGATTTCTTAATTTATATTGAGCCATTGGACAAAAAAATAATTCAAAATAACTTTTATTTAATTACTAGGTTGTTACAAAAGTCCTTGTTCACAAAATTAATTTTATTTAAATGTGAGTACAAAATTTACAAATCAAATTTATTCTTCAAAATACAGGCCATCATTTTCAACTACTTTAACCCATCTTTCAGCCAAAAGTTGTATTTGATGTTGATACCACTCTGCAGTTTTCGAGGCAAAGAACTCCTCGCATCCAGATTTGACATCATCGAAGTTTTCGAAGCGCCGACCTTTCAAAAAATGCGCCATTGACCTGAAAAGTCCATAGTCAGACGGTGCGACGTCTGGGCTGTAAGGAGGGTGGGGCAAGACGCTAATCCCGTTCATTTCTGAAAATTTTTCTTTAACTAATCGTGAGCGATGAGCAGGGGCGTTGTCTTGCTGAAATAACGCTTGCTTCCTATTAATCAAAGCGGGGTATTTCACTTTTAAAACTTCATATACCCTATCGAGCTGTTCACAGTATAGCTCAGCGTTGATAGCCCTACCCTCTGGAACCAGCTCGAAGTGATCTAGGACGACCTGATCTAGGTTCATCTTCAAGGCTTGTATTCCCAGAATTAAACCGCCTGAACCAAAATGCGGCCATGTTTCGATGCACCACACTTTCCCCTTCCACTGCACAAATTTCCTCGGCTGAGGCCTTTGCACTAAAACCTTTTTTCCAATAATGCCTAAGAAGGCCGCGGATGACAAATTTTTCTTCCGACATTTCTAGTGAAATTTAATAAACTGAATGAAAGGCAGGGACAGTTGGCGTACATAGATAATTAGAGGATTAGTTAATGTAAACATTGACATAAGAATTGTATTCGCCAGAGATTAAATAAGGATTAAATTAGAGACCTCAATGTAAACAACTTGATATGCACAAGGACTTTTATAACAACCTAGTATATCATTTAAATTTCCATCCTTATATTCAGGAAAATAAACTTAAAGTAATATATGATGAAAACATCGATGATTGCATTTTTTTTAGTTGACGAAGACGACAGATTCATATTTGAGGCGAATATTTATAATAATAAAAAGTTTTTTTTAATCTTGTTTCTAAAATAAATATATCAGTGTTTATTAAATGATTTTTCGTCGAGAAAACTAAACTTTTATAGTCATAGAACCAATAATGTTCATAATTTAAAGAGATAATAACCGACAGTCCTGAATTCTGTTTCCAACAGGTTGCCCGGACTTTCATCCAAACCGAACGTGTAAGGGCACCAGTCCAGTTTAGTTCATCCTTTAAACTTTTCGTAATTTAAAGCAATTAATGAATTATCTTATTCAATATGGAGCTCTTTTTTAAGGAGCAGGGTAGCTCAGGGAATAATGCACTGTCCACTATGGTCCAGAGTCCAAGTTTGAACCTGACTGGCAGGATTTTTTCAATTATTTTAATACAGAATATATTGCAGGTCCTGGATGGACCATTAGTTTAGAAGACCCTACTCGAGCATAATTCATTTGGCAGAAGTAACTTATTTCAATAAATATTTCAGTCATTTGAAAATAAACATTTCAAATAAACACTTTTTTCTTTAGCCTTGAAGTAATATATCCCCTAATATCTGCTAAAAAAAGTTGTCAATTTTTACAAACCTTACATGTATCAAATCATTAAGAAAGTCCCAATGTTTGTAAGATATGGAGTGATAATCAAAGCTACATAGATCAAAGTACAGCTGGAAAAGAAGTAACTCCTGTAAATGGCTAAATACCTCTAGGTTATAAGGCTCCTATAATGTTTCATCAGTGGTCTTTAAGGATGTAGTTCCGGTAGTCGGGTAGCCTATCTATAGCCAACACTTGCACAACCCCTATGCTCTATCTACTGTTAAAGAAGGATATCAATAGACAAATACCTGTTTCAAATCTTTTTTTACAGCTGTTATATCTTCATGGGCAGTATTAATTGCTTGCTCAGCTTCTTCCTGAGCTTCTTTTGCAGCTTTAAGGGCACTAATCACTCTCTGGGCTTTTTCAAGAACTTGCTCTGCTGAAGACCTGCAATTATAAACAAATTGAGTGCAGATTTGAATAAGTGAAAATTTCCTTAGCGGCAGAAGTACATTTTTCACACACTATCAAAAAATGAAAAACTTTTGTTTTAAACTAATTTTTGCTGAAAACAATTTGTTTTGCAGTTAGTTATTAACATTTGATACCACCAGACCTGGTCACAACACAACAGACAAACTAATATAACATACATGTTTGTAATCTACAAATTTATAACCATTACTGATACCAAATGTAAACTCAAGATATGTTTGTCTCACACACACACACACACACGCACACACGCGCGCACGCGCACACGCGCACACGCGCACACGCGCACACGCGCACACGCGCACACGCGCACACGCGCACACGCGCGCACGCACGCACGCACGCACACGCGCACACACACACACACACACACACACACACACACACACACACACACACACACACACACACACACACACACACACACACACCCACCTGTGATATCATTACCGATACCAAATATAAACCCTAATACACGTGTGTGGGTAATTTTCTTTTTATAAGTATGTATCCTATAAAATATGAATTCTATATAATGAAGACCTGCAATTATCAAAATAAAATGAGCCAACATTGAGAAGTGAAAATTCTAAATATTTCATGGAGGTTAAATATTTTATAGGATAGTAATCATATTCATCTATAGATCATATTTTCCTACAACATATTATCTGATAGTGTACTAAAATTTATTAACAACATATTTTGTACACAAAATTTATATTAACAAAATTTTTTGCTTACTTGGCTTCATCAGCTTTAATTTTCAAATTATTTGCCAGAGACTGATTTTGTTTTGTATCCTCCAGGATTGAATTAATATTAGGAAGAGAACCGATTGTTTCATTGATCTTATCAGCTAATTCTTTTATTTGCTGTGGTTTCAACTGAATATTTAAATTTAAAGCCTGAAGAAAAATAAATGATCAAAGCTATTATAAAAAAATAAATATTATTTTAACAATTACTATAAAAAAAGTTGGGTTAAAACAGGTTTTTTGAAATTAACTCTTATTTTTTCAGTCAGAGAATAAAAGTCATATCCTGTTTTCAATTTTAAGGATTTTTCGGATCATAAAATAAAAGTCGTGATATGATATTGATCACAGTGATATCTGATAAAAGAGTTGAAGTTCAATTTTAATTATTTAAAGATAAATATATAAGCTTTTATTGTCAGATTTCTATAAAATGGTACACACTATTGGGTAAACAGTTTTAATGAAACTCATAAAGATTGATAATAAATTATCTCCTATTTATATTGAAATGGGTTTATAAGGGATGAGGTCATAAGGGATGCTGATCATGAAAATAATATAGATTTTAACATTACGTGCTTAGGTATCGAATTATTAAAACTTATTCAATATAAACTAAATTGTGGTCCATTACTAGGTTGTCAAGGATGCTGATCATGAAAATAATATCGATTTTCAGATAACTAGCTCAGATATCCATTTACTTTAGCTTACATGATATAAATGATATTAGAGTCCATCATTGGATTATCTTTTTATATTATGTGTTTGAGTATTGATTTAATATAACATACGCGATACTAACAATATATATATATATATATATATATATATATATATATATATATATATATATATATAAACCAGAAAGAGCTGACACCATCAGTGGGAAGGACACTAACACTTATTTTCTTAATAGCAAATAAATAGGTTTTTAACAGCTTTTAAAGGAAGGGCCTAAGACCATCTGCCAAGAGTTGACTTGGAAATATATGCAATATATGGTGATGTGGTGAGAGAGTGTAATGGAGGACATTGCACAGTCTATCAGCCTTAAACGTAGTTTATTTCTTTTCTTTATGTAATAGGGGGAATTGTGGAGATGGGTTGGCCACCCCAAGAAAATGATACAGGGAATATATATACCTACCAGCACCAACCAGAAAGCTGACACACATCAGTCCTGCAGTTTTTTTTGTCTTTTTATATATTTATAAATATATATATATATATATATATATATATATATATATATATATATATATATATATATACTTATCAATTGAGTCAGAAAATTTGGTTAAATATACATAAACGTAATTTTTAAAATAAATTTTAAACAGCTTTTAAAGGAAGGGCCTAAGACCATCTGCCAAGAGTTGACTTCGAAATATATACAATTGGGTGGGTAGAAAAAAAAATAATTTTGACACGCTATACCGCGGAAAACTTGCCTCAGTATAATTCAAATTAAAAAAAAAATATATTGTTTTTTTGGAAGACTAAAATTGTGTTTGTTAAAAATGCATTAAATTGAAAGCCTAAAGTTATCAGGTTATTTTCAAATTGCAATTTTCATCATAGAATTGTAGTAGATGTCTTTGGACATCCTTTTCAGATGACCAAACCATTTCAGCCATTTTTTTCTATTTCCTCCAGAATGTTTTTTTTTCGACTTCCATTTTTTCTCTAATTTTTTTCATTTCTCACCTTTTCCATTCTGGATATTCTTGCCGCTCGGCGCCAATAGTCTACTTCAGTGGCCAGAAGTTTCTTCCGAAGACTGCCCTTTATGGTCCAGGTTTCTGCTCCATATGTCATTATACTTAATACAATACTTTTATCAATAACTTTTTTTTTGTTTTAGGGGGAATTTTTGTTTCACAGTATTGAATTAAGCATCGATATGGTCCTTTTCCCATCCGAAATTCTCCTCTTGATCTCTTTATCACATGAGCCATCCAATTTAATTATAGATCCAAGGTATTTAAAATGTTTGACTCTTTTCAGCCTATCCTGGGTGCAGTTCCATGTCCTCACTACTGGATGACTTCATTCCAGACTACTGGAAGACATGAATTCTGTCTTCTCAGCATTAATGACTAGTCCCCATTTTTTGCATTCTTTATTAAGCTTTCTTAACATGTATCCAGCATCTTCTGTATCCTGAGTAATGATGACTTAGCCGTCCACAAATGATAAATTATAGAGGGATACATCTTCTTTCAACTGGAGCCCCATCGATTTACATTTCTCCCTCCACCCTTTCAGACATATTTCAAGAAAAATCTTGAATAGGGAGGGAGATGGCACAGCACCCCTGGAGTAACCCTTCACTTGTTAAGAAAGGCTCAGAAGGTTCAATTTTGACATGGCAGGTGTTTTCTTTATACATTTCTTTTATTATGTCTATTAGATCTGTATTAATGCCTGCATTTTGGAGAGCTTGCCATAACAATTTTCGTGTAAAATACATCCACCGACCACTAACATTAGTAAATAATAAACGTATTAAAGTTATCAAAAATACTGATATAGGTGATTATATTGAATAACAAAAACAAATTATGGATAGAATTAAGGATATTACAAATTATACTCCTTAATCAGATGTACAAATATATAAGTTATATTTACATAAACAAGACCAATTTTCATCATACAATAAATCTATGAATGCATTCCTGCATATGATCTGTTTATTTAAATACGTCACTCTATAATCATGTAAAATAGAACAAAAAGTGACAGTGATAAACATCTCTCAATTCATTCTAAAAACATTTAGTGCATTACCGTTGTTGTTCACTCTTCGTCACAATATTGTATAAGTGAATTAATTATGTACGTAACTTAAATATTTACATTTGATGTGTAGTGTTTTTCACCTAAGTCAACTTCCTAAGTTTGTGGAAATTAGATATCTCTTAGCTTTCTCACCTCAAACCAGCATTAGATTATTTTTTAGTTTGCCTAAAATGCGTGAATATCATTAGTTGTGTAATAATATAAGCAGATACTTATTCCTTTACATAGTTCAGTATTTTCTTTGGGCCAAAATATTTCCTTTATTATTATTTCTTTAGCCAAAATTTTGGTAGCCTGTTGTTGGGTAAAGAAAGCATCCTTTGTCCATATGGCAAGTAGAGCGATAGTGTAAAAAAATATTGGATTAAAATTGGATTCCAGGTATCAAACAATGTAATGAGATGAGTTAATAGGAAGGGAAAATAACATCTTTATAAAGAAATACATTACTTTTTCATTCTTCTTCTTTTGCTCCCTGCTTCAAGCCTTTCAGCGTAGGTGAGAGTTTAGCCAGGAATTCCATTTACCTCTGTTTTTAGCAAGGTTTCGTGCTTGTTAGAGGTTATTCCCCTTGCTCTGCAATACCGAACAATAATAAAAAGGCTGGTGAACTGCTCTGGGCAGATGGGTCTCCTCAGTCGTTGTGAAGGCAACCTATTTAAGGCCCCTGGCTCCTGATTTTAGCCAGAAACCTGTTGTCCCAAGGTTAAGGGCTAGGAATATAGCTGATTCAAGGAAACTTAAGTTTTTCCACCTCTTAAAAATCATGAAACTTGGCAAGTATGACAAATTATCGAATGTAAAGCAACATACCTATACATACCAACATAAACATACCTTTAAGAAACCTATTGAATAAAATATAGTTTTTCAAAATAAATATTTCAGATCAAAAACATTGAATTTTAAAATTAGTTCTTTAAAGAAAACCATAACATCAGGGGGAATCACTGATTATACTTAATTTTTTTATCTTTTTTTTTGTTTGTTAACTTTTACATAAAAATCAATTAAACTTTTTGCCCTCAAATTGGAGGTTGAATATTTAATTTTAATCAAACATTGAGCAACAATAATGTTTGAAATATATTACGAATATAATTTTTGGAGGAAGATATTTCTAGTACTTAAAAAACTCACTTCATTAGCGACATTGCGTATTTCAGAAGGAGACGCTCCTTGATCTTTAATAAATGAATCAAAGTTCTTGTTTATTTCAGAAAGCTTAATAACAACATTTTCGAATTGGTTTTTAATGGCTTCAGCTGCATTATAAGCTCTTTTAACAGATTCCATTCCAGCCTCTGTAGCTGCATTAGTACTTGATATCTACAAAACATAACAAGGACAGATTTAAAAATCAAAAATTAAAATATAACCAATAGAAAAAAATTACTAGTATCAATATTTTTAACATTACTTAAAAAAACAAAACAAATATAAATAATCATTTAAGTACAAATAGAGAAATACTTATTTTCTTTTTTTAATAAGAAACCCAATATTGATATCTTATAAGTAGGGAAGATGTGAATTGAAAATAATATAAATTTTTACAGATTAATTTTTTTAAATACAATGGGTATTACTACACGCGACACTTCACACTTACAGCTAAACACTTTTGGAGACAAAATTTGCAGACCTACTTCAGAACTTAACTAAGACAAAATGTATTGGTGCAGGAACCATGGATTATAGATCAACCCACAAAAAATAATTATTTAAATGTTCACAACAAAAAAAAGAATAGCTATTAAATTACAAAAAAAGATGGAATCCAACTGTACATTTTAAAGAGGTAAGACATTTGGGGGTAAGGCAGGACTTAATTGGGCAAAAAATTTGAAAGAAGCAAGCAAGAAATCTCTACTACAATACTACTCGGTAAACATGCCACAGTTTTCCAATCAGAGGTAATAGCTATTTGCCAGGTAGCCCATGCAAATGAAGGCCAAAAATTACCATTTATCGGGAATAATTGACACTCTGAGACAAGCTGAATTTTTGCCAGTTGTTAGTACATAATAAAAGTAGTATTTTCTCAAAGTCCCCGCTCCTCCCCTTTGTGCTAACTCGGAGACCCCCCTAAACCTCCGTTTCGAGACCCTTCGAGTTATTGCTCATTCCTAAGCTATTTTTCATTTGACATTGATTCATTATGCATTATTTTATTCCTCTTCATCAATTCTTTAAAAGATGTTATGTAATGTTTTTGCGTGACATTAATACTTTTCCTATTTTTCGTCCGGCACTTGCTATGATGTGTGGTTGGTAGAAGCGACCTCGCTCGCTCTTTTTTTTTATTATTTCTGCAGGCGAAGATTCTTTTGAGCATTGTATCCTTTAGGAAAAAATAGTTAAGAAAGGCATGTGGAGTGTAAAAAAAAAAAAATTCAATTAATTTTAAGGAATTTTTGTTTTAATTTAATATTTTTTTAATAACAATTGATTCTCTTAAAACAAACCTATTTTGCAAACTGGAAATTTTTATGCCTAATCATTTACAATTAATTGTCCTTGTATGATCAATTACATATCTGATGTGAGTCATTGAAGTAAACATTTATCCAATTTAATATTTTGGTGGGGAGTGGTGAAGGAGAGAAAGGTTTAGAGGGGGAAGATCACTAAAGTATCTATAAATAACTATGAATACTTTAAAAAAGGTAAAATTATAAATTGTCGTGTCAAATGAGTTACAATTGGAATGTTTAAGTCGTTTCGCCATAACAAATACCGAAATTCAGAAATTTTTTAACTTTTCAAAATAACGCTCATGCTCCAACGACTGTAATTTTTACTATTTTTGTGGTAACTCTTGGGTCATTTTTCATTTTTTTGCATAGGAGAGAGCGGGGTTGGTTGGCATAGGGGTAGGTTGGCCTTTGGCTTATAGTTTCCGTCACACCTGTTGTGAAGGCGCCACAATCGTATCATGTGACCCGTTTGACCTTAGGTGTCTTGTCCTGAGGTTTCAGTCCGATGCTAACTGTGTAGAGAAGAGTTTGCTTCATTGATTGAATTTACAACATGTAAGTAAATTTTTACATTGTCAGAAAATTTGGTTTTAAGGAATGGCAAAACATTTGACTCCGATTCTGTAAACAAAGCCCCAAACTCCTTTGAAAAACCTAACCTTTCAATTAACCAGTATCTTGTATGGTTGTTCTCCCCTGTCCTGGCAGCCATTATCTCTCTTGTGGGGTTAGTTGGCTCCCTTCAACTGGGGTTTGTTGGGGCAATGGCGAATATGTTGATGTGAACTACAGGGGCTTTGGTCATGGCCAAGAAAAAAGATGAAATATGGTACCCCCTCGCCGATGTTGTTAAAAGAATTCCGCTACCGAAACTGATCTGTGATGCCAAAAAAAACATTCTTTATTGACTTTTGAGGACTGGTAAGTATTTAGAGAGGAGTTATTGTTTGCCTAAGAATATTTATCCTACCAAAAGTTTTTGAACATGTGTGGAATTTGTTTTATGAAAAATTTGCTTACATTGTTCTAATGCAAAGATGCTTCTAAGCTATTACATTTTTCTAATTTCTGCTGTTTGAAATATTATATAATTTTGTTCAATTGAAATAAATGCAGCCGTATGGTAAAATGCAGCCATTTGTCATTCTATTTTCCCTTAATATCTGTTAAAAACCGATTCAAAATCATTATACCATTATAGTGCAGATTTTAATAACAATAATATGTGTCAGGCAGTACTTGAATGAAATGGCCAAACAACGTCACCTTCTAGGCCAACCAGCCCCACACAGTGGGGCTACAGGGGGTTAATTAGCATACTCTGGCTTGAGGAATTCTTCAATTTTCTATGATCATAGTGTTAAATATTATGAGTTGAAAAAAATACTTGAAGTACTCTAATATGTAAAGTTTACAGTGGCATAAGCCCTATTGGGATTATATTAACAGGAATGACGTCAACAATCAAAAAAGTAAAAAATGTTGCCAACCAACCCCCGCTCTCCCCTATAACTCGAAAACAATTCAACGCAAAGAAAATTTTATAATTTATAATACACCATAAAGTTTCAAATACAATGAGCTACTTTAAATAAAAATTGGTTTAGTTGTTTCGCCGAAAACCATTTCCGAAATTCAGCAATTTTTTACCTTTTTAGAGACAAATTAATTTGGTTCATGTTCCAACGCCTGCAACTCAAAAATGGATACGCCAGATGAAAAATGCTCCATACAAAAATTGTAAAAATATAAATTTTGCGTTAAACGAGATTATAAATTTAATTGTAACTTACTCTTGAGTAGAGAAACTAATTAACACATAATAACAAACATTTTGCAGGTTTTGGAAAATTCAAAAGTGATCGAGGGGGTGGCTTTCGTATCATAGTCACATCCCATACTACCACCAATTGATGCAAATTAGACCACCCTTCAAGATATGAGGTACTAACTAATAAAATGTATAGAATAAAAGCAATTTTTAATAATAAAAAAAAAAAAAGCTTAAATGAAAAAAAAATTACCTTAAAATTAATTGAAATATTTTTTTTACAGTGCACATACCTTTTTAAATCATTTTTTTCCGAAAGGATACAATGCTCAAATGAATCTTCACCTGCAGAAATGATAAAGAAAGAGCGAGCGAGGTCGCTTCTACTGACCACGCATCATAGCATGTGCCCGACGCGTGCATACTCTGCTCCGCCTGTGAGGGTTCCGCGCCCACAAAATATAATTTTAGTTACATATTTTAAAACAGCGAGACATGTGCTACAATTTTTATTTGAACTATTTTTAGGTATTATTTGAAATAAAAGATCTGTTACCTAAAACTAATTTCAAGGTAAATTTTAACTCGAAATTTTTGCGAAAAATAGGAAAAGTATTAATGTCATGCAAAAACATTATATAACATCTTTTAAAGAATAGATGAAGAGGAAAAAAAACATATGAGCAGTAACAGAAAGGTTCTCGAAATGAATGTTCAAAGGGGGGTCCCCAAGTTAGCGCAAATAGGAGGAGCGGGAACTTTTGACAAAATACTGCTTTTAGTAAGTACTAACAACTGGCAAAAATTCAGCTTGTCTCTAATTATTCCCGACACAAAACCTTCATTGCCTGAGCTAAGGGTGCTTTAATGCTACAAAAGGAACAGAATTTTGGCAAAAAGATACCTTAAACAAGCAAGCAGTTCTCAGTCATTATTTAACAAATTCTAAGGCAGTAAGGAGCTGTAGCCACCAACTTGATAGCCTTTCTAAATAAAACGTCAGCATTGAATGGGTGACAAGACATGCTAGCATGCCAGGAGAGAGAGAAACACTTTATTTCATCATAAAAGTGATGCTGCCCAACTATATTGGGTTGCTTATACACAGCATACTCTACATCTTATTTCAGATGTATTCATTATAAATTACCTGTGGTCTTAGTACCAGCAATGCCGAAAAGAAAAGAAGGGGAGATTTAAGCTGAGGAGAAGGGGAGAGTTTAAAGAAAACTGTTCTTGATTTATAAGAATTCTTAAAAGAAAAGAGTTTTGGAATTATAAGAATTCTTGAAAGAAAACAGTTCTAGATTTATAAGTTAAAAGAAAACAGTTCTGGATTAATAAGAATTCTCAAAAGACAACAGTTCTGGATTTTATAAGAATTTGTGTCACTCTAAAGTGTTCTTAGACAGTTTTTTTGTCATGAGAAGCAATACTATACTGAAACTTAACAGAAATACCTTAAAAATCAACAGCGATCTAAACGTAAACTTCGAAGACACATGTCCAATCTCAAACTCATGGAGTTTCTTTTCTGCCGGTTCTGGAATACAAAGGATCAAAGACTATAAATGGATATAAAGGAGGCTCGCCATTAATTAGGAAGAGTAACAGAAGTGGCTTCACGCACCAGTATGCTGAAAGACACTAAGGGCGGAAGACACAGAAGAGTGAGTACCTGGAGGGCTAAATGGAACCATTGATGGAGCTGGAACGGTTGAAGCTCATAGATTAATTTACCATAGATATCAGTGTTTATTTAATAATTTCAATTAACATTCAATTAATTTTTCATTACAAATTTCTGGTTAGAATTTTTTCCCTCGAACTACCCAACAGGATGCTCGCTCCACTGAATATATCTTTTCAGAAGTGTTTATTAATCTATCAACTTTAGGAAAAAATCTTTAGAAAAACTAGAAATTTCATCCTATTCTTGATTGTAATAACATGATTCCTGATTAACATTTGAATAAGATAAACCCATAAACATTCACTCTTCAACATCATCATACAATAATTTAATAAAACAGATATTTTTATTAATGAATACAATTCTAATATGAAGATAAATGCTAAACATGATAATATAATGTTCATTATTAAAGCCATACTTGACGATAAAGCATTTCAGCCGTTTTCAAATGATCAGAAATTTTTTGCTGATTTCCTTCACTTAAACTAAGTCCAGCATCTGCTTTACCAACAGCACCTTCTTCACAGGAAAGTCCTCCACATCTATCACAACCTGCACCACCACAAAGATTGTGACATGGATCACCAGCTTTATCACAAATCTAATAAAATTATAAACTTGTTAATTATTGCTGTAATAATTGAAAAGGAATCAATAGTTTTCAACTTAAATTATAAAAAAAAAAAAATATTGGGTTGTAAAAAAAGTTCATAGCATTTTTTAAGAATATATTTAATTAAAAATTTCAGATACATGTAAATATTTTTAATCAATGATATATGACCCATTTTGATCTATATCTTGTTTCCATCTTTCAGGTAATTTTGTAATTCCGTCCTCCCATAACTGTTCAGTTTTCGGCGCGATGAACTCGTCTATCTGCTTTTGTTGAGTATGTATACTATGTGTGTTTCCCGTTGAGGGAGTTTTGGAGAGACCGGAATAAGTGGTAATCTGTTGGGGCAAGATCTGGTGAATAGGGTGGGTGGGTTATCACATCCCAGCCAAACTCCAACAATTTTTGCCGAGTCTGTAAAGACACGTGAGGACGGGCGTTGTCGTGGTGAAAAACAATGCCTTTGCGATTAGCCAATCGCTGGATGCTTTTGCTCAACCCCTGCCTTTAATCTTTCCAACTGGGAACAGTATACTGCCGAATCAATGGTCTGGTTGGGTGGGAGGAGCTCATAATAAAGCACGCCTTTCCAATCCCACCAAATGCACAGCATAACTTTTTTTGGATGCAATCCGGCTTTTGGAGTCGTTAACGGCGGGTCAATTCGTTTTCCCCAGGATTTTTTTCTCACAGCATTATTGTACAGGACCCATTTTTCATCCCCAGTAATCAACCTCTTTAAAAATGGATCATTAACATTGCGTTTTAAGGAGGGAATCGCTGATGGAAATGCGGTCCAATAAATTCTTTTCCGTCAAAATGTGAGGAACCCATACATCTTATGGGATATTTTAGAAACAAGTAACCAGCACTGAGCAATTTCTCATGTAGTGCAGAAGTAATCTGCATTTTGGGTCATGAGTCACCAAATCACCTTACTTAGCATGATGGGAATAATAAAGACTACTGAGGCATTTTAATTGATTAGCTTTTACTAAAACTTTTCACTCAATTCCTATTTGATGTTAAGCTTGTGCTAATGCTTGGCAAATGACTAGTAGAAGCTTCTCGCTGCTCTTCAACACCCTAAGGTGATGTTGAGGGAACAGTGAAAATATCAGAACTATGTTGGGTCAGGCTGTTATGGTGTTCACAGTAGGAAACTCTCAAGTTACCTGTTCCTGTGACAATTATCTTTCCATTCAATATTTAATTGTAGATTTAGTTCATCACTTCACCTCAGGATCAATTGGACGTTAAACCTGAAGCCTTTATCTTTCTATCGTGCCTTTAAAAACTTGCCATCATTTACCCCTGACATATACCCTTAAAATATCCCATCTGGTTATTATTAAATAAATTAATAATACTTCAATAAAGTGTGGACTGTAATTAAGGTGGTGGTAAAACGTATCGTACTAAATCTGGCACTCACCGTTCGCTGGTTCTCTGGGCTGGCGGAGCGGTAGGTAGCTTCTCTGGATCCTCTCGGCGCCCTGGCAGTTCGCGGAGAGATATGAGGTAGGCGATTTTGTCCAAGTTTGTCGCGGTACATCTATTACTCACTAAGGCTAAGCGCACTCTGGTCCGTACTATGCCCGGGCTTAAGATAAGGCCCGCAAGCAGTGGCTTAGAGATAAGTACCAAAATAAAGTACGAAACATACCCCCACCCGTGAAATGATCTCATTTCACCAAAAAAAAATTAAACAAAACACTACTTGGAAATTTGTAGTACAGGCCAGGAAGGAAAGCAGTCTCGACCCCCGAAAACAATAGAAACAACCACAATATTCTTAAAAAAATCAAAATCTTCTAAAGGTACATAAAATACAAAGTATATGGCTTCTAAGACTTCTAAACACTATATACAATATATACAAAAGAATAAAGGAAATCAAAAGGTGGAATCTCCGGAAGGGAGTGGTACGATCTTGTGTGCAGGTTGAACCAGCTTAGAAGTGGGGGTTTTGAGACGGACTACCCTAACAACGCCATCTGGCCCCGGGAGTATCTTGACCACTCGTGCCAGGATCCATTGCTGTAATGGTACATCTCGTTCGTGGAGTATAACAAGCTGTCCTTCTTTAATGTTTTTACCAGGAGTGTACCACTTTGAGCGAGGAGTCAAGGTGTGCAAGTATTCGTGGTACCATCTTCTCCAGAAGTGACACAAGGAACGAGAAAGCATTTCCCAGCGTCTGTTGAAAGAAACTATGCGAGTGTTTGCTTCTTCAGGACGAGCAAGGAGGGGTTGTCCAATAAGGAAATGACCCGGAGACAAGTAGTCAAGGTTATCTGACGGCTCATTAGATGCTGCACATAAGGGTCGAGAGTTCAAAGCAGACTCTACTCGGCTCAGGAGCGTAGAGAATTCTTCGTAGGTGAAAGCCTGGCCATTGAGAATAGCGAGGAGGTGTCGCTTGGCAGCTTTGACGGCTGATTCCCAAAGTCCTCCCATGTGAGGTGATGCTGGAGGAATAAAGTGCCATTTGATGCTTCTTTGGCTAAGAAAGTCGGTAATATCATGATGGTGATCTCTAAGGAAAAGATATAACTCCTTGAGTATCCTAGCTGCTCCGAGGAAGTTACTACCACAATCGCTATAAATATCTGATGGCAAGCCTCTCCTAGCAATAAATCGATCCAGTGTAGCCATAAAGGAAGAAGTGGTCAAATCTGTTACCGCTTCAAGGTGCACGGCGTGAGTACAAGGGCATACAAACACGGCTATCCAACATTTCATGCGGGGAGCGTTGCGCCGAGATGATGATTTCATTAGAAAGGGGCCGCCATAGTCGACTCCGACGCGCTGAAAGGCTCTGGCAGGAGTTACACGAAAATCGGGAAGGTCACCCATCAGCGGAGGTTTGGGCTTAAACTTAGATTTGAAACATCTTATACAACGAAATATTCTCTTTCTAACTAGGTTTCTCAAACATGGTATCCAATATTTTCTATGAATCAAGGACTGCACCAGCTGAGGACCTCCATGCAAAGAGTAAATGTGATAGTGATCACAAATCAGCTTGGCTAAATGTGAGTTTTGGTGTACTAAAAAAGGATGCCTGGCTGAGTACGGTATGGGGGCATTCCTCAATCTTCCCCCCACCCTGAGTGTACCTTCATTTGTCAAAAAGGGAGAGAGCTTGGCAATGGGACCATCAGGAACTTGTTCGTTTTCAAGGTAGGCAAATATGTCCCTATAGTGTTCCCGCTGGCTGAGGCGAACGTAGGTGTTGAGGGAATCGTCCAGTTCAGTTGAGGTCAATGGCTGGAGGCCAGGCTGGCTTGCATCCGATTGCTTGTGATTCTTACATCTTTTGATGAAGTGCAGGCAGAAGGCTAGGACTCGGGTCAATTTTAGCAATGATGAGAATTTATTTAAATGTTCAATAAGATAATTATGCTCTTCTTTAGCAAGCAAAGATAATGGCTTCATTTCTTGTGGTTCATCGGGAGGCTCAGGTCGAGGGATAGGCCATAAGGATTGGTTTGACAAAAGAAAATCGGGGCCTTTCCAATACAGGGTATGGGTTAGAAGTTTCATAGGGGTAAGTCCTCTTGATACACAGTCGCTTGGGTTTGCTCCAGAAGGTATGTGACTCCACCAACTAGGCTGAGTAATATTCAGAATCTGTACGACCCTATTGGCTACATAAGTTTTAAGCTGGTGTGGAGGCGTCTGAAGCCAGAAAAGAACATCTCTTGAGTCGGGAAAACAAAAAATGGATTCTATCTTAAGTTTCTTTATTAGGTTGGCTAATGAATCAATGACCCTGGCCACTAACAAGGCTGCATTCAGCTCGAGACGATTAATACTTATAGGTTTGGGAGGAGCAACCTTACTCTTGGCCCTGATTAGGTGGACATGAACTTCACCAAATGGGTTTTCCGTTCTAAGGTAGACCACGCATCCATATCCTCTCTCCGAAGCGTCTCCAAAGGCTATCAACTGGGCAGAAAATTCCTCCTGGTTCCCAATATAACGAGGAAGGTGAAGTTCCTGTAGGCATGGTAACTCTTCTAGGAAATTTCTCCAATGATTCCTGATGTCTTCGGGAAGCTCTTCGTCCCAACCAATCTTGCGGAGCCAAAGGCGTTGAATCAAATACTTAGCCCAAAATGTGACAGGGCTCAGGTACCCATTGATATCGAAAATTCGGGCTATGACTGAAAGAATTCTTCTCCTAGTAAAAACGGGATCTTGGAGGTTAATGGAGTAACATAACACATCTAGCTGAGGATTCCACTTTAGGCCCAAGACCTTAACTGTTAAGGACGAAGTGGGTTTATTAAGATCTAGAAATGGCTGATCTTGCAATTCTTGTGGAATCATGGAAAGCAACTCACGGCAGTTACTAGAAAACTTCCGAAGGGTGAATCCACCAGCTTGGTGTAAGGCAATTAATTCTCTATACAGCGCAAGGGCTTGTTGGACATTATCTGCACCACTGACAACGTTGTCGACATAGGTTTCTTTAAGGCACTTCTGAGCCAACGGAAACCGGTGAGCTTCGTCATGGTATAATTGGATAATTACGCTCTGGGCATTTAAGGGTGAACATTTAAGACCAAAAGGAAGCGTAGTTAGCTCATATGAGTGTGCTCTCCAAAAGAAATGAACAAACTTTCTATCCCTTTCATTTAAGCCTATACATCAAAACATCATTTTGATATCACAAGTCAGAGCTACCTTATAGGTTCGGAAGTTGTCTATCAACTCTCCGATGTTGGTCTGCAATTGTGGACCAGTAAGAAGGAGGTCATTCAAGGAATTTCCACCTGGTGTCCTTTCAGAACCGTTGAAAACTATTCTGAGCTTAGTTGAAGCTGATTCTTCTTTGGAAACACCGTGATGAGTCATGATGTAATCCGATGTGGTTGTGGCTAGGTGTACATGACCAAGCTGTATAGATTCCTGGATCTGTGCTGAGTAGGCTGAAAAATACGATGGATCTTTAGAAAACCTTGTTTCAAGCTTCTGGAAACGTTGAATGGCTAACTGTTTGGTGCAGCTCAAGTCATGAGGGACGTCTGGGCGGAATGGTAAACTTACTATGTAGCGGCCAGATTGATCTCTTGTGAATGTTTTCTTGAAATGTTCCTCGCAATAGACATCTTCTGGATTTGGTGGTATAGGAACTGCTCTTCGGATTCCCAAAACAGTTTCATATCTTCGTGTAATGTGTCGACAGAAAGAAGAGAGGTTACAGAAATCTCAAAGGTTGGACTTCCTTCTTTAGGGGCAATAAGAAACTTTACTTCCGCCTGGGATATGGGTATTGAGGTTTCGCCAACTCCAGAAACTGTTAATGGTTTGTTTGTTTTCCTTAGATTAAGTTTATCGACTAGGGAAGAAGTAATAAAATTAATCTGACTGCATGGGTTCGCAATGGTTGATGGGATTTCACCAAAAATGATCCAACCAAATACGGTGTGGGTAGCACAAGGTTTGTCCTTGATGAACAAGGGAGGATTGCTCAGGATCTCACCATACATCTGGACACCTAACAGGAGGTCAACCTTGCCTGGAGTATGCCAATCTGCATCCGAAAGCTTAAGGGATATGAACCGTTGCCGGACATCCATGGAAACGGGTTGCGTAGGCAGATGATCGACAATATTGTGAGCAACTCTTGCCGAAATCTCAAAGGTTGGACTTCCTTCTTTAGGGGCAATAAGAAACTTTACTTCCGCCTGGGATATGGGTATTGAGGTTTCGCCAACTCCAGAAACTGTTAATGGTTTGTTTGTTTTCCTTAGATTAAGTTTATTGACTAGGGAAGAAGTAATAAAATTAATCTGACTGCATGGATCAATCACAATGCGGCAGTGATACCATTGACCAGAATCAGAACGAATAGAACATCTAGCGGTACCCAGTAATGCTTGAGAATTGGCTGCCGTATGGCAAGAAACGACATGATGAGGTTTAGGTTCAAAAACTGGACCAGTGTTGTCGATCTTAGGAGGAGAGTCGGCCTCGGAAGAATTCAGATGAGAAAAATTAGCTGTAGCATCATCTCTATGAAGTAAAGTATTATGTTTACGACTACCTCAGTTAAGACAGCGTCCGGAACTCTGACATTTAGTAAATAGATGAGGACCGCTGCAGGCAAAACATAATCTAAACCTTTTCAGAATGGCATATCTAGAGTCAACATCAGCTCCAGTGAACTCAGGACATGTTAGAATTTTATGTTCCCCTTTACAAAGTGTACATTCATTTGAGTTTCTCAGTTTATTTTCCGGTTTTTTAATACTAGGCTTCGATAAAAAGGCTTTTGGTTTAGGAATATAATCGGTTCTTGAATTAATAATTTTTGGGCTACAGCTCTTAATTATAGAATCATTACAAAGCTCAGCGACTCTAGATTGTGCTTTAATAAATTTAGTAAGTTCAAAAAACGAAAGAACTTCATGTTCTTTTAGTTGGCTTTCGAAAAGTCTGCGGGTGTTTTTATCAATGACATTAAAAGAAAGGTGGACCATAATGAAATCTGCCAGATTTTCTATCTCTAAGGCCTTTAATGCGTTAAAATTATCTTCAAATGTATCCAGGAATGCCCTAAAATTTCTTACGTTATCATTGGAAAATGGCTTGAACTGCAGAATTTTATTAATGTGGTAAGCCGCTACTATTCTTTTATTGGAGTATCTGTCCACAAGTTTTTTATACGCTTCATTATAATTTTCAGCTTCATATTCTATGGAAGCTATTGTTTGCGAAGCTGGATATATCAGTAATGATTTAAGATAAGAGAATTTTACAATATCACTATAATTTCTTTCGTGAATCAGAGTATCAAATAAGGATTTGAAAGATGGAAATTGTTCATACTGTCCCGAAAATGGGGTTATTTGAATATCAGGAAGCTTAGGTTGAACAAAGAAGTCATCATTGACTTGAGGATTAGAATTAACGGTGGTAAGGTGCTCCCGATATTTTTCATATGCGGCCATAATATCATAATAAATTTCATCGAAAGCCAAAGCTGCTTGGTCCACTTCAATTCTATGCTCCTTCTCAACGGAATTATTTAATTCGGAAATTTGGTTTAAGACTGTGTCAAATTCTTCAAATTGGGTTTTTAAATCTGTGGCTCTGGCCATAAAAATCTCTTTTTTCTCTGGTAAATTTTTTATAAGGTCAAAAGTGGTTTGAACCCGACGAAAAATTCTTTCCTTTTTATTGTTAAGCGTTTTAATAACTTCTATTGGCTTAGGTGACATTATGTTGGTAATTTATTTTCTTAATGTTCAAGGTTAAAAATTTAATTATAGAAAAAATATATATATATTTTAAATTATTAAACGTTTTAAATAAAAAATGTTTGATTTTAAAACAAAATAATATAATTAGGCTCCTTTCAATTTGATAACGATATTCTATAAATAGGTGCAATTATAATATTTCAGAATATTCGAAGGAAATCTACCGCCCTCTATTAGACTTATAGTAAGTTTTAGGTACAATTAGTTCAATGGTTCCTCACTTGGGTGCAGCAGTAGCGGGTTTTAAGCAACCTAAAATTCACTAATAAAGTAATCATTCACAATATACTTTCTTAAAACTAAAATAAGGCTGTGGTGCAATAGTTGGCGCTTATGAGGCTTCAATACAATATGAAAAAACAAAATCTGAACACAAAATCGCCTAAAATGAGGGTAACGAAACTGCCTTCCTTCCTTTACCGTATACAAATATGCCCAAAAAAAAACACATTCGGGCCCGTAGAGGACCAATATAAAATGGTTATTATTAAATAAATTAATAATACTTCAATAAAGTGTGGACTGTAATTAAGGTGGTGGTAAAACCTATCGTACTAAATCTGGCACTCACCGTTCGCTGGTTCTCTGGGCTGGCGGAGCGGTAGGTAGCTTCTCTGGATCCTCTCGACGCCCTGGCAGTTCGCGGAGAGATATGAGGTAAGCGATTTTGTCCAAGTTTGTCGCGGTACATCTATTACTCACTAAGGCTAAGCGCACTCTGGTCCGTACTATGCCCGGGCTTAAGATAAGGCCCGCAAGCAGTGGCTTAGAGATAAGTACCAAAATAAAGTACGAAACACCATCATCCCACTGACAAGAAGCAGTCTCTGGTAATTTGTTGAGCAGCTGGACAGAAATACTATAGCACACAACTTAGTAACCTAGGCTTTTTTGAGAGCATTAATGAAGCAAAAATATAACATGACCAATCTTCCTCTTACCAGAGGAGCTTCCAAACTTATTCAGAGTGATCTACAAGTAAATCTATTTATATGTAGTTTTCAAATACTATGTTTCTTTGAACTAAATATATCCATTTGGGCTTAAAACATATCACTTTACTGGAAATTGGCTAAGCAAACATAAACACCGATCCAGTAAACATGTGAGACTATGGGATCCTACACCCAGTAACCACCAATGGTTCTGTTTGTATACACACAATACTATATACAATATTCGTGTGTGCGGTGCCGGAAAGCAGGCATTGGTTGCTCCGGTCCACAAAAAGATATAATATATAAATTACATTTCATTTCTACCAATAATTTAACAAATAATATTTGGTTTTGAAGAATATACGTGTCATTCTTAACTATAGAAATCGATTTTTCAAAAATTGTCCCCCCCTTGACAATCGCTGCATTCCCCTTGTCTCTGCAGCTCCTTAAGTATCATTTAAAGCAAAAAAAGTGCAAAGAAACTTTTTTGAAGAGATTAATTTGACAAATGGACATTTTTTTTGCTAGAGGCTGTAGTGTTTGTATTATTCAAGGGAAAAAAAAGGACCTTTATAGATCCCTCTACTTTAGCTCCACTCAAACCCAACAATACTTTTAGTATGTTGTTCAGAACACCTTCCCTACAACTGTGGTTACAACCAAAATTGGCTTCTAAGCGAATTGGCTCTCTATCTCTCATGTATGATCGGGAGAAGGGGATCAGTCAAAAAATTATAAATAAGGTTACCTAAAAGAAAATAATTAAATTTATATATTTATATAAGCATATATACAAAACTACAATACCTTTTCATTAAGACTTGGAATTTTCTTTAGAATTTGAGAAAGCTCGAATTCCAAATTTTGCCTATTTTCTTCATTCTTTTGTTCTGTTGATGAGAATGAATCACTGTCTTTATTAAGGAAGTTTTCTGTGCGTCTACACTGTCTATCGGCTTCAATTAAGAGTTCAGTGGTGTTTTTTTCTATTGCATACACCTTTCTTGAGCTATCTCCATACCCTCGGGTTAAATTTAAAGCTCCTAATGTTGAAAATAGCACATTAATTATAATAATAACAAATCACAATATATTAATTGTAATAAACATAAATTAGTACCTTTTAAATCTTTTTCTTGAAGCTGGGTTGCATTTTCGCTCAGGGATTGTGCTGAAGACTGTAGTGTCAGAGCTTTGTCATTCACTGTACTAAGTGATAACCTTGCAATAGATATATTAGATATGACATTCTGTACAACATTACTGAGCTTATTAATCCGTTCCGTAGCATCATTCAGAATATTAGTTCTATAAAATAATGAATAATTGTATCTCAACATTTAAAAATAATGATGTATTACAAGAAATATTAGTTTGCGTTATCTACCTAAAATTATTGACTCGGTCATTTAATAGGTCCAACTTGATTTTATTGGACTTAGTATTATTTAATGCATTTCTGACATGATCAATTTGCTTAGTCATCTCGTCAAAAGCTGAATTGTAGGCACCTGTAGCACCAGTCCGTTTCATATTGCCAGCTTCATCAATTACCTCCACTGTTTTATCTGAATTGGTTGAATCAATTACATTTTTTATTATAATAATTTTTGTTAAAGAACTTTTAAATAGAAAAGTTAATTATTTCAAGAATATATAAATAAAAAGAAATTAATTAAAACTTCATATCAGACTAAAAAATTAAATATGACTACAGGTATATAAGATTTGCCTCAGAACAGCCTTCTCAAACTGTGAGCTTCTTGAGGCACCACGAAAATTTTCTTATAAAAAATATTATATTAATATTATTATTACTTTACAAAATGTGAAAGGAACAACAAGCCCACCCATCTCATTAAATATTATAATATCCATAAAATTAATTATTTGTGAATTTTAAATATGTGTTCAATTTATTTCCATTGTTGTGGCTATATTAAATGCATTAAAACACAGGGATAGTCACTACAACCAAGATGCTTATAGTTGTCAGTCTCAATATAGACATCACTAAGGCAAATTAAATGTATTTTATATTATTGCTGAAGTGTAGTATTCGCCGTTAACTTCTCATTATTAGTCAAAAACCTAAGATCAGGTATTTCAATTATTTATTTAAAAAAAAATTCATAAGAGATGTAGATATATCAATGTGTGTCTGAATTCGAAATAAAGAAAAGCTATTTTTCCCCTGAGTTTTGAAATGGGGCGCCACAGAAAAATTCTGATATGTAAAGTGCACCATTTACAATGATATCACCATTTACATACAACTTTTTTGGATCCATGTAGGACCCGAAAAAGTTTGGGAACCCTTGGTTTATTAGAAGGAGGACTTCCACCCTTTTTAGGATTGCCAGCAAAGAAGCATCCCAAGGAGGTTAATACAAATACTTTGAGGGGCATAATTAAAGATGTCTTAGGCCCAAAAATTCATAAAGTTAAAAAAAAAAGATAAACGAGGGCATTGAGGAGCGGTGTCCCATATTCAATGGCCTTTTGGGTAATAATGCTATGGATCCTGTGGAGTTTGATGAGGTCGTAGGTCAAGTCCTGACTTTACTTAGGGCTATAAATCAGAACTAACATAATCCAATTAACCTGCATTAAATTTTATAGAATGAGGAATAAAAATTAAACAGTCATGGCTGACAAGGGCGCTAGAAAAGCCAAGAATCTATAGAGGGCCAAGAAAGCAGACCCTATGATCATTTATACCATGACATGTGTGACGAATCATTTCCTAAAAAGCTTGGGTATTAACTAAAAAGTGATCAACATTGTATGTTCCTAACAGGCTTCACGGATGATCATGCTGTCTCAATGCATGACAATTGTGCTGCATAAAGTGTGATTGGCAGCATAGAGGACTTTCATGGAAATTAGCTTGGTGATAAACCCTATGAAAGAGTGGGCATAGTTCTGAATAAAGGAGAGCTGCAATTAACAGATCTCTCGCGAGAAAGGAGATGGCACCCAAACGATAAAACATGGAGAGTCCGTAAATATTTGAAAGACACATTCTCGGGAGAACTACAGTTGAGGATTAAATGATAATTGCTTGTTAAATCTTTCTGGCTTAAGCCTGAGCAGAAGCTCAATATTTGTTCTCGGTTCTTAACCTCTCTCAGAAATGGGACTCTAACAAAACTGCATTCTGAAGTACTGGAGGGTTTTGACACTATCACTATCCGAAGTATCAAGGACATCATTGGACAACATTAGGCAGCATTAAGTGATCCTAAATAAACAAACAAATGAATAATAGTATGGAAAACAATAACCTCAGGTCAAACAATAAGTACACACAGTACAATAGATGCAGGATTTATACTAAATAATATCCCATCACCTCTTAAAAGGATCAAGTCTAATATATATAATTTAAAAACATGTTATACAGAATTGCCATTTAGAACACTATTATTAAATGATTTTTTTTAAATAAATGAAAAAATAGTTACCTGAAAGACCACTTATTGTAAGATCCCAGTTATCAAAGCACTCCCCACATTTTGAACAAGCAAGATTAGATCCATTGTACCCACGAGCACAAGTGTCACACTTTTCTCCACCAATCCCTTCTTTGCAAAGGCAAGTACCATTTGCTTGATGGCAATGTCCATTCACAGAACCTTCTTCATTACAGGAACAAGCTAATGAAAAATATTATGTATTAATAAAATTTACCAAATGAAATAAATAAATTAATTTAATAAAGAGAGCTTAACTATAAATATAAAATAAACCACCTTTAAGAGGGAAAAATTAAGATTTTGAAAAAAATTCGTCAATGATAGAAATGAAAAATAGTATTTATTACCACCAAGCAACTAAAGATTAGAGAAATCATAAAATAAATTTCTTCTTTCACTTATAGATATTCAATCAGAAGTTCTGTATTTTGTAACAATAACAATTAAAGGGGTCTGTCTGGTGGCCAAGGGATGATGGTAAAAATAATAATAATAAATAAGTTATTATCACAAAATACAGAAATTTTGATTGATTGATTATAGATATTCATTTTTTCAAGAATGAGAAGAAATTCTGTATTATTGTTAGGCCCTTTTTAACTGAATTAAAAAATGAGAAGGATTGGAATAATGTATTTATAGAGTTTTGTAGGAATTTTTCAAAGTTTTTTTTTTTTTTCCATCGTTATAATTTCGAACCAGCATAAGACTTTTAATGAATCCCATATGTAAGGGAATGTTTTTTTAAAAAATAAGAGTTAAAAAAAAATCTATGCTACATTCTGCTATAATATGGCACAAATATTGTATACAGGGTGTCTAGCAGAACATAATTCAAAAATTTCCATATAATTTCAGCACTTCCCCTTGCATTGAGAGAAAAAAAAATTACTCAAGAATTAATTTAATGAGATGTAACACAAAATAAAAAATAGTGGTAAAAAAAATTACTCAAGAATTAATTTAATGAGATGTAACACAAAATAAAAAATAGTGGTAACAATCTATTCTTATTAAATTATATGGCCTGGATACTTTTTTCTTATATGATATTGAGACTCTCATAAGCCATTTTTGAAAATATTCAGAGTTTTTAATGTGAATATATTGATATATTGATTTATATATTACATCTAATATATACTTAGAGTTATATATTGATATACGTATGCAGTCGATTATTTTTAATTTTGAACTTGGTAATATGGCGGATTTACCAAAAAATAGCCCTAAAATATTTGGGGGTGGTCATGACCTCTGTGACCCCCACTCTCGATATGCTTAGAATATCATCCAGGCTGCCTGCCCCAAAACTTCATTTTTAAGGTTATTTCCATTATTTATATTTTCAAAATTAATGACAGTGACAAACTGAGAACATTGACAGAAAAAATTAACAAAAAAAAAAAAAACTTTATAAGGACATCGTAACTAAGTGGAATTTCACATACATAAGATTAAAAGGGCCATTCCATTCCGGGTGGCCTGCAACATTCTACATAACCAGGAGCTCTTTTTGTGCTAATAAAAGTTTTTAAACAGTTCAATATCCTTAAGAAATATTGCTGCTAAACTAGAGAATAATGCCCTGTGCTCCAAAAAGCGTTGGCAAAACAACATACATGTGCATTATAATAATATAAATTTTAATTTACTTTAAAAAATTATAACATCATTTTATTTTAAAAATTAGTAATAAAACATAGAAAGTACACATAATAAAGAAATTATAAATTAATATAAAACTATAATAATAATTAAAAAGGTACAAAGAATACATACGAAAGCATTTATCATTAGGATCACCCCAAAATTTAGGCTGACATTGATTACATTTTTCACCTCCAAAACCATCCTTACAAGAACATTCGCCAGTAAACTGTAATAAAAACAATCTAATGAAAAAATAAATATAAAGATGCAACTAAAGCTTAAAATCAAATAGTATCTATCTAAGAAGTATTAAAATATTAAAAAAGAAGTTTTAGAAAAAAATGAGGCATATTTTTATAAGATTTTACAGAACTTTGAATCATCCCGTCTTTTTTTTTCTTAAAATTCATTTTATTGAAAAATTTATATGAGGTTGAATATTGTATGAAATGAGGTGGAGTTTTTCAAAATAGTGATATCGAAATTATGATAAACAACATTAGAAATGTAAAAAAAAAACCTTTAAGTAGATTAGTATTCTCAGTACAGAGTTGTTTAACCTCAGCTCTGACCTTATCCTGTCAAAGGTTGTATTCGTATGAAATAAGGATAGACACAACAAAAGAGAGTATTTTATAATTTAACTTTAACCAAGAAAATTTATGTAATTTAACACAATATTGCAAGTTTTTTTTTTTTTTTATGAGGTCTTGAGCACCACAGCCTCTCAGGGCATATAATGCGCCAGTTAGGTTAGGTTTTATTGTTTACGGACACACAACAGCTTGGGTTATTAGTGTCCTCTTTCGTTTAGTTAAGTATTCATTTTAAAATTGAAATTTATATTTTATTAAATAAATCTTTATCTTTCAGAAATTTAATTAATTTGTCCATATTTGTAATATTATCACCCAGGATTGTTTGGAGCTTACGTTCTGTTTCTATCCATTGCAAATCTGTTGCATATCGAGGACAGTCTTCTATGATATGGCTGATTGTCAGCTGTACTCCGCACGTTGCACATTTTGGGGGGGGGTCTCTTTCGATAAGGTGTCCATGAGTAAGGCGCGTGTGTCCAATTCTTAGTCTTGCTACTACCACCTCCTCTCTTCTGATGCTGCGGTAAGAGCTCCTCCAGGGTTTTATTTCGGATTTGATTTTTTTCAATTTATTTTGTTGATCCGTTCTATCCCATAGCTGGACCCATGTCATCTGAGCTTGGCGTTTGAGATAATTCGATACGTCAGTTGGAGTGTAAATATTCCGTACTTCTAACGATGATGATAATGCCGCTTCCTTAGCCACTTGGTCCGCCGCTTCATTTCCTTTTATTCCCACATGCGATGGTACCCAAACTAGCACTACATTTTTGTTCAGGTCATTTATTGTTGAGAAATAGGAATGGGCTCTTTTAATTATCTGGTCGCTAGAATACATTTTGGTTATAGCCATTATTGCGGATAGCGAATCTGTGAATATAGTAAACTTTTGCCTGTGATTTAGGATTACATGATACAGGGCTGCACTGATTGCATAACATTCCGCAGTAAAATTACTAGTTGTGTACGGAAGCCTGTATTGAATAGTTTTAGAGTTAAAAATTATAGAACATCCAACGTTACTATTTATTTTTGACCCGTCTGTATGAAGGTGTTCGCTGTTTCGATATTTATCTAAAATTTTTTGGTATTCTGAAATATAAACATATTCCGGGGTAACATTTTTCTTATATTTATTGAGCGATAAGTCTATTGGTGGTATTTTTACAGTCCATGGTGGGTAATGATATTCATCGTTGCCTATTTGAAAATTCTTGATTTCTTCGATATACCTTCTTGCTCTTATTCCGAGTGGGGCCTGCAGTCTTTGATTTTCAGTGTATTTTCTAGTATTGGGTTGAAATACATGTTTCCATGCTGGGTTTTTATCATTGAATTTTAGTCTTCCGATATAACCGCATGCAAGTTGATGTCTCCTGACAGCTAGTGGAGCTATTCCTGCTTCTACACATAGACTGTTAACAGGGCTAGTTCTGAAGGCGCCAGTTGCAAGACGTATACCCGCATGGTGGACTGAATCTAAAGTGGAAAGTAGTTTAAGGTTAGCTGAGGAATAAACAAAGCTGCCGTAATCTAATTTTGATCGTACTAGACAGGTATACACTTTCAACATGCTGGATCTGTCTGCTCCCCACGAGCATCCAGATAATACTTTTAAAATATTTAATCTCTTCATGGACTCTTCTTTTAGCCATTTAATGTGATCTCTCCAGTCCAGTTTACAGTTGATTATTAAGCCTAAGAATTTAACTTTTGGTTCGAATTTTAGTTGTATACCTCTATATGTCAGCTCTGGAGGAGAAGTTGGTGACCTGCGTTTTGAAAAAATGATGCATTTTGTTTTTTCTGTTGAAAATTGTAAACCAGAATGCGTGGACCAGGATTGAAAATTTGAAAGGCAGTTTTGTAGCATTTTTTTCATCCAATTTTCATTTCTGAATGGGAGAAGCAGGGCTAAATCGTCTACAAATAGAAATGATCTGATAGGTTTGGGGATTTTTAGCGTGATGTTATCGATAGCGATTGAAAAAAGGGCACAGCTCAAGACGCTTCCCTGAGGGATTCCGTTGGTCATGGCTTTTACGGAGGATAGATGATTGCCTACTCTAACTTGGAAGGTGCGTTCTCGTAAGAAGTTTTCAATAAATATAGGAAAGCGCCCCCTAAATCCCCATGCATTTAGTTGTTTTAGCACAAGAGTTGGATTTAAGTTATCGTATGCTTTCTCTATGTCAAAGAAAATGCCTATGCATTCTTTTTTTTCCGAAAAACAGTCCAGTACTTCATTCTCCAGCGTTACCAGATGATCTAAGGTAGAGCGCCCTCTTCTGAATCCACTCTGTGCTTGTGATATTAGGTTATTCTCCTCTAATACCCATGATAACCGTTTAAAAACCATTTTTTCCAAAAGTTTACACATGCAGCTTGTGAGTGATATCGGTCGGTAGCTAGAGGGAAATAGTTTATTTTTACCCGGTTTCAGAATAGGGATAATAATCGCTTTCCTCCAGATGCTTGGGAAATCTCCTGTACACCAAATGTGATTGTAAAGATCAAGAATGGCCCCCAAAGCGTGACTTGGTAGATTTTTTAACATGTCATTGTGGATCTCGTCTAGTCCTGGGGCGGAAGATTTTAGTTCCTTTATGCAGGTTAGAAGTTCGGTTTTAGTGAAAGGAAGGTTGTAAGCTAGATCTGATTGAGCATCGATGGTATCAAATTCGATGTTTTCTTGCGTCAAGTGTTTTAGGGGGGAGTAAATATTAGAATAGAATTCTGCGAAATGTTCCGCTAACAGTTTCTGATCAGTTTCTACACATTCGTTTATTAGAAGCGTTGGTTGGTAGTCTTCATAGTTCCCTGTTATACTCTGGATCTTTTTCCAGAACAGCCTAGGCGAGGTATCAGTTGAGATCGAATTTAGGAAATGTTCCCAAGATTGTTTCTTTTTTTGTTTTATTATTCTTCGTGAAATTGACCGACTTTTTTTGTACTCTATTAGATTGGAGAGAGTGGGTTGTTTTTGAAACATTTTAAGAGCTTTTCTTCTTTTCCTAATAGCTATTTTACATTCGATGTCGTACCAGGGAACATTTTTATTTGCATTAATTTTAGTAGAACTTTTAGGGATGGATTTATCGGCGGCTTCCAAAATTGCTGAAGTCATTTGATGGTTTATTTGAGTGCTTGTATCTGATGGAGATATGGGTGAATCATTTATATTAAGGTAACTTCTAAACACGCTCCAGTCTGCTTTTTCTGTGATCCATCTAGGGTGTTTTGTCTTTTGTGTATTGCTATGAGGGAAATTGATAATTATTGGAAAATGGTCACTAGATAGTCTAGTCATTGATCTTTGGAGACTTGCCAACTTAAATGGGTGAAAATACCAGGCGAACACCAGCTGAGGTCAATAG
This sequence comes from Aelia acuminata, assembly GCA_911387785.2. Lineage (NCBI taxonomy): Eukaryota > Metazoa > Arthropoda > Insecta > Hemiptera > Pentatomidae > Aelia > Aelia acuminata. Next base: position 147,250,039 of record OU426980.1, read on the forward strand.
AGGAAAAAGTATTGTAGGCCGGACTTAAATATGTTGGATCTCCCTTGTTTAAAATAATTGCGTCAGTAGAGTCAATAATTCTTCGAATAATGTTCCCCCGCGAAGAGCAGTATGTGGACCCCCAGGAGGTATGATGACCATTGATATCGCCCGTACATAAATAGGGAGAGGGAAGAATGTTCAAAAGATTAAGTAAATCTCTTTCTGCAAAATTACCCGGTGGAATATAAATATTGCAGAGAAAAATGGGAAACTTAAGAAAAACTTTTACTACAATTGCTTGCAAAGAAGTATTTGTTACTACCAACTCTGATACTAGGCTCTTATGAACAGCAATTAAGACACCTCCAGAAGCCCTATTACTATTTTCAGAATCATTTCTATAAATATTGTATTGCTTCATGTTAAAACTTTTGTTTGGGAGTAACTTACTTTCTTGGATGCAGACGGCTATTGGCTGGTATTTGTTAATTATTAGTTTCAATTCTTCTTGTTTGTTAATTAGACCATTACAGTTCCATTGGATAATGTTATTTAAGAAGGTCATATTATAAAGTGAGAGTAGGATTTAAAACGATAAATTAGTAAGAGAAGTAATATTAATAAAGAAGAATAGATTAATATAAATATTTATAAAATATTGGAATTTTAAAATAGTAATATGTATTTAATATTAATAATTTAGTAAAGATTGATAAATATTATTTTTAATAATGTATTATTATAAGATATTCATTTTTATTTTAATTTGTCTCCATTTTTTCTTTGCTCGAATTTCGATTGGTTGCTCTAGTTCGAGATTTACTTCTAGAGCGTCTTTCTTTTACTAATGTCCACTCGCCCTGTGGGTCAGCTTGGTGACCGTGGGGGGAGTTAATTTCATTAGCAGTCACTTTTTCCGAAGGTAGGGTCTTCGGTTCCGTGGGTACTACAGGGTTTTTGGCAGAGTTCTGCCCGGAAGGTTTAGAAAGGGTTAAGGATTGAGATGGGTTGAGAACCCGGGATGGGATTGAGGAAGCTGCCGAGGTGGCAGCTGGGAGAGAAGTGGCTTGAGGGAGTGAGGAGGTAGGGAAGGCTAGGGTGGGGGGAAGGGTGGTGGGGGGGAGCGTGGTGGGGGGCTCCCCAATTTCATTACTATTGGGACGACCAATAGGTAAAGATTTATTAATAGGTACTGGCACTAACGGTTTTTTAAAAGTAAAATTATCATTGCTTAAATCATCTGTTTGGTAACTAACTGATTTTCTGTTTTTTAAAATATTTGAGAAACTCATTTGCATCGGTATCGGGTGGAGTGATTCGTATTTTTTCTTTGCGGCTAGATATGTAATTTTTTCTCCGTCTTGAATAGCTTTGATTTCTTTTTCCTTTAAGAAAACTGGACAATTTTTAGAAAATGAGTCATGCTGGCCCTGACAGTTAACACACTTTACGGGACTATTACATTCTACTCCTTCATGTTTATTTTTACTACAAAATCTACATAGTGGTTCTTTCTTACAAACTGTTTTAGTATGACCGAATTTAAGACATACATAACAGCGTGTTGGGTTTGAGATAAATTGTTTAACTGAGATATTATTAAAACCTATTTTTATTTCGGTGGGAATAGTGGGATTGTTGAAGGTTATGAGGTAATTGTGACTGTTGTGTTTTTCGTTATTTTTGAAATATGTCAATCTCTTCACGTCTTCTACATTTTGTGATTTCAATTCATTTTTTATTTCCTCAATAGAGCAAAAATTTAGATCAGGGCACCAGATAATTCCTTTGCTTAGATTCAGCCTACCATGCGGTTCTACCTTAACGGGGAGGTTATTGAGAAAATTTTCACATTTTAGAAGCTTCTCACATTGATTTTCTGAATTTACTTCTACTAGCAGTGTCCCGTCTCTAAGTTTTTTAACGACTTTGACCTCACCAATCAAACTGTTTATACTTTTGTATATAAAGAAGGGAGAGACCTTTTTGAAATCGAGGGGATTTCCGTCATCATCGTTACCTATTCTTCTTATAATTAAGAATCTAATGCAATTTTTTGGTTTATATTCAATGGTAATCGGGATTGTTCCTTTAAATTTGGTTTTTTTCCGTTTTACAGGCGGAGATTCCGCCATGGTTATTTCTTAATTTTATAGAAAAATAAATTTAACAATGAGAAAAGTAAATTAAAAGAAAAAATAATAATAATAATAGAAATAGTAATAAAAGAATAAATTAAATGAAAGGAAAATGTGACTTATCGGTTGTTGTCTGGTAGATACTTAATCCTTAGGAGCTCACTACACTACACGTCCGCACTCAACCAAGTATCAACACAAACCCCTAATGCGCCAGTAATCATACACACACATATTTTATATAGATTGAACAAAAATATAAAATATATATATATATATATATATATATATATATAAACCCTATACGGGAACAGATCAAATAAAAAAAAAATTAAGAATATATAAATATATATTCTTAATTATAATTGGAACGATACAGAGAAGATTAGCATGGCCCATGCGCAAAGATGACACACAAAATCGTGAAGCGTTATTAAAATAATAATAATTATAATACAGCCTTGGCCAAAAGTATTAGGCACCTACATATTTTCTTTAAAAAAAATCTAAAGAGGGAAAAAATAACATCTAATATCATAACATAATTTATTCAAAGATAAAACAAAGTCAATTTAATATTTGGTAATCAAGCCATTGGCTTTAATTACCTCACTTTTCCTTTTTGGCATAGAATTCACAAGTTTTGAACAAACCTCTTTGTCTAATTTATTCCACTCTTCTTGTAAATACAAAAATAACTTGTCTTTTTTTGTAGGGCTATGTTTACCAACTGCATTTTTAATTATGTACACCAGCTAAATTTTTAATTTAGACCTTATGTGCTCAATGGGATTGAGGTCTGGGGACTAAAGAGGCATGTCAAGCCCCTTAATGTTGTTGTTTTTTTCCGAACCATTCTTTACTTTTGCTTGAAACGTGGCATGGAGCATTAGCCTGTTGAAAAAAAATGTTTTTCTGTCATCTGGTATAAATATTTTTTCAAACGAAGGCTTCAAAATTTGATTTAATATGGAAAAATAGGTATCGCTATTCATTCTTCCTTCATATAAAAACATTTCTCCAGCACCTAAAGCCCCAAATCATTATATTTCCTCCACAATGTTTCACAGTAGAGACATGACAATCTGGATGATAGGGTTCGCCTTCCTTTCTTCGTAAGAAAACTGCACCAGGATTGCTAAAAGTCTTTACAAAATTCCATATTTTTATGTATATTTAATAATAACTATAATCGTATATTATACAGTAAAATCTGTCTAAAACGGAATGCCAAGGGTCCGTCCTTATTTTTCTGTTTTGACAGGTTTCCGTTTTAGACAGGTTATGGTGGAAAGTATGAAAAAAAAGCATCTGTAACTATTTTTTTGTTTAAGCAATTTAATAAAACTCCAGTAGCAAGATAAGCATTTATTAAATTAGAAAATACATAAATACATTTTTAAAAAAATAGAAGCGTTTATTAAAAATAGAAAATACATAATTACGTAGTGATTTTATTATACATATTAGGATAACGTCATATTAGGATTTTTTGAAAACTTTGTTATAGTTTTTTGGTGAGCAGATTTATAAAAATCATAAATAGCAGATTTATAAAAAAATAAGAATCATGGGTCCAGAAATTGGCATTCCTCTCGCTCGGGCACTTACGAACCATTCCCAAACAGCTTCATTAATTTCTTCATTTGAGCCAACTTTTTTGGCCCGTTTTGACTGGCCTGCTGTTCCACTTAACCACGGATCTTTAATTTTATTCTTATTTTTAATAGCTTCATAAACTTGTGTTTTCCCAATTTGATATTTTTCAGCTAAAAGTTTAACCGATGTTTTTTTCATTTCGTGATCCTCAATCAGTTTGACTTTTTCTTTGAGAAATAAAGTTTTGTTTTTACGAACTGACATCTCGAATAAGAAAAATTAATTTTGATAAAGGCACTACTCACAAGTGTATTGTTCAAAAGCTTTAAAAGGACTAAATAGAAAAGCAAAGAAATAGAAGGAAGATTACCGGTAGAGCCATAGTAAGGATTACAGGACGCGGTTCTTCGAAAATTCGATTTCCTGACTTTCAAGCTAAAGCGCTCATAAGAGCAGAGTATATATTGGATTAAACAGAGAATGATTCTTTGAAATCTGTCTCCTACCAGGTAGTTCATTAATGCGACTAACAACTATTTTCCGTTTTATGAAAATTTTCGTACCGAAAAAAGCCTTCCGTTTCCGGGTTAGACAGATTTCTGGCTTATGCAAGGTGGTTTCAGGTATAAATTTGATCCGTTCCAAGATAAATTTTCCATTTTGACCGAATTCCGTTTTATACAGGTTCCGTCTTAGACAGATTTCACTGTACATTGATTTTAGGGAATTTTGGCAATTTTTAATTTCAATTTACAAACATTTATTTACCTGAAAGTTGCTTTCATCAGACCAAACCGCCTTTGGCCAGAGCAATTCCAATTTTTTTGTGAAATTTTGCCCAGGTAAGCCTCTTCTTGCGATTGGCTTCACTAAGCCAGGGTTTCTTTCTAGCCTTACAGCCTTTCAGACCATTCTCTCCCAGTCTTCTTCTTGCTGTCTGAGCAAAAATTTCAACAGAACACAAGGTTTTCATCTCTTCAGCCAGCTGTTTCAATGTTTTCTTGCGATTCTGAAGAATTGTTCTCGCAAAAAACGTTCCTGTTATTTTATTTCTTCCTGTTCTAGGTAGGGAGGAAAATGTGTTATGGGTACGATGTCGAAGAAGAGTTTTCGAACACTACAACGAGAGCACTTCATAGTTTTTACTATCTCGGATTGGCTGTACCCTTCCGACGAGATAAAAACAATTTTCTCCGCCTGTTCAATCTCCCTTAGTTCTTTTACTTTGACCATTTTTAATCATAAACAAAAATAAAATTTAATTTTTTATAATAAAATAAAAAAAACCTCAACTGCTACCAATAAGAGAGCTAACACAGTACTGGGAATTTTTGTTTGCATTTCATTATGTTTTTCTAGAGCATTAATGAGGAGTCGGGAATTGAAAATAATCCATTTAAGGGATCCATTTTTGTCAACACAAGTTTTGGGAGCCACAGTTTATATAGAATTATTAAATAAAGTGAAATAGACAATTTTGCAAGGTGCCTAATACTTTTGGCCAAGGCTGTATATTCTTAATTTTTTTTTTTTTTTATTCGATCTGTACCCTTTTGGGTTTAACAAAGTGGCAACAACAAGACAACAGCCTTCACTCAATAAATTTAACGAAGAGCTTGAACGGTTTATCGCCAAGTAGAACCAAAGTTATATCAAAATTATTTCCATGCAGGATATACTGTCGAACCTGGATAACTGAAACCTCTTGGTGACAGGATTTCAATTCCTCTTAGAAGTGTTCCACTTAAATAAGGTTTCACTTATCCAGGTTACAGGTACCTTATTAAGGGGTCATGTACCACTAAAAGAGGTTTTCAAACAACTTGTAATTTTTATAAAAAAATATTACAGTAAACACTTAAAAACCATAAATACATAAAATATTGATACAATTATTTCATATTTTTAGTAATGCGAAAATAAAATAATGCAGATTACAAGATAATTATGTACAAATGTATTAATGAAGGTAATCACTTATTTTTTTATTTGCACTTCACTTTGGCACTTAAAATGTCTTTTTCTATGTCATTTAATTTATCAAAGATTTCATCTTCAGCCCCTTTCTTTATTTCAAAAAAAGTCTGCAACACCATTTTTATGCAACTTTTCAATAATATTTAGTGTATCATTTTTCGTGACTGGTAGCTTCCCTGGCTCTTCTGAATTTTCATTTCCGTCTGGCGTTTTAGATTTTTCAAGAATTTCTTCATCATTCAGCTCTCCTATTGTTATAATTTCATCATTCATGTGGACATACGAGTACTGTTTGAATGTTGGAAGCTTCTCATTGGTATCTCCTATCACATTTGCCCAATCCTGTGGCTGAACAGGATAACCCTTCACGTTTTCTTAGAAATGTGGATTCCACTTCTAGAGGTGAATACAAAAATCATCCCACTTACAGAGGTAACTCCCAAAAAATTTATCCCACTTATAGAGATGAAAACATTATAGTTATACCATTTATGATTATATATAAAGAGCGCGTAACTGAACAATTTAGTCTGAGAGAAGTTTGTGTCTTGACTGTGTGGCTCAAGTCATATGATTGTGTGTTATAACGTTATAATTTTTGTAACCTCCTCAAGTATTCAAGTTTTATAATTCGCTGGCATTGATAACTGCATATTTCTGTTAAATAAATATTTCTCAACCCACATAAGTGTTACAATATTTTTTTTTTTTTTTTTTTTTTTTTTTTTTTATATTGCTCTATGACCCTCACCTTGAGTCTTGGCCCACTCCAGCATTGATCACCAGTTATTTTGTTTTAGTGCTGCTGCCTTCCAGTTAATAATGCCAAGTATCAATAATGCATAGGTAGCAACACAGTCCTCGGAGCCTAGGGTGTCCAATGGCATGATCCAAACAGTTTTTCTGATAAGACTTTAGATGGGATTTCTGAGGAATTCATTCTAGCAACGTGTCCCACCCATCTCAATCGAGGTAATTCAATCATATTGACCATGTCTAATAAGTCCGAGTATAGGCTTCTCAGCCCGAGGTTAGTTCTTATTCTCCAGTCAACATATGCGGTCCCATAAATTCTCCTTAAAATCTTTCGTTCCAATCTGGAGGGTTCCAGTTCCTAAGTCCTTGGTGTCAGAGCTATATGTTAAAACAGGTCGAATCAAGGTTTTCTATATTCTGACCTTAATTGATTTTGACAAGATGCTAGACTCAGTGAGCAGTGCTATGTTCAACTGTGCACTGAAGTAGTCGGCACATCTATTAAGTGCTGCCTCCCGTCAGATATAAGAGAACCATTCTCTGCCTTACAAGCATGTGTGTGTTTGGGATTTAAAATCCTTCTTCCGTCATTAACGAGTTGGAAGAACTGGCTACTATTCTTGTCAGTAAAGGCCATCTCTATATCATCAAGTGCCTTGCTTTCTCACGATCTCTTCTTTCTTCTCCTCAGATGAGTGTCATCACTATGGAGGCGCTTATAATCCTGTGTAGAAGCTCTTGTATGCCTGCGTGATAGCATATTTCTGTAAGCTTAGTTTTTTCTTTCATTTAGAGCCTTACATTCCTCGTCAAACCAAGGGTTGCGCTTAACTTTTCTGGCCAAACCTAATATCTCCGCAGCTGAGTCGGTGATGGCTTCCAGTATAGCCATCTAGCATCAACACCCTCTTCATCATCAATTCTTTGTATCCTGGCTTCAGATATTCACTGAATTTGGCAGTTTTTTAGGGATTTTTAGTTTTTGTACATTGAAGCGTTTAGGTTTGTCCCGAGGACTATAATTTACTATGGGCACTTTCACTCTTACCTGGGCTCCATGACTACAAGATAATGGTCAGAGTCAATATTAGTGCCTCTATATGAATGTACATCAAGATCGAACGACCTGTGCCTAGTTGTTACAAGGACATCTGTGACATGGTAACTCGTCCATTTACACCATACTTCCACCAAGTCCCATTATGGGCTTCCTTGGGTGGGAAACAAGTGCTTCCAACTATGAGATCTTAGGATGCAGCAAAGTTGATTAATCTTTTTCCATTATCATTTGATTATACGTGAAGACTGTGCTTTCCAATTATGGGTCGGTATGCAGCTTCTCTTCCAATCTGTGCATTATAGTCATCAACTATAAGCTTGAGGTCATATTTAGGACATTCGTCATAGCATTTTTTAAGTGCCTTGTAGAATGTATCTTTCTCTTCCTCCTCTTCTTCTTGAAAGGCAACTATGTCTATTTTATAATTAGTCAGGTTATTTATGATTACTTAAAGTAATCCAGGTCGGTATAATATGTCCCATATCGCTAATGTGAAGTCCAGTTGACATTTCCTGTGTTGTTTCCTATGGATTGGTCAGGCTAATCTTAGTTAAGCATTTGTGACTAATTGGTTTAAGAGAGGTGGGAAATCAGCCCTTCTCCAAGTCAGGTGATAGGCTACCTCAGGGCCTCCTGACCTGCCCCCCATCCCCCATCCGGGTGCAACTACCTAGAGGAGATGATCCTAGGGTGTCCTTCATCTGTAGTATGGGGGTGTGTCTAGTGAGCTGTAGACAGTGTTAGTGTTTGTGTCCCCCAACCTGGTGGACACAAACACTAACATGACTGCATATGTGGCTGATTGCAGTCTAACGACTGGGTGATGGGACCACCACCTCCCGAAGCCTTGGATGATAATTGCCTATAGAAAAGTTTTTCCACAGAGGTAGTAAAAGCCATATTTTGCCTCCTCTCAGCTGCCTTAGTATATCTCGTAACTATGATTGCATAGACTGTCAATTGCTGTTTCATATTCTCCATAAGCTGCATTATTTCTTGGGACATTCAAATTCTTGCAAGTTTTCAATATGAGAAATAATCATTTCATCAATTTTGGTCTTCAGCTTGATAGAAGCATTATATTTCAATATAAATTCTATTGTATGATCTATTGACTAAGCTTATTAGCTTATTGTTTAAAATCATATAAAAGTTAAAAAGAATATTAGAAAGAAAGTTGTTTAAATTCAGTGAACTGTTTCTTTTAAAACTGAAAACTCTTGACGATTTTCAAGATTCCTTAAGAAATTGGTAAGAACACCGATCTTACAATACAGTGACTCGATCTTGCTTAAAAACCTCCTTTTCCATGGAGGGATCGAAGTTTTATTCTTGCCAGTGCCTTTAACTTTACCTGGTCTTAACTTAATTAAACCTTATTTTGAAGCTACTTTCCTGGTATCTACATATATACAAGGACTGATTTCTTTAAGAGCCCTGATGTTGATTAAGAGGTGAGATAAAAATTGGTCCACAGCTTTGACTATTTTTATGGTATTTTTCCGTAAGAAACACTAGGTGGTTATTAAGTTTTGGCCTGTTTTGCAAGGGTATTCCTTCCTATTTCATGAGTTCTACGATCAACATTTCAATTAATTCTTCCCTTTGCTGGTTAACTTGTACACAATTTATTGTTCTTAGGAATCTGGGGGATCGTAAAGCCCCAGCAAATGCACTTATACGTTGCTCCCTGCTAGTATTATTTTTATTTCTTCTTCACAGTTGTCTGGAATTATAGCTGGTTGCTGTTAAGCATCGATGGACATCTGAGCCTTATTTATTAGTGGATTGAAACTTCTAGCAACACTCACAAATTACATTCATTTCAGCAGGAGAGAGAAATTTCAGCTCCATGACTTGTTCGACTTGTTAAGTGAGTTGTAGGGATGTGACCTATACTTCTGGGAACAGTGCATGCCAATCAGTTATTCGACTGTGATATCCAATTTTATCTGTTTCTAGTTTTATAACCAAGAAATATGCTTGTGTAACAGCAACATTCATTCAGGGTTGCACATTCCTTTGGTGGGATTGGCCTTTTCTTCGTGCGAGATACTCAAGGGAAGCTTCCAAGCCCAATTCAAGAGTTCAAATTTGAAGAACTTATTGCTGCCACTCAAATCGTTCCATACATCATCAGGGCACTGCTTGTCGAAGTCAAAAGCCGGAGATCCATTCCCTCCAGAGCAGCCCTTACTCTGGATTCATCTGAGGCTATTTGTCTTCTATTTTGCACTATTTTTGAAGGGCATTTTAGACTGCTGCCAGGTCTTCTTTGGGAAAGCAGCCAAGCTGTAGTGTGTACTATGTATATGCTTTGTTGTAGGCACACAATTTATAGGTGGTGTACTGTTCTTGGGAATCCTGAGAATTAATTTTTTTTCCTCTTCTCAGTGATCAGGAATTATATATATATATATATATATATATATATATATATATATATATATATATATATATATATATAATACATTTATTTAGAAGAAATCATGGAAAGAGCTAATTTCACTTATTTAAACATTTTCTTACAATCCTGCACGTGTCGAGCAGGACTGCTTTGTGGGCTGATAATAAGTTTTTAACGTAAAGGTCAAATTCTCCAGTACCCTCTCTGGTACTTTTCAGTATTACTCCACTGGAATAAATAATTGTTGGAGTTATTATTCATCTTTCCAGGTGATAAATGGATTTCAGCTCCAAGGCAAGTTCTCGGTATTTTCTGATTTTTTAAGGCCCTGGTGATTAGAATATTTGAATTTCCGGGGACTGCTATATCCACCATTCGGATAGGCTATGCAATAAGCTGTGATCCGTTATGTTCTGTTCACCCCTATAAACTTTGGCATAGCTTTTCTATTGGAGCTTTTCAGTTATATAGCAGCAATAGGGTACCTTATCTTTGCCCAGTAAAAGTTCTATATATACTTTGATGGTATATGTTTATATTTATTCAACTATGAACAGGAACTGAGTACAACAGTTTTTCATTAATATCAAGACCATAAGAGGAGCATACTTGAGTATCCATATGGACTGATGGTAGCTAACACTAAATCTGTTTTAAGGGAAAATCTCATAAGTATAAAAGAATGTATGGAGGATTATTTAGAAAATAGGAGAAACAAGGAAAATAGAAATCCTTCCAAGGTGAACTATAAAAGCTAAATGCTGACCAGGATATACAGTGGCGGACAAAAGTTAAGCAACAATATTTATTTTAAGACTCCACTTTGAACCTCCAAACATCGAAAAATGCAACTAAATTTTGCCCGTAAGCATCAAAATTGGACACCACATAGATGGAAAAGAGTACTATTTAGCGATGAAAGCAAATTTAATTTGATAAAACCAAACAGAAATAAAAAAGTATGGCGTCCAAAACATCAGAGTTTGAACCCACGCTACTGCCGGCAGACTGTGAAACATGGAGGAGGCAATGTAATGGTTTGGGGCATGGAATGGGTCCAATTCATCGTATCCAAGGTATCTTGGATAAAACCAAATATAAAGAAATCCTTGAACAATTTATGTTGCCAGAAGCCAAGAAAATGATGCCTACAAAATGGATTTTCCAGCATGACAATGACCCCAACACACTGCGAAAATTGTAAAAAAGTGGTTATTAGACAACAATATTGAAGTGCTGCATTGGCCATCACGATCACCGGATCTTAAACCAATTGAAAATTTGTGGGATATTGTAAACCGCGATGTTCAAAAACAAACATTTTCGAACATTAACTTGTTGTTTAATGCCATTCAAGAGGCTTGGAAAAATGTCCCCGGAACTGTAATTAATAATTTAATTGAATCCATGCCACGCCGTTGTGCTGATGTAATTAAAAATAAGGCTTTGCAACAAAATAATAAAGTTGCTTAACTTTTGTCCCCAACTATTTATTTACAAAAATGTCTACACTTGTTGTTTGTCTTTTTTTTTTATTTCAAATTATTTTTAATTTCTTGTATTTTGTTCAATCAACATATGTTAATAATAAAAAATTGTAATCAGAAGGAGTCTTTCATGGCCTTTACAATAATTTATGAACAGTTGCTTAACTTTTGTCCGCCACTGTAGATGCTTTTTGGGATGACATTAAAGATCCCATCATTAAACAGTTGAAGCTCAAAGGAAAAAAAAACACACAAGAAAAAAAAACAGCTCGGTGGAACAAATGAGGTTAAAGCTGCAATATTTCTAAAAAAGAAAGTGTGGAAAAAATATACACAAGATAAAAATTAAAAAACATGGGTTGTCATGCACTCATGATCATATGAGAACAGACATAAGGTAAGGTATTAATATTAAAATTATTTCATCATTTATACAAGAAATTCCGTGAGCTGTGGAGTAGAAAAGCTTGCCACATGTCTGAGTCGGAAATTTTAGTTAATTATATTTACAGTGAAGTCTTCTTTTGTCCCAGAAATTTTATTGCTTAAGCTATAAAATACAAAAAATGATATTAAAATAAAGCAGACTGGCTAATAAAAGTTAGAATCTTTATCAGGTGTTTGTATCCTATTGTCAATAGTATGTTTTCATTTATTCTCTGACAAACAAACTATTAAAAGTCAATTTTTGAGTTGTGCTAGTCTTCTTCCAAACTTTTGATATGTCACTTACCTCATTGCAGTGAGAATATAAAGAGCCAATTGGGTCACAGTCACATGGAATGCATCCAGTGCCCCTAGCAATAGCCCAATGATCTGTTTTACAATGTCCACAATCATGGCCTTCAACATTTGGCCAACAAGGGCACTGTCCAGTAACATGATCACATGGCCCTATTTGTGAGTTAGTTCCCAGCAGATTACAAAGGCACTCTAAAAAAAGAATTAATGAAAAACAGAACCTATGTATATTTTTAATAGAGAAAAGTTCATTATCATTATTTAAACACTAGTTCAAGCATGCAAGATAAGCACGTATATTAAATACCATTTACTTCAAAATATAATGATAAAGCCAATAAATAAAGCTATTTGAAAAAAAAAAATTGTTGACATCCATTCATTTATCAACAAAGGTAGTTAAAGAAGTTTTTTCATCATCTTCTGGGACTATGATATAAAATATTAAACCTAAACCAAAACACCAGAACATGAAATAAATTTAAGAAAGCATAATTTGAGCTAAAATGAAATTATTGGAGTAATTTGAGTTTGAAAAACCAAGAATGAAATTTTATCTGTACAAGCTAGATCATTCAGATTGATGTTCTGTTTCCTAGTTACTATCAGTTTTTGACAGTCAATGACATGTATGTATGTCGTATTTTATTTGCGCATATGTTATATAAGCGTCATCTGTCCTTATAATAATTTTGAAATAATAATGCTTACCATGGAAACAACTACATGTGCCAAGAGTTATTTATTTTGGTTTAGTTTTTACAAAAAATAAAAATAAAATGTTCTTTTCTAACCTTTCAAGATTGTCTTTTAATTTACAATATTTATACTACCAAAACAATGATGCAGCTAAAGCCTGCATAGGCTTTAGATTTCGGGATTTTCCAATTATATCCTGAGTTAATATATGCTCATACAACAGGAGAGCATAATGTACCAATCGATAATAGCAAAAAGATATTTTAATTGGTGGCAGAAATATGTACTGAAATAGATATTTGAAATTAATACCTTTACCCTTCGAACACAAAGATGCCGATGAAAGACCTAAAACGATCCCAAACATAAGAGCCAAACTAACATTCACACTACACACTCGGCCATCTATCTCTTATAACCTAATATGAATGAAAAATGGAACCCTTATTCTATAAGCGGTCCAATTATCAGGCAATTTAATAACATTAACTATTTATATGGTATATTTAAGATTTAAGCACATTATAATAAAAAATTGATACAGCTTAAATAATATACATCAAGGAAACCACATGTCACAAAAAATTGGATACCTGAACATTGTTGATTTAAAGCATCCCCATAAAAATTTGCTTTGCAGCGTTCACAATGTGGACCAGTTGTATTATGTAAACACTGGAGACATTCACCAGTTTTTGAATCGCAGTTTCCAGAAATTTTCATATCAATATTATTATTACATTGACAAGGTTTACATGACCCGTTAATTTCCTCTGGATTACCAAAGTAATTGTCTGAACATTTATCACACCTAGGCCCTAAAAAAAAGTTAAAATACTGTAAAACATAATTTTAAACAAATAATTCGGTATAGAGGTGAAAAATGGTTGACTGTTTTCTTAAAAATCATTCTGGGATGATCCAGAATAGTAAGGAATTTCAGTCAAAAATCTATTCTTTTAGTTAATTAGCCTTGAGCATTTTGACCAAAACAAATGGATTTTCATCAGGGCTAAAATGAAACACATAAGTAAAATTTAATGTAATTATGGGCATGGAGAAAAATATAATTTTATAATGATAACAGAGGCAAAGACAAATGTTTGATGATAAGATTAACTAATGATAGTAAGAAAGCGAAAAATAATATACATAAAAAAAAAAAAAATCTAAACAGTAATTATTTTTAAATAATTTATTTTTTGAAGAGAAAAGATTTGGCTCCACCGGGAGTCGAACCCGGGTCTCCTGCGTTACATGCGAGGATGCTAACCGCTACACCACAGAGCTCGGCTCAAGGCAGAGCAAATCCTTCCTCTTCACTGATACCTGCTTCGACTCCCGGCGGAGCCAAATCTTTTCTCTTCAAAAAATAAATTATTTAAAAATAATTTAAAATGGTGGTCAGCCACGAACTAAGATTAGATTAATTAAACAGTAATTAGTTTACATGGCTTGGATATTTAGAATTTAAAAATATAACAGGAGCATGTTGGGGGATAAATGGGTGGGGTAAAGTTTATTTATTTATATATATATTTTTTATTTTTCTCCCTTTAGTGTATTCTGTTAAAATTTCAGAAAGATATTTTTTTTTTTGTATCAGCTGTTGTACTATACACCACATCACAACTGAGCTTGCAGGAAGTTATACAATTTAATTTTGAGGACTTGATGTGTAGACATCTTGTAAATTACAGTATCAGTGAAGAGAGAAGGTTGACATGGCTAGAAATATGGGCCCTTGTAGTCTAGCAGTTAGCGCACTGCAAAGGTGATGCAAAGAAACGGGAGACCTATCTTTTCTCTTCAGATATAATTATTTAAAAGTACAATAGAAGGCAGTTTAAAAACAAATAATAGTTGAATAGGTATAATAAATAATTAAGTAAGTAAAGCAGGGTTAAATGGTCAGGAGTTTCAATCAGAATTTTTTTTATTTGACTACCATATGTTACAAGCCAAAAAAATGGGTCATCATTAGGGCTGGTGAGTCAACTCACCAATATGTAGGCTAGTTTATAAACAAAAGCTCTGACTAGAGCTCCATACTTCTCAACGTCCCAGATGGATTTAAAAAAAAACCAATAAATAGTTCTTTAAGTTGACAATAATAAAATAAATTAAAGAATGCTTTTAATTTTGGTGATAAAAAAATGTTAAAATTGGTAAATTATAGTTACTGCCATCATTACCTGAATATCCTTCAATACACAGACAATTTACATCTTTTGAAACAGGATCAAGTGCACATGCGGAAGCAAAAGAATGGCCTGAATCAATAGTATCAGGGCAACGACAAGCCTTGCAAGGTATTCCTTCTTTGGGTTCACCATAATAACCCTCAGCACACCTTAAAAATATATCTTTTTAAGAAAATGATTCATTTCAAAATTCAAGAGGTTTGATATCTTTATTCAATAAGTACCGGTCACATGAATGGCCAGTTGTGAAATCTCTGCAATCAATACATTCACCAGTTTCTGGATCACAGGCATGAGCATGGCCATGGCATTGACATTTTTCACAATTAGGAAAATTCCAAGATCCTGGTTGACAACGATCACATGTTCTACCATAAATTCCCGTTTTACAAACACATTGTCCCGAAGTTATGTTACAATCATTGTCTAAAGCACCATCCCAATTACAATCACAATCTAAAACATAAACAACAAAAAATAAACCTTAATAAACTAAACATTTAAACATAAACTAATATTTATTCATACTAATATTTCAAGAAAAGCAAGACTCAAGGAACTCATCAGACTAAATAGAAGATAGTGTAATATTTCCATTTGTTCCATATTCACAACTTACCTTCAAAAAGATCAATTAAAAACATGACCTAGGTCAATTAAATAAATAATTAAACATTAAAAAAAATATTCTTTTTAATAATCTCACTTTCACAGGTACAGCAATTATAAAAACAAATTCTGGCAATTATATCAGTCACTGAGCAATACTTCCCCAATTCTAATCATCAGACTGGATGCATATCAAGCCAATATAAACTAATAGGACATCGCATCATTAATATTTTTTAAGGCTCAGTATATTATGAGATTGTTGTTTTCAATTAGTGTTAAGGATCCTAATTGTCTTTAAAAATGTCAAAGATAGTTTAAATATATTAAATATATATTTAAATATTTTCAATGTTTTTTTGAACTTAAAAACTTCTAATATGCACAGTTGAGAAATGTGAAACTTTAAAATTCACAGTAAATTATTGGAGTTTCAAGAATATTGTAAAAATAAATTTTTAACAACCTTTAAACTGTTTTCCATGTCTAATTTAATATATTGAAAAAAAGTAGGTCTCATTTATTTTTCGCTTTTGACTCCTTAATGTCTCAAAGTTGCGTTTCCAAAAAATAGGGTTCCTGAAGGGCAATAATTTTTAAATTTAACAATAATATATATTATAGACATATACACTTAATAACAAAAGTCTCTGCACACCCTCAACCTTTTTTTTTATTTTACCTAAAGATACCTTATGAGCCAGATATGGGCAACGAAACTCACATATTTTTTACATAATTTAATCTATTTTAATGACCAACAATTACATTTAATATAATTTATTTAACTTATAATTTATGAGGAAAATTTTATAAAATGTCAACATATTGATGCTCCAAAAGTCTGCACGCAGTGGAATTAGCTAAGATACTGATATGTATACAGTTTGCACATTATCCCATTCATCCTCCGGCTAATCCTAACTTGCCAGTGTTAATTTGGGCCCAAACAGTTAAGAGTGTGATAAAAAATGGAGGTTCCAACACCGATCCCCGACCAAATTGTAAATTTGAGGAAACTCATACAGGTAAATAGGACAAATTGTCAAAAGGGGCTATAATACGGTAAGGTATGTCCTAAAACGGTATGAAGAACTGGGTACAATGGAAAGTAGATACCGCTCTGGCTGCCCCCCGTACTCCAAGCTCACCACAAGAGGGCTATCATAAGGACCTTGGCCGAAGAACCCCACACAAGTGCTCTAAATTTAGCAGGTGTAAGAAAATTACAAGATTGGGGTATCTGCACAAACGATTAGAAGAACCCTAAAGAAAGCTGGCTATAATGTGCGTAAGCCTAGGTGTAAGCCATTCATAAGTAAACGAACCGGATATTGAAACTGCAGTTCGCATAGGAACATGCAAACAAGCCCTTATAGTTCTGGGAACGTGTTTTATTTATTGACGAGAGTAAATTTAACATTCATGGATCAGATGGAAGGGGGAAACTTTTGAGAAAACCTAACAAAGAGCCCCTGGAAAAAACGTAGTTGGTACTGTGAAACATGGTGGAGGGAGTGTTTTGGTTTGGGGGTGTATGTGTGCCGCTGGAATTGTTAATTTGAAATTTATCGACGGAATAATGGACCAACTCGTTTATATAAATATTTTGAGGAGTAATTTACCGGAAAGTTTAATGAAGTTTGATCTCCAGGAAAAATTCATTTTTCAACAAGATAACGACAGCGCGGAAAGTTCAAGAATAGTTGCTCTACAATACTCCATAGCAACTTAAAACACCTCCCTAATCTCCTAATCTTAATCCAATACAACATCTGTGGGCCGTCAGAAAGTAAAAATTAAAATAAAGAACAAAGACCACTTAAAAAGAGTACTAAAGGAATTGTGGGGTAAAATTGCTCCAGAAACTACAAAAAACTATTTCACACCATGCCAAATAGATTATGAGAATTTATAAGAAATGAGGTAGGAACGACTACCTATTATAGTTGATTTGGCATCAATAATTAAGCTTCAAGTTAAAGAAAAATGATGTGTGCAGGGACTTTTGGCGCATCTATATTCTGACATTTTATGTAATTTTCCTCATAAATTATAAGTTAAATAAATCTTACTAAATTTGATTATTGTTAATTAAAATAGATTAAATTATGTAAAAAATATGTGAGTTTCATTGCCAATATCTGGCTCATAACCTATCTTTAGGTAAAATAAAAAAAAAGCTGGAGGGTGTGCAGAGACTTTTGTTAGTAAGTGTATTAACATGGAAATAAAAAAGGAAAAAAACATTTGTCTACCACAAATTTAATTTTCTATCTTTTAAGTCATTTTTCAAACTTTTTTAAAAGTATTTACTTTATCTAAAAAATTGGAAGGTTTTTTTTTTTCAAATTCACATATTATTTATTTTTTATTTTATTTTATGGTTTTAAATCAGTTTTATTTAATGTCGCCAAAAATATCTATTACTGTGCCTTTTCACTTTAACCCCTATATTTCTTCACCCTTCTCAGATCAATTCCCATACGAGTAATATCCTTCTATCCTGCCTCATTAATTCCCGATCCTTACCAGCATATTGTAGATAGATAGGTAGCAACAACAGCATATGATGAGATCCTAGACCAATTCCTACATAATTCCTATCTCATCATTGCCTGGCTTAAACCAAATATCCCATCCTCTTCTTTATTATCCATTACTACTCTCGCAACCGTCGTGATCGTGTGGACCGAACTGGAGGAGTTGTTAGTCTTTACCTTCATGATAGTCTGAGGGTGAAAATCCTTCAAGAATCTCCTACCTCTGACACCCCTCATGCTGAATACCCTTTTGTTTAAATCTCCTCTGATGCTTTTTCCCTACTTTACGTGATAGTATACCACCCTCTGTATGTCCAATCCGGTCCTTCCTTTGAATCTTCCTTCTTCTCTTACGTTCCTTTCCTATTTCCTATTTATTCATCATCCTCCATTGATGAAATGGTGGAATGCCTCTCATCTAATCTTTCCACTTTCCTAAATCAATATGCTGCCCTCTAAACCTCCACTTTTAGACATCCTGTTGCACGCTGAATAAATCCAGAAATCAGAGAGTTGCTGAGGTGAATAGATGCTGCCAGAAGAAGTTTTCGGTGCACTCATTCTGCTGAAGAGTTCTCCTTTTTCAAGTCCCTACACAATATCACCCAATCTTCCTTATGGCGTGCCAATGCACAAATTTTCCATAAAGTAAGTAAAGTTTTTTTTTTTTTTTTTTTTATGGAGTAGATAAGCATTTTTCATGAGAAACATAAATAAAATAACACTGGGTTTTCAATAATATATTAAAAAGTAAAAATTTAAAAATGAATAACATGTGCGTGGTCGTTTTTGTTATATTTCAGTTTGTCCACTAAGGTGAAAATAGTTATGAAGATGCCTCCAAAAAGTTCCATTAGAAAATATACTTCAAAATAAGTGTTATCTAAAAAAATCACTGTTTTGACAAAACTAAAGATTTTTTTAACATAAATATTTAGACAACAAAATTGATGTTTTGGAGATATTGACATTTATACAATATCCATGTTTGTATTATATATATATATATATATATAAAACGTAAGCAGTTGATTATTTTTAATTTTGAACTTGGTATATATGGCGGATTTAGCAAAGACAGCAGATAGGAGGGTCCACCCCCCCCCCCCCCCCCCCCCGGGTTTCACAATCACATGTTGCCTTTTGCCTGACAGCACTTTTATTTTGTTTAAATTTATATGTGAGATTGTTCTTTATTATTATTATTTTCTGATCAGGAAGGTGTAATATAATCAGAGAGGCCCTAAGAGTGTTTTTTAAAATAAAACTGTAAATAGTCCTTGTATAGGTTTGATTCTAACAAAGTTTATTTTTTTAATAATTCATAGTTCTTATAAGCGATAATGTAGAGATTATCTTGTTAAGTTTGAATATTAATTCAGTTAGGTAAACCTTTTTATTTAAATAATGTTATTATTTGTTTATTTTATAATCTCATTACTTTGATTTATTTGTTTAAATGTTTAATTAAAATATGGTAATGTCATTTAATAATATTTAATAGTAAAGGAAAGTAACTAATACTTGTTTTCATTTAAATGTTAAATATATTTGGGCCCTAGCAGGTTAATGTTTCACTTATTGTATATTCACCAGAAGCGAGGAAGAGTTGATTGGTAATCAGGTTTTCTTAAAAAGAAGGAAGCTCTTCAATATTTATTTTTTTTATAATTTATTTTCTTCAACTTTTCGGGCTTCTGACACATCTTCAAGGGATTATCTGGAGTTACATTATTGAATATTCTACAACCATCTACTTTGTCAATACTTTGTATGTGATAATAAACAAATGTCATTGATTAAAATTTAAAAAAAATTTTGGTGGTTATAGATCTACTTCATTGTCACACTACTCTCATTATCAATTTGATTTATGAAGTAAATCTACAACAAAAATGTTTTTAAATGTTATTAATTTTAATCAATGACATATTTTTATAACCTAAAAAGTATTGAAAAATTAGATGGTTGTGGAATAGATAATCCCTGGAAGATGGGTCAGTAGCTTGAAACGTTGAAGAAAATTAATATGGACTGAAAAAAATAAAGTTATATACTTCATAAAATTACTATTATTTTAACCAAAAATAATACCTTTACACCCATCTGGGCTGAAACCATAAGTACCAAAAATACATTTGTTACACATTCGCCCAACAACATTTGGCTTACAAGCACATTCTCCACCATTCTCGTTGCAGAATGCACTTTTAGAACCAGTAGGATCACATTTACATTCTGAAAAAGAAAAATCCTATATTTAATTTAAAATCCAGAGATTAATTTTTAAAGGTGATAACAATACCATTCTAAAGTAGTAATCATACCGTATGCTCCTCCATGGATATTGACAGAAATACTGAAGTGATATTTTTTGCATATATCAGAAATATTATTGCCATGCAATTGTGTGAAAAATGCTTCATTACACTTAAAATCATCATATTCTTTTCTTCTTCTGTCATTTTTGGGGCTACCATGAAAGAATGGTATAGATTCACTTTTAGGAATTAAAGCAACCTAAAAATTAAATGAACAATGAACAAACACTTAACAAAGTAAATGAAGAAAACACTCATTGTTAAATTAATAATATATCATCAGTAACAGTATGAGAAAAGGAAAACATACCCAAAGAGTGGAAAGAATCTTATATCTTATAAAAAATGGATCAAAGACAGAGCAATTACTATCACAGAATCTCACTCCCACTTTGTTACAAAATATTTATGTTAATCCTGACTAGTCGAAACACTGAATATGCCGAAGACACTATCAGAGACTAACGAAGTGGTTTTAGGCGGAAACGTCAACTGCTAACTATATATTCTATCTCCATCAAATGTTAGAGAAAAAAATAAAATATAATGTTAATGTCCAACAGCCTTTTATCTCTTAAACAAGGCATATGATTTTATTAACTGCCAAAAGTTGTATAATATGTTTGTCGAGCAGGGAATACCAAAAAAGTTAGTAAACTTAGTAAAAATGCGTAAAACCAAAACATTCAATAAAGTTATAATTGGTAATTATATTTTCTAAGAAATTTGAGGTTCGGGTTTAAGAAGAGCAGAGTCCCTTTCACCTATTTCATTTTATTTAGCACTACAATATTGCCATCAGGGAGGTGATACATTCCGAAAAAGGTTTGAATCTGGAATATGGTCGTGGAAATATATTAGCACTCGATTATGAAAATGATTTAGCGATGCTTGGTGATGACGTGGAAACTATAAAAAATTGATGAAAGCTGGTAAATAAGTTGGGATAAAAATAAATATGGATAGGAAAAAATATTAGTGGTTAGTTGCAGAAAAGGGGATGATTGCGGTGATATTGATGTAGAGGGGAATACTTTTGAGCATGTAGAGAAATTTAGATATTTAGGGGCTATAATGATTAGGAAAAATGAAATCGAAGAGGAAATGAAGGCTAGATTAAAAACAGGAGATGCTAGCTACTTTTCAGTCACAAAATTGCTTATCTCGCACCTTCAGATTCAAAACTTAAAAATTACGATTTACAAAACAATAATTCTTCCTACATCATTTACAGATGTAAAATGTGGCTACTAAGATTAAGGAATGGGAAAAGGCTGAAGGTTTTTGAAAATAAAGTACTGTGTACAATATTTGGACTGAAGATAGCCGAATCTACAAGAGAATTTTGCTCAACCCCCCCCCCCCTCTGGTAACTTATGTTCGCACAGCTGAACTGAAATAAAAAAAATTATATGTGTGTAATAGTCAACTGTTTTTCTTTACAATAGGTTGATAAATAGTCAGGATTTTCATTTTGACTGAATCAAACTAAAAATCCTGATTATTAACCAACCGATTGAAATTTAAAAAAAGGAATGAGGAAACGGTAAGGCATTCAGGTAGATCTGTCGAAGTTGGGTTTGGTGGATGGATGTATAGAGGAAATGAACAGTGATGTCGGCATCAAACCTTCGGGTTCCTAAGCCTTTATTATTGCTATGACCAGTAACATAAAATTTTATAAGATTACTTTTATTCCTCTCTCTCCCGATGTCATGTTCGTCATGTCTGGGTAACATGTTCAATTTAAAAATGAATACAATTAAACGTTTGGTTAATTGTAGCTATTAGACTAAATTCACCAGCACATCCCATTACCTTGCCTTGACCAATCTTAGCATTAAAATAACCCACTATCATCGTGTCTTCATGCTTCTTGTTAGACATTAGGTTTTCATTTTTTTTCAGAGATCCTAATAAATAATCTGATTAGCATTCCCCTAAATAAAATTTATTTGGCCTACTTTAATAGAAGTGTCTAAGTTTTTGTGATACGTAATACATTTGAATTAGTTAAATACAACTGGCTTAATTGAGGGAGTCTAGCATTAATGGCTTCTAAAATTTTCATATAAATCATGCATTATAACTCCCCCCACCTTTCCTCGCTACAAGATAAGTAAAAATTTATTTACTTAAGAATTAATTGAATGATTTAAATTTAAGATGGAAGCAACAATTTATTTATTATTTAATTTTTATATTATATGGACAGAGAAAGGGATTAAGGCCCCTATACACCAGTTTTGAAATTATTCCGAACTCGTTATATGGACATTAATATTGACAGATAAAGTCGTAAATCTAGTTTTATTAATAAAGATAAATAGTTGATAATTTGTGATGATTATATTATTTTGAACTTGGTATATACAAGAATATTATCCAGGTCACCCCATTTGTCATTTTTTAATTGATGCCAGTCATGAATTCAGAAAAATCACTGAAAAAATTGAAAAACGCCTTCTTAATGAAGTGATAACTAGGTGGAATACAACGCACAATATGAATATAAGGTCATTTTAGTAAAAAGTTTTCTTTTGGCTATTGATTCCCTCCCTTATCTCTTTATTACTTTTTCAATTCTCATTATTTTTCGTCATATTAGAAAAATGTGTTAAAATGTTACGAAACATCAATTTTTTTTTTCTTGCGATGTATAACAACAGAAACTTTAACTTATGTCTTGCGATGTATATCAACAGAAACATCAATTTTTTTTCTTACGAAACATATCAATAATCAGTTTAAGTGGCTAAAGTCCGGCTAGCTAAAGTCGAAGTATAGTGGGGTTCATAACAAAGTTACCGCATATGTTTTCACCACAAACTTTTCTTTTCTGAGGGATTGGTGGGTATGTAAAAAACTAGCTTGGGAGTGACCTCACAACTGTGTAGCAAAGGGAAAAGCTGTTGTGGTACTTTGCCTGTACCATTTAAAGTCCTGGCTCAATTTTATTTTGTATCCTGAAAGTTGGCTGATAAGATTGGTACCTAATTTTTTAGAATTATTGTGACGGAAAAGGGTTTAATTATTTTTCAAAGTTCATGACCTCTACTTTGTGACAGACTAGGGAGTGACAAAAAGGGCATTGTTACTGATTTTTGGAATGAAATCCTGTCTTTAGGCGCTTGAAAATTAGATAAAAGTGTTCATTACCAATGAGGTAATAAATAGCAAAAAAAATTTTAAAAATCCTTCAGGCGGTTGTCGATTTATCACATTGTGACACAAATACTATCCTAATTTTAGAATTACCCGTATACTTATGATAGCATGTACATTCTACATGTAGAAAAAGGAGTATATAATTTATTATAATATTATGATTCCAATTCTTTTGTTTTACATCACCAGTCTTTGATTGTGGGGTTAAGGTGCGGAGGGAGGTAGCACCCTCTCCAGGGTTGACCTGTAGATTGGTCCTCCTTCTGCACCAGGGGAGTAGTTGAGAGGCCTGCGAACCATAATGGGGAGGTCTTAAGGACGCTATAAACCCAAGACCGTCTGTGCGTGGTGAAGAACCACATCCTGCTCGAGGTGGCCCTGCTTTAACAGAACACGGCGGATCTAGACTGGGAGGTCAATAAACATCCCTGGTGTGAGGCAGCAGTAGCACCAGTACTGGCATGGAGCCGAAGGCGGTAGGAGTCGGTTGGGTCCATGACTAGACATCACCAGGCGGAGCTGGAGACCAGCAGAAAGGCTGGTGAACTGCGAGGGCAGATGGGGCTCCTTAACCGTAGCGAAGGTAACCTATCTAGGGACCCTGGCTCCTGATTGAAGCTAGGAACCTGTTGTCCCGAGGTAACGGGGCCTTTTAGGCTGGGCCAATCACCCGCCTAGGAGTAACTACACCTGATTCAAAGTAACTTAGTGAATAGCCTCGGATGTGGACAGTCTAGAAGGAAACGACCTGGCATGGATAAGGATATACGAATTGGAACCTGGAACCTGAAATCACTCACCGGCAAAGAAGTTGAAATAATCGATGAAATGATGACATACAGGCTAGATATTCTTGGGTTAAGTGAAGTGAAAAAGAAAGGCTCTGGTGAAGTTAAGATGGATAGAGGGCACACGCTTATTTATTCAGGAGTCCTCCCTGAGCACAGAGCAGTGGAAGGTGTTGGTATCATCATGAAGGATGAACTATTCAAGAAAGTGGTAGAATGGGAACCAATAAGCACTCGCATAATCATGGCAAGCTTAAATTTGCGAATAGGAGACTGGGCTCTAATACAAGTGTATGCGCCAACAAACGACTCTGACGTCCTTGAGAAAGAACACTTCTACAGTGACCTGGAGCGAACTGTAGTTAAGGCAAGGAACAGCCACAGGAGTATTTTAATAATGGGCGACCTCAATGCGAGAACAGGCAGTGACCACTTGAAGGCATGTGGTGCAATGGGTCCTCATGGTGGAGAGCGCACTAAAAATGAAAGTGGAGAACGCCTTATCGAGTTCTGTATTGAGAACGATCTGCTTCTGGGAAACTCCTTTTACCCGCACAAACGGGTCCATAAAATTACTTTCTCAGCCACTGAGAGAAACGCCAATAGCGTCATAGACTATTTTATTTATAGCCGTGACATCAGGAGGCATTTCACAGATGTGAAGGTAATTCGAGGTGCGGAGATAGGTAGCGACCACATGCTTCTAGTGGCTGACACCCGGGTACTAAAAGAACGCAAGGTAAAAGCAAAAGCGTACAACAGGATAGAGGTTAAGAAGTTAGAGGACCCCCAGAAGAGAGCAGAATATGAACAAGTCCTGAAGGAAAGGCTCCAAGAACTCGACACAGACAAAAACCTAAATGATCTATGGTTGTTTATAAAAGATAGTATCCTGGATTCAGCTTCTTAAGTTTGTGGTGTGAAGAGGATATCCACTAAAGACAAACGAACTTCATGGTGGAATGAAGAGCTGAGGGCTCAGCTCAAGGAAAAGAAAATTGCGTGGAAGGACTACTATCAAGACAAATCACCAGATAAATGGCGGATGTATGTGATGGCACGAAATAGGGCAAAGGAAGCTGTCAAAAGAGCAAAGAAAAAATCATGGATCGAATTCGGAGAGAAACTGAAACAAGACCATGCAGAGAACATTAAACAATTTTGGAGGAAAATTAAGGCTTTAAGAGGATGCAAAAGCAAACCCATAAGAAATGTGAAAAATGAGCGAGGGAAGGTCGTCACTGAAGACAAAGCCATTCTAGAAGTCTGGCGGCTGTATTATAAAAAACAATTTGGCAGGGATTATAATTATCCAGTGAACTCCGAAAGACAGTGGAATGAGGATGAATTTGACGAGGTGATTGAAGAAGACGAAATATATAGAGCCATCTTGAAAATGAAGAATGGAAAAGCGCCAGGTCGAGATAATATAATGGCAGAGTTTGTGAAGTATGGTGGCCCCGAGCTAGAGAAGGCATTACAAGTTCTCTTCCAAAGAGCCTGGGACGAAAAGAGGATCCCAACCGAGTGGGAATATGTCATTATCCCAATCCACAAGAAAGGATCCCAGGCCGAATGCTCCAACTATCGACCCATATGCCTTTCACCTATTGTTTATAAACTATATACAACTGTCCTGGAAGGAAGACTAAGGCCCCTAGTTGAACAGCTTATTGGGGAAGAGCAAGCTGGGTTTAGACCAGGGCGGCAGACCCAGGACCACATATTTTCCTTAAGAAATGTTATCCAGAAATCGTGGGACCGAGATAAAAGTTTATACCTCGCTTTCCTAGACCTTAAAGCAGCATTCGACACGGTTCCCAGACATGAAATATGGGAGGCTCTTAGAGCAAAGAACCTAGTGGATGCCATTAAATCCACTTACCAACACCCAAAGGGAGTTGTTCGGTTGAACGGGGTGGAATCTGGTCACTTCAACTTAACAAGGGGGGTCAAACAAGGAGATAGTTTAAGCCCATTGTTATTCCTAATCTATATTGATGAAGTGGCGGCTATATGTAAAAGGACAGAAAGGACGTTCCTTGGGAGAAGAAACCTTCGTCCAGTGGTGATACAGCTTCTACTCTATGCTGATGACGTTGTTCTTATCACTGATTCAGTTGAAAAGTTACAGCAAGCAGTGAATGAATGGTACGAAGAACTTCGCCGAAAGGGGATGGAGATCAATACCAACAAAAGCAAGGTGCTACAAGTTGGAAGACGGATCGAAGACCTACATGTGCATTGCAATGGAGAAGAGCTGGAAGTTGTCACGGACTTCAACTACTTAGGAACAGTCATAGAAAGATCTGGGAAAGTGGACTCAGAAATAAGGAACAGAATAAGTAAAGCTAATGCTGTCTACTACCAGATCTGCAACACTGTTGTAGGAAAGCGAGAGGTGACTAAGGACGTCAAGCTCCATGTATTTAAATCGGTGTACCTCCCAATACTTTTGTACGGCGCAGAAAGCTGGGTATTGACAGACAAGCAGGAGAGCAGAGTCACTGCTGCTGAAATGAAATTTTTACGCAGAATCGCCGGTAGGACTAAAAGGGACCATGTTCGAAATGAAAGAATACGACAGGAACTCGAGATCGCCCCATTGAAAGAGGTTCTGCAAACCCGCCAATTCAAATGGTTCGGCCATGTAGTTAGGATGGAGGAACATAGGGACCCACTAAAGACGATGGACTATGTTCCAGATGGCAGAAGACCTAGAGGATGCCCAAGAATGTCCTATCTCGAATATATTGATAGACTTTGCAGAGGAAGAGGCAAAGATCTCCGACAGGCCAGGAATCTGGCAAGGAACAGAGAGGAGTGGAATTCCTGGCTATGCACTCCCCAACGCTGAAAGGCACGAAGGGGATAAGCGAAAGAAGAAGAAGAAGTCTTTGATTGTAGTCAGTCTGACTCCTATTTCTTGTGCGATTTTTTTTAGGCTTTCCCCTCAATTAAAATGCAATCCATAGTTCAATATTTATTTATGGTACTTAATTTACAATGTATAGTGGCAAGTGTCATACATACAATTTACGAAAAAAAAAAAAAAACCTCTTTGTCAAGCCACTAAAGTACAGCAACTTTTTCCATTAACTTTATTATCTCATGTTTACTCTTAACGCCCTGTTTTCCCGGTTAAAAAACAATATGTAGACAAAAAAAAAAACTTCAGTTTAAAATAGTAATCTCACTTCACCAGAACATGTTTGAAACCAAACTAAAATATTGCTATCAGGTGACAGGAAGGACAGACCACCTGACGAGTCGGATTAGTAAGTTTTTACTGTGATTCATTTTATCCCTGAAGTAGGTAAAGATAGCCAAACTGTCATGTTGGATACTTGCTAAACGACTATATCAATTTTAACTTTATGTAAATCACTCTGTTCTAAGCTCTAAAACTTTTATTGGTGACAATTTTATTTGGAGTGGCCATTTTTGAGTTGCAGATGTTGGAATATGGCCATAATTAATTTTTCTGCTAAAAAAATTGCCAATCTATGATGAACAATTTTGAGTAAACAGCTTTATTGATCAACTTCAGCGATGATTTTAACTTCATGCAGAAGTAATTCATTCGACGCGAATTTTAATGCTCTTTTATTGTCAAGAGAATACTATTTTCGATGGGATGCATCATTTTTATATTATGAGCAAAAAAAAAAACTTTAAAAGGACCAAACATTTTGTGATTTCTAGGCAACAGAATCTTCTCTTTTGTTTGAAAACTCAGTTGTTCTTAGGTGTCATGGTTATATACAATGCCAATAAAAAAAAATATCTACCCAACCTTTTGCTAGCTATAACCCCTTTTTCACACAAATTTTCCCTGATCTATAATGCATAAATCCCAGGATATTTCATAAACAAACAAAACAAAAAAAAAAAAAAAAAAAAAAAAAAAAAAACAGTAAGAAAGTACTTACTGAATCAATTAATATAGAAGCAGAAGGAGCATCCACCTGATTGCTATCGGATTTGAAAATAAGTTTTAACTTATATGATTTATCCTTTTCAAGGCATAATGATCCATTTGCACTGACATATGTAGAATCTGAAACAAAGGTTGAAATATGTTATAAAAGATATGAACACTGAATCAAAGCTCTAGAGTATTAAAAACTTTTGTTTTAATTAGAAATGAAAACTAGGCAATAAAATTATCCATAAATTAGGAAATATTTACTTATTTTGACTCCTAATAATTTAATTTTGGTCCCCTACTTATTAGTATACACTATAAGTACTGCAGATTATAAACAGAAAAATATTCTCAGAAACAAAAATAAAATTATTATTATTTTTAGCATTCCTTCCTTGTGAGGAATAGTTGGATAAGAGAAGAGATGAAAAACCATTTTTTAGATTGAAGAAATCCTCCAAAAATAAATATTTTTTTAAAACAAAGCTAAAATGAAATATAGTAAAGGAGTATTTCATGATAGATTCCTAGAATAGTTCAAACAATATAAATTAATAGTAATATATAGGTAAATAAATTCACCAGATAAAAAAAAAAAAAAATAATAAAAGCGCTTATGTTTTCAGAACTATAAAAGGTCCTTTATTTATGTCTTATTCTTTTGCAGTGTAGAATTTCCTATGCCTACTAGCATAATCGTTTAGAGACAATGGAAAATATATTAATCGGAGGGGGCATGTCTGGTGAATTAGGGTGGTAAGGTAAAACTTTCCATCCAAAGATCAATAAGTGTTGTCGAGTCATGTTGGATTATTGTACCTTTTCTATTTATTAACTCTTGCCAAGGTCCATGAATTACTTACCAGAAATTTTGCAGCATGCATGCGGTTCTGTAATATTATTATAATTGACAAGCAAATTTTAAGGGAAACCTAAACATTCATTTAAAAATAATGACCTAATCCAAGAATATTTGAGTATAAAATGCATATCAAAACTATACAATTTTACTAATGACAATTTAAAATAAACTGAAAGTTTTAAACTTAATTAGCTGCTACGATACATTTAATATAAAGAATATAATCCTTACCAGATCGAGGCTGAAATTTTTTTATATCATCAGATGGCTGAAAATTAGCACAAACGCCAGTATAGTCTACTGGAGTTTCACGCAGTAACTGTGCAGTAACATCTGCCCAATCATATTCAGGCTTGAACGGAAAAAAGTATACATATGTAAGTTTTTATATAATATTACTTGAGGAATTGATACAAGATAACAGCAAAATTAACAAATAAAAATAATGAAATAATAATAATGTAAAGGGGTGGGCCGCAGAATACTGCTAACCCACAAAGGTAAGATTTGATTTTTTTTTGGGTTCACATACATAAAAGCATATTTAATATGGATTTCACTTTCAGATGACCATTTAGCATTGATTACCATTGAAATGGTAATCTAAAAAGGAAATCAATATGTAATATGATTAAGTATTTATGCAGAAGTATCTCACTAATCCAAACCTCGCTTGTCTTCACCCTCCAGTAATCCGAACCCAACAATATTCTATTGTCATTAGTATAAAAAGTGACCTTAAAAAAAAATGCGGGCTGGATAGTGGAAAGGTGAAAGCATTACAAAATTTTCAAGGGAACAGAAACTTGCAATAGTAAACAATTTGATAAGAACTATCAAACCTGAAGGTGATATAAAAGTACAAGAAATGAATGAATTGATTGAAGAGAAAGAAGAAAACAACATATTGATTAAAAATTATTAAGGAATTGTGAGCAGTATTTTTGATCCATGTTTAAAACCAAATAAGAAGAAGAAAGTGGAAGAAGAACACTGGTCCATACTGTAAAACACGAAGATGCAGTAAAACCTTTTAACAATTGCATTAACTGGGATATTGAAACTGAAACACGGGAGAAAAAATTTCATTTCTACGATGTCTTTGAGAAAAAGCACTGCAGAAGAGTTTAGAAACATTGAAACAAAGGAATCACATTTCTTAAGTAAAAAAATAATGAGAATTTTTAAATTTTGTGGGCTTGGAGAGTGTGATTGTCAACATTTTTTTTATTATGTTGGTATACATGCCCCTGAAGTATGATAAAAAAAAACAGCGGCGAATGGAAGTTGCTCAGGACAGGGGACGAAGCCTGGGTTTACGGATATGACATTGAAACTAATCCCAACATGGGACATTGAAATATCTTAGTGGAGGCATTCTGGCTTGCCAAGACCGAAAAATGCTCGACAAGTGCGGTCGAACGTGAAGGTTTTGCTCACAGTGTTCTTCGATTTAAATGGCATATTGCATCATGAATTCCTGCCACCATGTCAAACGGTCAAATGAATCAACCAATTGCAGCCGTAGATTACACTAACAGCGCATCACTGAAAGAAATAAAGGCTATCTCAAAGGTCGAGTTTGAGAAGTTTTTCGAGGATTGGAAGAAGCTCTGGCAGAAGAGCATTATTTCTGATTGGGACTATTTTGAAGGCGACATCAATGTTGAAAAATTAATAAATATTCTTTTCAAAAAATGAAAATTCTTATTATTTTTTTAACACACCTCGTAGATATGTATGAATGAATTTTTTTTTCTTTCTCAAATGTAGATACCAAATGTTTTAATGAGATTTTTGAAGTCAATAATGTAATAACTATATCATGGCAACATTTCAAGACTATGTTGATTATATATATATATATATATATATATATTAGGGTGTCCCTTATTTTTCAGTTTTAAATTTCTAACACATAAGTGTTAGTTTTGTTCATTTGCCTCTAATACACTCAGAAATAAATGTTTACCTTATTTGGAGTACGATAACCTGTGCCGACTTGCATCGAATCATGTTGACACATGTTGCGCGGCAGTAGCGGTGCGTTTTCACGGCATTTGTTGTCTCGCGATTAAAACGTATTGTTTTACATTTAAAAGATGGCAGTGGAATTAAGAAGCAATAAAAAATGTGTTTCTTAGTTAGTGACGTAAATTATCAAATAACAGGCGCAAAGTTACCGTCTAATCATCAAGTTCTGACTGTTAGTGAAAGAGCTAATCTCGTCATTCAGGAGTGAATTATAGTTTGGGAAAAAGCTAGAATCCCTACCAGAGCTATACCTAATTGTGCAAAAATACTTGTGGATCTTCACCATGCTTGGAGGGAGTTGCAAAAAAATTCTAAAAAAAAAATACAAGACATTTACAAGCGCCGTGAGAAGGACTTTAAGAACAATTTAGATAATTTATTTGATATAGCACTCGCTGATGCTTTGTAACGGATGAAAATTGAAGATTTAATATTTTTACATAAGGCGTCCAGGGTGTTTAGCGGGTGTAGACAAAAAACTAACTGAAAAAGAAGAAAGGCAAGACAAAGGAAATTGAATGAAGAGAAAAAAATATGTGAGCAAATATGTATCGGAGGTTTATCGTCACCTGTTACTACGCAAGATTCTATTCAAACGCAAGGACATCACAATCTTACCAGCTCTGATGAAAGCCTTGAGGAACCCTTAGCATCCACCTCTCAAATGGTAATTTCTCAAACTATTAAAAAAAGAGGAAGGAAACACTTTATCACGCCTAAGTTAGTTGCAGCTTTAGAGAGATGCCAATTAAACATAAGGGATTCTGTCTATATATTTCAGGCTGTAGTAG
The DNA here is from genome assembly GCA_911387785.2 of Aelia acuminata. Lineage (NCBI taxonomy): Eukaryota > Metazoa > Arthropoda > Insecta > Hemiptera > Pentatomidae > Aelia > Aelia acuminata. Next base: position 147,282,133 of record OU426980.1, read on the forward strand.
AAGCACTAGATCTTAGCTGTGATAATTTTCCGATAAACAAATTGTCTATTCAACGTATTCGCACACAGAGTCGAAAAGATAGAGCAGAATCTATAAAATCGGATTTTCAGAATAATATGCCTGAAATGGTGAACGTTCACTGAGATGGAAAATTATTACCTGGACTTGAGGTAAGAAGTTCTAAAGAATAACCCCTGCCAATTCTGATTTCATTTGGAGAAAAGGAACAACTTCTGGCTGTACCCAAACTGGAGAGCTCTTCCGGCCAGGATCAAGCTGAAGCTGTGTTGAACGCACTTTATGACTGGAACCTCGATGACAAAGTACAAATAATGTTCTGTGACACAACTGCGTCTAATACAGGGCGATTGAAAGGAGCTTGTGTACTTTTGGAACAAAAACTAGACAGTGAATTACTACTCTTTGCTTGCCGCCATCACGATTACAAACTGGTTTTAAAATTTATGTTCCAAACAAAAATCCACCAAGTCACAAGTAGCCCTTATATCCCACTATTCAAAAAGTTTAGAGACAACTGGAAAACGATCTGTTTATTCATTGTGGTCAACGTTGACGTAGGAAGATGAAATTTTGTATTTAAGTAAGTCTGGATAGTTTAAAAAGAAATAGGAGGTATGCATTTCGGTATATAAAAAAAAAAAATTTCACCTATATAAGGGACACCCTAATTATATATACATATATATATATATATATATATATATATATATATATATATATATATATATATATATATATATATACCCCCCCCCTCAACTCTAGATACTGAATGATTTAATAAGGGTAAGGAAAGCACCACCTCAATGCATCACCGTGGGGTGGGGTGCTGCCTCTGACGGTGTCACATATCCTCACAGAATACTATGCCTATAAAGTAGAACGGAACCAAGTGGGACTGGGAACAGACTTAAGCAAGATACTAAGCAACCCTATTAAGATAAATTGTTCTTGTTCCTTAAAAAATTAAACTCTATGCCAAATTTCAATAGCATTTTCCTATTATCTTTATTTGTGTTATCGTATATTTTATGGTATTTATATTGTATTCTATTTATCATATTGCAATAAGATTAATATATTATTAATCTATATATTAATTGAGTTCAGCCTGAGACGGCAACGTAGTAACATCGGATCCGTGAAAGTCGTTGTGAAGTGTTGCTTATAGTCAGAATCGAAGCTTGAATTTTTGTGTGCGCCTAGATAACATAGTTTAGGAATATCCTTGAAATTTGCAGGTGTTAATTGTAAGTGTAAGTGTTGAAAACTAATAAATAAAATAAACCGAAACTAACAATAACCAGCCTTATCTTGTGATAAATCAGTTCAGTGTTGAGTAGGGATAAGCTGCGCAATACGGTGCGCATCCAAACATTTAAATGTCCAAGGAGCGTCTTAACACAATTGACGATTATTTGGTCACAACTCCAAAAAGAGTTCGTTCGTCACCCGATATAAGGGAAAGGAAAAAAGTTATTAAAATAGGTAATGAAGAAATGGATACACAAGCATTGCTGGAAAAATTCAGTGTTTTGCTGGATAATAAGTTAAAAGATTTACCCAAAATGTCAGATTTTGAATTATTGAAGCAAGAATTTACAAGAGTCGTAGAAGAAAACAAAAAATTGAAAACCCGTATTGAAGAATTAGAGAAACAGAAAGAAACATAGAATACTTAATAGTAAAAACAAAAGAGAGAAATTTAATATTTTCTGGGGACTTGGGAGAAGAACAATCTATTCAAATTAACAGAGTTAAAGATATTTGTTGCAAGATTTTTGGGCTTAAGGAAGAGATGCTGGCGAAGATTTATAAAATTGCGGAAAAAAATGTGTTAGTAGAGTTTGTAGATGTCAAATGTACACAGCTGATTTTGGAAAATGTAAGAAAATTGAAAGGCACGGATATATGGGTTAGTAAAGACCTATCCAGAAATCAGAGGCTGGTCAGAAGTAAACTTTTATATCTAAGAAAATGTATTAAAAAGAAGAATAAGGAAGAAAAAGTGTTGGTAAAAAATAACTATCTGCTATTCAGAAATAAAAAAATTTACTGGCAACTTGATAAGGGGTACATTACACAAAATGCAGAGGATTTGGAAATCATAAAAAAATATGTTCAGGAGGATGCCCAGAATGTGGATACAGGATCTTCAAAAAACTTTTAAGGGATAGCTCTAATGTAAGTTGTAAAAATTCTGTTATCAGTATCATAGCATATAATATAGATGGTTTGAAAAACAAAACGTCCAATCCTAGCTTCTTTAAATATTTAAAAGAGTACGATATTTTTATTTTGATTGAAACTCATGTGTGTAAAAAAGATTACACCATTTTAGGTCAGTTTTTTAATGGTTATGAAATAAAATGGGTAGAAGCGCAAAGAGTTAGTATATATGGCCGGGCAATGGGTGGTTTTTTGATGGGAATAAAAAATATCAATAACTTAAACAACATATTACATTTTGTCAATTTAAATGAGCATTGTTGCATCAGATGCATATTAAATGATGTAGAATTTTATATACTACCTGTATATTTAAATAAATGGGACAAAGATTATCATGCAGTAAATGATCTTTTAAATAACTATCCTAATAAATTTTTTTTTGATAATTGGGGATATGAACGTAAGAATTTCAGATAGCCAAGAACTTCCTAAAGAGATGAATATTTTAAATTTTTAAAATAGAAGAAATTCTAAAGATATAGTAAAAAATGGTCGGGGTGATAGATTTCTGGAAATGTGTGAAAATAACAAACTAATTATATTAAATGGAAGAACACCTGGAGATAGGTTGGGTGAATACACCTTTGTTGGTGCCCAAGGTAATTCTGTCATTGACCTCTGTTGTGTTTCTCTAGATTTAATAAAAAAGATTCAGGATTTTAAAGTAGTCCCGAAGATTTTTTCTAATCACATGCCGATAAATGTCAACCTCTCTATTAGTAATGATCACAGACAGGAATTATTGCCTCTCTTACCGAAAATAGGATGGACAAAGGAAGATTCTAAATTCTATAAAAGTAAATTACAAAAATATACAGAGAGTCCAATTGATCTGAAAGATACAATTGAAGAAAAAGTGCATTGTCTTACAGAGTTAATTAAAAACTGCGCGTTCTTAGGCCAGAAGAAAAAAGTTAAACTTAGTGGCTTCCAGAAAACTGAGTGGTTTGATAATCCCTGTAAGCAAAAAAGGAAAAAATCTTTTGCTCTACTGTGGCTTTTCAGAACTACGAACCTAGATTGGATTCATCGACTCTACATTAAAGAAAATAGTGAATATAAAACTATATGCAAAAGAAAAAAAGATGAATATTATAATTCATTAAAAGAAAGATTTCGAAATGTTAGAGACTCAAAAGACTTCTGGAATATAGTTAAGACATACAAGAAAAAAATCGGAATTACTAGTAATGCAATCTCAGCGACTGATTGGGTAAATTATTACGATGAACTATTAAATCCTGTAAGAGAAACATTTCCTTTCCTATATGCACCACCTCTTATTAAGGTTGATACTTTAGATAAGCCTTTTCACTTTAATGAATTGAAAATAGTTATTTCAAATATGAAGACAGGAAAAGCACCGGGGCTGGACAGAATCCCTGCTGAATTTTATAAAAATTCTCCAGAAAGTTTTTTAGAGATAATGCTCAATATTTTTAACAGTATTTATGAAATATGTCCTACAAGGCCTCTATAACAATACGAAGTCCAATGTTTGGACCATGAATGGTTTAACTGCTCCATTTGAAACAAAAGTAGGATTAAAACAGGGTTGTTTATTGTCCCCTAGCCTCTTTGCATACTTTATCAACGACATTTCGGAATTTGTGGAAGGTGGGATGGTCATAGAAAATATCAAAATAAACTGTTTGAAATATGCAGATGATATCGTTTTCTTGGCTACGGAACCTCGTGCATTACAAAAAATGATTGATAAACTAAGTGAATATTGTTATATGTGGAATCTCAATGTAAATTTACAAAAATCAAAAATTATGATTTTTTGTAAAGGCGGAAAACTGTAGAAATGAAATGAAAAATGAAATGAAAAATTTTACTTTATTCTGGGACATTTAGTCCCCTAAGAATAACATTATTGACAATTTTTAGGGAGCGTTTGTCTGGCTGTACTATATACAATTATGTAAAGTATAACTAAAAATACACACTTTAACAAATGAAAATAAATCTTAACTTCATTAGACACCACATTTGTGAAAAAAAAATAAAAAATAAATAACAAATAAAAATAGCAAAAAAGAAGAGTACCATTATTAGACTAAATAAATGATAAAACTTCAGTTTACATATTTGTACAAAACCTTTAAAACTAAATCAAGAAGAATAATAATTTTACATCTGCACGGAAGATTGATGTTCCAGGAGGTGGAGAAACAGGAGATATTTGAACGAGGGTAGGGAGGAAGCTTGACGAATTGACCCGGGTAAGGAATTCCAAAACTGGGTGGCACGAATAATGAAAGATTTTTTGAAATAGGCGGTTCTATGAGTGGGGATATACAGGTCTGTAGGTTGAGATCTAGTATTTAGCTGATGGATGGATGAACGTGGGGTAAGTAGGTCAAGAACGTATGTGGGTTTCTTTGCTCTTAGGATTTGGAAGAGGAAGGAGCCGAGCAGGTACTGTCTTCGAAAATTAGGAAAAAGGTAACTTTGCTGGGAATAATATTCGGAGATGTGAGAGTGTCTCGGGAGACCAAGGATAAATCTCATAAAACGGTTCATCAATCTTTTAAGTCTTATCTCAAGCTCACCAGACAGACCACCATACACCAGGCATCCGTAATCGAAGTGTGGAAGGATAAGGGAGGATACTAAAAGACGACGGGTACTTTGAGGAAATGAGTCTCTGAACCTATGTAGCTGCTTGAGGATTGTGATGGATTTGCGGGTAATTTGGGAAATGTGATGATTCCAGGTGAGGTGTTGATCGAAGGTTATACCGAGGTTCTTTATGGATTCTTTAAACTGGATAGGAGTGTTATTGATAAACAGTAATGGATAGTAGGGAAGGGAATTGATGTAGGGTTTTGTGCCGATGAGCATGGCCTTGGTTTTCGCTGGGTTCAGGGATAGTTTGTTTTCTATTGCCCAGAGGTTAATTCTATCAATGTCCTCCTGAAGTTTGCGTGACGCCTCTAGCAAGTCCGAAGGATGGAAGGATATATAGATTTGTAGATCATCTGCATATAGGTGATATTGGGAGTAATGGATAACGTTTGTGAGATCATTTATATAGATGGAGAATAGAGTAGGAGAAAGGGATGAACCCTGAGGTACACCTCTGGAGAGAAACAGGGATGATGACGGTGGTTTGTTAGGGATAGTAACTGATTGAGAGCGGAAGGAAAGAAAGGATTGAAACCAGCCTAGAGAACTATTGGATATATTTAAGTTATATAATTTGGTGAGTAGAACTGTGTGATCAACAGAATCAAAAGCTTTTGAAAAATCAAAAAGGACAAGTATAGTTATTTTCTGTTGATCTATTGAGGAGTAAAGGTCTTGACTTATTTTTATCAGGGCTGATTGAGTCGAATAACCAGAGCGGAAACCGGATTGGAGAGGATTAATTAAGCTTTTTTGATCAAGGAAGGTGGTGAGTTGAGTATGGACCAGTCTTTCTAATGGTTTTGATAGGTTTGATAGGATTGCAATTGGCCTGAAATCAGCAGCTGTTGAGGGATGAGGGACCTTGTTGAGTGGACGTACTAGAATCTTTTTCCAGGTAGAGGGAAAAATGGAGTTCTGTAGAGAAAAGTTATATATATGTAGGAGTGCTGGAAGTATGACCGGGAGACAGAGTTTTATCAGTTTTACTGGAATTTGGTCATGACCGTAGTCACTGGTTCGGGATTTCATTATGGAAGCAATTAAATCATCCGGAGTGATGTGTTGAAAGTAAAAATTTTCATCGTTAAACGGAGCTTCTGGAGGTTGGAAGTTGGAATGAGGGAGGCTCGGGAGGGATTCAACAAAATAAGTGTTCAAATCATTGGGAGATATTGGATAATGCGTGATGGGCGTGGAGTTGGCGATGGCGAATTTTTTAAGAATTTTCCACTTAGACTTGGGATCAGGTGATTGGGAAAGAACATTATGGAAATACTGCGCCTTGGCTCGGCGTAACGTAGATTGCGTGAGGTTGCGGATTCTTTTAAATTTCAAAAAATCATCCGGAATTCGTGTGCGCCTGAAACGCCTTCTAGCAGCATCTCTTTTCTTCATAAGTTCCCTAATTTCTTGATTAATCCAAGGAGCCGGGGTGCGTCTAAAGGTGCCAGTTTTGAGAGGTGCAAGTTGGTTTAGGAGTGTTAGGAGGTTGGATGAAAGACAATCAACCATCTCGTCGATAGAATGAGAGGAATAGATTGGTTCTATGGATAGGGATAGTGGTTCTAAATAAGGATTGATTTTTTCTGATGTGAGAGAATCCATATTCCTCCAGGATACCTGTTTAGGAACGGAAGTGGGGGTGGGAACGTCATAGGAGATTTGGATTAAATCGTGGCATGACAAGAAAGGTATGGGGCTTTGCGAGAATGATAATAAATTTCGACGGGAGTCAACGAAAATAAAATCAATCTGCGTATGTGAAAACTGCGTATGATGGGTTGGTTCGAAAGGTACAATGAATAGGTCAAGGGAGCCTACCAGGTCTATGAGATATGCTTTTTCTGGGGAATACGAAAGGAGATTCACGTTAAAATCACCAGCAATGATTATATTATTAAACAGAGGAACATAATGGAGGAGAGATGATTCAATGGGTGAATCGAATTTGGCTTGAGGAGGTCGGTATACAACGATGTAAAGAAGGGAAAAGGTGGCAGAGGATATTTCTGTGAACAGAAATTCAATGTGAGGTGTATCTTGGGAATAGGATTTAGCGAGGATTTTGACCGTTAAGGTCTCATTCACGAAGAGACCAACACCCCCTCCATTTCGATCGGTTCGATCGTTGCGGATGAAGGTATAATGAGGAACTGCTACAAAGGATGAGGATATATTCGGTTTAAGCCAAGTTTCAGAAACAGCTATGATGTGGTAAAAGTTCTGCTGGAAATAGTCTCTGAATTCGTCTATATGAGCTGGAAGGGATTGGGAGTTAACGTGACATGTGAGGAGGATATTAGTCATACGTAGAAAAAGATAAATGCATATTTGGGTAAGAACTGTGGTTAGGTATAGGGAAATGGTTCAAGTAAAAGGGAACAATTGTTATTATATTGATTACGAAATTGTACCAAATTATATATCGAATTTTAAGACTATTGATTAAATCTTTTTGACCTAAATAGATTAAACTTTCTGGTGAAATATGGATTTCTAAAGGCACCATGAAAATTGTGATAAAACTAGCCAGTGCCAATAAATATTTAAAAGAACGTAAAAGTGAGAATGAGAAATGAGATATTAAATAAATACATAAACATATATAAGAAATAAATAGAAATAAAAAACGAATGGATAAAGATGTAAAAGAATAAACGAAAAATACATTAGGGAGGCAACAATAAAGAATATCTCATTGAAAGACCTCTAAGTCCTCTGCTTTGTTGACAATGACCACAGGTTGACCATCATCTCGCCGGCAGCGCACTCTTCCTCTGGCAAACCAGACATACTTCACCTTTCCTGCGGCCCTCTTCTGCCTAGCAAGCCAGTAAAGATGTCTGTTCCCCAGAGTCATCTCCTCACCTAAGTAGATCTTTTCGTCCGAATCCCACCCCAGATGACGTGTTGAAAAATCCTTTTTGATTTTACGGAGCCTGATTACTTCGTCCCGAACAATCTGGCGGGTGAAGCGAACCATAATCGGCGGAAGACGTGTGTCCTCTCCCTTAGGCCTCCTCCTCTCCACATAGTCCAGGTCCTCCTCCTTCAATTTGATGCCCAGGGCTACCCCTAGTGACAAAATAATGCCTTCGGGGGTTTCCCCGGTCTTCATGGGGATCCCTCTAATTTCTAATGCCTTGGATAGGTGGGCCTGCTCCGACTGATTTAGTCTCACCTCTAAATTTGTTATGTTTTTCTTAAGGCAGGTATTTTCGGTAATTAATTTTTCAATCATTTCCTCCTGCCTTATCGCCCGTTCCTCCATCGATTTTAGTCTTTCGGCGTTTTCGAACGACAAATCTGCCTGCTTATCGATAGTATTTTTAATTTCTTTTAATTCTTCGTTCATCTTACCCACATGAGCAAGGATAGCTGATATGTTTTCCTGCATGTTCCCACCGGGCACTCCGACGTATTGATTGACTGCCTTATTAAGTTGGCAATTAAGAAGAAGGAGAAATGGGCATATAGGTCAGAAAAAATAGAAATTGTTAATTACTATAAGCATTTAAGTATAGGACTTACACCCCAATTGTCATTGAAACAGCACTGGAAAGAAAAAAATACTGCAGCAGAATTCGGAATTCTTTCAACATGGAATAATCTAATTGGTAATAAAGACATTCCGCTATCGACAAAATATACAGTCTTCGATTCCGCGGTGAGATCAATCATGACATATAGTGGGCAGTTCTGGGGCTATAATTATTATAATGATATTGAGCTCCTCCAAAAGTTCTTCATTAAAAAATTGTTTACACTTCCGTCCAATTGTCCGGACTATGTGATATATCTTAAAACAAATAGAGACCCATTATATTTCTACACTCTCTCTTTGTTTTTAAAGTATTTAAATAAAATTTTTAAAATGCAGGCTAGTAGATTACCGTGTATATTAGCTTCATGTATTATAAAAGAGAGACTGAGTTGGTACGAGAAACTACAAGAAATTACAAGGGACGCTAATTATGAGAACATAAACTGGATTAAAGAGGGAAACATAAAAACAAGGGTTAAATTTATAATAGATAATTTAAAAAATGATTTTATGATAAATCTCATGAAAAAAGTTGCAAATGCTAAATTCTATTTAATATACAAACAGTTAAGAGTTCGAATTAGATAAAAAACACTATTTGAATGATGTTAATAATTTAAACCTGATGCGTGCTATAATGAAAGTACGCTCCGAGTCATTAAATCTAAATTATGCAATAAACCAACAAGAAAAACAGCTGATATGTTCACTCTGTAATATGAATGAGATTGAGGACATATATCACTTTGTTGGGGTTTGTCCTGTTTTAAAGGAAATTAGGATAAATAGTTTTGGCTGTGGTCATTTAGATTATGAGTTATTTGAATGGACTCAATTGGAATAGACTATATGTTTACGTAGTACAGGCAAACCGTTATAGGAATGAACTGATAACGGAATTTAATCATAAAAGCTAAATGGATAAACATAAATAATATTTTTAGTGAGAATGTTTAGGTATTTTTGTTTTTGTGTATATTAAAGGTTAAAATTATCTACAGTCTATGATCTACAGATAATAATTTTAATAGGTAATGGAAATGGTATAATAATCTATTTTTTTATTTTATTATATTTTAGTCAACATTTTCAGTTTATTTCAACTTTTGTTCTCTTAGCCTGAGCTTAGCTGAAGGACCAAGTCCAAGCTTATGTGTATATTTGTGATAATTTAGTTATTTTGTATGTATAAAATATTTTAATAAATGCACATTATT